>OZ008371.1:94007680-95294412 GCA_963931995.1 Phaonia tiefii | reverse complement strand
ACCGAAAATAACAATCCCAAAATTCGATGGGGATTACCTCAAATGGCCAGCATTCTTCGACCTGTTTGCACAACTGGTACACAACCAGCGCATTCCCACAGTGCAAAAAATGTGGTATCTAAAGTCTAATGTCACAGGTGAACCTGAAAATCTCATCAGTCACCTTTCGGCTACAGCCGAAAACTATGACACTGCGTGGAAATCACTTCAAGATCGGTACAACAACAAACGAGTACTGGTCGCGTCGCTTGTCCAGCAACTCATTGATCAGCCACCATGCGGATCCTCAGCCGAGTCTATTAAGCAGATGCATGACGTCACACAAGAATGCGTACATGCACTGAATAACGTGGGAGTCGACACATCGTCTTGGAGTCCAATGCTATTCCACCTGCTGCTGAAAAAACTAGATCGAAGCATTCACAACGATTATGAAAGGTCGATAGCCAACCCAAAGGAGTTACAACGGTTGGATCAATTTCTACGATTGCTTGAGACCAGGTTTCAATCAATAGAAGCAATGGGGCAAAAGGGAAAACCTGCAGTTAAGTCATATGCAGCAGCGTCATCTACAAATCAAGGAAATACCACCTGCATCATATGCAAAAATGGCACGCATGCCTTATTCCAGTGTCAAGGCTTTCGAGAAATGACACCACCCGAACGGCTGAACTTCACGCAAAAACAACGGTTATGTGTGAACTGTCTAAAGTCGGGACATTCGTCGAAACAATGCACATCACGCAGCTGCCTGAAATGCAACAAAAAACATAATACGTTGCTACATCTAGAGCAGAAGCAAGAATCCACAATCGGAAAAGTCACTAGTACGGCGTCATCAGCTGCTACGACGTCAGCCGTTGCAGATACTCAGCCAGCAGACAACCAAGACGTCACGTCATTAGCGGCTGCAAACGAACAGCAAATCAGTTCCTACGTTCTACTAAGCACAGCAGTAGTTACAATAAAAACAAACGATACTGAAGTTGAATGTCGGGCTCTGCTTGACTCGGGTTCACAGGTGAACTTCATAACGGAACGCTTGGTAAGACGACTGGGCATATCCATGCAGAACTCAAAAATAAACATCAACGGGATAGGCGCCACCAACACCAAAACAAAATATCGGGTGAATGTGGCCCTGAAATCACGCATCAACAATTACTCATCTCGAGTTGAAGCGTTTGTGCTACCACGGATCTTGTCTCCACAGCCATCGCAGTTCATCAACACCGAAAGCTGGTCACTTCCAAAGAACCTAACACTGGCCGACCCAGCTTTCAACCGTCCAGACAAGATCGACATTTTACTGGGCGCAGAACACTACCACGACCTGCTGTCAATTGGCCAAATAAAAATAGGCAATCAGCTACCAACAATGCAGAACACTGTGTTTGGATGGATCGTGTCAGGAAAAATTCAAGATAAACAGGCCAGAAATCTGACGTGTGGAATCTGCACCACCGACGAGTCTCTTGATGCCTCAATCTCCCGACTTTGGGAGTTAGAGAAAATCAAAACAACAACCAAGCCCCTTTCAATCGAGGAGAAACAGTGCGAAAGTCATTTCGATCAACACACTATCAAGGACCAGCACAATCGGTTTATGGTCCGAATACCCTTCCATCAAGCTCCAGATGCATTAGGGGACTCCCACGGGATTGCAATCAACAGGTTCTTCTCCCTGGAGCGTCGATTAGGAAAAAATCCAGAACTAAAAGCACAATACGTCAAGTTCATGGAAGAGTATGAAGACCTTGAACATATGACAAAAATATCGGCAGACGCCATTCGCTCGCCGAACTATTTCATCCCGCATCATTGCGTACAACGGCCTGAGAGCTCAACCACAAAGCTACGGGTGGTGTTCGACGCATCAGCGAAGACTTCAACATCGCACTCACTGAATGATCTGATGTACACAGGACCGACTGTACAAAGTGAGCTGTTTTCGATATTACTACGGTTCAGGCTACCGAGATATGTATTTACGACTGATGTCGAAAAAATGTACAGACAGATCCTAATTTCACCTGAAGACCGGCGGTTTCAGCTAATAATTTGGAGAAAGGATACGACAAAGCCGATAACCTATTATCAACTGAACACGGTCACATATGGGACAAGAGCCGCTCCATATTTGGCAACGAAATGCCTGCAACGGGTAGCCACAGAGAACGCAATACGCTACCCGCTCGCCGCGCAATTTCTTCAAGAGAATTTTTACGTCGATGACGGCCTGGGTGGTGCCGACAACCTAGTGACAGCAATACATCTGCAGCAACAACTCAGAAGAGTTATGAAGGCAAATGGGTTCAACTTGCGCAAGTGGTGTGCTAATAACCCAAAACTGCTGAACGACATTCCTCAGGGAGATCAAGAAGTAAACTTAGACTTCGAGAGTTCAAAGGCTGACTCCATCAAAACACTTGGACTCACATGGCTGGCAAAAGATGACACTTTTTGTGTAAAGGTCAACATTGACACTGTCAGACGAATCACCAAGCGCACGGTCACATCAGATCTTGCTAAGCTGTTCGATCCCTTGGGAATACTGTCCCCGGTAATAGTAACAGCCAAAATCTTCATCCAAGAGTTGTGGGAGTTAAAGTTCGACTGGGACCAGTCGTTACCAGAGTCTCTACATATCAAATGGACAACATTCCGAACAGACTTAAATACGCTAAAAACCCTGAGGGTATCAAGACATATCTCCAAAGGAAAGATGCCCGACTCAATGCAACTACATATCTTCACAGATGCATCAGAGAAGGCATACGGCGCAGCAGCTTACATCCGAGCAACATTTAAAGACGAAACTATCATGACACGTCTGCTCTGTGCAAAATCTCGAGTGGCTCCGCTCAAGAAACAAACCATACCTCGATTGGAGCTATGCGCAGCAGTTCTTGGCGCCCAGTTAGCGACAAGGATCAAAACCGATCTTCAATTAACATGTCCAATTTGGTTTTGAACTGACTCAGAAATCGTGTTGGCCTGGATAAACTCATCGTCCACAGCATTCAACACATTTGTGGCCAATCGGGTTGGAATCATACAGGACATGACCCAAGCAAATCAATGGCGTCACGTTAGCTCAAAGTGTAATCCTGCTGACATACTATCTCGCGGGAGTTCACCAGCAGCCCTTAAAGAATGCACGCTGTGGTTCTGTGGTCCCCTGTTTTTACATGGAACAGAAGCAATGTGGCCAGTCACATACAATCCACATCTCGCAATTCCACAAACCTTCAGAGAAAAAGAAAAGCACCTGAAGCCCTCGTCACCTCCGTTACACAAGCAAACGTCGTGTACGAAATCAAGCACAAAAACTCGTTCAGCCGCCTACAACGAGTCATGGCGTACATATTACGATTCATTGCCCGGAGCAGGTGCAACAAGAAAGTCCGACAGGTCCAAGAACCTCTTACAACAATCGAGCTAGAAGCTGCCTTGAAAGCTATCATCAAACAGGTGCCAAGATCAGACTTTAGCGAAGAAATCCAGCAGCTGGAGAAGTACCAAGAACTGCAAGGAACCAATACCCTACGCAACCTCTCACCATTTTTGGACGACTTTGGTCTCATGCGCGTCGGTGGTCGTCTGGAAGCTTCGTCATTGTCATTTGATTCGAAGCACCAACTTCTACTTCCATATAACGACCCAATTTCAAAATTAATATTTGAAATGATACATATACATTGCGGCGCTCAAACGTTGCTGGGAATCATGCGACAGCGCTTCTGGCCACTAAAAGGGAAGATCACGGCTCGAGCGACAGTTCACCGCTGTATAACCTGTACCAGAGCCAAACCAGCACTATTAAACCAGGTCATGGGAAACTTGCCACCTACACGTGTGACCCCAGCGAGACTATTCATTAACACGGGAGTTGACTACTGTGGCCCGATAACAGTACATTACAAGCTACGCGGGAAAAGACCACACAAGGCCTACATCACGGTGTTCTGCTGCTTTGCAACAAAGGCGGTACATCTGGAACTCGTGAGTGATCTAACTACCGAGGCATTCATCGGCGCTCTCAAAAGATTCATCGGCCGGCGTGGACACTGCCAAAAGTTATACTGCGACAACGCAACCAACTTTGTAGGAGCAAGGAACAAACTCCCTGAATTAGCAACTATCATCCACTCACCCAATGCCCAGGAAGCAATTACAAGCGCATGCAACACCAAGGGCATCCAATTCAACTTCATCCCACCAAGAGCGCCACACTTCGGTGGTCTCAGGGAAGCAGCTGTCAAATCTGCAAAACATCTTCTGGTAAGGAGCATGGCAAATGCATCTCTTACATACGAAGAGCTCGAGACGTTGGTAGTCGAAATTGAAGCGGTACTCAACTCGAGGCCCATCTCACCAATGTCAAATGATCCAAACGACATTGGGGCACTCACTCCAGGCCATTTTCTGATTGGAGAACCTCTCACGGCTCAAGTGGACTCACAAGCAACGACTCCAACCTTAAGTCAGGCAACCAGATGGAAGCTGGTCTCTCGGCTTAAGCACGATTTTTGGAACCGATGGTCCCGAGATTACCTCCACAAATTGCAACATCGCAACAAATGGCAAAAACAATCAAAGAACATCGAACCAGGAGCCATCGTCATCATAAAAGAAGATAACGTCCCGGTCATGAAATGGCCTCTAGGTCGTATAATCAAAACGTACAGAGGAAACGACAATGTTATAAGAGTCGCAGACGTGAAAACAGCTTCTGGCGTTCTTAAGAGAGCCATTCACTATCTCGCTCCGCTTCCAAGACTCAACGAAGATGCACCGTGTGCGGGCCAACCAAGCATGCAAGTATCGACAAGCCCAATCAATGAGGATGAGGATGCCCAACCATCACAGTCTCCACCAGACGACCAACCAAACAAGAAAAGACGAACGACATCGAACTCCAGCCTCATGATGACAATGCTCGTGGCACTGTTTGCACTTCCTTTAGTTTGTGCAAATAAAATCAGTGTAACAAAGTTCGAACCAAACATCGGCTTTCATTTTGAAGGAATTGGCACCACACGCATTTCAAGGTCTGAATGGAGACTTATAACGTATTACGAGCTCCAACCATACTGGCGAGAGATGGACGCATTTACTAATGGTACCTCAGCACTCCAGCACTTGTGCACATTAATTTCCCAACGGAACCCATGTCAAAGCGTTCTGCATACCTTTGAGCTCGGCTTCTCAGACCTCAAGGATGGAAACCTTCTGCTAAAACGCAGAAGAACCAAACGTGGCGCTGTAAACGTTATTGGGAAAATTGCCAACTCACTGTTCGGAGTTCTAGACTCTACTTACGCAAAGCAAATGTCAAACACTATCACCTTGATCAAGGAAGACCAAACTCACATTAAACAGCTTTTGAAGAACCAAACGTCAATCATTGACTCAACCCTCAACATCTTCAAGCAAAATGAACAACAGCTTCATGAGAACTTCAACAACATCAATGACCAGATAAACCACATTGAGTCCAGACTACGCCAAAACGAACAAGAAGGTTACCAACTCAAACTGGTTCAAAGTTTTGTGTCACTATCCGCTCAGCTCTCGTCAATATCAGCAAGGTTGCATCGCATACAAACGGCACTAGTCACAGCACTGTCCGATTCACATCATGGAAAAATCAGCCCGCTGTTGTTATCTCCGACACAACTGCAATCAGAACTCATGCAAGTGAGGAACCATCTACCACTACAACTCAACAACATGAAACTACACCAGACAATAGTAGCATACGCCGCCCTCATGTTTGCAATTGGAGGGATCATAATAATCATATACCTAAGAAGACAACACTTCAGACTGGACCTCAGTCAACAACCTCCACGTGCAGCAATCCGTCAACACATAGATTCATCAGACTTTGTAGTTTCCGAAACATAATACCTTTCAATAAAAACACAAATAATATTGTAAACCCAATACTTTGTTAGCTATCTAGGTCAAGAACACTAATCCTATGGTATTAACATTGACCAAAAGCAATTGAAATCTGTTATATCAGCACACAATTTTTTGGTTGAGCATAGCTCAACGGCGGGGAGCATGTTCAAACATTCACAGTTCAGAACTATTATTATTCTCTTTTTAACTTTGCCATACTGAATACCCATGTGTGTGTGTCGTTCACTTATCGTAACACACTGGCATACCACACACAATGCCACTTAATCACAAGAATTGTAAATATGACACACAGAAATCAATCGGAATCGTTATGCTGACTCAATTGCATTTGGGATTTGTTAATCCATAAAAAACAATTGTAGGTCATTACTTTAATTGTAACAATCTCCACTACGCCAAAGAATGTGTCAATACACTATACAAATTAACAAATCAAACACAAATTATTTAGGTTGACACAGTCACACACAAAAACATTTAGACGTTAACTCTGCTGCTACGAGTTCAACGACCTACTTGATTTTAAGTGCACAGCAGTGTTGCAACATTGTTGTGGCAATGTTTCTTTGTTCGTTGGAAATTCAAATATCAATGATGCAACATTACTGTAGCACACTTTCGTTAATTCTAAACTCAATGTTTAATTCCATTTAAATGACCCAAATGTATTAAATAAACAAAACAGTAATTTACATACTTACATTTCTAAGCAGTGATTCAATTTTTAAAGAGAACACTCGAGAAAGAAAATGTAGAATAAGAAAATCAATGTATCGTAAAATCCAACTTAGCAATAATTTAGTATTTAAGAACAAACTTATCAATAAAGAATTATTAGAATCTCACAAACCCTCATTGTGTACGCTTCTTTTCACTCTCCGTTTCTAACCAAGTTCAAGTGCTTGAGTCAGAACAAAACTTATCTTGGTGATACTGCCTTGATAAGAACACAAAAACAAATCTATTGAAGGACAAAACAGTCTAACAATAAACAGATGGGAAATCTCTTCTTCGTAGTCGGGATGAAGGTGTTGTTATTATTAAGTTTCTTGCCAGAGGGTTTGTGTGCTGTTCCAGTTTTTGATTATGACTCTGTTTGATGCGCCAGACTTCGTCTCTTACAGCAGGTATCTTTAAATCTTTGTGTAGGTTCTCATTTCTAACATACCAAGGGGCACCAGTAATTAACCGTAGTATTCTAGATTGCACTCTTTGTATTACTTCGATGTTACTCGCGCTTCGATGTTACTATCTGGGACCCAGATAATAATAAAATTAATAAAATTAAATAAATTAATTAATAAAAAATAAATAAATGGTTTCCCATTACATCCCATGAAGGGACCGAGGAGAACTTCTCACAATCACTGAGCTGTGCGCTTTCCGGTTTTCACTCACTGATTGGGACCTACAGTTTTACACCGTTTCCGAACGGTATTTTGAGAAGCTTTTTCATGGCTATATACTCGATAGTGTCGCCGTCACTAAGCGAGGTGACCGTCGTCGAAAGAAATTTTAAGGTGGTTGGAGCAGGGATCGAACCCAGGATCTCCTGTACAAAAGTCGCGCACACTACCCATTGCACCACCGACGGTCACGGCTTAATCACAGTGTTGTAAATCTGGACCTAATATTCTAATCTCAGCCTTGAGTTCGAGTTAAGTAGCCAATACAGTTGATGCGTCTTCAGCTTTGTTTGTGTCTTCTTGGCTTCTATATGCCTTTTCCAGGTCAGTCTACGATCTAGATGTATACCCAGATAAGTAATATCATCACATAAGGGAATTGATACACTGTTGAGTTGTATTTGTGGGCAAGTTCTTGCATTTAATGTGAACGTAATTTGTTTGCTCTTCGTCTCGTTTACTTTTATCTTCCTATCATTAAACAAAGAAAAATTGTCCCTAATCTTACCCTTTCTGGATACCAACTTAGCTTTGTTTCTTGCCTTGCAAAATATTCGTTGTTAGTGTAATACAATTGAGAAAAATCTGTTGTTGAGATAGTGTTACATAAAGTCTCTGAACTCACTGCATTGTAATCTACATACTCACAGAAACTCGCTACATTATTAACAGTAACATCCAACGAAATATAGATGAATGAGTGATTGGATATTCCCGGATATATAAACTGACCACATAATCAGGAGAAGACACCAGGAAATAATCTATAAGTGATGTGGTGTTATGAACAACATTAAAATGAGAAGGCAAAGAATTATGCTTAATGGTTACATTTAACCTCTTACATACTTCTTCTCTCTACTGTATCAGAAACAAAATTTTCAAATGAACCTAAGTCACCACGAGGCAAATATACTACTCCTACCAAAATGTTCCTATTCTCAACTAATAGCTCGACAAACAGGCACTCAGCTACACCAAAATCATCACTTTTGAAAACAACATTAAACTTCAAGTTCTTGAAAATGAATAAGGCTACTCCGCCCCCTCGTTGATTAGGACGATCATTCCTACAGCACGAATATCCAGATATTTTAATTTTATTCGATGAAACAAATGGTTTTAGCCATGTTTCACTAACACCGACAACATTTAATAAGCTACCTTCGATTAAATTTTTAATTTCAGGCAGCTTTGTTGATCTTTCACAAAGATTAAAACTTTGACAGTTAAAATGTCCAAAATTTAAGTTAGTTTTAAATGCACTTAATTGCGAACGAATAAAAGAATTGCTATGTACAATGTTCCCTAAAGCACAATTATTCATTACGTATATACAAATTTAGACAAATGAATATCAAAAAATTAAATAAAAGATAGAATAAGTACTATATACATTAAGGTGGACCTTGAAATTACATTTTTGCGATATTTTGGTAGATGAGGGCTCTATTCCGTGCCTTTTTGAAAAAAAATGACAATGCCGAAAAAAAAAATTAAAAAAAAAAAACATTAGGGGTTGCGCACGAGCCGAGAAAAAGGTCCACTTTGCCAAAATTAGGGGGGAAATTGCCATAGGTCATCAGGGGTCACCCGTAGGGGGGAAGAATGTATGGCCGACCCCCATTAACTTTTTACCGCCAACATTTTCCCCCAAGACACCCACCCCCTATCTCCTCCCCTTAGGGGGGTCACCATACAAAAATGGAGGTTGCTCAGTATTTTCGAAAAACACCATAGGTCATCAGGGGTCACCCCTAGGGGGGCAAAATATATGACCGACCTCCATTAACTTTTCATCCCCAACATCTTTTCCGAACAAACTTACCCTCTATCTCCACTCCTTGAGGGACTCCCCATACAAAAATACTGAAAATCTATGTATTTACAGTTGCACAATATCGAGATTTTTTTGATTTTTTTTACAGAAATTCCACCAATATTCAAGAGTGGTCATTGTTTGGAAAGTCTTGAAAAATTTGAAACGCACACGTGCTGAATCAGGTACATAGGCACCCTTAGCAGATGCCCCCATTCATCAGTACCTGGCAGTAAAATATTGCAAAATACGTAGTAGTTATAAATAGCAGTTCATTCATCGATTGTTGTCATTCAACAAGTGCCGACGACCGCGAAAAGTAAATTGATTTTTCTCCCGTTTTTTAAAAGTTAAGATGACAACACGACTTAGATCGCGCGACGATATTTTTTTGATAGGTTATCCAAGCATGAATATTACGGGGAACAAATTACCGTCGAAGAAGCAAGTGCTAAGAATGCATTTCTTCAACATTCGCAAACGAAACATGTCGAAGAAAAATAGTGCGGTTATAGTCGCGGACGCAGTGATGATTTTTTGGCGCCAAGCAGCTATTCCGACGAAAGCCAGAGGAGATGTTACAAGAAAAATAGCTGCGCTGCACGATGAGTGGGATGCTTTAAGAAAGTCATCTCACAGAAAGACTGAGTCCACTAGAGAAAAAGAGAATACGTTTTCTGATAGCTTGGATAATCTTTTCGACATCGCACACGCCAACGCCCTTGAGAAAATGACAAATACCGAAGACATTGAGTTTCTGCTAAAGCAAAGAGAAGATGGCCGGCCAGGAACTATGGGAGGTGTGGACGCTACTGATACTCGAACGAGGAAAAGAAAAGCTGAGCGCGAAGAACAAGAAGAGTTGCGACGCAAACGTGCAACAGAATCTAGTAGAGATCGGTTCGCTAAAGGCGGTAAGCTATTTCGCGCTTTGTGTGTTCGTCCAATGTTTATATTCAAATGAAATTCGTTCAATTGCAGTGGTTAAATTTTCAAGCAGTGATTCAAGCGATGATAATGGGAGACAGGACGAAAACTTCCCGGCAGAAGCTGGCCCGTCAAATGTTGGTGACAGAAGAGGTTACAAACAATGTTTTACTGAACGAGTCCTATCAGCTTTGGACAAGTGCAAAGTGACTGACCGAGACGCGGTCGGCATTATGATAGCGGCGGCAGAAGCATTTGGACGCGATCCTCAACAATACACAATAAACCGTACGTCGCTTCGGAGATGTCGGCGTTCAAATCGAGAGAACATGCTGAGTTATGTGAAAGACAATCCAGAAGTAAGATCGCATAGATTTATTTGCTCTCATTCAGAATTCTTATTCTTCAACGCGTTTCATTCATCTCCAGCTTGTCGCAGCTAAATCCTTCGTAGTCCATTGGGATGGCAAAATGCTTTTGGATTTTGTGGGTACAAAGAAGGTGGACCGTCTACCGGTAATTGTCTCGTACGGAGAAAAAGAACAACTTCTTGGAGTTCCCAAAGTAGAAGATGGGAAAGGAAAAGGCCGGAGAATAGCACATGCCGTTTATCAACTGTTGGCATCTTGGCATATGACACATCGAATACAAGGACTTTCTTTCGACACGACATCAACGAACAGTGGCCCATTCTCCGGAGCCGCAGTTGCTCTTGAGCGGCTGTTGGAGAGAGAAATCTTATATTTACCTTGCAGACACCACGTATACGAACTGGTGCTAAGGGAAGTTTTTGAGACAAAAATTGGGAAAGACCAGTGCACCAGGCGTTCCTTGCTTTGACCGTTTCAAACAGGAATGGGACGCTGTAAAGGTTAAACCATTCCATTCTGGCTTGATAGACGATCAAGTCGTCAGAAAAATTCCTGTGGCAATGCAAGTCGGCATAAAGAAGTTTTGCTTAGATCAATTGAAGGAGAAACACCCTCGCGATGACTACAAAGAAATGCTACAATTAATTCTTTTGTTTCTGGGTGAAAAACTTGAGAATTACCATTTCCGACCTCCAGGACCCGTTTCCCATGCTCGATGGATGGCAAAAGCCATTTACAGCCTCAAGATGTTTTTGTTTCGGAGAACTTTTCACTTATCTGTATGTGAATTGAATGGTATTCGACACGTTTGTATTTTTGTGGTGCGACTTTACATCAAGGCATGGTTTGGTTCTTCTCGAGCAGCTGAGGCGCCGAATCAAGATTGGAAGTTTTTGAAGGACATCGTCGAGTACAAGTCCGTTGACCAGGATTTATCTCGGGTAATGATAAAGAAATTTATCGGTCACCTATGGTATCTCGCCGATGAGCACATAGCCCTTGCCTTTTTCGATGACAAGGTTTCAAATGAGTTGACGGCCAAAATGGCCCAAGCATTGCTAGAAAATGAGAATGACGAAGGTGAAGAAGATGAAGAAGACGAAAAAGGTGAAGAAGATGAAGAAGACGAAGAAGGTGAAGAAGATGAAGAAGACGAAGAAGGTGAAGAAGATGAAGAAGACGACCCGGTTCCCCCAGCTCCTCGCGTCGTAATCAAAAGCACCAGCGTTAAAAAAATCGAGGTGAAATTCAAAGATGTGAATGAGGAATTCTTGGCTAAAGACTTGAGCAACTTCGTCTCTCATAATACCAAAAATTTATTTGTACGATTTGGAATATCGCAAGATTTCATTCTTGCAAATCCAGCAACCTGGAAATCTCGCGCAGACTATCAAGAAGGTCGTAGAATTGTAAATAACTTGCGCGTTGTGAACGACACTGCCGAAAGAGGAGTAAAAATGATACAAGATTATAATAGAATACTGTGTCAAGGCGAAGAAGAGAAACAGTATTTACTACATGTTATCGATTCTTACCGCAAGAAATACCCATCAGCGAACAAAAATATGTTAATTTGACTATATTATATTAAGAGTGCTTAGTAGTACTACTCAATTACAGCTTCTTTTATTTTTGTATGGGGAGTCCCTCAAGGAGTGGAGATAGAGGGTAAGTTTGTTCGGAAAAGATGTTGGGGATGAAAAGTTAATGGGGGTCGGTCATATATTTTGCCCCCCTAGGGGTGACCCCTGATGACCTATGGTGTTTTTCGAAAATACTGAGCAACCTCCATTTTTGTATGGTGACCCCCCTAAGGGGAGGAGATAGGGGGTGGGTGTCTTGGGGGAAAATGTTGGCGGTAAAAAGTTAATGGGGTCGGCCATACATTCTTCCCCCCTACGGGTGACCCCTGATGACCTATGGCAATTTCCCCCCTAATTTTGGCAAAGTGGACCTTTTTCTCGGCTCGTGCGCAACCCCTAATGTTTTTTTTTTTTAATTTTTTTTTTCGGCATTGTCATTTTTTTTCAAAAAGGCACGGAATAGAGCCCTCATCTACCAAAATATCGACACAAAGTCCACCCTAATATACATTTTAAATACCAGCATTTATTTTTATAAAACTCCACTCAAATAAACTCCACCGCCATCGGCATTCTGATCAGTGGCATTATTTTCTTCCATTTGCTGGCACTTCTCCATGTCACACACTTCCTCCAGTTTATTTGCAAATATTATCCGTACCTTAGGCAAGTCCCCATTTATAAGTACATATTTATTTATTATCTTTCGCTTGAGCATTCTTCTACATAAGTTGACCAATTTTGATGACATCACTGTTTATGACATCCTTCAATCGTATGTGATCTGAGCGGAAATAATTTGCCGTAATAGTGTCCCTCACATGGACAGAATTTAACTTCACTAAAACAGTATTGCCACCGAAAATATAGCAACAGTGCTGTATAACCGCGGGGTTCAAAGGAACTCTGCATATCTTTGCTATATTGATTATCGGCTCCCTAAGGTTGTGCATAGAGCGCGGCAAGCCATTAATCAGTATATTTGTTCTCTTTTTGAACGTCGTTCATATATACGTTTTGGAGCTTAGCATCCCTCAACTGGTACTTACAATCCTCCACATCCTTTTGCAGTATCTTATTTTGGTGCTCAACCTCCATCAGTTGTTGCTTACATACGATAATCTCTTCTTCACTATTCGCAAACTGCTCATGAATTCTGTCCGAAAAGATTCCACCACACCATCAATAATTGCTTGAAAATCAGACAAACATTTCTGTGTCTGCTCATCCATTTGGTTTTTCATTTTCCCGGCAATATCATCAAACAGCTGTTCTAGGTCTTGCCCGCTCTTTCTCTTACAATTGTTGCATACGAATTTTAGCGCTTTGTTAGTACGGACTTCATTTTCACTAATGTTGATGCCCTTAGGATGGAAAAAATTGATACAGCCACTACAGGACACACTATATTCAGTTTTCTTGATGTTTTTCTCACAAACAGGACAGACATAAGGCTTGTAACTTGGTGCCATCATTTAGTAATTTCAGCAGTCACTTCGCCAAATAGTTTTATTGCACTTGCAGCACAGAGTCCAAAAAACTTGCAGTTTTTATTTGCTTTATAGACTTTAGGTAATACGGAGTGTACACGACTTGTCTTATATAGTTTTTTAAAAGGATTAAACTACTCTTTTATTATTTTTTAATTAATTTTTTGACGAACACAATTTTTATTTAGCTGCTCATTACAGCGTTGCGTTGCCAGAATATCAATATTTTAATATTTTATAATTGATATTGCACTTGATCTTGGTTACAAAATCAGTTCTTTATATACATACAACTCATTAATTAATTTATAAGAATATCTCACTATTATTGTATATACACAAATCAGTTTTAATTTAACTTTGTTTTAATTTAAACTTGTACTTTTCTTTGTATTTTTTTGTTTGATTTTTATTTTTAACTTTTGCTAGTACTTTAAATTGTAAACTAGTACTTTTTATATATTGAGCTGTTGTTTTAAAGATTTACATTTAATGCATATTGCAATTTGCTGCAATTGGCCAAAAAGGCTTTGAATTACAAAAGATCCGGAATATAAAAAATTCTCTCTTGAACACCCTTCGCAAATCACGAGCATTGATTTAGGTTCTTTGTCGTCTGATCGTCTGTTTTGCCTCTTACTTACATTCGTAATAATTAATGTTTCAAATAATTATAAATATATGGCTGTCGGTAGTGCAATGGTAGTGTCCGCGGCTCTTGTACAAGTGAACGTGGTTTCGATTCCTGCTCTTACCACCTTAGTTATTTCGACAGCGGTAACCTCGCTTAGTGACGGAAACACTATCAGTATTTAGGCATGAAAAAGCTTCACAAATATACCATTCGAAACCGGTGCAGGTGTAGGTCCCAATCAGTGAGTGTGAAACTAGAACGCGCACAGCTTCACTGGTTGTCTTCACTGGTTGTAGGAGTTCTCCCCAATCCCTGCATGGGACCATTTTTTTTAAAATTTTTCAAGCAAATATATCAGATTTACATGTTGCTGAAATGTAGTAATCAAAATCTCCACGAATTATCGTATCTATATATTTTATTAAATATTTTTTTTTTGATTTACATATTTCCATTCATATCATACAAGTAAATACAAAGTAATTTACGCAAACGATGTTCTCTTCAAAAGCAAAAATAGTGTGAAAAAACATGACAGAAATACGAAAGTCAAGAGAAACATCAAAATACTCATCTCGTGCCGGATGATTGAAGTCTCAGTGTAGTATGTCATGTATTCAAAAAGGGTGATCCGTGTGTATGTTCCAACTATCGCGGTATCAACCAAGTCCACGACTGACCAAATATTCACGCTACGTCAAATCCTGGAAAAGACCCACGAAAAGCAAATCAATACATACCGCCTTTTTGTCGATTACAAAGCTGCTTTCGATAGCCCCACACGGGAAAATCTGTAGGAAGCTATGTCTGAACTTGGGATTCCGGCAAAACTGATAGAAACCAAGAGAAGAAAATCGAGGTACAACATATTGCATAACATTGTAGTTGGCAAAAGACTGCGTCATCTAGTCTCTAGGTTTAATCATGTGAGTGAACCTATAGCCACAATCCGCATGAAAGCGAAATATTTTTATATTTCCCTAATATGTGTGCATGCCCCGACAGAAGAAAAAGATGATGATGCAAAGACATATTCTATGAGCTCCTAGTGGAAACTTATGACCGCTGCCCTGGCCATGACATTAAGATTGTACTAGGAGATTTTAATTTTAAAGTAGGCAGGGAGAATGTGTTTCATCCAACTATTCGCAATTTAAGTCTACATGCTGACAGTTCCGAAAACGGTATGAGACTGATTGACTTTGCCGCGGCAAAAAACATGTTCAAGACTACTTGGGTATCCCCTGATCAAAGAACGAAGAACCAAATCGATCACGTGGTAATTGATGGAAGGAACTCATCCAGTGTAAGTGATCAGAGGAGCTAACATCGATTCTGATCACTACCTGGTAGCAGCAAAGGTTCGCGCAAGATTAAATAGAGCGAAAATCGTACGAAACCAGACGCAGAGGAAGCTGGACATCGGAAAGCTGTCATTACCAGAGGTAGCCAAAGCCTACTCAAGGAAGCTCTCCCAACTTTTGCCACAGAACCAACCCCCTCCCGATGACGATCCTGAAGCGTAGTGGAAACCCATTTCCGACTCTATAAAAACTACCGCAAGAACCGTGCTTGGGTTTGAAAAACCGCTTCGCAGCAAACAATGGTACGATGAAGTGTCGCATTGCAAATGATGAACAGACCGCTGCACGAATGACAATGCTACATTCAATTGCAACGCGAGCTGCGACTGAGCGGTATAGGGAGAAAATAAAGGTGGTAAGCCGTCTCTTTAGGCGTAAGAAACGACAATGGAGAAAGCGTGAGAGTGAGAAAATTGAGGCATACAGAAGGAAGAACGATGCCCAAAAATTCAAAAACGGAACTAATGGACATGGTTCAGGGCCCCCTTTATGTAAATACAAGGACGGAAATCCCACCGCAGATGTGCAGAGTATGTTGGGAATATGGAGAGATCATTTTTCCGCGCTACTGGTACCTGCGATATCCAATGACGAGACAATCGATTAAAATTTGGTCGACGGCGTCGATTGCCCCCTCCTAACCAAGACGAGGTCAGAACAGCTATTGCCCGGCTTAGGAACAACAAAGCCGCAGGAGCCGACGGATTACCGGCGGAGCTGTTTAAGGCTAGCGGCGATGAGCTGATAAGGTGCATGCTTCAGCTCATTAGTATAATTTGGTTAGAACAATGCATGCCCGGCGATTGGTGTCTCAGTGTACTATGTCCCATATTTAAAAAAGATGACCCGAGTCTCTGGGCCAACAATCGTGGAATAAGCCTTTTAATCGAAAGACTAAAACCAATTATCGCTGACCTGAATGGACCATACCAGTGGGGCTTTAGGCCTGGAAAATCGACAAGTAGTGAAAGTCGGCAAGGATCTTACCGAACCTTTCGAAACTAAACGAGGCCTCAGACAAGGTGACACCCTATCGTGAGATATCTTTAACAACTTAATAGAGATTATTCTGAGAAAAGCTGCAGTCAATATGAATAAAACCATCAGCACCAAGTCACATGCTGCTCGCGTATTCTGATGATATAGATATCATTGGACACACAGCTAGAGAAGTTACTGCGGTGTTTTCGGATTCGGATTCAGCAAAAGGGGGTCTGACGGTAAATGAGGACAAGACAAAATTAATGGTTTCAACGAACAGGGCCTCCACGCGATTAAACCAAAGCGTGAACGTTGATAACCGTTATAACTTCGAGTTGGTGGACGAATTTATATACCTCGGATCGGCCGTAAACAAAAACAACTACGTCAGCCTTGAGATCAAGTGGGGAATTGTGCTTGCGAATAGATGTTATTTGGGCTAAGCAAGCACTTTAGAGATAAAGCCCTCTTTCGAGTAACAAAAGTCCAACTATACCAGACTCATACAACCTCTCTTGCTTTATGGAGCAGAATCCAGCGTCTTATCGCAAACAGACGAAACAGTCTTCGAGAGAAAAATACTCCGAAAAATGTATGGCCCTATAGTGCACAACGGCGAGTATCGACGGCGCAAGAACCATGAGCTGTATGAGCTTTATCCCGACATTGAAATAGATAAACGGACCAAAATAACGCGATTGCGCTGGCTAGGCCATGTCAGTAGAATGGATGAAGACGAACCACCACGAAGGGTTTTGGAAATCGAACTCGAAGGAAGACGTAAAATAGGAAGACCAAAACTACGCTGGAGGGATCAGGTTGACGAAGCCCTGCGTACACTTGGTATTGCCAACTGGAGAGATAAGGCAAAAGAACGAACTGGTTGGCGAAATATGTTATCTTCGTTTTGTAAGGTCCCTGACCCCTCGAGATTGTTCGAGACCGGATAAGTAAATAAATTTGAACAAGACCATTAACACGAAAGCCATATGTTACTGGCGTATACTGACGACATAGACATCATCGGGCGAAATTTGCGACAGTTTACTGCAGTATTTTCAAGAATTGAAAAAGAATCAGCGAAGACAAAATTGATGGTGTCAACGACTAGACAAACCTCTCGACTTGGTCCGCACTTGAACGTTGACAACCGGTTTAATTTTCAAGTGGGAGAGGAATTTATCTTCCTTGGATCCGCCGTTGACAAGGACAACAACGTCAGCCTGGAAATAAACAGGAGAATTGTGCAAGCAGTTTAAACCCCAAGCCCTCTCTCGACGGACAAAGGTATTAAAGAAAACGGCGAGTACCGACGTCGTTGGAACCAAGAGCTTTATCATTTATACTCTGACGTGGACATAGCTAGACATTATCAGAATGGATGAAGATGAGCCAGCCCGAAAGGTTTTCGATAACGTACCCGATGGAAGCAGGCCTTGGTGTTACCAACTGGCGTGAAAAGGTGAAGGATAGAACCAGTTGGAGAGATATGTTAAAATTAGTTTAATTTGTTTATTTGTTTGTTTCGGGTAAATGAGAGTAAAAGCAAAATTCACTCTCAAATACTCAAATTTACCCAAAAGTAAAGGAACGCAAAAAACCACTTTTCTTACCCGAAAACAAATGTCAAAACAGAAAACATATGCTTGACAACAAATCTTGCATATCATGTTAATTTTCACTGTTCATTTGCACACTTCCCATCTTCTTTAAATAAGCACTCTCAAAGCAATCACTTTTCAAGTTAATAAAATTGTAAATTCAATAATTTTTTTTCACTTGCGTTATTTTTCTCACAAATAATACATATGTTTCTATGTTGACGTTTCGAACAGCTGATTGTTTGACACTTTGCCCAAACTTACCCGAAGAAAAAGTCTGGGTAAGTTCGGTAAAAAGAGAAACGCATTTTGACGTTAAGAGAAACAAAAAGTCGCTCTCATTTACCCAATTTTTGCGTACGGGAACGCTTTTGGGTAAGTTTGGGTAAATTTGGGTTCCCGCGGTAAAGTAAAGGAACAAAGCTAATATGTGTAAGACATCTGACCTCATGAGGTTGTATAATAGTCAATAAAAAAACAAGAGATACCCAACTAAAATAAAAAATTTTAGATTAGAAAAAGTTATCTTGAGTGAACTGCACACAATGAAAAAAATTAAAAAGTATTCTCTATTTAGAAGAGATTCAAAATCAACAGTCGTGACACGTGACCCATCGTAAAAACATCCACTAAGGAGAATTGAATAAACAATAGCACCGAAAACGCCGTCGTGTAATAGGGCGTTTACATGCACTCGATCTTTCAGATCAACTCGATGATTGACAAATCACACTATTATCATGCAATTTCTCATACATTTTTTGTGCTCGAATAAATATAATCGAATAAATTTTCCTCGATGTTATTATCATGTCACATCATTTCAAACGCAGAGTTGTCTACAAACTTTCATACTCGTATCGTACACTCTATATATAAAAGTAGTGTTATGATAACAGCTGATTGTACTTCATTCCTTTATTTATAAAATTTATAGAAAATCTAAATAAATTCGCCATGAACATTTCGTTGAGTAAATAAAGTTATTTTTACAATTCAATAGACAAAGAAATAGAAGAAATGACTGACTTTGACACAATTGAATGATATTAATACATACAAAATACAAGGTATCATGAAATACAAATACTCTTTGCGTAGAGCGATAATCAGGACATTTACCCTTATTACGGTTGTCGTCGTCGACACAAAACGACGTTGCCTTATCACGACAGCTGAAATTTGGTATTTGTGTTGTCGTTATGGGTCACTAAAGACGACTGTCGACACATATTTGGCATTTTGTAACTAGAATTGACGTCGACATTGAATTGAAACGACTCTATTTCTGACATTTAATGGCGTACAGATACCATCAAGGAGAGTATGCAGGAGTGTTCCAGAGCATGATCCGCTTTATATACATATATGGCGAGTATGTAAGTGCAATTGTCCGTCTAACGGTAAATGCAAAGAACAAAGGGTTTGTCTAAATGCTAATGTATTGGCCTTATTTTTTATATTTTCAGTTTATACAAATAGTTAATGAAAAATTGTTTATAGCTACCTCCAACGTCCCTATTATGGTAATTGTGTTCTGAGCCGTTAACGCGGCCACTGCCTGAATTAAATTTACCTTCGGTGTTTTCAGTGTCAAGAGTCCACAAGTAAGTAGATGCATTGCCTTGGCAATGGTTGTTTTCTTGTGACACCTACGTCTGCTCTGCGCGCTTTCAGTCGTGCAATTGATGTCTTTTCATTTTAGTCTGGGCACATACTATGTAACTCGTTTCGAATGCAAAAACTATTCGATACTTTTTTTCGATTCGAATTTGAATTGGTGCCATGTAAAACTTTCGGATCGACCAAAAAGTGTAGCCCCGCGTTGACATTGCTTTCAAATAAAAACTGTAGGTCCCAATCAGTGAGTGAAAAACTAAAACGCTCAAGCTCACTGGTTTGTGAGAAGCTCTCCCTTCAAGTGATGTAACGGGAAACCATTTTTTTTATGTTTCCAAATTTGGTTTGTTTCAGGGACGTAACAGTTATAAGAGAAATGACCACCGCACAGTGACGCCATTTGAGTTTTTTCGTTGCAAAAATCATATCTTTTGAACCGAATAAGATAATTGAACAGTTTAAACAGCATATGATATATAACTGTTCAGCCTATGAAATGAGCGTTTGGAAAGGGTGCTACGCTTTGTAGGGGCCTACTTATGGGTTATCAAAGTTAAAATTTGTAGAAAAATCAATTTTATGGTAACTAAAAAAAATTATTTTTACATTTTTAGATTGTTTTTATTTTTTTTTCTTTAGGGTTTTATGTTTTAAATTATTACCCAACAAATTAAAAAAAATTACTTCTTTTTTAAATTTATTTTTTCAATTTTCTGTAAAATATTCATCACAATTCGTAGGAGAAGGTATATCTAAAAGACTAATCATTTCTAAACTATAATTATTTTCTAACTCTATTCGTGACTTCACATGCCGCAGGGAAGAAATAAGTGGATCGGAAGATGCTGCCAACATGTTGAAGAGGTCCTCATTTTGCCTTACCCTTGATGCTTTGATTGTGTTCTGCAATCTATATTTTTTATAAAATTTGTTAAGAGACTCCTGTGCTTCTTCAGAAAGCTCTCCAATTGCCAAACACTGGTACTCAATTATGTCTTTGCCATGCGCCAATATTTTATGGACGGTCCGGGTCAACTTCTTCTGTGGATACATTTCTGCTAAAAGAGATGCAGTTTTCGATGCATATTCTCTATATTTTGTAGATTTGCCGTTTTCTTTGCAGTTTAAAACATTCAAGATCGTTCCCAATCTTTTCACAATTTGATTGTCAATTCCAGTGATTGTAGTTACTGCCTCATCATTTTCAAAAAATCTCCTAGAAGTGCTTCCATCGTTTGAGTTACCGTATCCGTGCTTGGGACAGTCTACTTTTAGTCCAACTTCTTTAAAAAAAGCATCCTGTATTTGCTTCTTTCTGATCTTTTCCTTATCCTTTATTGATGTATTTTCATCGAAGTTTTCCTCCTCTTGTGGTAGGGTATACGCCAGTTTTAGCAAGAACTCCATACACCTTATCCTTGCGTGCAATGGTGACATTCCATATTCGTAATTCTCCTCGTTTGTAGAATCGTTTAAATTACCAAAGTTCTTCTGACTCTTTTTGCAAATCGGGCATGACAATGTTGAGGTTGTTCCTGTCAGTTCGTTTACGACTTTTCCGTCAACCATGGTCAGGTGGAACTCGTAATTGCATTCAATATATTTTCCTTCTCCCTTCCTTTGCAGCTTTGTAGGCTTAATCTTGCTTATTTGTTCTTCAATGTCCTTCACCGTGGTCCTTATGAGTTCTGCCGATTCCCTTGCAAACTGAAACATTATTGGTCGGCAATAATGCACTGATGACGGACGTGGATTTTTCCAGTATAGGGAAACATCAGATTTTAGCCGCAAAGGAACAACAGATGCCATAAACATATTTCCGTCCGATATTGTAGCGTCATCGGAAGATATCCTTTGCTTATAAACGCTTTGTCCGGATGATCCATCGCAGCCCCATTTGCTGATCAACGTCAGTTTCTCAGGAAGAATTTTCACCTCATTTTCAGGAAGACTCTCCAACAACCGTTTTGCTGTATGGCCCATGAGATCCTGCAGATTGGCTTTCACAGAGACTTCCGTAAACTCCGTATGCAGTGGTCGTGAATTTATTTTGGCTTGCGTAATATGCTTGTATCCTGGTAAAACGTCAGCCCCGTGTCGCATCAAGGATGCCCGTAGTATCTCATATTTTTCTTTGGAAAGTTCTAAGTCCATAAACAAGGCCAAGGCTTCTTCGGAACCATACTTTTTAATGTGTGCGTTTGTGGGCGTGGGAATGCTTTCCTTAATCCTTTTTAGTCACAGTGGGCTTGCATCAGCAACAGATTTTGTAATCTGCGACCTCACTCTTTCACTCTCCTTTGTATATTTAATAGACACCGCGCGTCCGATAAATGCTTCGTGGTCAAGTCATTGGTGGCCTCGGCAAGTTTCCTCTTTCTTGTGAAAATTGAACACTCCTCAATACTTTTTTTTGGCCTTCCTTTTGCTCCTCTGGTTGATGTGGTGGGTTTATCTACTGGCAATATATCCAGGATGGTGTCTTCATTAAGCCAGTCCTCGTATTTGGAGTTGAATTTCTGAATGGTTCGATTAGTTTTCACCCATTTTGCCTTAATATTTGCATACATCAGATAAAAATTATTTTTTATAATTTCGCTTCTCTCAATATTTCCGTATAAGCTATCAAGTTCTTCTAAAGCAGCTTCCGTGAAAAACTTTGGTGTGGTTGACTTTCTGAACAGTTCAAATAATTTTAAATTGTTCAACGCCATGTTTTCAATAACTCGCGGTTAGATGGTTGGTCAATAATAGCACAATCAGGTTTGTTGAAACCACGCTAAGTGTTTACACTTATATAGTAGCTGTGCATGACGCAAGTTTTTACCACCATGTTTTGGTCATTGGTAAATTAGGTAGAATTTTCCAGTGTACGCTTGGGTTCTTGTTGGCGGAGTCTTAACGGGGTTGGACTGTGCGTGGTGTGGTGGAGTGCTGGCCTACCTGCCTACCTACAGGGCGGGTGACCAATCACATCGTGTACAGGTTCTAAAAATACGAATGCGTGTGGACTGGATGACAATTGTTGCGTCCATTTTATCACGTAATTTTGTTTTTCCAAGAATTGTTAGTTCTTTCCACGAATTCAGACAAAAAAGGGGTTTCATGTTGGAAATGATGGCATCCCATGCTGTCCGTACAGCTAATTTTCCCAATAATTCTATCATGAGTGCCAGTTACAGAAGTTTACGCGAGTTGTTTTTATTGTTTTACAAAATGAATACACAGTTGGTCTGGCCTGACCCATGTGTTACGAATGTGACTATAGAAACATGTGTATGACGGAGGGTTAATGATTTGATTTTTCCCACTCAAGAACCATGTCTTTTTTAACTCTTTGACCTCTAGAAGCCAAAGGGGCACTTAGAGGCAGATAAAACCTTTGGAATTATGTAAAGGAATACTCAAAGAACATATTTTGAAAATATGGCAAATATAGAAAAATATAGATTTTTTTTATTTTCCGTCAAAGTTGAAAAATAGTGAAAAAACGGATAGTTTTTAAATAGTGTTTTACCAGGAGAAACACAAAGCAAACAGTTAATTTTTTTATCATTATACATTTAATAAATACATCAATAAATACAAACAAAAAATATGGCGATTCGGTACCTATTTTTCGTGATATTACACCTGAAATCGCAACAAATTGACTAAAAATTGTGTTTTTTTGAAAACCGAATCAACTTTGAACGGTTATATCTTCTAAACTAAAAATGTGATATTATTAAGAGTAGCATATTTGAAATCTTTGAAAAGTTTCCTATAACATGGGTTTATTCAAAACTTCGTCGGCGCACATGAAAATTTTGATTTTTGCAACCTCGTTTGCTCTACGGGCGCCACTGTGCACCGTAACCAATATAAATGAAAATTTTTTTTGGTTATTTATAACTATTAAAGCCACCAAAAAAAATTGTTGGTTACCAATAACCATTGTCGTAAGTAATCTCATTTTTCGGTTATAGCTACGCAGATATACATACGTAATATATCGTATTTTTGATGTAATGGATATGTACTAAAATATGTCTACATGCTCAGAAATAAGTAACGGTAAATTGTGTACAACTGTTTTACTCCTTTTTCTTCAAAATTGTCAAGAATAAGTCAATTGAAGTGTAAATAATCAAAAAAATAAATAAATAAATGTTTGCTGTCAAATTGGCCACCGATAACCAAAAAAATAAAGTTTCTTTCGATAATGGTTATTGGTAACCAAAAAATTCCTTTGGTTGCTATAATAGTTATTCATAACCAAAAAAAAATTTCTCGTTTAAATCGGTTAGGTTGACCAAAATACTATATGGGTGATTCCTTGGAAATAACGTTTTTCCGGATGGTGAAATTATTAGTTTTTAACATACCTCGGATGTGATTTTTTTTTTACAGTTTTTGTTTATATATACATACTACTATAGTGTATACCAACATCTATTGTACTACAATACAACAAACATTTATCAATATATTTTATACTATAATTTTCAGAATTGCCACGATTCTGACATCCACGGTATTGACATTTCATATTTAAATTGACTTTATTCTATGCCAAATTGACGTGAGATAATTTCCTTTGAAAATCACATTTCGATGACTAAATATCGAACAAATTTCGTCACTAGGAGGGCGAGTATTATATTGCGCAATAAAAAAAGCGGTACCATGGTATTGACTGCTAATTTTGTGACTTACCCTTCGTAAAGAAAACACTTCACTCCAATCGATTCAATGTGGATAAATCTGTCAGCCATTGATGTAAACATAACATTTGATATACAATGGTCGAGTTCTCACATCGAGGGCGCTTTTATACACATCCAACATGGCGCCACAGCGGTAAAACGTAAATGTACGATATTAGGCAAAAATGCGTGGACAAAGTTTAGATCTTGTTAGTCGGGCCTAAATAGGAGATTTACGCTCGGTAAATACATGAAAATATCCTCTATCTAGGCAATTTCAAAGACCATAAAAAAATATCAATCCATCCTGCGAAATGAGGGAGTGAATATAGTATAAACCTTGATTTTTATGAAATGGACACACCACGGTTCTGATATTTTCATTAGTTTCTGTACGTTTCTATCGAATAAGCGCGACGCAGGTGAGAATATTGTTGTGGAAAATCTTGTGTACCATAAAAGTATTGAAATTACGCGATTATTTATTTGCCGTCCCTTAATTACATGGAAATAAACGTGATGGACAAAGAAAACGTTATTTCCAAGGAATCACCCATATATCTTACGATAATAAATTAAATAAATAAAATAAAATAAATTACCTAAAACAGATAAAGGGAATTTTCGCGTAATCTTTTTGCCTGAACAAAAAAAAACAATTATTTTCGGTCCCTGGCTTGTTTACATAAAACATATATTTCAAAACATGTTATTTCTTGCAAATTCTTACTGGCAAAGATACTTGAAAGTTCTATATCATCGAAATGTCAAAATAATCTCTCTTGCTCTCTCGTTACTGGCTTTTTTGTGTAAACAGACAACAATCAGGATCAATTTGTACAAATTAGCAGTATGCGACAGACTTATTGTGCTGTGTTGTGATTTGAAGCCATTTTTTTTATTAGTATAAAAAATACTTTGAATTTTCAAAAATTTACATAGATTCTTATACATGGTATCTTACAAAGTTTGTAAATTTTTTTCTAAATACATTGTAGTTTCTTTCAAGTTTCATGTTATTAGGTAACTAATTGAATAGTTTAAAACCCTTGTGGAAAAGGGATTTCTGCATGTGTGTTGTCTTGACTGGATTCGAAAATCTTCAGTATTCCTTAATCCATACGGTTGTACTTCTCCAACATAAAATATTTGATCGCATAGATATTCCGGAGCATCCCCTTTTTCATTTTTTAAAAAAATTAAAGTGTTAAATTTCAGTCTGATTAATATTCATCCAATTTCGTTGAAGTGTGTATATCGATTGCATTTAAGTACAACCCTCATTGCTTTGTTTTGGTGTTTTTGCATTCGTTCTACCTGACTATACTATGATACTATTATCGTTGATCCATATTCAAAGTGTGGTTTAATTATCGTGTTATAAATGTTTATTGCAGTTGTTTTTGATATTTCATTTCTTATTCGTTGGAAAAATCCGATTTTTTTTACATGTATAGTCTATATCGAGAGCTTATATTCAATACCAGCTACACGCAAAAACACAATTTTTCAGGAGAAGGAAAAAACAGTTTATTTTCCGAACTCTCGAAGATTGGAGTAAATTTTCTTCTAGTATTTTTGTTAAATATTATTAGTGGGTACTGCATACAAAAATTATTTAAAGATTCAATCTTCGAGAGTTCGGAAAATAAACTGTTTTTTCCTTCTCCTGAAAAATTGTGTTTTTGCGTATAGCTGGTATTCAATATAAGCTCTCGATATGTTCTTTAAATTTTAACTCCTTATCTATTATAAAACCGAAATATTTTATGTGTTCAACCTTTTCTATCATTTCATCATTAATTTTAAATATTGCTTCAGTACTAATGTTTATTTCAATTATTTTTGTTTTATTTTCGTTTAGTTCTAATTTATTCATTTTTAACCAAGTGTTAATTTTATTGATGTCGTGGTACATATTTTCTCTACAGCTTTCATCATCGTCTCCTTCCGCGTAGATTAACGTATCATCCGCGTATAGCACCATTTTACTTCTGTCAAATACTTTTGGCATATCATTAATATATGTATGTACATATATAATAAATAGAAGAGCTCCCAAAATTGACCCTTGAGGTACACCGAAATCATTTTCAATTTCATTTGATAGTACATTATTAACTTTTGTTATTTGCTTTCTGGGTTAAAATTTTTAAAACCGACGAACGGATTTACCCGACCACCTTTGAATCTTTTGAAAGTTAGTTGACTTTTTGCACCTTACTTAAGTAAGACAAATGCAAAATTTTGGAGTTCCAGCTTCTGTTGTTCCTGAGATATGGCGCGTCAAAAAATTAAAAAATCATTAAAAACACTTATAAGTGGTCTGCCATTATCATTTATATCTTCAAAAGTTTTTAACACACAGGGTCAAGATTGATCTCATTTTAAAGGTATTGAGAATAGCTTTAAAACTGCTTTTAGTTTAATTTTTTTTGTGAGAGGTCAAAGATCACTGTCACATGATTTAAAGTTTGGGAAGGTATATCTCAAAAAGTGAAATTTTTAAAATTCTGAAAAAAATATATGTTGATCCTAATAGTCTCTTACGCATTTTGTGCCAAAAAATTTGAGTGTGCTCTTATTAGTTGGTTGGCATTAAATAAAATTAATTTAGACAAAAATAGTTCAAAGTAAGCAATACTTATTTTACATATTTATACTACAAATGCAGGCGATTAATTAATTGTAAATATTTTCAATTAAAAATTCCCGGTCTTCGGAGAACAATTTTACTATAAGTTTTGAATTTCCTTCTGGAACAAAATAGTGGAATTTTTGTGTTCCCGGTATAGTTCTCAAGCCAATATACCTGTTTTTAAGAAACTCTTCTTCTGCTTTATAATCTTCCTCTGTTAAAAATACAAAATTACAATTTAAAAGATGTTCACGGCACCACTCATACAATTGAAGCGGGGTAGTAATTTGGTCCTGTATTGGACGTTGCAAACTGGCTCGGCGAGCTTCTCTCTTTACGGTTCCACCAAGACCATCGCTAGGACCTTTTCCATGGCTTGTGGCAAAAAAATGCCATTCGGCTGGAAACCCAAAATCATCTTCATGATGACATAAATTAACAAAATTTTTTTTATTCTTAAATTGAGCGGCTGAGCCATCCGAAAAATAAGAAATTTTTCGTGGTGTTGAACAAAACTTATTTTGTAGAAACATCATATGGCGATGGAACAAGTGTACTGCAACTGTGTTGTGGATAAGACAATTAGATATAACTATGTAATTGATGTGCTCTAACTGTAATTTCATCAACATGATTTGTTTCTAATAATTCACCAAGTTTTTGCTTGAGATGCTCTACTCGAGGACAGTCCTTACATTTAACTAAATAGCATTTGGGGGTCGTAGGATTGCACGTGATTTTCTCAAAGCAATCTTTGTACGTTTCAAGGTGGAAATCTTCTAAGCCTTCTGTTAATTTTTTTAAGTTCAAGGAGTGTATCATTAATTTTACGTTTTGGTGTTTTGTGCACACACAGATATTGTGAGTTCCACTGGCATTGACCAACACAACATTTTTCGGACGAAGCTCACAAAATTTAGAAAGACCAATTTTCATTCCTTCATGTTTTTCTTTAAACAATGCATACATTTCACGTAAATTTCCAAGCAGCAACCTCTTAGTTTTTTTATTTTCACACCATTCTCAAACATAGAAACAGAATCTTTATAACCTGGCATGCATCTGCTGACGTCATCGTTTTCATAAAAGATTTTAACAGCTTCCACAACTTCCGATGATAAAACATTTTTTGGTTTGTTGTTGGGACTACTCAGTATACCTTTTTCCTCAACTAATTTTTTTTACCTTCCGAGCCATAAAGTCGGAAATTTCAAACTCCTGTACCATTTTCTGCAATGTCCAACTTTTTGGTAAAAGGGTTAACAACTGAATTTTTTCGCTATTCTTTTGAGTACATTTGAATTTTTCCTTTAATTGCTGAACTGTTTCTGATTCTGGACAAACATGGGAAACTGTAGGATCAGTTGGTAAATCTGGGAAAAATTTTTTTTTATACAAGTACTCAATCTGTCAAATTTTTCGATTCTGTAACTTTTTTTAATTAGTTTTTTCTTCTTGATAGGTGAGTGTTCCAAAAATGGTAGGGCTTCGTTTAATTTGTCTAACACAACCGCCTCAGTACCGGATGCTTCTTCATCAGATTGCGAACGCTCTTGGAATGTAAACGGTTTGGAAATTTCTTGAATGTTACAAGCATCAGTATGGTTTTTCAATTTCGACAGGCGAAGTCTGCAGGTACAACATACTTTATGGGACGTTGAAATGTTGGGAACATCTATAAAATCTAACATCCACTCCTGGACTCTTGTTAGTCCTTTTACACATTTAGAATGTCCCGATTTACTGAAAGGATTACAGCACTTCAATAGTCGTATAAACGTTGCCATGGTAAATACAAAAAAACACAAAAATTTTTTCCGATCGATTTTCTACTGCTTTCGATTTAATAGAAAACTTTATGGCAAAAAACATTAAAAAAAAAGTTGAATAGTTTTCATACGTGCACTACGTTTTTTGATGTGTTAACATCTATAGCGGCGGATATAAAGTAGCTTGACTCTTGTCACATATTTCAATGTACTCATGCTCTCCAAGCAATTCTTTTTTTGCATTCAAAAAAGCTGCGTGTTCCTTTGCGATAAACGAGTAAAGCAAAAGTGTCAATAATTTTTCGCAAAGTGAATCCAGAAAATCGTCGGCTTGAAATTGTGTCAACTTGTATAGCGTATTTACTAACATAACAA
Organism: Phaonia tiefii; assembly: GCA_963931995.1. Taxonomy (NCBI): domain Eukaryota; kingdom Metazoa; phylum Arthropoda; class Insecta; order Diptera; family Muscidae; genus Phaonia; species Phaonia tiefii. The sequence goes on along the minus strand of OZ008371.1, from coordinate 95,265,209 downwards.
TGTATGTATGTACATTAGGCATATGACTTTTGAAACTTTTTTCAAAAAATTAAAAATACATGGCCACATGCGATGAGTTTTTGATAGAAAATAATAAAAAGGGTATCAGTTTCGCAATACTTTTCAAAAACCTCCCCCCCAAAATGCAATAAAGTTCCAACAAAGTAACCTCATTACGGTATATATGCTACACAGAAAGATAGTGCTAAATACAATTTGGGTTATATATTTTTCCTATCCGACAGCATAAATATAATCAGTTATTGATGAACGTGATCAATTTCATCGTAGTACACTTAGGTCTTTTGTTATGCAGTAGTTGCGTTCCTCAGAAATCCACATAGAAAAACGAAAATAAAAATACTCTACCTCAATATATAAACTTTAGTTTTTCAAAACTACTAACGGGATTATCATGCACCTAGCTATGAAACATACGACAAACACAAAAAGAAATTAAAAACTGTCGCCCCTGTCTGTGTTTTATTACTTAAACAAAACTAAAACGGGGAATCCCGCCATTAATAACAAAAAACAATTCTCATCAAGTATTCAAGTATTGGCTGATGAAATAATTTATTGTATTTCATCATCTTTATCAAAAGCAACATATTCAATGTTGATTAGAGTGGGACAACACTATGACATGTGTAGTACTTTGAATACTTCATCTCTTTTTATTATATGTGCTTGTGTCACTTCTTACAAGCAGTCTGTTTTCTGCTGCGTAATTGACAAGTCGTTGGCTTACAATTAAAAGAATAAATATAAAGATTAAAAGTGTTATGGTCAATAACTTTAATAGTATCAACATCAACAAAGTATAACATTTTCTCGATATATTTTTAGGTAAATTATCATAAAATATATCCATAAGAAATTAAGTAATATTAATTATCCTGATCAACTTCTTAGAACATGTCATATTTCTCATCTAAAAACAATGTGGCAAAGAATTCTGCAATTTGGACAAATAATTTGACATCATTTGAGAAGTGCAAGACAAAACGACGTAAAATACCTAATATTGAGAAAAATTTATCAGAATTGTGCAAAATGCCAAGATATGCCTACATTATTGGTAGGTTTAATTATTTGGCCAAAGATGAAAAGTCTAGAAAAGTCCGGTATAAGATGATATCAAAAGAACTTACTGATTTATGGAGCAAATTGAATTTCCCAATTATCAATAAATACTCGATTGAAAGAAAAATTGAAAAACTGATCGATAATTATGACAAGCATTTGAAACATATTGAACGGTCTGACTTTGCTTTGAATAATGTATTTGATATAACAGATGAAACAGGTCAATGGCTAAGTACCGAAGACAAACAATTACATATGTTGCAAAAAAAATACTCAAGGTGAAGTAGGTTATACAACTATGATAGGAGTTCCAGTCCACCCATCTAAAGTCAGAATGCTCCATAAAGGCAAACATATTTCAAGACAGCCTCAAGTCATGGAATTTGATTCAGACTCATCCAATGAAGGCAAAATTGATGATAAACCATACGCAAGTGACAACGAAGGGTATGAACCACCTTTGCTGCATCAGAAGAAGGAAAAAAGAATATCAATGAAAATTGCAGTTAATATAGTGAAGGAAGCCAATGTAAGTACCAGGAAAGCATCAAAAATTAGTGAAATCATAGCAAGTTCTGATATGACATTTCCCACACTTTCCCAATCCGGCATATATAAATCTTTTATGAAAACCGCAAAAGATATAGAGACTAACTATATAAAGGAACTAAAGAACTATAAATGGTGCCTCCATTTCGATGGGAAAAAATGGGGAAAAAAGAAATTCAAGCCATTGTCCTTAAAATCCCAAATCGCGAAATAAAGTTAGCCGTACTAGTTCTAGACAATGGCAGAGCTTCCACTATATATGAAGGTATAAAGAAACAATTGGATAAATTTGATTTATGGAAATCGATAAAAATGATAGTATCTGATACAACTAACGTTAACACCGGTAAAAAAAATGGTGTTGTTACTTTATTGCAACACCATTATAGAGTAGTAGGTTTACCCGAACCGCAATATGTAGGATGTCAGCATCATGGAGGAAAGACGTCGTCTCCAAATATTGCATACACATTTGTAACAGAGCTGTTAAACGAATATGAAAATATCAAAGCAAACTATGACCAAAATGAAACAATTTTAAATTTTGTTAACATTCAATGGCGAGATGACATGCAGTATTTGCATGAGCTTGGCGCAGCATTTAGGCACTATGAGAAATATAAAACATTTCCATACATACATTTTAGACCTTTACCATTGTTAAGCAACGCACGATGGAATTCGAGAGCTATTTTTGCAATTTTGTGCTTTATACATATGCCAGAATACAGAAACGAATTACTTCCGATATGCAAGTTTGTATGCGGCGCCTGGTACGATGTTTAGTTTTCTAATCACTCTTTCAATAAGGAAGATTTTTCAACTTTGAAGGCATCTCTAGTTTCCTTTAAAAATGCCCATGCATGTTTTCTAAGACACTGGATAAAAAAAGACTCCGTAATTTTAAACCAACAACGTAGCAATATCTGTGCAGAACGCGCAATAAAGGCTATTCAGGAGATATATCCTTTATGTAAAAACTCTCGTACATTAAACTTAAAATATATTTCTCTCAATAAATAAACATTATTTTTAGTTTTAAGTTGTTTTATGTCCATCAATGTCATAAATATAAATGGCTTTTAATATACATACATACATATTAATAAATGCATATATGAAATTCAGAAATTGCTTCTTGGGGGGGATGTTTTTTTCACAGTTTGTATTAAAACTATATTTATTATTATTTTTTCACCATTTGTCATCATGTACAGCCATGTAAATATTATGTTACATTTTTGTCATATGCCTAATGTACATGTGTCTGTTGCTGTTGTTGAACGGAGAAATAAAGTGAAGAATGAATAATACAAAAAAAAATAGTATTAAAATTGTTCAAACAATTTCACATTATTGTCTATATCTCAGGAACTAATAAGAGCGCACTCAAATTTTTTGGCACAAAATGCGTAAGAGACTATTAGGATCAACATATATTTTTTTCAGAATTTTAAAAATTTCACTTTTTGAGATATAGCTTCCTGAACTATAAATCGTGTGACACTGACCTTTGACCTTTCGCAAAAAAATTATAAATGTAGTTTTAAAGCTATTTGCAATACCTATTAAATGAGACCAATTTCGATCATGTGCGTTAAAAAGTTTTGAAAATATCACCAATATTGCCAGAACACTTACGCGTGTTTTTAATGAATTCTCTCGTTTTCGAAGCACCACATTTCCAGAACCACAAAAGCTAGATACCTAAAATATTTCAATTTATATTAGTTTAGTACTGTAGAACATTCATGATAATTTTTGTACAATTCTAAGAGCGTAAGGTCAAAAATTGCGTTTTTGTTTGTTGATTTAAAATGGAATTACCCTTCTATTTTTCAAGTACGACTCAAACCTATTTAATTGTCTAGCTTGTATTCCATACATATATAATTTTTTGATTTTTTCAAGTGCTCGTTTAAAGTCCAGAAATATTGCCATCACTTTTTTTGTTTTTTCTATATTTTTCATTTACTTATTATCTACATAGTTAACCGTTGTTTCGCATGAGTATTTTTTTCGAAATCCTGATTGATATTTTGGCAATATAGAATTATTTTCCATGTACTTTTCTAATTGTTCTTTCACAACCTTTTTCAAAATTTTTTCACATGTTTTTAATGTATTTATTGACCGTTATTCTTCGCATTTATTTGTTTTTGGTACTTTTTCAATTGGTGTTATATTAGTTTTTTTTTCCAGTTTGCAGGAAATTCGCCTGTCTCTAATGATTTTTTGATAATATTTAATAGTGTTTCTTCGATTATGTCCCAATTTTCAAGGATGATTTTATTGTATATTTTATCACAGTCTGTTTTCATTTTATTCTTAAGTTCTAAAATGTTTATTTCACGGAATTTGGATCTAGAGTTTATCATAGTTATTTGGTTTTCATATTGCACATTTTCAATTTTTTAATACTATCAATTAATTTAATACTATCTACAAAGTAATTATTGAGTTGATTAGCGATTTCCTTATTATCTTTATATTCTACTTGGTTGAATATCACACTTTTTATCTCGTTATGTGTTTTTTAATTACTAGATCTTTGATTTCTCTACACAATTGTTTTTGTTAATTTTATTATTAATGTCTTTAAATATTTGTAATCTGTTGTTCGACCTTTTCTTTATCAATATATAATCAATATTCTCCGAGCTTGTGGTCAGGTTTGCTTTTCTTGTATTTATTTTCCTCGATATTTCGCTACTCCATTGTGTAGCATCGTCAGGAGGATATGTTTATAGAAAATCTGACCTTAAGCTCGGAGAATTTGATTATTTATTAATGTATTTATTTTTTTCGTTTTCGATTTTTACTTTACATAAAAATTTTAACAAAAAAATTGGTACCTGAAAAATCTCAGCACTCAATTACATTTTTCAGTGATATACTGACAAATTAATCAAATATTGAAATGAAAATCGATAAATGGTACCAACAAGATAATTCATAAGAAATACCCAATATTTAACGAAGTTTTTTTCGGTTTCAACAATACTATAATTAACACTCAATTAACCTGGTTAACAAATAAATTCATCAATATGAATTTGTGTAGCAAAAAAGACACATTCTTCGAAAAAAATACATACATAGATGGAAACAAAAATATTCATTAATTTGAGTCAGAAATATTAAGCGTGTTTTGGCTACACCGCTTGCTTATATATTCGCTTGTTTTGTATGAAGCACTTAGCGAGAACTTAGCGACGCGATTCATTGTCGTTCAGTTTTAGAAAAAAAAATTTTGACTTCTTTTACCGTTTTTAACCATTATTCATATTTTCTTTGCAACTTAGCAAGCGATAATCGCTTGCTTGTAACCAAAATAGATATTACTGAGGTTGTCCTACAGAAAGGTCTATAACTTTCTTATTTTTTGCTCTATAGACATGCGGAAGACGGTAAAATGTTCATAAAAGACATAGCCGTCACATATTTTTTTCGGATTTTTCGAAGGATGGGTTTTTTTTTGCTACAAAAAGTTTTTTGAGAAAAAACGTAATTTTTCGGCTTAAACCTAGAATAGGTCGGCAACTCGCTTCGGCTCCAAACTATTACCATTGGATAGAACTTTTAATTTTAAGTAAAAAAAATTAAATAAAAAAATGGGGGGCAACGCCTATTTTCGAAGTTGTGGGCACCCAAAGTTCGGACATACAGGATGATACTACGAGTGTGGTGCCGTGTTATGGGACCGATTTCACAACTTTTTTGTGTAAAACGAGTCGAAATAAACAAAAATAAATAAATACATTTTTTCGATAACTGCTTAGTTATCCACGTATCGGATTTTTAAAAATATCCAGAAAATATTTTTTTTTCAAGCAATCGAGTGATTTTTCGGATTTTGCCACACATCGACTTCAGGTACAGAGGGAATTTTAACCCCCCTGCCTGAGCCCGGCCGGACGGCCGGGCGACTAATTGCAATATAAATTTAACGATTTTCCAAAAGTTCTACCACACGGTACGAGCAACATAGGTCCCTGCCAGGGCTACTTGGCCCGTAACTCCCAAAATAGGGGTTCCCCCCGATTTTTTTATTTTACTTTTTTTACTTAAAATAGCGATCCCTACAACCAAAAAAAAAAATAAAAAAAATTGGACGTGCCGATCTATACTAGGTCTGTTCCAATTTTTCAAAGAATTTTTAGAATCTATTTTTGTTTTTAATTTTTTTTTATAATACCAATTCTTTTCTGAATATGGCTGAGAAATATCAAAATTTTAAGTTAAGCCGTTTTCAAGTTATTTTTAAATGGTATATTTCATGATTTATTCTCATTTGTACCTATTGTAAGGCGAAGGGTTGTGTTCCGACAAGAGGCTTGGCTGAGGTCAACGTCGATATTGTTATCTAAATCACTTAGGGATATTTACTGTTCTCACAGGAATAGTGCCAAGTCAGTTTTAAGGAGTGAGCGGAGAAAATATTTTTCAGCTTTGTTTAGGATAATGGACACTTCCTTAATTTGGAATACTCTCCGTTCAGGAGGATGTTTAGTCGATGATGTAGATGGTTCTTATGTTCATATTGATGTCAATAGTTTGAACGACTATTTTGTGCTGACTGGTTCTGTCGGAAGTAGTAACACAGTAGATTTAAGTAGTATCAATGAAAATGCCCAATTCTCTTTTGATTGTGAGTTTGAAGATGATGTGTATTTGGCCTTACATAAAGTGAAATCTGACTCAGTTGGCGTTGACGGCATACCTATAAAATTCTTGAAATTAATATTTCCGTATGTATCCTGTTACATTCTTTTTTCATTAATAGTATTGTCACCACATTGGTTTTCCCTACAGTTTGGAAAACTGCTCGTGTAGTTCCTATACCTAAAGTTAAGGGCTCTTATAGTTTACATAATATGAGACCTATTAGTATTTTACCTGCTATTTCGAAAGTCGTGGAGCATATCATTAAACGGCAGATCCTTGATTTTGTTGAAGGACAAGGTATGATAAATAATTATCAATATGGGTTTAGGCAGGGGCACAACACTACTTTATACCTCTTGCACTTGACTGATACTATTAGGAATGCGATTGACACTGGCGAATGTGGCGTGCTGGTAGGGTTTGACTTATCTAAAGCCTTTGATAGAATAGACCATGTAATACTGATTAACAAATTGAAAAATTTGTTTATGTTTTCTAATACAGCATGTAGGTTGATTTATTCTTACTTGTCTGATCGCTCTCAATTTGTTTCATTAAATGGAAATGTTTCTGATATACGTGCAATCTTTAGTGGAGTCCCGCAAGGCTCCGTATTAGGTCCGCTACTATTCTTAATGTATGTTAATGGATGAAGTTAACAGTGCCTGTAGTGTCAATTGCTTCCCTTTTTTATATGCGGATGATATTCACCTTTTTTTCAAAGCTGGTTCTATAAATACATTGGAGAACAATATTAATTCTACATTGGGGGATGTGAGTCAGTGGCAACGTTATAATAACTTATGCGTTAATCCCTCCAAAACTAGGGCTATGTTTTTGGTCCCTTACGACATGATGACCAAGGCTGCGAAATTTACTTAAATGATGTCAGAATAGAGTTTGTTGATTAGATGAAATGTCTTGGTATTATACTCGATAAGAAACTTGATTTCAGTAGCCATATCGACTCTTTATTTCCTAAAATTATGTTTACTCTTCGAAAGTTGTATTGTACTAATATGTATCTGGCTCAACATGTAAAGAGAAGGCTAGCTTTCGCATTATTGACGTCGTGTATTGGTTACGGAATTGAAGTAGGGTCTGGTACGACATCAGAATGTTTCAGTAGGATGGAAATGTTACTCAAAATTATAGTCCAATTTGTGTATGGGTTAAATCGTCGTGATCATATATCTGAGTATATAATTGATTTTTTGGGTGTGCCGTTTAAAATATTTATTAAAATGCTTATTCTGCTAACTTTTTATAAAAAAAATTCGAGTGGCGTACCAAGATTACTTCGTGGTATGTTTCAATTCACGATATCCACTCATTTGTTGTTCGTGCAGCAAGAATTTGGAATCAACTTCCTATTGGCCTGCGAAATTTTTCATACTCCAATGTCTCTTTCAAACGTAAATATTTGGCGTATGTCCAGCCTCTGTCATAAATTGGAATGCATCTATACTTTGCATTTGTATGCATACATACTATACTTATTACCTACATACTATACTTATTTTCGATGTTGTTGCCATAATTGTCACCATGGGTTCTGCATTTACAATCTTTTTCTTCTTGTTTTTATTTTGGCTGGGGAGCCGTTACATTGTTACATATATTATTTTTTGATATTGCTTCCTTTGTTTGCAAACTATATTTTGTGCTGCTTATAATTTTTAAGTTGAAAATCCTAATTTATAAGAATTTATTGAAATTTTGTATGTCATATGTAATATAGCTTAATTGGCCTGTAAGTCTTTTTATATTACAAATAAAAATGAAATTAAATGAAAAATATGTGAAAATCAGTTGTTTTTGGTCAATAAACTCCACAAAAATATTCCAAAAAAATTTCATCGAAATCAGAGACATGTCACTTCCAAAAGTGACCTTTTTAGCTGGATTCCCCCATATGTTTCGTTATCGACTGCCATTTTCACATTATAAATTGTTCTGTTATTTCTTTTGATTTCGTACTTTTCAATTATTTTGATTTCTGCATTAGCGATACTTGGGTTCTGCTTTTTTAATTTCTCGATTATTTCTTTCTCTTCATGTACAAGTCATATGTGTAATTTTAACTCTAAGTTCTATTGGTTTGGGCACCTTAATTTCATATCCTTCATTTAATTCATTTTCTATTGAATTTTTTATTTTATCTCTTTCTTCACTATTTTCAGTTTGGATTACAACCGTTCCAGTTCTTCTATTTTCTACACCAGTCATTTTTAATTTAACTGGATCAATTCGTAAAGAACAATTAATGTGGCGATGACTTTTACGTTGGACAACGTTTTTGAAAGTTTATTTCTCTGTAGACACTACTAAAATTTGCTTGAATTCTCAACTTGCAATAATTTTCTTGCATGTGCAAACGGAGGTTACACCTAAACTAGAGTTGCTAAAAAAAATTACAAAATCGGGTGGTTTATTGTTCCATGTTTATTGTTTACGTTTGATCACTGTTTCTTGCTCTCTTCTTACTTTACGCAACTTTTTTATTGCTTGCCTCATGGTAGAATTATCTATTAGGTAGTCGCATTAGAAATGCCGGGGTTAAGTTGTCAAAATTAGTTGAATAATGAAAAACACCATTTTGATACTTAGGGATCTTCGATCGATACTAATTCGCGCATGTGAATTGCAAAATTGAGTTTGTATATATACGATTGATGATTAACCGATGGTATCAATTCAGGCGCAGTAGTTAGGCATCTGATGATGAACTTGTCACGTAGTTCGAAACTAGTCATGCCAGTGAGTGTGTGTTGAACTGAATTGTCTATTATTTCCATCAAAAACTAACCATTTTTCAATTAGAAAAATGTTCATGACTTGTAAGCTTGTAGTATGAATTTCTCATACATTAACCAAAAACTAACAAAAATCGGTCAATAAAATTCAAATTCAAATAAATGTTCACAAAATTTTAAAAGTTTCTTAAGATTGTCTTACTTGATACAAAGTCTGTGATATAAATTGCCTTTTAATTGAAATTCTTTAATTTTGTTAACAAACAAAAAGAAACAAAATCAAATTTGACAAACAGATCAAAAAATCACAAAATCAGCTGGGCTGACGCGTTTACCCGATAGATAATTGTACCATGGCTTGACTGATTGAGGCTTTCGTCAAATGAGGATCACTTCGGAGGACAGACAATTATGAGCACGATTTATTGATGAGAGAAATACGAAAACGGAGAAAGTATTTATTGACCTCATTTTTGACTGGTTATTTAAATTGGTAATCAGTTGATTTTGATTTATGGTTGATAAGAGTTGTTCAGTGCTTTGCCAAATTATCTTACTATCATATGGCAACAGTGGCAAATTTTACGAAAAATAACCAGTATTCATATATAACTATGATGGTGATTATAATTGTTTACATTAACAATTAAAGAAACTTTGTGTTTGTTCTTGTTGTTTTCTGTCAAAATTATATGGTCACTTGATCATAGTTTAAATGCCGCACTTTGGCTGTTTAAAAAGCAATTAACTATTAACCTAGAAAGTGAATGAAGATGATTTTCCACTCAAAAATTAGGCCTAACTATGTATTGCCATCAATTTATGTATGTATGTCGGCATATTAGCGATTTAATGGTGCTACATCTTATTTGCATTATAATAATATAAATACATTCATATATACATTTGTATATAAATGAAGCAATAATAGGTCTGTCTGTTTACTGCAATATTGTACAATATTGTACAAAATGTCACAAAATGTTGTCTGTTTACTGCAAAACTTTTGCAACGAGAGAGCCAAAGAGAGAATTTTTTGACAGTTGGATGATGTTACTGGAGGAATTTCTTCCATCAAGATTTTGCAAGTTCGATCAGCTGTTTTTTATTTACATTTTGATTGCAATATTTTTGTATGAAAAAGAAGAATAAAGTTGAAATTTAACAATGGCAGAGGTAAGTGTTTAATAAATTAGAATATAAAAACATTTGTTTTTATGCTCAACAAATTTTCGCGCAACAATATTTCGCGCAAATTCACTGGCAGACGTAAATTCTTATTTCCTTTGTCATTTCAATTGTTTACACTTGTTGCTGTTTGCTTGGAATAGGTTTGTTCGAGAACGTGATAATTAGCACTAATTATCACTATTTTTTGCTGGAAAGTGTTCGATAACTCCCAGCAGCCAGCAACGAGAGAGCCAGAGAGTGAATATTTTGACAGTTCAATGATGGAGAAGTTGATGGTTTGTGCTGGGAAAATTTTTGCCAGCACGAATTAGCAAGCCAAACATAACAGCTGTTTTAAGTAAACAAACAAAATTAGGACGTAGAAAGAATATAAAATAATAAATTTATCATTGGAATTTTAGTTTTTAAGAGAAAATGTGATTTTTGAATGTTTTGTTATAAATCTTTAAGTATTTCTGTGGAAAAAGAAAACAGTTTTGGTGATTTGTAATGTTTTGTTCGAATTGCGCATATCAGCTGTTTACATACAAAGTTCATATTTCTTGCTAGTTTTTGCTGGATGTCGTTCGCGTACTTTTTGTGCTATTTTTTATTGAGAGAGTAAAATTATTCTTACTCTCCAGATAGTATTTGCTTGCTATTTTTTGCTGGAAAAGTTCTCGAACAAACCTGATATTTCACAAAATGTTGTCTGTTTACTTTTTGGAATAGAGAAAAAAAAGAGCGTAAAATTTTGTTTACTCTCTGCAAAAAGTTACTGGATAAATCTTGCTGGAAAAGTAAACAGACAAAGCTAATGGCAGCGTACAATGGATAAAGAAATACAAAATCGAATTCATATACAGTTATTTTCGAAGTATTTTTTTCCTTCATATAATTTTATTATAACGCAGACTTTTTTACAGCAATAACCCCTTACAACATTCAAAACAAATTCGGCGCTGCATTTAAGATCTTTTGATTTTTAGTTTTTTGTTGTCTGCCACGTAATAAAAATTATTTTTATAAAATTTAAGATTACCCTACTCAGTTGATCCGTTTTTAAGTAGATTTTAGCCGTTGTTTTTGATCCCACATGAAATACAATTGTTTAAATTATGAATTTGGTGACACTGTTTAAAAAGCAAATCGTCTCTCACACTCCAATCTCACAAAACCAATTCTCCTCAGTCAGTCGAATTTGTGTGTATTTGTTTGGCGCTGCTCGTTTAAAGTGCGCAATCAATGGCTTTCTTAACGAGCAACTCCGAGTTCCGGGGCTCGGAACTGCTCAAGCCAGTTACAGAATACCAAACTAACGTTGATGTGACGACGATGTTGACACGAAATGATGTTGACATAAAAACACCGATAACCATAATAGGGGTTATTAGCATTACGTTCGTTTCCTTACTTTACCGCGGGATCCCGCGGGAACCCAAACTTACCCAAACGCGTTTCTTTACTCACAAATTGGGCAAATGAGAGCGATTTTTTGATTCTCTTAACGTAAAAATGGGTTTCTCTTTTTAGCGGACTTACCCAAACATTTTCTTCGGGTAAGTTTGGGCAAAGTGTCAAACAATCAGCTGTTCGAAATGTCAACATAAAGACATACATATGTATTATTTGTGAAAAAATAACACAAGTGAAAAAATTATTGAATTTACAATTTGAAAAGTGATTGCTTGGAGAGTGCTTATTTAAAGAAGATGGAAAGTGTGCAAATGAACAGTGAAAATGAACATGATATGCAAGATTTGTTGTCAAGCATATGTTTTGTGTTTTGACATTTGTTTTCGGGCTAGAAAAGTGGTTTTTTGCGTTTCTTTACTTTTGGGTAATATTGAGTATTTGAGAGACAATTTTGCTTTTACCCGAACTTTACCCAAAAAGTAAAGAAACAAAGCTATTATAAGAGTGCATGTAAACGTGCTATAAGTGTGGTCATAGTTGCATTTTCGAAGGGGAATTTTTGTGTACGAAAAGGGAAAAAAACATTTCCGTACATTCGGACAAAAAGGATATACCTTTTCGAGTCGGTAATTTTATTCGAATTAACCCCCTTTTGTAATCACTGATTCCTTCAATTTTTATGGGTCTATATTATCCAAATTACTTAATATACAATATGATAGAAAAACAAAGCGGAATACTTACAATTAGAACATTATTGTAAATCACCAATGCATTCGATGCCAATTCCGTTGGCATTTCCGAATTATCCGCATCTATGAGCAGCTTCCAACGATTCGTTGCAAAGTTGAATGCCCAAAGTTCTTGGAAGAGCATACAGGCATCAGGTCGACTTTCATTTGTTGTTCTATTTGGATTATATCCACCCAGTGAATACAAGTGTGAATTAGAAGCAATGACGCGATGACCACTACGAGCTATGGGAAATTCGCCCTCATCGTGCCTCGTTTTGTACTGACAACGTATAAGACGTAGTGGCTGAAAACTGTACATCGGTTTAAACCATGCCCGAAATCTCTTTATAATTTCTCTATGACGTTCTCTGAAAATCTCAATTTCACTATGTGTTTCCAAATCAGGCTCGCCTGCGTAATCTAACTCGTCTGAAGACAATGACTGCTCTATATCTTCCAGCATATCATAATCTCTCCTAGCATCGTCGTCATCATCGACATGGTCAGAATCGCCACTATCGTTATCACTGTCGTCTATCACATCCATGGCCACTTCTTCGTCTTGGGCACCCAGTTCATCTAAGGCAAGGTCCTGAAGTGGTTCATATTCTGGCATTTGCATATGTTGTCCTCCTTGCTGCTGACGCCCATCGTCTTGATCCATAATGCTTCGTTCAATGATGCCTCTAAAATATGTGTATGTATGACGTATAAGTGTGTTATTAAATTTTCTGAGATTATTTAACAAATTCAGCATAATAAGGCCAATCTTAATGTTTTCATAACAAATTGCCAAATTATTACACGCACTGCTTCCCAAAAACTTCACAATTAAAAATTATTGAACAATTTAAGTTTTCACAAGAAATGACCAAATTTTCAGAATATAGTCTTAAAATTCATTGCCTTTGTCAATTCCACTTTCATTTGCATTCTTTTAAAACGTATTTAGACGACCAGCTGATAGGCTATGAGCATGGTAAAATAATTTGTACGTGGTAAAGTCGTTAAAACAGCTGATTTAATTTTTTTCATCTCATATTTCGCTTCAGCTGTCAAACTCACATATTTATTATTGTACCATGGCTATGGGTGCATGGGATATCACCACCCTTCCCTACAAGAAATGAATGATGGAAACTAACACACACAATATTTTTGCACTGATACACTTGCAACCATTTTATACTGAGTTCCATTTGCAAGAGTGAAACAACCCTACAAGAATAGTTTCGGTCATTCCACTGTCAGTGTTGATGGAAACTTGAATTTGTTGACGTTTAAAAAGTAAAATTTGTGAATCCTCGGCAAAGTGCAACGACAAAAGTTTCATTATCGTTAAATATAGTGGAATAAAAATAAACAGTGGAAAAGAATAAACTTATGTGATCCAAATAACAAAGATAATGATTCTGAAAAATGAGGCATTTAAAAGCCATCAAAAAGTAGTGGAAGATTCTGTCTGGCGTGCCTGGCCAAACTCAGGACAAAATCATTAATGAAGTCGGCAGCATGCTCCCTTTCCTCACCATTACAGCGGTGCAAGAGTTAGAGCAGAAATTAGGAACCCCAGATTTTGCTCAAGCAATATCAACAAACTAAAATGTATGGTTCGATATTTTAATATTTTGATATTTATACATACTTCTTCACAGAAAATATAGTGAAAGAGGCGTCAGAGGATGTCAGCAGTGTCTGCGCCCCAATGTTCACGGATAACCTGCTTGATATATACAATTGGGATGAGAGGTTGGAAAAGCATGCGATAGGGAAGCTTATGTGGTTCAACAAAACTGCGTGGTATGTACATATTTTTGTCTATAAATGATTAAATAATTATTAATTTATATACATTCATATATACTTATTATTATTAATACATATATTTATATATCTCCTTTTCAAATTTTAGATGTGCTAAAAGACAATTGAACGAAGCCACCATAGGATGAAGCAGAATATTTATTAAAAACAAATTGTAAATAAGTATTTTATTTTGCCCAGTTACTACTTTATTCATTTGAATCGATTATTCTTATTCATTCACTCCGATTCTTGACTAAGAATCATTCATTGTCATTTATTATACAATTAGATATTAAAAATATATAAAAATAATAAAAATATACCATAAAATCATTAATAACATCGTCTTTTATTATAAAAGCTATACCCATCACCTTTGACTGATATATCCATCAAATTTGATTTGTCAACTGTGATGGGTATATCTATCAAGTATGATTAGTCAACTGTGACGCATATATCTATCAACTGTGACTAATACTCATATAATCTTTGATTAGTGAACAGCACTAGAGTGAGCAGCTCAGGTATATGTTTTATAGGCGACCGAACCCATAAGTTCGAGGGAGATACAAAATCACACGTACACAAAAGTTTCCATCAACTTTTTCATTTCGGCCTTAAGAATGTGATAGAAACTTTGATGGATATACCCATCAACAATGACAGTCAATTGACCGGTCAAATGACTGTCACTGTTCTTGTAGGGTTGCTACCATGGTACAATAATATGTTCATGGTGAAGTCGTAGGAACAGCTGTTTTCATTTTTTTCATGAGGTTCTTCGCTTCGCCTGTCACACTCTCTCATTCTTGTGTTGTTGGTATGTATTTGGGTAGAGTTTGACAGATGAAGCGAATAGAACAAAAACAAAATTCCTGTTGTTGCTGCCTACAACAACAACAACTCGCGGTGTTATTACCATGAAGATATTATTGTACCATGCTTGGTACAAATATAATGGTAGATGCAGTACGACAACAAATACAACAGACAAAAAACAACACGTATTTTGTTTTTGTTCGGTGTCTGTATAGATCATAGAGTAATCTCAGACTAGAGAGAATATTTTGCTCATCTGACGTTTCCTTTCACACTCTTCGTGATGCGGTCGGTGTGATAGATGTTTGACGAAAAGTAATATACACCAGGTTAACTTCTTGCTTTAATTTTTCATGCCATTTTGGTGAAAAACTGTGAAATGTAAATGTGTTTTAAACTTTTTTATTGACTGTTATTGTTAGCATACATTTGTGTTGTATTTAACACAATAATTTTAACACACAAAACGAAATGCCGTTGCCTCTATCTGGTATTAGTAAAGCAATTCTTTTCAACATCAAACGTAAATATCACACCAGGCCAAATGTCATAAATTTGGTGGGAGAACTAGTAGATCTACTATAAGTATTAATCTATGGTCAGACCATAGTAAAAATACCAAGTAGTCGCAGTAGATACAACAACAATTGTGGGCAAGTACAACAGGCATTTTGTTTTTGTTTAGGCTCTCCTCATGTCAAAGTCAACACATACGTATACCAACAAATAAATGTAAACAGAAAAGTACAAAAACAAAACCTTTGAATTTGACAGAAGCGGCCAACTCATAGAATAATACATACATAGAAACTTTTATTCGCTCAATAAATTAAACGTCATAGGTACGATGGAAAGTAAACATTGGATTTTAGAAAACATGGGATCAATAATACCAGATAGAGGCGATAGTAAACAACGTTCAACAAAGGAACAACAACCGAATTTCGTGTTTTTGTGGCAAACTAGTTGTGTTAAATACAATACAAGTGTATACCAATGATAAAAGTCAACAAAAAAGTGGAAAATACATTTAAATTTTTCAGTTCTACACCAAAACGACAGGAAAAAGTTAAGTGAACATATTTTGTAACTCCACCTGGTGTGAGCTAATTTTAAATTTAATTGCTCTCATTTCCACAAACCTACGATGAAGAGTGTGAAATGAAACGTCAGATGCGAGAATAACTAAACAAGGAGAAAAAATTGGAAAAGGAAAATCATTCAAGATGGATTCATATATAGTGAACGCTGATTTGCTTTGTTTACATTGCAAACCACTTTCGAACTGTCAAGTTCACATGTATTTTGTTTTTGTATGTGTTTGTTTACGTTTATTGTTGGTATACGTATGCGTTGCATTTGAAACAAAGTAAGTGAGAAGCAAAAACAAAATGTATGTTGTTGTTGGCATCAATTTGCCATCAGCTACAACAACATCTCCTGCGTCTATCATCAGTATTTTTATCATGTTTTCATTCTACCATGAGTATTAAAATATTTTTCTTACCAATACAATGATATTTGCACTTTTTTCATCATATATTGACAAAAGTTAGTGAAATTCTCTAGAAAATAAATTAAATCTGATTTTAAAAATTTATATTTCAGAAAACTTTGTCAATATATGATGAAAAAAATGCAAATATCATTGTATTGGTAAGAAAAATATTTTAAATATATATGATTGTGTCAAAAATTGAATCGTAATAAAAAAAATGCACAATGTGACCAATTGTAAACAAGCGACTCCTTGAAAGGGTCCGAACAAGGGACCCTTGACCCAAATAAGCTCCTACCGCCCCTATGGTGACTCCTAGAGGGATAAAATGTATGACCGGCCTCCAATATTTTTTTTCCTCCACTAACTTTTCGCAGAACATACCTAACCTCTATCTTCAACCGTTAGGGTGACCCTCATACAAATTTGTAATTTTTTCCCAAATTAGCTCCTACCGCCCCTGTGGTGACGACTTCCATGGGGGTCGTACAAATATAATTGTTAGTGTTTTGGATAGCTAACGTCATCTACTATCTGAATCAAATCAGTTATTTGGGTCTCTGACCCCACCTAAGTCGTGATAGCTCTCCAAATTGAAGTTGGAATTTTCAAGTATTTGCAAAAGTGGATTTTATAAAATCTACATATGCTAAATTTGTTCATAACTTGGTCAATACTTGTCGTACAAATATAATTGTTAGTGTTTTGGATAGATTGCTTCAAGTACAATAGAACAGCAATACAAAGTTTCAGTCTGCGACCCCCCATGGAAGTCGTAAAAGCTTTCCATATTTTTGTAATTTTTTACCCGAAACCCTTTCAAGCACTATCTCACCAATTGAATGAATTGACCCCCCCCCCCAATTAAATATTAAATTTATATTTATATTTAATTTAAAAAAGTAAAATGAAAGTAAAAGGAGTATTTAGTAATTTAAAAAAACATTTATGATATTTACAATACCAATACAATTAAATATTAAATTTTAATTCATTTATATTTATATTTATATTTAATTTAAAAAAGTAAAAGGAGTATTTAGTAATTTAAAAAAGTAATAACAATTAAATATTAAATTTTAATTTATTACAATTTATATTTATATTTATATTAAATTTAAAAAAGTAAAAGGAAAATACAAAAAATTTGTATTAATTAATTTAGTTAATTAATTAATTAATTAATAAAAACGTTGACGTTTTGGGACTATATTTCCCAAGACGATTGTGGCGGACGCTCTGGAAAGAAATAGTTGAAGAACACTCTAAACGTTTGAAAACACGAACAACACGCTACAACAATTTACTCCACCCAACAATGATATTACAAAAAATTAAACCCGATGATTGGTAAATAGAAAGTACCACCTACCATGAAAAAGCTTAATGAATATCCTGATTGCTTTTTTGATTTCGAATGATATTCCGTCATCCCGCGTCATTATTGGGTTTGTCTGCTCTCCCGTCGGTCTGCTCTTTTGCCTTCACATATTCCCTTTTTGTGGTAGGCGGTGGTTGGCATGCCATTGCTATTAATTTAATAGCCGCATTATTTTTGATGTCCTCATCACCCTCTTCGATATAACTTTCGATAATTGGTTTTGATTTCAGTATTTGTTTTTGTGCTTCCGCTGAAACAGAAAATAAGCCAATACTATTTTTAATTTGTTTCCAACTTTTCGTGTCTTTGGGTGATGAGGACTTTCTGATGTCATTTAAAATTTGAATTTTTTCCACCGCCGATTCGGCCATAAAAAACCGGATTATTTTCACTTTTAGGGGCTGCTTTCCATGCCTTTTATTGAAAGACCCTTTTGACCGGCCCATTTTTTAAGGAAATATCTGAAAAGAGACAAAAGAAACTTACCGTAAAAATTACAGATAAGGGAAGTATAATCGAGGATATACTAACACAAATACTAACTATACTGTAACTAGAGTTGGGTAGATCCGGATGGAACTTATTCTCGGAACTTAATCCCGGCACGGAACTAAAGGATCAAGATCCTTAAATTTCTATCTTATCGCTCACAAGTTCACTTTAAATATGTATTATCTGTTTGATTAAACATTTATTTTATTAATTTTATGTATATTTTTCGTATCAGTCAACACATGAACACACAATGCCACAATGCTTATGAACACACAATGCCACAATGCTCTTTGTTGCTACCCGGAAGCCGTGCGTATGGATTTGTAGTATGGATTTGTCAATTAATGCCAAACACAACCTACAGGAGTTTTGTATTTTTGTTAAACATTAATATATACATGTTTATCATAGCATACTTTTAGGAGGGACCTGTTAAGCTGGGTACTGTACTGTACTGTGTACTGTATACATATTTATGTTTCTCTGTGTGGACGCTAAAGAAAAGTTGAAAAGAGAATGTGAAACCGACAAACACCCACATACGGAGTCGAAGTTAATATAAACAATTTAAAATAACAACCCGAACACTAAAAAAAAATTGTTCATAACTTCGCCAATACTTGTCGCAGAAATATAAATGTTACTGCTTTGGATAGGTAACTTCAAGTACAATAGAACAGCAAAATGGAAGTCGTAAAAGCTCCCCAAAGTCCACTTTTTTCCATATTTTTGTATTTTTTTACCCGAAAATTCTCCATAACTTGGCCAAAAGTTGTCGTACAAATATAATTCTTAGTGTTTTGGATAGCTAACATAATCTACTATCTGAATCAAAACGGTTATTGGGGTCTCTGACCCACCTAAGTCCATAAATTTCCCCCAAAGTGAAAAAGGTTTTCAGGAAGAGGTTTTTTGACTAAAAAAATGGGTTTTTCGAAAAAAAACTCCCGTTTTACTGGGCCGATTCGGCTGAATTTTTTTTCTTAGCGTTTTAGGCTGTTTATAATCCATAAAAAATAACTTGAGTTTGATCAGAGAAAGTAAATTTTCGTCAAAAAATCGAAAAAAAATGCACCCCTACCCCTAGGTTTTTTTCGATTTTCCCCAAAGTTAAAAAAATTGTAATTTGAACCAAATTTTTACCCGAAAATTTTCCATAACTTGGCCAAAAGTTGTCGTACAAATATAATTCTTAGTGTTCTGGATAGCTAACATAATCTACTATCTGAATCAAAACGGTTATTGGGGTCTCTGACCCACCTAAGTCCATAAATTTCCCCCAAAGTGAAAAAAGGTTTTCAGGAAGAGGTTTTTTGGCGAAAAAAAATGGGTTTTTCGAAAAAAACTCCCGTTTTACTGGGCCAATTCGGCTGAAATTTTTTTTCTTAGCGTTTTAGGCTGTTTATAATCCATAAAAAATAACTTGAGTTTGATCAGAGAAAGTAAATTTTCGTCAAAAAATCGAAAAAAAAGACACCCCTACCCCTAGGTTTTTTTTCGATTTTCCCCAAAGTTAAAAAAATTGTAATTTGAACCAAATTTTTACCCGAAAATTTTCCATAACTTGGCCAAAAGTTGTCGAACAAATATAATTCTTAGTGTTCTGGATAGCTAACATAATCTACTATCTGAATCAAAACGGTTATTGGGGTCTCTGACCCACCTAAGTCCATAAATTTCCCCCAAAGTGAAAAAAGGTTTTCAGGAATAGGTTTTTTGGCGAAAAAAATGGGTTTTTCGAAAAAAACTCCCGTTTTACTGGGCCGATTCGGCTGAAATTTTTTTTCTTAGCGTTTTAGGCTGTTTATAATCCATAAAAAATAACTTGAGTTTGATCAGAGAAAGTAAATTTTCGTCAAAATATCATCAGCGCCAAATTTGGCAGCGTACACACGGGAAAGATGAAAAAACCACAAATCAACTGAGCTGACGCGACTACCTGGTAGATAATTATACCATTAACTTTACCTTGCCCTCTGTGTTGTTATTATCGTCTTAATATTACTCACTCTATCCATGGTACAATAATATATCCAACACGTTTCTCTATTATCGATTTGTATGAAGATTTTTTGTTGGGCTTGCATTTACTCAAACAACATTAAATCTGGCTTTTTAAGCAAATAGAGATGAATTCAGTAGTATATTGTACGGATTTGATCTACTTCATTAGCCTTCGTAGCTTTATATTTATTTCCTTTGATTATTTCCTTTCATTACGAACCACCACTAATTATCTAATAGATTTTACGATCAAAATTCACTTTTTATTTTGAATTTATTCTAGTAGTGTTTAATCCGTAAACAAAGCAAAACACAACGTCATTTGACTTTGCAGCTGAAAACCATGGTAGAATTATCTATCAGGTAAACGCGTCAGCCGAGCTGATTTGTGGTTATTTCATCTTTTCCGTGGGTAAGCTGTCAAATTTAATTTTGTTCTTTTTGTTTGTTAATAAAATTCAAAGAATTTCAATCAAAATGCAATTTATATTTAGTAAATTTTTATTAAATTTTTTTAAATTTTTTACATTTTGTGTACATAGAGTCGTGTCAATCGGTATCAAATTACTATGGAGAAAAAAATTTGTTATGGTGGCACAAATTTCCATTTTTGCTGTGCCAATCGATATATTTTTTGACAATAGTAAATTTTGACAGCTTCATCATAAGAAATATAATTTTACGCATTGAATATTTTTATAAAATATTTTCCATTGCTATTACCATGAATAATTTCATTCTGCAAAATTTCTTTCCAATTGCTAAAATAATACAAATTGCTAAATAATACATTTACAAATAATAAAACTCTTCAACTTAAAAAGAGGTTTTATTATGGTTTTAATTTGTTATAGCAAATGTATTAATTTCATAAAAAATAACTTAAAATATTTGTTGAACTTCTACAACAGCAAAAGATAAATTAGGAGTGATTTTCAGTTCCAATAAATATCATATTTCATTGTTTTTAACAATTTCATTCAATCTTTGGAGAATAGAATTTTCCAAGTTTTGGATAAATGCTTTTGGAACCCGTTCCCCTTATCCTAGAGAATAGTAATAAAATCGTCAACTTCGAAATTCTCTTTGTCGGACATTTATCTCGTAATGAACCCTGAGGAATCATAGTTGTATTGTGCGTATTTAATGCAAACAAGTTGACACAACAAATATCAGACATTTTGTTGTGGGATGCATAAAAAACAGTGTGCACTATTTTGTGAAAATACGCTTCCATAGGAGTGTAGGAACCTTAAGGGCTCTGGGGACGATCAACAAAACTCATCAACGCTTTAATTGTGTGCGTGCAGTCGGCTTTTGTCGGCTACACATACGCGTTGTCGGCTCTGGTTGATGAATATCTAAACTTTTTGATCATGGTAAAATAAGTAAGGTAAACGCACTAGGAATTGTTACAATAAACACAGGCATTTTGTTTTTGTTTGGTGTCCATAATCTGTCAAATTTTCTTCAAGTGTGTATCTACTGTAAAAGTAAACAAAAAAGTACACAAACAAAATGCATGTGATTTTGACATAAGAGGAACACCTAAGCAAGAAATATGTTGAAATCAGCTGTTCTAACGAGTTTACCTTACTTATTTTACCATGTTTTTGATATTTTGAGTTGATGGTTTTTAGTTGATCGTCCCCATCATGTTTCTCAACGATGACATCATTTGTGTTTTGTAGTGAACGAGCGAGGATGGAAAAGTGTGCGGATGAACAAAAATTTTTCAACATTTTCAAAAATTTCAAAATTTTTTCTCTGTCTGTACCAGTTTTGCATCCACAACTTCTTTTTCTTGTTCATCATTTTCATCTTTTGTAACACAATTGCTGTACACGCTAACAACAAAAAATCATCTTCCGACGACGACATATTATGACCGAACTTGACAAAAGCAAAATACAAATGAGGGTTGATGGTTTTCAGTTTTACGTTTGCGGGCAAGTCACGAAGACAGCGCACGCACAGAACTAAAGCGTTGATGAGTTTTGTTGATCGTCCCCAGAGCCCTTTAAACTGTGGAATTATTACGATAAATATGCTGTAAAAACACATTTTTCAGAAAAATTAAATTGAGAAAATTTCAGCACGGAAACTGTGTCGTTTGCAAAACAATTTTTTTAAGACTTTATTATGATTTATTGAATCTGCTCCAAAGGAGCCTAACAATAAGTATTTGAATCTTATATTCTTGGTTAATTACAGTGTTGGGAAATTCGCCTACGTAGACGCGATGAACGTGTTGCATGGTACAAAGAAATGGTAGAAGCACTAGCCCAGCTGATTTTAACTTTTTTCTGGACTGACGTTGCGGCTCCACAATCAACTTGCAGTTGATACTCTTTTACATATACTGGTTGTCAAAATGCGATAAATTTGACAGTTGTGATACAGGCTGTGCTCGACAGTTGAAGCGACTTCATTATTGAAATGTCGTCATCAAGGAAAGTTTCTATAATTCTCGCGTCGGTTGTTATTTTAGAAGAAATGAAAAAGATAATAGAGGAAGAAAAAAAAAAAAAAAAGGTGACAAGAAAATATTGGGTGAAACCAATGCTAGCTTTAAGGTAAGCAAATTGAAATGAAATATTTTTATATTTGTATTTATATTAATGCATTACTTTTTGTTTATTAAGGATGGAGCACGACTTAGAAGCTCATTTGATGAAAGACCTAATGTGGGACGACGCTGCTGATTTCAAAAACTTCACCAGGATAGATGTTACTAAGTTTGAAGAGCTACTAAAATTGGTAAGATTTTAAAAATACTATTTGTAATAATATGTAATAAAGTTTGTGTTTGCTTTTTACAGGTTCACGACGGCCTAAAAAAAGAAGACACACACATGCGCGCTGCACTTTCGCCGAGGCTGAAATTGTGCATAAGTTTAAGATTTATTGCCACTGGAGACTCCTACAAGTCTTTGCAGTTTTTGTCGAGAGTGTCCAGGAAAACGATAGGCAAATTTGTGCCAGAGGTGTTAGAAGCGATATACCGAAGTCTGCAAGTGGAATATTTAAAAGTAAGTTCTCACCACAAACAATAGTATTTGATAATACTAAATAAATTAAAAATGGTATTTTACTGGTTTACAGATGCCCAATACTGAAAGAGAATGGCAAGAAATAGCAACGGACTTCAATCAATTATGGCAATTCCCTCACACACTAGGTGCACTCGATGGGAAGCATATTCGGATAAAGGCTCCGGCGAACTCTGGTTCGCTATTTTATAATTTTAAAGGGTATTTTAGTATTGTGTTGTTTGCTGCTGTTGACGCACACTCACGTTTTAGATATATAAACGTCGGCAGCAACGGCAAGTCATCAGACAGCACAATTTTTACCGAAAGTTCGTTATACGAGGCCATGCAGAATGGAACTTTAAATATTCCCCAGCCGGAGGAGTTGGTTGTCGACGAAGGGAGTAAAATTCCTTACTTCTTTATTAGCGACGATGCTTTTGCTCTCGATAGGCACATTATGAAGCCCTACAACAGAAACATGAAACTAAGCGTGCCTCAAGAAATTTTTAACTATAGGCTTTGTCGGGCAAGAATGGTTGTGGAATGTGCCTTCGGTCGGTTGGCCAGTAGGTTTAGAATATTCCACAGACCAATCGAAGTTAAGCCGGACTCTGTGGACGCTATTGTGAAGGCTTCTTGTGTCCTTCACAATTATTTGACTAAACCTCGTACGGCCAGTGTAGCAGAAGCGGCTGACAGTGAAATAATTGATGCGTTTTCTGCAATTGGCAACCAAAGCCAAAGAACGTACAAGTACGCGTGCAGAACTAGGGATGAGCTGTCACGATACTTGACAACTAGAGGGAACGTAGATTTTCAATGGAAGAAAATTAATATAAAATAGTTTTTTTTAAAAATAAAAAAAAAATGATTTTTTATTCCAGGCCAAAAGGGTTTGTACCTTTAACAACCAATAAAATGCATCAACCAATAAAACAATAAAATGATTATTACTCAATTCAATTCATTAATTTCATAAATTTCACAAGTCTTCATCTACAATCTCTGCATCAGACATTGCAGTAAATAAAATATCATTTTGCGACGAACTTTTCGAGAGAGGTGTTGATGTCCTTGATATTGCTGTGCCAGAGCTTTGCGAGCAAGATGTCGATGGCCTTGGCAAGTTTGCTATGGGTGCGAATACTCTCGTTGGGACTATTTGGCAGACATTTATTCCAACATTATTTTTTAAACTATTCTTTTTTTTGGTTGTAAGCATCATTTGAATTTCTGCCATTGCGTCATAGGCGTCCCCTTCTGGTAAATCTCTTAATTGCCTATCAACACTTTCTGAAAAGAGGTGAAACACACTGACGTCTTTACCTATGCTTAGTAATTTGTCAATTGCATTATCCAATTTTGAATTGGGCTCTGGAGTATGTTTCCTTTTTTGTGTTACACCAGATTGGGACGATGCAGCAAAAGAACTATCACTTGCCTCAGCATCTAAGGTTTCCTCCAATAATGAATCAACATTTTCCTTTAAATATAAACAAATATAGACATAAGTATTTATATATATGCATATACATATATCTGCTGTTATAAGCAAAACACATTTTTTAACACATATTTCATCTACCTGGAATGAGTTGTCCAAAGTTTTACGACGAGAAAGAGATGCATCCACAAATGACATCTGAGTGTACCAAAATATGCTTGGCAGGTATACGGAATCTGCGTCACATCCAGATCTTTTACTTTTTTCAATTTTAGCCTTTTCCCTCGTGTACACCGTCCGGAGAGATTTAATTTTCTTTTTTACGTCCTCGACAGAAATTTTAGTCTCTGCAGCAATGTCCGCATACGCCTTCATTTTTAGGTCATTGCGCCTGTATATAGGCGCATTCATATTCCATAACTCTTCCCTGCTTCTATAAAGTTCAATAAACTTCAGCAAATCACTTTGTTTATTCATTTTTTCACTTAAAGCAATTTTTTACATTAACAACTCTTTTGCCTAAAATCACCACCACACTTGCATTCGATTTTAACGCGGGAAAACAAAAAAAACAATGCTGTGTCAGCTGTTTAGTTGAAAGCAAATCGCCCAGCTCGGTTGATAGATAAAATCGCCATCAACCACCAGACGACTCACAAAAGTGTGAGTGTATTAGTATAAATCTTTGAGAGTATTACTGGTTGACGGCGATTAGTTGATTGTGGAGCCCCCGGGTGAGTGTGAGTAAGTTTTTCTCTTATGTCAAAGTTTGTTTACATTTGTTTGTCTGCAACCCCTGTTCGCCAGCAACTGCTGTTTTTGAAATATTTCTCTGCAAAAATTACATAGAAACGTTTTAATTTTCACACTTAAACACTTTCAATATATCAAATAACACTCAATCATTTTCTAAATGGCACTTTTTGCAAATTTGTTTACATTTTCATCATTTTTCTATCAGCTGACTTGACACAACACAGACACTGAGCAAAAACAAACCGCCTGTTGTTTTTGGCTTGTTGTATTTGTTGTCGTACTGCATCTACCATTATATTTCTACCATGACGTGTTGTTATTCTTAGATTTCTTGCTAGAGCGTTTGTGTTGTGAAAGTTTTTGTTGGTGAATTTGTTTGATGCGGTGGATTTCGTCCTTTATCACAGGTATTTTTAAATCTCTATGTATATTCTCATTTCGCATATACCATGGTGCGCCGGTAATTACTCGTAGTATTTTTGACTGAACTCTTTGGATAACTTCGATGTTACTCTTACTAGAATTGCCCCATAGTTGAGAGCCGTATGCCCAAATTGGCTTAATTACACTGTTGTATATTTGAACTTTGTAGTCCCGTTTAAGTTTCGAGTTCGAATTGAGTAGCCAATGCAGTTGATGAATCGTCACTTTAATATGAGTTTTCTTAGCTTCAAGATGTCTTCTCCACGTCATCCTGCGATCAAGGTGTATACCTAAGTATGTAATTTCGTCACATAAGGGAATCGGTATGTCGTTTAGTTTTATTTGTGGACAGGTTTTTGTGTTTAGAGTAAACGTAACTTGTTTACTCTTTGTTTCGTTTACTCTTATTCTCCAGTTAGCAATTCAAGTTTCTATTGTTTGGAGATGGTCGCTTAGAATTTTTGCGGCTGTAACTGAATTTCACGTTCATCTGAAATACACTCTCCATATTTGACCCTAAAACTTAAATTTTTCAAGTAGCTTTCAAGGAGGCAATGAGTGTTCGCAGGAAGGTATTTCCTAATTTTATATATTAAGCCCTCGTGCCAGACCTTGTCAAATGCTTCAGCAACATCCAAAAATATCGCACAGCAATACTGCCTTTTTCAAAAGTTTTTCTAATCTCGTTAGTAAGACGGTTTACCTGTTGTAGTGTACTATGATCCTCCCTGAAACCAAAATGATGATCAGTAATGAAATTATGGGACGATATAAAACCTTTAAGCTTCAATAGAAAGACTCTCTCAAAGAGTTTTGACAAACAAGGTAATAAGCTTATAGGTCTACAAGACGATAAGCTTTCTATCTTTTCCAGACTTCAATATCATTTTCACTAAGGAAATTTTCAATGCTTTAGGGAAGTAAGTATGTTTTATTATGTGATTGAACACATTTACGATAAACTTTACTCCCACGGATGGGATTTCAGAGATCATTTTCTGTGATATGAGATCGAAACCTGGTGATTTTTTCGGGTTAGCACTTTCCTTTATAATGGCAACAACTTCTTATTGTAGAGGACTTCTTAATACAAACTAAGTTCGAGAGATTAAAATTGTTGGTGCATGGGTTGGGGCGGAAGACCTGACTTAAACGATTCGCATAGAGGTTGGCGTTTTCCTCACCTGTTGTCACCCACTCTCCACTTTCAATCCGTAAGGGAAATATAGACTCAACTGGCTTACTTATATTTCTTATAGGCACCCATAAGGAAAAATTTGTCGCATTTGTCGTTGTTAGCCCCGAAGACTTGCAGCTGGTGATCTATATCTTTGCCAATCCCGCCGAGCTTTTCTCTTCTCATTTACCAGATGTTCAATTTCCCTATTCGTGTGAGTGTACACATACCCTAGTCGCTCCTTCGGAGATGGCGTTGCGTGGCAGGCTTCTTTCTCAAGCGAGGAATTAAAATTAGTGACATGGATTTCAATACCAAGTTCATTGACCATACTTTTGTTCAAAACTGGGATATGACAGCTTATAAATTTTTTATATTTCAACCAATTTGTATTTTTGGATGTTAGCCTCCTGGTGCCCATTAATTGAAAATATAATAATTGAAAAAACAATTTTGCTAAAAAATACACTGATCTTAAAAAATTTTGGTAAATTATGCTAAACGGCACTTGGCATAATTTTTCAAAAAATAACAGCCTGTTTCTTTATCTCGAACGAATAGCTAAGACAATTTTCGTTTGCCTGACTTCAGGTTTGGTCCTAAGTGAAAATACATTCGAAATAGAGAAACCAACACTTGCACTGAAAAATTTTATTAGGGTGTTCACGAAGGACTGCTTATCAGCTTATCAGCTCATGTGCTTATCTCGCCAACAACAAAATACATTGAAATAAAATAAGCAACTTTGAGCAACCTGTGCCTTTGGCAAAAGCTTATCAGCTTATTTTTAGTGTTGGAAAATACCAAAAATTTAACTTGCTGACAACACTAAAAACACGAAGTTTTAGCAAATGGCATCTCAAATTTTATATTTAAGTATTGGTAGCACTGGTATTTACATCTGTTTTTTGTTTATTAAAAAAAAACAATCAAAATGAGCGCAGTCGGGGGGTCGGGGAAACCTATGTGTACAAACGCAAAACCATAAATATTTGCATCGTATACATTTCTGACTACTTACCTTTAATGAATTCAATTTCCAAAGTACTCATATTGACTCTGAAGTCCATAATTTGTTGTTTAATGCTCTGCTTAGGCATTTTACAAACAATTTCAATTGTACATTGATGGTTTTGATTTCATTTATCGAACAGCTGATTGAAAAAAATAAGCAGATACCCAACATGGAAGGGTGTTCACGTAGCCCAGAGCTTATTTTTCATCTTTTCAGCACATAAGCTGATAAGCAGCCCTGCGTGAACAACCTATATGTTTTCATTCGACTTGAAACGACTAGATTATGAAACCCAAACCAACTTTCTTTCGTATAGAACACGAACGAAAACTTTCGTTCGAGATGGAGAAAGTGTTTGTAAGTGTCAAAACCAAAAAAATTATGTCAACACGGAACAAATTATGCCAACATGGTAACACTGGTGTATCCTCTTCACTTTCGCTTACGAGTCTAAACATAATCAAACACGCTACAGACGACGACGTTTTTTCTACATAGGTTTCTTATGGCAGGGAAAAATCGTCACGAAAATCCGCTGCGGCTGACGACTCGTCGCTAGAATAGAATCTTTTCTAATTTCTTGTCGGCGCTCTCACGAAATCTCTCAATTGAGACAATTAAGTTGCCACATGTTAATGAAAATCATAAGCGAAACCAACACATGTAAACCATACATGTGAATGCAAAAGAAAATTAAAGAAAAGGGTTAACAGTAATTTATTGTTAAACACAATACAATAAAAGTGAATACATTTTTAAAAGCAGTAAAAACAATTTCATTCCTATACAACAACATAATTTTTCCAAACTTTCAAATTCCAGAAAAGAGCCGAAAATATATATGACGCAGAGAGAAAAAAATCAACCGAAGTCGCCAGACGCTCTCTCTCATTTCGTTTAGACGCTAGAGATTTTTTCAGTCGTCGTCTGAAGCGTGTTTGGTTCTGTTTGGACCCAACTGCGGGCAATCAAGTCAGTGATGTCAACTTAGCTCGTTTGGAGCTAGATTTAGCACTTTTCGACCTTGCAAAACGCGAAAAAAATGTCATTGACGCTTTTTTGCAAAAACGCGTAATGTGCACGCGTATTGAGTTTTTATTTAGCCCTTTAACCCGTTTTCTATATGACACCAATTTGCTAAAGTATGTTAAATTTGTTGCTTCCACCTTTTAACACCGTTGACTGTTTGGTTCTATTTTTGAATTGGTTATTACGCTTAATACTTATAAATTTTTATTTAGGTGGAGAGACCCCAAAAAAATCGGAAGGTATGGAAAGTAGTCCCTTCTTTAAGGAGTGGGTGAACTCCCAGTGATGAGTCCAAGGCAATAAGTATTTATTGCAAATGCATGATTGCTGCAAAACACTTCTATATACATACGTAACAAACTATTCTAGATCACAAAAACGTATGACAGACATGGAGATTTCGTCAAATTAAGATTTAAATTAAATTAAAAATTTAATGAAAGAAGTTGCGTGTGTGATATCACCGAATTTTTTTGTTTTATTTGAAAGGCCTATCAAGAACAACGGGCTATGTTGTCTGAGGGCGCTGATATGTGTGGCTTATTGGCATGGATCTGCGACTGACGGAAACCCCAGAAGAAAAAGCCTAAGTGGGTCAAACCGAATGGTGTCTGGTGCCTCTGCGTGAGAAAATTCTTAAATCGGTCATGCAGAATGCGCGTTGTAGCATCGGCTGCGTAGCACGTAGCGACGTCCTGATGGGACCACAGATCTGTAACGCTCTCCGTTGACGGACCACAATCCAGACCAAACAATGGCATTATGTGCGTGCATTGCCACTTGATATTGATTGACATCGTCCAAAATCGAGCAACGCTTGTTGACGCACCCACTTATTTAAAAATGGGTGTCGTCGCGCGCAGCGTTCCCATACGAGAACACCCATTTTGATAATAAAGTTGTATCATTCGCACGTGTTGTTCGGCACCGGAACTTGCCATGCTGATTGTCTTTATTGTCGGAAATATAAATAAAATCTGCCTGTCCCTATTGGAAATCCCCTTTGTATTAAGCGTGATTTAGTACATTTGGGATTTTTCTGGCCGTTTTCGTTATTTGGCTCGTTTTAGCACTTTTTAGGTACTTCGACGGCGCGTTTCGTTCCTGCAGAGTTGGCATCACTGAATCAAGTAATTGCGAGACATTTGTAAGCGCAAACTCATGGTAGAATGAGAAGGTAAACTTGGTAGACAGCTGATTTCAATTTGTTCTCTTTGTTTAGTTGGCCGCTTCTGTCAGATTCAAAGGTTTTGTTTCTGTTTACAATTATTTGTTGGTATACGTATGTGTTGACTTTGACATGAGGAGAGCCTAAACAAAAATAAAACGCCTGTTGTTGTTGCCCACAATTGTTGTTGTATCTTCTGCGACTACTTGGTATTTTTACTATGCGCAAACTGTTCACGTTAACACTGTGGTGTGTTGCTCCAAATGAAGTCAGTCAAATAAATCTTTGTGTGGACGAAAAATCGATATTTTATCGATAAATAAATAAACGTGAAAGCAGTCATGAACGTGTAACCACAGTGTGTGGTAAATGACGATTGGTTGAAGTCAACAGCTGATTTTGACAACGTAAGCACGGAATTTTTAATGCGCCTACTTGATAGTTATTGTACTCTCACCTTGTTCAATACGTCTTGATTATCTATGTACATTTTCGCTTTGTTCGCACTTGGTGCTAGTGGAATTTTGTTTATCCAACGCGAAGTAAATAGATATGTTAAAACCGAAGGCGTTAACTCAGGTTCTAAGTCAGGCAAATACGGGAGGTGTCCAGAATACTCTGTATGTAATTACAGTTATATGAATATGTCTATATACAACCGTTACCATGGTGAATAACTCTGACAACCCACTTACATAGGTTACTGAGCCAGGAGGGCGCCCTACTGGCATATTCCGGTTATGGTGACAAGGATAAGGATGCCAGGGTGACTGCTGCTATTGCTAGCAATATCTGGGCCGCATACGAGAAACACGGGCGTAATGCGTTTCGTGAAGATCGGTTACAGTTTGTGTTACTGGATTGTGACTGTGGTCATGTGGCAATTACAAAGGTTGAATGAAAAAGATCCCGTATAAATGCACTTTATCACATAACTCAGATATTTACAAAACTCGTGGTTAATGGATCAAGTCGCTCTGAAACCAAAAAAACATTTTTACCAGGCGACTCCTGGTTTCCGAGATATGGCCGTTTCAATTGTGAATATAAAGAGTACATAACTTTGTAAATGGTATCGTTGGAAAGCTTATATAAACCACTTTTTAATGACAAAAATTTCCCGGTAGCAACCCATTGTGGGAAGCTGTCAAGTCGTGTTTTTTGGTCCTAACTTTTTAGCAGAATGCTCATGATGAAAAATTAATGTATGTATTTATTTCTCATACACATTAAAGGCGAAATTTCGTGGTCTCATTTGGAGTATAATATGTCTCATTAACCCTTGAAACACCAAGGATTCACATGTGCAAATAACCGAAATTTTGAAAAATTATTTTATAATACAAAAATACTATGCCGAATCCGGTGTTGCTCCTACCCGAGAGGAGAAAATCCCTAAGGCCAGGCAAGCAGGAAGGAAGCTTTATGACAAAAAAAAAAGGCGAAAGACTGGTGTTGGACCCACCCCAGAGGAGAAAAACCCTAACCCCGGCAACGCAGAAAGGTTTATAACAGGAAAATACTATGCCGAAGCCGGTGTTGGACCTACCTCAGAGGAGAAAGCACCCCACGTGTGTTCTATTTGACGTAATAAACATTTTTCGTAAAATGTTAGGATCCAAAAACACAAAAGTAAACCCCTCCTCACTGGGTTAATAGAGTCGTGAAGTTTATATATCGTGTAGCTTATACACAAGCTTTGAATGGTACCAATTTTGTCGCGATCGGGCAGCGGTAGACCAAACAAAGTACTTCAAATTGTATATCCAATATTTGAAGGCCCATATCTCGAAGACTATGCGTTTCCTGGAATGTTACTGTTTTTGTACCCAACAACTCTAAAATCTGGTTTATGCGGTTAAACTGCATTTGTACCAAAGATCATTCCGGTCAATACTTACGAATCATTTCGTTTATTAGGTCGCCAGCATTCTACTGTGTCTTTATGCAAAAGAAAACGTCGGACTAGGGCTACTTAAACAAAAAGCAATGGCATTGTCTGCTTACCTGGAGGGACCTCTTAAGCAAATCGCCGCCTCTTGAGGGAGATTGCACAAGCTCAGCATCTGATGGTAAAGGCTTGTTATAACTTCTATACTACAGTGGACGAATACAGTAATAAAAAACTAGTTTATTAAAAGTGTATAGTATATTGTTGCAATAAAAACCTACATATACACATTCTGTAACTATTTCTGTATTTATTTATCGTTTACATGCGCATCGCGTTGGATAGTTTTAGAATGAGAGAAAATGCAATGTAGTATTAATTACACATTTAGTATTTCAATCGTTGAAACACACAAGAGACATAAATGACCTTAACAGCTAATGACAAACTTATATCCTTAATATATGTACGGAAACCAATACCTCACATTGCAATTACTCAATAGCATACAATTTCAGTGTACGATCCATACTAGTCGATGCAATATACTGTGCGTGCTTGCCAAAGCGAACGCCGGTGGCCAAGGCTGTGTGATCATTAAATATTTTTAAATCCTGCCACTGTTTACACAAGTAAATTCTGTAAGTAAATAAAAATATATATTAAAATGGAAATGGTAATTTTTGAAGATCAAAGTACAAAAACGGATAATATTATTTGCTTATTGTCCTAGAGTCGTAGTCTCAATTTAGTGACTGGTAAGTAAATATAGATGAGCGATATTTTAGGAGCGCTGATTTAATAACCATGATTGAAAAATAGCTGGTAACTGCACTAACCGAATGTGCAAGTAGTCATTACTTTCAATGTCGTTCTTTCACTGCTGTCGTTTATTCAGTGTGGTCGTTCTTTCATTGATGTCATTTCACCGTTTTCGTTTTTCTGAATTCTTTCTTGCACTGTTGCCGTTCTTGCAATGTTCTCGGTATTTTTTATTGTCGTTCAAGATGTATGTTTAAGTTGGAAGCACTTTAACAATAAATACAACAAGGTAATGTATTTGGAGTTCTATTCTGAACTCATACAGATCAAGGATAATCCCAGGCACCTTAGATCAGTACCCACACTGACTTGAGCCCAGTGGACCTATGGGACAGACCCTTGGAGGTGGCACAATTTTTCCAGCTCCCCACCGCTACCTCCAGTGACACATAGGGGAATTACACATAATTTGGTTGTTTTATATCTTCCAGGGACGAACGAGTGGAAACAATCTGTTACAACAACAACACTCGGAGGTTGGTCGACCCATTCTGATTGATATTCTATTTTGACAGTTTCTAAATTGACAGACAGTTTTGATGTGGTTTTTGGTCTGGTCGAATCATCGGACCGTACTTCTTTCGAAATGAAAGCGGTACATTTTTTATGGAGAGCGGTATACTTTTTATGACCCAAAATTGGAAGAAGCTGATCTTGACACCATCTAGTTCCAACTAGACGGGGCTACGTGCCACAGCACGTGCAACAACCAAATTATTGCGAGAAAAGTTTGGAGATTCGATTATTTCAAGAAATTGTGACATTGAATGGCCTACAAGAAGTTGGGATTTACTATATTTCTAATATTGAACGTGCTATTCATGCCATACGAATTCGATCCTGCAAAAGAAGACGTGGAGGCCATTTGAAAGACGTTTTAGTCAGAACTTTATTGTATCGATAGTACTTCACATTAAATAAAAAACATTTGAATTTCCTTAACAATTAGTGTTTTTTTTAAACAAGTCATATTACTCAAATTGGAAAACTCTTTGTATGAGAAGAAAATAAAGGATGGTGGGCAGAGAGGGGGTCGAGCCCCACTAATAGTGAAATTTTTTTTCGATAGATAGATAGACGTAGGACAGAGAGAAGAACTCAACTATGATCCCAGTGTATATATACATATATCTCCTGATCAGCTCTGATCAATACATACAATACCATCGGCCACATCGCGCAGAGGTGCTTATATGCCTGAAACCAACCAATGCAAATGCTCAATGGTTTCCACCTCTTCTTCATCACCACAAGTATGGCAGTAATCAACCCCGTTTACAATCTAGTTGCGAGTGAAGCCTCCATCATCACAGTGACCCATTATCACCCCAATGAGGAGCCGCAAGTCAGCCTTGTCCAGTCGAAGAAGCGACTTAGTTCTCTCTGAGTCCACTTCCAACCATATGTCTCTTGAAATCCTACAATCCACTCTGGCCTGCCAGGCTGCGTTGATTTCGTTCAGCGACCAGCGATCGATTAAGCCATACAAGTAACAGATCGGTGGATTTGCAGAGGCAATCAATGTCAAATCAATCTGATCTAGCAAGACAGTCTGCTTCAGCATTCACTGTGACATCACTATGTCCCGGAACCCAGCAGTCTTAGCTTATCTTAGCAGCTCTTACCTGTGGAATTGTGACAGGCGTACAGCGTATTCATTTCCTTCTGTTCGTGAATAATACCAGATCCGTCTATTGGGGGTATAAACCTAGCCCACAGCTGTCGGCCCTGGCACATAATTTTCCCAAAGTAGTTTGCATTACATCACTGATGGTGGTCAAGTCCTTTTCCGCGATGAGAATGACTACATCATCACCGTATGCCACCAACTTAGCCACTTTCTGTCGAAACATCTCCTTGCAGGTTTTCGCAAATTGCTCATGCCCATTGATGAATTGGTCATGCGACTTCCAAGCATGTGTTCAATCCATTCAACCACAACATTCGTCGCACTAGTCTAACGAGTGAGCTCTTGATCGCGCTAGTCGTTACATTCTTAAAAGCACCTTATATCCGACAACTTCATGCAGTGCACTTTCCACCGATTTACCTTAAGGTAGGCATGCCGTCCCCGGCGTAGCTGTCCCGGGCTAATCCTGCAGGTCAATAAGTCTCTCCAGAATTTTGAACAGAAAGGATGAGAGGCTGACTGGTCTGCAATCCTTGGAAGCAGCGTGGTTTGTCTTACCCGATTTGGAAATGAAGACCATAATCACTTCCCTGCATTTATCCAGAACTATAGCATTTCAAGGCACGTTCTGTATATGTCCATCAGGTGAGGAGCAAGAAACTCGCGTATTTCTGCAGCATTATCGGCAAGATACCTTCAGGCTCTGGTGACTTATAGGGTTTGTAGCTGTTTATGGCCCATCTATCATCTCATTTATCTCTTCCATGTGTATCTGGTTGGACACCATGGCCATTGGAACATTAATGGTCGTGTGCTCAACAATGACAGCATAGAAAATGAGTCTCCATTAGTAGTTCCAGTGTTTCAGTATCAGAATCGGTGCACGAGACACCCGTCCGTACAACAATGAAAGTACACAATAATGTCAACGATCAAAATACATTTTGTTTGCCGCAGCGCCTGTTTTGTTTTAACTCTTTATTATCGAGAGGTTATGGCAGATAGACAAAATTACTTGTCATTTCTATCAAACTCTCTCACATAGAATTGAATAATCATAAATTCATTCAATTAAAAATATATGTATAAACAATTCAAAAATTAAATTGTTCGAGCGTTTGGTCGTATTTTTAATTAATTTTATTTTTCGATATTTCGCTACCCTTTGGATAGCATCATCAGGAAGATAAACATGATGCTATCCAAAGGGTAGCGAAACATCGAAAAATAAAATGAATTAAAAATACGACCAAACGCTCGAACAATTTAATTTTTGACTACAATACGAAAGGTCGGATAAATCATCACACATTCAATATATAAACACTCAAATTTAGCTAATGTACAAAAATTCTACATTTACTCATAACCCATTTTGAGATTTTCGATTGCAAAGTCGCTCAAGCGCAACTTTTATCATTTGGATATTTCTATTGCACATTTTGTTTTGGTACAATTATGCATTGACTTTTGCGTTCTAAAATGTTTCTAAGGGTACAAAGGCTCAAAAAAGAATGCGTAAGAAACTATGCGATTGCAAACACGAGGGTTAGTATTTATATTTCGGGTATAGCAAATAATAACAAACATTTTTAAATGAAAATGGCTTTATTGTTTTTCAAAATATTCCCCTTGATGATCAATACACTTTTGCATTCGTTCAAACCATTTGCCATAGCAGTTTTTCCATTCCTCTTGAGACACTTCCAAAACATGGTTTTTGAACACTTGAACAGCTTCTTCGGCGCTCGTAAATTATTGGCCACGCAATTTACCTTTGATATTCGGGAACAAGAACAAGTCATTGAGTACCAAATCAGGACTGTACGGAGCATGATTCGTCTTTGGCGGTTGTTTTTACGAATTTCTCCGAAGACTTCCGCAATCAAATGGTCGTGAACCACTCATAATTGACCGTCCTACGTTGCTCAAGCGGAACAGTGGCCACATAATCCATTCGGTCGAAGAAACAGGCAACCATTTGCTTCGCTGTGCTTCTTCCACGAACAACTTATGTTGGATTTAACTCGACTTGAAAGACCCACACTGTCGATTGGTGTTTTGTTTCTGGCTCATACACATATGTATATCCATGATTCGTCACATGTTACGATTTTTTACACGTCTTTTGAAGCACCACGGTCGAACTTATTAATCATTTCCTTACACCAATTGACACGACCATTTTTTTGAGCGATTGTCAAATTATGTGGGATCCAACGCGAACAAATCTATTTTACAGCCAAATGTTCATGCAAAATCGAATATATTGAAGTGAAACTAATGTGCAAGGATGCCTTCACGCACTGCATCGATTTATTGTGGCAGAACAACCGATTTTGGACAACCTTCACGAAATTCCGAGACTGAACTCTTAGTACCAGCGATTTACAGTGGTTTTTGGTGGTGCCTCATCACCAAAAGTCGAAACAAGTTGATTGGGACACTCTTGTCTCGATAATCAACGCCGAAAACCGTAAAAAACTCATCGTGGGAAAATTTTCACGGGTTAATTCCATTTTTTGACCGAGATGAATTTTTCAACACACTGTAAATTCAACAAATAATGCTCATAAGTGAAAACGTTCTATGTATATTTCTGTGGTCACAAGGCATAACAGAATATGACTATTTGTGTAACTTTTTAGGAGAGCGTTTTAAAGGTTCAAATTTCATTTTTAATGCACATTGTAATTTTTGTGGATAATACAATGTGTAGTTCCCAAAATATTGGACAAGATTTTGGAAACTACACATTGTATTATCCACAAAAATTTATATAATGCGCAGTACGATATATACAGCTCGATTCTCGAAAAATTTAATTTGAGCATAACTCGAGTTGTGCTGTTATGCCTTGTGACTACAGATTTATGCCAACAAATTTCAAACTTTCCAGTGGAAGTTCCAATTTGCATCTGGGAACACTAGTATTGCTAGTTCTCGAAATATGAATAGCAGCCTTCGTAACTAAGTTTTTGTTTGTCATTTTCGCATATCTCGATGTCCCGTGCGACATTGAAAAACAAAATTTGTTATTAGTAAGTCGAAAGTACATGCAGAAAGCTCATCAAATATTGATTACAATTAAAATAAAAAAACCTTACTGAAAAATAAAAAGATTTGTAACGTGAAATTTAAAAAATTGAAAATGATTTATTTATGTAAATACATACTTTTGAATTATTTAAATCTAAGTAAACAAAACTGGCGGTGAAGAAGATAAAAAAGATGTAAACGGTGGAGATTTTTGTCTATTATTATTTTAATTATATTTAATACTTTTTATTACATTATTCAAGCTCAAGACCATCTATGTATATCTCTATAAATAGAGATAGTTTTTTAAAAGAAGATGTTTTGCAAATGCATCCTCATGACTCCTGGCAAACCGTATAGCTATTTCAGATCTAGCCACAGATATTCATCAGCGATTGTTTGGAATGCTGCTTTTGAAAAATTCGTCAAACTAAATCCAATCAAAAACTCATCTGAATTGAGAATTTTCCACTATGCAAGTGTTCGAAAAATATCGCAAGCAAAACACACAAGAAAACATTTGCAAACAACTCTTTCCATCTCCAGAGAACCATCGGTCCCCATTAGAAATGTTTTTTGTTGTTGTCTAAATGACAACACAATTTTTACAGGCAATATGTTGTTGACATCAGATACACCAAAAAGATTTAAACTATAGGAGATTGACTGTAGAAGGAAAACAAAATAGGAATACAAGTAGTTTTGATTCTAAAAAAGAGACATCCGATATTTTTATTTATTGTTAACATTCCACATTTAGTTCAAAAACTTAGTTAGTTAGGTAGTTTGAAGAGAGGGGTGCGATGTTGAGTATTAAGAAGAAAACACTCGTGAAGATATTCGTTTCGGCTGGGTTTGTATTCTCGTCGAGCCTTTTGATACACTCTGGAATCGCCCGAACTTCCGCTTGAATCCGTGAAGCGTAGATGGGTTTTGGTTGCCGGATTTTCAATGAAAAATCATAGACCCGTTCTTTCCCCTAGCTTTGTAGCAGCGAGTCCCATTCTGCCAGCCGACTCTAGTTAGCGTTAAAGTCACAATTCGCCTTAATCCTTAGCTCATGTATTCGGTCGGATTCACTCGTATGTTCCGTGTAACCGAATAAAGCCCCCATTATCCGTTGGTGTTTCGACTTAAGATCCCTGTTGATCCATTCACCTATTGCCTGTAGGCATTTTGCCTCAAGTATTGCGATATTACATTTCCTCTCAACTGCGATCCACCATACTACAGAAGTATATATTGGTACGGGCCTAATTACGCGTCTTATTGGCCCTGTCCTCTATGTGGTGCTTCCAATTAAGTTTCCGATCAAAGATTACCCCTAACTATTTAACCTAATCGGATATTTTAATCGTCTTTTCCACTAATCGTGGCTCTTCCAACTCTGAGATTTTCGCCTTCCTTGTGAATAGACATATTTTCGTTTTGTCCAGGTTCACACTTAAACGCCTTGGCTGTGTCTAGTTGTACGTTAAATTCAGTGCCCTCTCGGCCTCTGCACAATTGATTAGGATCCTTTCCCCTAAGAAGTATTATAACATCGTCTGCATAGCAGACTGGTTTAAGTCCGTCTTCGGTAAGTTTCCTTAGGAGACTGTGTATTGTGAGGACTCCTAAGAATGGTGATGTAATGCCTCCCTGTGGAGTTCCACGTGGTACACTGTCTCTAATATTTATATATATCATGGGAGCAGTTTATCCATCTATTCCTTAGTATATGATTGATCCAGTCTTTTAATGCCCGGTCCACCATAAACTGGTCTAAGGATTGGATGAGTGTTTCGGTCCGGACATTAGTGAACGCTCCCTCAATATCTATGCATACAGAGAGTGCATATAGTTTGTCGTAGTGTTACGTCATGAAGTGCGGTTTCCGCTGATCCGCCTTTGACATATGCGTGTTGCTTAAACATCAGCACATCGTCTGGTATTCCACAACTTAACACTAAGAACACAACATATAAAATCGTGAATAAAAATAAATGGAAAAGCAAACTATGTATATCTTAAACAGTCGTCAATTCACTCTGAAATGATGAATATATTAAGAAATGCCAACATAGAACCATACTCTTACACCCCAAAATATCTAAAAGGACATCTACGGTTTTGTGAGGATTACACCATACAACGGAGATAAAAGATTTAAAGACTGAACTACACTCAATAAATTAAGTTTGCTATTAATAGCAAACAATGTATGGTACTTATCAGCAGACAATTTGTTTGTTATTACAGCAAATGAACTGCAATGACAACTAACTTTTTGCACGGTTGTTAAAATGGCTGACATACTGTTTGCTGTAAAAGCAAATTTGTCTGATTTCCCCTTTTCAGCAGACTTTCTGCTGTGTTTACAAACATATTTTTTTGAGTGTAGAGAAGTTACTTCCGAACACTATAGATAATGTTTCTAAATTTACCACCGAATATTCTAAATACGGAATATTGACACTGGATTGTTTCTGATTACCTTGTATCCAGGGAAATCAATTAAAGATTTGACTCCACTCCAATTTATACTGAACCAGAGAATTTCATGGGAGCTTCCCAAAATAAATGCGAGAATTCCGCAATGTTGGCGATGTCAACAAGGGGATCATATGTCCAAAAATTTAAAAAACCCATGTTTGTGTAAAATGTGATGAAAAACATCTTCCGGGGGAATGTACATTTGTTCGAGTGCGGCTAACTTACCCTATTGAGCTAACTGCGGCGAAAAGGCACATCCTTCAAACTATGGAGGTTGCAAGGCATATTCTACCTTTAAGAGACGAATAGAGAATATGAGGAAACAAGCCTCAGAACGGAAACGGAAGGCTTCTGTAAATGTTATAGAAGCAGTAAAAGGTTGCAGTTTCATTAATACGGAAAATTCATTTGCAAGTTTATTTTTAAGAAATTCAGCAGGACTCGATGGCAGTCGAAAAAACCGGCAATTATAATTGCATTTTTGAAAATTGCACATACTATTTGCAATCCCCACTCGTTAGGGATAGAACAGAATTTTTTATGAAATCATATAAAACAATGCCAA
Organism: Phaonia tiefii; assembly: GCA_963931995.1. Lineage (NCBI taxonomy): Eukaryota > Metazoa > Arthropoda > Insecta > Diptera > Muscidae > Phaonia > Phaonia tiefii. Next base: position 95,224,352 of record OZ008371.1, on the reverse strand, counting down.
GGGAAGAATCTGTAACACAATGTCTAAAGCTTATTGATGAAGATAAGCAAAAGTATGAACGGTAAGATCTCGCAGAGAGATAAGTAAACGAGTAGAAAATCAATAATATTTACATCGCTTTTATTCAAGAGACACACTTAAGCGAAGTTCATCACGTTAATTTCGAAAATTTATGTTATATAACTTCTTATGTAACTATGATGTACTTTTTTGATTTGACTTTTTTATTTATATACCTGGGGAGCCAAGATAGTTATGATTATTTGTAGATTGGTATTATTTTTGTTTACTCGTATACTTATAGATATTGGTGTTTAAGCCAGGATGGCATTTTCGCCGATCCTCACGGGATCATTGGTTGGCAACTCTTTTCTAACTTCTTTCTTTCGTTAGAATCTGTTTACTCCTTTAGTTTTCTTCTCCTATTTTGTTCTAAAAAGATAAACAGATTCTTGCTTGGTCGATAACTTTTTATCTGACTGATGAATTAGAAAAAATATTAGCAAAATATTTTGTGAACATGATAGTGATGCAAACAACTTCGATTACATTCTTATTTGGTATCAAGAAGGGCGGTAAACAGAATAAACATCAACGATAGCTGATGTTCATGCTTATGAATGACAAGTCTGTGGTTCGCTTAACGAGTTACTGCCTCCCTTCTCCATCGTGTCTTGCTGGCTTTTCTTTCATTACAAGTATCTACATACTTCAACACACAGAGTTCTGTACTTTGAAAAAGGTAATATTGTTTACCAATAAAGAATTATATTTATTATTAAAATACCAATTAACCCACTTGTGTTTTTATTCCCCTTTTTGTATTGCTTACGCAAACATTTGGTCCTCCGAGCCGGATAATAAACTGAGTCCTACGAATTATTAGATTTTTTGGTGTAAAAAGCAACTTCTATAAGTTTACACCGACCATATACAGGGTTCTACAGATATATAACCGTCAGTGGATCTACGTCCATCATTCTACACGGATACAGTCCAAAATTTCTAGCTGAATTCATCATCACATCAGGTGCGTACAATCAATTCAGTGAGCTTCTGCGAGTGTTTCTTTCGGAAAAATTGATTAATTTTATGGAAATCGTCCGTCCAATATCGACCGTTCGTTGTTGTCGTATAGCGCGAGACTTATTCGTCCGAACCGTCGTTTAAAATCGTGCGAATTTACGTAAATTAGTAACGTTTGAAACCAGATATCAAATTTGATTAATATTTATATTTGCATATAATTGTGCGAATAATTGTCGGTGCATACAAGTGTTAATTGCAAATTTGGTGGTGGTTTATTTACAACAACCACCATACCTGTATATTTGAGAGTTCCTCTGTGCTCTTTGTGTGGGGATTTTTCTGAACAGAGAAAAAGCCAAAGTCAGCGATCCAAACACATACGAACGTTTAATCTCTGCCGACGTTTATGTCAATTCTCTTATAGTGGCCTACGTCACTACTCACAGCCTCCACTAAATACGCTTATTTGCTCCCTTGTGCCATCGCTAGATTAAACCTTACAGGTACGTGCGGTTCAGTTTGGGTAGGATTCCTACTGGATTACATTCATTTTGAATTAATTCAGTACATATGTTATCGTTGGGTTTTTCGACAATAGTATACCCTACAATTGGTCCATCGGGCTACAGTACACAATAGGTGTACATACTAAATTTCGAATTGCCTTGCTATTTAATTAGAATTTTTCAGTATATAAAGCACTTCGTGTTTTTTTTTACACATTCAGGCCTAACTTTTGAGTGGAAAATCACCTTTGATCAACGATCAAACATAATTTAATCTCTGCATTAATTTTTTAGGTTAATAGTTGATTGCTGTTTAAACAGACAAAGTTGGACATTTAAACTATGATCAAGTGTACATATGATTTTGGCAGAAAAGAAGAAGAACAAATACAAAGCTTCTTTAATTGTTAATAAAAAAATAAAAAATAAATGGTTTCCCATTACATCCCATCAAGGGAGAACTTCTCACAATCACTGAGCTGTGCGCTTTCCAGTTTTCACTCACTGATTGGGACCTACAGTTTTACACCGATTCCGAACGGTAATTTGAGAATCTTTTTCATGGCTGAATACTCACTATGCCAGGTGACCGCCGCCGAAAGAAATTTTAAGGTTGCCAGATCCGGCTTCGAACCCAGGATCTCATGTACAAGAGCCGCGCACACTAACCATTGCACCACCAATTATAATCACCATCCTAGTTGAAATAATAATAAAAACGTATCATTTAACTCGTAGTGCAGTTAGAACTTCATTTCTGCTGAAATAACTTCAAATTTCATTAAATATTTTGTATTTTTTCACTTCACTTTTCTTTTGCAAAAGGCGTCAGTTTGATTCATTGTAACGATTAGCCGATAATTCTATGAATGCCGGTTATTTTTCGTAGCATTTGCCACTGTTGGCCACATGGTAGTAAGATTATTTGACAAAGCACTGAAAAACTCTTTTCGTATTTAAAGTCAGATCAAATATAAATCAAAATCAACTGATTACCAATTTAAAAAACCAGTCAAAAATAGGGCCTAAGTGCTACTAGTGTTTCCATTCGATATTTAAATAATTTCGTTCAGTTTTTTTATACATACGGGGTTGCATGAGTGTTTGGAGCGCGTATACCACACTCCCGCTGGATCGGGCCATTGAGCAAATTCGGTGTTTTTGTTTGGTGATTTTTTCACTTACTGTGTTGTATTGAAAACTGGAAAGCGCACAGCTCAGTGTTTGTGAGAAGTTCTCCCCTGTTCCTTCATGGGATGTAATGGGAAACCATTTATTAATTTTTTTTATTGGTCTTTACGCTTCGTATACTACCAGTCGATCGAACTGTAAAACACAATTTACTTCAAATATTTTCTTTAGTGTTAGATAGATATTTAGTGTCAGATACCCTACACGTGGTCGGTCAATAGTATAAAGGTGAATCCAAGAAGAATAACGTTTTAAAGTTTGAAGCAACTTATAACACCGTCCGACAGTCCATATTACACTTGAACCGGATGATATACGTCTGAAACTATAGGTAAAATGGAGTTAATGTTTTCAGTTTTTCATTTTCTGATCCTGTATTTTAAGTTTCTTTTCAATAAATTTTCTTATAAATAAGACTTATTTGGCGATATTTTAAAAAACATTGAAATTTAAATCTTATTTCATAACTTTTTTTAGGACAAAAAACTTCAAAAGTAATGGCAATAAACAATGTTGCGTAAAAATCGCTACAGCCGCTACCTTAAACAGCGAAAATCGCCACTGTAGCGATTTAAAAAAAATCGCTACAATTCTAAAACAGTGGTTTTTGTGTGTCAAAAACACCACAAGTAGCGGGAAAACCACCAAGCTGGCATCCCTGACTCCCACCTAAAACTAACGAGTGGAGAGTAAACTTTTTGTAACACTCGTACTCTTCGAGTACTCTTCTTCGCGAGTAAAATCGAGTAAATCTGAGCTCTGCCTACTACAGAAAATTCAATGTATTTATTGGACAGTGAGAACAAGTATTTCAATTTTTTGTTGTCAATGTCATCCTTCGAAGTTTTGTAGTCCTTTTAAGGGGCAACAGGATCATGAAATGAAAAACTGAAAATTACATTTTAGTCCGATTAGCTTATAGTTTCATTCTTATATCATCTGGTTCAAGTGTAAAGCCTTTTTTAGAAAAATTGTATACTCTGTTCCATATAATAAAAGAAAACTTTTATTAAAAATTAACTAATAAAGCTAGAATGTTGAAATTTTGGGGAGTATTACACTATATACAGGCTATTAACATATGGTTTTTTTCGAATAAATTGTTAGAGAGGATTTTAAAGGATTTAATTTTTCAAGGACATTTTTTAAGTCTTTTTATCCTGGAACGGTATAAATAAAATAATAATAAAAATATCCATAATTCTCTTCTTTAAATTGACACCTATATCAGTATAGGGTAGGCTGCGAATAAGTATTTGATTTTTTTTTGAAAAATATTATCCCTTGAAAATTTGTAGTCCTTTTATAAGTCAACAGGATAAGAAAATGAAAAACTGAAAACGCCAATTAACTCCATTTTACCTATAGTTTCATCCGGTTCAAGTGTAACGACCTTTCTTTTAAATTGTAGTACGGTGTAATGGACACAATCGGTGGTTTTTAACCAATTTCGGAACATTTCATAATTTTTATGGTCATAAATTGCTGGAGTTTCCCTGGAATTCTCGATACGATTGTACGTGTTTTGTCGACCACTTTTCGGTTATTTTTCAACCATGTGTAATTTAGATGACCATTTCGCGCATTTCGGTTTTAAATATATATACCTTTTATGTATATGCGTTTGCACTTAGTTTGAGTATAATTCTACAATTATTTCTCAACTTTTTCTTTGTTTATTTGCTCAAGTTACTGACCTCTGACCTGACCTTACTGACCTTCACGGGGCTTCTTGAGTCTTTGCTAGACTTGTTCATGGGATTTGTTGTCAATTTGGTAATCAACCTTTGCATAATACTTCACGTTATCACTGGCACCCGTTGGCTCTAGGTGGTCGTTTGTACAATGTCGATCTCTCCTCCTGACTTATTTTTAACGACTTCAGATGCTCTTATTAAAAATAGGGCAGAGTTCAGTTTACTACACGAGGGCGAACACATGATTCACACTCTTGAGATAAATGGTGCCGCGATTCGGGAGTTATGGGAGCAAGTTAAGACGACTTACGATGAGTGTCTTAACCACTTTGCTACGTCGGGTAATGCTCGAATCGAAGATCTCGATGCGGCGAAACTCGAATATGCGACTTATATAACGTATGAACATTGTTTGGGATCGATACTTGAACGGTTACACACGCTTCTGTCTAAATTGTAAGCCCGGTTTCTAAACCGTAATATTGTCTCGCATTGCCTCACATTTCGGTAAAGCTAACATACGAGCAACAACTACCCCTGATTCACGTACCACTACTTATATAATAGTATAAGGCTTTAGTAACTTCTGCATCAAGATGCAGTGAAGATTTTTTTTGCTGCTAAACTCATGTTGTATACTTACTTACTTATCCGGTCTCGAACAACCCCGGGGATCAGGGACCTTACAAAACGAAGATAACATATTTCGCCAACCAGTTCCCCCAGCGGAGTCTTGGTCTTCCTATTTTTCGTCTTCCTTCGAGTTTGGTTTCGAAACCCCTTCGTGCTGGTTCGTCTTCATCCATTCTACTGACATGGCCTAGCCATGTATGAATCATACAGCTAGCGCATGATTCATGCGACGCCGATACTCGCCGTTGTGCACTATAGGGCCATAAATTGTTCAGAGTATTTTTCTCTCGAAGACTCCTACAGATGTTTCGTCTGCTTGCGATAGGACCCAGGATTCTCCGCCATAAAGCAAGACAGGTTGAATGAGAGTCTTTTGTTACTCGAGAGAGGGCTTTATCTCTAAAGTGATTGCTTAGCCCAAAATAACATCTATTCCCAAGCACAATTTTCCGCTTGATCTCAAGGCTGACGTTGTTGTTTTTGTTTACGGCACATCCGAGGTATATAAATTCGTCCACTACCTCGAAGTTATAACGTTATCAACGTTCACACTTTGGTCTAATCGCGTGGAGGACCTGTTCGTTGAAACCATTAATTTTGTCTTGTCCTCATTTACCGTCAGACCCACTTTTGCTAACTTCTTCTCAATTCTCGAAAAAACCGCAGTAACTTCTTTAATTGTGCGCCCAATGATAACTATATCATCAGCGTACGCGAGCAGCATGTGACTTTTGATGCTGATGGTTTTATTCATGTTGACTGCAGCTTTTATCATAATGATCTCTATTAAGATGTTAAAGAGATCGCACGATAGGGTGTCGCCTTGCCTGAGGCCTCGCTTAGTTTCGAAAGGTTCGGTAAGACGCTTACCAACTTTCACTGCGAATTTGATGATCGTCAAGGTCATCCTGCAAAGGCGTATGAGTTTTGCAGGAATACCAAGCTCAGACATTGCTTCGTGGAGTTTCTCACGTATCGGACTATCGAAGGCCGCCTTATAATTGATAAATAGATGATAGGTGTCGATTTGTTTTTCGTGTGTCTTCTCCAGGATTTGGCGTAGCGTGAAAATCTGGTCAGTTGTCGATTTTCCAGGGCTAAAGCCGCACTGGTATGGTCAGGTCAGCGATAATTGGTTTTGGTCTTTCACACATTATACTTGATAGAACCTTATATGCTATGGATAAAAGGCTTATTCCACGGTAGTTGGCACAGATACTCGGGTCACCTTTTTTAAATAAGGGACATAGTACACTGAGACTCCAATCGCCGGGCATGCATTCATCTAACCAAATTTTGCTAATGAGCTGAGGCATGAGCTTATCAACTCATCGCCGCCAGCCTTAAACAGCTCCGCCGGTAATCCATCGTCTCCTGCGGCTTTGTTGTTCTTAAGCCGGGCAATAGCTGTTCTGACCTCGTCTTGGTTAGGAGGGGGGCAATCGACGTCGTCGTCCATATTGTGATCGATGGTCCCATCGTCATTGGATATCTCAGGTACCAGTAGCGCGGAGAAATGATCTCTCCGTATTCCCAACATGCTGTGCACATCTGCGATGAGATTTCCGTCCTTGTCTTTACAGAAGGGGGCCCTGAACCATGTCCATTAGTTCAGTTTTTGACTTTTTGGTAAAATTTTTTCTTCCTTCTGTATGTCTTAATTTTCTCACTCTCGAGCTTTCTCCACTGCCGTTTCTTACGCCTAAAGAGACGGTTTACCTCCTTTCTTTTCTCCCTATACCGCTCAGTTGCAGCTCGCGTTGCAATTGACTGAAGCATTGCCATACGTGCAGCGTTCTTTTCATCATTTGCAATGCGACACTCTTCATCGTACCATGGTTTATTGCGAAGCGGTTTTTCGAAAACTCATGTTGTATAACTGGTGAAAAAATTGGCTGCCAAGACCTGCCAAGTGATTTTATATATGTTGGAAGATGTTGTCCACAATGTTTATTATTATTAGCTCCTTTGGTAGACACGATAATATTATCTCTCAGCCACTCAGATACCTGTTTGTCCACTATGACCCGATCAGCAAAAGGTATTCTTCTTGGGCGCTGATAAATTGGCGTATCATCTGACAACACAAGTTTCATCTCGATTGGGCTCTTCACATTTTCGTCAGGCTGGTATTCTGCGATCAACTTATTAACTTTAACACGAGTTTCCCCATCGATATGATCCAAATCAACCAGTTGCTCTTACCGAACAACTTCCAAATTCAAACAAATGCTGGCAAATTCCCTCAGTAGTTCATTTCTCTCAGGTAGCTTCCGTAAAGTAGCCTCGCCGTTTCGTTATTATAAAATAATAAAATAAACTATTACCCAACATTATTGAATGGTTTACATCACGCTCGGCCACAATGTAAAATGTAACGTCAAATGTTATGTCGTCGATGGTAACGGGTGTAGCAAAACGACCGATAGTCAAAATTCCGCAATCTTCAATGCCCTGCAAAACCACTTTTTCCGGCACGAAATTAACCTCATCCATGAGTAGCAATACATCAAAACGCATGATGCATATGTTATATTTCCAATGGTAACATCTTTGAAAATCAGCCTCGAATTCTTCTGTACCATATTCGCTTGGTTTCCTGTTGTCGTACCCGCTGTGTTCTCAGGATTCTTGCACTCAAACGACCGATGTCCAAATTTCCGACACTTGAAACATTTAAATTGTTTTTCGGGACAATCCTTAGCAAAGTGCGATTTTTCGCCACACTTAAAACATCTTCTCGTATCTTTCACATTCTCGACCCGGTCCATAGATGTCTTAGATACAGTCGAAAAATTTGACACCCTTTCCCTGTATGACGACTGGGGATTAGGTCTGATTTTGTCATAAATCTGGATTTGTGCTTTGAGACCCTTAACGTCCTTAGCCTCGTACAGCACCATTTTACCTGCCTTCGTGTCAGGGATACCATCTATGAAGTACTCTATGATACTTTTCTCATCCATATTCACGTGCTTACCCAATTCCAGTAAAATGTACAAATATTCGAGCATCGTTTCATTTTTCTGCAAGCGCCTGTTGCGCAATTGACCATGAACCTGCGCTGCCGATAAACTCGATCCGAATTCCGATGAAAGTGATGCCTTCAATGCTTTCCAATCGCGAATTCCGGTCTGGCTTTTGGGAAACAATTTCGCCGCCCCGCTTAGCAGTTGCTTGTCATATACAAACATTTGCAACGATGACCATTTAACGATCTCAACCATTTCCTCAAATTCAACTAGCCACTGATTAATGTCAGTTGAACCAGCTACCTTGAAAACTGACAGACTATCTTCCACGTCTTTAAGAGTATACATATTCTTTTCCACATAATCATCTCGACCAAAACCTCGCAGCGGTGTCTCCACCGACGTAGAATGCTCGTCAACAACATGGCCTCGGATGTCATCCGCAGCATCCACAAAGTCCAACTCATGAAATTCCAAAAGACGATTTTGTAAATCCACTTTTGGTCCCTGGAGACTCAAATTGTTCTCCCTTAATTTGTCCTTCAACTCATTAACCGTCATAGCCAAAATCGTGGAACGGTCCATTTTTACAATTGTCAATCGAAGACAAAATAATGCAAATATTAGCGAAAATGATAATATACTGAAAATTAAATAAATAATTAAAAATACAGTAAACGTAATTCTATTGAAGTATGTACGTTGTCGTCAATCGTTCACAACACGATACAACCATCAAAACAAGGCATCAAATCTTTAATTTCTCTTAACAACACAAAGCTTCTTTACGTTAAAGTTTCCCCTCACAACAATTTTCATCAATTAGTGAATATTATACTACTCTTTTTAAACAACCCAAATCTTTTTTATTATTAACCCTCAAATAAAAATCTTCCCAATTCACTACATATGTACATACATATAGAACCATCTAGACCGCTGTTCTTCACTAACATCCCACCGTCACTCAACTCTGCCCCTGCTTCAATTCGATTTCTCCTCTTCTACTTGTAGTCTTGCATTACTTGGCTGAATGCAAAATCACGATCCTCATCCACACATGTCTCGGCCACATGCAACGCAAACTCTGCTTTGGTTTGACGACCCTCAGTCATACGTTATTTTCTCATCGGCTTCTCGCAGCAATAGAGTACGCTGTTGTCCGAACTTCTTTAACACTGGTGTCGTTGTCGTGCTTGCCCCTTCATTTAGCTCTTGTTGTTATGCAAAAATTTTATGATATTCACACCCACTCAATTGATTATCGTACCTTTTACTTCTTTCTTGGTACAGTCTCAAATACGGTTCATTTTTGTCCATATACATTTTTTGAGCAAAATTCCACTTTCAACTGTTCTTCTTCGTTTTTATTTAGTCAAATTTTTTCAACACAACACTTCTGTTTCATTTATTTTAAGAAAATTGGATTATTTTGGTTGAGCCCCCATAATTTTTAGGAAGATGTTGTTCACAATGTTTATTATTATTAGCTCCTTAACTGGTGCGAAATAAAACCACTTTTTCTTATTGAACTTAGAAAATGTTTGAATTCATTTATTATAAAATTAATAATTAGCTTCGATTGGATAAATAAACCGTGGCACGACCATAGACTAATACATACCTAGATAAACTTATTCTCTCATCTGACGTTTCTTTTCACACTCTTCGTGATGCGGTCGGTGTGATAGAGAGATGTTTGACGAAAAGTGATATACACCAGGTGCAATTACAATAACTTCTTGCTTTAATTTTTCATGCCATTTTGGTGAAAAACTGTGAAATTTAAATGTGTTTTAAACTTATTTTTTGTCGACGATTGTTAGCATACATTTGTGTTGTATTTAACACATTAATTTTAACACACAAAACGAAATGCCGTTGTTGTTATTTTGTTCGTTGTTTTGAACCATTGCCTCTATCTGGTATTAGTAAAGCAATTCTTTTCAACATCAAACGTATACATCACACGAGGACAAATGTCAGAAATTTGGTGAGTGAAAGATTTTCTCTACCCATATTTACTCTATGGGCACGACCTTTCAATTTGACTGTTTAACTACAACTAACATGCGTCGTTTCAATGTCAGTTCTCTATTGTCTATCCCTTTTCGTCCATACTTTGAAATCTTTCTGCCCGTCTGGGTTGCCATCCTACATATAATTATTTTTAGGAAAGATGCCGATTACGCGAAGGGAACTTTTTGGAGTTTGGATGACTGGAAATACCAATTCTAATAAAAATTCGTTAGTTATTGACTACGTTTTTGATGCCTTTGCATTTAACATTAACGAAGGAAGTATTAGTAGATGCAGATTTAAAAAGAAATGGTATGACGCCAATCGGACTAAGGAAGTGGTTGAGAGTCGCTACTCACATTGGTTAAATGAAAGTGGTGATTTCCCCTAGAACAAGAAGAACCTATTTCAAATACGAGCTGTGGACGATCACGATCTCAAGTACGCCCTTCGAAAAGTTCTCGGACTCGGGTGACCGTTCACAACTAAAAAAATAACCAGTCCACAGCAGACGAATTGTTGCTTGCCACACGTGTGAGTTTGTACAAATCTGGTAAAAGAGATGCAGCTAAAGTTTTACAGAGTTTAGAAGAGGCTCCAACAAGAGCTACTAAGATGAAAAAAATCGTATCTTATCCAACAGCCAGTCCCACCTCGTAAACGCCAGAAAAAGTCTTAGCTCTATATGTTAACTGTAGATTCACAAAAAAATCAATAAATGCGCATGCAATCGGGCGCCAAAAGTCGGAATGCAAACATTTATCCATCCTACTATGTGTTACAGGAGGCCAAACAAAGATGCTGCCCTAAAGAATCAGAACTATCGTTAACTGACGTGTCTAGCGAAGTCACACTACAAGCACTTGTTGACCACACAGTGTTACGTATACTAGAAAACCAAAAAGAAGCTATTTTGCAGGCAATCAACGAGACGTCTTTAAACAAGCTTACAATGATGTACAAATGGGACACTCTACATATAAACAAAAATTGTTCAACAACGGAACAAGCACAACTGATGTCTATATGTTTGCCATTTGCTTAGTCCCACTGCAGCTCAAAGTAGGTGAAATTGTTGCCTGGAAAAATCCACGTCCTTCATCTACTGGCTTTTGTCGACCGATTAAATTCATGTTTGCAAAGGAGACAGCTTCTTTAATCAAACATGAAAAAACAAATCGATAATATTATAGCAACAACAATAGATATACCTGAAATAAAGGTAGACCATAAATTCTATCTTACTGTTAAAATAGTACGAACAATTATCATCGATATTGGCAATACTGTATACTTATTTTGACACATATCAGATACAACCATGTACAGTTGTAATTGACATGTCTGTAACTTCCTTTTTAATAAATACTCTCTCTTGTTTACTAAGCTCGTGAAAGTCACACGCGTTTTACTTACTGCGCCTCTTTAATCATTTCAATAGGTTATGGGCCTCTATGTCGCGAAATAATTTTATTAAAATAAATTTAAAAATTATTTAAAGCGTGCTGACTTTTACAAAAAAATATTTCCGCGGATTGCTGAGATAACGCTCGATTTTCCCTTCTTGTACGCGTTAATACAATGTCAGCCTCAAAAATCTTCCCGTTTGAAAAACTGCGTGGTCGCGAAAACTTCGACGTTTGGAAGCGACACGCGAAATCCTATTTGGTGATTAGAAATTGTTGGAAAACCATTGAAAAGCCACTATCATCTACGGCTACAGACAAGGAATTGGATGCAGATGAACGTGCAATGGCGGAATTAACACTCATGTTAGAGCCTAGTAACTTTGCGCACATAGCAACTGCAAAATCAGCACATGAAGCCTGCAAAGCCATACTGGCAGCCTATGAAGACAAGGGTCTGACGCGCAAAGTGGAATTGCTAAAGCAATTAGTACAGTTAAAGCTTTCGGATTGTGAGTCCATGCCCGATTATGTTAATCGCATGGTGATGACGTCACTTAAAGCTCAGAGTGCCGGGTTAAAAATTGATGATGAGTTGACGGCCTCATTAATGCTGGCTGGATTGCCGGATGAGTTTCGAGCGCTGGTTTTAGCAATGGAGAATTCTGCTACTGATCTCACCGTCGATGGAGTTAAAACTTTATTGCTGCAAGATGCAAAATTTGATAATAAAAGTGAAGGTAATGCCTTGTATTCAAAAAACAGTTCGTTTAAAACCAACAAAAAGAAATTTCATTGTCATTCATGTAAACAAGTTGGGCATATTAGCAAATATTGCCCAAATAAGAAAAAGAAAGAAAAAAATGAGAGTGCAAATAAATCTAGCAAAAGAGTACAATGCGTTGTATGCATCGCTGCTTGTAAATAAAAACGGTGTCACTGATTGGTACATAGATTCGGGCGCGACGTCTCATATGACAAAAGACTCGAACATTTTATTTAACAAAAAAATTGTACCAAATAAGGAGATAATCGTCGCGAATAACAACAAAATATCTGTCAAATGTGCAGGTGACGTAAAAATGTCGGTAAATACAAAACCAAACAGTAAAAATATCAATGCGATCGTTAAAAACGTTGATTATGTACCAGAACTTTGCACTAATCTCCTTTCGGTGAGGCAAATGACCAAAAACGGCAATAAAGTGATTTTTGAAAAGGACTTTTGTAAAATTTACAATAAGCATAATGAAGTTCTAGCGAGTGCCAGTGTTGTTGACGATTTATATCGTCTAAATTGCAATTCTACCGAAATGCCTGAGCGCCAAGAACATGCGTTGGCAGCTATTAACAGTGAAATTTGGCATCGTAGACTTGGCCACATATGCCATGAAAATTTATGTGCTGTGAAAAATGCTTGCGACGGCATAGACTTTTTTGAAACGAAGAAAAATCAATGCATAATTTGTATAAAAGGCAAGCAAAGCAGATCGTCATTTAAAGATGCTGGAAAGCGCGCGGAAGCTGTTCTCGATTTAATACACACAGATGTAATTGGACCGATCAATGTAAAATCCTTTTCGGGCGCTCGGTTCATATTAACATTTGTTGACGATCACTCGCGCAAGGTATTTGCTGTGCCTATTAAGCAAAAATCAGAAGTGTTGGCTGAATTTATTAAATTTAAATACCTTGTTGAAAACCAATGTGGACGAAAAATTAAAGTGTTGCGTTCCGATAACGGAACTGAGTATGTCAATAAAGAATTTGAACATTTTACAACAAAAAATGGTATTTTACACCAAAAAACGTGCCCGTATACACCACAACAAAACGGTGTTGCAGAACGGATGAACCGCACAATTGCTGATAGGGTGCGCTGTATGCTCATCGATTCCGGACTTAATGAAAAGTTTTGGGCGGAAGCAGTGATGACAGCAGTGTACTTATTAAACCTTATGCCAACAAGGAATAATGTACGCAGTCCTGAAGAAATTTGGTCTAACAAAAAACCAAACTTAAAACACATCAGAATCTTCGGTTGTAAGGCAATGGTTCATGTACCTAAGGAAAAACGATCGAAATTTGCTCCGAAATCAATTGAGTGCATACTTGTTGGATACTGTGGACAGGCAAAAGGCTACAGATTGTTTAATCCCCAAACCGAAAAAATCATTGTTAGCCGTGACGTCGTATTTTTTGCAGAAGATAAGGTAATTGACAATAAAGAGCCAAAATTAAATTTTCCATCCTTCATCGTAGACGTCACTGAACTAGATGATGCCGAGAGTAGCAGCATTACCAACTCTGAGGGGGCAGCTGAAGTAGAACTGCCAATTGCTGCCACAAAAAACAGTGTGGGCAATGAAATTTCGGATGATGCAGCCGAGTTTGACAATGCCACGTATGATTCCGTAGAAATTCATGATGCTACGCTTACACCCGTTAAAAATGTTGTCATAGAAGGCGAAATTCAGCGACCCGTGCGAATTTTAAGAAACAATTTTGATGACGACTTGGACGATACAGTCGAGTTTTCCGATGCCATGAACGTTCCCGACGAAGTCCATGATGATACGTTCACACCCGACGAAGATGTCACAGTCATGGAAGGCGAAATTCGGCGATCAGAGCGAATTTTAAACAAAGAAAAACCGGCTTACAATTTTTGCGCTATCGATTATATATCGAGTGATCCAGCGACTGTAAACGAGGCATTTTCATCACCGGACGCAGGTCTTTGGAAAACTGCTATGAAGGAAGAATATGATTCGCTGATGTTGAACGAAACATGGACGTTATCAAAGCTGCCAGCCGGAAAGAAAGCTATATCCTCGAAGTGGGTCTTCAAAACCAAAGTGAACGCTGATGGTGTTGCTGTTCGTCATAAGGCCCGTCTTGTAGCGAAGGGATTTAGTCAGCTGAAGGGCATCGACTACAAGGAAACTTATGCACCAGTTGTTAGGTACACATCCATACGTTTTCTACTCGCCCTTGCTGCCAAGTATAACTTGCTGATACATCAAATGGATGCAGTGACAGCATTTCTAAATGCTAAGCTGCAAGAAGAAATCTTCATGACGCAACCAATTGGCTTCGACGATGGTTCCGGCCTCGTATGTAAACTGAAGAGGTCCCTGTACGGCTTAAAACAATCAAGTCGAGTATTGAATGAGGAGCTGAATAACGTGCTGCTGAACTTTGGTCTAGAGCGCAGCAATGTCGACCAATGTATATATTATCATGCAGATAAAAATAAAATGCTCATATTGGCGATTTATGTCGATGACGTCCTAATATTTGCAAATGACATAATAATAATCAACGACGTTAAAACCGCATTGTCTACAAAATTCAAAATGAAAGACATGGGTGAAGCCGCATCAATCTTGGGCATGCGCATCACCTTGGACAAGAAGATGCGTACAATTAAAATTGATCAGAGCCAATATATAGCAGAAGTCCTTGTACGATTTGGCATGGATCAGTGCAATAAAATTTCCACGCCAATCGATCTGAACCAAAAACTGACTGCAGACATGTGTCCAACAAACGACGTTGACAAGATGATGATGAGAGATGTGCCATACATGCAAGCTGTGGGCTGTTTGCTGTTCGCTGCCCAGATATCTAGACCAGATATTTGCTTTGCTGTTAACATGTTGAGCAGATTCTCTGGGAATCCAGGAAAAGCTCACTGGAACGCTGTGAAGCGTGTAATGAGGTATCTAAAGGGCACGATCAACAAAGGATTAGTTTATAATGGTGAGTCCAGTAATATTATTGGTTTCTGCGATGCTGACTGGGCTAGTGACATTGATAGCAGACGATCTACGACAGGCTATGTCTTCATTCATCAAGGTGCCGCCATTTCTTGGGGAACGAGACGTCAACGTACTATTGCCCTATCAACTACTGAAGCAGAATTTATGGCAATAGTCGCAGCTATTCAGGAATCAATTTGGTTGAAACGACTCGAAAAGGAATTAATTTCTACCTCCACCCAAACATTGGTACTTCATTGCGATAATAAAAGCGCAATACATATTGCAACTAATAATTCGTATTCGTCTCGCACAAAACATGTAGACATTAAGTCAAAATTTATCTCTGAAGCAATGAAATATAATCACATAATTTTAAAATATGTTGAAACTAATAATATGCTAGCTGACATATTAACAAAAGCCGTAGTCGCCATCAAACAAAAGAAATTTTTAAATGAATTTGGAATATTATAAATTTAAATATCATAATTTCCCTTATGGGAAATCAATTAAAGTAGCCATCAAACAAAAGAAATTTTTTAAATGAATTTGGAATATTTTAAATTTAAATATCGATTATCATGAATTCGAAATGGTTTTAGTTTATAATACAAAATAAAATGGCAACAATGTATATACATACTAATATCTAAGAATCAAATAATCTTATTGTAAACGAAATGCCAAAACAATTATACAGAATACTTGTTCAGGGGAGATGTTAAAATAGTACGAACAATTATCATCGATATTGGCAATACTGTATACTTATTTTGACACATATCAGATACAACCATGTACAGTTGTAATTGACATATCTGTAACTTCCTTTTTAATAAATACTCTCTCTTGTTTACTAAGCTCGTGAAAGTCACACGCGTTTTACTTACTGCGCCTCTTTAATCATTTCAATACTTACAATGATGTTAGTGTTAATTCCGAACTATCTACACAAAGATGCGGAATTTCCGGAGCCAACCCAAAGATCATGAACGATCTAAGTCAACTGCGAATTTAACACCAAATGCCAACATGTACGAGTATGGTCTATCTACGTTACATGCATGCATTCGATCTTTAGAATTTATATTACACGTGTCAACAAGCTAGATTTAAAAAAGTGGAAAATCTATGGCTCTGACCAGTCAGCACTTGAGAAAAGAAAGAATAAAATCATTAATCAATTAAAAGAAAAACTGCACATATTAATTGATATACAAAAGCCAGTATCCGGAACAACTGATGATGGCATCACTGCAAGGACATTCTTCAGTAAACCAGATATAGCATCATCTATAACAGGCATCGACGAACGTTTAATAAAAAATTTAGGTATGTACCATCCTTACAACCATGACATGTGGATATGCTGTCAATACAGATGCATTTAAGGAATTCGCTAAAGAGACAGCTATCTTGTTTATTGAACTATATCCCTGGTACGAGTACTATATGCTTGTCAGTTTACACAAAATTCTAATCCATGGTGCCTAAATAATTAAATGTAGCTCGTGCACAAGTATGACTAGATGTACATGCTTGGAGGAATATCAGAACCTCCTACACCATCCGAGCCCGTGTTGCACGCCCGACCAAGCTCCCTACGCGAGCAATAAAATTAGTAGTACACATAGGGGTGGTCGTCGCTCGTGCTCGACTCGCTCCGCGCACCTTCAGACAAATGCTGCTACCACATCTGGCGTTGTTCCGGCCGCGACGGCACAGGGGATCTTTGCGTAGTTCGCCCTCTGCTCTGAACCTCTAGTTGCCCCACTCTGCAGACGCCTCCACTGAAAGGAGTCCATACCACAACTAATGGTGGAGCATTATATGAGGGGTTCCCATTGACTGACCCCAGATTTGATCAATCAGCGGGTGTGGCATTGGAGTTATGGCCCGAGCAGTTATCAGAGATCTACCAACCTCGACAGAATTTGAAGCCCAAAATTTTACGTCAAATAACATATTTTATTTTAAATTTGAAGTATTGCAAATTCCAAACATATCAATTGAAGTAGAAATAATTGACAATGGAATAAGGAAGAAAATTCTCATTTGTTCAGCTTATTTTCCTGCAACTCACAACAAAACCACATTCCTGACGGACTGTCGTTAATTTACCAATATTCATTCGATTATTATGGTGTTACCCTTGGGGGAGACCTTAATTCCAAACATGTAGCTTGGGAAGATTCTATGAATAACATTAATGGATGCGTTTTTTTAAACTATCTACAAATTTTCACTTTAGAATTCGTAAGAATATCAGGCTCTATAATAGAAGTACAAATGTAAAATGTTATTTTTCTTCCTGCTTTTTTAATAGGTTATCGATAAACAGTCGACGTCGTCTCAAGATAGTTACAGAATACCAAACTAGCGTTGATGTGACGACGATGTTGACACGAAGTGATGTTGCCATAAAAACGACAACGACGTCGACGATGACGATGACAACCGACCGCATGATCATCACATTGTAGAGGTCTATTAGAAAATCTAGTTTTAACTTTTCAGGAATGTACTTATATCTAGTTATCAAATATTTTCTTTTTAATTTTCGTTTTATGGAAGTAATTTTGTTATACAAAGTGGCGTTACTAATAGCATGACTACCACTCTATACTGCTTAGTTTGGAAGTCCGTTATGATCTGGATATTGATTAGATGTACGTTAAAACTGTATTTTTGCAAAGTGATATATATAAAGATTCCTCAAGCGAGTAGAGTTTGGAATGAGTGATGTGCGGTTCCGCGTATTTTAAGAACCGGTTCTGTCGAGTCCAGTTCTAAGAAGAACCGGGTTTTTGAACCGGTTCCGGTTCTCAGAAGATTGCTGTCCCAAAGAGACTTAAGTGAAATATCTTATGATAAGAATATAAAATTTGATAAAAATACATATTTTCTGTCGAGTCCGGTTCCGTGAAGAACCGGGTATTTAGACCGGTTCCGGTTCTCAGTAAATTGCTGTCCCTAAGAGGCTTAAGTGAAATATCTTATTATAATAAAAAATTTAATTAACCTCACTTTTGGTTTCTTTGGAAATGAGACCTCTCAGTTCGGATCGTTTGGACCCGTCTTTCGGTTCTTGTAAGCCCCGGTCCGGCCGGTTCCTGTAAAAAACTGGTTCCTGCGGACCGTTACCTCGATTCAATCCTCGACGCAATCCAAAACAGAATGACATTTTAATATTTTCTAATAACCAAAAAAGAAAGCATAACAGTAAGGAGGACAGCCTCTCAAGTGGTTTTAAAATGAAAGACATCTGACCGGTTCATTACATATTGGGTATGAACGTAAACCGAAATTGGAATCTCTTGTCCTCTTGATATATAAATCAGAAGATAAAAACAGATATGTGTCACGCAAATGAAGACGAGATGAATAAAATTAAAAATATCCGATATTAGGAGGCAATCGGAAGCATAATGTACGCAGGGCAAGTCACAAGACCTGACATAGCATATGCAGTAGGGGTACTTTCAAGATTCAATAAAATTTCAGGCAAGTCGCACCGGCAGGCGGTTAAGAGGATATTTCGTTATCTAAAAGGTACTAATCACTATAAGCTACAATTCAGCAAAGATGGATTAAACGATATTACCTGGTTTATCTATATTTTAACAATTTGTACAAATTATTACTGGATGTTGTCTATACCAAAAAGACAGTACCGAGAGAGCAAGTGGGAGATTAGTTTGACAGATCGATGATAGAGAACTTACAAGTTTTTACCGAAGAAATGTTTTCCAGTAAGAATTTTCATTGCTCGCTCGATACTGGCTTTTTGGTGTAAACAGACAACATCGAGTAACAATTTGTACAAATTGTTTCTAATTACACTGTGCTAGTTGAAAAACCCGACAAGCGGGGCACCCAGCTGATAAAACTAAATCGACTGCGCTGAATCCAATGGCACTAACCGTTTTTCTAGGTTAGCTCTAAAAAAAAAGTTATCACGATTCAAAATTCTGGCATGTTTGAAAACTACTGTTTTACTTATTTGATAACAACTTTTGATACCCTTGACCGATATTGATCGCAATAGGCTTGTTTTAAAGGTAATAATATTTGCCAAGTGTTATGTGAAGACATCTATACACTTTATCTAGAAGTTTTAATTTTATAGGCTACCAAAGCCAAATTTTTTTAAATTTTTCATCAAAATTTACCTACTTTTGTCCATTTAAATTTTCTTTAAAGAATTTGGCTCTGTTTTTCGATTATCTTTAAATGCACTTCGAAAGAGAGTTTCATAACAAAAATTTTGACGAATGACAGTACCACTCAACAAACATATGCTAAGTAGTAGCAATATTAAACTATAATAACAAAAAGGGAACGAAAACCGAGTACTATCTTTTTTTGTAAGAACATCAATTTAGTTAGGATACAAAAAAAAAACAATTCCATTTTAATTTTTATTTCTTAATTCAATCGAATGAAATCGAAGAAAAATTAACTGCATGAATTTAAAACTAAAATTTAAGAAAATTTATATTTTTATAATATAATATATTATAGAAATTTATTCTTCTTCCTCCTGTATCTAAGTTCCAACAAATATCCTCTAAAAGCGAATCAAGTTTTTTTTGCCACTATACCAGTGTTCGAGTCTGGCTGTCACTTGGTGAAACCTCTCGCCATGTTCATCAGACTCGGCTGGCGATTGTTCATTAAATTTTTCTGCATATAGTGCAAAAATTGTACTTTCAACAACATTCTGACTTTTAATTTTTGAAATGCGGTTAGCATATTTTCAATTAAAATTCCCCAATTTTCAGACCGATGATTTCCCAAAACATTTTCAATTACTGATTTCCACAACTCGAGGCCAATAGCTCGATATCACTCAATGCAACTTGAAATTGTTGGTGATGCTTCACAAACATCGAAACGATCGTCCAGCGAATGTGAGTTCGAATCCCACCCGCGGCATTTACATATTTTCACTAACCGGAGAAAACATGATCTCTTAGCCTTAAAGGAAATTAAAACTTTAAAAACATTAAGATTTGAAATATAAATTTAGTTGAATAAAGAAGTTTACAGTTCATACCTTCTTTTACTTTCATGCCACTTAATCGTGGGGGAATTCGGCGCAATTCGGTAAAAGCATTCCCATCTGGCTTCAATGCTTTTGTGCAATTTTTTACAATTCCAAGTTTGATGGAGGAAGCAAAACCTTTTCTATCGACACAAGTGGAATTTCTATAATATTATTTCTTTGCAATCTGATTTCGCCACGTAAAGGCCAATCCCGTTTACTGTACTGGTCGCCATCAAAACGCGTATTCCATAAGCACATGAAACATATTTTTGGTATAGCCCAATTGCACGCCTCTTAAAATAAACACCACTTTTAAATCTGCGCATATTTTCCAGTTGTGGTCTTCATATTTATTTAACTGCATTATTTTCTTCATTGATTCGTATGTCTCCTTAGTATTTGTGCTTAGTGCTATCGGAATTGAACTTTTTAAATTAGTGACATGTAGCAAAACTGCTTTTAAGCTACTTTTGGACGAATCAATGAATAATCGCCAATCTCCAGCATTATATTCATTTTGCATTGTTAAAACCATGCCACGGATGTCAGTCAGTGCAATACGCGAGAGAATTATTCTAAATAGATGTAAAAAATGACGTAAATTGACGTTGGCGCTTGATTGCCGCGTAAATTTGTACATCTGGTGCCAAGATATTAGCTTGTTTTAACTCTTTTGCCAAAAAAATGCTCTGTCTTTGCGACAATTTTAGGCGCCGTACCATTATATCAAGACGATTTTGGAGATTTCAATGTGTATGCATGTAATCGAGATGTTTGACGGTTGATACACTGATACAGCCGCTCCACAAGTTGGAACAGATTGACATATTGACGTAATATCGTCTGTTGACATTTGGTTATCCGGGACAGGAATTTCATTAGAATGTGGCAGCGGAATTTGAGCATATGTTGTTGCAGTGTAAGATATAGAACCACTTTTTATTCTGTTCATACCGGCTGTATGATTTATGCACGCATAACACTCACCTTCAACATGGAGTATGGGATCTCTCCAAATCATTGGAACACCAAATAACATGACGTCTCCGTTTTTTTCCCCATTTATCAAAACGGTAAATGCACGTTGTACACACTATCGACGGTGTCCAACTCTTACCACATATAACACTTAAAGAAAAATATTTTTCATATACATAAGTTCATTATTTCAATAGTGATTTTGCGGCGACTGGGCATAATTGTATATTTCCCACACACATAACAAAAGTAATTAAACTTTTTACACGCTTCCATCTTAGATATTTTAATATAATTGATGTGAGACTGTGATCGACTGGTTGCAGAAGCCTGATGGAAAATTTTCAAAATTTTTGTTATGAAACTCTCTTTCAAAGTGCATTTAAAGATATTCGAAAAACAGAGCCAAATCCTTTAAAAATGAAATGAAATGAAAAATTTAAATAAAATTAGCTTTGGAAGACTATAAAATTAAAACTTCTAGATAAAATGTATAGATATCTTCACATAACACTTGGCAAATATTATTACCTTTAAAACAAGCCTATTGCGATCAATATCGGTCAAGCGTATCAAAAGTTTTTACAAAATAAGTAAAACAGTATTTTTCAAACATGCCATTTTATAGCCAGAATTTTGAATCGTGATAACTTTTTTTAAAGAGCTAACCTAGAAAAACGGCTAGTGCCATTGGATTCAGCACAGTCGATTTAGTTTAATCCGCTCGGTGCCCCGTTTGTCGGGGGAAAAAATGTTCTAAATCATGCACAGTGTTATCAGTACGCAGATAGAAATATTGTTTATGTAAATGCGGTGAAATTGTAAACAATACAATAGTTTTTAACGAAATTGATTGTGAATTACGTACTGTGAACTCGTTCAGAGAAACAGCCAACACTCAGCATCACACAGTAACAGAAAATATCCCTCTTTTGGGCATAATTCATTTTAATCTTATAAAGTTTGTACTTCTTGATAAAATGCATATGATTTACCTGGAATCAGTAAATATTTGATTCAAAAATGTATTCCATTTGATTTTATATTATTCGATCTTTCAATTGCTATGTTTTTAATAATTGTCCGGTTCAAGATCAATATAAAGCAGTGATTGCCACTCCATAGCCACGCGTGGAAGTCAATAATCGTATTTTTCTCGTATTTTTCACACACACACGATCGGCAACTCACAGGTACACAACAACTTTGTTTGATTCGAAGCAGCAGTCTCCCTGCAGTTTCAAAAGTAGCTAGTGGCTCTATGTAGTCAGTTATTTCGTTAGCGAAAAGCCTGTCTAGCTACTTGAGTGGCTACAGGTAATGTTAGAGTTCGCCTTTTGATTATTATAAGTATGAAAATAAGTTAAAAGCAAAGCACTGAACCGTTATCCCGTTATGATTTGTTGGTTGCTTTGTTATTTTTTGTGTTGCCGTCAGTTGCTATTAAACGTTCGTAGAAGTGTCATCGTCACAGCGTACGTGGGTTAGAAATATAAAAAAAGTGAAGATTAATATTTAGAAAGGTAAAATGACTAGCAAAAGACAAATGAAACGCTTATTAAAGAAAGAAAACGACCAAATTGTGGAAAAGTTTGAAAATGTAGAAAAAGAATGTGGTGAAGATAATGAACAAGATTTATTCATAGCATTAATTCATTATGGTCCGGCGAATTCATCAAGCGGATTGTACTAGTCAAGTAGTTAGTACAATGTTGTTAGATATTTCGTCAATTTCATGTCACTAGCGATCTGCATGGTACATGGTAGTGCAGAGGGTAGCCACTGACTACCGTCAATGACATCCCCATGTTAAACTCGTCAGTGTAAAGCATTGCTGGTAGTCTGGCGGGTAGTTAATGGTAATTATTGGTAGTTAGGGAAGTAACTAAAAATTCGTTAACTACGTCGACTGCAGGGCTATGGCTGAGGGTTTGCGACCGCACACAAGCACATAATACGTTTGAGTGGGTGCGTTCGATTTTGCCTACCACTGATATAAAGCAACAAATATTTATTAAAAAAGAGAAAAATTGTGAAATTGATTCATTCAAAGAAAGTTTTATGCATAGGAAACATAACAATTGAAAGATCGAATAATATAAAATCAAACGGATATAATTTGAAGACGGTACACTCTAACGCTCATCTCATGGAAATCGTTGTTTCTTATTTGAAACAACAACATCTATGCAATAGCTTTCGATGGTAGCATGCGTAGGAAAGAAATGTTGTGAACATTGATGGTTATGGTAAAGTATTGTTGTGGATATTTTCGCACAAGTAGGAGTTTACGCAATTCTTTCTTAGTTGAGATTTGTTTATCCCTATAATGTGTGATGATATACCTAAATACTTGTGGAGAAGGGAGCTGATGATATGCCTTGGTGGACATTGAAATAGATATATTAACCATCCACCATAATAATCACTTTCACAATTTTTCTCTTTTTGATGTGTAAACATCTATACGCTGGGGGTAAAAATTTTTTTCACAATACAATGACAAATTTAGAGTAAGATGTGCGATGTAATCGTTAACCAATCGTAAAGCGTTATCAAATCGGTGTGAGCTATGTATGAGTGGATTAGTGTAATCATACGCTGCATACAATATACTCAACACCATCTAGTGTGCAATAGTAGCTACTAATTTTCACTAATTGTCGTACATTATGTTATCGTAGGCAAATGAAAACAAATAAATAAAATGAATACAAAAACATTTAATTTTAATAACTTTTAAAAAGATTTTTACCCATTTTTTATAAGAAATTTACTAAAACAAAGCAAAATAAGGAAAACTAAAAACTAAACTTGTCAAACTAAAAGTCTTCTTCGTCTTTGAGATTGTCATTCATACTTAACAGCTGCATATAAGCACCATCTAGTGTGGAATAGTACAAGGTGGCGCAAAAGTAAACTTCCGATGTTTTTTGGCTGTAATTTAAAAAGAAAATGAAAAACTTTGATTCTTCTTGTGGATTATTTTTATTTGGTCTTTTAATTTTTTTTACATCAAGTCGAGAATATGATGTCATGTAAATGGCCGCCGCCACCGTTGATTCTCATGTGAGCCCTTTTTTTCATTTTCCATCACTTTGGCCAAAACTTCCGGCGATACGTCCTCACATTCTTGACGGATATTGTCTTTAAGAGCTGCAAGGGTCTGAGGCGTGTTGACATAAACCCGCGACTTCAAAAAGTCCCACAAAAAGAAGTGCAAATCGCCAAAACGGGAGATTAGGCGCCCGGGAAATGCATCCTTCAGCATATCGGTTGTGGCACGTGCAGTGTGTGCCGTTGCACCGTCCTGTTGGAACCACATGTTTTCCAATCCCAATTCATCAAGTTGCGGCAAAAAGAACTCGTTGATCATTGCTCTGTAGCACAGTAACCGTTTGGCCCGCGGCGTCTTCGAAGAAAAAAGGTCCGATGACTCCTCCAGCGAAAACAGCACACCATACAGTGACTTTGAGCGGGTGTAATGGCTCTTCGTGGGTTACACGCGGATTTTCAGTGCCCCAGAAGCGTAAATTTTGCTTATTTTCGTACCCGCTAAGATGGAAATGGGCCTCATCACTCATGATTATTTTTGATGAAAAATTCATTCATTCATTTATTTAGTATTTAAAATACTTTTCATACAACAAATTCTCAAAAATATTTGCATTACAATTTAAATATTATTGTTTTTTATAAAAAATACACAATTTCTTTTAAATACAGTATTATTTGTTTCAGATTTTATATAATTTGGTAGTGTGTTAAAAAATTTAAGTCCTTTGTAGAAGAGTGTTGCCTGCATTGCTGTCGTCACTACTCGGTTTAGTCTGAAGTCTTCAGAATTTCTAAGTCCATACGGTTGTAATTCGCCTACGTAGTTTATTTGTTCACATAGATATTCTGGTGCGTTGCCCTGCTTCATTTTTCGTATAAATATTAGGGTATTTAATTTAAGTCTTTGTGTTATGTTAAGCCATTTTAAACATTCAAGCATTGTATGTATGGGTGTATATCGATTGCACTTTAGAATACTTCGCATTGCTTTATTTTGTAGTTTTTGCATCCTTTCCAATTGGGATTCACGGCAGCATGTATATAAAATTGTTGATCCAAATTCGAAGTGAGGTTTTATCATTGTATTGTAAATGTGTATCGCAGTCATGTTGGAAATATTATTTCTTATTCTTTTGAAAAAACCAATTTTTTTGCCAATTTTTTTACATATATATTCAATATGTTCTTTAAACTGTAGTTTTGCGTCTATTATAAAACCAAGGTATTTTATTTTATTTACTTTTTCAATAATTAAATCATCTTCCTCTTGGTGGTGATTAAGGATGGCTTGAGCGTATGTTAGACGCGATTGGCGGTCAGCAGCTAACAGCTGGAATGGACTTTGTACGGAAACATCTTCAAATCTTGTACCAAAATTCGCTGTAAAGACCGTCGACTGATACCCATTTGCGTGGCACGTCGTCTGGTCGATGTCGACGGCGCGTCCATGACATCCTCGGCTACAGCAGCAATATTCTCTGCAGAACGGCTACTCCGGGGTCTGCCACGCCTGGCAGCATCTCGTGTTGTGCCAGTCTCTTCGAGGCGAGCGGCTAAACGTCGCAGTGTTTCACCAGTAGGCGCTGGACGGCTAGGAAATCTGCGACGAAATTCACGTTGTGCCAAAGTCACCGACCGATTATTGGTCAAATATATAGTCAGCAATATTCCGCGTTCTGGAGCAGTGTAGCGTAACATTGTTTATTAACGCGTATTTCGCATGTGTTTACTACACAAATGTCAAAACAGAACTGACATTAGGGGCCAATCGCAAAATTTATAACATTTTCTGATAGGAGGATTACTTTTGCGCCACCTTGTAGCTACTAATTTTCGAAAACCATTGCTGTAAAATAACTACATGCATTACATTTCAGTAAACAGCTGATTAATAACTTGTCAACCGCAACAAATACAAAATAATAAAATAATTTACAAAACACCAAAAAAATTATAACTCAGAACATAAAACAACACAAAGTGTATCAAAGTTGAATGGAGATAATGTTAATTCTAATAAAATTTCTATTAGATTCCAATATAAATTAAGATTATAACATATCTTCATTACGTACTGTTGCCTTACACTGAAGCTGGTGCACGACAATTGGGTAACAATCTCCATCTCATGCCAATTATTATGGGTGGAGATTTTAATACAAATTGTGCAAACCCACAGTCGCTAGCTTTATCAAAATTTTTATTTGACGTTTTCCACTTCCAATTCTCCACAAACCCCCACAACTAACAATTCCACTACTATAGCTGCAGTTTTCCATAGATATGTAAATACAATCGAGTCAAAAATTTATATATGTATCTTATTTTAGTTACCATAAGCCAATATTAACTATTTGTACTTAAGGCATTTACCATAGATGGGCACTTTGCAGTACTACTAAAATTTCAGTAAAAATAATTCTTTAACTAGTAAATTTTTACTGATTACTAAAATTTTTTTCAGCAATTTTTATAAAGTGCCTACATGATTATGATGAGGTGCATTGAATTTTCAGTAATCAGTACTGCCCGATTACTGATTATTATGAATACGGCCCTATGATTTGACTGGTAATGCAAATTAAATTTCATTAACAGTAAAAATTTACTGAATTTTTTCAGTAATCAGTAAATTTACTGCTTACTGTAATTTTTAATGCAGTACATATATACTGCAGTGTGCCCATTTACTAACCAAATAAGTTAAATAAAACAAACAAAAACCAGCAAATTCCTATGTATTTACAATATTAAAAGTTTTTGATACATCTCCCCTGTGATCGGACTCACTTTAATTTTTTTTAATAGAAAAAGTACTTTTTAATAGATATTGATCTTGAACCGGACAATTATTAAAAACATCAAAGTTTTATTTTTAAAAACCTGGACATACCAGTGTAGCTTTACAACTGGAAAGACGGTATGAAGTCATTCATTCCGACAAAAAACATTTCGGTTAAACCATATGAAAAATGCTGGTTTAACCAGACATGCAAGAATGCTGTCAGATCTAAAGAGGAAGCATTCAGTGAATGGTGTCGAAATAAAAACGTCCACACTGAAATGCTACGCAAGCAGGCAAGATCAGAATGTGCCAAGTACTTCTACGCGAACAATTTCTTTACGAACAGCGTATTCGTGCTAATGTCCTCTCTTTCCCTAGGGGAAGTAAGAACTTTTGGTCATTTGCGAGAAGAATAAAGAATAGTTCTTCTTCTATTCTAACTCTTGTCAAAGATGACCACTTATTCACTGAACCGGTTGATAAAGCAAATCTTTTGGCTGAAATGTTTGCAAGGAATTCTTCCTTGCCGGAAAGCAATCAACCACTCCCCGTAGTAGATAACGTATCTGGTTTCATGCCTGAAATATTTTTTCGAACACGAGGAGTTAAAAAGGTTCTCGCGAATCTCGACGTAGGTAAATCCCCGGGTCCGGATGGTATATCAGCACTGGTTCTAAGTAAGTGCTCTTCAACGCTGGCACGCCCACTGCGCAACCTTTTCAATCTTGCATACCGCGCTGGGGTTTACCCGGCGTGTTGGAAGGTAGCCAACGTCCAGCCTATTCCCAAAAAAGGTGATGCAAGTGACCCCGCCAATTACCGCCCAATTGCTATTTGTTCTGCGCTCTCGAAAGTTATGGAGAGCATGGTTAACCACCATCTTGTGAAGTATCTCGAGTCAAATTACCTGCTTAATGATCGACAGTAGGCTTCCGTAAGAGAAGATCTACGGGAGACCTGATGGCGTTCCTCTCGGAACAGTGGAGTCGATCCATCCACCGGCATGGTGAGAGTAAGGTGGTGGCTCTAGATTTCCAAGGCCTTCGACAGAGTTTGGTATGAGGCACTCTTGTGGAAGCTGGCTGCTTTTGCTGTTGGTGATAATTTCACTCGATTTATATCGAGTTTTCTCAGAGATCGCACTAGAAGAGTTGTTATAGATGGCATCTCTTCCGATGAACATAAATTAACGGCAGGGGTACCACAGGGCTCTGTTCTCTCTCCTTCTCTTTTTCTTATTTTCATTGACGATCTCCTGGGTCGGACTGTGAACCAAATCTACTCTTTTGCAGATGACAGTAATCTCTGTCATTCATATTCATACGACCACAGGCCAAATCTTCAGGAAATTTCTGGGCATGAAAATACAATGTGATGCTCGTTGGGCAAAACATGTACATATTTGAAGTGTCGAAATATGCATCGAAGTGCCTAGGCTTTTTAAAGCGGTGCAAGAAGTACTTCACTCCATCTGATCTCCTTAATATCTACACCACCTACATCAGGCCGCGAATGGAATATAACTCCCATATATGGGCAGGTGCTCCAAAGTCATCTTTGGAGTTGCTGGACCGTGTACAAAGGAGAGCAAAGGTGTTGATAGGGGACAGTAGGGTGTCCAGCTCTATTGCCTCCCTTGAGCATCGGCGTAATGTGGGTTGCGTGACACTGTTCTATCGGTATTTTCACGGTGCGTGTTCCTCGGACGTCCGTCAACTTATACCAGATGTGAGGACATTTGGCAGAAGTACGCGGCTTTCAAGGAACTCCCATCCGTTTACTACTATCTATTGGCCAGTCGATCGCACAACACACTACAGAGAAAATTCGTTCTTCAGTCGTACGGTCCGTATGTGGAATAAACTTCCCGCAAGTGTATTTCCCGCCAATTGTGACATACAGCGATTCAAGGCAAATGCAAATAAGCACTACTCCCTCTTTCCACCCTCCTCTACCTAAATTTCCGTCGCCAGCACAATGCATTGCATTTATAGGGGGCATCCCCTGAGTGCTGGTCTAAAAAAAAAAAAATAAAAAAAAGGATCTTACCGAACCCTATCGTGCCATCCCTTTAGCATCTTAATGGAGATCATTATGAGAAAAGCTACAGTCAACATGCATAAAACCATCAGCACCAAAAGTCACATGCTGCTCGCGTATGCTGATGATATACACGGTGATTCGGGAAGACGTTTCCAACAAGCCCAAAAACAAAACAAAAACCAACCACTGGCTCAGAAGTTAGCAACTTTACCCTACTACCCTCCGCTGCCATTTCGCACCCTTGCATTTTCGGACATGGTCCTAGTGGAATTTTCTTCATGAAATGAGCCAAGGAATACGCTGGAGGAATTTGTCCGGAACTTCCTGAATCACCCTGTAGATGCCATTGGACGCACAGTTAGAGAAGTTACTGCGGTGTTTCCGAGAATTGAGGAGTCAGCAAAAGGGGGCCTGACGGTAAATGAGGACAAGACAAAATTAATGGTTTCAACGAACAGGGTCTCCACGCGATTAGACCAAAGCGTGAACGTTGATAACCGTTATAATTTCGAGGTGGTGGACGAATTTATACACCACGCACCTGCGGTAAACAAAAGCAACAACGCCAGCCTTGAGATCAAGCGGAGAATTGTGGTTGCGAAAAGATGTTATTTTGGGCTAAGCATGCACTTTAGAGACAAAGCCCTCTCTCGAGTAACAAAGGTGCAGCTGTACCAGACTCTCATACAACCTGTCTTGCTTTATGGGGCACAATTCTGGGTCTTATCTAGGGTATCTATATATTTTAATTTTGTTTAACTATTTTTTTTGAAGAATATTGTAATTTATCTCTAATTGGCCACTTGGCTTCTAATTACAAGTCAATAACGCAAAAAAAATAACCATTGTTTGATTAATCGATTAATTTGCGTCCAAAATTTACTCGAGTACTGTAAAATTCCTGATTTCGAGTAATAAATCAATCGATAGATTTATTCCTGTTATCGAAGAAATCGGAAAAGTTAATATAGTACTCTAAATTAAATTTATATAATACCAGGTTTCACAACATCTCTTCTTATTTGCCACTCAGGTCATTATAGCGGATGTGTTACATACCACATATATACATAAGTCTAGCAGATAATTAAATGTCCTTTAAGGCAATTTCAAAATACTCAATATATTAATATGTCACAGTGTGCATGTGTCAAAGGATATAAAACGCAGAAGTGAAATTGAGATTCAAATGTTATTTCTGTAGTCTGTTTAATTCCGCACATATCTTTCAAAACTTGGGAGAGTCATGACTTGCTTGCGGAGTGCTCCTATAAAGGGCATCCGAAAAAACTCCGCATGGGATTTTTTTAGGAGCGTTGAATCGTGAGAAATTTCTACAGAATTACACTAAGAAAATATTACAAAATTCTGTAAAAACAAAGCAATCATTGAAGTATACATACATATGTATCTATACTTCATTTTCTAAAAATTTGGGAAAAGCAATACGAATCAGTCATTCTGGGTTGGGTTGGTTCGGAAGATTTAAGAGTCCTTTTTCAAAAAGGAGTCCCTGCAGAGCATTTACGGGATATCTAAATGAGCGTTTGGGACTCCAAACATACTTACATATAGCAGTCCGCATGAAGCCTTGGCAGATTATCCAAATGAGAGTGTAGGGACTCCAAAAACACTCATTTAAGGAGCCCCTAGGGTGCACCAGTTTCATATATTTTGAGCGTGCTGTTTTCTCCGGCGGATTGCTCCTTTGGGACTCCTTTCGGAGCCTTCCTAGGAGCGTTAGCGCACCGTGAAAGGAGTCATATCGAAGCACCTTGCGGATTCTGTTGGTTGGCAGGGTGATCATAATTGTATAATATGGAGCTTCGGAAAGATTAAAGTAATTCTGGTATTTTAAAATGTAAAGGCTTAAAAGCCTGTCAAAATGTAAATTAGACAGTCGGAACTGCATTAATAAAATTAATTGAAGAAACAGGAGTGACCTTGTTACCGAAATCCAATAAATAATATAAGGTAATGGGTACCGGTTGGTCGTGCATTGGTTAGTATGCACGACTTGTACAAGAGAACGTGTAATTAGCCATGAAAAGGCTTCGGAGCGGTGTAAAACAGTAGGTCCTAGTCAGGAGTTTAAAAACATGAACACGCACAGCTAACTGATTGTGAGAAGGGGTGTAATGGGAAAATATTTATTTTTATAAGGTAATGGACGCTTGGAAATTACCGTTGACTGAAATATCCTTATACAATCCATATACATATGAGTTATATAAAATTTGATAATTTGAGGTCATACTATTTAGCATTGATTGTCCATAATTTAAAGGTATATCCCTTTAATCTCCAGTTTTGTTATGTATAGGTAACTGAGTACCAGTTTAAAATATGATACGATCTTCATCATTCTTTCCAAACTATCTTGACCCAGGCCCAATGAGCTACATATCAATGATCTACACACATAATATTATTTGTTAACGTTGTTTATGTTGTTTCTATTAATGATATGTTATTTTATACCTGCTTGAAATTCAAATTTTTCGATTAAATTTATAAGTTTCGAAAGAGTAAAATGCATAGAATAATACATACATAGATTCACTTATTCTCTCATCTGACGTTTCATTTCACACTCTTCATCGTAGGTTTGTGGAAATGAGAGCAATTAAATTTAAAATTAGCTTACACCAGGTGGAGTTACAAAATATGTTCACTTAACTTTTTCCTGTCGTTTTCGTGTAGAACTGAAAAATTTAAATGTATTTTGCACTTTTTTTTGACTTTTATCATTGGTATACATTTGTATTGTATTTAACACAACTAGTTTGCCACAAAAACACGAAATTCGGTTGTTGTTCCTTTGTTGAACGTTGTTTACTATCGCCTCTATCTGGTATTATTGAACCCATGTTTTCCAAAATCCAATGTTTACTTTCCATCGTACCTATGACGTTTAATTTATTGAGCGAATAAAAGTTTCTATGTATGTATGTATTATTCTATGGTAAAATTACTCGAATAACTTGAGTAATAGCAAAACTTTTCTCTGCCGTTCGAGAAAGACAAAAATACTATTAATTATCGAGTTATTTGATTACTCGAACAAAGAAAACCCCGGATAAATGGGTACCCTAGTCTTATCGCAAGCAGACGACACATCGGTAGGAGTCTTTGGGAGAAAAATACTCCGAAAAATGTATGGCACATGGCTAGGCTAGGCCATGTCAGTAGGATGGATGAAGACGAACGAGCACGAAGGGGTTTCGAAACTGAACTCGAAGGAAGACGAAAAATTGGAAGACTAACACTCCGCTGTAGGAATTAGCTAGACGAATACCTGCGCACACTTGGAATTGCCAACCGGAGAAATAAAGCGAAATATCGAACTGGTTGGCGAAATATGTTGCCTTCGTTTTGTAAGGTCCCTGACCCCCCGGGGTTGTTCAAGACCAGATATGTAAGTAGTACATAATTGTTATAAACCCAATTTTCAAACAAAACAAAAATATTGAACAGTTTAAGATTTATTTAAAAAAAACAAACATTGACCCTGTACATATAACTAGAATTTCAAAGAAAATCTTTCGACCTCATGGACTTGTGTAACTGGAAAACAACACAGTTTAGATTTTCTGGATACATCGGCCCTAAGGTTACAAATATATATTAACTAATTTCAAAAATATGTAGTGCATCAGTAGTGCATTTCTGAAAAATTACTTCATTGGCGACCCAGTTGGAAAATTTGTCTTGAAGACATGGTCAGTAGAATTTACTTAGGACAATGTCAGCAGGTGCTAACACTTTCTAGAAGACATGTTCATGACATGCCACTAGTTTTGCCTTAGGTGACATAAATTGTGAACGAGCTGACAATCTACTTAAAGCGAACCACAGACTTGTCATTCATGAGCATGATTACCAGCTATTGTTGATGTTTATTGTCGGTTTATCGCCCTTGTTGACATTAAATAAGAATGTAATCGAAGTTGTTCGCATCACTATCGTGTTCACAAAATTTGTTGGTAATTTTGGTTCAAATTCATCAGTCAGATAAAAAGATATCGACCAAGCCCATGAATGACAAGTCTGTGGTTCGCTTAAGACCGTCCTATTGACTCGTCAGCATTATGTCATGACTGACTCTTACTAACGCCAATGCTGAAAATCATTTAGAGCCCTTTAGCATCTTTGAAATCGACGTTCAGCTGTAAACAACAAAAATAAAAATCTAATCTTTAAATCTGTTATAAGACCTATGTTATCATACGCATCCCCAGTGTGGTGTAAAGCCGCCATATGTCACTTGAGGAAAATGCAAGTAATCCAAAGCAAATGTTTGAAAATGATAAACAAAAAACACTGGAGATATCCCACCAAATTGCTGCACGATGAAACCGGATATGAAATGTTCGAAGATTTTATCAAAAGACGAAGCCATGATTATTTCTCAAAAATTGCAAACTCTACTTATCCAATAATAAGAGAATGTACCGAACCGACATAACCATATCAGAAATTTATCAAACCGAAAATTGTTGATATGTTATTGATTATTGTAAAAAATTATCAACTTACATACAATATAAATATTTTCCTATTAATGTTTGGCCTCTTTCTCTTTTTATTATTTAAATAAAGGTTTTTCCCCTATTTTTCCTTTACCAATGTAATTATTGAAATAAAACTAAGCCAAAAATCTAATCTGATACATGTAAAATTTGCTGAAATATATAGTATGTATATGAAACTCATAAAAGTAAGAATAAAATGAAATTGAAAAAATTGAAAAAAAAACGCCAATGCTGAATATCGATAGAGGAAGTCTTTACCTTTTGTCAACAGCGAGTCATGCGAATAAAATTTAAAGTTATTCAGAAAACATAAAACTGAAAAATTTATATTTGAATTGTATGTCATAAATTTTCAGAAATAATTTCCAAAATATTTGAAAATTTATTTAAGAATATGCACATTTTCAGTGGATTATATGTACTATACATGTATGTACCGATTTCTTTTTATCAATGTATGTAAGTAAAACCAATGTTCGAATCAGCTGTAGCTTACATGTGTTTATTTGTTTGAATAGTTTTCATGGAAATATCAATAAAAGTAATTGTATTACACTAGAAAATTATAAAAAATGGAATAAGTCGTTATAAATAAAATACTGTTGCATCAGCAGATGGAACATTTTTGTTATTATATGAAGAACTCTCACCAAGTTGACGAGTTCAGTAGGTGACGATTCAAGTATAAGTCTCGGAAGAAGCACAGTATCAACAATTTTTGGGAACAGGTCTATTTTACGGCTTACATTCCAAAAAACAACCATTCTTTGAGGGGGGGGCAGAACACGTTATTTTAAGCAAAAAAAGTAAATTAACAAAGTTCGGGCAAATGCATTGTTTCGGAGTTATGGTCCCCGAAGTTTCGGATGTTTGAGAGGGTAATAGGGTATAAAAGAAGTCAAAATAATCTCAAAAAATAAGCCAGCATTTCTCGATAATAAAATCAAAATAACAAAATCGGTTCAAATGCATAGTTTTGGAGTTATGGACCCCCGTATGTTGAACTTTTGAAAAATAATCGATTTTTTGATGTGTTGACATCTATACGCGCGCCTCTAGGGCAGTAAACTATCAGTTTTAATACATACGCAAGTGTTAGGTATGTAAGAGTAAATCATCGTTTGTTTGTTCGTTGCTTGGCAGTCGGTATTGAAAGTGATTATTGGGCGATTTTCATATAATTTTCCCACGCTATTTTCTCCGGAAATTCATAGCCGATTTTATTAATTTTTGGATTAAAAAGCTAGTGCGGGTTTCGACGAAGAGTTTAGGCCAAAAATTAAGGCGATCCGATATCGGCGAGCCGAGATTTAAGTGTTTTAATTTGGAGTATTAATTTGGAGTAATATTAAAAAAGTGTTTTATGTTGATCTTCGGGTTTGTCTTATGCATAGCAAAGAGAATAGTGACGTGGTTATACGTACATATATAAAAATGAGATAGCAAGACAGCACGTATGTAGCTTATGTACAAACATAACAATGTATGTATGTACATTTGTCTGTTGCTTTGCATTCTCTTTGTTTTTTGTGGGTTTAATATAAAATAAATAAAAAGTATTAAGCAAGAAAATAATGAAATCATTAGCACTTCTGTTTAATTTTTTTCCAATGTAACTTTTACTATTGTGTTCCTAGAAATCGAACAGGTACCATCTAACAAAAAGGTGTTAACACATCGCCCATGAGTTCGAACACTCATTGATTTTTTTAAATTAAGGGACTTTCTCCTCTGGCGTAGGTCTTACACCGGCTTCGGCATAGTATTTTTGTGGTATAAAGCTTCTTCGTGGACGGCCCTCGGCCGGGCTAAGGGAGGTCCAACACCGACTTCTCGACTTCGGCATAATATATTTGTGGTATAAAGCTTTATATTTTTGAGAAAAGTAAAAGAAAATAATCGATAATTTTTCAAAATGTAAACATAACTCCGAAACTATGCATTTGCCCCGATTTTGTTATTTTAATTTTTTTTCTTACGCAGTATTTTTTTTTAATTTTTGGAGAGTAAGCCGTATAATAGACAAAGCCCTATTTTTAGTCTTTCTCCTAAAAAAAATAAAAACAAAAATGCAAAAATATATATTTTTTTAAGCAATTACAAAACATTCCGGTGCAAACAAATAACAAACAAAAGCGCGCGCTTGGTTTGTTTCCAATATCGAAACCGATAACATTGGTTTATGTGACACCTAAAACCGACATAAATTCTAGTTCGAATATAAAACCGATAACATTGGGTTTCATGACACCAAAGGATTTGTTCTTGTCGTTTTCAAAACCAATAGTGACAACATTGGTTTCTATGACACCCCTGACTAGGTCACCACATTTGGAGATGTCGTGGCTAACTAACTCTCTGGTGAATTGTGACTTAAAGACAACTTGTATACATGTTATAAGGAAATCACCACTGTTGACAAACTGCGGAAAATTCCTGCTGACTTTTTACCACATGTATGAAAATGTCAGGGGGTGTCATGAAGTTTTTTTATATGGGAGCGGATCGGCAAGTCAGCAGGGACTCTGACATGTCACAACTTAGTCACTTATGATGTCGTTAGGAAAATTCCAACATACAAAGCCTGATATGGTTTTTTATTATAAACATTTTCGTCGCATTATAACAGGTTACGGGCACACACATGTTGGAGTAGCATATAGTAGAGTCCGGTACTCAGTTTGTAAAAAACTTTAAAAACAAATTTCGTTGCCATAAGTGCGTGTTTAAAAATAACGACAAATTCATGATCCGAAAATGTCCCCCACTATTCATTTGCTCTTTACGAAAAATTCATTGTTCAATTACAGGGTTGTTACGACAAAGTTATATCGTATGAAAACAAATGTTTGATAGTTGTTTGGGACCGGAATTTTGACATTTCGATATTTTTAACAAACTATTGTATATTTGGTAACTCTCCTCAACAACATTTCCCGTTAAAAGACAAATAACAAAATTTCTTACGAAATTGTTGTTTTTTTTTTTGGGAATGCACGCAGACAGACTAATTACAAGGTTGTCATGCCAAAGATTATAATTGGTTTGTACCGAACATTCAATATTTCTATTACTTTGACAACCAAAAGAAACAAATATGCGTTAAAACAAATATGGAGTACGAAGAGGTATTATTCATAAATTTTTTGCAAGGTAAATCAGAGACAGGTGGAATCTCTGCAACAATAATTTCCGTGTGGAGGTAAATGAAAATTTTTTACGAACTTTTAGCAAGAGCACAATTCGGGGCTTGAAAATTATAAAAATTAGTGATATGATACAAATGTATGTATACTGGATGTATCTCCCAAGCGTAGTG
This sequence comes from Phaonia tiefii, assembly GCA_963931995.1. Lineage (NCBI taxonomy): Eukaryota > Metazoa > Arthropoda > Insecta > Diptera > Muscidae > Phaonia > Phaonia tiefii. The sequence continues at coordinate 95,187,365 of OZ008371.1, read as the reverse complement.
ATAATCTTTTTCCTTTCCTCGTAACCCAGAAACCCAGTAACCCGGAAAGCGTGGACGAAAATTAAATAGAGAACAACAAATTCTTCTAAGTTTCGATCTATTTTTCCAATTATCAGACTTTAAACAGCAATAAATTTGTCATTAATTCATCAAATTAGAAGAGAACCTGGTAAATTAGTTGCAAGTATTTAAAAAAAATTATTTATATACCGCTGGGCCAAAAACAACGGTTTACCAATAAAAACAAAAATTAAAATTTTATGAAAGAAATAGGAATAAACGACTTAAAAACTATAATATTAAAGTGGTAAACAAAAACGATGTCATGACAACTATTTATAAGACCACAATACATTGATGGAAGTTTCGTTTATTAGCGAATCAGTCGTCTGAAAGCCTTATCAACAACCACCAAATGCAACGTTTCAAAATGAAAAACAAAGTTTACGCAAAATATGAAGGTAAGCGTAATTATAAAATAAGTACGCTACATTCTGTGGTTTGTTTTCTGTATCTAGATTTGTTTACCTCCGAAGACTTAAAAGATCCTGATACGCCACAGAGGATCAACTTGACTATTGAAGACTTCGATGCGGTAATATTCATGAACAATACAAATTCAAAAACTAGTTTTCAAATTCGATTTTTACAGAAAGGACAAGTGGCAAATCCTCGAGCGCCGTGTGTAGTATCTACAATCGATCCAGATTATGTAAAGGATGCGGCCTTACAGAGAAAAACAAAGAAGTTTCGTATTAAAACGTAAGAAATTGTTATTGTTTTTCGGTATCGTGTAGTATACACCACAAATACGATAATATAATGGACAGTGTCTGATATAAACAAATTTTCTAATTACACTATGCGAAAATTTTAAGCATTTTGTTTAGGGCCTCAATCAAACAAAAGAATAACGAAAGTACATGGACTTGGTATCACAAACTCGAGCTCGGTTCTGCCCGTTGCCATCACATATTTTATACAGGCCGAAGAAGATGTTAGCTTAGCAGCAGGGAAGTATACTGCAAAGTATTTCATAACCAAACCAATTCATATTCGTGGTAAAGCCATTTTCATTGCTATAATAAGTACGTATATAAAAAATAACGAAATTTCTGCGAACCTTGGTAATCAGCTCTTTGCGAAAATGTTATAGGCAAAATCAAGTACAGTGTTGTTACGTCAAAGTACTTCGTACGAAAACTTATGGCAATATTTTATATTTCAATAAGTGCAAAAACTGGGATCTAAGGCGCGAACATGAATTTTATACATTAATAAAGGAGGTTCTCAAGGAATACTAAGGACCAATATTTCACTTCACAATTATCCTCTATTTATCTTTAAATAGTATTTAAATACAGACTTTAGTTTTTCAGCAAAAATTAAATTCAATTTAAATGGTCAGTCAGCCTTATGTATTTAAATTCTATTTAAGTTAAGTTTTTCTATCAGTATTGACCATCGCCTTTCCTTTTGGCTTGAAAGTTGCTTGAAGTCCGTCAACTTATCCACATGTCTTTATGAATAAAAGAATTATACAATTTTGAAGTGCCAGAATGACGAAAAAAATATCAGATATCCATATCACGATGACCACGTACAACACAAACACGCCCAAACCAATTTCATATTCGTGGTAAAGCCATTTTCATTGCCATAACAAGTACGTATACAAAAAAATAACGAAATTTCCGCGAACCTTGGTAATCAGCTCTTTGCGAAGATGTTATAGGCAAAATCAAGTACAGTGTTGTTACGTCAAAGTACTTCGTACGAAAACAGTTGTTTGGCACCGGAATTTTATCCTTCCTATAATTTTAACCACAGAGTAATATCCCAGTAGGAAACTGCTTAACTACTGAACCAGCTGCAACAATTCTGTTGCTCTTGTGCCCTGTTCTGTACTCGGCTTTCTAGTCTGTTTGCCTTCCAAACTCGTCACGCATTTTTCAACGGGCGCCTTAGGCGTGCTGGAACTAACTAGCTTAGATAAAGTAAACAAATAGTTGAAGCACAAGTGTTGGGAAAATTTTAGTGTAATGGGTAATTTTCTAGATGTCGCTGAAATCAATAAATGGGATTTTTTTTGTTCCCAAAAATAAGTAAAAAAATATGACAATAAAAATCTAAAATTTCATATCAAAAGAAAAGTAAAGTAGAATATCTGATGGCCATCGAATTGCAAAGCCATGTCACCACCGTCTATGTCCTAATAAATTGGTTCTTCCTCCGGTTCAGCTACCATTCCTTGTTGATAGTCCTCAGACACTCTTAACGGTTTGGGTATCTGCGACCACAGAAGTTGCTACAGTTTTTGGGCGGGGAAGTTTTTAGATTAAAAAGGCATACCGGGATGTTCATCTTTGGACGGTCTTACGGGTTTTCTCTTATTGATATCCTAACACCGGCCCCATGTGTTTGAAATAGTTTTTTACATAAGAAACAAATGCTATTATGTGAAATCACATAAATTTTGTCACATTTTCCATTGTTTAAATTACTTTCACAAAAATTTCCCACAATTTTGAATAAACGTCAATGAGAATTATGGGAAACTTCAGTGAAAGTTACAGTAGTACAGGACAGCTGCTCCTAGTGAACAAAGTTGACAATGGTCGCGCTATATCTATTATTTCCTTTATCTATGCTAACTAGTACATAATAATATAGCGAAAGGAACTTCGTTCCAACTGGGTGTCCCATGACACCCCATGTATTTTTTTTATTCTTGTTTTAAAAGAGTAAACAAGAAAATCTTAAATTTCGATCTGCCACCGAATAATGGACCTGCACAATGCGTAACCTATGATTCTCTCAATCGTGGGCGCAATCAAGCGATGGTGCCAGCCGATTGACCGTGTATGTGTATGTAGTTTGATATTTTAATGACTGTGCCAGCATGCTGGTGTCGTGTATTGTGGAATTTGCTCTGTTATTCCGTCTTTACACGATGGCCTTTTCCCCGCAAATTTTTAGGATGGTGTAGTGTATGCTGAATTCATGAATTAAGCATACACACCACCATCTTAATTGTACAATCATCATTTCCATAATTTAATTTTTTTTTTTTTACAACTTTTTCTCGGTTTGCGCCGGATCTATTTCTAGAAACTTTTCGGCCATTTTTAAATACGAAGAATTTTTTAGCACTCGATTGGAATAATCGACTATTTTGATTTTCTAAATTCGTTCAAAATTTATTTTTCTTTTGCTGTCTTCTTCAAAATTTACTGCCAACTGTGTTAATTTCACCATACACTACACCATCTTGATTGCACAATTATGAATATATCAAAATCGTTTTGATTTAGCGCCATCAGCTTGCACAATCACACCACAGGCCCATACACGGTCCATTAACTGCCGCAATCACATGATTGTGCATGCATAATGCTTGGAATTTTCCACTGCCGTAACCAATGGCTTAAATTCGTCAGGCAAACGGGCCAACATTAGTGATGTTGTTAGCTCACCGTCTATGTTCAGCCCTGCATTATTTACCTTCAATGCAATCATTACCACTTGATTAACATACTGCAGTTTTGCAACTTCAAATCAACAAAGTTTTTAAAAGTATGAGCCTATTCGGAAATGCAACAACTGTTGCAGATGCTTGTTTGTTGCGGATTTTGTTTGCAATTACGGCCTCAAAACACCTGCAAAGTTGTGAGATGTTGCATTTACGAACGTGCTGCGCATCAGATGCAGAGCAATGATGCATTTCCGAAAACGCCCTATGTTACTTAAACATCGACTAGATTAAATCTGAACTATTTTTACGTTTTAAGTAGTCTGTAAAAGCTAAATAGGTATTTGGAAATTGGAAATCATCACATTATTAACGAAAATTATGAATGTAACCTTTTTTAAAGTAACAATAGTCATGAGAACTTAATTTGAACGTTAGTCCAATTAATAAAAGAGCAAGAGCGCTACTGTTAAATTTCCTTATTTTAGCGATATATTGAGACTACGGGAAATAACTAGAAAAATGTTTGTGATTTATGCCACTAAGCAAAGCTACTTGGAAAAGCAACGAGAGATTGCCTTACAGGAACATATTTACAAACGTATAACCGATTTTCAGGAGGTAAAAGCAAAAACTTATAACAGGCGGTCAATGTAGTAGTTTTAATTCATTCCATTTAGTTTGCTGCCGATTCACTTTGTAAAATGGAGTCAAGCGCTTTTAATGAGTTGAAACAAGCACAGAAGGAACTGTCCGTATTGCAACAAGTCAAAATAAACGATGAACTAAGAAACACAATGGCCGAACACCAACGCGTTCTTATGGAAGTTCAAGAAGTGTATGGTCGCTTTCTGTTCTTGCTAAAATTGATTGTAAGATTTTGAGTTATGTATAACTTTAAAATGTATATATTTGTACATTTATATTTTCATAAAGGGATACTTTGATGAAATAATTTCTCCCGAGGATATATATGACGATAATAAACAGGGCAATAAGCTTTCGCAATCAGCGGATATGTGTTGTTTGCAAATAAATGTATGTAATCCTGTGGGTAAGGATGAAATAACCAATATCGTCGCATACATGAATAGTATTGTAAGGCCATATTTATCAAAAAGAAATCATCTGAATGCAGACATATGGATCAAGGTAACAACTTCATTTTAGATTTTTACGCAATATCTAATACATGTATTAACCATGCACTAGGGATACGAGCGTACAAGGCAAAAAATATTTAATTTCAACAGACGGTTCACGCACGTGGCGTTGCTAAATCATTTAGTTTCCTTGGTGGGCGATAAGTCTGTAAGATCACTTGTCCTCCCTTTGTACACAAGCCTATTTTGATGATTTTTTGAATATTTACAGGAAAAAACACTCGCCAGGCGCTCAGAGGCACAAATATTTCTTATGGATCCGAAATTCCTAGCAAATCGAATGGAATTTCTAATGAAACGTTCCCTGGAAATTCTGACGGATTTTGAAAGACGTCAAAAAAAAGAGTATTCAATTATTACGTTATAATACCGAACACGCTTATTTAGGTTAACATTCTTTCATTTGTAGCAAATTACAATTAAAATTAAATGCCATAGTTCCGGTCATTCTACAACGAATTGAGCTAAAGATGTCCGAAGTTAATGATAATGAGGCTGCAAAACACAGCAGCATAGCCAAGAAGGAAAAAAAATTACATATCTCGTCAGCGGCAGTAGTTTCACAGCCAGCATCGTCAGGAACTGCAACTAACTTTTTCGATAATCAAAACGATACCGCTCTCACTTTTGTCGAGAAACTACAATGGCATTTACTGGTAAATACAACCTATCTACAGTGGATCACATCGAACGTCAGGAAGTTATTTAAACAAATTGCACACCTTTAGGAAAAATAAGCACTTATTAACTGGAGTAATTAAACATGAAAAAATACTCTAGTTAAATTCAACAGAACTTAAACGAAATATGCAGAAATGAAGGTTTCCGACGCTGAATCCCCACACCATCATTGATATGCCTCAGTACTGATAAGTACTCAGTACGACCATCAAGCAAATTAAATTTACTTTCGTCAGTAAAGTGAACCCATAATATATTGAAATACTAAGAGAAGGTAAATAAATCAATATGGTAAATAAATGTTACCGTGCTCGTTTGAAGTGTGCTCGCGTGCGAATTCTAAGCGATCTTTTCTATTCTTCTCAGTAATGCATGTCATCTTTCGTTCTTTCTACTCGGATATTCAAATAATTTTTCCCTAGCACCCTTATAAGCATTTTTGCATGAACTACTTTGACAAAATCGTTTTTAACATTGGTGGGAAGTTGTGAAGCAGAAATAAATGGACTTCACGTAATATAAACTTGCCCGCTCTCGGGCTAATCTCCTTTTTTTTGCAATCTTTCATCTTCATTGTGTCACTTAATTTCACGTCGACTTATTAACAATTTCGCCTTCCGTCTTTCCTTCCATATAGTTATTAATAACGATTTTTCGTTCTTCCAATGTATAAGTAGAATCTTTAATTGTACGCGGCATTGTACAAAAAATGCAATTATTGTCGTCTTACGACAGCTTGAAATCAACGACTGATTTCGCAAACCAAAAGTAATAAGTAAATTAAATTCCATTTTTGTTACTACTTGCTTTGCCCGACTTTCAATAAGATTATTTTTCTTAGAATTTTTTTCAATATTTCAAGTACCGTTACATAAAAATGTAATGTCGTCATTTGTAGATAGTTTATAAATAATAATTAATAAATGTATACGTAATATTTGGTAAAATAGTCAACATATTAAAAATCGTTGATAGTTTTTATAACTTGTTCGACTATCGATGCGAGACACTGTATCTTCAAAATTAAACGTAAAACATCATTTCGATTACAGAGCTTGTTGCAAGGATTGGAACATTATCAACCGCAAAGAAGCAGGCAAATTGAAATCGGCGTTAGAAAGCGATTAGAAATGCAAAAGGATTCATCACGACGTGCACTCGTGAAACAGACCCGTCTTCAAAATTGGATGGATCATTTTAAGAGACATGACTCACTTCGTCAAAAGAACTGAAGTTATTAGAACTTACAATTCGTTGCAGAAAAGAAACTATTCGCTTCATTTCTTCACATGTAATACAAACGTACTATCATATCAAATAAACTGAAACCAAGTGTATGTTAATAATAAACCAGCATACTTTCTTACCTTACATCAGTCCCAGCGATAGCCAAGTATGTACCACTTTGGTCGAAACATAAGTCTTTTACCTCGTATCCATCGTCAAGTTGTATTGTTTTAAAGTTCTTCAGTTTGCGCAAATCCCATAGCTTGACACAAGCGTCGTCGGCAGCTGTGGCTAGGTAGTAACCATTTTCAGAGAACGAGATGGCCGAAATTGGCCCAGTGTGACCCGGAAAATTTGCTACATTACTTTGTTCTTTGAGATCCCAAATTTTGACTTGGGAATCGTCAGTACCAGTGCCAAAAATCAAGCCATCGGGGTGAAATTGTGCTGTGGTCAAACCAACCTCCGCTGTATCAATGACCTAAGATAGAGAGAGACAAGTTAGCCATATAGCAGTAGTATACCAAAAAAAAAAAGTATTAAATTTAAACCTTTGTCAGCAAACGACCAGTACGTATGTCAGAAAATGCCCAATGTTTATCAGATGAAGTGGAGAGAACATAATCTCCTGTCGGGTGCAAGGACAACCCCGTTACCGGACCGTCATGACACCTCAGCAGTAGTTGCGTCTGTGATGTTGGTACATTCCAAATACGAATAGACATATCTGGCGAACCAGTTATTACAGTGTCCTCGTCTGGATGATATATAACTTTGGTAATCTTTTTTGTGTGGCCCTTTAGAATTGCTACAACTTGTTCAGTATCCTTGTTGAACACGGTGGCGTTTTTGTCGTTACCCCCAGTTAAGATTTTACTTTGGTCGGCACTGTTTATGTCCAGCGCTAATATGCCGGGTATAGAAGCCGAATGCAAGCCAGGATGAGACGCAACTGTCAAAAATGTTTTGATCTGATCTTGTGTAACTAAGTCCTCGGGAACAGTGCGACCCCTTTTTTTGCGTTCTTGTGTTAGTACTGTAGCCTTGTCTTGTAGTTTTTGTATGACTTCTGCACTCATTCCTGCTTGCTCAACGGGCTGTGTGGCAACACCGGCTGCCTCTGATGCTATTGCCGGCTGAGGTATAGAAGTAGGAGCAACCGACGATCCAATACCAGCCTGCGGCTTAAGTGTTGCCAGAGCTTCACGCGCTGCCGCTACTTCCTTATTAAGACGTGCGATTACTCGGCATGCAGCATCGTGCTGATACAAAGCATGAGAAAGCTCTTGCCGTGTTGTTTGCAGTTGTTGTCGTTGAGTGAAAGAATGCAACATCAAAGCATCCCACTCATCCTGAAGTGTTTTCAAAGTTGCCGGTATACTTGTGGCACTAGGGGGTTTCGGTTTGACGATCGGTGGCGTCTTCACTTCAATTAAATCTTCGGCCTTCATCTCTTGGCCTGTGATTGGATCGCAACCATTTTCAAGTATGTACTTTTCGACTATGCGCTTCTCAAAAATTGATCCTGAGTGTGGTGAAATGACTGGTGTGTCTGGCACTTCATTTGTAACTACAACATAAAAGCACATTATTTGGACTTGTTTTCCTTGCATTGTTCACTGGGAACCAACCATAACCTTAAATAGGTTACCAACTTCGAACGCAATACTTACTAGCACAGATCAAAGACATTTCAGAAAGATTAATAAGACAGTAATCGGCTGATTTATCAAAACTATATCCTTTTAAAATGGTCCACCAATCTCAAAGAATATACGGAAAACCACGAAATTTACGAACCAGCGGTTAGAAGAAATACCTGACAAATTCTGATGTTTACTCAAAAGTTTACTTTTGGAGTTGCCTGAGTTATCTTACAATGAGATATAGTTGCCACACCTGAAAAATAATTTTGCTCATAATCAACCTAAATACGCGCTTACGTTAGTAATGCTTCGCTCACGCTGCAGCCACATTTTCAAGCTTTTGTTTCAAGTTTTGTACACATACTGCTTGTCAAAATTCATGTAAATTGATAGCTGTGACGTAGGCTGCACGCAACTTGAAAGCAATATTAATTTTTCATAAACCTTCATGTCTTCTGTATAGCTCTATGAATCGCAACATATCATTGTATTTATTACCTCTACTCACAAACATTTTTAATTATTTATAATATTTTAATATTTGTAAAAGTAGAAATCAAAAGATGATGATGGCAGAATATTTGTAAGGAGGAAAACGAGAAACTGTTCATGACATATGTAATCAGCTGTTTTCTTGAAAGAAAATTGAAACACTCCTCTTGAAAGAGAAATTGAAAGCAAGTTCCTTTCAATTTTTAAATGTGTGAGTGTATTAGTAAAAAAGTATGAATGGATTGAAACTTGAAAGGCAAAAATTGACCGTGTAACCCCCGTGTCACAAAGGCGAAGCAAAAGACATTGAATCTACACACAGAAAAAAAACATAGGTACTTTGGGTTAAGTAATTTGGAGCTTATCTACTTAGTATCTCCACCCCCGAAAAACAGTTCGTCTAGAACTCATTAAGCCTGTTTTTTTATTGCCTGCTGAACTAAATTTTCGACGACTTTGTAAGCGATATTATGCGATTTTAAGTGACACTCCATACAAAGTCCTCGAAAAATTACTTTAGCAGGTAATAAAAAACAAGCTTATTATTGTAAACAAAAAATGTTAAATACAAAAATTGGCGACGAGCCATATTTTGGGAGTTACGGGCCCACAACATTTCGGCATATGGAGTGATTTTGTGATTCCAACCATAGATAAAGGTAAAAATAGATATAGCGCGACCATTGTCAACTTTGTTCACTAGGTGCTGTACTGTACTACTGTCACTTTCACTGAAGTTTCGCATAATTCTCATTGACGTTTATTCAAAATTGCGGGAAATTTTTGTGAAAGTCCCCTTTTCCACTAGCAAATATTTCTTTGCAAAGTTTTGAGTTTGTAGGCGAGAGGGGTGGGAGGAAGAGAAACAAATCTTAGTCAGTTCAGTATTTGCTGTTCTCGCAAATTCTGCTTTGTCCGCTGAAACAAATTTATTTGACATATCGTTTTTAACCCATTCGTTTTACTGACACAGTCGGTTTTTGTTTACAAATCTGTTGGTTGTAGTGATTGTTTGAAGTAAAAAATGAAATATAATGTATAAATTACCATTTTTACACCGATTTTAAATTATTTATACACTTCTTAGGAAAATTCTTTAAAATGTAAACAGTTTTGACGTTTCTTTCGTTCTTTTGTATTTTGATTCGCAAACTTTGGCAAAGAAAAATTTGTGAGTGGAAAAGCATTCGAAAATACCAAAAGAGAAAAGAAAAAATTTGGCAAAGAAATATTTGCTAGTGGAAAAGGTGACAAAGTAATTTAAACAATACAAAATGTGATAAAATCTATGTGATTTTACATAATAGCATTTGTTTCTTATATAAAAAACAATTTCAAAGCCATGAGGCCGGTGTTGGGATATCAATAGGAGAAACCCCGTAAGACTGTCCAAAGATGAACATCCCGGAACGCCTTTTTAATCTTAAAACATTCCCGCCCAAAAACTGAGCGTGTGAGGACTCTCAACAAGGAATGGCAGCTGAACCGGAGGAAGAACCAACTTATTAGGACATGGCTTTGAAATTCGATGACCATCATATATTCTACGTTAAGTAACGTGTTGCATTCTTGGTATGTTTCCTTTTGATATGAAATTTTAGATTTTTGTTGTCATATTTTTTGCCTTTTTTTGTGGGAAAAATCCTATTTGTTGCTTTCAACGACATCTAGAAAATTACCCATTACACTAAAATTTAACCAACATTTGTGCTTCATCTATTTGTTTACTTTATCTATGACTCCAACTACTTCTAGGAGTCGATCTGTCAGTTGGTTTATGTAAACAGGGTCCTTATAAGTATCAAAAATTAAATAAAAATATATAACTTGCATGGTTATCGAGTTATGGCAGTTGAAAAATTTTAAAATACTGACTTCTAAATTAAAAAAATCAAATTGTTGAAAATTTTAAAATAATTTGTATTTTTTGTTGGCAAAATATTATTTTAAAAATGTGAAAATATTGCATGCATGTCAGGGTCCACTAACATGCAAGCCTCAACTTGGCAATAGTCCCCTTTGGTTGAAAAACCAACCTTGGGAGTCCCCACGTTCAGTACCATTACCATTTATTTTGAAAATTGAATTCACGAGTTTACGTGCTGATCGAGTGAGTTGCTCAGTATGCCTTGCGTAAGGCGGGCTTGGAACTCGTCGGACGGGGCGGATCTTCCACTCATCGACACAACTACAGCCTGCCTCTGAACACTAGAAAACATACCGAGTCTTTAAGTTCACACAAACGGATTATTCGACATAAAATTTAAATAAACGGAGCCCGAAGTTAATTTCGTAACAAAGAAAAAAACACGCAATGGATAATAACACTATTGATGACCTGTAAGAGAAAAAGTTATAATAAGGAAAAAGACTTTAAAAAAATATATATGTATGTTTTGTTTTGTTTCGTTTTGGATTGAAGAAGCGAAAGAGTTACACAGGATTTCATGCTTTACTCGTGAGCTGACTGGTGTCAATGTCAGCTTTGACCCTCCCGCTCGAAATTCCTGCAGTTTCGCCATGACTCTGTACTTCTCAGAGTCCCAAAAATGTTACTACACCTGGATGAACTTAACCCCCTTATTCCCCTTTACCTTTGAATTGCCTTAGCCGAGCAAGTTAAACGCGCCGACTTACGAGTTCAAACGTTATAACAGACTTTATTTTCATAGCCAAATACCTTTACAATTATTCTCTATTCTTATTTCCAAAATTCATTCCTTATGCCCACAAGGCAAAGCGCTAACCCGTATCGGGTAACTTAAATTTACTAATTTTATGGTGATGTTCAGATTTAACATCACCAATTCTTAATAGGTATGGCTTATCTTAACTAATGGTCATTAAATTCAAACAATGATGTTAGTATTTATAGACAAATTCCCGACATCGAAAATGTCTTAAATCCGTATGGCAAGTTATATGGCAAGAGGACGAAAAGTCATAAAAAGAAAGAATACCGCTGATTAGAAGAAAAAAAGAGTTTTTATATTTCCTTGGTGTAATGTGATTGGATTCTTTAAATTTTTTCCTGACCGATTGTGACTTTAAAACGTAAAGTTTATAATCCAAAAAAAAACTACATCGTATCGAAATCTACATTAAATTATGCCGCAAATCTCGTCATTTATCATAGCACTTTAACACATTTGGCTCATTATTAGGCACTCCCAGCTCCGCACTAATCCCATGTGGGGGCCTCCATGACAAATGAACAAATTCAAATTGAATTATCGTCTTCTCACTTGGGCAAACACGAATACTACGAACTTTTGGGAGTCACACCCGGGTCATTTCCAAAACTTAAACTCACTTCACAACCCCGAAATAAACGAACGAAATGCCGCGAATTTAACACATTTTCCTCTGACGAGGTATTAACACAGTTACACTTGTCTTACGAAATATTCAAAATAATGAGTAAAAATAAGTAAAATAAAAATGTAAATTAAAAATGTGGGCCTATTAAGACTTTACCCTGACATGTTGAAGACTGATATTCACTACTTTACAGGGATTTGGCTGTGTACAATGATGCGACGTTGACCAGATTACTTAAAGGTCTCGTCTTTGCGAGGTTTTTACCTCTGCTTCTGGGTTTTTCGGTCTTGAGCTTACTTATGCGGACATGTATGCTTCACAGACCATTTAGTATGCTCAAACAGGATGTGTAATTTCCTTTTCTTACTTTTCTTCTTTTTATTTATGGTGTTTTTAATTTGACTTCATTGAAGGATGCTTTTATGGCATCCTCGTTAGATTCGCCCCTCTGGGGCAGCTATTTGTCTCGCTTTGTTGCCTTAATCTGGGTTGTCCCGGGTTTTAGACCGGATTCGTTGGACCCTTAGGCCAAAAGGGTAGAGGAAAAAAGGACTTACCCCGAGTTTACGGAGGACTACCTGTGTTTATGGCTTGATGGTAGATGAAAATGGATGGAGTTGATCAGATGCCGGGTGAAATTTTATAGATTCCTATGGAGTGGTGGTATTAATGAAAAGCCTGGCGGATTTTCTGGCGTTGCAGGCGCTGGAATTGGTGTCAGACGCACGGTGTGGATGCGGTTATTGATGCTCAGATGTACTGGCGAGATTATTTGTGGAGCATGGGAGACACGGCGAAAGTGTTCTGACGCACTTGGCTTGCTGGTAGTCTGTGACTGCGACCCCTTAATAGAAAAAAATTTAACAATTACCTTCCGGCCGTTCTAACACTACCCCAAAACTTACCACTCGGGGGAATTCTGGGTCAGGTTGCTGATTTTGGTGATACAAATGCCAACGAATGGTGAGCTCGGAGGCTGCGTTCCCGTGCGCGACGAATGAGGAAGCTGGTCGAGTAGTATTTCCAACTCCTGTTCGTTGTTGATCTCCCTTGGACCTGGTTCTCCGGATAGCTGGACGATCACTTGGTCGTTCACCAACCGCATGTTTCGGATGCCTCGCCGGCCGAAGGTGCGAAGGCCCATTTGTTTGTGCAGACGTACTGCCACGGCGCTGTCTCTGGCCTCCAGCTGTTGTACGGTTCAAGACATCAACGGTTCAAGACATCAAATTTGCCTCCTGGTGTTGTGAAGGCCAGCGTTACTTGCTGTTGTTCCGGATAGAGGACCATCGGAGAGGTGTTTGCGATGGTAACCTCTTCCGGCTTGAATTCCAGTAGCAGGCGCTCCTAAATGTCCTCGATGGCTCGCCGCGGGTTTGCTATGGCCGAGGCTGAGAGGTGCCGGATAGTGATCTTGTTGTCGGCATACCCCAAGATTTTTCGGCGGTTGACGCTCTCCTCATAGGTATTTCGGGCGGCTTGCTGCTCTCTGGCATACACTATGTTTCGGCGACGCGCCTGTTGTGCCTGGATATCAATATTGACATGCCCGTCCATCCAAAGTTCGAATCGCCTCATGCGGGTTATTGCGAAGCTGACTTATTTCCTGGCGAAGTTCCACGTTCTGTCGGTGAGTGGCTTGCTGCTCCCGTCGAAGTATCATCACATGGATGTCATATTGTGTTTGCAGCTTCACTAAATCCGGGCTAGAACGGCTGAATAGTGTAACCGGCTCGATGGCTCACGGCGCAGTCGGTGTGGATTTGAATATCGACAAACACACGCTACACTCCACGCCGCTTGCTATCCTAAAGCCCTATTCAAAAGACTATTGACTATAACTGGGGGTCTTGCTAAGCGGGTCTTGAAACGAATATACTGGACTGGCTGGAATGATACAGAAAGAAAAATTTCTTAAGAATGTCCGTTTCCATTTCGAACTAAGCACTATCTACGAAAACCTAGTATACTTGGGGGCCTCCGTCAGCAACAACTTGCCAACACCTCCCCCTATTGGTGATTCAAGACACCTTAAGCACCCATTAATGCACCACAACCGACGTAGATCAGCTTCCGAGTTACTAGTATATGTTTAAGGGTTTTTTCGCCAAAATCCTTAAGTAGTTTAGCGATACACGCGATATCTGGTTTACCGAAAGTGCGAACCCACGTCCTGAGATCGATGTGCTCGACAAAACACTAAATGCAAAACTATTGTTTTAAGTCTCGCGTGAAAAACGCCTAATCTTTTGCCTTTCAGGTTTTCAAGTTCATAAAGGCTATTGCCTATGGGTTTAAGAATCCGACATTTCAGGAATTTGTCTTTAAAACTGCTTTGAGCGAAATTCCGACGGAACACTTCTTGTCCCGGAATGTATTTTACCTGTCGACACCGGGTGTTGTACGTACGTTAATTTTTCTCATAGGCTTTATGAAGACTCTTCTGAATCTTGGATCGAATTAAATCTTGGGCCACTGTCTTGGGCACCTGTTCATTGCCTATATCCGTTAAATTCTTCAACCTTCTTGCCAGTTCGTACATGCTCCCGTGAATAATCATGTTTACCCCGAAGAGCGTAAAATACGGTGTCACCGCGATCGCACTATGAACGGCTGATCTCAATGAACACTCGATTGAAGACAAATGTCTATCCCACTCGCGGTAGTCTTCTTTCATATACGACCGTATGGCCGACAAGACTGACTGGTTGACTCTCTCAGAGGCTTTGGCCTGTGGAGAATAAGCAGCGGTCCGAAAATGTTTAATGCCAAAATTCGCTACAAAATCATTGAATTCACCACTAATGAATTGTTTCCCATTGTCTGAGACAATGGTCTCTGGGACACCAAACTTGTGGCAGACTTCACTAATCAGGAATCGTACCACGCTCTTACTACTTGCCTTCGGCATGGCCTTAAGAAGCACGAATTTAGTAAGGTGATCCAAAACTATGAAAATATAACAATTCCCGTTCTTCGAACGTGGGTATGGACCTAAAAAGTCCACATAAACACGTTGGAACGGACGCTAAATCACCACTTCCTTGCCCATCGGAGGTCGCAAAGTACCCACATTTTCCACGCAAAATCTTCGTGTAGTTGCACTCCATCATATGGCATCGTCCTTTTGTATACAAATCCGTCGACAATTCTCAAATCTGGCAACCGGTTTGCATTCGCCTCTATCGTCCCGATCAATTCTTTATATCCAGTACTCTTGAAAGCCTCATCTTCCAAATCTATCTGCTTCAACACATCCGCTGCTATCTCTTCCATTTCATACCTTGATAAGGTATCTGTGACGATGTTCAATTTCCCCTTCCGATGTTCGATAATGAAATCGAAAGATTGTAGATGAAGACTCCATCGAGCGAAACGTCCGCTCAAATCTCTGTGAGACATCAGCCACTTCAGGCTGCTGTGGTCCGTAATTACCGTAAACAGTATGAGTTCCACAAACGGTCGCAACTTTTTAATCGCCAGCACCACCGCCAAACACTCACGTTCGGTGACGGTGTAATTTCGCTGAGCTGAAGTGATCTTATGTGAAAAATAAGCGATAGGATGTTCCTCTTCATTCTCGTTGAAAGAGCACTGCTCCTACTCCTGGACTAGATACCAAGCCCCTTTTAAACTCCTCAAAGGCAGATTTCGCCTCTTCAGAGAAAATAAACGCTTTACTCTATTTAAGAGTATCAGATAACGGAGCCGCGATGGTGGGGTAGGCCGAAATAAATTTCCGGTACCAACCCGTTGCGCCTAGGAGGCTTCTTACTTGCTTCAACGTTTTCGGAAATCTATAGTTCTCTATAGACTCCACCTTAGATGGATCTGGTTTAACTTGGCCGCCTCCCACGAGATAGCCTAAGTACCGTAACTCTTTAAAACAAAACTTTGATTTTTTGACATTGATGGTAAGTCCTGCGTCAGCCAGGCAACGTGCCACTTGCTGTAACAACTCCATGTGAGTGTGAAAATCTGGTGATACCACCAATAAATCGTCCAAATACACAAACACGCGATCACGGATCGCAGCAGGGATCACCTTATCCATAAGCCTGCGAAGCCTTTGAGCTGCAGTGAACAGCCCGAAGGGCATTACCTTAAAATGGTAAAGTGGCCTTCCAGGTACCGTGAACGCGCTCTTTTCTCTGCTGGCAGGATCCAAAGGGATTTGCCAAAACGCGTCTTTCAAATCGACACTCGAGATGTAATATGTGTCTCCAAGTCGACTCAACAGACCTTCTATATGCGGAAGTGGATACGCGTCCTTTACTGTGAGAGCATTGAGCTTGCGTGCATCCAGGCAAAGCCTGTTCTTAGGTCCTTTGCGAACTAGTGTCACCGGATGACTCCAAGGACTCTCACTGGGCTCAATGACTCCCAAGTCCAACATGCGATCCACCTCGGCATATAAGAGTGTTTGAATCGCTGGCGAAACTGGATATTATCGGTCCTTCACGGGGACTGCGTCTCTCGTATCGATGGAATGCATCTCAAGCTGTGTCCTTCCGAGACCCTTCCTGGTATAACATGGGAACATTCGGACAACCGAATTGAGAACTTCCTGATGTTGTGGCGACAAGACCTGGGTCTTAACCGCCTCTGGGGCTTGGTCCTCCTCCGCCAGCTCTACCCCGTGAGTGGAAAGACTCTCAATGCTTGTCAGCAACCGGAAAGTTCTCATAAAATCCACCCCTAGATACAAGGCTCGCTCTAAGGTAGGTACCAAGTAGAAATTCATCTCCTCAGACTTATTGTTATAATTAATTCGCACACGAATTCTACCGAGAATACGATGTGCGCTACCATCGGCTGTTTTAACCGATGATCCAAAACGGTGAACCTGAAGTCCTGCTCGTTCTACCAGCTCTTGGCATCCTTTGCCTAAGCAAGTGACTGATTCCCCGCTGTCCACAAGTCCTTCAACTTCAGTGCCTCCTATTACGGCTTTAGCGTAGAATCTGTTATCTACACCCTCAAACAAAGTTGTCGCAGCGATTTCTCTGCGTACGAGCCTGCGATTGTTATACCTTATCCTCGCTCGCTCGATAGGATCAGATACTCCAAAGATTCTCGCTCGCGCTTCGCCGTATTCAGCCAAGCGTAGATGGTATGGTTTTAACTCCTTCAATACTGGTACTCTTACTTTCTCGTCAATACGATCTCTATTCTCCAAAATTCTCTTTGTCCATGACTGCCGCATGTTCAGCTGTTTCTTCCTTCATATTGTTAATATTCTCACCCTCTGAAGACACTGTCGTCATAGCCGGTTGAGTGTTGTTTAATTTCGTTAAATCAGGCTTAGAACTAGAAACATTTACGTTTTCTAATTTTGTCAAAGCTGGGTTAGACTCATCTGGTTTAATCTGGACTGGGATTAAATTACTGTTGTCCGCACCTCCCCGGTCTGAGATGGGTACTTTGCTGCGTTTCCCTGGCATCTAGGGCACTTTGGTGTAACCGTATCCTCATTGCCACATTTGTAACAAAAAACGCGCCTATTGGTCGATGGACA
This sequence comes from Phaonia tiefii, assembly GCA_963931995.1. Taxonomy (NCBI): domain Eukaryota; kingdom Metazoa; phylum Arthropoda; class Insecta; order Diptera; family Muscidae; genus Phaonia; species Phaonia tiefii. Next base: position 95,169,845 of record OZ008371.1, on the reverse strand, counting down.
ATCTCTAAAAGATGCGGCTCGGCAATTCCAGCATAACAATTTGCCGGAAATTCCTAATGCTTCCACTTCAGCAGCTACGTCAGAGACTGCTTGATTATTCTCCAGAGCTGGCCGTATAGTTATAGTTTTGCCGAGATGGCATAGTTTGCCGCTGTGTCGACAACAAAGTTTCTGCTCTGCGAAATTCGCAATTGAGGTCGTATAGCGTATCCACCTTAATCGGGAACAAGAGTTGCGCCACTTATGCCTTCAAGTTTCCATTTATTATTTCCACAAGTTGAGATTCTTGATACGGCTTGCTCTGCTGGTTCTTCAGCCGCATAATGACGTTGTAAAACTCGTCAAACGATTCATTGGGCTGCTGCCTTCTATTCAAAATCTTGGCTTGCAGCTGGAATTAATTGTCATAACGTTGGAAGTGCGCCAATATGGCCGCTTGAACTTCTCTCCAACTCAGCACTCCAGGGCTGGGCCCTCCATTAAAGATGGTAGCCCTTTTAAAAAATCAACCTCGGAACAATAGAAGTCGCGCTTTGAGATGTTTACGCGGTACAAAAACCCTTGTACGTTTATTGTTTTGGGGGTACCATCAAACTTGATACCCCATTTCTCCAAATCGGGTCTTCTGTATCCTTGACCGGCAGATTCTTGGCGTTTTTCCCAATTGGAAGTTTGCTGCGTCTCCCTTCGCGCTATAGACGGTCTCCTTTCTTCGCCTGACCTGGTATCAATGTGTCCTATCGGAGGCGTGGAATCGTATCGGGGCCAAAAACTATCACTCGGCCCTTGTGGCTCAAATTCTTGCTGTCGAAAATCTGCTGGAACTTCTCCCTCTCGCCCTGATCGGTCTTGTGGCCTCACATATCCTGAGCTGGTAGCATCATCCGACAGCCTTCGATTACCCTGGGCTGGCATTCTTCCAGGCATCATATTTGGTGGCTGGACTGCAAATTCTGCTGTCCCCGGCTGCAAATACGATGTCTCCCCCAGCTGTATGGGTGGATAGCCCACTGGAGCTGTTGTCAACGGTGGCATCATCCTGGCTGTGGGATATACTTGGTTGTCAATCGCCAAAGTCTGCCGTGTCTGGCTATTGGGTCCCTCTGCCCCTAGCCTAGGAGCTGTCCGAGCGTTGTAAGCGGTGCTGAAGCGGTTGACGCTGATCCAGAAACTGGAATCATCGTCTGTGTTCTACTCGTTGTGGCTGCATTAGCTGCCTGCGTCGTATCTTCCCGGAAGCAGTTATCTGTGCCAAATCGGTCACATCCGTAGCTCCGTCAAGTGGAGAATGATGAATAGGCATCTTGCCTTAAAAATCGAAACAAATTCAAAAAGAAGCAAAAGAAAACAATCGAAGATTAATCAAAAATCGCGACGAAGCCAAGTTTCCCTCTGGGAACACAAGGTAAAAGAAAAATAACTCGGAAAACCAAAAATAAAAAAAATAAAAATCATAAAAAAAACATAAACTTATAATCAAATCAAAAATATAAATTAAAACTAAATTTTGAAAAACAAAAGTCGCAAAAACTTTAAACTTTAACGCGAACATTAGGTAAATTGGGGGAATAAGCAAGTAAGCTTATCCAGGTAATGATAGGTAAAGCAAGAGGAAACCTGCTTCCTCAAAACAAAACATAACAGGCCTAAAATAAAACTTGATCAATGGTGGTTCACTGAGAGGCCAAGAGAGGGCAAACGTATGGGGTCTGGTGCCGTCATACGTGACTCACTCTCTCAAACGCTCCTGAATACTTCCTTCGTATTCAGCCGAGTTTCAGATAACTCGTAGCTACCTAAAACTATTATGCACTTCAAAAACAAAAATGTAACTCTCAACTTTGCTGCACTGACCTTAAGCGAAACGCCGCAATGCGGTTAGATCCTGAGAATCACGCCGGGACTTGCGCTTTGCTTAAAGATGCTGACGAACAAACGATCGTTAATGCAATGGATAATCTTAACAACTGAATATTCGGCAATACGTTGCAACGCGGTTAGAACCAGAGATTCTCGCCGGGACTTACACATCGTTCAAAAATTCAATGGATAAAACCTTTAACGCACTGATTTTACTTTAGAAATTAAGCTATGGGTGGCAAAAACTAGTGTTAGTTTTCTTACTTCTAGCAATTGTTCCTGGCAACGTGCCAGAACAAGACTTCGCAAGTAACAAAACCAACCGAAGCCTACAACAAGAGATTCACTGTTCCGCGGCCTACCCGTCGCAATGCGTCCGAGATACTAAATATTCCCAAACGGGACTTACGGGAAGCGTGAAAACAACAAAAAACTTCATACAACAAAAATAAACGGATTATGAAATTAACTTCGGGCCCCACGTTGGGCGCCATTATGTCAGGGTCCACTAACATGCAAGCCTTAACTTGGCTATAGTCCCCTTTGGTTGAAAAACCAGCCTTGGGAGTCCCCACGTTTAGTACCATTATGTCAGTGTGGCAGTGTGGTCTGCAATTTTTGAAAATTGAATTCTCGAGTTTACGTGCTGATCCAGTGAGTTGCTCAGTATGCCTTGCGTAAGCCGGGCTTGGAACTCGCCGGACAGGGGGGATCTTTCACTCATCGACACAACTACATCGACCTGCCACTGAACACTATAAAACATACCAAGTGTTTTAAGTTCACACAAACGGATTCTTCGACATAAAATTTAAATAAACGGAGCCCGAAGTTAATTTCGTAACAAAGAAAAAAAACACGCAAGAAAAACTAAAATGGATAATAACACTATTGATGACCTGTAAGAGAAAAAGTTATAATAAAGAAAAAGACTTTAAAACAAAATATATGTATGTTTTGTTTTTTTTCGTTTTGGATTGAAGAAGCGAAAGAGTTACACAGGATTTCATTCTTAACTCGTGAGCTGACTGGTGTTAATGTCAGCTTTGACCCTCACGCTCGAAATTCCTGCAGTTTCGCCATGACTCTGTACTTCTTAAAGTCCCAAAAATGTTACTACACCTGGATGAACTTAATCCCCTTATTCCCCTTTACCTTTGAATTGCCTTAGCCGAGCATGTTAAACGCGCCAAGTTACGAGTTCAAACGTTATAACAGACTTTATTTTCATAGCCAAATACCTTTACAATTATTCTCTATTATTCTTATTTCCAACCTTCATTCCTTGGGCAAAGCGCTAACCCGTATCGGGTAACTTAAATTTACTAATTTTATGGTGATATTCAGACTTAACATCACCAATTCTTAATAGGTATGCTTATCTTAACTAATGGTCATTAAATTTAAACAATGATGTTAGTATTTATAGACAAATTCCCGACATCGAAAATGTCTTAAATCCGTATGGCAAGTTATATGGCAAGAGGACGAAAAGTCATAAAAAGAAAGAATACCGCTGATTAGAAGAAAAAAAAAGTTTTTATATTTCCTTGGTGTAATGTGATTGGATTCTTTAAATTTTTTCCTGACCGATTGTGAGTCTTAAAGGTAAAGTTTGTAATCAAAAAAAACTACGTCGTATCGAAATCTACATTAAATTATGCCGCGAATCTCGTCATTTGTCATAGCACTTTAACACATTTGGCACTCCCAGCTCCGCACTAATCCCATATGGGGGCCTCCATGACAAATGACTTATCGTCTTCTCACTTGGGCTAAAATGAATACTACGAACTTTTGGGAGTCACACCCGGGTCATTTCCAAAACTTAAACTCACTTCACAACCACGAAATAAACGAACGAAATGCCGCGAATTTAACACATTTTCCTCTGACGAGGTATTAACACAGTTACACTTGTCTTACGAAATATTCAAAATAATGAGTAAAAATAAGTCAAACAAAAATGTAAATTAAAAATGTGGGCCTATTAACACTTTACCCAGGCATGCTGAAGACTGATATTCACTACTTTACAGCGATTTGGCTGTGTACAATGATGCGACGTTGACCAGATTACTTAAAGGTCTCGTCTTTGCGAGGTTTTTACCTCTGCTTCTGGGTTTTTCGGTCTTGAGCTTACTTATGCGGACATGTATGCTTCAAAGACCATTTAGTATGCTCAAACAGGATGTGTAATTTCCTTTTCTTACTTTTCTTCTTTTGATTTATGGTGTTTTTAATTTGACTTCATTGAAGGATGCTTTTATGGCATCCTCGTTAGATTCGCCCCTCTGGGGCAGCTATTTATCTCGCTTTGTTGCCTTAATCTGGGTTCTCCCGGGTTTTAGACCGGATTCGTTGGACCCTTAGGCCAAAAGGGTAGAGGAAAAAAAGACTTACCCCGAGTTTACGGAGGACTACCTGTGTTTATGGCTTGATGGTAGATGAAAATGGATGGAGTTGATCAGATGCCGGGTGAAATTTTATAGATTCCTATGGAGTGGTGGTATTAATGAAAAGCCTGGCGGATTTTCTGGCGTTGCAGGCGCTGGAATTGGTGTCAGACGCACGGTGTGGATGCGGTTATTGATGCTCAGATGTACTGGCGAGATTATTTGTGGAGCATGGGAGACACGGCGAAAGTGTTCTGACGCACTTGGCTTGCTGGTAGTCCGTGACTGCGACCCCTTAATAGAAAAAAATTGAACAATTACCTTACGGCCGTTCTAACACTACCCCAAAACTTACCACTCGGTAGAATTCTGGGTCAGGTTGCTGATTTTGGTGATAGAAATGCCAACGAATGGTGACGGATCCTTTCCTTACTTATTACTTATTAGAACTTCTAACTTTATTTAAACTTCTGACGATGACTTGGCACTTGACAGAACTTAACACTTTCAGCTTTCGGATATTAGTGACAAAACTTCATTACGAAATTGCTGATGAAACTTAGCGAAATCAACTCTGATCCCGCTATTCTGGTGGCGTGGTTTCTATCAAATGTGGATGTATTACCAATTCCACCAATTTTTGGAAGAAACCCGCTTATTAATATTAAAATGAGTGAAACAAATACTGTGAAGTTTTCGTGTTGACATAAATGATGTCAGAGATGGTAAAAAAATTGACACAGATGATATGGGACAATCATTCGGGTGGTGATCGCAAAGATGTTTCTTGTGATTGTTATGCCTTGCCGGCGTTACGGCGCCGCCACATGCAGTTCTTGAGAAATCTTCCAAAGCTTTCCAACGATACCTATATTGCCATATCCCACCCGAAAATATTAAGCATGTAAATAAATAAATGATTTCCTGTTACATTTCATGAAGGGATAAGGGAGAGCTTCTCACTAACCAGTGAGCTGTGAGCGTTCTAGTTTTAAACTCATTTATTAGGTCCTACAGTTTTACACCGGTTCCGAACGGTACCATATGGAATATACCAAATTGTTCTGTAGACCTGTCTCTTTTAAGCCCTATCATTGCTTTCATCGTAAGTTAGAGAAACAAGTTACCCAACATTTTCAAAACCAACTAAAAGGGGGTTTTCAATGCGACAAAAAAGATTTTGAACTAACAACTTTTTCCTCAATTATCTGGGCGCCATACAGAATATTACTAACTGTTGCCCAGACCCGTTGCTTTAAATACTTAAAATTGCGTTTTTCTCAAACAAAAATATCAAAATTCAGCACCAACAAATGAAACTTTTTCATTATGACGAAAAGGTTGTTGTACTAAAAATTATTTCCTAATTCGCTGGGCACTACATGGACTATAGCGAATTGTTTTCCAGACTCATCGCTTCCAAGACCTGTCAATGAATTCGTCGCAATCTGGGAACCAGTCACTAGACAAGTGCCATTTTCAAAACCAGAAAAACAATTTTTAATACAACAAAGTTTGTGTTCTAAAAACTTTTTCCCTAACTCTCTGGGCACCACACGGAATATACCAAATTTTTCCCCAGACCCGTCGCATCCAAGCCCTATCATTGCATACTTCGTAAGTCTTGGAAACAAGTGCCCACGAATTTTCAAAATATTCGGCAAACTCTCCAGAGTCCATAGAATATATAACATCTAAAACAGTGTATACACATACCAAACCAAATTAAAACACATCAAACACATTTTTTATTTGATTCATATAATTCAGTAATTGTTTTCGATTTTATTAACTATTATTAACTTTTGTTTGTTAACTTAACGGCACGACTCTAAACCGAAATTCGGAATTTAGTTGTTTTAGATCCTCGTTATGTTTAAAGTTGTAATTTCCTTTAAGGCTGTAAGAGATCATGTTTTCTCCGGTTAGTGAAAAAAATGTAAATGCCGCGGGTGGGATTCGAACTCACATTCGCTGGACGATCGTTCGATGTTTGTGAAGCATCATCTTCAGCAGCGTCTAGTGTATTTAGCGTCTTGTGTATTTACACAAGTCACTAACCGAAGACATTTATTGATTGTGTGTAGAGCTACTTACACATTGCTTTCATACTTACACGCACTGATGCAGAAGTTTTGAAAGTTATATTTATAGAACGAACTATTCTAATTGTAGTTGTCTCGTTCTGTTTTTGGTTTGACCCTACCATATGTTTCAAATTTATGTTTAAAGTTGTTATGTTTAAAGTCTTGGAAGTGGAAAGTTTCTGATTGACAAACACTTGGGAGTGGCCAGAAATGATTCCTTCATTGGGCAGTTCAAGCAGCTCACTACTTCCACGCAGTATGTCCTGGGCAATGGCTTTTCGGAAACCTCCGTTAGCTAGCTAGAGTGAGAAGGCGAAACAAATGAGCATCAAATCAGATTTAGTAGGTGAATGATGTCACTGTAGCTAATCAATCTATCGGGCATATTCTTTTGTCCTTTAGAAGGCGGATGAGCCAAAGATACGGGCCAACGGCGGATAAAAACTAAAAGAAGAAAATCCAGGTTCAACATATCGCATCCTGGTCAGCGTCTGATCCATAATGGGCGGCTGCAATCAAATATCCTGGCAGTAGGTAAAATGCAAAAACACGGTGGGCTGGGTTTGCCTCCCGCCACCGTTCATAATGGCATAAGGACCACGATTTACGGATATGCACTTGGAATGTAAGAACTCTATATAGATCCGGTGCAAGTATCCAACTGGCAGATGTCCTCGAAAGTTATAAGGCTGACATTACCGCTATCTAGGAAATGCGATCGACAGGACATGGCTGCACAAGAAAAAGAAACTGCGATATATACTACAGTTGCCATGAAAAAAACATGAATTTGGTTGCGGATTTGTAGTTGGCAAAAGACTGCGACATCTAGTCTCTAGGTTCAATCCTGTGAGTGAACGTATAGCCACAATCCGCATAAAAGCGAAATATTTTTGAATTTCCCTAATTTGTGTGCATGCCCCGACAGAAGAGAAAGATGATGATGCCAAAGACATATTCTATGAGTTCCAAGAGGAAACGTATGAGCGCTGTCCTGGCCATGACATTAAGATTGCACTAGGAGATTTTAATGCCAAAGTAGGAAGGGAGAATGTGTTTAATCCAACTATTGGCAATTTCAGTCTACATGGTGACAGTTCCAACAACGGTATGAGACTGATTGACTTTGCCGCGCCAAAAACATGGTCATTAGTGGTACAAGATTCCGGCATAAAGACATCCACAAGGCTACTTGGGTATACCCTGATCAAAGAACTAAGAACCGAATTGATCACGTGGTAATTGATGGAAGGCACTCATCCAGTGTAATGGACGTACGAGTGATCAGAGGAGCTAACATCGATTCTGATCACTACCTGGTAGCACCAAAGGTTCGCACAAGATTAAGTAGAGCGAAAATCGTACGAAACCAGACGCAGAGGAAGCTGGACATCGGAAAGCTACAATTACCAGAGGTAGCCATAGCCTACTCAAGGAAGCTCTCGCAACTTTTGGTACAGAACCCACCCCCTCCCGATGACGATCCTGATGCGCAGTGGAAACCCATTTCCGACTCTATAAAAACTGCCGCAACAACAGTACTTGGTTTCGAAAAGCCGCTTCCCAATAAACCGTGGTACGATGAAGAGTGTCGCATTGCAAATGACGAAAAGAACGCTGCACGTATGGTAATGCTTCAGTCAATTGCAACGCGAGGTATAGGGAGAAAAGAAAGGAGGTAAACCGTCTCTTTAGGCGTAAGAAACGGCAGTGGAAAAAGCGCGAGAGTGGGAAAATTATGACATACAGAAGGGAGAACGAAGCCCGAAATTTCTACCAAAAAGTTAAAAACGGAACTAATGGACATGGTTCAGGGCCCCCTTCTGTAAAAACAAGGACGGAAATCTCGTCGCAGATGTGCAGAGCATGTTGGGAATATGGAGAGAGATTTCTCCGCGCTACTAGTACCTGAGATATCCAATGACGATGGGACAATCGATCACAATATGGACGACGACGTCGATTGCCCCCTCCTAACCAAGACGAGGTCAGAACAGCTATTGCCCGGCTTAAGAACAACAAAGCCGCAGGAGCCGACGGATTACCGGCAGAGCTGTTTAAGGCTAGCGGCGATGAGCTGATAAGGTGCATTCTTCAGCTTATTAGCAAAATTTGGTTAGATGAATGCATGCCCGGCGATTGGAGTCTCAGTGTACTATATCCCATATTTAAAAAAGGTGACCCGAGTATCTGTGCCAACTACCGTGGAATAAGCCTTTTATCCATAGCATATAAGGTTCTATCAAGTATAATGTGCGAAAGACTAAAACCAATTATCGCCGACCTAATTGGACCATACCAGTGTGGCTTTAGGCCTGGAAAATCGACAACTGACCAGACTTTCACGCTATGCCAAATCCTGGAGAAGACACACGAAAAACAAATCGACACCTATCATCTATTTATCGATTATAAAGCGGTCGTCGATAGTCCGATACGGGAGAAACTCTATGAAGCAATGTCTGAGCTTGGTATTCCTGCAAAACTCATACGCCTTTGCAGGATGACCTTGACGAACACCAAATCCGCGGTGAAAGTTGGTAAGGATCTTACCGAACCTTTCGAAACTAAGCGAGGCCTCAGGCAAGGCGACATCCTATCGTGCGATCTCTTTAACATGTTAATAGAGATTATTCTGAGAAAGCTGCAGTCAACATGAATAAAACCATCAGCAGCAAAAGTCACATGCTGCTCGCGTATGCTGATGATATTGATATTATTGGGCGCACAATTAGAGAAGTTACTGCGGTTTTTTCGAGTATTGAGAAGGAGTCAGCAAAAGTGGGTCTGACGGTAAATGAGGACAAGACAAAATTAATGGTTTCAACGAACAGTGCCTCCACGCGATTAGACCAAAGCGTGAACGATCAAGCGGAGAATTGTGCTTGCGAATAGATGTTATTTTGGGCTAAGCAAGCCCTCTCTCGAGTAACAAAAGTCCAGCTGTACCAGACTCTCATTCAACCTGTCTATGCTTTATGGCGCAGAATCCTGGGTCCTATCGCAAGCAGACGAAACATCTGTAGGAGTCTTCGAGAGAAATACTCCGAAAAATGTATGGCCCTATAGTGCACAACGGCGATTATCGGCGACGCATGAATCATGAGCTGTATGAGCTTTATCCTGGCATTGACATAGTTAAGCGGATCCAGATAACGCGATTGCGCTGGCTAGGTCATGTCAGTAGAATGGATGAAGACGAACCAGCACGAAGGGTTTTCGAAACCGAACTCGAAGGAAGACGAAAAATAGGAAGACCAAGACTCCGCTGGAGGGATCAGGTTGACGAATTCCTGCGTACACTTGATATTGCCAACTGGAGAAATAAAGCAAAAGCTCGAACTGGTTGGCGAAATATGTTATCTTCGTTTTGTAAGGTCCCTGACCCCCCGGTGTTGTCCGAGACCGGATAAGTATGTAAGTAAGTTAACTAGAAGATTACTAATTCGTAATTGAAAGTTAATTTAAGGTTAACTTTGCATTTTGTTTTTCAGTGGTGAGTTAATGTAATGCCTTGTTCACGCTGCCTCGAAATTGAAGTCTTTTGCAATTTAGGCTGAAATTGAGTTGAAATTGCTCAATTTCGCATACATTTTGACAACTACGAAATTGAGATATTTACAACAAATTGTCGTATACAGCGCTGTTTTTGCTCAACAAAATTAACTTATGGCTAGTTTTTCAGTCAGTGGTGATCTTCGTTAAATTGTGGTTAAACATCGAATTGTGTTTTTAGTCATTGTTTAACTATAATTTAACCACCCAATGTTGGTTGGTTAACTTATAGTCAAAACTATATCATTTTGACAATCAAATTATCGTTAAATTGTTGCGCCTATATAGTTTTTTTACGCATTTTTGTTAAAATGACTTCGATTTTATGCATGTATTTCTTATTTTACATAATTCCATTTTATTTGTTCCCCTTTGTTGTTTTGGTATTTATCCTAAAACACACGTTTTTTCCAATAAGAATACAAGGGTTGCCATATTAGATAACAATATGGCGACTTATGTACATTAACTCACCACTTAAAAACAAATGGCAAGGTTAACCTGTAATTAACTTAGAATTACGATTAAGTAATCCAATAGTTAACTACCCACTTAAAAACTGGCCATTACTACTCTTTTTTGCATATATGCATGGAGAATGAAGCCGACAGAAAAGATACCGGTGTGTCGCCGTCGTTTTTGAAGCTCACGCCGCCTTCATTAAGGCATGCTTAGACTTAAAATCTAGGCCGATGTTATCGCCTAAGCCGTTTTTAAAGTCGATATGGGCCTACAAATAACGTCTGCCGAAAAGTCACGTTTAATAAAAACTCAATTGGACCCCTTTCACACTCGGCAAGTTACTTGCGCAAGTCAGTTTTTTCAACTTTCCGAGTACAAGCAAGTCTGTACTCAAAATTTATTCCCCTATCCCGACCTTACCTCTGTCATCAACAAACCAAGACTTGGGCAATAGACTTGCGCAAGTAACTTGCCGAGTGTGAAAGGGGTCTTGCTGCCGTCGATTCATGTTTTAGTAGCTCCAACGCCGAAAAACAGCTGATACCTTGAACTGGTTGGAGGCCAATTTTGGAGCGCAATTTTTTTATTAGTTGCAAGTTTGGAAATAATTGTTTTTACAAGTCGCACTGACTTTTTGTGGGCATCTGTCGCATTAGAATGCGCAAAGGGATGCCGACAGTTCCTCCTGACATGGAGTTCGACGTTGCTGAAGTGGAGTGCGGGACTGAGGGGAGTTCATCTGAGATTGCTGTCGATTTTACGCAAATTGGCGCGAAAAGGAAGAGATCGGAGGACAAACGATCACCAACGAACATTGATGTGTCCACCCTATACGGACAAAATTATTTTGGCATCCTTGGTGACCTGGAGATAGAGAGTTCACCACAAATTTTAAATCGCCCTAAGCCTGATAAGGTAAATACTGCCGCCTCATCGGAAAAGCCGCCACAATCCAGGAGATCATTTTGTCCGCCGATATTTCTTTATAACGTAAATGTGAAACACCTAGTGGACCAGCTTGGGGAAAGAACGCCACCAATCTCTTTTAAAGTAAGAAATGTCAACAAAAACAAAAGCAAATTGTTTCTCGCCGATCCTTTGATACACGCGGATATGATGCGTCTGTTAAAAGAAAAACAAATTCCTGCATATTCCTTCACCCCCAAGGAATTAAGGCAAACATCCCTTATCCTCAGAGGATTATATCATGGCTGCGAGGTAAGTGATGTAAAAGATGAATTGAACAAAATTGTCGTTGGTGCTGTGTCCAATGTTGCAAAATTCTCTACAAAGCACTCGATCAACAACGGTTATGATGCAGGTCTTTTCTTGGTCACTCTATGTCCGGGCAAAAATCTCACCGACATGGCTAATATTAAGTCGGTATTAAGCCAAATAGTGACTTGGGAAAAACCTAAGAAAAAAGACCAAGAGGTTCAGTGCCACCGTTGCCAAAAATGGGGACATGTTGGGAAAAATTGTAGCGCGCAGTTCAAATGTGTGAAATGCGACCAGACACATGCTCCTGGTGAATGTCAGAGAGTCAGAACAGTTGAATCTGCCCCACATTGCGTCAACTGCAATGAAGCTGGTCATCCTGCTAATTGGAGAGGATGCCCTTTCTACAAAAAGTTCTTAAAATCAAAAAATGACAAAATCATGAAAGCCCGATTGGGAAAAATTACTGCGGCCAAAAATGTTAGTAGAGCTGTAAGCTCTGGTCTCCGGTTACCGGGTAAAACATTTGCCCAATTATTTCATCCAGCCCAACAACAGGAAAACAAATCAGGCATTATTGATGAGTTTTTAAAACTTGCATCCTATTTTATGGAACCTCAAGAGATGTCTCTTGAAGACGAGATAACTTTCTTCATGAGAGAATATAAAAATATGTGCAAAGAAGTCGCAAAAAGTGAATTCTTGCGTCTGTTGAATAAAGTAAAAAGCCCCTAGCTCAATTAATTTTGTCTCCCACAATGTTCGATCTTTGATCGATAAGAGCCGACAAATAGACCTCCAGAAAACGCTCGTCAGCAACAAAATTGATATAGCTTTTATTCAGGAAACACATTTGAGACAAGGAAAAAATGTTTTCTTAAATGGCTACAACTTTATAAATCTCAATACACCGGTGGGTGTAGCAATAGCAATAAAAGACAATATATTATATAAACGGGTGGACATCAATGATTTGGGTTTCAACGGAGTATTCATTGAGCTGGAATTGAAAACAGGGGGATTATTGAAAAAGTTTTTAATTGGTTCCTTGTACATACCGACAAATTGTTCCTCCTTGTCGATGGACGTTGGATTGAACAAGATTTTGAATGTGGCTGGCAATTTTGAGGGTTTCATTCTTGGCGGTGACTTGAACTCTAAAAGCCTTATGTGGGGAGATACGGTCGAAAATTGTAATGGCAAGAACCTTAATAAATGGCTGCAAGATAACTCACTTGATGTCGTGCGGTTGTGTGACATAAATCCATCCTATCCCAATGGTTCGTCTTTCCTTGATCACTTTCTTCTAAGTTCTCAATTAATTAATCGAAATGATCAGAACTTTACAATTTCAAGCCTTCCATCTTTTTCCGATCACTTCCCGTTAAAACTTCAACTTCAATTGGGACAATGTGAGTTTGTTTTAAGAAGTCCACGACGATTTACCTCTTACAGAAACACCAATTGGGACAATTTCCGTCAAGATTTGGAACACCTATCCATCCGCATGATGCCTCCATCGAACAGAACCCTTGAAAACACAGAAATTGATCAAATCATTATTGAGTTTAATGAACAGATTTATGCAATTCACAATGTGCATTCCGAACAAATTGCCCTATATAACAATAATATTCCGTTACCACAAAATGTAGAAAACTTATTTAAAACTAAGCGTTGCTGGGAAAAAGAACTAAAGAAAATTTACCACCGTACTGGAAACAGACTTAGTCCTGAGTATCGTCTGCTCTCTAAACAAACACAGCTTCTAAAAATTATTTTAAAGGAACTCGTGGCAATCGTATGTTCGGAAAGATTTGGAAATAAACTCAAAAATATTAAGCCCGGTCCAAAAGCATTTGTGGAAATAAACCAAATGATTGGAAAGAAATCTTCACCATTTTGCAAGAAAATTAATCACAACGGCAACACTACGTCGAACAGCGATGAAATCTCCGAACATTTCAAAAACTATTATGCTAATATTTTCAAGGAAAATATACCTGAGAATGTAGACCCAGATATTATTGACCGTGTGTCTCACTACGTGGATAACATACCTAACAGCATATATCCATTTAACAATGAATTTACTTCTTCTGACAACACGGACATGTTTCATTTTACAAACACATCTAACTTAAAATCTATCATTGCGAGCATAAATAATAAGAAATCCAGCGGCTCTGATAAAATATCAAATTTCATCATCAAAAAGCTCCCTGATTCCGTACTAAATTTATTAGTGGTTTTATTTAATAATTGCCTAAACAATTGTTATTTCCCGACTGCATGGAAAGCGGCAAAAATCCTTCCAATCAAAAAGAAAGACGCTCAAGGAAAAACTCGAAAACTCATTTACAGTTGACCCCATTCCACCTCATCAATTTGGATTCCAGAGAAACCACTCAACTCATCATGCACTTTTGAAATTTCATAGTGACGTGTGCTGTAACCTGAGGGACAAAAATTGTACTGTGGCCATCTCATTGGATATTGAGAAGGCCTTTGATTCCGCATTCCATAAGGGGATACTCTTCAAACTGGTCGAAATTGGCGTTGACCCTTTTTTTGTGAAAATTTTTATAAGTTACTTCACAAACCGACAGTTTTGCGTACAAATAGGTGATCAAATCTCAACGTCTGATGCAGTACGTAGTGGTGTACCACAAGGGAGTGTGTTGGCGCCACTTCTATTCAACCTATTCTTACATGACTTCCCACATCAGATGCTAAACTCTACGGCTATACTATATGCTGATGACTGTCTGGTCTACTCTCACGACACATCTCCTTCCCAGGCTCTTGATAAAGCAGCATTACATCTTGGCGTGATTGAGGTATATTACCGAAAATGGGGAATTAAAATTAATGCCCGCAAATCAGAGGCCATTTGCATTAGAAATGCATCGGGCAAATGCTCACGATTTGTAGTACCTCAAAGCAAATCCCTACAGCTTTCTCTAAATGGTGTGGATATCCCCTTCAAAACTAGCATAAAATACTTAGGGGTCCACTTTAACAATTTGTTTAAATTTAATAATCACGCAAGGACTATACTCACCAAATCCAAGGGAATATGTGGAATGTTCTCCAACTTGTTGAGCAGTAAATACCTTCCAGTAAACACGAAACTTTTACTGTATAAGGTAGCAATCCGTCCCATTTTGCTTTATGGTTTTCCAATATGGTTTACCATTTCACCATCTGTGGCTAAAGACCTGCAAATACACGAGAGGAAAATTTTGAGAAAATGTATTAATAAATTCTACGAGAATCGGACAAAACGTTACTCAAATGAATACATCTACCGGAATTCAGGAGTGCTGCCGTTTTTCACTTACGCTATGACACTACAGAAGAAATTTGTTGAGAAACTGGAAACTCATGACAATGGACTCATGAACGACGTCCTGCACAGAGAAGATGACTTAAACTGGCTCAGCTTCCCTTACCTTTCACCAGTGGGTATACTCAGCTTCCTCCATGACAATCCTTTGGACGCTTATGCAACACCTAGCTTCTATGAGAAGGTTTCATATGGCATACATAGGGGCTAATCTATTCGAGAAGACGTAAATTTTAATTTAATTGTTATTTAATTTTAGTATATTGTTTGTATATGTTGTATATATTTCAAGTCTATACTTACCTTATACCACTTGTGCCAATACTTCTATTTTACTTACCAAACTGTTAATATATAATATATTTATATCTTAAGTTTTCTTTGTACACCTGCAAGTACGCCCTATACTTGGTGCTATCCAGCTCGTATTATTGTAAACAATGTTATCCTCATCTGTGAATATGTACTTATTTAGTTGCCTACATGTATATGTGTATATATATGTGTTTGCACGCTCGTTTATTAACACTTCATCTGTGATACATGTTATTATCATGCTCTCTGTTTTGCTAAGATATTTAACAGATCTCTTTTGTTTTTTAGTTTTAGTTGTTATTTAATTTTTATTCCCTTTAACAGACTTTCGCTCTGTATGTTAACAAAAAGGCCGCGAGCAAGCCTTGAAATCATTCATTATTTATATTGTACTTATTTATGTACATTCGCTATTTCACTCAAGCATGTGGCTTATATATCCTTTATCGTGCATTAGAATAAAACGAGTATAGTTCTAAGTATACACTCTGTTACACATGGTTTTTCCACCACTCGCTGTAAGAGAAAGAAGAAGACTCAATAAAAATTTTTACTTACTTTTACTTACTAGCTCCAACGCCGTCGATAATTATGGGTCGGCTTCGTTCACCGAACACGTGGTTACTAAAATTACTACAAAAAACAAAACAATTGTATGCCGCCTCATTCTTCAAATTGAAATTTTAACTTTTCATCGACATAGAGTAGTCAAAATAAACTAAAAATCGTTGTGAATCAGTGCATCATGTTAAAGTTCACGTACCATTCATTTCCTATCAAAATTTTGGTTATTGTGCCCAGGCACTAAAATTTTACTAATGGTAATGTTTGTAAACAAACAGTTGTAATTTTTCAACGAAATTGCTCAATTGCCAGTGTGAACGATTTCAATTTCGTTCGACAAATTCAATCCGAAATTGTCAATTTCGTGGCAGTGTGAACAAGGCATTATATTAACTCACCACTGAAAAACAAAATGCAAAGTTAACCTTAAATTAACTTTCAATTACGAATTAGTAATCTTCTAGTTAACTTACTTACATACTTATCCGGTCTCGGACAACACCCTGGGGTCAGGGACCTTAACAGGGCTATTCTAACGATTTGGTAACAATCAATTGTCACCTTGTAATTGTTACGATTTTGTCACCAATAATTGTAACCGGTATTCTGGCAACTTCATAACAAGGAAAAATTCACCTCGTGGTGAAAGTTAAATTATTTGCTGCAATGTTGACAGCTGATGATAAATTCACAGCTGATTAATGAATTTGACAACAAAAAATGGATAAGCATCAGGGAGAAAAGTAAGTAATTTTTATATTGTTATATATTTTATACATTTATTTTATTTATTTCTTTGCAGAAAATTTGAGCGGACGTCGCAAGACCAGCTGCAATGCTATATTGCTTACATTAAAAGCAATGCAGGGCTGCTGGCTGGGAAAAACAACCCTACGCAGCCGCGATTGCTAGAGGAGATGTGGAAGGATGTGGCGCTCAAATTAAACGCGCTAAGGGGGCCCACACGAACCCCGGCTAAGTGGAAGGAGGTATGTAATATAAAAAATACATTTACTTAACAAAAATATTTATTTTGTTTGTTATTTTGTAGTCACTGGCAAACTGGAGGAAGCAGCTGCGCAGTCGAGCGAGGAGGCACAAAGCAGAGCAGATGCTGACGGGAGGTGGCCCAAAGCCAGCCTTGGACGACTTCGACAGCCAGGCACTGGAAGTACTGGGCCTAATTGCAGTTGAGGGGATTCCTGGTCAGGAGCTGGGGTTTGAGGTAATAGTTGTGTTTGTTTACTTGTAAATTTGTGCAAATTTTTACTGGATCGTGTTCGTTTACTCCAAAAGTCAAGTAAATGAGAGCGAGAGCGAAAATTTTGACAGTTCGATGATAGAGAACTTGCAAATTTTGGTTGGAGAAATTTTAGCCAACCAAAATTTGCAAGATAGAACAGCTATTTGAAATCAGGAACAGCCTGTTTCACGATGTCGCTTGAAAAGCTAAGCGAAAGAAACCCAGTCACTCTCTTTCTCTTAGAATTGGGTTTGGGTTTTTTTGTGATTTGTGTTGACTGCGCGGCTGAAATGAAGAAGACCAGTTCGGCCTCGAAACAAAAAAAAACGAAAATCGAGCAAACTGTTAAACCATGGAAGATGAACAATTTTTTTGGCGCCCGGCCCCATGAAGCCCCTAAGGTTCAAAAACGGGTTCACCTAGGCATATATAGGAACAAGCAAGTGTTGGTACTCAAATGAAAGGTGTTATTCTCATGAATTTAGTGGTATATTTATTTTTAATGTGCATCGTCTATGGAAAAAATAATTGCTTTGGCAAAGTCGGAAGGGAAGACTTCATTAAAGAAAAATCGCGCGATTTTTAAATTTTTTTTTTTTACTTTTAGGGTATATTAAATGAAGTGTTTCCTACTGGTTTTACGAAGGCAATTATTTTTGCATTAATTTTTACCCGATATAATATGGCAAAATAGGTGTATCCTGGTCCGCAGAGGTCGAACATCAAAAGTAAATATACCACTAAATTCGCTAGGAAAATACATTTCATTTGAGTACCCACACTTTCTTCTTCGATATCTCTGAGTGGACCCGTTTTTTCGACAGTAGAGGTTTTAGAGGTACCGCTAAATTTTTTCTCATTTCCCATGGTTTTAAATTTGGCTCGATTTTCGGTTTTTTCTGTTTTGAAGCCCGGCCTCAGCTTCTGCATTTTTGCCATTATATTAGAATTTACCTATACTTGCTTTCAGTAGTGTATTTTTACATTTTTGTTCACAAACGACAAATCAAACAAAGTGAATGCTTTTGACTTTTTCGTTCGCCCAGATGACAGCGAAGAAAGATAGTGAAACCACAATTTGTATTGAAATGCTTACGTTTCTGTTCGCTTAGATTTTCTTTCGCCTTGTCGTTTTCAGGGTTCTTACTGAAACCTTACTGAAACCAAAATCAGTTTTTTTTCCGACTTGCAAGCGAATGAAAGTAAATGTTCGACATCGTGAAAAAGGCCGTAAATAAATAAAAGTTCAAAGTAAATTAACAGAACCAGAAGTAAGTAGAAGTGTTTTTAATATTTTATGCAATATGTCACCAAAAGTTGAAAAGAAAATGGAAAAGAATAGTGAATAGAACTCAAATGAAAATTAAATAACAGCACATCAACTGTTTTCTCGCAAATTTTTACTGGAAGTCGTTCGAGTACTTTTTTTTTGCAAATTATGCATAAAGAGAGTAAAATCGTTTTTACTTCCTCAAAGTAGAATCTAGCAAATTATTACTGGGAAAGTAAACGAACAAAGCTAATATAAAATAAAATTTTTAATGAAAATATGAGTGTAAGTATTTTTGTTTGTTTATTTTTTGTAGGAAAGTGTAAACTCCCCAACTGAGGCTTTGGAGGTAACCCTGCTCTCCGATGATGAACCCAGCTCTCCGGTAGTTATCAATAGCTCTATTTCCAGCTCCAGCAATGCTGCTTTACAAAATGGAGCTTCGCGTAGTAGCTCACCCATTGAGGCAACACCGTCAAGGCGGAAATATAAGAGGGAGCTTCAGAAGAGTTGGTTGAAGTTGTGCTCAAGCAAATCAAGAAGAGGGAGTCTTTCGAAGAGCGTGTGTTTGAGCAACTAAAGGCTACCACTGATGCTGTAGCTAAGCTGGGGGAAGGCATGCTGGCTCTTGCAGAAGCCCTAAAAAGGTAGTAGAATAACGCCCATGTGAAAATAAAAAATAAATTTAATTGAATTAAAGCTGTGTTTTATTTAATCTATACGCTTATAGTACATAAGTATATACATTAGGGTGTACTGAAAAATTTTTGTTCTTGTGCTTTTTGTGCCCGTGGCAGAAGTTACATTTTAAACCGTTTGAATGTATCGAGAACGTAATCTTTGACCTTCACGATAATACTGACTTCGATGGACTGTTACTAGTGTAGATGGTGTATCGAATTCTGCTTCATTAGTCTCGATGAAAGTAAGCGGGCAATATTATGCAAAATTACGCAGGCATTTATTATGCTGACTGCTCTTTCATGACTGTAGTGCAAAGCCCTGTGTCTTAAAAGGCACCTAAATCGCGATTTTAGCACCCCGAAAGCTCTCTCTACTACGTTCCGAGCTTTGGCATGTAATTTGTTATATTTTTCCTCCTGTGTACTGGCTGGCTCTGAAATCGGAGTTAGAAGCCAAGGCTCCAGGGGATATACTTGATCACCTAAAAGCCAGCTACCACTTTGCTGTCTCATCAGGAACGAGCGTACTGCCGACGTGGTCCAAATTCCGGAATCATGGCATGAGCCCGGAAATTTTGCATTCACTGCTAAAAATTGCAGGCTATGATCACAAACGGCTTCAACATTTATGCTGTAAAATCCTTTCCTGTTCATGTACAGGCTGCTTGGCTTTGAAGGATCATTCGACGGAGGACCAATAATTGCAACGTGGGTGCAGTCGATAGCGCCTATTGTGTTCTTTATACCGAAAGACATATAAAACCTGTGAAAATAAAATAGATACATCTATTTAATTACAAACAAATAATTTATTATATAATTGCATACCCGCTTTTGATGGCCATTTCCTCTTCATTTGTTTTGGGAAACTGCACTTCATTTCTTTTTTTATTAACAAAAAGAGCCGATATGTGGTGAAGTGATCGCGACACTGACGGCTGGCTCATTGTAGCCATGAAAGAGTTTCCAACACATTTTTGGTATGAGCCATTTGCAAAGAAGTAAAGAGATGCAAAAAATCGAAGGCAGAATGGAAGCGATGTCTTCTGGTTATCAAATGGCATAAGCTCTTCAATAAGCTCTCTACAAACATCCTTTGATAGTCGAAAATATTGGACGAAAACTCTGTCAGACATGGAGAATGGATCATTGCTTTCCCGCAGGTTTCTTAGCAACCGTCTCCTTTCCACCACCTCTTCCTGCTCCATATCTATAGCACAAATAGCTAAAAGTGCTTCTTCCATTCTTTTTTTCACAATATTTTTCACGATTTAAATGTTTTTTGCACGATTTATCTTTAATCTTTAATTTCACTTCACTTTTGAACGCTCAAAATGTGTTTCAAAACAGCTGTTACTAGCTTGTTACCTCCTTATAGGCAGGTAACAGTTTTTGTGACTATTGTCACGGTAACAAGTCCTCAGAATACCGATGTTTTGATTTTGTTACCAAAGTGTTCAATTGTAACTGTGGTGACTATTGTAACCGCGTCAGAATAGCCCTGTAAGTCGCCATATTGTTAACGATTATGGCAACCCTTGTATTCTTATTGGAAAAACCAACTGGATTGGGATAAATACCAAAACAACAAAGAGGAACAAACAAAATGGAATTATGTAAAATAAGAAATAGATGCATAAAATGGAAGTTATTTTAACAAAAATGTGTAAAAAACTATGTTGCTGCAACAATTTGGCGATCTAGGCTCAAAGCATGTGTACAAATGCTCAAATCAGAAACATGCATTTTATGAACTTGTCATGCCACAGTACACCACGACACAAATGACTCTCATCTCGATTCCTCATCACGAAGACATCGAGTTGGGCGCCAATATGTCACCATGCACTGGCCAGATTGCTGAGGTTTTTCTAACGTCAATTTTCCTACTGTCGCACATCATTAAGCGGCTTGCTTGGTATGCCATGCTTAAGCCTGGGCTGGTAAACTCGCCGGACGGGGGGGATCTTTCCACTTAATGACATCGACACAATCTGACATGGCAAACATCAAGAATACATACCAAGGCTAAGAAACAAACGAACCGAAAGCACACAATATCCTACGACATAATAAAAATAAAAAAAACGGAGCCCGAACGGATATATCATTAGATGAAAACGAAACAAATGCGATCATTAAACCGAATTAATTAGAAATTGTAATATCCAAAGAAAATGTTTTGCGGGTGTAGGGAAAATAACTTATTTGTCGATATTTTTGCTGACTGGTGTAGATGTCAGCGTTGCCCACCCTCACGAAGCCCCTACGGCTTCACCATGACTCTGTTTCTTCTCAGAGTCCCAAAATGTTAACAACCCACAGAGACTTACCTTCACATACCCCTACTTTACCAAACTGGCCAACTACTCAGCCATACTAATGACGACCATAGATCGGATTTCGAAATGAAGTTTATTCAGCCTCGTATAAAGGCAACTATTATTTACAATTTCAAAAACTTAATTTTAATGGGGCCTCTAGGGCGAAGTTAAAATAAACTGTTATTAACAGATATAAGATGTGGGAGCACCCTTTAATGGTGTCCTTAATGAACTTTAACAACATTCAAAATTGTGATCAACTCTCACACTTAGGAACTAAACAAGGAACTTAACGCTAAATGAACCTCATGCAAACTGAGAACACAAACTTTAGATCAAAAGAATCTAATGTTGTCTAAGATACCCCATTTTGGGTAATGACGATAATAAAAGCCTAACTACGGAATCCAATAAATAATTAATATAAAATTTGACCCGAAAATTTACTGGGTACCCCTCGTATACCGGCTGAAAAGTTTATAGGATATAAGTAAAGATATCAGATATGGAACGAAATGGCCATTGATGATGAAAAAATATTATAATAAAATAAGAATAATATGTTCAATATATAAATATGTATAACATGTCAGAGGGTAAGTATGTCTGTCCATATAAAAAGGGATTCGTAGAAGCTAAAAATTTGAGATTTACTTTCTCACTTCGCCTGGGTTCTTACAATGATTATATTTTCTTATCGTTAAAAATGGTGTAATTTCAAACTTTACACCTATTCGGGCACAATAGAGGCTGTTCTGATTCAATTTTCAGGTTTAGGGTGCACCGTTTTCAATTAAGTTTCTAACTTTTCAAAATTTTCGTGAATGAAATCGAGATTCTACCGATGCGCACATATTTTCACTTTAATTAAATTTATCTACAATTCTTTAGTTTCGAAATTACGGTCTCAACAATGTGCACTAAATTTTTACTTAATTTCACTATTTTTAAATTCCTCTATCAACTAAATTTAGACTTTTACCACGTGCACTGGTTTTACTTTTACTTCAATAAGCGCCGAATTCTATAACCATGAAATTATGATCTTTACTATGTGCACTGATTTTACATTTACTTCAATAAATTCAGAATTCTACAACCATGGAATTTAGATCCTTAACTATGTGTACTGATTTTACATTTACTTCAATAAATTCCGAATTCTATAACCATGAGATTTTGGTCTCAACAATGTGCACTGATTTTACTTTTAATTCAATTATTCTAAAATTCTTTAACCATGGAATTTTGACTTTAACCATGGGCACTGGTTTTTACGTTGATTTCAATTTATCCAAAATTCTCTAACCATGAAATTTTAACTTTGGCTATGTGCACTTATTTTAATTTTAGTTTTTCACTTATCTACTAAGGCTCTTATTCTAGTGGATTAATAATTGTGTATGCGGGAATTTCTCCATTCATGGTCAACATTCATTTATCAATTTAATGATCTTCCGCACTTTATTTTTGCTTGGTCGAGATTATCTTTTCTTTCAGGTTTCTTTGCGAGAATTCGCACTTTATTTTCGCTTGGTCGAGTTTTTCTTTTTTTTTGGGTTTCTTTGCGAGAATTCGCACTTTTCCTAATCTTGCCCTATGTCCAAGATTCACTTGTAAGTCCGGGGGTTAAAGAAGCAACGGACTTACCTTTTTCTCCCTCAAGGGGGGGTTTTACATAAGCTGTTTTACCGGGGCAGTTGAATGATGGTGGTTGAACCTCGATACTTTTCTTCCTGCTGTACCGAGGTTAATGTTGCGTATGTTCACCTGGCGCTGGCTAGGCCTATAGGTCAGATTACTACCCTGGTACTACGCTTCCCCGAGACTAGCAGGTGTCGGAGACACTAATGACGTCTTGGTCTCGGTGGAAGCGCGTAATCTCGGTGGTGTCTCGGTGGTCTAACTAACTCCTGGGCCGGCGATTCCGGTTTGAACACTGGGAAGCTATAACAAAAGGAACACTATCAGGGTCTTGTGGTACTAAAATTTTCACCCCGTCCATATGGTGTGCAATCTTACCTATTTTCCGGTTGGAAATTTGTCTCCGGTTTATGGTCGAAAATTAAATCCTTGCCGTGCCTCGTTGGAGGCAAAAACGGGGTATTCTGCTGGTTCCTGGCAGATGATGGGGTTGAGCCCTTAATAATGTCACTATTGTTGATTCGTATTTTGACTTTTAATTATTTAATTCACCACTTTTTAAAGATTTTATTATATCACTGAATGGAGACTGCTGCTGTCGACTGTACGATTTAATTTCACAATTATCAATGACAGACAGATGTAAATTTTCGCAGCAGCTAAGCGATCGTTGTCCGTTATCCCACATTCCATTGTCTGCATGTATGTGTGCGTGTGTATACGTTTACTCGTCGCTTTAAGGGTGATGCGTAAACGGTTGATTGTAAGGCTTGGTGTTATGTGTAAACGTTTACTTGTGCGTATGGGTGTCGTGTGCAAAACGTTTACAATTACAAGTTGGGGTGGGGCGCAAAACAAACAGTTTCTTAGACGAAAACTGGTTTGGGCACATTCCACAAATTCCATTGCACATGATGCAATAACTGACGGGTAATGTTATTGTCTTAGGTCAGTTTTGTAGGGTAGTTGCCGGATGACTTGGCATGGGAATTTTTGAGTGCCAATATGGGGCCGTCACAAACCCAATCATCTGGAAGACAGTCATGGCGAGTGATGGGAGGGAAGGCAGAATTCAGATGGTTAGTAGTCATTGGCTTCTGTGGACAGGGTATCGCCACCGGAGGTATCAGAGACCTTCCGAGGGGATGGTGCTGAGTCACTAATACTAAACCTACTTAGTTCAACCCCCATTTCCGTTGCCAATGGTTTCGTATGGTCATAGTTACGGTGGGTGTAGTCTTCGTAAAGTCATTGTATTGTTTGTATTCGTTATCGTATTCGTTACGTATTAGTTTTCGTATGAGTGTCCTATCGTCGCCGTCTGCGAGAGCCGGATTGGAGCTGGGACGTACTTGGCAAGAGCGCTTCAACCTCCTCCAGTTGTTCTTCGTTCTCGATTTCACGCGGGTCATTTTCGCCGCATAGGTGGATTAGGATCTGGTCTTCAACGATCCGTAAAAACCGAACACCTCTTCTACCAGAAACTCGGCTTCCCGTTTTCTTGTATAGATCAGAAACCGCCACGCTGTCCTTAACTCGGAGTGCGCGTAGAGCGGCTCGTCCACTATCCACTAACTTGGGGAAATTTGTGAGAACACTCCACGATCACCTGGTAAAGTCCTGAGTGTACCACCAACTGAGAACATGCGTGTATGTCGAAATCTTGGGGTGCGTAGGAGATCCCTAACCGGTCCAGGACTTTAGCAACCTCAGCTCGAGGGTCACTGGTCACGGTTTGCGGGAAGCCCCTAATTGCAACCTTAGTATCCGCATACCCGAGTTGTTTTTTACGCAGGATGCTCTCCTTGTATTTCATCTTGGCGACTTCTTGACTTCGCGCGTAATCGAGATTCTGCTTTTGGATGTCATGCAGTTGGATGGAATGATCTAGCTGTTGAGCGTTCAATGCCTCGTTTTCCGCGCTCAGTGCGGCCACTTTTGCCTGCATCTGTTTCACGCTGTGCTCCAATCCGACTACTCGTGCGTGATACGCTTGATCAATCTCGCGGAGCTGTCGTCGCAGGGCTGCATTTTCGGCTTCGTAGCGTGTGTGCTGGCGTTGTTTTTCCTCACGCAACTGAGCAATGATCAATTGCGCGGATTCTTCTGCCCGCCGAAGTGTGGTCAAATGTAGGTCGAACTGCACACGCATCTGTACCTGTGCTTCCAGATTTCGCGATGCCTCCGACTGGGCAGCAGCTCGCTGGACTGTACTCGTATGCAATTGTTCGCGAAGGGTCTCTACCTCTTGCGGACTAGGACCGGGTTCAGCTTCGCCGTAACCTAGGTAGACGGCACGGACGGTGTAGTCGGCGTGTCTACAAACCGGGCAATCGGTTCGCTCTTCAGCGCGCCAAGTCTCGTGACATGTCCGATGGAACACGTGTCCACAATCGGTAGCGAAAACCTGTGGATTGGTGTCAGACAAGGTTTACAAGCATATGCTGCATTCAGCGGCGGACGACATGCTTGGGGTCACCTAATGGAGTTAGTCGAATGTCAGGGTCTTGATACTCTCGTGCTGCAAATATACCAAAAGAAAATACCCCTAAGTAACTTGAACGACTAATCATGGGACTATATAAACTCTGTCCTTACCCTAACTAATAGGATTTCCTTTGCAAGCTGTTGTTTTTCAAACACTAATGACATGACAGAACTAAATAACTTTACTCAAATAACGTATTCATCTAACACTGGACCTCGATCGCTCCTATCCCAATGTGTCTTCTGCTCCCGAGAATACTATGCTACGCAAAGGGTAACCCGTATTCCTCCGGCATTGGTCCACATTGGCCTAGAACCGATAGAGCTCTACTTACTAGTTGCTTCTCCAAAAATACCAAAACTAAATAACCGAAAATCTGTTGCTACATTCTCGCATATTCGATTATCACCAGAAGATATACAAAACTTAAAATTTTCACACAAACGTGTGCACGCAGTTGTATCTCACACACACTACTGCTTCAGATCCTTGGCGTGGAATACGCCCAGTCGCTTGCCTTTCAGGTCTTCAAGCTCATACAGACTGTTCCCGATGGGTTTCAGAATCCTACATTTCAGAAACTTTCTAGCCAACTTAGCGTTGAAATTATACTTAAAAGAGCTTTGTTGAAAGTTTCGTCGATATACCTCTTGACCAGGGATAAACTACACTTGTCTGCATCTGGTATTGTACGATCGCTCGTTTTTCTCGTATGCCTTGTGCAAACTTTCCTGAATTCTTGTCCGTACCAATTCTTGCGCCACTGACTTAGGCACTGTTTCTCCGCCAAGGTCTGTTAAAATTTGTAAGCGTCGTGCAAGCTGGTACATGCTTCCATGCGTTATCATGTTCATACCGAATAACGCGAAATATGGTGTTACTTTCGTAGCGCTGTGCACCGAAGATCTTAATGAACATTCGATCTGGGAAAGATGACGATCCCATTCGCGATGATCCTCCTTCATGTATGACCGGATTGCTGCCAAAACTGACTGATTTACTCTTTCAGACGCGTTTGCTTGCGGCGAATGTACTGCCGTCCTATGGTGTTTTATCCCAAAATTGTTCACGAAATCATTGAACTCTCGGCTAATAAATTGTTTCCCATTGTCAGAAACTATTGTTTCTGGCACACCGAATTTATGGCAGATCTCGTTTATCAGAAATTTAATTACACTCTTGCTGCTGGCTTTTGGCATCGCCTTCAGTATCACAAATTTAGTCAAATGATCCAGAATAATAAAGATAAATGTGTTACCATTACGGGAACGTGGATATGGCCCAAGAAAATCAACGAAGATTCGCTGAAAAGGTCGCTGGGTAATTACTTCTTTGCCCATCGGTGGTCTTAGGACTCGGTTAGCTGCTTTGGCTTCACGACACACTTGGCACGCGTCTATATAACTCTTCACTTGCGCGTTCATGAGCGGCCAATAGAAGTACTCCTTAATACGCTTTAAGGTCTTGTGGAAACCTCCATGAGCTACATGTGGTGGATCGTGAGCTCTTTTAACTACGCCAGCTGTTAACTCCGTTGGTACCCATACTTTCCAAGCGAAATCTTCGTGTAGAGGCACGCCGTCGTAATGCATCGTTCTTCTGTATACGATTCCATCGATCACAGTTACGTCGGGCAATCTACTTGCGTTGTCTTCCACGGTTTTAGCTAAATCCTTATACTCGTCGCTCTTAAAAGCTTTATCATCCAGATCGATCAGACGCATAACTTCCGCCGACACTTCTTCCATTTCATAACGTGATAATGTATCTGGCACAACGTTGAGTTTTCCTTTCCTATGCTCTACCACGAAGTCGAACGACTGCAGATGCAGACTCCATCGAGCTAATCGCCCACTGAGATCACGGTGTGACATCAGCCATTTAAGGCTGCTGTGGTCCGTGATCACAGTGAAAGCCATTAACTCGATGAAAGGTCTGAACTTTTTAATTGCGAGAACTACCGCTAAGCACTCACGCTCTGTCACGGTGTAGTTCCGCTGAGCAGACGTCAGCTTGTGCGAGTAGTACGCGATTGGATGTTCTCCTTCATCTTTATCCTTCTGGAACAGTACAGCGCCAATTCCTAAATCTGATGCGTCGCACTGTATGTAAAAACGTTTCGAAAAATCGGGATGCACCAAAACTGGACTCGTCACTAAGGCGTTCTTCAACTGGTCGAATGCCGCTTTAGCTTCTTCCGTAAAACAGAATATCTTGTTCTTCTTCAGCGTGTCCGAAATCGGGCTCGCGATAGTGGCATACTCAGAAATAAATTTGCGATACCAGCCGGTAGCGCCTAAAAAGCTCCTAACCTGCTTGAGGGTTTTCGGATACTTATAGCCAATTATCGATTCCACCTTGGAAGGGTCTGGCTTGATTTGGCCGCCGCCGACGAGATATCCCAAATATTTCAACTCCTTAAAGCAAAATCTTGATTTTTGAACATTGATGGTCAATCCTGCTTGTTCGAGGCACTTAGCAACTTGATTCAACAACTCTACGTGAGTCTCGAAATCTGGAGATACCACCAGAAGATCATCCAGATAAACGAAGACGCGATCACGGATAGCGGAAGGTATCACTCTATCCATTAATCGGCAAAGCCTTTGAGCTGCATTACACAACCCAAAAGGCATTACCTTAAAATGGTAGAGTGGTCTTCCGGGCACCGTAAACGCAGTCTTCTCTCGGCTGGATGGCTCCAATGGTATCTGCCAGAAAGCGTCTTTTAGGTCAACACTGGAGATGTAGTGTGTATCGCCTAACCTGCTGAGCAAGCCCTCTATATGCGGAAGTGGGTACGCATCCTTGACCGTCAGAGCATTAAGTTTTCGTGCGTCCAGGCACAGCCGATTCTTGGCCCCCTTTCTTACTAACGTTACGGGATGGCTCCATGGACTTTCACTGACTTCAATAACTCCTAGATCGAGCATGCGGTCCACTTCTGCATACAGAAGAGTCTGCACTGCCGGCGAAACAGGGTAATACCGATCCTTCACTGGCACTGCATCTCCAGTATCGATCGTATGCGTTTCCAATGTTGTTCTGCCAAGACCTTTCTTCGTATAGCACGGAAATTTCTCCATTACCGCTTCCAATTGTTCATTCTGCCGTGGTGATAAGGCATGAGTTCGAACCTCCTCCGAGGAAGCGACGTCCTCGCATAGGTCTACCCCTTGAGTGGTGATACTCTCTATGCTTGTGAACAATTTAAAGATTCGCATAAAATCAACTCCAAGATACAAAGCACGTTCTAAAGATGGAACGAGATAAAAGCTTATTTCCTCCACCTGCTTGTTGAAGTTAATTTTTGCGCGTATTCGGCCTAAAATCCTATGCGCACTACCATCGGCGGTTTTCACAGAGGAACCAAATCGATGGACTTCCAATCCAGCTCGGGCAACTAACTCTTGACATCCTTTGCCTAGGCATGTCACCGATGCTCCGCTGTCGAGAAGGCCCCCTACTTCGATACCACATATGTTAACTTTCGCGTAGAATCTATGGTCTTCTCCTTCGAATAGAGTGGTAGCGGCAATCTCTCTCCGCACCAATCGCCGTTTCTGGTATCGTATTCTCGCTCTATCGATCCGGTCAGATGGTTCTCCAAAGATTCTTTCTCTAACTATGCGATATTCTGCCATGCGCTGGTGTATTGGCCGGATTTCTTTCAAAATTGGAATTGGTCGTGGTACTTCTCCGCGATCATTATTTATCAAAATTGTAACCACTGCTTCTCCAATGGGTACTGGAATATTTTCTGCATCATTATCGATTTTGTCATTGCCGGTTAATCTATTTTCCGCTAAATCGTCATTCTTTATGGTGTTATTATTCATGGTGTTGCTATATGTTGTATCGTTTTCGGGAAGAGTGTTATTGTTGTTGATACTACTATTGCTGTCACTACTGATGGTGTTATCATTGATGGTGTTGTCGCTGATGTTATTTTGGACTAAATCATTCATGGCTGGGTCGTCCAAAGTTGAAATAGGTATGGCTGGGTCTAAAATTGTGTGGACCTCACCTCCCCAGTCTGAGGTGGGTTCCTGGGCTGGTTTCCCTGACACACTGGACACTTGGGCGTTACAGTGTTTTCACGGCCACACTTGTAACAGAAGACATTTCTCACCGTTGATAGGCAATCTCTGAAACTATGTCCTAAGGCCCTACAATTCCAACATATCAAGCTTCCAATAGCCTCTATTTCTGCATCTGCTTCAACTCCAACTCCATCTCCTTCCAGATTCACCTCGTGTACTCGCGGTTGGTTGAACTGCCGCGTGGGATATTGTTGCCGTTGTGTTGATAACAACGTCTCAGCTCTCCGTACTTCGCGTGAAAATTCATTGAGTGATGTCGCGGGTATTGGGAACATTAATTGAGATAGCGAAGGTTTTAAATTTCCCTTCATGATCTCCGCTAACTGCGCCTCAGTATAGGGAATTCGCTGCTGGTGTCTCAATTGCATAATGGTATTATAAAATTCTTCGAACGTTTCATGTGGCTGTTGACGTCTACTCAGGATTTGACTCTGAATTTGAAATTCATTATCATATCGTTGGAATTGCACTGACATCGCTTGCCGAAGCTCACTCCACCGAAGGTCAGGCGTCAATCTTCTACAGCTCCAATAGTATTCTAGAGCTGGACCTTCTAGCAAATGATGCAAATCTTTCAGCAATTCTGCAATATCACATTCCTTGTCTTCGCATATGACATCAACGCGGTATAAGAATTCCTGCACATTCATGGTCTTCTTCGTTCCGTCGAATTTTATTCCCCATTTAGTGACATCAGGTTTACGTCCACTTCGACTAGAATACTCCTCACGGCCACCAGAACTCGGACTGCGCCGCTGGCGTGTGTCATTCCTTCTTGCTCTGTTGCCTGGAGGTGGTGTTGACTCACGAACTGGCCAGAATCGTGGCGTTGGTGCCGTAAAATCATCGGTTGGCCGCTGCCGTTCTGTGGTCGTCGCTAATTCCATCATAGAAACCATTTCAGGTCTAGTGTTCCTCGAGGGTTGCTCTGCTGGTAAATGTCTGTCACGATCTTCAGCTGTTCTAGGATTCCTTCTACTTCTCGGCTCCTGCTCCAAGTAATCTGCCATATCTCGTCGCCTATTAGTTCCATTATTTGCCTGTATTGGCATCAGTGGCGGTGGTAATCGTTCTTCAAGTTGACTTCCCATACTGCTGGCTAACGATTGCCTAGTGGCTTCCACGATCGCTGGTAAAATTCGTCGTACAAGAGCTTCGTCGTCTCTTTGTCGATCCGTCTCCATTTGTTGATTCGGTTGCCGTTCCATATTGCTTCCATGACCGGATGATGTTGCATTTGCTCTTCGTCTATGACTAGCCAATGTACGACGGGCTGTAAGCGTGCTATAGTCTGGAGATTCTGGCGATTCTTCTTGATCCGTCAAATTGCGGTCGCTGGTAATCTGATCCAAACTCGCTGGATAAATCCTGCCTCCTGGCACACTGGTCGTCATAGGAGCTGTGGTCACGACTGTTGTTGCTGATCCTGCCGCAGTAGTGTAAGTGAGAGGTGCGGAAGCTGCTTGAGTGAAAAACGCTTCCACCGTGGACTCTAATGGTAAATTACCACTTCCAGTTCGCGCGGTGATCGCCGAACAGGCATGGTTAATCAACCAAAATCAAAAATGAATAAAGATAACAAAAATGAGAATTTCCTCCCCTAACTGGGGTACAATGCAAAATTATATCCTCTTAGAGGTAAACGAAATACGAGAATTATCAACAAATTGTAGGAAAATCAAAATGTCCAACGAGTGTTGTCTGTGAACAACAGCTTGCGATGGAAAGAAAATCAAATCTCTTGGTCGAAAAACGAAGAAAAGCAAAAGAAATCGTCGAAAAGAAAAATAAATGAGCTGAAAATCAATAATTAGTCGAAATGAAAAATATAATATAGTTTCGAATATAAAAATAAAATCAAAAAGAAAAGAAACATCACTTCTAAGCTTACATCAACCTTAGAAGAATGTTTATATTCTAGTGCACAACAAAATCAATTTTCATCAATCGTTATCAAATGATGCAAAACAAAAATTTTCTTGAAGATATTGAAAAATGTGGTATTTCAACTATCTACAATAGAGACTATGCTCAAGATATAAATTCAAAAATTGGAGTCTTTCATCCAAAAACGCTTAAAACTAAACTTGGAGTCTTTCATCCAAAATAACTAAAACTAAGGCTTGGAATCTTTCATCCAAAAATGCTTACTGACTTGCGGGATCAAACACCCAAAATAAAGATAAATGCTTGGAGTCTTTCATCCAAAAATGCGGGATCAAACACCCAAAATTAATAATCCAAACTAAAATCTTCTTGTCGTCGTAGATGGTAATTTGGGGTAAGTAAAGGTAAGTTACCGTGGGCAACTTGTGACAAATAAGCTTCGCAAAAATTTTCTTCAAAAACACAAAATCATAACAATTCATCGCTGAACTGATAGGTTTACTGAGAACCAAGACGAGGGCAAACGTTATAGGCCTGAGGCCACCTAACGTGTCTCACTCCTCCAGATTCTCCTGAACACTTCCATTGGGTTCAGCCTAGATAACTAGTAGTAACCTTAAACTTATTACTTTAATTTAACCGTTAACTACTAATTCAAAAACAAACAATATATAATCTTTCGCCGGGAATGCCCTAAACAATTCGTCGCAACGCGGTTCGATTATGAAATCTCATCCGGGACTTACGCATTGTCCTTAAACACTACCGAAACGAAAATGACTATAAATGAAAAATAAAAGCTTTGCCAGTCATGAGTTAAACAAATCGTCGCAACGCGGTTAAAATTTAAATTTTTCGCCGGGACTTACGCTAAGTTTAACTACATTAACATGAACGAAACGTGAAACTACTTACTCTACTTTACTTAAAAAAAATGGATCAAACAAAAATTCAAGTTTACTCACGATTATGAGCATTTGTTTCAGACTAGAATGCCAAAACAAGACTTCACGAACCGATCAATAAACAAAAACAAATCGAAAAACATATTATTGCCCCGAAGCAGATCCGTCGCAACGCGTCAAGAAATTTAATAACTCCTTAAACGGGACTTACGTATCGCGTAGGAACAAAATAAATTTTCATACTAAATTACGGATTAATTAGATATCCGCTCGGGCCCCACGTTGGGCGCCAATTATGTCATGCCACAGTACACCACGACACAAATGACTCTCATCTCGATTCCTCATCACGAAGACATCGAGTTGGGCGCCAATATGTCACCATGCACTGGCCAGATTGCTGAGGTTTTTCTAACGTCAATTTTCCTACTGTCGCACATCATTAAGCGGCTTGCTTGGTATGCCATGCTTAAGCCTGGGCTGGTAAACTCGCCGGACGGGGGGGATCTTTCCACTTAATGACATCGACACAATCTGACATGGCAAACATCAAGAATACATACCAAGGCTAAGAAACAAACGAACCGAAAGCACACAATATCCTACGACATAATAAAAATAAAAAAAACGGAGCCCGAACGGATATATCATTAGATGAAAACGAAACAAATGCGATCATTAAACCGAATTAATTAGAAATTGTAATATCCAAAGAAAATGTTTTGCGGGTGTAGGGAAAATAACTTATTTGTCGATATTTTTGCTGACTGGTGTAGATGTCAGCGTTGCCCACCCTCACGAAGCCCCTACGGCTTCACCATGACTCTGTTTCTTCTCAGAGTCCCAAAATGTTAACAACCCACAGAGACTTACCTTCACATACCCCTACTTTACCAAACTGGCCAACTACTCAGCCATACTAATGACGACCATAGATCGGATTTCGAAATGAAGTTTATTCAGCCTCGTATAAAGGCAACTATTATTTACAATTTCAAAAACTTAATTTTAATGGGGCCTCTAGGGCGAAGTTAAAATAAACTGTTATTAACAGATATAAGATGTGGGAGCACCCTTTAATGGTGTCCTTAATGAACTTTAACAACATTCAAAATTGTGATCAACTCTCACACTTAGGAACTAAACAAGGAACTTAACGCTAAATGAACCTCATGCAAACTGAGAACACAAACTTTAGATCAAAAGAATCTAATGTTCTCTAAGATACCCCATTTTGGGTAATGACGATAATAAAAGCCTAACTACGGAATCCAATAAATAATTAATATAAAATTTGACCCGAAAATTTACTGGGTACCCCTCGTATACCGGCTGAAAAGTTTATAGGATATAAGTAAAGATATCAGATATGGAACGAAATGGCCATTGATGATGAAAAAATATTATAATAAAATAAGAATAATATGTTCAATATATAAATATGTATAACATGTCAGAGGGTAAGTATGTCTGTCCATATAAAAAGGGATTCGTAGAAGCTAAAAATTGGAGATTTACTTTCTCACTTCGCCTGGGTTCTTACAATGATTATATTTTCTTATCGTTAAAAATGGTGTAATTTCAAACTTTACACCTATTCGGGCACAATAGAGGCTGTTCTGATTCAATTTTCAGGTTTAGGGTGCACCGTTTTCAATTAAGTTTCTACTTTTCAAAATTTTCGTGAATGAAATCGAGATTCTACCGATGCGCACATATTTTCACTTTAATTAAATTTATCTACAATTCTTTAGTTTCGAAATTACGGTCTCAACAATGTGCACTAAATTTTTACTTAATTTCACTATTTTTAAATTCCTCTATCAACTAAATTTAGACTTTTACCACGTGCACTGGTTTTACTTTTACTTCAATAAGCGCCGAATTCTATAACCATGAAATTATGATCTTTACTATGTGCACTGATTTTACATTTACTTCAATAAATTCAGAATTCTACAACCATGGAATTTAGATCCTTAACTATGTGTACTGATTTTACATTTACTTCAATAAATTCCGAATTCTATAACCATGAGATTTTGGTCTCAACAATGTGCACTGATTTTACTTTTAATTCAATTATTCTAAAATTCTTTAACCATGGAATTTTGACTTTAACCATGGGCACTGGTTTTTACGTTGATTTCAATTTATCCAAAATTCTCTAACCATGAAATTTTAACTTTGGCTATGTGCACTTATTTTAATTTTAGTTTTTCACTTATCTACTAAGGCTCTTATTCTAGTGGATTAATAATTGTGTATGCGGGAATTTCTCCATTCATGGTCAACATTCATTTATCAATTTAATGATCTTCCGCACTTTATTTTTGCTTGGTCGAGATTATCTTTTCTTTCAGGTTTCTTTGCGAGAATTCGCACTTTATTTTCGCTTGGTCGAGTTTTTCTTTTTTTTTGGGTTTCTTTGCGAGAATTCGCACTTTTCCTAATCTTGCCCTATGTCCAAGATTCACTTGTAAGTCCGGGGGTTAAAGAAGCAACGGACTTACCTTTTTCTCCCTCAAGGGGGGGTTTTACATAAGCTGTTTTACCGGGGCAGTTGAATGATGGTGGTTGAACCTTGATACTTTTCTTCCTGCTGTACCGAGGTTAATGTTGCGTATGTTCACCTGGCGCTGGCTAGGCCTATAGGTCAGATTACTACCCTGGTACTACGCTTCCCCGAGACTAGCAGGTGTCGGAGACACTAATGACGTCTTGGTCTCGGTGGAAGCGCGT
Source organism: Phaonia tiefii (assembly GCA_963931995.1). Taxonomy (NCBI): domain Eukaryota; kingdom Metazoa; phylum Arthropoda; class Insecta; order Diptera; family Muscidae; genus Phaonia; species Phaonia tiefii. The sequence goes on along the minus strand of OZ008371.1, from coordinate 95,134,750 downwards.
AATCTCGGTGGTGTCTCGGTGGTCTAACTAACTCCTGGGCCGGCGATTCCGGTTTGAACACTGGGAAGCTATAACAAAAGGAACACTATCAGGGTCTTGTGGTACTAAAATTTTCACCCCGTCCATATGGTGTGCAATCTTAACTATTTTCCGGTTGGAAATTTGTCTCCGGTTTATGGTCGAAAATTAAATCCTTGCCGTGCCTCGTTGGAGGCAAAAACGGGGTATTCTGCTGGTTCCTGGCAGATGATGGGGTTGAGCCCTTAATAATGTCACTATTGTTGATTCGTATTTTGACTTTTAATTATTTAATTCACCACTTTTTAAAGATTTTATTATATCACTGAATGGAGACTGCTGCTGTCGACTGTACGATTTAATTTCACAATTATCAATGACAGACAGATGTAAATTTTCGCAGCAGCTAAGCGATCGTTGTCCGTTATCCCACATTCCATTGTCTGCATGTATGTGTGCGTGTGTATACGTTTACTCGTCGCTTTAAGGGTGATGCGTAAACGGTTGATTGTAAGGCTTGGTGTTATGTGTAAACGTTTACTTGTGCGTATGGGTGTCGTGTGCAAAACGTTTACAATTACAAGTTGGGGTGGGGCGCAAAACAAACAGTTTCTTAGACGAAAACTGGTTTGGGCACATTCCACAAATTCCATTGCACATGATGCAATAACTGACGGGTAATGTTATTGTCTTAGGTCAGTTTTGTAGGGTAGTTGCCGGATGACTTGGCATGGGAATTTTTGAGTGCCAATATGGGGCCGTCACAAACTCTTACTTTTCTCATTTTGACAGTCAGTAATTTGATTGTCAAAATAATATAGTTCTGACTAAAAGTTAACCAGCCAACATTGTGGGTTAAATCATAGTTAAGGAATGACTGAAAAACACAATTCGATTTTTAACCAGAATTTAACTAAGAAACGAAGATCACCACTGACCGAAAAACTGGCCATAACTGCTCTTGGAGTTGTTCTTCTTTATATCAGTTGAATGATGACAAAAATTGTCGACGTCGCGCTCTAAGCTTCTATATACCACCTTTAATGTTAAAGGCCATAACTGGTGGTGGCTGCTTTTGTTGTTCAGCAGTATCACCTTGCGACTTTCTGGGCTGATGTTGTAGTTGTTCTTCTTTATATTCGTTGAATGATGACAACAATTGTCGACGTCTCGCACTAAGCTTCTATATACCACCTTTAATGTTAAAATTCTCCCTGCGTGACACTTTTCTTCGAGGTATTTCAGCTTCATGATTTCCTTGGATATTCGTTTTTTTTGTATACAAAATACACAGAAAAAATTTCTCGAAGTTGTGTTGCCTTTTTGTATGAAACATTTTTTGTATGAAACTAAAAAAGTATGATTTATTACCTAATCTCTTATTCAGCATTCGCACTAGGATCGATTTTCTTGATTTTGCCACTTTTGTTGATTTCAAGCAAAAGTCAAGAAAATTTGATTGATTTCCCATACGTTTTGATAGACGACAAATCCGGTATTTTTTTCCTATTTGTCTAGGAATCAGGAAAAAATGCTTGATTTGCTTTATGCAACGCTGTTTTATTTCACAGTACGAACGAATAGTACATTTGTTTACAACCATTTCAATCACGGTGCATCGATGTGGTGGTACCACTAAAATACCCGACTTATTTAATTATTGAATTTCTTAGGTATTTATTGTTTCTCAAACATACATTTTTTATATTTTTTTTTTCAACTTTTATTCCTGGAATACATTTGAGTTGAATTTGATTGTGGGAAAATACCAGACAAAGCTATATGCCTATTGTTGTCGGCTTGGTGTGTTTGTTGTCGTAGTAACGCTACCTCGTCAATACTCCTTGACTTTCAATAAAATCAGGAAAACCCCCAATGCGACCACTTCAGATTTTGTTAGGATATTTGATACAAAAGGCAATTCTCATTCCTATTGGCTTTGTAAAATTTTGATTTGAAAATAGGTAACTCTTCAAAATATATTTGTTTTCGAAATGCCAAAATATAAAAGTACATATTCTGAAAAATAATTCATTCGGGGTTACGAGAACAGCAGTTAATTTATTGGAAAAATTTAACTAATAATTTATTAATATGTATATGCGTGTCCATTAGGGCGGGCCAAATTTTTTGTTGATTAGAGCCGCTCCCTAGGATGATTCTATGGACAATTCTAAGCAACTTTGGTGAAGGAACCATAGGTCTATCTCGATTTTCGAGTCTCCCACTTTTCAAAAAATGATTTTTTCCCTATAACATCATTTTGATTCAAAATTCGATTTTTTATTCATCGTTATATTATCTTTTTTATGTGTATATGGGGGGTTTTTGGGGTCGAGAAATTCATTTCTGATCTTTATTTTTACCTATGGCCACCGCCAGAGGGCGTTTCATGCATATTTTTTTCGTCTATTTTCCGAGAAAAATTACAAGTTTTTCGGTAAAATTGATCTTTATTTTATTTTTTTCAACAGAAATTCAACCTAAAAAATAAGAACATGTGTAAAAAAAATGAATTTAGTGGAAGAAACACGAAATAAGTTATTTTTGAAAGTCTTTCTTGCTTTCAAGTCTGGGGTATTTTGCACGGTTTTCTGATGTAACTGCCATAACACGGTGTCGACTTTTTTATAAAACACGTTTAGAAACGCTAGCCAGCAATTTAACATGTATTTCCGTTGCTTGTATGTGTACCGGAATTCTTGGATCAGGCAATAGTGGATCATCGTATTCTAAATATTGTTCCAAATGATCATACGGAATGGTATGCGTAAACGGTGGTTCGAATAAGACATCATCTTTATTTAAATCAATCATATTCATATAATCTGTACAATTGAAATTTATCACAGGTTTTTGATAAACTCTAAGATGTGCCGGGTCGTACAGATTTCTTCGGTAGTGTAAAATTTTCTTGATTGCGATGTTTCGTGTCTCTTTTTTATCATCAAATAACATCGCTAACAAAATATTTTCGGAATGTGCATAATATGAATTGTCTTTAATGAAATTATTATTGCGAGTGCTGCTGCTATTCTATCAGACACACCAAATCGATCACACATCGCAGCGAAGTTCGAAGCATCGTATCTGGGAGTATACGGTCCTCGTATCATTGACGGAACATCTTGTGGATTTGAACTTGGCTCATCTGTATCAGTACTTGGTTCATATGCTAAATGGGTCTCTTCAACGCTTGTTGGTATTATTGTTGACGTTGGTACTGGCTCTTCAACTTCTGGCACGGATTCTGGTATCGTCAATCTTCTAACATTATTTTGATCTCGCATAAACTATTTCAAATGATCTGGAATCAATCCACATGAGCATAATGCTGCCTTAAAGTCACATTGACATTTGCCGATGTAAAATAGTTCTTTTGTAGATTGCACGAACGTTCTGAATGTGGCGTTTTTTGGATGTTTATTTTCGATTTGATACTTGTCAATCAATGTACCCAATTTTCTAACAACACTTTTTTTTGTTAGAATTTCAACATTAAGTTGACTGCAAATTTGAATCAATTTGACTGTTACGTGCGGTACGAATGTTTTATACGAAAACATTTTGTTTTGGAGTTTAGCACGTTCGCCCAAGAAAACAAAACATCTTAAAATATCCTGTTTCGTTGGCAGATTGAGTCCACTCAAATCACAAGATCCACCAAAAACAGCAACATCGTACGAAGGCAAATGCTTCAAATGATTTACGGTACTTGTTGATGTTGTTGCGGTTTGCGATGTAGACGGCAATGCATTTGGATCCATTGTATACTTTTACTAAAATAATTAAAAAATAACTGAAATTAGTATATTTTACAACATTTGGTTCGAATATATTTTTTCCACCTACAAATTGGTAAATACACAGTGGTAAAAATGGTGAGAATTTTATTTATATTCAAATATCAAATTTTGATTTGAAACAAAAAACAAAAAAAAAATGTTTTTAATTGACTTACTTAAAATTAATAACAATAAATGTCAGAGATAAAAAGTTGAAATTAAAATATGCATGAAACGCCCTCTGCCGGTGGTCATAGGTAAAAATAAAGATAAGAAATGAATTTCTCGACCCCAAAAACCCCCCATAAACACATAAAAAAGATAATATAACGATGAATAAAAAATCGAATTTTGAATCAAAATGATGTTATAGGGAAAAAATAATTTTTTGAAAAGTGGGAGACTCGAAAATAGACCTATGGATCCTTCACCAAAGTTGCTTAGAATTGTCCATAGAATCATCCTAGGGGGCAGCTCAAATCGAATTTTTCGGCTCCATACAAATTGGCCCGCCCTAGTGTTCTTTTGATTATAGGTCAGTGTTTCTTGAAATTCGGGCAAATTTATCTTCAAGACCACCTATTGGGAGAACATGGTTCGCCTAGCTACCACAGTTATTAACAATGGTTCTTGGGTTGGAATCCAGCGTGATCCTGAACAATTGCCGTACACAAAATGTGTATTGTGAGTAGTAGAAATGTGTTGGTGGCCTATGATTTTAAGGAGTACATCGATACAATGGAAGAGAGGAAACACGGATGATTTGAATCAAAATTCATATTATAGCTACTTTAACTCTTAGACACATTGTGAAGTTTATTTCGGTATAATTTTGAATGTATGGTGCTGCCATTATATTTTTCCTTGATCACATTCAGTCCCCTACTTACACCAATCAAAGCTCAGTTGATTATTTAACATTCTTCAGCAGAAATATAGCTTCCCTTTAAATTTGATTCATGAATAAAGATTAATACATATAATTTATTGTGGACAAACTATTGAGTCTGAAATTTTTCAATTGCAAAATAGTAAATTTTATTAGAAAATATAATTGTAAGGTACGATACATTTACTAAAATATGTGTGTACAATTACTTATTTCGCGTAGTTAAATTTACGTATATTATTTACCATTCAAAAATAGACTCGCAAACCTCTCATAACTTTTTATGAATAAGGCCGTTAATTTGTATGACTCTTTAAATGTTGCGTATATTTGAGAGGTAGCCCTCTTTTACAATACAAGTTTCTACGATTCTTATCGGGTACATTTTCTACACAGGTACATTTTTAAAATGGTGTCGTGAGCATAGACGAATATAGGTATATATAATTTTATTCGCTCAATAAATTAAACGTCATAGGTACGATGGAAAGTAAACATTGGATTTTGGAAAACTTGGGTTCAATAATATATATAATAGTATACAACGGTCAACAAAGGTACAACAACCGAATTTCGTGTTTTTGTGGCAAACTAGTTGTGTTAAATACAATACAAATGTATACCAATGATAAAAGTCAACAAAAAAGGGCAAAATACACTTAAATTTTTCAGTTCTACACCAAAACGACAGGAAAAAGTTAAGTGAACATATTTTGTAACTCCACCTGGTGTAAGCTAATTTTAAATTTAATTGCTCTCATTTCCACAAACCTACGATGAAGAGTGTGAAACGAAACGTCAGATGAGAGATTAAGTGAATCTATGTATGTATTATTCTATGTGTATAACGTTTACCGCCCGTTGTTGTGAACAATTTAATTCCAATTTTGTTTTCAGTCGGAATCAAAAGTCTATCCTTCAAATTTAAAGATATAAAAGTATACGCTATCTTCCATTAAATAAAATAATTTAAATGATCTTACCATGTGTAAACCATTTTGCAAAATTTCTGCCTTTGAGTCTCTCCTTGATAAAACTTTCTTTCGCAAAAAAAGATAACAAAATTTATCTAAGATAAATTTTTGTTGCCATTTCATGAAATTTAACATGTGGCAACATTGTCATTGCTCAAGTCCACTTAATATCGCTTAGCTGTGCCGTACAAATTAAGCTTTAATTTAACTTTAGTGGGGTCAAAAAACACACCTATTAATGTACCATGATCTTGCAATTCAGTTTCATAAAAGTGCCAGAATTTACTTGATGGAAATTTTCGTTCAAAGACTGCCAACACCATCTACATCTGTTCGTATATTTCCCAAATAATTTTACATTTTACGACATCTACAAATTCCAATTCTTTTATAACGTTGCGGCTCCACAATCAACTTGCAGTTGATACTCTTTTACATATACTGGTTGTCAAAATGCGATAAATTTGACAGTTGTGATACAGGCTGTGCTCGACAGTTGAAGCGACTTCATTATTGAAATGTCGTCATCAAGGAAAGTTTCTATAATTCTCGCGTCGGTTGTTATTTTAGAAGAAATGAAAAAGATAATAGAGGAAGAAAAAAAAAAAAAAAAGGTGACAAGAAAATATTGGGTGAAACCAATGCTAGCTTTAAGGTAAGCAAATTGAAATGAAATATTTTTATATTTGTATTTATATTAATGCATTACTTTTTGTTTATTAAGGATGGAGCACGACTTAGAAGCTCATTTGATGAAAGACCTAATGTGGGACGACGCTGCTGATTTCAAAAACTTCACCAGGATAGATGTTACTAAGTTTGAAGAGCTACTAAAATTGGTAAGATTTTAAAAATACTATTTGTAATAATATGTAATAAAGTTTGTGTTTGCTTTTTACAGGTTCACGACGGCCTAAAAAAAGAAGACACACACATGCGCGCTGCACTTTCGCCGAGGCTGAAATTGTGCATAAGTTTAAGATTTATTGCCACTGGAGACTCCTACAAGTCTTTGCAGTTTTTGTCGAGAGTGTCCAGGAAAACGATAGGCAAATTTGTGCCAGAGGTGTTAGAAGCGATATACCGAAGTCTGCAAGTGGAATATTTAAAAGTAAGTTCTCACCACAAACAATAGTATTTGATAATACTAAATAAATTAAAAATGGTATTTTACTGGTTTACAGATGCCCAATACTGAAAGAGAATGGCAAGAAATAGCAACGGACTTCAATCAATTATGGCAATTCCCTCACACACTAGGTGCACTCGATGGGAAGCATATTCGGATAAAGGCTCCGGCGAACTCTGGTTCGCTATTTTATAATTTTAAAGGGTATTTTAGTATTGTGTTGTTTGCTGCTGTTGACGCACACTCACGTTTTAGATATATAAACGTCGGCAGCAACGGCAAGTCATCAGACAGCACAATTTTTACCGAAAGTTCGTTATACGAGGCCATGCAGAATGGAACTTTAAATATTCCCCAGCCGGAGGAGTTGGTTGTCGACGAAGGGAGTAAAATTCCTTACTTCTTTATTAGCGACGATGCTTTTGCTCTCGATAGGCACATTATGAAGCCCTACAACAGAAACATGAAACTAAGCGTGCCTCAAGAAATTTTTAACTATAGGCTTTGTCGGGCAAGAATGGTTGTGGAATGTGCCTTCGGTCGGTTGGCCAGTAGGTTTAGAATATTCCACAGACCAATCGAAGTTAAACCGGACTCTGTGGACGCTATTGTGAAGGCTTCTTGTGTCCTTCACAATTATTTGACTAAACCTCGTACGGCCAGTGTAGCAGAAGCGGCTGACAGTTAAATAATTGATGCGTTTTCTGCAATTGGCAACCAAAGCCAAAGAACGTACAAGTACGCGTGCAGAACTAGGGATGAGCTGTCACGATACTTGACAACTAGAGGGAACGTAGATTTTCAATGGAAGAAAATTAATATAAAATAGTTTTTTTTAAAAATAAAAAAAAAATGATTTTTTATTCCAGGCCAAAAGGGTTTGTACCTTTAACAACCAATAAAATGCATCAACCAATAAAACAATAAAATGATTATTACTCAATTCAATTCATTAATTTCATAAATTTCACAAGTCTTCATCTACAATCTCTGCATCAGACATTGCAGTAAATAAAATATCATTTTGCGACGAACTTTTCGAGAGAGGTGTTGATGTCCTTGATATTGCTGTGCCAGAGCTTTGCGAGCAAGATGTCGATGGCCTTGGCAAGTTTGCTATGGGTGCGAATACTCTCGTTGGGACTATTTGGCAGACATTTATTCCAACATTATTTTTTAAACTATTCTTTTTTTTGGTTGTAAGCATCATTTGAATTTCTGCCATTGCGTCATAGGCGTCCCCTTCTGGTAAATCTCTTAATTGCCTATCAACACTTTCTGAAAAGAGGTGAAACACACTGACGTCTTTACCTATGCTTAGTAATTTGTCAATTGCATTATCCAATTTTGAATTGGGCTCTGGAGTATGTTTCCTTTTTTGTGTTACACCAGATTGGGACGATGCAGCAAAAGAACTATCACTTGCCTCAGCATCTAAGGTTTCCTCCAATAATGAATCAACATTTTCCTTTAAATATAAACAAATATAGACATAAGTATTTATATATATGCATATACATATATCTGCTGTTATAAGCAAAACACATTTTTTAACACATATTTCATCTACCTGGAATGAGTTGTCCAAAGTTTTACGACGAGAAAGAGATGCATCCACAAATGACATCTGAGTGTACCAAAATATGCTTGGCAGGTATACGGAATCTGCGTCACATCCAGATCTTTTACTTTTTTCAATTTTAGCCTTTTCCCTCGTGTACACCGTCCGGAGAGATTTAATTTTCTTTTTTACGTCCTCGACAGAAATTTTAGTCTCTGCAGCAATGTCCGCATACGCCTTCATTTTTAGGTCATTGCGCCTGTATATAGGCGCATTCATATTCCATAACTCTTCCCTGCTTCTATAAAGTTCAATAAACTTCAGCAAATCACTTTGTTTATTCATTTTTTCACTTAAAGCAATTTTTTACATTAACAACTCTTTTGCCTAAAATCACCACCACACTTGCATTCGATTTTAACGCGGGAAAACAAAAAAAACAATGCTGTGTCAGCTGTTTAGTTGAAAGCAAATCGCCCAGCTCGGTTGATAGATAAAATCGCCATCAACCACCAGACGACTCACAAAAGTGTGAGTGTATTAGTATAAATCTTTGAGAGTATTACTGGTTGACGGCGATTAGTTGATTGTGGAGCCCCCGGGTAAGGGATGACCAAAAAGGACGAACACGTAGAGAAGAAAAAACCCTCGTAGTTGAGAACCAATAATGTCGAGCGATTCACAGAAACGCATTTCTATCTCGTGTCATAACTTGATTATTTCATAGTTTTTACATACTTTGTGTAATTTTATTTAAACATGGTTAGATACCGTAACATCATCAGAAAACTGCTCGTGAATTGAAATATTCTAGGAAGAGAGTAAGAGAGTGATTAGAGAAACGAGGCGTTTCAATCGTTGTTTTTGTTGGAATTTCATACTAGGAGTAACTTTTCTTCTCTACTTAAGGTTCCATACTCTTTGGGATGACTTTCGCACATGTTTGTTTTTGCAAACTTGTTTAAGATTATTTAAGAGCCTGTAAATTTATGAGTTGCTGTACGTTTAAATTATAATGTTAAAAAATACAGTTAAATTGTGTAGTAGTTCACTATTCTATCAACGTCTACCAAAGTTCAAGTGTTATCAACGAACCTTGTCAACAAACAAAAACGCGGATGGGTCCAATTTTTACAAAGATGTGTCGTCAGAAGAGCAAACAAAGAGCCATACGAATCCATTTGCTTCAAAAACGGCTATCATCGACACACAGGAATCTGAGATTGTTGGTAATGATGCTGGGACTTCATTGAGCTTGGATGAGAAAGATCGTCGCTTAAAAGTTATACAGCTGGAGGTGGATATAGCCAACCAGGAAGGACGGCGGGTTCCCGCTTTGGATTCTTTTAGTGAACACCATTGGGAGAATGTTCTGGCGCTACCGACTAAGTCGGCACGAATGAAATACTACGGTTTCCTTTGGCAAGTAGAAATGAAGAAGCTGGCAAGGAAACGAAAGAAGGAGGAGAAGGCTATAACCGCAGTGGACCGTATACAAAGTGTACGTGAGGAGAGAGCAAACAATGACCATATTATTTATGGGTTGGGCCATGTTTCAATGTTTTTACGCTTTTACGACGCAACCATAAACCACTGGCTGAATAACAGGTATATTGACTTTTCGGCACCTTCGTTATAATTCTGTGGTAACAAACAATAACAGCCTAACCCGATTCTAAAATTTTTCAGGGAGAGGAGTCGGAGTTTTTGTGATAACATTGTTACAGATAACAAGGAAATTAATTCTTTTACTTCTTAACAAAAAAAAAAAAAAAGAGTTGCTTATTTGAGCACGGTGACTTCTCAAAATTTTTTTTTTCAATTTTGTCCTAACTCGAGTTAGGCTCTTATTGTTTGTGACCACAGAATTATTGATTGTTCAATCCTAGAAAAAGTTATATAATTTTGATGAAACAAAGCATAAACTGAAACTCATCTCCATACTTATGTAGGTACAAATGCAGTTTAACCACATATCGTCACCTAAAATCCAAAAGGCCGTAACTGCACTTGTAAGTGTTTTTCACAGGAGAACCAAAAAACAAAAGAAAAACAACTAAAAAGATAATATAAAAATTTTGGAATCAGCATTAGAAAACAAAAACGGATTTGTTTCGAAAAAAAAATTAATGGAAAAGATTTACGGCCTTATTCATAAAAAGTTATGAAGTTTGAGAGTCTATTTTTGTATGGTAAATCATATCTCATGCTGCCCACACACGATGCAACATTGTTTGCAACATGTGTTTGAAATCTGGTTTAATTGTTTACCACAGACGATGCAACTAAAATTGAAACCATAAATGAAACATCAGTCGTTGAGTTTTTCGCTAAACAAACATACGCGGAGGGAACAAATATTTTTAGTTTTATTTTTATAACTATCACATTTTACGTTCCATAATTCTGGTAAATTCTTATATCCATTTATAAAATTTCTCTAGTTTTCATTATTTCCAATTGTCTCTCTTCGCTTTCCTTTACTCCGCGAATTATAAAAACGAATCTCATAGCACGACTGTTTGCAACGAATGATAAAGCAAGAAAAGTAAACATCGCCACACATGATGCAACTTTGTTTTTGAAACACAGAAAATATTAACAAGTTTTGATATTTTTGCAACCAACAATGAAACACGATTGTAAACATGAAACATTAAGCGTGTTTTGGTTACACCGCTTGCTTATATATTCGCTTATTTTGTATGGAGCACTTAGCGAAGACTTAGCGAGAACTTAACGACGAGAATTGTTTTCGCTAAGTTTAAACAAATTTTTTTTGACATCGTTTACTTTAATTTAATTTAATTTAAATTAATTAATTTATTGCGCCTTATTAAGGACAATATTTAAGAATCGTGTATTATCTTAAAAACATAAATTTGGAACAGTTACATACTTTGCAGGTTTTGTGCCAAGAAATGTTTTAGAACAACATGATGTATGAGAACGACCTTGCTCCCGGGACTACAATAACGTGAGAGTTTGTATTGTCTCGTATATAAAAATAAATGCAGATATAAAAATATATAAAATGTACAAATTAAACTTAACAAATATATAGGGACGTATAAAAACAAATGGAAAAATATTATATTAACCTCTATGGGTTCCCGCTATTGATTTTGAATAGAAATTGTAACAAATATTCACATTTGTATCAAAATTTGGTGGACTTTCGTTGAGGAATCCAATTGGTGATAAGTAGTTCGCATTCGTCCAACTATAAAGTTGTTGCCTATTGAAAATATCAACTATTATCTGATTTGGGTGGTTACGAAGTCTAGAAATTAATCTATTTAAAATGGCCGTCGGTGGTGCAATGGTTAGTGTGCGCGGCTCTTGTGCATGAGATCCTGGGTTCGAACCCGGGTCTGACCACCTGAAAATTTCATTCGGCGGCGGTCACCTCGCATAGTGACGGCGACACTATCGAGTATCTAGCCATGAAAAAGCTTCTCAAATTACCGTTCGGAATCGGTGTAAAACTGTAGGTCCCAATCAGTGAGTGAAAACTGGAAAGCGCACAGCTCAGTGATTGTGAGAAGTTCTCCCCGGTCCCTTCATGGGATGTAATGGGAAACCATTTATTTTTTTTTTTAAATATCGCAGACATATAGACCTATTGGCGTTATTCGCGACTCTCTATAAATTACATTATTTGAGTATCGTTTATTCTCAGATTCAAAGTATTTGCCTACACAGTGACGCAAAACTTTACGTTCTAAAATACCCAATTCTTTCATAATTATTGGGGAAATGCTAAACCAAATTGGAAATCCGTAGAGGAATATTCAACCCTTATTCATATATTTGAATAAAATGACTTATCGCTAAATTGCCGTAACCAAAACACGACTATTGCTACACACGATGCAACATGGTTTGAAACATGGTCATGTTTCAAACAATGTTGCATCGTGTATGGGCAGCATCAAACCTCATAACTTTTTATGTTAAGCGCGTTGGAGACGATCAAATAATTCCATCAACGCATTAAGGGGATGGGTGCAATCGGCTTTCATCGGCTGCACGTACGCGTTGTCGGCAATGATTGATGAAAATCAAAAATTTTTAATTTTTTAATTTGATGGCGTATTATTTGATGGTCTCGCTATGATTGACCACAACAAGCTCAGTTATGTAGTGAAAGCCGACATGGACAAGTGCGCGGATGACAAAATGTAGTTGACTTCAACTCTTCTAAAAGTGTCCATACACGAATATTCTGAATCGAGAATAATGTATGTGTCACACCGATGTGATGCATGCATGAATCGAGAAAATCAAAATATTTTTATATTTTGGCTTGATGCGCGATTCTGATACACTCGTGAACCATCGTGTGGTAAAACTGCTAATTTTGTGTCGAAAACGAAAGTATAAAGATGTGATCGGAACAAACGAAAAAAAAATTGTGTTTGGAATATATTGCTGTATATCGTTCGCTTACTGCTTTGTGGGATGTACAGAACCGTTTTTTGGTTTTCTTTATTTTTTTGTCTTTAATTGCAACGGTCATATCAACTAAAAAAGTCTTTTGATAAAATACATCGGACACAATGCAACAGCCTTGCGGCTCGGAAGCTGAACGAACATGAGTGATTATACGAAAATTAATCACCGTGTGTAGCAAAGCTTGCATCAACATATACATGGTTGAATCGCGATTCAGATTCATCGTCTATGGACACAATAAAAGATTTTCATGAGTAAACCTATTCCGTTGTTTATTTATTTACCTATATATTTGTTAAATCATGTCCCTATCCACACACGGAGACTTTTGTCGCCGAAACTTATCGGATCCTCTTTTGAAGTCGCTTGTAGCATCTACACAAGGTAACTTTTGTCACGGCGACTCGTGACGATTATTGTTTTCGTGTTTGCTTTTTCTGACATTGTCACATTTGTCTTTGTTTACACTTTAGTGTTGTGTAAATTATTGTGAGGAATATTATAGAGGCAGGGATTTTGTTCCACTAAAATAATCATGTTTTCAATATTTTCATGCATCCACTTTGCCATTTTAATAATTTTCTTTCAATTTTAAAACAATAACAAACTGAAATTTTTTGGCGTTCTAAAATACTACGAATGATGAATAAAACATAACGTCAAAAGTATATGGAGCTAACTTAACTTAAGAACAACACCAAAGCGTGTCGCCGAGTACAGGCAACACCGTACCCCTCTTCTTACATCTTACCTCCCTTTCTCACAAACTCGTGTCGCCGGCGGCAAAAGTCTCCGTGTGAGCGCAGAACAAATAGCAATTGGGCGGTAATTGGCGGGGTCACTTGCATCACCTTTTTTGGGAATAGGCTGGACGTTGGCTACCTTCCAACACGCCGGGTAAACCCCAGCGCGGTATGCAAGATTGAAAAGGTTGCGCAGTGGGCGTGCCAGTGTTGAAGAGCACTTACTTAGAACCAGTGCTGATATACCATCCGGACCCGGAGATTTACCTACGTCGAGATTCGCGAGAACCTTTTTAACTCCTCGTGTTCGAAAAAATATTTCAGGCATGAAGCCAGATACGTTATCTACTACGGGGAGTGGTTGATTGCTTTCCGGCAAGGAAGAATTCCTTGCAAACATTTCAGCCAAAAGATTTGCTTTATCAGCCGGTTCAGTGAATAAGTGGTCATCTTTGACAAGAGTTGGAATAGAAGAAGAACTATTCTTTATTCTTCTCGCAAATGACCAAAAGTTCTTACTTCCCCTAGGGAAAGAGAGGACATTAGCACGAATACGCTGTTCGTAAAGAAATTGTTCGCGTAGAAGTACTTTGGCACATTCTGATCTTGCCTGCCTGCGTAGCATTTCAGTGTGGACGTTTTTATTTCGACACCATTCACTGAATGCTTCCTCTTTAGATCTGACAGCATTCTTGCATGTCTGGTTAAACCAGCATTTTTCATATGGTTTAACCGAAATGTTTTTTGTCGGAATGAATGACTTCATACCGATTAAAATTATCTTTACAATCATTTCAGCAGCAGCATCAATGTCATTATCTAGAAAGCAAAGCTTCCAGTTGAAATGCTGATAAAAACTGTTGAGCTCAGCCCAACGTGCCTTTTCGTAGGAAAAAGTTGTTCGCTTCGGGGCTGAGTTTGAAACGAGTCGAAGAGCTGAATACGAGAAAGATGCCGAAATGACACAGTGATCGGAATTACCAAGAGGTGCAAGAGTGATAACTTCATACTTTTCAGGGTGTGAAGTTAAGAATAGGTCAAGTAAATTACGGTAGTGCCCTTGAACGCACGGAATGTGCGTCGTTGTTGTGCGCTGCGAAGAGCTCAGCGTATTGGCCCTCCGGAGTTGTATGGTTCGAATGGGTTAGCCAGGCGGAGTTATGGACATTAAAATCACCTGCGACAGCAATTTCACTGTCCGGATATTTCTCCAAAATTTTGGATATGGAGTCAGAAAGGGCGTCGAAGCCATTAAAGGATGCCTCCCTTTCCGCATTGGGCCTTCTATAAAGAAATCCGAAGTGAAGGACATGTGTTCCAATCCTAAATTTAACCCAAAGGGAGTTAAATTCCGGATCTTGGGAGTCCAAATGACGCTGACTCTGAAACACTACGCCATTTTTTATATAAACCACAAGGCCTCTGTGGAAACAAAAAGAGAAAGAACGTGATACCCAGGAACGTGAAAATCCTGTGGATCAGAATCCTCACACACCTGGGTCTCACAAAGAGCTAGAATATCGGGCCGGTGAACATTAATATGGGAGTAAACACTAAAAAAATTCGTTCGCAGCCCTCGTATGTTGGCAAAGTGAAGAGAAATTGTGAGAATTTGTGAGAGAGGGAGGTAAAGATGTCTTCAAATAAAAACAAAGCGAATATGTGGCATGTTTTCAAATCTGTTTAATAACAAATAGTTTCCAGTCACCACAAAACTCCTTTTATACAAAGTTGCTGTACGACCAGTTTTACTCTATGGCTTCCCAATTTGGTTTTCCATGTCACCTTCTGTCGCCATGGAGCTGGAAGTTCTGGAAAGAAAATTTATAAGGAATTGCATTAAGAAATTTTTTGAAAGTCGTACGAAGCGCTTCTCCAACGCGTATATATATAAAAACTCAGGAGGAGTATTGGCCCTTTGTAATTACGCATTGTCTCACACACATGACAACACTCTGTAAGCGAAATATCTCTTCGGAGGAAAACACAGATTGGTCCAGCTGTTATTATTTGTCTTCTTTAGAGTCCAAACAGAACCAGACACGCTTCAGACGACGACGGAAAAAATCTCTAGGGTCTGAACGAAATGAGAGAGAAAGCGTTTGGCGATTTCGGTTGATTTTTTTCTCTCTGCGTCGTATATCTCTGCGGCTCTTCTGGAATTGTTTGGAAGTTTGGAAAAATAATATTATAGTTGTACAGGAATTAAATTTGTTTTAGTGCTTTTAAAAATGTTGTATTCGCTTATACTGAATTGTGTTTAAAAATAAATCATTTTTAAACCCTTTCTTTAATTTTCCTTTGTATACACATGTATCACCGTATGTATTTGTTGGTTGCTCTTATGATTTTCATGAAAATGTGACAACTTCATTCTATCAATTGAGAGCGCCGCCAGGAAATTGGAAATTATTCAATTCTAGCGGCGAGTCGTCAGACGCTGCGGATTTTCGTGACGATTTTTCCCTGCCATAAGATACCTATGTGTTTGATTATGTTTAGACTCTTAAGTGTGCTAAAATTATATCCAGACAACCCCTTGGACCCTCTTGCACTATGCAGTTTCTATCAGAAGGCTGCTACTGGAACTAATCGGGGCTGATTGAATGTATCCTGTGAATTATATTTAAGTTGATATTTAGAACAAAATTTTAATACTATTATTAAATAAGTACTTATCCCACTTTGTATAACTCTCTCACGCTGTGACCCTGGATAAGTAAAATGTGATATTAGATTTATAAAATTGATAAGTAGATGAATTTTATACTATGAATACATATATACATAAGTATGTATATACAGCCGCGGTCAAAATAATAGCACCACGCACAAATTTATATTGACTCAGTTTACATCTGTTTAACAGTTGGGCCAATTGAACTCAAAACAAGATAATAAATTCTTTGATGTTAATGGTTTATTATCATAAGAAAATTATTTGGTTTTTTCAACAGTTTATAATTTGCTAATTAATTTAAACAAAAAACTTAAAAACTACCCAGTCAAAATAATAGCACTTCATTTCATTTTTAACAAAAAATGGTGGTCTTTCTTAAAATAAATCAAAAATTGTACTCAGATATCTTGTTGATAAATTAATTGTATTGTTTCAATACTTTGTCGCGTGACCTTTGTTTGCTATTACCGCGGCACAACGCCTTCCCATGGAATCGACTAAATGCTGGCATCTTTCAACTTTGATGGAACTCCAAATTTTCTGCACAGCCTCCCAGAGCCCTTCAACGCTTGTTGGTTTTATTGTTGATACACCCTTCTTTATATCCGTCCACAGATTTTCGATAGGGTTCAAATCTGGGGACTGTGCAGGCCACTCCATTACATTGATAGAGTTATCGTTGAACCATTTTTTTTGCCATTTTGCTGGTGTGTTTGGGGTCATTGTCTTGCTGGAAGACCCACACCAGCGGCATTTCGTAGGAAGCATACGGCAGCATAATTTCATCAAGGATTTTTACATAAACCGATGCATCCATAACGGTTTTGATCCAATATATGGGACCCACACCTTGATATGAAAAACAACCCCATACCATAATACTATGACCTCCATGCTTTATAGTTTTTGATGTGAATTTTGGCATGTATTCACTGTTAGGTGGCCTACGGACAAAAGATCTGGAACCCTTTCCACCAAAAAGGACAATTTTGGATTCGTCAGTCCAAAGCACATTTCTCCACTTTTCCTTTGGCCAATTTTGATGTGCTTTAGCAAAAGATATCCTTTTAGCAATATGCTTAGAGGTAAGGAGCGGCACTTTTCGAGGACTACAGGCATTGAGGCTGTTGTCTCGAAGTTTGCGGCGAATAGTTTCCACGCTTGCCGGCACATCCAATGTTTTTTTGAGCTCCGTGGCTGTCATAAAAGGATTTGCTTTAGTCGTCCGTACTAAACGCTTTACCATTAAGGGTGACAAAACTGGCTTCCTACCACGAGATTCAACTTTTTGCTCACATCTTAGGGCATTTATTATCATTTTATTGGAACAGCCCAGCAAATTCCTTATTTGGGAATAAGATTTACCCCCGGACGCAATTTTTTTTGTTAGTTCACGTTTTTCCGGCGAACAGTGCTTTCCGCGACCCATAACTATACAATTTTTATAAAATTATTACCTGATTTTGAAGAAAGTATATTAAAAAATTTGTATTACCTTTTGTTTTCACTTTTTTTCACAAAATGTTGCAAAACAAATTTAAAAAAGCCTGCTGGTGCTATTTCATTGACTGCACTGAAGTAGATCCTTTTGTAAATGATCGATCATTTCTAGAGAACCGTTAACTATCTTGAGGAAAAAAACTTCTCTTAAAAAGAGTACTACGTCATCGCTTAGTTATGTTCAAATAATAAGCACAGAATTTATTTTTTTATTGGAATAACAATAGTTTTCGACGTTGGTGCTATTTTTTTGACCGGCACTGTACATAAGTAATACTTACCTCAGTTTGTACCTATCAGTCTTACTTTCGTAAACAATCGAATTCCTTTTGTCATATTATTCGTAATTATGTGATATGTATATTTTAATATGTTCGTTTGAGAATGTCTTTCATGGTAACATAATTTTAGTTTTTACATCCTCTGTTCGTCATTGTTATTAACAGATCTCTTGTGAACTAGTGTTAAATGTTGATTAATTATAACATGTTGATTAATTATTGTTAACAGACATTCGCTCTGTAAGTCAATTGTTTGTTGGGCCGTGAGCAAGCCCTCTTATACTCATTAACATATATTGTACAATTAATTGTACGTTCGATATCTTATTTTCGCAAGTTGTTTATATTCATATTAATGTGTATTAGAACGAACCCTATATAGTTCTAATGGTGGCCATAGACGACGATTCAACCGTGTATATGTTGATGCAACCGTGTATATGTTGATGCATGCTTTGCTACACACGGTGATTCATTTTCGTATAATCACTCATTTTCGTTCAGCATCCGAGTCGCAAGGTTGTTGCATTGTGTGCGATGTATTTTGTCAAAGACATTTTAGTTGCTATGACCGTTGTAATTAATGAAAACCCAAATAAAGAAAAGCAAAAAACTCTTTGAACATCCCACAAAGTCATGTCAAAGATTTTGCGTCTTCAGCCTAGGTTATTCGTTAAATTCTCTTTTGAACACCCTTCGTAAATCACGACCATTTACACTCTGCGGTTCACCCATGGGTTCTTTATCATCTAATCGGCTGTTCTGCTTCTTACTTATGTTCGTAATAATTAATTTTTCAAACAAATATGTCTGATTTTCATGTTGCTGATATTTGGTAATCAAAGTCTCCGAGAATTCTTGTATCTACGCATTTTATTTAATATTTTTCGATTTATTTCTATTCATATTATACAAATAATCAGAAAGTAATATACGCAAGCGATGTTCTCCCTTCAAAAGTAGAAAGAGAGTGAAACAACATTTTCAGAAATACGAAAGACAGTAAAGAGAAACATCAAAAATTCTCTCAAATTCTCGTCTCGTGCGTGTTTTTTTTACCCCTCTTGCTTCTTCCCACCTCTTGCCTTCCGAACTTGAAAGTCTTGGGTGAAAGTCACGGGTGAAACCCATAATCTAAAGTGAGTCAAAGCAGTAAGCGAGGAATTTTTTTCGTTTCTTCCGCGGACATGTTTACACTCGTTTTTCGACAGAAAATGAGCAATTTTACCACACACATTGACTAACAAATGGATTAGAATCGAGCATCAAACCAAAATATTTTTATTTTCGCGATTCATGCATGCATCATGTCAGTGTGGCACATGCATTCGTATTTTCACTTACACATACATAATGATTCATGATGCAGAATCATCGTGTATCGATGCTAAGTGAAACAAAAGCTCGTTATTTGGTATCCATCCTCTCTGCATTCATGAAAAGAAGACGACTCACTAAAAGTATACTTACTTATTCGTCTTTTATACGATGACTTACGACCCTGGGACATTGTGTTCATTCTCTTTTGGTAACCCTTCGTAAATTCATGTGCGTTCAGACGGTGACTCTCTGTATACAGCTATGCGTAAACCGACGTATTGTCGGTTAATCTTCTTTTTGATGTGTTAACATCTATAGCGGCGAATAGGGACTAAATCTATAAAAGTCAACACATGCAAACAACACACAGACAGGTTTTCTGCTGCTGCTAAAACCAGATTTTCTGCGACTGCGAAAGAGAATAATGACGTGTTAAACAAAAATGAGCGAGCAAGAGAGCAATGAAAGAGTGGTGTGGCAGGGGTGAGGCAAACGAAATTGTGTCTATAGCGTATGTATTAACATAATAATGTATGTATGCACATGTGTCTGTTGCTGGTGTTGAACGGAGATATAAAGCATAGCCACGCAAAATTTCATTTGCAAGCCCAGTCGACGTTATGGTGACACACTAGCTTTGTTCCTTTACTTTACCGCGGGATCCCGCGGGAACCCAAATTTACCCAAAAGAGTTCCCGTACGCAAAAATTGGGTGGATGAGAGCGACTTTTTGTTTCTCTTAATGTCAAAATGCGTTTCTCTTTTTCCCAAAGTTACCCAAACATTTTCTTCGGGTAAGTTTGGGTAAAGTGTCAAACAATCAGCTGTCCGAAACGTCAACATAAAAACATATGTATTATTTGTGAAAAAACAACACAAGTGAAAAAAAATTATTGAATTTACAATTTTATTAACTTGAAAAGTGATTGCTTTGAGAGTGCTTTTTTAAAGAAGATGGGAAGTGTGCAAATGAAAAGTGAAAATTAACATGATGTGCTCGATTTGTTTTCAAGCATATGTTTTGTGTTGTGACATTTGTTTTCGGGTAAGAAAAGTGGTTTTTTGCGTTCTTTACTTTTGGGTAAATTTGAGTATTTGACAGTGAATTTTGCTTTTACTCTCATTTACCCGAAAGTAAAGGAACAAAGCTACTAATACGTCAGCTACTTCGTACAAAGTATGTGTGATGTTGTGTGTTTGGCTGTTTCGTTGCTGTTGATATGGCAAACATGTGGTTATGTGACACACGTATCCATAGAGTAAATATGGGTAGAGAAAATCTTTCACTCACCAAATTTCTGACATTTGTCCTCGTGTGATGTATACGTTTGATGTTGAAAAGAATTGCTTTACTAATACCAGATAGAGGCAATGGTTCAAAACAACGAACAAAATAACAACAACGGCATTTCGTTTTGTGTGTTAAAATTAATGTGTTAAATACGACACAAATGTATGCTAACAATAACAGTCAATAAAAAAGTTTAAAACACATTTAAATTTCACAGTTTTTCACCAAAATGGCATGAAAAATTAAAGCAAGAAGTTATTGTAATTCCACCTGGTGTATATCACTTTTCGTCAAACATCTCTATATCACACAGACCGCATCAGGAAGAGTGTGAAAGGAAACGTCAGATGAGACAAATGGCGGTTCTACTATAAATTTACTCTATGCACGTATACGTCAGCTACTTCGGACAAAGTATGTGTGATGTTGTGTGTTTGGTTGTTTCGTTGTTGTTGCTATGGCCAAACAAAGCGAGTCATTTGATGTTCAGCATTGCATGGTGTATACAAAAACAAGTAGAAACGGTGTTAAGTTCGGCCGGGCCGAAGCTTATATACCCTCCACCATGACAATTTACACTCCACTCTTTGCATTCCCTTAATAGTTTTTGATGTGTTAACATCTATAGGCGCGGGTACGGCCTAAATTCACAAAGTGAATACATCCAAACACAATTTGTCCGACTGAGCTCACACAGATTGTCCGACAGCCATCACACATTGTTTGCCGTTAAACTCCTCCGAAACGGCTGGACCGATTTGTATGAAATTTTGTGTGCATATCGGGTAGGTCTCAGAATCGGCCAACATCTATTTTTCATTCCCCTAAATGAGAATGGTGACCCACCCCTATATAGAACACAGATTTGTCCGACTGCGAAACACAGATTGTCAAACTGCGAAAAAGCACACACACTGATGTAGCGGCAGCGGATAGTTGAATTGTGTGGGTGCGAAGCACTCTCAGAGCAAAGAGAATAATGACGTGTTTATACGTATATAAAATTGAGATAGAAAGAGAGCAAAGAAAATTGTGAACTTGTGTAGCGTATGTACCATAGAGTAAATATGGGTAGAGAAAATCTTTCACTCACCAAATTTCTGACATTTGTCCTCGTGTGATGTATACGTTTGATGTTGAAAAGAATTGCTTTACTAATACCAGATAGAGGCAATGGTTCAAAACAACGAACAAAATAACAACAACGGCATTTCGTTTTGTGTGTTAAAATTAAGGTGTTAAATACAACACAAATGTATGCTAACAATAAAAGTCAATAAAAAAGTTTAAAACACATTTAAATTGCACAGTTTTTCACCAAAATGGCATGAAAAATTAAAGCAAGAAGTTATTGTAATTCCACCTGGTGTATATCACTTTTCGTCAAACATCTCTATATCACACAGACCGCATCACGAAGAGTGTGAAAGGAAACGTCAGATGAGACAAATGGCGGCTCTACTATAAATTTACTCTATGGTATGTACGAACATAACAATGTACAAGTGTCTGCAAGTGTCTGTTGCTTTGCATTCTTTGATTTTTGTGGGAATATAACAAAAAGTATTGAGCAAGAAAATAATGACACATGTGCTTGCACTGGTCTTTAAATAATTTTAAGTATTAAATTTATTTAAATGTAACGTCATCATATGATTGAACGCTGTGTTTTATTTTCCAATGTAACATTTACTAATGTGTTCATAGAAATCGAACAGGCAACGTGTAACAAAAAGGTGTTAGAACCATCCCCGTACCGAACGAATACAACAAAGGTTGACGTCAGAGCTCTACAATTTTTAAATAAAATAAAATAATTAACGGTTTAAAAATAGATAGGACTATAAAAAACCATAGAATAAATAAAATTGAACTCGTACATGTTAAAGGCTTTTATTTTAACATATTTATTTCTGTGAAACACAATAATTAAATTCTAGCTCAGCGATGGCTGAGTGCCGCAAATGCAAAAGTTCAATACGCGGCGAAACGGGAATAAAATGTTCGGGAGTATGTGATAAAATCTATCATTGTGCAACGAAATGTTCTGGTATTGATCAATATTCACTTAATATTCTTGAGGCCAATAATTTTATCCGTTTTATGTGCGATGATTGCGTCCAATATATTCATAATGTGGATTTAGTTTTAAAAGACATTCAAGATGGAGTATACAGAAACAAACAAAATCTGGCTGAGTACAAAAATGAATTTGAAATGTCATTAAAACAAAATGAAAGTGAAATTAAACAGCTATTGGAAGCCATAGAAAAAAGATATGAAGAGAGACTTAAGAAAATTAATTCGGCGCAAAAATCATGTGAGAGAAATGTAATCGAAGTTAAAAAACTTTATGGAGCAATAAATGAATATGGAGATAAAAACAAAGAAATAGTTAACACAATCGAAGAAAACAACAAGAAGATGTGTAATGAAATCAAAAAACAATCCAAGAAACAAGTGTCAAACAAAGCAGCAAGCTATCATTCGCGGATGCATTAAAAAGTAATACAGTGTTGCCAGAAGTAACAAAACAAATGCCGCTGATTATCAAACCAAAGGAAAAACAAGGAATAGACAAAACTAAGGAAGATTTAAATAAAAAAGTTGATCCAATTAATTTGAAAATAATAAACGTTGAAAAAAGGAAAAATGGAACGATAGTTATTCAAAGCGAAAATAATGAGGAAAGAGAAAAGATAAGAAATGCGATACAAAATGAGATGAGCGAAAGCTATGATATTAGAGTTCCGAAAGAAATTGATACAACAATTGTAATAACAGACATGACTTTTAAATTTACGGGAAACGAAATAATTGAAAAATTGAAAAAGCAGAATAATATATTGAATAACAGTGAAATATAAATAATACGACAATATGAATACATAAAGAATAATACAACCATATACAATGCAAAGATAAAAATTGATCCTGAATCATACACAAAAGTCTTAACAGCCCAAAAACTTAACATAGGATGGGAGAAATGTAGAGTATTTGATGGTACGGATGTATTGCAATGCTTTAAATGCAAAGGATTTAATCATAAATCAGTGGATTGCAGGAATCAGGAAACATGTTTTAAATGCCATGGAAACCACAAAAATATAGAATGTGATAAGGAAATTATTGTGAAATGTATCAATTGTGTGCGAATGAATAAAAGGCTTAACTTAGGACTAGATGAAAATCATATCACATCAAATAAAGAATGCCCGGTGTACCAGAATAAATTGAACATAAGAAAAAGAAGGATGGGGCTAACAGCCTAACAACCAAAGCAAATGCATGGAATATACACAAATGTTCAGGGACTTTTAAACAACTTTAGTCAGGTGGAAATTATTGCGGAGTTTAACAAACCAGAATTTATAATCCTAACAGAAACCCATTTAACGGAAGATATAGAAGAAGCGGAAACACAAATACAAAATTATGATCACTATATAACATCATCAAACTCGACTAGAACTGGGGGAATCAGTATATACATAAAAAAAATGTGGAATGTTACCAAAATTAGCGAAACAATTTGTGATTCAAAATATTGGATTAGTGCATATAGCGCAGCTTTTGGAACAAATAAAGTAATAATAACAGCTGTTTACAGATCTCCATGTAGTGCGGAAGCAGAATTCATCGAAGTTTTTGAAGGCATAATAGAAGAATTAAGTGAGTCTAACTGTGATATGATAATAGCTGGCGATTTTAATATAGACTGGAAAAAGGAAAATTTCTACAAAAAAAAATTAGAAGGCATCATAATCGATAACGGTTTAAAACAAATAATGACAGATTTTACAAGAATAACATCAAGATCAGAAACAATAATAGACTACATTATAACAAATACTAAAAATATATCAGCCAAAGTTAATCCGGCAAACAAAATCGCAGACCACGAATCAATTGACATCATCAACACAAAGACCAGGAGCAAGAAACTCAAAGGGAAATACTAATATTTAAATATAACAAAAATCTGTTTAATGGAGAAATTAATAAATTATTGGAACAAATTAATTAAGATTGTAACATTAATGACTATGTTGGTTTTTTTGATATGTGTATGGAAAATACTATTAACAGGTTCACACGCAAAAAGACAATAAAAGAAAAAAGTAACATTAATAAATGGTTTAATGGTGAACTACGACTACTGAAGAGAGAAAAAATTACGAAATATGATATGGCAAAAAGAGATAACACTACAGCAGCATGGAATAGATATAAAATAACAAGAAATAAATACAAAGTACAAACTGAAAATGCAAGAAATTTGTACATTAACGATAGAATAAATAACGCCAAAGGTCAGAAACAAATGTGGAAAGAAATTAAAAATCAAGTACTTAATAAATCTCAGAATGTGATAAAAACTGTGATATTTAACGAAATAGAATATAAAGAAAACACCGAAATAGCAAATAAGTTTAATAACTACTTTGTTAATAGCATACAATCAATTAGAGATACGATAGAAACTGTGCTATATGTGAACCAAATAACTGTGATGAACTCAAAATTTAACTTTCGTGCAATATCATTAGAAGAACTAAGAATTATTTGTAAAAAACTAAACGATAAGCCAGACTATAACAAAACATCGACTAAATTATTATTAAATAATTGGAATGTTATAGGAAAACATATGCTTTTTATCATAAACACATCGCTTAAAACCGGAATTTTCCCTGAAAACTGGAAGGAGTCAATGATAACACCAATAGAAAAAGTTGCTAAAACAAAAAAATGTGAAGAATTTCGTCCAATAAACACTTTAAAAACTTGTGAAAAAATACTTGAAAAGGTCGTTAAAGAACAATTAGAAAAATATATAGAAAAAAATAATATACTATCAAAATATCAGTCAGGTTTTCGAAAAAAGTTCTCGTGTGAAACAGCAATTAATTACGTAATAAACAGATGGAAAAATATAGAAAAAAATAAGAAAATTATGGCCATATTTTTGGATTTTAAAAGAGCATTTGAGACAATAGATAAAGATATAATGCTACAAAAACTATATATTTATGGTATACAAGGCATCGAATTAAATTGGTTCGAATCATATCTCACTGGTAGGAAACAAAGAACTAGAGTGAATAACGCAATTTCAAATACAATCAATAACGATTTTGGAGTACCCCAAGGCTCAATTCTGGGAGCATTACTATTTATTATATATATTAATGATATTCCAAATGTACTAGAAAAATGCGAAATAATACTGTACGCAGACGATACGTTGATATTTACGGAAGGCGACACGGATAAACAATGTCAAGACACACTTACGCGAGATATGATAAATATTAACAATTGGCTAAAAATTAACAAACTAAAACTAAACGAAAGTAAAACAAAAGTAATGGAGATAAATATGAACAGCGACTCAGTATTTAAAATAAACGACGAAACAATCGAAAAAGTAACACAAATCAAATATCTGGGATTTATAAAAGACAGAAATTTAAATTTTAAAGAGCTATTGACTACATATGCAAAAAAATTGGTAAAAAAATTGGTTTTTTAAACGAGTGAGAAATAAACTATCAACTTCGACGGCAATAAATATATATAATACAATTATAAAGCCACATTTTGAATTTGGATCTACAATTCTCTATACATGCTGCACAAAAACACAAATTGACCGACTCCAAAAACTACAAAACAAAGCTATGCGCACTATATTAAAATGCAACAGATACACATCAATTCAATTTATGCTAGAATCGTTAAAATGGCTCAACATTCAACAAAGACTGGAAATTAACACGTTGAACTTTATTCAGAAAATGAAAATTGGAAACGCTCCAGAATATTTAATCGAACAATTAAGATATGTTGGCGAAGTACAGCCCTATCAACTAAGAAATATGGAAAATTTTAGACTACAACGAACAACAACAACTAAAATGCAACGCTCCCTCTTCTATAAAGGATTGCAACTATACAACATGTTACCTGATAATGTTAAAATCGAAAGAAATATAAATGCTTCTAAAAGAAATTGTGTATATTTTGTTAAATATTATAGTACAATAAGGTAAAATTGTTAATTTAATTCTCTTGTATAAATAATTAAAGTATTTGAAATACTAATAAAGTAATAATAATAATAATAATAAATAATAATAAAATATCTAACCATACACATCGCTCGTGAGTTCGGAGACTCATTGGATTTTTTTTCTATTCGTAATAATCTCAAATTCAACATTTTAAAAAATTAATGAACAATGGCTGATAAAATTGCAATTGTATTGTTTTAATTTATTAAGAAGTTGATTCAAACGAATTTTTCATCTCTTTTTGTATACTGTTGCTTTACCGCCATGTCAAAACACGAAAGAAGTGAAAGAGAAATACCAAAATGCCCCCTGAATTTCCAATTCGTGACTCTTATGCTACCCCTCTTTCTTCTCTTCCCCCCTCACCTAGAAGCATCGTAAGTCCCAGGGTCGTAAGTCATCGTATAAAATACGAATTACTTGATCGTCTCCAGGGCGCTGTTACGGCCTTTTACAGTCGATTTTTCTAAAACCAATAAGCCGTAACTACAAGAATAAGTTTGTGCATAAAATTAAACAAGCGGTTAAGATAAAAAAATACTGCTTTACAAGCGTAATTAAAAAAGTTTTTAGCCAACTTGTGTGTGTTTTTTTTAGATGGTCTTTTGAATAAAAGTGAAGTTGAGGCTTTTTGGTTTATCAAATTATTGAATTATTGAGTGACGGCCTTTTGATTTTCGCCAATAAAATCTTATTTTGGACGTATTCATGAAAAATTTTGTCTGTAGATGTATTTTGGTTAAGAACATCATAATCAATCAAAAAGTAAATTTTGAATTTTTTTTACAGTTGTATTCATGTAAATAAAGGGTTTTTCAACAGAGACGCTACAAAAGTAAATCGATAGGGTTTTGTTTTATTTAAAAAAACTTTTGTAGCGCTCTTATTGAAAAACCCATTAGTAGTGCAGTTGATTTGCATTAGAGATCACCATGAATGCACTCAAAATGCATGCCAAAATCGAATGAGTGAGTACGCGCCACGCTCTCAACTGAATTGAATGAATGTGAATGTTGTTATGCGTGAAACATTCATATAATTCAAATGAAAAGAGAATGAATTGAATATATTCGAATACAACATACAACGTGCGTATTGTTACCCAGTTAATAGCAACACATAATGTACTTATTCTTTACAAATTATATATCTATACATAAAATAACTTAATAAATAATAAAAAATGTATCCCACACTTTGCTACGCCCCGTTTAGAATTGAAGCTATAGTCGCCATTCAGAAGTTTTTGTTTAATTGTTGCACTTCTCCCAACACTAGATTCCGTTAAATCATTAACAGAAATCTATAGTTTATTAAGATTATATTTAAATAATTTTAAGTTATTTGTAACACCTAATATGTATTTAAAACTTACAATTTCGGATTTTGCAAACTCATTATGTTAGATTTTATCAGGATTGCAAAGACCTAAAAAAAAAGAATACATGTAATATAAAAAAATCGACAATTAGCCACTTATCAATGGAAAATAGTAGTTTCGATCAATGGCCACCACGCACAAAGCTCATTAAATGATAGAAACCGTCAACCCATTGTTACTCAAATACAAGTTACAAGGAATTTTTTGACAACATTGAATTACATTTGTTCTGTTTGCTTTCGAAGAATTTGTTTATTTGAAGCACATTAATTTATACCCTGCAACATAAAAAAGTGTTGGCTGCAGTTTGTAACAAAAATTATTCGACAAGCCTAAAACAAATTTACTTACTTACTTTTATTGACTACTAGCTGACCCGGCAGACTTCGTCCTGCCTTATTTATAACATCAGATGGTAAAGAATGATTAATATCTCGACGTGGGCGCCATCTATTTTATCACGGTGCAAAAACACAAAAAAAACTAAATACTGCGCCATCTGTCGGACGAACTTCAAACTACACAGAAACACTACTCACGGCCCATAGAGCATGCATATACAATTTGGTCAAAATCGGTCCAGTAGTTTTTGAGTTTAGCGATCACGAACATACACGTAATTTTTATATATGTAGAGATATTACAACTTCATGAGGTCAGACGTCTTACACATATTAACTAAGTAACCATTCAATTAATCATTATTCGCTTAATCGATTAATCGTGTCATAAAATTAACCGAACATTTTAATAATTAAATTTTTCGATTAACGATTAAGTCGAATAATTCAGTGCGATTAATCGATTAATAAAATATAAGAACGTCTTTATGGCAAGCAGTCCGTCTTGAAACACTCCTACAATGAGGCAACTCATATGGCAACGATTTGCGAACAAATTTCATAACTTTACACACATTTGGAACGGATATGATAGTTTGTTGAGAGAAAGCGTCGCACAGTGCTTTGACTCATAGACATAAATAAAGAAAAATTTTCTCAAAATTGGTTCATTAAATTGGGTGTACAATTTCAAGACCCACTGGTCACTTTGTATGGGGGCTATCAAAATGCCTTGTCCGATTCTGCTTAAACTATATACAATAAGGATAATAGTAAGAAAATTACGTTTTGTAGAAATTAATCAATCCAATAGGGTGTTATAGTGTGATATAGTTTCAGAGCGACCCTACCCTTTGTACCTGAATACGTGGCACTTTTGGGTTCAAACTGAGATTTTTTTAATTTTTGCTTGGTATCAAAAATCACTAATTTTCATGTTGCTGCAACTACGATTTGTGAATTGTACCTACATATATTTTATAATTTATAATGAAGTTGCTTTGTTACGTTTTGTTTTATTAAATGTGCCTAGTACAATGTTTGGACAATGTTTTCTTTTTGTTTTATTTTATTCGAATAATCGAATAATTTGATTGCGTTTTGTTTGGTCAATTGTCAGATTGAAAATTACGATTAACGATTAACCGATTAATCAAAAAACCCGATTAAATGGGTACCCTAACTAAACAAACAAATTAAACAAATTTCATCATATTCTTCCTTCGCCTTTTCTCGCCAGTTGGTAACACCAAGGATAGGGAGGGATTCTTCTGCCTGGTCTTTCCAGCGGAGTCTTGGTCGTCCTCTTTTCCTGCTTCCATCGGGTACTTTATCGAAAACCTTTCGCTCTGGCTCATTTTCATCCATTCTGACAACATGGCCTAGCTAACGCAATTGGCCTAATTTGATTCACCCTTTTTTTAAGAAATTTATTTAAAAGGACGCTTAGAAACTTTGATAAAATTCTTGTCTTGTTTTTCTTTTCACAAATTAATGGTTACATATGTACATAATGGTTACATACAGTAGTAATACAAATTCTTTGAGGTTTATATTCCTCTCGCTCTAACGCAAGTGCCTAGTCGGGATGTTGCTGCCTCACCACAGATCTTGACATTCAAATAAGAAATAGGAAATTTGCCAACTTCCATATGCAAATTCAGCATTGCTGTTGATAGTATGTTTTGCACTCTTGATTTAGGCAATAATTACACCTTTTCTTGTCTTCATACAAAAAAATCACCAAACACAAACTGGGCAATATTACCGATGCTTATTTTTTCTGTGTATATATAGTATATATATATATAAATGAGTGTGTTTGTTTGTTTGCATTTTTAGTACCGTAGACTCGAAAACGGTTGAACCGATCTTTTTTTTTCACAGAATGTAGTTGTTTAGCCGGTGGAGAAAATAGGGTACTTGCATTTTTGATATATGAAGTGGACGTGGCCCTGCCCATTGGACGCTATTTTTGAAAACGCAATATCTGGAGGACTGTTTCACCAATCGCCTTGAAAATTTCGTAATCCAACAAAATATGGGCCGGATCGGATCTTGAATCTTTGTACGGCTGTATCTCATGCACTATCACAAGTATGAATATGATATTTGGTATATACATAAGTTGTTTCTACAGTTCGAATTACAGCCAGGACGAATTACAGCCAGGATGTGGGCGATGCCACGCCCCCTTTTAAAAAAATCGCGCTGGCGGCTTTTCTAATAGACCAATTGTTATGCAAATTTCACAACGAGGTACTGATGACCTGCTGATAGTCCTTGGATATACTTGGAAAAGATTGGATAAAGGGGCGTGGCACCGCCCATACAACTTGAAATTTATCACGGGTTCGAGTAACCAACATGGATGTAGTCGATGGTAACTCCGAAGATGATGTACTTATGTATGATAAATGCGACATCGAAACAATATATTTAATTACCAAGATATGGATAAGGTCCTACATAAAGAATGGTAAAAATATTACTAAAATTTCATACATTGATGTTGTCATGTTTCAAGCAGATTAGTAATTTGTTCTTTGAAGCAGACGTTACTTTTTAGGTGTTGTCTGTCATGCTACAAGTATTAGATGTTGTTGTACCCAAAAAAGTAACAGGACACAGTTACAACAAAAAACAAAGAAAGAAAGAGAATGTGCAAAAGTTGATAAGTTACTCAGCATGCATGTTCAATACCATGTCAGCTACAACATTTAATTGACGTACAATTCAAATGAAAACCGTTGTAACTTTTTTGTTTTTCTACCGATTTTGGTCATTTACATCTTGTTAGAATGGAAATTGTATTTAAAAACGATTTCAAGTCTAGTTGTGCAAATGCAATTATTTTTAGTTGCTTAAACATACGTATTTTGATTAAAAACCCCATATTTCACCATATAAAGTGTGTTTTAATTTTTCAATGAACTTTTGGCAGACCTTAGCGTTATCGGATCCGATTAGACCATATGGAAACTTTTTCGGCCCGGAAATCAGTACAAAAAATACTAAATGGTATTTAAATTTATGGCAAATTAAATTTTTAACTAATTAATTTATTGGGATTTTATTTAGAAATTCCCGGCACGATTTTAATGTAAGAGATTAACCACTGGCGCACTAAGCCATCAAATAAAAACAAAAGTTTTTCCCGATAAAATATTGAAACTATTAAATGCTTAATTTAATAATTATACAATTAAATAACACTTATAAAAATTAGTTCCAAAGGTCGGTTGCAGCACGACAGATTCGACATAAACAAAAGACTTCTTCTAATATACCGTGTGTGACGATTGATATTTGGTATAGAAAGGGCCACAAAAGTAAATCATATTATTTACTTTTTAATACCCAAAAGTTCTAATAATAAAAAAGCGAAATGTTAGTTCTTCTTACAGTCCGTAAAAACATTAAAAGCGAATCAGTGAAATTGCGATTTGGCGGATCTGTTTAGAGCACGTGAAAACATATATTTGAAATTGAAAGCATCTCTTGAGGAAACCAAACTCGCAGTTTGGTCAAGAGGGGCTATGCAAACGTACACATCGATGGACGGATTAACCAAATGATAGGTGGGACCGTCGACTGATGGACACAAAACAACAACAACAGCAGTTAGCCGACCGACCACTGATGAAGACATAATTCCTTTGATGTTGTTACGATGTTGGAAAAGAATATTTTAACATTAGGGTGAACGGTTATTCATGCGTTTTCAAATAATAAATAAATGAATGTAAAAAATTATTATGATCTAATAAATGAGCTTGGTCTCGAGCTTGGAAAATCATATATTGTGAAACAAATGCACTTATAATTCATAATTTAAAATGACATATATAAATCTCCAACAGTGCTTAAAAGATTCTAATCCCTAATGCGTGCATGGTAGACTTATTAGGGCCATGCAATTTTCGCCTAAAATCGTTTTAGATTGTTCCTACGACGAGTATATGACAAAGAGGGAAGCTGAGAATGCTGCCAAACAACTGATGCTCTGTTTTGCTGAGAACCGCCAGCATGATGATCCCTTTGATTTGCACTACTGCAATGTAGACTTGAATACACCATGCATGAAAAGCTTGCAACGTTACATACCTACCATGTTAAATGCCGAATTCCCATTGAACGTGCATTACAAATGCTTTACAGAGATCTTCCCGAAGGAGAATATTGTGTATTTGACACCCCACTGCCACAAAGACTTGCTAGAGTACAACCCGGATGATGTATACATTGTGGGGGCCATGGTGGACAAAGTAAGTATAATCCTACCATATTAGCCAAACACTGTGGATTTGTAATCAATACTTTATTAAATTACAGATAAATAACGAACCATTATCGTTGGCGAAAGCCAAAAGACTAGGTTTACGCATGGCACGTTTGCCTTTGGATCGATATCTACAGTGGAGTTGTGGTTCTGGCAAATCGCTGACGTTAAATCAAATGATTAATATTATGCTAGATTTGAAAAAGACCGGTGACTGGATGACATCTTTGCGCCATGTTCCACGGCGAAAATTAACTGATATGAAAAGCGAATCTGAACGATTTCAAGGCGCGCTGTCCAAGCGAGCAAATCGCTGCAGTATTCGCATCGACCGTATAATGGACAACGGTAATGATGTCATTGCCAGTGGTAATGCCGCAACCTCAAAACAGCAGGTGCGCTCGCATAGAGAGAAATTAGAATTTAATCTTTCGACGTGGGGTTCGAAGAAGAAAGAACGCAACGGTTCATAGTTGTTCCATGTATAAAATCGTTCGCTTTAATAAAACTGTTTTAAATGTTCTGAAGAAAAAATGGTGATATTATTATTAGCTGAAGTTTCTGCAGTATGGAGTTACTCTGATACAATGTTTTTTTTAAATTTAAGAACACAATTTTTTAAATTTAGTGCGTTGTAATTGATAGCCGATTCTAACTTCGCAGTCGTGGCGAACTTCAGCAATTTCTTTTCAAAGTTGGTTACAATGTCTTTTCGTTCTGTGGTCAAAAGTTTTGTTTCCATGATTATTGCAGATCGCGGTCGAAGTATGTTTATAAATGAATCTTTAAGAAAAGGAAAGAAATGGTGGCCCACGAATACCAAGTCAAAGAAATCTAACCAATGAGCATTACTCTCCTGTAGACTGAATGCGTCATCGGAGGATAGAAAGTTAATTTTCACCCCATTATCATTAATCCAAGGTTCATCGAAGGTTTGCAAATTCTGCACATTATTTTCGCCGTATATCAAGCGCTTTCCCATCTGTAGGCGTACAGCTCCGTATTTGCGAGAATACGTTAGGTCGTGTTCATAAGGCATTTGTGTGGCCAACTCGTGAAACAGTTCTAGTAAATTTCGCTCTGTTATATCAGTTGAGCGATAGTCATTTTCTCCGTGAACGGATTTGAGCATACAATGGTCCGAAGTATTTAGGCCAAATGCAACAAATGGCCCCGTCTGAACATCGCCGACGAACCCGCGGTGCACGTATTTGTTTCCATTACGGGCTAGAGTGGCACACAGTGTCTTATTTGGTTTGCAATACTCGAACTCCGGGAATGTGAAAGCAATGCCACATTCTCGCCAATATCGATATTCCTAAAAATATAGAAGAAGAAAATAAGGTTAGTATTTATCTACATATGTCTATTTTGTACGGCTAGAGGTCTGAAAATGGAAACCTCGCTAATCATCTTCAGGGTTTATGGTTAATAAACTCAAAAAACAAAAAGAAAAGAGTAGGTTGTCCTATGCCGCATAGGCTATACGGTATGCAAGCTTTTATCAGTAAGGTGAAATACTCTAAGTAGGCCAACCTATGGGATTTCGTATTGAACCCGCCAATCTTTATGCTAATAGACAAACTGCGAAAGAATACAACATAGATAAACTGCGAAAGAATACAACAAAGGTTGACGTCAGAGCTCTACAATTTTTAAATAAAATAAAATAACGGTTTAAAAATAGATAGGAATATAAAAAACCATAGAATAAATAAAGGCTTATGTCCAGTATACCCCGTATCTGCAAACGTCACCAAATTACTACCACTGATAGACCTTTTTATGCAGACAAATGTTATAAAAATTTTTTTTGTCGGAAGCCCATATTTCCCGGATTACGGGCCTCCAAAGCTTGGCAATATAATCTTCTATATCTTCTACATTTATTGACGGACCGTAACGATATGGGTATCTTTGGAAAGCTTATAAAAATATCTTCAAAACTGCGTCCTTACATTTCCGATTTATTAACCCATTGCGAGCCAATTTATGATATTCCACTTTTATAAACCTGTCTTTTACATTTTCTGACGGACCAGAACGAATATGAAAGCTTATAAAAATATATATAAGACCGCATCCTTATACCTCACATTCATTAACCCATTGCGAGCCAATTTATGATAAAACAATCGCGCGATTTTTTTAAAATAATTTTTCGAAAAAACAAATAAAAATTATTTTAAAAAAATCGCGCGATTTTTTTAAATAATTTTTCGAAAAAACAAATAAAAAGTATTTTAAAAAATCGCGCGAAAAGAACTTTTCGAATAACGTTCACTACACCGAAAGTAACCGATTCTTTTAAATGTATTATCATAATTCCTTAATATCCGATATCTGGATAACTAAGCAAGTTATCGAAAATTTGTATTTAGTATTTATCACTTATCTTTTTATTTACTGTCAGAAAACAGTATCTCTTTAAGGGAAGTACCATAAAAAATCGATAAGTTTTAAAAATTTCAAAATTCGATATCTCGATAACTAAGCAAGTTATCGAAAATTTTTATTTAGTATTTATAACTTACCTTTTTATTTACTGTCAGAAAACATTATTTCTTTAAGGGAAATACCATAAAAAACCGATAAGTTTTAAAACTTTCAATATTCGATATCTCGATAACTAAGCAAGTTCTCGAAAATTTTCATTTATTATTTATCGTTTATTTTGACCTATATTACCCGAAGAAGTTATAACCATAATGGATAAAGACGATTTTCTAGACGTAATACCCTCCAACATGTCCGAACTTTGGAGGCCCATAACTCCGAAAATATGGGTTTCCGAAAATATGCTATTACCATGTAGATATTATTGTACCATGAACAAGAAGATGTGTAATGAAATCAAAAAAACAATCCAAGAAACAAGTGTCAAACAAAGCAGTAAGCTATCATTCGCGGATGCATTAAAAAGTAATACAGTGTTGCCAGAAGTAACAAAACAAATGCCGCTGATTATCAAACCAAAGGAAAAACAAGGAATAGACAAAACTAAGAAAGATTTAAATAAAAAAGTTGA
The DNA here is from genome assembly GCA_963931995.1 of Phaonia tiefii. Taxonomy (NCBI): domain Eukaryota; kingdom Metazoa; phylum Arthropoda; class Insecta; order Diptera; family Muscidae; genus Phaonia; species Phaonia tiefii. The sequence goes on along the minus strand of OZ008371.1, from coordinate 95,099,009 downwards.
TCCAATTAATTTGAAAATAATAAACGTTGAGAAAAGGAAAAATGGAACGATAGTTATTCAAAGCGAAAATAATGAGGAAAGAGAAAAAAATAAGAAATGCGATACAAAATGAGATGAGCGAAAGCTATGATATTAGAGTTCCGAAAGAAATTAATACAACAATTGTAATAACAGACATGACTTTTAAATTTACGGAATACGAAATAATTGAAAAATTGAAAAAGCAGAATAATATATTGAATAACAGTGAAATAGAAATAATACGACAATATGAATACATAAAGAATAATACAACCATTTACAATGCAAAGATAAAAATTGATCCTGAATCATACACAAAAGTCTTACCAGCGCAAAAACTTAACATAGGATGGGAGAAATGTAGAGTATTTGATGGTACAGATGTATTGCAATGCTTTAAATGCAAAGGATTTAATCATAAATCAGTGGATTGCAGGAATCAGGAAACATGTTTTAAATACCATGGAAACCACAAAAATATAGAATGTGATAAGGAAATTATTGTGAAATGTATCAATTGTGTGCGAATGAATAAAAGGCTTAACTTAGGACTAGATGAAAATCATATCACATCAAATAAAGAATGCCCGGTGTACCAGAATAAATTGAACATAAGAAAAAGAAGGATGGGGCTAACAGCCTAACAACCAAAGCAAATGCATGGAATATACACAAATGTTCAGGGACTTTTAAACAACTTTAGTCAGGTGGAAATTATTCCGGAGTTTAACAAACCAGAATTTATAATCCTAACAGGAACCCATTTAACGGAAGATATAGAAGAAGCGGAAACACAAATACAAAATTATGATCACTATATAACATCATCAAACTCGTCTAGAACTGGGGGAATCAGTATATACATAAAAAAAATGTGGAATGCCACCAAAATTAGCGAAACAATTTGTGATTCAAAATATTGGATTAGTGCATATAGCGCAGATTTTGGGACAAATAAAGTAATAATAACAGCTGTTTACAGATCTCCAAGTAGTTCAGAAGCGGAATTCATCGGAGTTTTTGAAGGCATAATAGAAGAATTAAGTGAGTCTAACTGTGATATGATAATAGCTGGCGATTTTAATATAGACTGGAAAAAGGAAAATTTCTACAAAAAAAAATTAGAAGGCATCATAATCGATAACGGTTTAAAACAAATAATGACAGATTTTACAAGAATAACATCAAGATCAAAAACAATAATAGACTACATTATAACAAATAATGAAAATATATCAGCCAAAGTTAATCCGGCAAACAAAATCGCAGACCACGAATCAATTGACATCATTATCGAACACAAAGACCAGGAGCAATAAACTCAAAGGGAAATACTAATATTTAAATATACCAAAAATTTGTTTAATGGAGAAATTAATAAATTATTGGAACAAATTAATGAAGATTGTAACATTAATGACTATGTTGGTTTTTTTGATATGTGTATGGAAAATACTATTAATAGGTTCACATGCAAAAAGACAATAAAAGAAAAAAGTAACATTAATAAATGGTTTAATGGTGAACTACGACTACTGAAGAGAGAAAAAATTATGAAATATGATATGGCAAAAAGAGATAACACTACAGCAGCATGGAATAGATATAAAATAACAAGAAATAAATACAAAGTACAAACTGAAAATGCAAGAAATTTGTACATTAACGATAGTATAAATAAAGCCAAAGGTCAGAAACAAATGTGGAAAGAAATTAAAAATCAAGTACATACTTAATAAATCTCAGAATGTGATAAAAACTGTGATATTTATCGAAATAGAATATAAAGAAAACACCGAAATAGCAAATAAGTTTAATAACTACTTTGTTAATAGCATACAATCAATTAGAGATACGATAGAAAATGTGCTATATGTGAACCAAATAACTGTGATGAACTCAAAATTTAACTTTCGTGCAATATCATTAGAAGATCTAAGAATTATTTGTAAAAAACTAAACGATAAGCCAGACTATAACAAAACATCGACTAAATTAATATTAAATAACTGGAATGTTATAGGAAAACATGCTTTTTATCATAAACACATCGCTTAAAACCGGAATTTTCCGGAAACTGGAAGGAGTCAATGATAACGCTAATAGAAAAAGTTGCTAAAACAGAAAAATGTGAAGAATTTCGTCCACTAAACACTTTAAAAACATGTGAAAAAATACTTGAAAAGGTCGTTAAAGAACAATTAGAAAAATATATAGAAAAATATAATATACTATCAAAATATCAGTCAGGTTTTCGAAAAAAGTTCTCGTGTGAAACAGCAGTTAATTACGTAATAAACAGATGGAAAAATATAGAAAAAAATAAGAAAATTATGGCCATATTTTTGGATTTTAAAAGAGCATTTGAGACAATAGATAAAGATATAATGCTACAAAAACTATATATTTATGGTATACAAGGCATCGAATTAAATTGGTTCGAATCATATCTCACTGGTAGGAAACAAAGAACTAGAGTGAATAACGCAATTTCAAATACAATCAATAACGATTTTGGAGTACCCCAAGGCTCAATTCTGGGAGCATTACTATTTATTATATACATTAATGATATTCCAAATGTACTAGAAAAATGCGAAATAATACTGTACGCAGACGATACGTTGATATTTACGGAAGGCGACACGGATAAACAATGTCAAGACACACTTACGCGAGATATGATAAATATTAACAATTGGCTAAATATGAACAAACTAAAACTAAACGAAAGTAAAACAAAAGTAATGGAGATAAATATGAATAGCGACTCAGTATTTAAAATAAACGACGAAACAATCGAAAAAGTAACACAAATCAAATATCTGGGATTTATAATAGACAAATTTAAATATTAAATATGCATATGCATATGCAAAAAAATTGGTAAAAAAATTGGGTTTTTAAACGAGTGAGAAATAAACTCAACTTTGACGGCAATAAATATATATAATACAATTATAAAGCCACATTTTGAATTTGGATCTACAATTCTCTATACATGCTGCACAAAAACACAAATTGACCGACTCCAAAAACTACAAAACAAAGCTATGCGCACTATTTTAAAATGCAACAGATACACATCAATTCAATTTATGCTAGAATCGTTAAAATGGCTCAACATTCAACAAAGACTGGAAATTAACACTGAATTTTATTCAGAAAATGAAAATTGGAAACGCTCCAGAATATTTAATCGAACAATTAAGATATGTTGGCGAAGTACAGCCCTATCAACTAAGAAATATGGAAAATTTTAGACTACAACGAACAACAACAACTAAAATGCAACGCTCCCTCTTCTATAAAGGATTGCAACTATACAACATTTTACCTGATAATGTTAAAATCGAAAGAAATATAAATGCTTTTAAAAGTAATTGTGTATATTTTGTTAAATATTATAGTACAATAACGTAAAATTGTTAATTTAATTCTCTTGTATGAATAATTAAAGTATTTGAAATACTAATAAAGTAATAATAATAATAATATGATAATTATAGAAAATATCAAAAGTTTTCGGGTTGGCCGAAATTTTTAAATTTCGGATTATAATTTTTAGTACCACGGCTTCATATTGCAGTTTAAAGCCCGGTATTCTGTTTTTATGAAATTTTCTTTAAAATAATAAAAAATTTAAATAAAATAAACAATTCTTGACTAATAATTCAAGCTTAAGGTGACTTCTGATTTTATAAAACTTTTTGTTTTTCTCTTTTCTCTCTCGATATTTCGATTTTTTATTAATATTAGAAACTTTCCTGAAGAAGATTTCCAAAGGAAATCGAAATATCGAGAGAGAAAAGGGAAAAACAAAAAGTTTTATAAAATCAGAAGTGACCTTAAGCTTGAATAATTAGTCAAGAATAATTAATAAAATAAAGGTCGAAAAATTAGAAACAAATTAATAAAATAAATAAAAATAATAATATAAAAAATAACGAAAATTTCATGAACCGAAAATTTCGCTCACTTTTCATTTGCTTGGTGCTCAGCTCTGCGAAAATTTCGTAGGCTAAATCGAATACAGGTTTGTTACGCCAAAGCTTTTTAGTACGAACACAATTGTTTGATAATTGTTTTGTACCGGAATTTTCATATTTCAATTATTTTAGTAAACAAATGTAATACCACATGCGTTAAAAATCAAATGGAGTGCAAAGATGAATTATTAATGAAATATTTGTTAGGGAAATCAAGGATAAGTGGTAACTCTCTGCAATAAAATTTTCCGTTTAGAGATAAATGACAAAATTTCTTACTTAAATTTCGCATCCAAACCTCAGAAGTTAAAATTATTGAGAGAATAAACTTCTCTATACTAATTTTCTCTAAGATGTAAACTGGTGAGCGGCATAGGATCCCCCTGTAGGCTATACATCTACGGTCAAAAAATAGCAACATAAATAGTAGCCAAGACATAAATAGTAGCTCTGGGCCCTAACTATGTAACTCGTTTCGAAAGAAAAATTTACCGGAATCGAAATTTTTGAACCATGTATCTCACTTTTCGAACAGAAATTAACTCGATTTTTGGCATTCTTATTCGGTTGCTCTTGAGATAGCGGAAAGAAATAAATTATTTGATTTTCATAAAAAAAACTAGGCAAATTTCATACACTCCGGTTCACTTATTTAAAGCCTTTATTCAAGTGAACCAAAAAAAAAATAGCACTTTTTTGGACTTATTTTTTCTAAATTGCTCAAAAAAGTTCTTTAGTTAAGAAACCATGATTGTCATGATTTTTTTTATATCTCAAGATGTCTAGCTTCCATTTCCATTTTAAAATTCTGCAATCGGTTACAATTGCAAAAGATACAGGCTGCTGAATATGGAATCTTTAGTGCCTTTAAATAAGTGAACCGGAGTGTATTATTAATTAAGGAATTTTTAGGCACAACAAGAAAAAGATTATTGTTTTCTTTTAGCAAAGACTTATTTTTATTATTAATTTTTTTTCCAATTTATTCCCATGACCAAAGTATCGCTATACTTTGGAAAACAGCGACTCTAAGGAATTCGTGCACTAAATAAGATGACATAAAAATCTCCTGTTACTAAACCATAGTCTTAGTGTCTATTAAAGAAAAATATTTTTAATATGTACTTATTTTGACTTACATTTGTACACTGAATTTGTGCCACTGCCTCTTCCTTCGTTTATTAGAGCCTTCGTGAGGTAGAGTCTTCATATAGTATATATAACGACAATAATACGTATGTACGTACATTAGGGTGGGTAAAAAAAAATTGCTGCTGTCACCACCTAAAAATGAAGTTCAGAGTGTTTAATGACTATTTGCAAAATATTGCGATTCTGGGTTCAGCAAATTGTGAGCTATTTTGCATTAAAAACACCTTTAATTTTCAGGTTTTTTGGGTGTAACTTTTAAGATGTTGCAGATATTTGGAAAATTTATTATGGGTACGTAGATAAGTTCTTGCATTGCACATATTGTTTTTATTTGTATTTTTGAAGTTGATTGAGTTGTAGAAGTTTAAATGTTGTTTTTTAGTGGATTTTCGTGGAGTCTTAAGAAAAAATCAAAATAACTCCGTGATTTTTACTCGTATATTAACACTGAAGATGTCATTGTGTCACTCAGCTTCGTAGCTCGGTATGATCCTTTGGAACATAACGTTAAATTATAAAGCTTATTTTTATTTTTGTCGGTAGTATTTCAAAATTTTTCGAAAGTTATCATTTAAAACTACATTGATCGCAAAAAATGTAATGTAAATGTAAATTATGTACATATATCCGAAAAGAAATGGTCGTAATATTTGCATTTTTGTAAAACAACATTGAAGCTTTCAGGTCTTAAAACAGTTTAATATTGAATGTGAATGCATTAAATGTTTCAATAAAATCGGAAAAATAAGAGAAATACAATGGTTTGGTAGTTTAATTGATTATGTTTCTTTAAAAGCCACAATATTTACAAAAAATTTAAAAAAAAATTATTGAAACATTTAATGCATACACATTCAATATTAAACTGTTTTAAGACCTGAAAGCTTCAATGTTGTTTTACAAATATGCAAATATTACGACCATTTCTTTTCGGATATATGTACATAATTTACATATCATTTCAAAGGTATTAAATAGCGCTTTTTACTGCGGGCATTTGCAACATTTTTTGCGATCAATGTAGTTTTAAATGATAACTTTCGAAAAATTTTGTAATACTACCGACAAAAATAAAAATAAGCTGTATAATTTAACGTTATGTTCCAAAAAATCATACCGAGCTACGAAGCTGAGTTTATAACCTTCACAATGACATCTTTAGTGTTAATATACGAGTAAAACTGACGGAGTTATTTCGATTTTTTCTCCACGAAAATCCACTAAAAAACGGCATTTAAACTTCTACAACTCAATCAACTTCAAAAATACAAATAAAAACAATATGTGCAATGCAAGAACTCCTATCTGCAACATCTTAAAAGTTACACCCAAAAATCCTGATAATTAGAGGTGTTTTTAAAGCAAAATAGCTCACAATTTGCTGAACCCAGAATCGCAATATTTTGCAAATAGTCATTAAACACTCTGAACTTCATTTTTAGGTGGTGACCTAAAAGTGAGTTTTTTTGTATGTGGTTTTACCCACCCTAACGTACATGCATAGTGCGGAATTATCATAATTTTTCCACTTTTCACTCACTAAATGTACTTTGAATGTAAGGAATGTGGTTATTTCGTTGACTGCAGCCGAAGCCGCATTCTTTTGTAAATGTTCAGTATATGTATATGAACATGGCTCAAAAAAACATAGTCCAGTTTGGAACTAGGGACGGGCGATATGGTTAAAACTAGTGAATAATAAGAAATTGTAATATGTTTCCTTACCCTTCCAATGAAATAATTAATCACAGGATCCCTAACTTAATTTATCTAAGAAATTTCTAAAAATTATTTATGAACAATAACAACCCCAAAATGATTTTTACGTAAAATGTTGCCAACTAATAATAAAACAGTTTCCGAAAGTATTGGTAACACTTTTAGTACAATCCGAAAGTTGTACATGGTATCATTTCAAATACGAATCGGAAAGAACTTTCGAATACTTTTAATTTTTGAATCAAATTACATAGTAGAGGATCAGTAAATGAGACCCAGAGAGCGAAAATTTTGACAGTTCGATGTTCGGGATCTTGTAAATTTTGGTTGGATAAATTTTAGTCAACAAAAATTTGCAAGAGAGAACAGCTGTTAACTGTCTGAAAACGACGATATTTTAAAATAATAAGTTAGATGTCGATAGTTCTTTGAATTTAATAGCTAGTTGTACCATAGAGAAATACTTAAGAGTTTCCATTACTCTCTTCGCTGCCTCTTCATGACGACGAGGTAGTAGGCCATTTCATAGAGTTTTATTTGCTGCGGTATTTTACCAATTTTACACTTTCGTTAGACATAAAACGGACAGAAATCGAAGGGAATTCGTATTTTCGTTCAATACCAACAATATAAAACATAATTTAGCTGTCATTAGCATCAATAAACACTATTTAAAATTAGTTCCTGTCTTCTTTGCTCTCTCATTCTCTATCATTGGTTGTGCTGCAGTTCTGGCTTATTACTGTTTCACAATGGCGTTTTATTGAGTCAATTAGTGTTTTGAACCTTTCATCAGGTGTTTTTGTCCATGCCTCTTTCATTACGTACCTAAGCTCTTTATTGTGTTTTGGGTATGCTGGAAGACATCCTTTTTGACATCACACTACAAATTTTTGATTGGGTTGTGATCTGGTGAATGAGCGGGCCGTGCCATAACGTCAATATTACTTTGTTTCTGCTGAGATACCCATTTAAGAGGCATTTCATATTTTGCATAGGGAAGCATAATATTTTGTAGTATTTCTACATATTGTGCGGCGTCCATGGTAGTTGAGAGCCAATGTTTTGTTCCAACTGCATAATAGTAAAAACGTGAAAACCTTTACACTTGATCCTCCGCGTTTGACAGCTATGTGTGTATACGGGGGACGTATGTCGTGTTCGGTAGACGTCTTATAAGTTGTCGAGAATTTGCATCATTATACAAAAAAAAATTTTGATTCATCTGCTCACAAAATGTTCCTCAACTTTTCATGTGGTCACTGCAATTCGTGTGTTTGCTTATTTCAATGTTTTGTTAACATGTATTTTTTTAAAGGGTAACTTTTCTCGGACTTTTGACGTACATATTATGTTGACGTAATTGGCCTTACAAAATGAGGAGAACATGTTCCTCTTACCGGCTCGATCTTCAGCTTTTCTTCTCCGGTTGGTAACACCAAGCTCTCGCTGTCAATATTCCACCTGGTCTTTCCAGCGAAGTCTTGTTCGTCCTACTTTTCGATGTCCTTCGATTGGATTATTCTGATCCATTCTACTGAAATTGCGTAGCCAGCGTAAACGCGCTATTTTATTACGCATAACTACGTATCTGCCGGGATACAGATTATACAGCCAGTGGTTCATCCGTCGTCGATACTCGCCGTTTTCTATTATTCGATCATATACATATATTTCGGAGAATTGTCTAAATCATCGGAGGAATTGTCTAAATCATAGCAGGAATACCAATATATGGCATAGCTTGGTACGGTTTTCCTCATATCGGACTATCGAAGGCAGCCTTATAATCTTCAAAGAGAGTGTAGATGTCGATTTGTTTTTCGTGGGGTTTCTCCAGAATTTGTTGTAATGTGAATATTTGGTCGATAGGGTCCTTTACAGGCCTAAAGCCACACTGATAAGGATCGATCAGGTCTGCAGCATTAGTCTTTCACACATTCCGCTGTAGAGGACCTTGTATACGATGGGTAAAAGGCTTATTCCACGATAGTTTGTACTTACTTTACTTTTATTGACTATTTTACAACCTCATGAGGTCAGACGTCTTACACATATTAATTAAACAAACAAATTAGACAAATTTCAACATATTCCTCCAACTGGCTCTATCCTTCGGCTTTTCTTGCCAGTTGGTAACACCAAGGATACGGTAGGATTCTTCTGCCTGGTCTTTCCAGCAGGGTGTTGGTCGTCCTCTTGTCCTGCTTCCATCGGGTACGTTACCAAAAACTGACAACATGGCCTAGCCAACGCAATTGGCCTAATTTGATTCGCCTAGCTATGTCCACGTCAGAATACAGATTACATAGCTCTGGGTTCCAGCGACGTCGGTACTCGCCGTTTTCCCTAACTCCCAGGTGTTTTTAATCCGCTTGCGATATGACCCAAGTTTCGGAGCCATATGCCAAGACAGGTAAAATGAGAGTCTGATATAGCTGGACTTTTGTCCGTCGAGGGCGGGCTTTGTTCCTAAACTGCCTGCTGAGCCCAAAATAGCATCTATTTGCAAGCACAATTCTCCTATCTATCTCCAAGCTGACGTTGTTGTCCCTGTTCACGGCGGATACCACTTCAAAATTAAATCAGTTGTCAACGTTCAACTGCGGACCAAGTCGAGAGGTTTCCCTAGTCGCTGACACCATAATTTTTGTCTTGCCCTCATTAACAGCAAGACCCATCTTCGCTGATTCCTTTTCGATTCTTGAAAATACTGCAGTAACCTCTCGCAAATTTCCCCCAATGATGTCTATGTCGTCAGCGTTCACCAGCAACATATGGCTTTTCGTGTTAATGGTCTTGTTCGTATTTACTGCAGCCTTTCTCATTATTATGTCCATTCCATATCTCCATCGCCTTGTCTAAGTCCTCGCTTGGTACAGAATGGTTCAGTGAGGTCTTTCCCCACTTTCACTGCTGATTTGGTGTTGGTCAGCGTCATTCTACAGATGCCGATCAGTTTTGCGGGAATACCAAGTTCAGACTTAGCTTCGCACAGTCTTCCCCATATGGGGCTATCGAAAGCAGCTTTGTAATCGACAAAAAGGTGGTATGTATCGATTTGCAATCTACCCTATCTTCCACTATCATTACCTCCTGATCTTCAGTGGAAGAATATGAGTGGAGTAGTGCTGAGAAGTGGTCTCTCCACATTTTGAGCACACACTGCTTCTCAGTCACCAGATTCCCATTCTCGTCATTGCAAGAGGGCAGCCCATTATTAGGCCCGTTATTCAATCTTCTTACCCTCTGGAAAAACTTTCGGGATTCACCATTCATCCTGCAGATTTCGGTTTTTCCACTCTCTCTCTCTGCTCCCATTGCCATTTTTTTCGAATAAATAGTTGGTTTTCCTCCCTTCTTAGTCTCTTGTACCGCTCAATCGCAGCACGCGTTGTAACTGACTGTTCCGTTGCAATACGTTCAGCGTCTTTTTCATCAGTTGCAATGCGACATTCTTCGTCGTACCATGGCTTATCCTTCTGCGGTTTTTGATAGCCAAGTTCAGACCTTGCAGCGTTGCCAAAGAATGGGCGATGTGCTTCCACTGTGCATCTGGGTCTTCGGGAAGGGGGTATTCTGCTCTAGCAGGAGAGAGAGCTTCTGTCGATAGGACATTGATATCTCCGGTATTCGTAGCTTGTCAATATCCAGCTTTTCTTCTGTTCGGCTTCGTACGTTTTTCGCCCTGCTCAGTCTTGTGCGAACTTTCGCAGCCACCAGGTAATGATCCGAGTCGATATTGGCACCTCGAATCACACGTACATCCTTTACACTAGAATATTACCAAGTGATCAATCTGGTTCTTCGTCCGCTGATCAGGAGATATCCAGGTCACCTTATGTATGTCCTTATGCTGGAATCGTGTGCTGCTAACTACCATGTTCTTTGCAGTGGCGAAGTCTATCAGTCTTATTCCATTATCGGAGGTGGTATCATGTAGACTGTGATTACCGATGGTTGGTCGAAAGACACTTTCCTTTCCCAATTTGGCATTAAAATCGCCTAGAATAATCTTAATGACGTGGTCAGGGCAGCGTTCATATACTTCCTCCAGGCGCTCATAAAATGTTTCTTTGACCTCATCATCTTTATCCTCTGTCAGTGCGTGCACACAAATTAACGAGATGTTGAAATATTTCGATTTGATGCGAATTGCGAATTGGGTTGGATCTTGAAACTAGGTGTCGCAGTCTCTTGCCAACTATAAATCTACACCCAAATTCGTGCTTTCGCTCATGGCAGCTGTAGTAAATATCGCAGTTTTTCTTTCTGGTGCAACCATATCCTGTCCATCGCATTTCCCGGATCGCTGTGATGTCAGCTATATATTTTTCGAGGACATCCGCCAGATGGAAAGTGGCACCAGTCCTGTATAGCGTTCGCACATTCCAGGTTCATGTCCTTAAATCGTGGTCCTTATAATGTTTGCGAGGGTCGTCAACAGTTGGGGGTTTCTTTGTTCATTACTTTCCTTGTGTATTTGTATAGATTGTACATATACTCGAAAACAGGATACAGAATAATAAGATTCCAATCGTCGGCCATGCATTCGTATGGCCAGACTTTGAATATGAGCTGATGCATGCACCTTTCCAACTCATAGCCGCCGGCCCATCAGCACCAGTGGCTAAAAGTCGAAACATTGCAGTTCTAATTTCCCTTAGGCTAGGAGTGGGCAGTCAACACCATCGTCCTGTATTTGCCCAAAAACCCTCATCTTTATTGAAGTCTCCTGGGACAAGTAAAACAGAGAGTGATCTCTCCATATTCCCAACAGACTCTGCAATTCTGTGACAAGATTCCGTCCTTCCTTCTACAAAAGGGGGGTCCTTATGCATTTCCGTTGGTTTGGCTTTGCACTTTTCGGGCCTCATTCTTCCTTCTGTAAGATTAAATTTTGTCACTCTCGCGCTTTCTCTACAACCGTTTTCCCTTCCTAAATAAACGGATTTCCTCTACCCTCTTCTCCTTATGCCGCTCTGTCGAGGCTCGCGTTGCAACTGACTGAATCATTGCCATACGTGCATCGTTCTTTTCATCAGTTGCCATCTCTTCATCGTGCTATGATTTGTCTGTGAGTTGGTTTTTATAACCAAGTACGGCCTCTGTGGCAGATTTCATAGAGTGGAAATATACTTCCTCTGCGCTTTAGGATCATGAGACGGGGGTGCGTTCTGCGGCAGTATTTAAGTGAGCTTCTCTGCATAGGCCGTGGCTATCTCTGGTAATTGCAGCTTTCCGATGTCCAGCTTTCTACATGTCTGGGTTCGTACGACTTTCGCTCTGCTTAACCTTGTGCGTACCTTTGCTGCAACCAGGTAGTGATCCGAATCGATATTAGCTTCTCCTCGTACGTACATTACAGTAGTAGAGTGTCTCCCATCAATTACCAGGTGATCAACCTGGTTCTTCGTCTGTTGTTCAGGGGATGTCCAAGTAGCCTTATGGATGTCTTTAAGTTGGACAACCATGTTTTTCGAAGCTGCCAAATCTAACAGTCTCATTCCATTATCGGAAGTGATGGCGTGTAACCATTACCGATGGCTAGTTCAAAGACACTTTCCCTTCCGACTTTAGCATTAACAATCATAATATCATGGCCAGGGCAGGTGTCTTATGTTTCCTCTATGCGCATATAGAACACGGCTTTGTTGTCATCGTCTTTTTCTTCTATCGGGGCGTGTACAGCCATGACATTTCCATTGCATATCCTGGATAGCAGTAATGCCAGCCTTATAATGCTCGAGTATATCTGCCAGTTGGATAGTGGTACCAGATCTGTATAGTGTTCTAACATTCATTCCATTATCGGAAGTGATGGCGTGTAACCATTACCGATGGCTAGTTCAAAGACACTTTCCCTTCCGACTTTAGCATTAACAATCATAATATCATGGCCAGGGCAGGTGTCTTATGTTTCCTCTATGCGCATATAGAACACGGCTTTGTTGTCATCGTCTTTTTCTTCTATCGGGGCGTGTACAGCCATGACATTTCCATTGCATATCCTGGATAGCAGTAATGCCAGCCTTATAATGCTCGAGTATATCTGCCAGTTGGATAGTGGTACCAGATCTGTATAGTGTTCTAACATTCATTCCATTATCGGAAGTGATGGCGTGTAACCATTACCGATGGATAGTTCAAAGACACTTTCCCTTCCGACTTTAGAATTAACAATCTTAATATCATGGCCAGGGCAGGTGTCTTATGTTTCCTCTATGCGCTCATAGAACATGGCTTTGGTGTCATCGTCTTTTTCTTCTATCGGGGCGTGTACAGCCATGACATTTCCATTGCATATCCTGCATAGCAGTAATGCCAACCTTATAATGCTCGAGTATTTCTGCCAGTTGGATAGTGGTACCGGATCTGTGTAGTGCTCTAACATTCCAAATGCATACCCGCAAATCGGAAAGCAAGCTCAGCCCACCGGGCTCAGCCGCCCAATGCAGTGTGTCGAAACTGGATATTTCTTTTTTTAACAATTTTATTCGTTGAATGCTTGTAGGTGATACCAACGATTTTCTGCAAAGTCGGTTTAACCTTTTTTTTTCATAATATGTAATTTCTCACAATTTTCGCTGACCTCTGGAATATATTCTGAATTTCCATACATTCCTCACTCACTTAATAAAAATAATAACACAATATTACTTATTGCAAAAGAAGTACACATTTGATAAAAATCTTCAAATCAAATCAAAAATTGCAGATACAATTACTTTTAGCTGATTTTGATTTGATCTTTTAGCTGAGTTTGGTAGAAAGCAATATGTTTCATGCGTCTTCTTTTAAATGTATTCAATTAATGGTCAAAAGTATTAATTGTTTTTGATATCCGAATAAATATTAAGACGATATCAAATATTAAGACGTTCTATACTTAACAATTTGTACATTCCTTGCTGACAGCCCAGACTAAACGAATTCTAGTGACAATAAAGGAGGGTTTCTTGCTATAAAACTTGTAGAGTAAGATAATGTTACGCCTGCACCATGGCAGCTCAAGCTTGATGGATACGAGTATGGACTCATGATAAGATGATTCAAAATACATAATTGATTATGGAATCCAAGACAGAAAATGGCAATGGCAATAATCTGGTAATGGTGTCGGCCCATGCGAAATGTTGTGCTGAGTTGTCGCCGAATTATAAACGACAGATAAATTTAATCCTCTACAGGCATTTCTCACTACCACTGACTTTCCTAAGTCTAACAGTTCAATTCTCAATAGCAATTCCCTGGGAGTTTTTTCCCTATTCTTAATAAAATCTCCCTTTGAGTTTTTCCCTATTCCCTTTTCCCTTATTCTAAACGAACTTCGAAAAAGGGAAATTTTTCCCCGGGAAAAAAGTAGGTATTCTAAATGTCAATAAAATGGAGAATGTGAAAACAACTTTTGGGAGTAATTCCCCCAAAAAATTGCTAGGGAGTGCAGCGCAAAAATGTAAATATTTAATATTTGCTATAAAAATTAAATAATTACTTTTTTTTTACGAACGATCCCATCGCCGCCACTCACACCCGCCCCAACCGACCGAGGGGCCTCATCCCTATGACGTAGGGATAACGTACACACCACAGACCGGTCCGTAGCGGGGAGTAACTGAGAGGAAAACGTGTAACGGCTACATCAAAATTCACAGCCGATTAAAGCAATACCAGTTAAAAGAGGAATAAAATCTACAGATTACCACTATATACTTATTGAAAAATAATAAATCTTAAAACATAAAACCATATATTATCAATACAACATTAATACTCGTACATAAAATACTACACACTAGCTATTTAGATGATTTATAATAAAATACTTTATCGTGTCCGGTGATAAAGAAAAGTCAATAAACTGATAAACATCATTAAAATCTGTGCACATTCTCCGAACCGGTTCATTCAAAGCATAATTATAGCGTCGAAAACTAATAGAAGATACTCAGAGCGTATATCGCACCTGAGAATCGTATATATTGTAATCGAATTAAGCATAGTCCGTCTACTAGCCAGAGTAGGTAATTTAATTAAAGACAATCTACTGGCATATGGAGGAAGATGGACGTTAGGATCACATCTCAGGTTCCTTAGAGTGATTCTGTACAAAATTCTGTTACTCTTAGTAGTCAACGTATTGGTAATCAATCAGAACTATCTCCTCCTGCTGCGGTTATTCCAATTGATTCTGTTTCCGTTTCTCAAACTCCGGCTTTGACTTATGCGTCTGTTGTACAAGTTAATTCTACTGACACCATTCCTCAACATCAAAATCCTGGGCAAAAGGGTATTCACAACTTAGTTGTGGTGCCCCCTAGGACGACAGTGTTCATATCTAGATTGACATCTGATACTACTGTTGATGATATTGGTGTTTTCATCAGATCTAAGTATTCTATTGTTGGTAATGATATTGCTGTTTTTAAATTTAATTACTCCCAACCAAGGGATTTTACAAGATTTTTTACAAAGATTATCAGGTATTTAGGAAGGTTAGAGTTGGAATGATATCGGGCG
This sequence comes from Phaonia tiefii, assembly GCA_963931995.1. Taxonomy (NCBI): domain Eukaryota; kingdom Metazoa; phylum Arthropoda; class Insecta; order Diptera; family Muscidae; genus Phaonia; species Phaonia tiefii. The sequence goes on along the minus strand of OZ008371.1, from coordinate 95,083,608 downwards.
GCGGTGTTCTCATTGCTGTACATAGTACCATTTCTGCTGAATTGGTCACATTCTGTGGGGACTGTGAGTCTGAATTCATTTGTGTCTTCGCATTGGTGTAAGATCTGTTTTGTTCCTATATTCCTCCTCTTGGTCCTATATTCCTCCCAGTTCTAGTATTGACATTTATATGGATCACCTTCGATTGACAGAATCAGCTGTTAACTTAATGGATTCAAATTCGGACATAATTTGTGTAGGTGATTTTAACTTACCATATACAACGTGGGTCTCTGTACACGACTCTAACGGATGTTTACCTCTACTATAATGAGTAACTATTGGGATGACATTTTTGATTTAGGTCTCCATCAGTTAAATTTTATTAAAAATGTGAACAATAGAATACTGGATCTCGTATTTTCGAACAGTAACTGTATTTCCATATGTAGAGTTTCTCGCATTGTCCTACCGGAGGATAAACATGATCCAACATTTAAATTTGCTCTTGATGTACAGGAAGAAAATTCTGGGTTAATCCAACGGAAAGAGCTGCGTACTATGAATTTTAATTTCGCCAGAACAAATTCTGCCTTACTCAGATCTTTTCTACATAATGCAAATTGGAATTATGATGGTGGTCTTGTGTGCAAAATTGAAAATTTTTATAATATTGTGAACTCTGGGTTTTCTGCTTCAATACCTTATCATGCTTGGTTCACAAAAGAATTAAGGGGTCTACGTAATTTAAGAAACAGAATGAAAAGTAGATATGATAGTTGTGGTTCATAAATTTATTTGGCGAAATAAATAGTTGCTAGGAATAAATTTAACGTTATTAATAGGAAATGTTACTCTTTTTATATCTCTAAAATGAGAAGAGTTCTACTGAAGAACCCGAAACATTTTTTCACCTTTGTAAATTCAAAGCGGAAAGTAGTTGGTTATCCGCATAGTATGAAATTCAAAGGTTCAGAGTCATCAGATGATGCCGATATTTCTGATATGTTTGCTACCTTCTTCCATAAAATATATTCTCCTTCTGTTGCTTTACTAAATTACCCCTATAATATTAATACGTTTAATGGCATTCCAGATATTATCTTGTCTGAGGATGAAGTTCTTTATGGAGTGCAAACTTTAAAACATTCAAATTCGCCTGGACCTGATGGTGTTCCCACATCAGTTCTTAAAATGTGTGCTCATGAATTGTATATTCCACTCACAAATATATTTAATGAATTGTTGACATCGGGTAAATTTTCCTCTTATTGGAGATCAAGTTTCATAAGTCCACTCTTTAAGTCTGGAAGTCGATCCAATATTGAAAATTACAGAGGAATTGCAAAGCTGAGTGCAATTCCAAAGCTATTTGAAAAATTGGTTACGAATAGACTACTTCATTTTGTTGGATGTTTGGTTTCGCCATATCAGCACAGTTTTGTTAAGGGCAGGTCGTCTACGACTAACTTACTGGAGTTAACGTCTCATGTTTTTGCAGCTTTTCGTGATAAATGTCAGATGGATGTAATTTATACAGATTTTAGTAAAGCTTTTGACACAGTTGCTCATAATTTGTTAATATACAAACTTGATATTATTGGTTTTCCACCTAAATTGTTGCACTGGATATCTTCTTACCTTAGTGGTCTTACCCAAAAAGTGCGGTTTAAAAATGTATTATCTTCAACTATATCAGTAACATCTTGTGTTCCTCAAGGCAGTCATTTAGGTCCTCTACTTTTCGTTCTTTATTTAAATGATCTACCGTGTATAGTTAAATCCTCTAACATTTTCATGTTTGCAGATGATGGTAAGTTATATATGCCTATATGCAATACTGAGGATTCCACCCATCTTCAAAATGACTTGGATAGTCTCACTAATTGGTGTTTGGTAAATGGTATGTCGCTAAATCAGGGAAAATGTAAAAAGCTTTCGTTTTGCCGTAGTACACCGTTGAATTTTGATTACCTTATTGGTTCTTACATATTGGAAAATGTGTCTTTCTTCATGGATTTAGGAGTACTTCTTGATCGAAAGTTGCGTTTTGATCTTCATATTTATTCCTGTATAGGTAAAGCCAGATCACTGTTAGCTTTTATAAAAAGATGGGCGAAAGAATTTGCTGATCCTTACGTCACTAAACGTCTTTTTGTCTCTCTCGTTAGACCTGGATTATAATATGCTTGTATTGTGTGGTGTCCGTATAATGCCTGTTACATAGACCGCATCGAATCGATTCAGAGACAATTTTTACTTTTTACTTTACGTGGTCTCGCTTGGAACATTGATGATTTGCCACCTTATAGAAATCGACTGATGCTTATTGATCTTCCTACACTTGAAAAACGCAGGTATATGTTAAATACTATGTTTATTGTAAAACTCATTAGGCGTTGTATAGATTCAAATTTTCTCGTGAGTCAAATAAATTTTAATGTTCCCTGTAGACAAACCCGATATTTCTATCATATAAAACTACCGACTGTCCGTTATAATTACGATTACTACAATCCTTTTCGACGCGTTTGCCTCATTTACAATGAGATCTATAATTCCTCATTTACAATGAGATCTATAATTCAAACCCGCTTCAGATTCTTTGAATATAATTAAGCAACATTTAATTCGTAATTAATCGGGAACTATTATCCAGCTTGTGTTGCCAACCATTTTCGTCCGATAAACCAGTCCTGCTTCTATTAATCAATCTTATTATAAATCCTGAATTCTACAATGAATTGTAGCTGACGCTGAATAGATGGATGGATCATTAGCGGTTGAGGCCAGATGCTGACATTCATGTCCCTCATCTTCATGTTTCAGATCTTCAAGTCCCTACTCTTCCTGTTTATCTCCCGTTGTTATGTTTATGTTCCCGTTTATCGGTCCACACATATTGTTACGACGTTCCTGCTCCAGATGTGACTGCCTATTATCTCCTATGATTTTATCCTAAAGTTCCTGTGAATCATTCCACTCAAATTTGTGGAGTCTGTTTACCATTTCTCTTGTTGGATGAGCCCCTGTTGTTCTACTCCAGCTGATGTTCCTGTTCCTCATGTTCCTGTCCCAGCTCCTGTATTGTTACTGTTTTAATTATAAGTTATTTTTGTATTTTGTATTATTATAACTAACATACGAGTACAAGCTAATTATAATATTTTTTAACTATTTTGTTTCATTTTAATTATTTTATGTTAACATTTTTATTTTTATATTTTTATTTTTTTTTAAATTTTTAAATTTTACAAATTTTCTTCATATTATTTTAATTGTACTCTACTCTTTTTCTTATGTTAAATGTATTTTAATTTTATTAAGTATTGTATGTTATGTCTACTATGTATATAATATAAATTTTATAACGTTGTTGAAAACATATTACCGGCTGTATCCTATTGAGGATTGTAGCTGGGAGATAAGTAAATAAAAAAAGACAAAAAATAAGGAATTGTTTCTGTACCGATTCTATAATATTCACATAAAAGTCATATTGTGGATCCCATACCACTGATCCATATTCTAATATGTAAAATTTTTTTTCGTGATATATGGATCAGAAAATTCCTTCGCCCAGCGCTTAATGAACGAAAGTACGTCATAAGCCTTATTAACAGTAGCAATAATGTGATTATTGAAAGACAATTTCCTATCAAGTAAAAAACCTGAATCCAGAATGAATTGACCAATTCTAATGTAGAACCACCTATACCGGGAGGTAATCATACGTGGTCTGTAAAATGCCATATGTTTACATTTACCCAAGTTTAACTCCATAAGGTTAAGACTGCACCAACTCCCAAACCGATCCAGATCATTTTGAAGTAGAATATAGTCTGAAGTATTTTTATATGACATAAATATTTTCACATCGACCGCGTACATAAACACATTAGACTCAACTATCGAATTAGGCAAATAGTTGATAAACAAGAGAAATAAAATAGGACACAGGTAACTTCCCTGAGGAACGCCGGAAGACACTTGGATAGGTCTAGATAAGGAATCCCCAAAAATTACCATCTGTTCGCGACCCGTAAGGTAAGATGGAATCCATTCAATAATATTACTAGTAAACCCGATATCGCTTAATTTACTCAGTAGGAGGCGATGGTTAACCTTATTGAAAGCTTTACTACAATCCGTGTAAATAACATCGGTTTGCATTCCTGAAATAAAACCATCAATTACGTGAGAAGAAAATTGAAGTAAGTTTGTAACTGTATATAGACCTTTGCGAAAACCATGTTGTCTACAGTCAATAATAGAGGAAACTTTGGAAGATATAATGTCAGTGACCAATTTCTCAAGAAGTTTTGGAATCGCACTCAGTTTCGCAATACCGCTATAATTTGACACATTTGTAATGCTACCCGACTTATGAAGAGGGATAATATACGAGCTTTTCCAGACCGCCGGAAAGTAGCTAAATTTCAAAGATTCATTGAATAGTATAGTCAATGGTGTAGCTAATGTCGCATAACAGTATTTTAGCACAGAATTAGGGATCCCGTCAGGTCCATAAGTGTTCGTGGGCTTCAGTGACGAAAGGTTCTCCTGGACCCAAGTATCACTCATAGAAGTGATCCCGAACGGATATAATGACCGAATATCATAAGGATAGTCACAGGTAGTCGAGACTGAATTAACCGAGTAAACAGATGAGAAAAAGTCAGCAAAACAATTGGCAATAGATTCTATGTATTCGACATCATTCATCACAATTCGAGAAGGTCTTGATACGGACTTACGCTTAGTGTTAACAAAGTTGAAAAAACTTTTAGGATTGTTCTTCTTACCAACCTTGGACAAGTAAGATTGATAACACTTGCGAGATTCTGCCTCGTAACGACATCTGGCAATAGTGTACTTAGCATAATCAAAAGATCTTCCTAATACCCTAAAGTTTTTATGTAATCTACTCCTGGCATTTTTTAACTGCTTTAAATATTTAGAAGACCAAGGAGGTGAGCAACCAGTGTTGCCAGATAAAGTCGGCCACAAATCGTCAAATTGGAGGTGCAGAAATCGTCAAAAAAATTTTTCGAAATCGTCAAAAAATCGTCAACATTAAAAACTGCAATTGCTGTACCAAATATCAATATTTTTGTGGGGGGAAAATAGTAAAACAAAGCAATTAAATCAATATGTTATAGTAATATTTTTAAAATTCATATATCTTTATTTAAACTCTATTACGAAATCTATTGGTCAAACAACCAACGAACAGAGTTGACAAATATGTGTACGAGTGAACAATATGAGTGAACAATATGGCGGTACAAATTTGTACACGTATTCTTATGGAAGAAAAACAAAAGCTGGCATTTGACGTCGCTTCTGGCGTAAACGACAAAAATTAGAATTCTTTTTATTTCCCTGGCGTCAAGACGCAGAATGTTGGCGGCTTAATACAAAAATAAAACAACACTGGAGATTTCTGAAAGAAATGTGAACAGGAATTGTAAATTTATATTTTATAGGGTAAAAAAGAAGAGTCGATGCAGTTTTTGTCCTTCATGAATAATTTTCATTAACCCCTAATTGGCTGACCCCCGATTCAATTGTGTGAATTTGATTAAACGTCACACAGATAATATTTAGGGTATTTACATAAATATGTATGTATGTATATTATTGACACGGTATGTTTTATACATTAATATCGTAAGTTTTTAATAGTTCCATACTTCCCCAGCCCGTCTACAAAAATGTAATCTCGATAATTCTATTATTTCATAAATGGTTCCATTTGTGGGGAGTTTTTCTACCCAATATCCCTTGATGGGTTAAGTTTATGTTTAAATATAGTATATAGCTGACGCTCTTGCATTACCAACAATTTCAATTTTGGAAGAGACTAAAAATCGTCATTCCAGAAGCTGAAATCGTCAAATCGTCATTTTATGTTTTTGTGACTAAAAATCGTCAAAATGACGATAAATCGTCACTTCTGGCAACACTGTGAGCAACTCCTGCAGATACCCTTGGCACAGATTTACGTATACATCTCCACATTACATCACAAAAATTAATTAAGCTCCGATCACAGCTCTGGCGATCCTCACAATCTAATATTGACCTCCAATCGACATATTCAAAAAGACTATTCAGTAAGACAAAATTAGCACGTGAGAAACAAAAAGTTTTCCTGGTAGATTTTCAATAGATTGAACTTTCAGTCTGGGGATAGAAACGAATACAAAATGGAAGGATGGTATGAGTCCTCGGGCAAACTTAGAGGATTAACGCGGGAAACTTCAAAATTATCAGAATTATTAACTATTACAAGATCAAGTGTCCTATTCATAGCATTAACAATATCGTTAATCTGAACAAGATTCAGAGACAAAATCAGAAGTCCAGTCGCAAGGAGTTAACGGAGTGAGATGTTTAGTATCAGGTAAGGGTAACCATGATACCAAAGGTAAATTGGAATCACCCAATATTAGTAAGCTGTCACTGCCACCAAGCTTCCCACACACTTCAGAGATGGCATCCAAGTGCATCTCATAAATTCCAAACTCTGACGAAGGTGGAATATACGAACAAGTTATATAAAGTTTGGCAGCGCCCAACCTTACAGAGAGTGCTAAGAACTCTATATCACTAATGTTCGTTATCACAACGTCATAAGACAATGATCTGAGCACAGCGATTAATACACCACCGCCAGATTTAAACGCGCGATTTGTTCGGACTATTGAAAATCTGTCACATAAGACTTCTGTATCGAGTACATTGGGTTTAAAACATGTTTCGGAAAAAACTATTATATCATAATCGAAACCAAAACTGTCCACATAGAGTCTAGAAAGTTTAGTATTTAAGCCACGAATATTTTGATAGAAAATGTTGGCAAATCCATTTAGTTTTTTGAAGCTGTTTTATTCGATTTTGGGAGAGAAACAGGGTTCGAACGCCTACCATTAGTGCGTTATATAAATTCTTTTACCAAGGCCCCTGAAGGCTAGAAATTAGAGTTAACCAATTGTCCAAACAAACCATCGGGAACAAAAAGCTTAAAAGAGGCGAGTTTTTCGGAATGCGCGGAGTTAAGCTTATAACTCGCTATAGAATCCGTGTTATTCAATTTAAATGATAAATAAAAATTAATATCATCCACAGTGGTTTCCGGTGAGAATCTTGAAATAAAAATTACCCGCCTAGCCGGAACTATAGTCAGCTCTCTAGCCCGTAACCTAGAAGAACACGGGTCAGAGTCAACGACTGAACCATTTGACACGGTGCCCAATCTATCAGCACCAAATGGTGCGGAAGAAGCGGTGACTTTAGCAAACGTCAAGCCCCCAGGGTCAACAATCGAATTATTTGACAAGATGTCCCTCGAATTATTGACCCCGGTTTGCACCCGCTCGGACTGTAATTCACCAGCACCAGATGGAGCGGAAGGTTCCAAAATATCAGCACCAGTAGCCACAGAAAAGGCTACGACCGACCGGATAACAGAGTTATCAGTAGCAGCCATAGGCGAATTATTGTCCCCGGTTTGCACCCGCTCGGACTGTAATTCACCAGCACCAGATGGAGCGGAAGGTTCCAAAATATCAGCACCAGTAGCTACAGAAGAGGCTACGACCGACCGGATAACAGAGTTATCAGTAGCAGCCATAGGCGAATTAACCTCAATTAAACAAGGTGATGAGTTCACATTTATCAGCGGAATTAATTTCCTCGATGATTTCTTGCGTTTGGGAGAAGATTGAGATGGAGAATTTATGCATTTCTCCAAATCAGGATATTCCTCAAATATATTCGTAAATTTAGAGAAACGATACGAGATCGCAGACAGATCCCTTTCCATTCCAGAAAACTCTGACTGCATGCTCTTAAAAAAACGATAAAAACTATTTTCAATATTTCTACACTTAGAACAGCACCAACGAATACCCTTATACCCATTCAGACAATCAGCAACTCTGGCTACTATTCCAGCACATTTAATATTTATGACATAGATTGTCAGATTGTAAAGAAACAAAAAAAATTTAAAATAACAAAATAAATCGTTAAAAATTACAAAATAATCGCTACAATACACAACACTGCTAAAATCTGCAGAAATCGCTAAAATAACTAAATAATCGCTATAATAGACAACACTGCCAAACACTTACAATAAAAAGCGGGATGTTTATCAACACTAGAATTGTGAATACAAACAAAAATAGTACAAAAGAGAGTAGAAAAATTAACAATAATGTTGTGACCCTAGGCCGAATGAAACATTAAGTTTATAGTTATAATTATAAACTAGTTTTATCAATCAATGTGGCGCCTCCTATCTCGAGTAGAACGTCGTGGTAATGGAGTTTCCGGAACTTCGCCTGGCTGATTTGGATAGGCTATATCTGCATATTGATGTACTGGCCTGGTTGAAGTATTTTCATTTGCAAGTTGCGAATGTCCAATTGATGATAATGATGATGGTTCTGTTCCATCAGCCTGATCAGTGTTGAATGGAAGATATGGTGAATATGGATCCTGATCTATTTCATCTATCTCAATAATTCGATGTTCTATTTGGTTCGTATGAGACGTAACAATTCTCTTTCTGCTATTGTCACATACTTCGACGTTGTAATTCACATTTCCGACTTTTTCGATTATGATTCCGGGTAACCAAATCATTTTTTTGTCCTTGAAAGAATTAATAAATACCTTGTCATTAATGGCAAACTGTCGATATTTCGATCCATGTTTGTGATTGAATTGGACTTCCATTTTCTCATTACGTTTCATATGTTCAAATGATGGTTATAGAAGTAAATCGGCTTCGGTACGTACATTTCATCCAAGAAACAATTCTGATGGTGGTTTTCCTTCGCAATTCGGGTTTGGAGTAGCACGATATTGAAACAGAAATTCTTGTAATTTATTATTGTCTTTCCTCTCCGTGGTTGATGATTTCATAATAGATCGCTTTATGATGTCGACAAATCTCTCCGCCCATCTATTACTTTGTGGGTGGTACGGTGCTGTTTTAATATGGTTAATACCGCGATGTTCACAAAACTGACGAAATTCTCCACTCGTGAACTGCGTTCCATTGTCAGATACTATATTTTCAGCGTAACCAAATCTGTTAAAGAAATCAGAGAGAATATCAATAACTTTGCTTGATGTTATCGTTTTACACTGGTATGCCTCTGGCCACTTTGAATAAGAGCCGAAGATTACCAAGTAGTAATTTGAATGTATTGTTCCTGCAACATCGATATGAATGCGCTGCATTGGACTTTCAGAAACCGGCCACGAATTCAATGTTGTTTTTGTAGGAAGTTTAGCATTTGATTGACATTGCACGCATTTCTGAACATACAACTCAATTTCGTGATCGATTCCTGGCCAATATACATAACTGCGTGATATGGATTTCATACGTTGCCGCCCTTGGTGTCCTTTATGTAACATTTTCAGTATACGATTTCTAAATGTTTGTGGTACTACGATTCTTTCTCCATACAACAAGCAATTATCGACGACCGAAAGATTCTCCTTCCGATGAAAGAATGGTATGAGTGTAGTATCACTCAATTGAGCACTTTTCCTAGGCCATGTGGTTTGAACATATCCTCTTACTTGCTGTAGTGTGGTGTCAGTCATTGAAGCTTGTTGAATCATGTTATACGTAACAGGGTAGACTGCTGACGTTATCTCGTAGTATTGATTTTACATTATGTTCAAGAGTTTCACAAGCTATAACGAAGTCCTCCTCCCCTTGATGCAGCGATGGCAATAACCGTGACAACATATCGACGTTTCCAAAATTTTCCGTTTTCACGTGCTCGAGTTCGAAGTCATATGTCATCAAAGTAATCGCCCATCTTTGGAGACGACTCGCTGATTGAAGTGGAATTCCCTTGCGAGACCCAAAAATAGCTTGTAATGGTTTATGATCTGTTCGTAGAATTATTTTTCGACCGTAAATCATTCTATGGAATTTCTTTACAGCGAAAACTAGTGATAGAGCTTCCTTTTCAATTTGTCCGTAATTCTTTTCTGCCGCTGTGAGTGAACGTGATGCATGAGCAATAGGAGTTTCCTTTCCGTTTGGCATTATGTGCGATATTTGTGCGCCTAAGCCTTTAATTGAAGCATCAGCTGACACTATTATTGGGAGTTTAGGATTATAATGAGTTAACATTAAAGATGATGTTAAAATGTTCTTAAACTCTATAAATGATTTTTCACACTCAGCTGACCAATTCCATTCTTTGTGAGATTGTAATAACTCATCAAGCGGTGCCCTTAAAGAACGCATTGAACTTACAAATTTTCCATAGTAGTTAATGGAACCCAAAAAAGCTCTTAATTCACTAATATTAGATGGTCTTGGCATATTCATAATATGTGTCCTAGGTATTTGATCCTAGACTCAAAAAATGTACACTTATCCCAATTAACTGTTAAATTGTACTCAGCAAAACGTCTCAGTACTTGTCTTACAGATTGAATATGCTGTTCCAGTGTGCTGCTGGCAACAATGACGTCATCGAGATATGGAGTTGCTTCTGTTACACCAGCAAGAATTTTCTCGATTGACTGCTGAAATGCTCCCGGGGCTGACCTAACACCAGGCACCAGTCTATTGAATTTGTAAATGCCACGATGTGTGTTGATTGACAAAATTGACTTTGTTGCATCGTCGACTTCAAATTGCATGTAGGCGTCATTTAGATCAAACTGTGTGAAATACTTACGACCCTGCAAACTGATGAAAATGTCATCTGGGAGCGGCAATGGGTGAAAGTTAGGTTCCACGTTGGAGTTTAGTCCTGTGGAGTAATATGCACATATCCTAATATTTCCATTGGCCCGTTTGACAATGACGGTTGGAGCTGCCCAATCCGTGTAACTTCTTGGTGTGATGATTCCAGCCTTTTCCAACCGATTTAGTTCGGCGTCAACTTGAGAAATCACGGCATACGATACTGGACGTTTTGAAACGAATTGCGGAATTGCATCCTGCTTCAACGGTAGATTAATTTTAATCTTGTCACAGTGACCTGGTTCTTTCCTGAAAACTTGTGAGAATTCAGTTTTGATTTTGTTCTATGTAAATAGAGTTTCCTAAAGACTTATGAATTGCTTTACAAAAAGTTCTTATCGGCACTTCCCAAAGTCCAAAATTTTCAAAGAAGTCTGCGTCAGCTATGTTGAGGTCTGGAACCGTTGTGACTCGTATGTTGAGTTGTTTATTAACACCACGAAAACCAATTGTTGCAATAAATTCACCTATGAACAAAATTGTGTTTCGGCTTGCATCTCGTGCCATGCGTTTGGTTTTTATTAATGCAGGCTTTCCAATTTGAGTCCACATTTCTTCTGAAATAATGGTGATATCAGAAGCGGTATCTAATTGTAATTCTGCGCCAATATCGTTGATACAGACTTCAACGTGCTTGCGGCGCTGGGAAAAATCAATATGATGCTCGATACTTCGGGTTTGCGACTGATTTTGGTGTTGTTTTGAATCCTCATATGTACATTTTTTGGGTTGGGAAATTTTTGATTCACCCTGTGTTATACGTTTATTTTTACGTTTCTGCTTACTACAATACCCATCTGCGTGTCCCACCGCATTACATTATACTTACATTCACGTGCATAATGTAAACCTCCGCAGTTCCAACATCGTGATGGTGGAATTCTTGGAGACTTCTGTTGAGCTGGATGTGATTTCTGCTGATAGGGTTGACTGTGAACGGCTTGTGCTTTCGGCTGTGTGTTCCCGATCATTTTCGTATCTTGGTGTCTTTGTATTACGTGTAGGATCTCGTTGTTGATTTTGTCAAGCGGTACTGGAGAATCCGATTTTTCCTCATCAAGCATTTTCAAAATTTCTTGACGAAAATGTGCGTCTTTTGCTGACTGTAAGCCGCTGACAAAAACTAAACACTTCAAGTTGTCCTTTGTGAAGTTATCTAATTGGAAGTTTTCGCATTGCCGGTTCACCTTTGCGATGTATGACACAAAACTATCATCATCTGATTAAACCACCTCGAAACAATTGAAACGGCTATTGAATAGGGACTGCTTCTTTCCAAACATACTGCTGAGCTTTTCCACTGTTTCTGAAAAAGAAATTTCGCTCGGCTTCTTTGGTAAGACTACGTCGGCGTATTGTTGATACACTGAGTCGTGAAGATTCCTTAACAACAACCTTGTACGATCTTCATCTGAAAGCTTTGCTCCATCAACTAAGAATATGTCTCCAAAACGATTGTACCACGTTCCAAGCGTACGACCTTCTTCAGGATCGTAGAGAAATTCTGAGAGTTGTTTTGTTAATATGTCCATTAACTGCTCCCGTCCAATTGTATCGGTTGGCTGCTGTTTCCTTGCCGCTTGCAAATTTCTTGAGTTTTACCTTTTATCAGAAGACCCAAGAGTTCTTCATGACGTTTGGCTGAATCTTGCTGCTGCTGCAAGATTGTTGCTAAAACTTGTTGCAAATGCTCCATTTTTACTTGGGTTGATGAAGTGAGTGTGGTTGCACTTAAATTTGCCAGTTAATCCTCGTCGCCAAATTATGTTGTGACCCTAGACCGAATGAAACATTAGGTTTATATAATTATAAACTAGTTTTATTTAATATTGTACAGAGGTTAGGTTATACGACTTGTAAAAAACGTGGTTTTTCTCAGACTCTCTTTTTACGCCATACAATCGCAAGATCAATATAGAGTTGCGGTATTGTTAGATAATTACATGGTGACTCTTCATTACATTCCACTCCACCAAAAAACAACAATCGAACAAAAAAACTGACAATAGCAAACCAAATATTGTTGTTGTATTGTGGTACCAAAGCTTAAATGACAAACAAACCGAAGATTTACAGCCTAGCTCTGTATGTCGAATACTCACTCACTTTCGTCATCTAAGCGAAAATAATTTATTTTGTGCTCCGTAAAAACATGAGAATGACAAATGAAAAAAGAAGGAAAACGAAGTGAGCATTTCAGTACAAATCTGAGCTCCATAACTTTTTTTTATGTCATATGTATAAACACAAATGTCAAAAACAGTCACTTGTGTTTTAGCTTTCGCATTGGAGAACGAAAAAATTAAATGGATAAATGGTAAGTATTTAATAGAAAATATCCTTATTTTATCAATATACATATACCTATTTTAAATTTCAGCAATAAAAAATCAACAATACAACAGCTGCAGACACTGGTCGAATATATGGCGGAACATCCAGATTTCGCCAGGGGTACAGCAGTATTTGGAGGTTCAAAAGTTGTTGTTCAACTAACAAAAAAACAACCCCTAAATGTATATTTATTACAACGTTTCTTTATTGTTGTTTTTTGTTTTGTTTATTTACATTTATGTTGTCAACTTTTTCCAGCTGGAAATTTGAAGTGGCATAGAGTTGTATTTTTTATGCTGCAATCAAGCAATTTTTTTCAAATTTAGCGATTTTCTTCCCAATTCTAACGCTTTTTTTTAGAATTGATCATCTGGCACCATTTTCATTTGACAATTGTTGAATGACTTTCGCTTCTCTATGCAAGCGAAGAGAACGTGAAGATCGCAAATATGGAGCACCATTTCGTAAAAAAAGTGAGTGCTTGGATTAATTTCGCTTCGCTTCGCTTCGCTTTCGACATACGGAGCTAGGCTGTTAATTTATAAAACAATTGAAGCACAAACAATACTAACATACACAAAACCATCGTTAGATACTTAGCTTCGGTTTTAACACTTTTTCACACACTTTCACACACACACATAATACACGATATACTAATTACTAATAAAGAAAAAATCACGAAGCACAAAATTAAGTACGACTTGACTCTACAGAGTTGCCAGATTTTTTGAAAAAAAAAGTATATCAAAAAAGTAAGGTTAAAAAATGTTTTTTGTTTTAATTTGCTCCCTAATTGGTTAATATAAATAAAAATGTTTATACACAGATTTACAGGGTTTAAAAAGGCCTTTGTAATGGTACTGATTCCAACTAGATCGGATAATAAATTGCTGACTTATGCCCGATTATATATTCAAGCTTTGGAGGTCTATATTTCGGAAAATATGGACCAGCGCCCTTTTTTTTATCTGTTTTTGGAAAAACTCTATTTTAGGTACAATTGAGCAATTTTTTGTAATTTTTTAGGGGGTGTATAGAATTTATTTTTAAATGAAAAAAACAAAAAATTTTCTCGGAGGCCCATATTTCCCGAGTTATGGCCCTTCAAAGTTCAGATATGTAACATGATCGGTTCGAGTCAAATTTCTATAACGTCGAAATGAAGAAATGAAAATAAATTTTTGAAAATCGTTAAATTTATATTCCACCTTGGCACAGGCAGGGGGTACAAATTCTTTCTGTACCTTAAGTCGATGTGTGGCAAAATCACAAAAATCGCGCGATTGTTTTAAAATAATTTTTGATATTTTGATGAAAACAGGTCCTCATATTATGTTGGAAGTTTGATAACAAAATTTTAACTTTTTATATCCCCGGTCTTTCAAAGGCTACTGAGCCGTATTATACCTTGAAAAAAAGCCTGAAATCTTCTCTATTACCGGTGTGTAGAAAAAATGTAGCAACACTACGGTCTATTTTTGAAAAATAATGATTTTAAAGAAAAAAAGTGAGGTTATAAAATAATTTTTTTTTTAAATTATTCCACAATGGGTTAATAAAAAGTAAAATATTTTTAACCGTATTTTGAGAGTTTAAAAAGACCTTTCTAATGACATAAATTTCAACATGGTCGGAAAAGTAGTTTCAGAGATATATCCGACTATACACTCAAGTTTCCAAGCCCATATATAAAATATATATTTCAGATCAGCTTAAAAATGTATATTGATGATAAAATTTTGATTCCATTCCAAGAAATGCCCCTGAACTGGAGATAAGCCAAGTAAATATGTTCCCTTATTAACTTACAAAGTATGCGGCAGTTCAAGTGAATTCGTCGCATCACGTAACTATCTCCTTGCAAACGTTTGTTGTTGCTTCTACTGCTCCCGGTCGTTCTTTTGCTACCATTCTAAAGGCTATGGTGTACATTTTCACTTATTTTGATTATTAATTAAGTTTTATTTGCTTAAAATGATTTGCATTTAACAACCAAAACCAAACGTCATAAAGCATTACAGCTGACTTCGAAAATTCGTAATTCTCTCTCCCTTATTATTCTATTCCCCGTCTGTTGAGAATAGGAGGATTTTATTCCCGGGAAAAATTAATTCCCAGGGAACTAATTGCCTGGGAATATTTAGAATTGGGCTGTAAGTAACTATTGTTCAAGCCTATCATGATAGTGGCTTTGGGTGCCCAACGCCAATATCAGATATGCACTTCTTAAGTATTGATATCAACACAAGGTTAATATACATACAGTTCCCACTAATACTTCAACTACTTTTGCAATAAATTCACAAAATATTTATTAAGCCACATCATAGCATCCGCCGCTTATTATAATGATATGTTTGATGTTATATGGTATACAAAGCTCTACACCTTCAGCTCTTTCCTCTGGGCTATGCTTGATTTAATTACTTCGTATAGAGGATACATATGTAAGTTTTTTTACCACGTCTTGCTAATTCCGGCAAACATCCAATAAATTTCTGGTTTCATTAGGCTTTGTGGATTTAACTTACTATGTTTATGACAGTTAGGTGAATAATTTTAAGATTGTTTAGTAACGCATGAAAATCGACGTGAACTAGTAGCACTACCTTATTCTAACCTCCATTTATATTTTTATTTTGTGTGCCATATGGGATATGATTAACTATTACCACTGTACAAGATATTACAGCATCATTAGCGATTTTTTATTTTTTAAACTATTATTTACATCTTTTATTATTCAAGTTATTATTCAATTTATGTCAGTTGCAATTACATAGATATGTAGATATAAGCTGTTGTCTATAGCTTTGTTTCCGCACGTACTATTTTGCTGTTTTTGCTATTTTTCTATTTTGAATGATATTTTTTTGACGCATATATAATTCAAAATTTGTATAATGGTGAAAACGGTAGAAGTCGTACGTACTTACTTACTTATCCGGTCTCGGACAACCCTTGGGGGTCAAGGACCTTACAAAACGAAGATAACATATTTCGCCAACCAGTTCGATCTTTTGCTTTATTTCTCCAGTTGGCAATACCAAGTGTACGCAGGGATTCGTCAACCTGATCCCTCCAGCGGACCCTTGGTCTTCCAATTTTTCGTCCTCCATCGAGTTCGGTTTCGAAAACCCTTCGCGCTGGTTCATCTTCATCCATTCTACTGACATGGCCTAGCCAGCGCAATCGCGTTATCTTGATCCGCTTAACTATGTCAATGTCAGGATAAAGCTCATACAGCTCATGATTCATTCATCGCCGATACTCGCCGTTGTGCACTATAGGGCCATACATTTTTCGGAGTATTTTTCTCTCGATGACTCCTACAGATGTTTCATCTGCTTGCGATAGGAGCCAGGATTCTGCGCCATAAAGCAAGACAGGTTGAATGAGAGTCTGGTACAGCTGGACTTTTGTTACTCGAGAGAGGGCTTTATCTCTAAAGTGCTTGCTTAACCCAAAATAACATCTAGTCGCAAGCACAATTCTCCGCTTGATATCAAGGCTGACGTTATTGTTTTTGTTCACGGTAGATCCGAGGTATATAAATTCGTCCACTACCTCGAAGTTATAACGGTTATCAACGTTCACGCTTTGGTCTAATCGCGTGCAGGCCCTGCACGTTGAAACCATTAATTTTGTCTTGTCCTCATTTACCGTCAGACCCACTTTTGCTGACTCTTTCTCAGTTATCGAAAAAACCGCAGTAACTTCTCTAATTGTGCGCCCAATGATATCTATATCATCAGCATACGCGAGCAGCATGTGACTTTTGCTGCTGATGGTTTTATTCACGTTGACTGCAGCTTTTCTCATAATGATCTCCATTAAAATGTTAAAGAGATCGCACGATAGGGTGTCGCCTTGCCTGAGGCCTCGCTTAGTTTCGAAAGGTTCGGTAAGATCCTTACCAACTTTCACTGCGGATTTGGTGTTCGTCAAGGTCATCCTGCAAAGGCGTATGAGTTTTGCAGGAACACCAAGCTCAGACATTGCTTCATAGAGCTACTCCCGTATCGGACTATCGAAAGCCGCTTTATAATCGATAAATAGATGATAGGTGTCGATTTGTTTTTCGTGTGTCTTCTCCAGGATTTGGCGTAGCGTGAAAATCTGGTCAGTTGTCGATTTTCCAGTCCTAAAGCCACACTGGTATGGTCCAATCAGGTCAGCGATAATTGGTTTTAGTCTTTCGCACATTATACTTAATTGAACCTTATATGCTATGGATAAAAGACTTATTCCACGGTAGTAGTACACTGAGACTCCAATCGCCGGGCATGCATTCATCTAACCAAATTTTGCTAATGAGCTGATGCATGCACCTTATCAGCTCATCACCGCCAGCCTTAAACAGCTCTGCCGGTAATCCGTCGGCTCCTGCGGCTTTGTTGTTCTTAAGCCGGGCAATAGCTGTTCTGACCTCGTCTTGGTTAGGAGGGGGGCAATCGACGTCGTCGTCCATATTGTGATCGATTGTCCCATCGTCATTGGATAAATGCTCTCTCCATATTCCCAACATGCTCTGCACATCTGCGACGAGATTTCCGTCCTTGTCTTTACAGAAGGGGGGCCCTGAACCATGCCCATTAGTTCCGTTTTTAACTTTTTGGTGGAATTTTCATGCTTCGTTCTTCCTTCTGTATGTCTCAATTTCCTCACTATCGCGCTTTCTCCACTGCCGTTTCTTACGCCTAAAGAGACGGTTTACCTCCTTTCTTTTCTCCCTATACCGCTCAGTTGCAGCTCGCGTTGCAATTGACTGAAGCATTGCCATACGTGCAGCGTTCTTTTCGTCATTTGCAATGCGACACTCTTCATCGTACCATGGTATATTGCGAAGCGGGTTTTCGAAACCAAGTACTGTTGTTGCGGCAGTTTTATAGAGTCGGAAATGGGTTTCCACTGCGCATCAGGATCGTCATTGGGAGGGGGTGGGTTCTGTGCCAAAAGTTGCGAGAGCTTCCTTGAGTAGGCTGTGGCTACCCCTGGTAATTGCAGCTTTCCGATGTCCAGCTTCCTCTGAGTCTGGTTTCGTACGATTTTCGCTCTACTTAATCTTGTGCGAACCTTTGCTGCTACCAGGTACTGATCAGAATCGATGTTAGCTCCTCTGATCACTCGTACGTCCATTACACTGGATGAGTGCCTTCCATCAATTACCACGTGATCAATTTGGTTCTTAGTTCTTTGATCAGGGGATACCCAAGTAGCCTTGTGGATGTCTTTATGCTGGAATCTTGTACCACTAATGACCATGTTTTTTGCCGCGGCAAAGTCAATCAGTCTCATACCGTTGTCGGAACTGTCAGCATGTAGACTGAAATTGCCAATAGTTGGATTAAAAACATTCTCCCTTCCTACTTTGGCATTAAAATCTCCTAGTACAATCTTAATGTCATGGCCAGGGCAGCGGTCATACGTTTCCTCTAGGAGCTCATAGAATATGTCTTTGGCATCATCATCTTTCTCTTCTGTCGGGGCATGCACACAAATTAGGGAAATATAAAAATATTTCGCTTTTATGCGGATTGTGGCTATTCGTTCACTCACAGGATTGAACCTAGAGACTAGATGTCGCAGTCTTTTGCCAACTACAAATCCGCAACCAAATTCATGTTTTTTTTCATGGCAACTGTAGTATATATCGCAGTTTGTTTTTGTCTTTTCACTGCCATTATGAACGGTGGCGGGAGGCAAATCCAGTCCACCGGGTTTTTGCATTTTACCTACTGCCAGGATATTTGATTGCAGCCGCCCATTATGGATCAGACGCTGACCAGGATGCGATATGTTGAACCTGGATTTTCTTCTTTTAGTTTCTATCCGCCGTTGGCCCGTATGTTTGGCTGATCCGCCTTCTAAGGACAAAAGAATATGCCCGATTGTTTGATGAGCTTCAGTGACATCAGTCACCTACTAAACCTGATTTGATGCTCATTTGTTTCGCCTTCTCACTCTAGCTAGCTAACGGAGGTTTCCGAAAAGCCATTCCCTAGGACATACTGCATGGAAGTAGTGAGCTGCTTGGACTGCCCAATGAAGGAATCATTTCTGGCCACTCCCCAGTGAATGGCAATCAGAAACTTTCCACCTCCACCGACAGTCCCATGTCCGTACGTATGGAATCAAGTATTATAGTAATCTAGTTGGAACATAATTCCTTTAATCTTACATGTAATCGTTAATAGGTTTTGCATTTTTAAATTCTTTAATCAGTATGCCATTTGAAATTTCATATAAGCTATTGTATAAAACTAGTATAGGCTTTAATATGAAGATTTAAATTTAGGTATTATATTTTTTAATAATTTTTCATATACTTGAAGATATTTTTAGTAGAAATTTGTAACCACATATGGCCTTATGGGCTCGGTTATTGAAATAAGTAAATAAATAAAACTGCTATTATTTTGACCGCTTCAAAATGCATTTCTATTTTTATTTATTATTTTATTAATAGATTCATATTACGTATTACAGTTCAAAATACATAGTATTAGAAAATATAGTTATGATCTATAACACTATGCGACAGTCAAAATCGGGATGGGATGAAACCAACGGGAAATGTTATATCGGTAAAAAAACAAGTTATACGTGGCCCGGCGTTTCGCTGGGTCACGTCTAGGAATCGAGATATATCGATTTGAAGTTAGTAACTATTATATAGGGGAAATTGTCACCTTTGGTAGTCTTTTTTTTGACATAACTCGAGAACCACTAGTCTGATTTTGCTCAAACAAATTTTTATTTAAATTTAAAATTACAATTCCTTTAATCTGTAAATATAATGTTTTTCTATATACTCAACAGTTTTGCCGGTAAAAATAAATGTATGAAGAAAAAAAATTAAAATTTTTTTTTTAATTCATAAAATACCCAAAACGGAAAAAAGTGTCACGTAAAGTCACATAACCTGTGAACAAAATGAGACATACATCATGAAAATCAATGTATGCGTTTCGCTTTTATGCAAAATTAAGTAAAGGTATGAATTTCAAAAATTCCTCGAGATATGCTCAAAATTCCTTGGAAAAAACATTGATGACTTTTTTTTATGATTGTCAGATTTAAAAAAAAGTAATAAACAAAAGGTTATTTCGTTTTTATGGTAGCGGTAACAAACTAAAAAATGGTCATAAATGTGTGTGGACAATTAAAAGGAAAAAAGGAAAGTGCACTTTTTTAATTATTTGGGTTTTTTCCGTTGGCTACCTGCATGATTTTGTTACACAAATTGCACCCACATTTATGAGTGGTCATGTTTTAGAACGTTTCGAAAAATATTGAAACTTACGTAGTATTTATAGGTGTTCATTGATCGATTTTTGTCATTCAACAAGTGTCTCCGAACGGGTAAAGTACGATTTTTTTTAAAGTGACGAAATAGTAATAAAAGTATAAAACCGAAATGAGTGCAAATTGTCCAGAAAATATCAATTTATTTTGTTACGTTTGTGGCAAAAGAGCTTTTTCAACAAATACTGCATTACTCACTGATCAAGTGGAGCGCGCTTTTAAACTTTATTTTGATTCCGAAATAATTCGCGGCGTTTCGTGGGTCCCAGACAAAATTTGTAAAACGTGCTACAGTGGTCTTAACAAGTAGATCCAAGGGAAACGCAGTTCACTTCGTTTTGGTGTACCAATGATTTGGACTGATCCATGAGAGCACAATTCCGACAACTGTTACGCTTGCGCAAACAAAATATCGATGCCTTACTTTCTCAACCTCGTATCTTAAAAAATGCAACTTTTCAGGAGAGAGAAAAAACTGTTTATCTTTTTATACTTCGGTGTTTGGGTAAAAGTTCAAATGCAATTATTAAGGAATTGATTACATCTATGTATATTAGTAGTAATAATATACTAATCTTTTTTAGTTTAAGCATGAAACGCATATATTGAGATACGAGTTTACTGCATTAACAGTAATTTTAATTCTTGATAATTGATGAATAAGTTACTCGTTTGTTGCACTCATAGCAATATAAACAAATAACGCCGTTACACCAAAATTATGCAATGAAAACAACATTTAGTATAGCATGAATGTTTTATTTGCAAGAAAGGAAAAAAGAGAATCCATATTAAATTAATAATATCATTAAACTAATTTTTTGGTGCGGCAAATTATCACAAAATGAATGATAGTCGGCTGGAATCGTACGTTTTATATCTTACAAGTCGTCATTTTTTTTTTTGAAATAGTCAGTTGTTAATTGTAGAGGCCCGGTAATAAAATGTTATCATTGTGCTGCACTTGTGGTCGCAATTTACGATGACGTAATAGTTGCCACTCTTCATCAAAATATAATTTGTATTGAACTCCGTCATTAAAGGTATATTTGAGAGCTCGTAAATTTATAACGCATAGGTCGCCTTTTTTTGTGCCTGGTAGAATTGGTTTTAAGTAATTGAGTGAAGAGAAATCTCGGAAAAATGTATGATTTAAATAATGTACTTGATACGTTTGCTACAATCTGGATTGTTTTATAACCATATTGAAATCAGCTGGCACATATAGTTCTCTTCCTTTCTTCTTTCGCTCTATGGAGGCATGAACAAAAACGCACTCCATTTGAGTGTGACCAACTACCAGGTATTTTTGCAGAATTTCTGCTTGGTGGGTATTTGCATTATGTTGCACGGCATTCGCAAGTGTCGTATTACGATTTTGGGCACATCACCAGTCGCTGCAAATTATTATAAGCTTTGATTTGTCTTTCAAATTCTGTAAATAGTCCAGCAAGCAAGAGGTAAATACATTCGAGTCCATGCCGCCTTCAGCTTTATGCCATACGTAACAAGCAACATTTTTTTTCAAATTCGTTATAAATTGTAAATTGGTGCATACACAGTTTTATTTTAAAGTAGTTTGCTCCAGTTGAAAGTAGAGGAATTGTTTGCACTGCTTGCAAGTCCATCGTTAACTTTTTCTTTACTGGCGCGCTCCTTACTTGTTATGTGAAGTTGTGGGATGTTTTTATTTTTATAAGCAAAGTAGATATCACATTGATCTTTCTTGCGTCTGTATGTACTAATATTGGGCTTGTGTACTGCGACAAAGAAGCATTTATACGTTGCTTTTTCAACCATATCAATGTTGCGCTCCATCAAATATTTTTCAAAATCTGTGTACACTTCTGCCCACGTCTTGTACTGAACGTCTATACATTCTTTAGTTGTACTCTGTCGGCAATAATGTGATAGAATCTTAGGCAAATCTTGTAGAAAAAACTTTACATGATTTACTTTGGCGATGTTTGTTTTGCTTTGACGATTGACTGATCCTCTTTTCTTTACCATGCCAACGTCGCTTGTACGTAGATTGCCAGTAACCCAGTTGGACATGCTCCATTCAGCCAGCGGGAGTGTACACAAAAACCATTTTTTTTTTACAAACAACCTTGATCTCCGCAGAAATTTTCAAAGTGTAGACTAATGTGTTTACTCGCCGAGAAGAAGTACCAGTTGTTCTCAAAGCGACCGGTTTATGAGACACAATTGCAACGACATCGCTTTTTTTCTCTTCCCAAGACAGTGACCAAAATATTTGAAAAATATTCTTTCTACTTCTTCTGTAATTTCGTTGCACTGCTTACCAAATTTTTTTGCACATATGTATTTCCGAACGGCAACGAACTTTCAAAGTTCTTTCTCTTCTAATTTCCATTACTCCATTCCGCTTTATCGATGAATACTCCTGGACACGCATTCGTTGGAGTTTTTACGGTTTCTACTCCAGTTTTGTTTATTTCCTCGGCCTTTACGTGCTCTTTTAATTGTAATTACGCCAGAGGATTCATCCAACAATACAGAAGAATATACATTGTCAGACAAATCGGAATCAGTGCTGGGATGATACTCGCTTCCACTTGCTGAAAATCGGACTTGGAGGAAAAGCTAGATTGATCAGAATCCACTGAGACAAAATGTCCTGTTCCTTCATCGAAAATTCCGTTTCCTGTTTGTTGTGTTTTAGGTTCTTGACAAAGATTCTTGAAAACAAAACATCCTGTTTCAGCATCAAGAACAGCGATTGTATCGCTCATTTTACAATAAAAACTAAAATTCTTCAGAATTAGATTTTCACCAAGCAGAACAAAGATCGCAACTAAAATGCAATTATGTAAATAGGCACCAAGAGTTTATACTACAAGTACTACAAAAAAAAAACTAGCAAAATACCTCAAAAAAAATTTAATAACGGGACTCTCTCGACTTACTTACTTGCTAATATACATTCTCACATCAATGCTATTGTGAAGAAGGAACTAATAAAGAGACACATTTTGGTGGTAAATTCACGAGTCGGTTCACGCAAAGACGAAATTTTTAATATTCTGAACTGTTTAACAACTGCACATATTAAGATAAGAGTTTGACGCAGTTATGAAAATAGGAGTGAATGAGATACGTAAATATGTTTTATTAATATTTACAGAATTGGAACAACCTATTGAGATAAAAAGTTGTTGCAGTAATAGAACACAAAAATAGCAATCGTTTGATATGAAAAAGTCAAAACCGTATTTTTTTAAGTTACGAGGTTGAGGAAGTAAGGCATCGATATGTGGAGTAAATCGTAAAGGCCTTAAACGAAGAGTTTACATATCTGTTAAAAGTGCACAAATACCTCTACCGCATTCGGATGAAATACCAATTCCACCGCTTCCAAGTCCTGACAGAGAAACTTCTTTTTCTATTGAAACAATGGATCAATCGGATTTCACCTATTCACCAACACCAGAAGCCGGCCCATCGAACAAAATAATTCCAATACCACAAGCAAGAATGGATAAGATTGTTGCAGAATTAAACCTTTCTCAACGTGAAGCAGAAAAACTTGCCCAGCTTTTGAAAGAAGGCAACAATTTGGAGCCTAATGTCAAAGTCACCGGATATCGAAGACGACAATTGCTATTCCAACGGTACTACACACTCAACGAAGGGAACACATTTGTTTACTGCCACGATATAAAGGGACTAATGGAGGCGATGGCCATTAATTATGTCGCAGCTAGTTGGCGAATGTTCATCGATTCTTCGAAATCAAGCCTGAAAGTCGTTTTGCTACATAAATATAATAAAAAACCAAGCATTCCCGTTGGCTACAGCACAGACATGAGCGAAACATACGATTCCATGAAAATAATTTTGGATAAAGTTTGCTACACTGATCACATGTGGCGGATCAGTTGTGATCTGAAAGTCGTGGCGATGCTAAGAGGTCTCCAAGGAGGCTATACGAAAAACATGTGTTTCTTGTGTCTTTGGGATACCCGATTTAAAGGAAACCCATACGAAACGCATGACTGGCTTGCTCGAGATCCAACGGAGAAAGGACACAACTGCGTAATTGATCCACTGGTGCCAATGGAGAACGAACGTATGTAATAACCTAATAATTACCTGTAATAATTTTTAATTTTACGTGTTAATAATAAATAATATATAATAAATAAAGGGGCCGTCAAATAAATTTTTTTTTTTGAAAATGCTATAAAAAAAAAACTACTGAATATTTTCTCAAATTTCTTTTTTCATTTGAAAGTACAATCCTTCCGGTTAATAATGGAAAATAAATTTCATTCAAATGGCTGCCTCGGCTGGCCATGCAGTAGCCTACACCATCGGTCCAATTTTTAAGCACATTATCGATTGTGTGCAGCTGTATTTCACCAATGGCTTCACGAATATTGTCCTTTAAAGCGTCAATTGTCTCTGGCTTGTCGGCGTAACACTTATCTTTGAGGGCACCCCGCAAATAATAGTCCAACGGTGTCAAATCGCAGCTCCGAGGTAGCCAAACGACATCAGCTCTGCGGCTGATAATGCGATCTTCAAAAACAGGGCGCAAAACATTGAGTGTAGCTTCGGCTGTGTAGCACGTAGCGCCGTCCTGTTGAAACCAAATGTTGCCAATATCCTCCTCTTCAATTTTTGTGAACAAAAATTCGTTCAACATGGCCCGATAACGATCGCCATTGACTGTAACGGCCACTCCTTGCTCACTTTCGAAGAAAAATGGCCCAATTATGCCTCTGGACCAAAATCCGCACCAAACAGTGAATCGTTTGGGTGCATCGGCTTTTCAATGGATGCGTGCGGGTTTTCTGTGCCCCAAATGTGACAATTAAGCATATTTACATATACGCCAAGATCAAAATGAGCTTCATCTGAAAGGATGATTTTTTTTGGCAAAATCGGCATCTTCTGTAAGTCGATCGCAGGCCCATTTTTTCCATATTTCCCAGCGTTGTTCAAGCGTATACAGAACCATATTCGTTCAGCGGAAGGATAAAACTAATTATCTGTCAAATCAGACGTGAGCTAAGTGTTACCATTCACGAAATAAGCGCTAGTTGAAAAAAAAGCGTTAGAGGGCGGACCCGTTATTATCCAAATTCATTGAAACATAAAATCAATATTCTTGTCAAAATGAGATACCTTCACTTAATTGTGAATAAAAGCGAAACGCGTCCATCGATTTGCATGATCTATATCTCATTTTGTTTAAAGGTTATGTGACTTTGCGTGAAAGTAATACGACTTGCCTTTTTTTTCGTTTTGGATTTTTTACGAATTTAAAAAGTAAAAAAAATTTATTATTTTAGGCAAAAAATATTTTTTATTTACATACATTTATTTTTACATTTATTTTTACCGGCAAAACTGTTGAGTATATAGAAAAAAAAAGACCATCAAAGGTGAAAATTTCCCCTATATGATAGTTACTAACTTCAAATCGATATATCGCGATTCCTAGACGTGACCCAGCGAAACGCCGGGACACGTATAACTTCCTTTTTACCGATATAACTTTCCCCGGTAGTTTGAACCCTTCCCGATCACTGACCCCTACCATTTGTCTCACAGTGTAATTGGCGAAGCTGTAAGCCAGATTTACAATTAATTTCAAAAGGTTCCCATTCATGTCACAGAATCCCATTCCGATCGAAAGTGGAATTAATTCCGTATTTTGCGTCTTCAGAAAACGAAAAACGAGAAATTCTTTAGGATTGAAATCACTTTTGGATTTGTAAATGGAATTGATATTTTTTGTTCCATAATCACAAAAAAATAGATTAAATAACTTTTTGTGAATAAATAATATAGTTTTTCATTTATTTTGCTAAATTTTAATGCAGTAAACATTTATTTTAATAAGTAATTAAACATTTTCACTATTCCTAGGAAACCCACTTTAGTTTTTGCTAAATGAAATAAATTTGTATACAAAGTCCTGCCACATATTTTCCTTCGAGCAAACCAATTTTTGTTCGAACTAAAATAGAGTTTTCCATAATTTAACATACTAGCAACTCAAACATAAACCAAACCGAAAACAAAAATTGTACAAAATTATTACGATCGTTATTGAGTACATTATTGGGTACATTCTTCAGTAAGATACATTCTGATGATTGGTAAATAAGTACATATTTTCCATTTCCGATGTCGGGTTTCCAGCCCTGAAAAGGTTTCCCAATGGTAAAAGTTTCCCCTTGCAAACAGCAAAATGTCTGTCTCCTCGTGCTCTTCAGTGGAAGAATCTGAGTGGAGTAGTGCTGAAAAGTGATCTCTCCACATTTTAATCACACACTGCTTATCTGCCACCAGATTCCTATTCTTGTCCTCGCAGGAGGGCAGCCCACTATTCGGCCCGTTATTCGATCTTCACTCTCTCTCTGCTCCCACTGCCATTTTTTCCACCTAAATGTAACTGTTGTAACTGACTGACTGTTTCGTTGCCATTTCTTGTCCTTTGATAGCCAAGTTTGATAGCCAAGTTCAGTCCTTGCAGCGGTTCCCAAAGAATGGGAAATGTGCTTCCACTGCGATTCTGGGTCCTCGGGAGGGGGAGTATTCTGCTCTAGAAGGAGAGTGGACTTTTGCTGACAGGCCTTTGACACTTTCCTTTCTCAATTTAGCATGAAAATCGCCTAGAATAATTTTAATGTCGTGGTCAGGGCAGGGTTCGCATACTTCCTCTAGACGCTCATAAAATTATTCTTTTACCTCATAGTCCTTAGCCTCTGGCGGTGCGTGTACGCAAATTAACGAGATACTGAAATATTTCGCTTTGATGGGAATTGTGGCTATGCGTTCCCTCGATGGGTTGAACCTTGAAACTATGTGTCGCAGTCTCTTGCCAACTATAAATCCGCACCCGAATTCGTGCTTTCGCTCATGGCAGCTGTAGTAATTACCGCAGTTTTCCCCTCTGGTACAATCATATCCTATCCATCACATTTCCTGGATAGCTGTGATGTCAGCTTTATATTTTTCGAGGACATCCGCCAGTTGGAAAGTGTGACACTTGTTCTGTATAGTGTTCTTACGTTCCAGGTACATATCCTTAAATCGTGGCCCTTATAATGTTTGCGAGGGTTATCAACAGTTAGGGGGTTTGTTCGTTTATTATAATTCTTGTGTATATTCATTGTCTACAAGAAGCAAATTCAGCCCACCGTGTTTTGCATTTTACCTACTGCCAGGATGACGCTTTCCACAATGCAGTGAGTCGAAACTGGGTTATGGTTTTATGGTTTCTTCAGTTTTAATCCGCTGTAGGTCAGGGGTGTTGGCTCATCTGCCTTCAAAGGACAGAGATTCTGTCCACTAGTTCGAAGAGCTTCAGTGACAAGGTCACCTAATAAGCCTGAGACGTATCAGTGATCGCATAACCAATCAGGCTGCTCATTCGTTTCGTCTTCTCACTCTAGCTAGCTATCGGCGGTTTCCGATAAAGCCATTGCCCAGGACATACTGCGTGGAAGTTGTGAGCTGCTTGGACTGCACAATGAAGGAATCATTTCTGGCCACTCCCAAGTGAATGGCTATCAGAAACTGTCCACCTCCACGGACAGTCCCATGTCCCATGACATGTAGGACCATAGAGTATTGACGTATAGAGACTCCAATTCTCTCAGTAAATTGATGACATCTAGTGTGTTGCAGATTGGCAGTGGGATGTTGAAAAGTATTTCGATTTGTGCGTTAACATTTTTGTGTAAATACACCACAAATATATACTAACAATAAAATATATCAATAAAGTCAAAAATACGTTTAAATTCCACAGTTTTTCATCAAAACAACATGAACAATTTAAGTCAACAATTTTTGTAATTCCACCTGGTGTAAGTCAATTTACGTCAAATAACTCTATCGCACCGACCGCACCACGAATAGTTTGAAAAGAAATGCCAGATGAGCACAATGGCAGCTCAATACGTCATTACTCTATGTGTAGAACACGTCATTACAGAAATTCATCCGTTTTCTCTCCCAAAACACTTCCATTCTTATTATACTTAGTAGAGACATACATGTGGTTACTAAATTGAACATACCCATTAGAATAGTAAAATTGAACATACCCTTTTATTATGATATGGTTTTTGAAAGTTTAACTCTATAGCGTTAGTCAGTTACGGGAATTTGATATTGTGTCAACTTTCACCATGGAGTGGCCTGATAAGGAAAATCGCAGTTATACGTAGCACTTTTTAAGTGTGGAAAGAAAAAAAACGAAATTTTCAAAACGCTCCGTCCGCTCAGCATTAGTCACATGTTCGTCTTCAGCTGCATACAATTGTTCGAGGAGACTGGAGATATAAAAGACCGCCCAGGTCGGGCAGCTCACGTACCGTTCGGACACATCAAAGTCGTCAAAGCAGGAATTCAACGAAATGCTCTCCGGAAACAGAAAATCATGGCCCGTGAGATGAAAAGCACGCAAAAGTCCATAAGTCGAATTATTAAAAAAGACTTGGTTTCAAACGGCGTACAGGACTTTGCTGACGGCAACTTTATAAAAATATATGTTAGAAAAATCCAAACGTCTTTTGATGAAGTACGCTGATAACTTGCATAGAAAAATCTTGTTTACGGATGAAAGAATTTTTACCTTACAGGAAAAATTTAACAAATAAAATGATATGCATAAACCAAATGATAATGGTTTATGCATGGTCTTCTAAAGAAGCATCTGAGCTCATCCCATTGGTCGAAAAGGGTCTCATCCAGTTGCATTTCTGTGAGCAAGGGGTCAAAACATCGGTCAAAGTTTACCAAGAAACCGTTGTGGAAGCAGTTGTGAAGCCGCTTAACAATTCCCTGTTCCAAAACCAGCCGTGGACTTTTCAGCAAGATTCAGCACCAGCTCATAAAGCTAAAACGACACAAACCTGACTTCGAAACAATTTGCTAGCTTTTATATGCTCTGAAGAATGACCCTGTGGTAGCCCTGATCTCAACCCTCTGGATTACAAATTGTGGACCGTTTTAAAGGACATGGTCTGCTACAAAAGATACCCCAACATTGATTCACTTAAGACAGCTATGGTTCGTGTTGTAGCCAATTTTCCAACGGATGAGGCGTGCAGCTATTGATGATTGGCCAATGCGATTTAAGGCGTGTGTGAAGGCCAAGGGCGGGGACATTTTGAATGAAACTTAGCTGTTTGTATACAATACATTTCAATAAATGTTTAAAAAAATTTGGTCCAAAAACGTTAATTAGTTTTTGTTTTATAGCCCAAAATATAAGTAACAGCATTTATGTCCCTACTAAGTATACACTCAAAAAATTATTGTTCATAATATTAATGAATGGCGTTCACTGGCCGATATTGATTGTCGCAATAAACAAATACATTGGCCCAATGAATATATTCATGCTAATTTTATGTACAGTTCATTAGATTTTGTTCATAGAAAGTTAATGAATCTATACATTAAAAAAATAAAAAATAAATGGTTTCCCATTACATCCCATGAAGGAATCGGGGAGAGCTTCTCACAACCAGTGAGCTGTGCGCTTTCTAGTTTTATACTCACTGATTGGGACCTACAGTTTTACACCGGTTCCGAACGGTATTTTTGAGAAGCATTTTCATGGCTAAATACTCGATAGTGTCGCCGTCACTATGCGAGGTGACAGCCGTAGAAAGAAATTTTAAGGTGGTCTGAGCACGGATCGACCCCCGGATCTCAAAAACAAGAGCCACGCACACTACCCATACATTAGCCCCATGTATTTGAATAATTAGTTTAGTGAACGGAGTTAGGCTAAAAACTTGAATATGTATCCGAATAATTCTTAAACTATTGTAGTATAATTTAACTATGAGAATTTGATTAATGCAAAAAAGTTTTGTTTTTGTTATATTTCGTCCCCTTAGTATAACAATAGCCTATGTGCTCATAGGCTATTATTTTTTTATTGAATTTTTGGATTCTCCATCGTCGATTTTATATGTGTCAAATTCGATTTTTGTCAAATTCTAGTTCCACAAAGTGGGTCAAAACGTCAGTCAAAAAAATATAGTATAAATTTGTATTAAATTATTTTCCTCAAAAATCATATAAACGCATATACGCTATTTTACATAAACTAAATTTTCTGTTTATTCAATATAATAGTAATGTACACTCTCATACTCTATTTCAACTTTTAGGAAAAAAAAACAATTTTGTCATGACACAAACACCTAAAATGTTCAGCAAATATTTTCAATTTGTTCATTTGTATGAATCTTATAGGCCGTTATATTCTCAGAACAATTAACATGTGCTTTAAAATTACAAAAAACAAAAGTAACCTATGCAATGCTTACGTTGTTTTATCATGTATGTAAATGCAATAGAAATAATTTGTACAATTTAGGATTTCAGTTCGTTGTTGAAATTCGCTCGTTCATAATCATTTAGTCGTTCATTCGTTCCCAATCATTCATTTAATCATGGATTTGTCAAGCTCTGGTGAGTATCTGCTATCTTAAATTGCAGGAAGGAATATTATGGTATATTAATTGTCAACAGAATTTACGACGGAATCAACAGGAGCCCTATGTGTCAAACTTGCTCCAAACTCTGTTGGATTATCTGTGGAACCATTGCATTCAAATATATCGGAAACTGACGAAGAGGATGGAGAAGAGTTTTCAGCAGGATCGTCAGATTATTATATTCCACAAACGGATGAAGAGGAGGATAATCTCGAGGGGAAAATTGAAAAATCTTCGGTAAAGCAACATGAATCTCTTCGGTAAAGCAACATGAAGTGCTCTGCGAAATCGCGGAAGAAAGCAATGATGAAAATGTAGAATTGACAGTAACACGAAAAAGAAAGGTGAGTTAATTAAAAGGTAATTTAAGAAGACGTCTCCTACAATTATGGATTTGTTGTATTCAATAGCGTAAGAGCCAGCTTTGGATGCAGAACAAAAGAAAGAGTGACAGGAGTCAAGGAAAGGCTTATGTTACAAAGAGTGGTAAAGTAATTAAGGAACGTTTACCGAAGCCCGCTAATTGCAGCTGTCATCACAAATGTCCAGAACACTTCTCTGAAGAAGATCGTAAGAAAATCAATGCAGACTATTGGAGTTTGGGCGATTACTGCAAGCAACGTCTATTCCTTAGTAATAACATAAAAGTGGAGAAGTGCAAGAGGACATTAACGAGAGAATCACGGCGGTCGAACACTCTAAAATACTTTCTAAATGACAAACAGGTCTGTAAAAAGTTCTTTTTAAATACTTTACACGTGTCAGACTGCGCGATATCTGTATTAGCCAAAAAAAAGAATCAAAGAGAATTTGTTGACATGAGGGGTAAACACGGAATGCAAAGAAAAGTAGACGCGGAGATAGCAACTCTTATTAAAGAGCACATAGAGTCATTTCTAGCAGTAGAAAGCCACTATATTTGAGCAAAGTCCCAACGCCTTTATCTGAGCTCAGACCTAACAATTACAAAAATGTATAACTTATTTAAAGAACGCCACCCAGATCTCTCAGTTAAAGAACATATGTATCGCCACATATTTTGTAATAATTACAATTATTCATTCCATCATCCAAAAAATGACACATGTTTAACACGCGAAAGGTTCAAAAATACAGAGGCCAAGGTTTCAATACAGAAATCATATGATGAACACTTAGCAAATAAAGCCCAGGCAAGACTCCACAAAGATGCTGACAAGGAGTTATCTAAAAATAACAGCAATATAAAAGTATTTACTTTTGACTTACAATCAGTGCTATTGACACCATGTAGCAATGTAAGCACCTTGTATTACAGTCGAAAGTTCGCCACATACAACAACACATTTTACGATTCAGCTAGTGGAGTTGGATATTGTTTCCTGTGGGATGAAAACCATGGTAAGCGTGGGTCAGAGGAAATTGGAACCACTTTATTAAAAATGCTGAACAATTTACCCGAATCAGAAACGGATGTTATTCTGTATTCAGACTGCTGTGGAGGACAGAATAGAAACAGATTAATTGGCACATTATTGCTTCATATGAATCATTCATTGCATTTTAATTCAATAACGATTAAATATCTTCAAAGTGGACACACACAAATGGAAGCAGATGCCCTGCATTCGGCTATAGAACGAGCTAAGAGAAATATTTGTGTATATTCACCAGTAGAATGGCCAACTATACTTAGACTGGCAAGACGAAAAAATCGGTACGCTGTAGAAAGGCTTAACTACAGTGATATTATTGATCTCAAAACGGCGTTCTCAAAATTGAAGCATAACTTGAAGAAAAATGTCAATAATGAATCGGTAAATTGGCTTAAAATCAAGGTTCTCCAAGTAATAAAAAGTGAAAAGAGACAATTGTTATACAAGGAACAATGGAACGAAGACTTCAAAGTGATTGATATAGATGGCTCGAGAATGAAAAAGAAAGGGGTCACAAATTTTACATTAACTCACAAATATAAAAAAGAACTACCAATTTCTGACACAAAATTGAAGGATCTCAAAGATTTATGCAAAAAAAAAATGTAATTCCTCCCGGCTCGCAGACATTTTTTTTGAATTTACAAGGAGGGAATAATCGCGATTGTTTAGATGAACCAGACAGATTCGAAGAAGAGGACGAAGACGACAATAAATAAAGACCATGCTAATAATTTACGATCTGACTGTAATTAAAACATAATTTTATAGTAATAAAAATTCATATTAAATTTACTTATTATTCTGGTGTAATTCTTGAATAAAATAGTGTATACCATACAAAATAAAATAACGTCTCAGAAACTTCATAGAAAACATTAAAAAATAAAATAGCCTATCTGATGTATCTGCAGTTTACACCGCTTTTTTGTTCATTAAAAGGATGATTATAATAATAAAAATTGGTCAGTTAACAAAATCGACTCATTTTTAAAGAGTCTTAAAAAAAACGTCCAAAATAATAAATATTTACAGACATAACGACATTTGAGTGAGAGCTACTTTCAACAAAAAGTTTGAAATTCATTTTCTCAAAACATCAAAAAATTTATAGGCTATTTTAATACTAAGGGGACAATTTGTACTATAAGTAAATGATGGCGTGCAGTCACATCACAAATCAATGTAAGCGTTTTTGGAACCAATGTAGGAAGTAATAATTTATTATATTATTCATTAATAATGGTAAATTAACGGAAACCAAAGAATACAAAGCTTTTTGAATCACTGCTTTGCTTGCATAAATCAATACACATGGTCATAAACCAATGTACACATTCATTAACAAATGAACGCATTCATTAATGTATAACGGTAAACTAATGTAAATACGAAGAGAACCAAACAATCGTTTACTTTAGTATGAAACCAATATTCATTGAGGAAGGTCGTGTCGTGAGTGTAAACGCGACGACAATTTGCAGGTAACCGATGAGACAGTTAACTAAAATAAATAATAAACTGTATTAATTTAAAATTATTTTGTTTTTGAAATCTTTAAACATACATAAGTATCCAATCTTAATTAATTTAAATATAAAGGGTTCCGTCGGGAAGGTATATTCCTTTTTTCTATATAATTTTTGATTAAATGAAAGAGAATGAATCTTGTATTGATAAATGTTTTATTTAATATCGGCAATTAAGTATGGAATACAATATCAGATAAATGTCCGCCTCACAAATGCGAGCGCTTTTGTGCACATTTTTCATTACATTCTCACATTCTCTCCTGAGCACGGCGTCGAATTGAGGTTTATGGATTGTTTTGAACACTTTTTTGAGCAGCAGTAATGTTTTCAGCCGATCTTGCAGTACGTTGAGGTCCATGCTTGGGCCTATCAGCTACATCTTCGAAATCATTCACTACACGATAAATAGTGGGTTTTGTTGGCATGTTGTTTCTCCCAAAAGTTTCACGTAACTTTCTCAGCGTCACAGTAATCGAAGATTGATTTTGATAAAATGTTTTAACGATTAAAACACGTTGGTTTATCGAATATTTTACCATACAACATTTGCACCTTCTCTACTTCACGACTGCCAAATATGAACTGTCAAGACTAGTGTTTACCAAAATGGCGGCAAAACAAAGTAGTATACCTTCCCGGCGGACACCCTGTATATACTACATCATATAATGTATTTTTCAAAGTTACATATATGTACAGTAAAAGCTCTCTTCGCGGACAGCTCTTATAGCCGGACAGCTCTCTTAAGCGGACAAATTCCTTGGTCCCAAAATGTTCGCCTTGTTTCAGGAAGAAATCATGTTCCCTTAAGCGGACGCTCCCTTGGATGGACGCGGACACTTTTTTGGTATCAAACGTCTCCCATGAGCGGACAACAAAATTGTGAAAACATGATTTCTAACAAATTTTATTGTCGAAATAAAAGAAAGTATGAACGAGAAAACAACTAACAACGCGTTCATGCATCAGTCAAGTACGTAACTATCTGCGTTGAGCTGTGATTCTCCTTTTTTGCTCATAGATAAAAAAAATTGCGCAGCTACTGTGATTAACCTCTAACTTTAGAAATGTGTTTTTTGCTGTTATATTTATACCCTCACTCATGGGGATGGGGGTTTATATCATTTAATACGTAAAAAATGTAACACATAGAAGGAGCCATATTAGGCCCTTAGTATCTTTGGACGAAATTCGTTTTAGGACTTTTCAAGACGTTTGAGCCATGTGCATAAAATTCGGTACTAGGCAAAATTTTGCTAAAAGATACTGTGTAAGTAATAACTGACAATTGTCCTACGCCCAGTTTCGTACCTCCCATACAAAAGTTGGGCGTAGTTGCGGTTTACCGACCCGATATCTCCAATATATCATAACCGATCTTAATAAGATTTGGTACTGATCAACATTTTGGCAGCAACTTGCCAAGGCATTTTTGTACCTCGCATATAAATATTCGGAGGGAAACTAACTAATTTGGGTATTCAATAATATTTAGTGCAATGCCAATCTGATATCGAATATGGTCACCTTTGAGTATGTTTACGCAATGGATGACTTAGGGTGAGGGTATGATTAAGTCGGTTCACCCAACTGAAATTTATGTACTGGTTTGATAAGCATATCTTTTGAAACATGTGAATGTTGCATCATCCGTCTACAACATTAAGTTTATGATTTACGAATCTGCATTTTTTCTACTTGAATATTTTACTTGAATGTTAAGGGCTTGGCAATGCCATGTATTGAAATGATATTTATAGAACTTATAGAAACTGGTTTATAGAAAATTGGTTTGTAATGTATTAACATATCTATTTCCTTAGTGGAGGGAGTGATATCTTTAATTTTATTTAATTTCCTTAAAACGCTCTATTGGGCGGACATCTCTCTTAGGCGGACAAAATTGGTCCAACCGTAAGTGTCCGCCTGTATTACCAACCATTTATTTAATGTGGTTAATTACTGAATTATTATATTTAAATATTAATTTACTACATATTTTCTTAGTAAATACTTTAATTCTCACGTAAAAATTAGTGTACAAGTATAGTGGGGTACACATACATACATATGCACTAAAGCCTGCATGAATATATTCTGTTTGTTGATTGTACTCAGTGTTGCCAAGTGTTTTCTGTAAAATACCGCCAAATGTATCCAAAAATCCGTTAAAATCCACTAAAAATTTTATTTAGCGGGAACATTTTTAAAAAATCCGCTAAATTATAAGAATATCGAGATAAAACGTATTTTATTTACGAATTTCGTTATTTTTCCTCAAAAGGAATATACATATGCACGTATATGTATAACTACATATACGGACAGTGTAAAAAGCTTAGAATTAGTTTTTAAATTTATGATGAAAATATTTTTTAGAAAGTAATTAGTTTTCAGTTGCTTGCATTTTAATATGGATAGAGTAAATTATTTATTTAAAAATGTACGACCAGTCTTCCGCTACTTCAGTGGTATATTCGGCAAATGTTCCGATATTTTTAAGTAATGATGTTGAAAAGTCATACTCATAACAACATTTGTTATTACATTTGAGACAATATCTGAAATTTAAAAAAATTCAGCAGACAGTTGTCCGAGGCCTTCGGCCACGGACTGTCCCTGCAGGCTGTGTCAGAGACACGGCCATTAAGTTTAACGTAGAATACGCCATCCGATAAGACAGAAAACATATATAACAATAAATTCATTTGCTTATATTATTTATCATTTATTGTTATATATGTTTTCTGTCTTATCATATGGCGTATTCTACGTTAAACTTAATGGCCGTGTCTCTGACACAGCCTGCAGGGACAGTCCGTGGCCGAAGGCCTCGGGCAACTGTCTGCTGTAATTTTTATATTTACCAACGGCATTTGATTCAAGTCCGTTTAAAAAAAAAATATTATGTTCAATTTTTTTAAACTTAATTTAATTTATGTATTTTAATTAATATTTTTATTGAAATAAGTTCTGCGAATGTTGAGAGGGCCGCCCTAATATTAAAAAAGCTTTACCTTATCGAGTCTTCGCATTAGCATTCGAGCGTTGTGTGAAAGCTTTACGCTTTACAATTCAAAATTAATGTTACAACAGCTTTATTGAAGCTTTCGCAAAAAAGCTTTATTACGTTAGCTTACTGTTTGTTTCACTTTTTACTAGATACATGTTGCCAAGCAACATTAGCTTGCTGTTCGTTTCACTTTTTACTAGATACATGTTCCTAAGCAATGTTGAGCAACCAAAAACACTCAACCAAACACCACACATATGTTTGAGTGTATGTGTTTAAACAATGTTTATTTGAGAAATTAAAATACTAGAAATATATCAACCAATATGAAATGTATATCAAACGAAAGATAACATCTTCATTTACCTACAAAAAAAAATTTAAAAAAATTCATTTAGCCGTTTCCTCAAATTCAATGAAATAAAGATTACAACAATAAAAACCTGAGATGACTCCTCATACCGTAAGGTAAGACGTATTCTACGTCAAAAACGAGAAAAATATTGTTGAAAATATACGTATGTATATTAATTTAAAAACTTACCTGAAATTAAGCACAGCCTTTACAGTACTTGTTATTAATTTGTTTCGTAACTTATTTTTAACAATATTTAGTTGACTGTAAACTCATCACAGCTAAAATAAGTCTAAATATATAAAATAAAGCATTTCATTGTGTGTATAACCATGTATTTAAGTTGGATTCAAGTCGAGAGGGGACACCAAAAAGCGGAACAATCCCGCAAAAGCGAGACGGTTGGTCAGGTTGGCAATGGTTGTGATTGGGGTCTACAACAGTGACAATATGGATGGTGCATTTACACTTCTTTCGTGGATCGTGCAAGTTTATTGTTATAATGTAGTCGTTTATAACAAAATAATTACAAATATTATATAAACTATTTAATTTAAACCAACAAAAAATATTTGTTCCTATAAAATGATAAAAAGGCAGTATGCACTCAATTAAACTACACAATTAAATGAATACAATTTTCACCCATAATACATTAAATAAATTACCCAAATACACATTGGGTAGATCTGCAAATTGTTGCCATTTTTGCCGCTGATTTCAGACTACGAAATTGGGTAAAATTACACAGGGGTATATTACGGCATTCGCACTGACATCGATTTTTGATTTTGTTGACTTTAAGCAGACGCAAGAAAATCGAATATTTTTCTCGGCTGTCTGAGAATCAAGAAAAATTACCTAATTTGCTTTATGCAATGCTGCAATGTCACACTACGCATGAAAAGTACGTTTGTTTACAACCAATTCAATCAAGGAGAATTGAAATGGTGGTACCACTAAAACAGTCTACACATTTTGTTTGCATTTCTTAGCTATTTCTTGTTTCTCAAATTCAAATATATTTTGTTTTCATACTTATTTGTTTACTTTTATGCTTGGTGTACATTTGTGCTGAATTTGGTTGTAAAAAATTACTAGCCAAAGCAAAATGCCTATTTTTGTTGGCTTGGGGTGTATGTTGTCGTAGTTACACCACCTCGTTAATGCGCCTTGACTTTCAATCAAATATAATTTTGCTACCAAATCAAGAAAAAAAATTCCAGTGCTGAGCTATCACACTTTTGATCACACAACGAAATTGGGTAAAATCACAATGATTTTTATCTGTGTACATTACAGGGAATGCTACAATGTACAGCTCTTAAAATGCTAAAATATACAACAACACGACACAACAATGTTGCACATATAATATTGATGCCTCTTCATGACGACGAGGTAGTAAGTAGTCCGTTTCATAGAGTTTTATTTGCTGCTGTATTTTACCAATTTTACACTTTCGTTGGACATAAAATGGACAGAAATCAATCGGAATGGGTATTTTCGTTCAATGCAAACAACATAAAATATAATTTAGCTGCCATTAGTATCAATAAACACTATTTAAAATTAGTTCCTGTCTTCTTTGCTCTCTCATTCTACATCATCGGCCTAGTACCTTTTCGATCAGCTGTGCCATAGAGTCCCCCTGGCTGTACGTGCTTTAGCGACACTTTGCGAACGAAGAATGTAAATAACAAAACGAATGGCGAAGAGAAGTATAGCTTTTCGGACCGATTATGGCATCGTAGTCTCTTCGTACGAGTATGACACGCACTGATTCTTGCTACTCGGTAGTCGCAAACAGAGCTTTGTTTGCATTAGGTGAGCGAGAGTTTGATAAAGTAATCGAAGACGGGCAGTTACACCGAATATGTCGAAAATACCGTAATTGTCTTTACTTATTTTTCGCAGCATTGCTCAGTGTGCTGAAGAGAAGCGACGAATAAAACCACTTTTTTGCACCCTATTAAAATTCTATAAGAATATTAAGACCAAAGGGGAAATGAATTAATTTAAATGATTTTATTTCTTATCTGTCTACTTCATATTTAACAGCCCAATTTAAAAATATGTAGATTATTTCCCATATTCCAGATAGGTATTAAACGTGCTAAAAACTTATGCTCTTCTAATAGAAGACTTCTATTCTACTATCGAACATTACACGTATATTCGCTTCAGACACAGAAGTGACTGACTTTTCCATACAAAAAGTACTTTTTAATAGTTATTGGATCTTGAACCGAACAATTACTAAAGAACATAACTGAAAGATCGAATAAAGAAAACTTAAACCGACTACTTTTATTCCGATTTAGCCGCTGCTTATGAACACAAATACATCAGTGTACTGTCGCTGATATCGTTTCGAACCAGTTCGTACTGCAAAACGACCGATATGGGTGTGTACCGCTCTTCGTTTGCTAAAATGAACTGAAGTCATGTGTGTATATATCCCACGTATGGTTTCGGATATGCGAAAATGTGTACCAGTGCAACGCTTTAATATGTACATAAAAACGAATGTACGCGTTCATTGGGTTAAAGTTCGCGTACCTAGGCCAATATAAACGGTCAGTGACTATTTACAACCTCATGAGGTCAGATGTCTTACACGTATTAATTAAACAAACAAATTAATCAAATTTCAACATATTCCTCCGACTAGCTCTATCCTTCGCCTTTTCTCGCCAGTTGGTAACACCAAGGATACGGAGGGATTCTTCTGCCTGGTCTTTCCAACGGAGTGTTGATCGTCCTCTTTTCCTGCTTCCATCGGGTACGTTATCGACAACCTTTCCCGCTGGTTTATCTTCATCCATTCTGATAACATGGCCTAGCCAACGCTATTGGCATAATTTGATTCTCTTGATCAAATTAAATTATATAGCTCTTGTTTCCAAAGACGTCGGTACTCGCCGTTTTCTCTAACAGGACCATATATTTTACGGAGAATGTTTCTCTCGAATACTCCCAGGTGTTTTTCAGCCCCTTGCGATATGACCCAAGTTTCGGGGCCATATGTCAAGACACGTAACATGAGAGTCTGATATAGCTGGATATTACTGAAGCGTTCACTTTATCAATGTATGCATACAACCTTTGTTAAGACTTTTATCCCCGACTGCCCTGGATCAGTTTGAATGCACAACCCTGCGAAATGCGCAGGTTAAGATTTTACCAAAGACCGATGAAACCTACAGAAAGATTGTAGTGGAATTATAACAAAAAAAAATACGTAATTGTATACTTACAAACCCAAATGTGAAAGAGGATTCAAAGTCATACTGAGAAATACGCATCACACAGTAGACATACAAAGTCTCAAAGATGAGCTCATTAGAAATAATAGTTTTTTTCATTCTTGTCTCACATATGTTGTTATAGTTGCGATATAACTCTAAAAATAAACTGATTGTTGAATTTCTTCAATCGATGGCTCTGGCAACTTTGGATTATCGAACATCGTATACTTAGCAGATTTGCATAAAATGGTATAAATGTGGAATGAAAACAGAATGGAAAAATCAACATTTCTAGATAATTTTGTTTAAAGACTTTTTGCGAATAAATGCTTGAGAAACTTTTACTTTTGAACAACGAAGTTAAGAAAAAACATACTCGGCTTTGATTCCGTAATATTCTTTTTTACGTAGTTTGCATTTTTGATACAGAAAATGGTATTTACTTTTACTTTCACAACAACATTTGATTGTAAAACAATTTCACAAAATGTATTGTGAAAATAACGTCAAGATCAGAATTTTGATGAAAAAATTTCACTTTCACAACAATTCGGAATGCAGAACTTCGCGTATGTTTAGTGGTTTATGTACCCTATTATCTAGCCAATAGGGGACAGCAATCCGCCCATGTGGCATATAAACGAAATTTAATTGCAAATTATTAATTATTAAACCTCACAAAATAATTAAATTATGTTCATAGCCCATTACGGGACAATAAAGATTAATTATAACCTTGTGTAAACGAGCACGTATTGAATATGTCCGGCTAGTCCGACATCCAGGTAATGGCGAAGTAGGGTAATTCGTTTGGACATTTTCAGATTTGGGACTCGGTAAGAACAGACAGAGTCATGATGAAGCAACAGGGACTTCAAGAGGGAGGGTCCAGGTTGACAGCAACACCAGTCAGCCCATTTAATCAAATTTTCTCGAAAAAAGTCTATTCATATTCTTAAACAAAGTACCTTTTCTTAAAAAAATACCTAATCTTATAGAAGTACCTTTGCTTTGAACAGTAAAACTAGATGGCCTTCATGGAAACCTCCGGAGTTTGCAGCTCGGTCGTATCTGGCATTCATTTTATTAATGACCATCTTTATTTTATTGAGCACAAATTCATTTTTCACACTTTCCTTAGGAATTCTTCAAGAGGATGCCCATGTTGTTCTTGTTTTACGAATCCCTTACGACTCACATATTTCCTTGAAGATGATAGATTCAAAATTCCTCCCTTGATCCTAATGAAGCACTGAGCGGCACTAAAACGGTGACGTGTCGAAATCCCCATTTTCAGTTTCATAATGGGGATTATGTCCGTTATGTGTACCATTTACATATTTTGATATACATGTATCGAAAACTTCTTATTTTGAAAAGAATTTTTTGGCAGTTGTACTTTTAAAGTAAAGCTGTTGAGATTAAACAGCAGCACGAGTATGCTTGAAACGCCGTTCAACCTACTCTCAGATTTTCTTCAATCAGGATTTTTTAATGAAGCCGAGAAAAGGTGGTATTATTGCCTAAATCAAAAGTTCAAAACATACTACCAACAACAATGCTGAATTTACATACGAATCTAGGCAAATTCCCTGTTTATTATTTGAATATCAAGAGCTGCAGTGAGGCAGGACCATTTCAACTAAACACCATGCGTAAGAACACGATTAGTGTATTCAAAACCGGTCAACCGAATTCCGGCCGGTTAACCGTACGTAGGTTTTTTAAAAATTGCTGATTTTGATGAACCGATCTACCGGTTATTTCAAGTCGTTTTTTAGGGTTTTACACAAATGATATAACAACGCAGAATTACAAAACTACATACTTTTTCATAGCTCATTATGGTTTCCGACCCCATCAGATAGACACAAAAGACTTTGTCCACGAATTAATTAGCCGATAATTTGCTGAAATACGTTGTCCAAGGCAATAGAAGTCATATCTTTCAACTCTGATTTAGATGTAAGATCTGGAACTAATAACAACGCAGGTAGTATGTTGGCAGAAATGCGTAAAACAATAGACATTATT
The DNA here is from genome assembly GCA_963931995.1 of Phaonia tiefii. Lineage (NCBI taxonomy): Eukaryota > Metazoa > Arthropoda > Insecta > Diptera > Muscidae > Phaonia > Phaonia tiefii. The sequence continues at coordinate 95,041,084 of OZ008371.1, read as the reverse complement.
CACAATCCAAAAAGAAGTTCAAAACGACCAAAGGAATATTTATTCGACGATGAATAAAATAAATACATAAGTAAAGGGTGGGCCATATAAAATTTTGAACTTGAATTCCCTGTTATTTCGAATCAGAAGGCCAGTTTGACATTTATGAAGTGACAGATTATTAAAGGATATACATTTGATTAATTGGTCGGTTTACTACGCTTGAAATTGAATTGGGAAATATTGAAAACTTTCTTCAAAAGTTCTGAGTCTTTAGCTCAAACTGTAAGAAATCTACGAAATAAATTCGATAGAAATAGAGTGGCATCAACCCTGGTTGTGGATCAATTTGTGAAGCAAGTGTGATAATCCGGGTCCTTATTGAAGAAAAGAAAATATTTTGCCGCTTTAGCTTAAAGTGTGCTCGAACAGCCATCAACATCAACTCGCCACGGTTATAAATAAATAAGTAAATGGTTTCCCGTTACATCCCATGTGGGGATTAGGGAGAGCTTCTCACAACCAGTGAGCTGTGCGCGTTCTAGTTTTACAATCACTGATTTACTTATTTATTTATCTTTATTGGTTCGACCTATGCAGAAGAAAGATTTATAATTGTTCAATGATACATTTCATGATACATTTTCATAAACAATATGAGGTAGCTAACAATATGTAGTAAACTGTAATGTTATTAAAAATTTTAAATTTGGTAATATGTAATATTGCCTGAAAACATTTATGTATTATTGATTGGTTCTTAATTTCAACATATCGAATAAATACTAAAAGGTGAAAAAAAATGGGAATGAATGAGATAATATTGAATTAAATGCATTTAAATAAAATGACAAGAGTGCAAGAGTACAATTGGGAAAGAGAAAGAAAAAAGTGAGAGAGAAACAAACAAAAATAAAATAAAATTAAATAAGAAAATGTGCTTCTAATTATATTTTAAAACAAAAGGCGAAAAATTATTTAAAATTGTCTTTACCATGAAATATTTGTTATTGAAAATAGTTAAAAAGTGCGGATTTAAACTGCCAGGTGTACGTAATTGTTTGGATGTCTGAAGGGAGTAAATTCCAAAGATGTATTGAATTAATAAAAAAAGAATTTGTCAGATAATTGCTTGTTGTGATTCAGTTGTATTAATTGGCATCCTGTAGGTGATCGTGGGAATCTAATGAACACATATAAATATTCGGGATATCTAGTTTAGATGATTTTGTGAAGTGATGTTAATGTTCTAATTTTCATGAGATTTTCAAAAGATACTCCATATATTTTTTTGGCAAACTCGGAAACATGATCACGTTTTGAAAGCCCAAAAACATGTCTTGCAATATTATTAAAAGTTACAGAAAGTTTTCCAAACATTTCTCTGCTGCAACTCGAAAATAGTTCGCAACCGTATATTAGTTTCGGTACTAAAAACGACTTTGCCAATAGCAGTCTAATTTGAAAAGGAGTATGTTGTTGGTTGACATAAATATAAGTTCCTCAAGGCAGCGTTCGTTTTGCCAACGGCTGCGTAAATATGATCTCTCCAATTAAGCCGATTGTTAAAAGTTATCCCCAAATTTTTCGCACTTGTTACAATTTTAAGTGGAACGTCAGATATTTTAATAGTTAAATCCTCCTGCATACTATAAGTTCGGTTGCTAATAACTATGCATTTAGATTTAGAAGGATTTAGGCGCAAACCGTTAGACTTTTCCCACTTTTCAATTCTGTTTAAATCTTCATTTACTTTGTCGATACTTTTGGTAAAATCGGATTTGAGACAATCCATATCCACCTGCACTTCGTCCGCATACATATGTACATTACTGTGTTCAACACACTGTGGAAGATCATTACTGTACATAGAGTACAGTAAAGGCCCCAAAATTGAGCCCTGTGGGACTCCTCTCAAAACATTCAGAGGATCAGACCAGCATGAATTTAAAACAACGGACTGGGATCTTAAAGATAGGTAGGATCTAATAAGATTTGTGGACTGTTGGGTAAATTTGAAAAACCTGTCAAGTTTCATGCATAACCTTTTGCAATGCATTAATGCAGCTATGATTTGGACGAAACAAAGATTGTAATGTGGAAAGTAAATTGTTGTTTGTTAAGTATTTTCTAATCTGTTTGTTTAGTATTCTTTCAAAGACCTTAGACAGATATGACAGAATCGCAATAGGGCGGTATTCATTTCCTGTCTTAGGTACAGGTATAATTTTGGCATGCTTCCATAATGTAGGACAATGTTATCTGAGAATAATAGAGTTGAAAATGTAAGTAACGTGTGCTAATAAAAAAAGGTAAACAATTTTAAAGAACCGTGGATCTATACCATCCGGTCCAATTGCATTTAATATTTGCGATGCTTTCAATCACATCATTTTGTGTTATATTGGAAAAGCTGAATTGACTTTCAACAGGGTTCGATATATTAACATTCCTATAGTAGTCACTATCTGGAGAGGCCAATGGTATTTGAACAAATATGTTATTCAATTCATTAGGATCTGCGTTACAACTATTATTTCCTCTATCGATTCCTATACCAATCGATTTTATGTGTTCCCAAGCCTCCTTTGAGTTTAAAGCTTGTTGGAATTTTCGAGTGTAGTACAACATTTTCTTTTTCCTGATTAAGCTATTAACCTTATTCCTCAAATATTTGTACACCTGTTGAAATTGTTTATACCTTTTCCAGCGGGCATACGCGTGATTCCTTTGATAAATTAATGATTTTACCCCTACGTCGAACCATGGATTTTCATCGGTAGTTACAGATTTAGTTTGCAAGGGCACATATTTGTTGTACAGATAATCTATTTGATACAGTAGATATTGGATTTGTTCATCGACATTCACCATATAATATAGGTCATTCCATGCAATCAATGCAATATCATTGTAATGATTTTGTATGTCCAGATTTTTAAAGTTCCTGTAAGAGAATGTATTGATGCTTGAACAAGTCTGAAAGTCGAAGGTAAGAAAACAAAGGTCATGTTTAGAGAACATAGAGGCAGATAGTTGGTCATATATCAATATTTTACGTTTACTACTCACAAAGAAAAGATCTATTAAAGAGTTAGAAGTCGCAGTATAATGAGTAGGTTCGGTTCCATTGACTAACTCTAGGCCAAGTGATTTCATGTTCAATATAAGTGTATTCTCTTGAAAAACATTGTAGTTGAAGTCGCCACATATTACAATATCACTATAAACTAGTGCCAATGTATCCAGTTTATCTATAAGTATATCGTAGTTCGTTCTTTTATGGGGGCGGTAGACTGCACCAATTACAATTTTTTTATTATTGCAGAGTAACTCTAAAAATAAATACTATACTAATACTATACTACTATTCCCAATGGTTGAAGTCAACACAATTTTGCAACAAATCGAATTTCTGACATAAATAGCGACTCCTCCGCCACGACTGCCTCTATCTGCTCTAAATAACTGGTATGCATTCAGTGCAAATAGTGAGTTTTGTAGCTCAGGATGAAACCATGTCTCAGAAATACAAATAACATCTACATTAGATTTTGAAGACATATAACGGAACTCATCTATTTTGTTCTTGAGGCTTTGAGCATTAATGTGGACAATGTTAAATCCTTTCCGCTGTGTTGCTAGTACGCGAATCATTGAGAATAAATTGTCTTTGGAATTATCCCTTAAATTATTCGTAATAGTAGGCATGAAAGAATTTAGATGACGGCAGTTAAAATCCAGACTAATAACACATAAAATGACACAAAATACAAACTATTAACATAAATCTGGACATAAACATGCAATGAAATGGAATTCACTTTAACATAAATAACACAAATTAAAAATTTGCACAAGTTAAGCATAATAGAAAACATGAATCTGCACATTGATTTAAGATCGAAAAAACTCGTTCAGATCATCAATCGATTTAACCAAAGCAGCATCATCTTCTGGAGCGATCTTGACATAAACGAGGCCACGGCGTGTAAACACGGCAGACAACTTATTAAATTTTCTGCACTTAAGTGCGTGTTTGAAAATATTATAATTTAACTGAGTCAGATTTTCATTAACATAAAAGTTTGAATCCGATTCAAAACCAATTAGGTTTAATTTAAGGTGGCCATTTACCACATTTTTGAAATTTTGTATTGTTTTTAGCAAATAATTTTTATTACACGGGGAGTCCAATTTTATAATGACTGTTGAGTCGGGGGATTTGTTCTTGTGTTTGAATGCACCCACACGGAAAATTGATTTATAATTTGGTGGATTTATTTGTAAAGATGAGCATAAGTTTGTGTAAATTAATTCGAGGTTTTCGTTTTCAATCCAAGGTATTCCCGTCACTCGCAATTCCGAAGATACTAACGCGTTTTCCTGTTTTTGTATTTTAGATGACATTAAATATATTTCAGTTTTTAAAATGTGGACCTACAGTTTTACACCGCTTCCGAACGGTATTTTGAGAAGCTTTTTCATGGCTTAATACCCGATAGTGTCGCCGTCACTAGGCGAGGTGACCGCCGTCGAAAGAAATTTAAGATGGTCAGAGCAGGGATCGAACCCAGGATCTCATGTACAAGAGCCGCGCACACTACCATTGCACCACCGACGGTAGTGTGCGCCACCGTTATAGCCATATATTACTCTATGGTTTCAGCTATTGAATTTTTACCGCACTTCTTTGCGCAGAATTCTCAAACAGACCTCGGCATGAAGGCTTGCAAAGTCCAATTAGTCCATGAACTGAAGCATGGTGACCATCCCATGCGTTTTCGCTTGGCTGAAGATGGGCATTTTTACCGAGAAATCATATTTTCCGATGAAGCTCAATTACAATTTCACCTTGGAAAATAAACACGTCGTCGAGGAGAAGCCGATGCACCCACAACGAGTGACGGTTTGGTGCGGTTTTTGGAATAGCGGCAGCATTTTTTCTTCGAAAATGAGCAAGAAACCGCCGTTACCGCCAATGGCGACCGTTACCGTGCCATGCTTAGCGATTTTTTGTTCCCAGAAGTTGAAAATGATGCCATCGATGACGTATGGTTTCAACAGGATGGCGCTACGTGCCACACAGCCAACGTTACAATCGCTCTTTTGCGAACTGTGTTCAAAAATCGGAATATCACTCGAGACTCGGAAGTTCATCGGCCGCCTCGCAGCTGCGATTTGAATCCGTTAAACTATCTATTATCACTGAAGCGACTTGAAAGGCAAGTGCTACGCAAACAATCCAATGTCCATTGAGACCTTAAAACACTACATAGAGGTCCAAATAATCGAAAATCTACTGAAAATTGGGTTGATGGAATGATGTACTGTGTTAAAGCGAAATTAAGTTCAAAATTTTGCACGGCCTACACTTCAGTTTCCCGTTACATCCCATAGGCTTACACACTTTTATTGGGACCTGCAGTTTTTCATGGCTATGCACTCGGTAGTCGATCTCAAAATTCAAAAAGACTGAAGTAAAAATAAACGTTGTTTATAGAACGCATAGTTTTCCACTTTTTCATAAAAACCGAAACCGGTCATTAACCGGTTTCACACTTCGTGTTTAACCGAAAACCGGAAATATAAAAATATTTCGCTTTTATGCGGATTGTGGCTTTACGTTCACTCACAGAATTGAACCTAGAGACTAGATGTCGCAGTCTTTTGCCAACTACAAATCCGCAACCAAATTCATGTTTTTTTTCATGTCGCAGTTTATTTTTCTTGTGCATCCATGTCCTGTCCATCGCATTTCCTGGATAGCGGTAATGTCAGCCTTATAACTTTTGAGGACATCTGCTACTTGGATACTTGCACCGGATCTATAGAGAGTTCTTACATTCCAAGTGCATATCCGTAAATCGTGGTCCTTACAACGTTTGCGGGGGTCATCAACAAATAGGGGTTGTTTATGTTTTCTTTTTCGTTCTTGTATTTTCACTGCCACTATGAATGGTGGCGGGAGGCAAACCCAGTCCACCGTGTTTTTGCATTTTACCTACTGCCAGGATATTTGATTGCAGCCGGCCATTATGGATCAGACGCTGACCAAGATGCCATATAATTACAGACACTTAGCCAGCGGAAAGTTTTTAATAAGTGGCAGGAAAATAAACACCTCTTGGCCACTTGGAGAAGAAAAATGTCAGTCAAAAGTCGATACAACAACGTTTGATAGTTTTATTTAATCTTTAAATAATTTCTTCACCGAAAACTGAGGGAACGTGGTTGGAGTCCACGACAGTAAAAAACCAGGGGCGCCACTATATTTCAGGAGACGGAGATTTCTTTATTATACTTATAATGCTCTCGTTTGTTTAAATGTTATTGTAATAAAAAAAACCGTATTCAATAAATACTTCCATAATTACTACATACATCAAAATTGGATTCTGTTAATATGGAAAAGATGGCTTACGAATTCAAATTTTAAATGAATTAATTCACCAACGATAAATTCTGTAAATTGCCCTTTATTGGTTGGGTAAGTCCTAGGGATCGACAAATCGACTTTTTGTGGGAAAAAGTCCAAAAAATCGAAATCGACTTTCATGTTGTACAAAAGTCGATAAGTCGAATTTTGCTATCGACTTTTCGTTTTTTTGTTGCCAGAGCTTAACAATTTTGAAATTTGTTGTTTCTATGTTTTACCCTTTCGGCCCCCTTTTTTAAAATTTTTTAGCCACATTCACAATTTTTTTCACATTCCTAATCATTCCAAACGATTTTTCTCGCACTTTGAATACTTACCCTTTTTACCCCGCTTATTACCCACACTCATAATTTTGACCACATTCCAAACTAATTTTCTCGTTATTTGTATTCAATACAACTTGTATCTCATTTTGCTCCTCTTGTCCCCTTTTACCACCTTTGACAATTTCTAACACCTTCCCACATTTTCAAGTAATTTTCCCGTATCATCAAATTTTACAATCTGGTGGACTCTTTTCTATTATTACATACATTTACACTTACAGCCCAAGCATTTAATAATTAAATATTTTAAAATCTTTGAAAATTTAAATTCGCCTACCGAGCTAAAAATACAAGGTTTAAAATCTTCAAAGTGTTAAAAATTAATCACCCTTATACGGAATTTACACCAAACCAGATTAACGCATTTCGAAGTTTAACTCCATTAACCAGCACTAACCCAGAAGATTACTCATACAATTTTAATCTGTTGAAACTGAAGTTTTATTATTTACCTCATTTTAAACTGGTGGTCATTTTGATGCAACACTTGTTACTAAAAAAAATGTAACCATAATAAAAACATACTCAAAAAATCAACGGTTTGACAGATGAAAGCCGATCGAAAACCAAAACTTTTTGGAGGCTCACGCCGCCGCCGATATAAATGGCTCTTCTTGGTTTAAACTGTGAGCCGATTTTATCGACTGACCCGATTTGACCCACTGATCCCAAATGTTTACAAAAATGGCAAAGCCAGTACCCGCCAACTTAATTATGTAAATGCGTTTCGAGCAAATCGAAAACGATGCCCTTCCTGACTCTGATTTCTAATAATTGAAAACTAATCGAAATCTATAGTTGAGAAGTCGACTTTTCTTATATTTGAAATAGACGTGTTTTCATATGCTGATACATATGTATTTGAAATAATCAAAAAGTCGATTAAAAGCCGACTTTCCATATTTTGGAAATAAACGAAAAGTCGATTAAAAATCGACTTTTCATACCTGTGAAATAAAAGTAGGCATTTCATATATTTGAAATAATCGAAAAGTCGATTTTTAATAAATTTGAAGTAATTGAAAAGTCGACTTTTCTTATATTTGAAATAATCGAAAAGTCGACTTTTTGTATCGACTATAGAACACACCAGTGCAATTTGAAAATAATTCGTGTTGAGATCTGTTCGAATATTATGCCCATAACAAGCATGTGGTTGCACCACTATTGTGTCCCATCCGACGGCAAAAAATTAGATTACATATGACATTAATAAGAAAAAAATCGACAAAAAAATGCCATCAGATTATTTGACTTAGTGACAGATTTGAACAGATCTCAGTAGCCTTCAACTAAGCCTCTGATGATGAAATTCACAAACTTAGAAACGGTCGTGACATTGTGAAATCAGATCCAGCTTGTGACTAAAAAAATACGATATACATAACTTCAAGATAAATTATAATTATACTGTACTATTTCTAAAGATCAAAACGTCGTAAAGTGGGACTTCTCTGTAAAGAGCGGGATTGAAATTCAAGGCGGGATGAGACTTCGAAAAGCGGGATAATCCCGTCGAAATCGGGATGATTGATCAGGTCAGATATCCATGAAACAGCTGGTTGACTATGTAGTAGGAAACTGATCGAATATACATATGTATAATGGATAGGCGAGAGATCGATAAATACACAGAAAAAAATATTGGCCTGTAAATTTCAATTAAAGTATAATTGAAATTTTTTAAAAAATTCAATTAATAAATTAATAGAATCTATTAAATTGTTAATCATATTTACAATTCATTTTTGAGTTTACAACAGAACTAGGACTTGGCAAGGCGCAAATCTACGGCGCTAAAAATGTTTAATTTTTGAGTGCATTATCGAATTTTTGCGTGAATCTTTCTAAATTAATATAAATATGCATGATGCTTTCTTAACAAACCTTAGTGTAAATAATTTTTGTGAACAAAAATTGTCGTGGTAAAGTATTTTACAGAAAGTTTAATTTTACAGCGCCGTTGGGAGTCAATAAATGTGTCGGCTGAGTCACCAGCCGTCGTCGTCACTTTTCGTACGGCTCTAGTCTTTGATATACAACACTGTTGTTATTTGTATGTAATTCGTTTATTGTTGATTGAAAGATTTTATTTTTTGAACTTAAAGAATAATAGTGTTAAATTGCCTTGTTTCGTGATTAAAACTGCGTTTTTTGTAATTGTGTTTAATTGGCAAGTGTTTTTGAATATATTTTATTGGAAATGAGTGTTTGCATTGAGTGTTTTGTTTGCAATGGAAAAAATTACTGTCCCCAAACATTTTTTATGCACTGGAAAAGACACAATTTGCCGCCTTATGCCACATACAATTGTTTACACGAAAATTGTTTTCAAAAATTTCACGTAAAAAGAATGTTTAAGACTCATCTTCTTAGACATTTTGAACGTGTAAAACAAGAGTGCCCTAACTTGGATAAAAGCAATATGCAGAAGAGAAGGAATGCGACAATGGAGTGACTGTTGCTGCGGCAGGAGCAGATAAGTTGAATGTTTCTCCCGAACCACCAGATGTACCTATTTTTTTGTATTTAATATAAATCGTTTAAACATTAACCGCTTTATTCATAAAAAGTTTTGAGAGATTTGAGGGACGGTTTTTGTATGACAATCTGTCTCTCAAACCCCTCATAACTTTTTATGAATAATACCGTAATTGTTTAATATATAATAATAGTTTAAGAAAACCGGACATTAGTTCCGATTATAAATCAAAATTCTAAAAAATTTAATTTTTTATAGATATAACATGTGTATCTGCGAAACCTTGAATAAAATCGCTTTAAAAATAGAACATTTTAGTTTTTTTTAGCATCATCGCCGGGGGTGGGGGTTTCAAGCTGAAAAAAGCAATAACGATTTTAATTGATTCAATTAAAAATTTAATCAAAAACCGCGAAAAAAATCAACAATTTTAACTTGATTACATACTTAATCAATATTTTTGAAAAAAATCTATAGATGTTTTAATCAAATTTACAAATTTTCTAATTGAAGTTTTTTTTTTGACAAATTTACAAATACCTTTAATTAACATTAGCATTTTCGTGATTACACCAAAATCAATTAAAAAATTAATCAAATAAACAAATTTTTTAATTGAAATAAATTTTTGTTTTCTGTGTAGCCAGAAGCAAACTAAGTTTAAATAGTGTTTGATTGACACTAATGACATCTAAAATATATTTTATGTTAATTGCATCGAGCGAAAATAGGCAGACCCTTTTATGTCTGTCCGTTTTATGTTCAACCTCTTTCGCCTATCCACCTGGTTTTAATTAATTTCCTACTACAAAGTCGATCAGCTGTGTCATGGGTACCCACCCCTGGTGTAAGTGGGGCCCCATTTTGTACTGAATTGTACACATTTTCGCTCGCTTGTTAGTGGGCCCCAAATCAGCTGTTTGTCGCATAGAAAGAAAACGTACATATATTAACGTTCGACGTCATGGGACAGGCTGTCAATTTTCAATGGTTCCAGTCGAAAGTACCGGCTGATGAGAAACAAAGAATATTGCTATTACACACAAAAAAAATCCAATGAGTGTTAGAACTCACGGGCGATGTGTTAACACCTTTTTGCTACACGGTACCTGTTCGATTTCTATGAACACATTCGTAAATGTTACATTGGAAAATAAAAAACAGCGTTCAATCATATGATGACGTTACAGTTAAATAATATTAAAACTTAAAATTATTTAAAGACCCAGTGCAAGCACATGTGTCATTATTTTCTTGCTCAATACTTTTTGTTTTAGATACCAATGAAATTCTTTATTCCTGTAACAGTGCCGATCGATGCCATTAAGTATGGAACTCGATTTCTTTTGCATGGCCACCACGGGCACGCCGCAGAAGTCCAGACGCTGAACCCAATTTTCGACGGTTTTCAAGCATAAATCGGCCGATACAGCTGCAATTTCACGTTCGATATTCGTACGAAGTTCATCAATCGTCGCTGGCTTGTTGGCATAGACCATAGACTTGACGTAGTCCCACAGGAAATAATCTAACGGCGTCAAATCGCACGACCGAGGCGGTCAATCGACTGGGTCATTTCGTGAGATAACACGTTCACCAAATTTGGTTTCCAATAAATTGATTGTGGCATTCGCTGTGTGGCTTGTGGCGCCGTCCTGTTGGAACCACATGTCCTCCAAGTCCATATTATCCAATTGGGGCCAAAAATATTCGGTTATCATTGAACAGTAGCGATTCGCATTCACAGTAATTGCCGGTCTTGATCATCACGGAAGAAGTACGGCCCAATGACGCCGCCGGCCCATAAACCGCACCAAACCGTAATTTTTTCGGGATGCAATGATGACTCATGGATTTCGTGTGGATTGCTGTCTGACCAATAACGCATATTTTGCTTATTGACGAAGCCATTCAGCCAGAAATTATGGCGACCATAAATTGGACGTAGCGCTCTTAAAGTTGAGGCCACTGACTCCAAATTTCGGTAGTAAATTTTAATAATTTCGACTCGTTGTTGGCTCGTATATCTTTCCATGATAAAATAGCAAACCTTAAATAAATAAATGGTTTCCCATTACATCCCATGAAGGGACTAGGGAGAACTTCTCACAATCACTGAACTGTGCGCTTTCCAGTTTTCACTCACTGATTGGGACCTACAGTTTTACACTGATTCCGAACGGTAGTTTGAGAAGCTTTTTCATGGCTAGATTCTCGATAGTGTCCAGGATCTCATGTACAAGAGCCGCGCACACTAACCATTGCACCACCGAATGGCAAACCTTACTGAAGAGAAATGTCATAAGAGCAAATAAAAACTGTTAAGGGAATGCAAAGAGTGGAGAGTGTGAGTGTAAATTGTCATGGTGGAGGGTATATAAGCTTCAGCCCGGCCGAACTTAACACCGTTTCTACTTGTTTTTGTATACACCGGGCAATGCTGAACATCAAATGACTCGCTTTGTTTGGCCATAGCAACAACAACGAAACAACCAAACACACAACATCACATATACTTTGTACGAAGTAGCTGACGTATTAGTATGTCACCATAACGTCGACTGCGATGGTTTTAGCAGCAGCATAAAATCTGGTTTTAGCAGATTTTGACTTTGATAAATTTAGTCCCTATACGCCGCTATAGATGTTAACACATCAAAAAGTGGTTATACGAGTAATGCCAGTAAAGGTAATACTCGTATAACCACTTTTATTTTTTTGTGTGTAATAGCTAAATTCTTTGTTTCTCATCAGCCGGTACTTTCGACTGAAACCATTGTATGAAATACAACAAATTTCATGTAGCACCCTCGCCAGTAGTTGTTTTATACACCATCACTTCACCTATTTGGTTGGTAATTAATACAATACTTAATAGGTAATTATTCGAAAAATTCGATGTTTATGTTTGTCAATTATGATGTCACAAAAATAACACTTTTCAAAATATTTTCATATTTTTCTCCTTCCTCTTAGTGCCTTACACGGGATGATGAAAAACCGATATGCCAATGATGACCCACACAACCCAAACAACAATTCCATAACCTCAATTGCAGTACATCACATAGTAGCGGCTGTAGTCGTAACTGGCGTATGCATAACAGTAGTGTCGTCATCAGCAGCCACAATAGTGGCGGACATGAGTGTAACAACAACACCGTATATGTATAACAGCAGCCGCTTCTGCTGCAGCTTCCTTAGTCAAAACACTCTCAAATACCAATATTACATCAGGATTTTCAATCAACAGTAACAATGCGGTGCAGTCTAGGGATACCGACCTCAATGGTCTGGTCATAATCGGTAAGACAATCAGATCTATGGATTAATTCTGCAGTGGTGACCTGCAATAATACACCAATATCAACAGTGGCCAATAATTTGAGACCCATTGGTCAACGCTAGAGCATCTCAACGAGAGATTTCTTACAAAAGTTATACGGTAACCATTTAAATATTGTAAATATTCATACTGTTCTATATACACCTGTATGTAACCACTTATTGCACATATGTATGTAATTAAAAAAAATAAAATAAATGGTTTCCCATTACATCCCATGAAGGGACCGGGGAGAACTTCTCACAATCACTGAGCTGTGCGCTTTCCAGTTTTCACTCACTGATTGGGACCTACAGTTTTACACCGATTCCGAACGGTATTTTGAGAAGCTTTTTCATGGCTATATACTCGATAGTGTCGCCGTCACTAAGCGAGGTGACCGTCGTCGAAAGAAATTTTAAGGTGGTTGGAGCAGGGATCGAACCCAGGATCTCCTGTACAAGAGGCGCGCACACTACCCACTGCACCACCGACGGTATGTAATTACTCATTTAAATTTTATTTTAATATGGAATATGCGAAGGATAATTCAGCAATATATTATTATTAACTTATGAAAAATGTTAATACTGCAAAATTTACTTTTCAGAAATGGCTGAATTGTCAATGTGTGGAAGCTAAATCAACAATAATAATAATTTTTGGTAATTTTTCGAATATAAAAATTACCTTTGACAATTTGTAAACTTGTACACAAATAAAAAAGCTAACTCTATTTTACCCACGACAATGGCTGATATTATACCTTGTTTGAAGGCAATATTACCACTAATTTTTTTTTGTGTGTATGATAAAAAATTTTGATGGAATACTACAGGAATCGATTTTAGTTTTTGGAGTCATTAATTAAAGAAATATGTATATCCCCAACATTTTATTGTTGCTATAAAATTCTAATGATCTCTCGTAAAACAACAACGAATCTTTGTCTATTTATAGGTCTGTGCTTACTTCACCAGCAAAAAATATACAGTAACTATTTCTGAGATAAATTTTACTCTCCCAGTAGAAAATCACTAGCGGGAAGATAGCCTACCATCGTAGCCCACATATTTCAATGGTGGGCCAACTTCACAGTAGTATATAGTAGTGTGAAGTTGTCCCGCCTTCAAATTTTTTTGTATTTAAATCAAACCAAGCATATAAATTTCATTGCACTGGTCACTAATAGTGTCATAATTTTCAAAATAGACATTGGAGATATCGAAAGGACACAAGGTCGTTTAAACGCAATTATTTCCATACACGTCTCTAGTGTTAACGATAAGACATTTTTGAAAAAAAATTTCAAGGACATTGAAAAAGGACTAGGTCCTTAAAATCCACGAAATCCACTTCCCCCCATATATATGAAAACTCTCCGAAAATTTAAAAAATGTTGGAAAATTTTCACACTTTAATATTCACAGATATTATTGTAAATATTAAGTAGACATTTGAGAAAAAATTTCAAGGACATTGAAACAGGACTAGGTCCTTAAAATCGAAGAAAAACAATATCCTCCATATATATGAAAACTTCTTCTTCGTTTCTTTGGAAAATTTTCACACTTCAATATTCACAGATATTGTTGTAAATATTAAGTAGACATTTTAGAAAAAATTTCTAGGATATTGAAGCAGGTCTAGGTCCTTAAAATCGAAGAAATCCAATATCCGCCATATATATGAAAACTTCTCAGAAAATTAAACAAAGTTTGGAAAATCTTCAAACTTTAATATTCTCATATTTTCAACTACTAACATTATTTTATAAACATTCGTTTATTAAAAAATTTCAAGGACATTTGGAAAACTTTCATTTTCACATATATTGTTGCAAATTCGAAGCAAAAATTTTTCAAAAAATGTCAAGGACATTGACACAAGAGTAGGTCCCTATAAACGATCTAATATGACATATTCTAAATTCTTTAATATTGTAGAAATCTGTAGAAGTTAGGCAACAATTTTCTTGTTTCATGCATTTACCAACATTGGTTATCATCGCATGTGGCAAGAATAATTCAGTTATATATTTTACACCCGGCAAAGGGAGACATTATATACCTCGGACATGTTCGTTGCTTTTGGGACATGATATTTGAAATGTGTAACTGCCAGAAATACAATGGTAGTGTTTATGGCTGGGGAAAGTGAGCACAAGCACGAGTTCGAGCCACGGTCAATACATATTTTAAAAAAATATTTATTATCGCTGACAGTTTTTTTTATTAGCTTAGGCTATTTATCAGGTTATATAGGCAACCTAGAATTTATTTAGTTGATCTAAAAATGAACTTACAGGAAAATTGATTGGCCTAACCGTGGCTAAAGGTTGATCTTTTTGGTCGAGTAAAAGCATTTCCCCATTCAAATGAAAAATTATATGTATGTATAGATATGTCATAGTCGACAATTATACTATTTAAGGTACACCACAAAGCAACGAGGCTGCCGTACGGTAATTGTGTTTCCGTCAAATAATTGGGTGTTCCTTTATTTCAAATTAAACAATTTAAGTTAAATTTAAGTCATTGTAATTTCTCTTCAAAAATTCAAGCTAGAGGTCAGAGAAATAGAATATAAAGTGTGAAAATTTTCCAAACATTTTTTAATTTTCTGAGAAATTTTCATATTTAAGTGGCGGATACTGGTTTTCTTCGATTTTAAGGACCTAGTCCCGTCTCAATGTCTATGAAATTTTTTCTAAAATTTTCTACTTAGTATTTCCAACAACATATGTGAATATTGAAGTGTGAACATTTTCCAAACTTTTTTTAATTTTCTCATTAGTTTTCATATATAAGTGGCGGATAGTGGTTTTCTTCGATTTTAAGGACCTAGTCCTGTTTCATTGTCCTTGACATTTTTTTTATTACATTTCTGCTTCGTATTTCCAACAACAGACGTGAATATTAAGTATGAAAATTTTCCAACTTTTTTTAATTTTATGAGAAGGTTTCATATACATACATACATATATCGCGGCAATTCGTTTTTACCGATTTTAAGGATCTTGCCTTGTTTCAATGAGCTTGAGTTTTTATTTCTAAATTTTCTAGTAATAGTAAAACCATATAAAGAAATGAAAATTTTTTTATCTTTTTTAACCTTTGTGAACTTTTTCTGAAACGTACATTAAAAATGTTAAATTTCATCCTTTTTAAGGATCTATTCACATATCAATGTCCTGAATTTTAGATTACACATAACATCCTGAATAAGGTAACTAGAATTGACGTTAGAACTATTCCAATCGATTTGGTCTATTTTAACGTTGTACAGAAAAGTGGGCCAGCCATGGTGGGCCAACTTCACTTCGGTAGAAAACAGCAGATTTTCAAGGTAAATATTTAAACAACCGCAGTTTGCACAAGACATTACAAATTACAAATTTATTTTTTAAATAAATTGTTAAGGTTTAATACTATACTCTATTAAAATTTACTTTTTTAGGAATTAATCTTAGAGCTGGAAAATGACGAAAGAACATAAGATACTGAAGACCGAATAATTTACACTGTAGAGCAAATAACACACATACGGTCCACTGTAACCACTATCTCGTGATAATCCACGATTTAGTTGCGCATTTAAATTCTATTTAAGTTACCCTGAAACGACCATATGATTTTGACACTTTGTTTTTTCTGCCAACTTCAATTTCAATGACCAACATACATTGGTTTTGAAATGCCTTGCTCAAGCTAATGAATGAAAGAATTTATACAATTTTGTATAACAATAGAATGACGAAAAAGATATATTAGAGGCAGAAATGAGTAAACTATTGAGTAAAACCATAACACGCGTAACACAAACACTCCCAACCCATTTGCACATTTGTGGTAATGCAGTTTTTACAGATGTTTTTATGGCAAATGTCGATATTTGCATTTGGCATTTCATGATGTTGCCATATCTATACGCTAAAGTAATGGTTGATTTAATTTAACACTGAAAAACGCAATTCCGATTTAAAGTCTAATTCAAATTTAATTACAATTAACTAATTGTGTATTTAAATACCGAGTCAAAAACTGGGCCTTAGTGCTCATAATGAAAATTCCGAAATTTTATGATAAAGAATTGTGGGTTGGATTGTGAAAAGCGGTCATTGGAGCTGTTCACATGATTTACATAAACTGACGTAAATATTATAATTCCGTTGATGTTACTAGCGTGGTCATTATATTATGAATATCTCTATATCAGCCTACCTGTGAGCATATTTGAGTGCCTCCTCTTTCCTTTAAAACCATATTAAGATCCCAATCAAATTGTCCTTCTCGATAGTCATAGCGTGATCCCAGTAGTTTCCTCAATCTGTTACTCCAATATTTCTGTATCTCAAAGACACCACCTTCTCTTGACAACCAAAAATTAAAAGCGTTTTCCAGTCCATCGCGTTCACGATACTTCAGTCTATCGATGTTTAACATGGGTGCCAACTTCATCATCCATTCATTATCGGTCACGACTTTCAGCAAGGATTTAGTCTTTTCTACTAAGTACTGGTCCGTAGAGGCCCTCATCAAGGAGTTACCATACACGTCCATAAATGAGTGCACCTTGTTACGAATACTCATCGCTTTGGGGTTCTCCAGGGCAATACTTAGTAGGGCGATGTTTCGCGCCAATATCTCCATACTTGCATCAATTACGTAGAAGTTTAAAACAGGCACAGGTCCTTTGGCTCTGTGGGTATACAGTTTTGCCATTGTTTTTATTAAATGACGTGGATCATTCGCACCAAATATCAAAATATTAATTTCATCCTTCGCCGCGATTTCTCGTCGATCATTTAAAATTGCTTGGTCAGACATATTCCCGGAATTCGCGACGTTGTTTTTCAAAATCGTCTGATATTCGCTATAAAAGTCGATTGCTTCGCTTAGTCCCCACAACATTTTAATTCGATAAAGTTTTTGTGTGTATTATTTTGTGTAGATAACTTCAAAATAGGAATTTATTTTACGTTGTTTGTCAAATAAAACAAAATAGTCTAGATAGTTTCCTGTTTGGAATTGTTGCTATGGGTTACCAAGCCACATTCACAGAAGGTACACACAAAAAAATAATTAATTTTTGTAATTCGTTTTCGTATGAAATTCATTCAAGTACAAGTTTTAGTTGTTTAGTTTTGAGTTTTATATATATTTGAGCCTTTTCAACTAAATCATTATTATATGGGCGAATTGAAAAATTTTAGAGCGTGAACAAAAATAACTTACGACTATAATGTAATATCGTAATAACATAAGGTTTTATAGCAACATGATTTACAATGAAAGCATTTTCATAAATATCATTGAGTGAGAGTACAGTCTCATAATAAAGTTATGTGTACACTAGGTATGGACTAGTGTTGTATGGAGATCCTTAGTAACAAGATTTGGATACGCAGCAACCCCTATTTTTGTGAGGATTATAAAAAAAATGCATGAGCCAAAAAATGGGGGAGGTGGGGTGGGGATAAATGGCTCCTCATCGGGGTCAAAGGTGGGGAAAACGAGACAAAATACACGAAACGCTTCACAACTCTCGCCGGGTCGCTCCTAGGAGGGTAAAATGTAAGACCGACCAACATTATTTTTCCCCCTCCTACAATTTTTATGAACATACTAACCCTCTATCTGCGCTCCTTTGGGTGGCTCCCATACTAAATATTATTTTTTATAAAATTACCCGCCACCGCCCTAGCTAGCCCCAGAGTGCCCCTAGAGGAGTCAAATATATGACCGACCTCCAATATTTTTGCATCTCCAAGATTTTCTCAGACTAAGATTTTCTCAGATTTTCTATTTTCAACCGTTAGGGTGGTCCCCATACAAAAATTTTAATTTCAAAAAAAAATTTTTATTACTAATATAAAAACATATTTTTATAATTAATAGTAATTATAGTGATAATTAAATTAATTCATTTTTATTATGAGAAGGGTATTTCTTTCTATTTTCATCGACAACCTGAAGCAAAAATATTTTTTCTTCTTCATTGCGGCATAATACGTTGTTATATTCTTCTGCCAATTTCACGCCTCTTTCTGCAGCGTCATTCACAGCATGTAATTTACTCAATATTTCTATCGCTTGCTGGTACTCCTCGCGTTCTTCCCATTTTTCTGGGTCAGT
The DNA here is from genome assembly GCA_963931995.1 of Phaonia tiefii. Taxonomy (NCBI): domain Eukaryota; kingdom Metazoa; phylum Arthropoda; class Insecta; order Diptera; family Muscidae; genus Phaonia; species Phaonia tiefii. The sequence goes on along the minus strand of OZ008371.1, from coordinate 95,022,396 downwards.
AGCAATAAAATCCAACGGCAATCCAAAGCGCACAAAAATTTTAATGTTTGAGTTGTTACGTATTGGCTTAAATCATTATTTATCTGTTCTTTACTTATTTGTTTTGATGTCACGTTAATTCTCTTCATACCTCTGAATCTAAAAATATTTGCTGAACGATTCTGATTGACACCGCTACCGCAGTGCTCTGAATTATCATCGCTTTCTTTTTCCAAGGCTTCATCCACGTCGTCGTCTTTCTCGCTGTTTATGTTTTTCTCATATTTTTCTTTCTCCTCCTTAAATGCTATAATTGCGTTCGCCATTTTACGTTTGGTGCCGCAGGGAACATTTTTATCAAATAATGCGAGGGAAACAGCTTCACCACTTAGATACCAAAGATGTCCAGAGAACCTCTTCCACAATCTTTGCGCCACATCCTCATCAATTAAAGCGTAATCAGAAATCGCTATCGAAAAATTAAAATCGTTATATGGAGCTTCGATTGCACTGGTGGCTGTAAACCAAGCGTTGACGTAAAGAGTTACAATAAAAATGGTAATATTGCGAAGTCCACTTAGTTCGTCTGTATTAAAGCCGAAATGTTTTCGGAATAAAAACATTTTTGAGCAGTATTTGGCTTTCGCCATCCATCGGGCATGACTGACGGCTCCTGGTGGTCTAAAACGATAATTTGGAATATTTTCACCAAGAAACAATAAAATAATTTGAAGAAACTCTTTATAGTCATCTCTTGGTTGCTTTTCCTTCAGTTGCGCTAAACAAAACGACTTGATCACGTCTTGAACTTTGATTGGTATTTTTTCTGCAACCGTAGCATCTTCTATGCCAGAACTATAACGTTTATCTTTAATGTCTTCCCATTGCCCTTTGAAACGGGAAAAATCGGCACTCCTGGCCCAGACATTTTACCGAATTCAGCTTCAAACACTTCTTTTAATACCATTTCGTAAATGTGATGTCTGCATGGTAGATAGAAAAGATCTCTTTCTAATATTTGCTCCAAAAAGATTGCCGCACCTTGAAATTGGCCAGTGTTTGTTGACGTGGTATCGAATGAAATTGCTTGAACACGGTCAGTGATTTTCCACTCATGCAAAAGACCGTAAACGGCATCCGCAATACGCCTACCTTATCCTTGACCCGACGGTATCTTTGGCACGCCAAGTAGCTGCTCCTTTCCATCGTATGTGACGATGACAGGAAGACGATCAACTTTTTTATCGGTGCGTTGCAAGTCCGGCAACATTTTGCCATCCCAGTGCACATTGAAAAACTTTGTTTCGGTCATCTGTAAAATTACTCGTGCTAAGTTTTACAGAAATATAATTTTTATTTAATATGGCATACCTGTGGATTTTCCTTTAAAAATGCAGCAATCTGCTGTCTATTTTTTGAACGGGCTTGTCGAAGAGACTTTCGATTGATTACATACATTTTTGGATCAAGTTGAAAAGCTCGTGCAGCAGCAATCAATATCCGAACTGCTGCTACGTCTGATGTCTTACATCTATGGAAAACAGACACAAGATCCGGAGTAATGCATTTGATTGCGCCTCTTCTTTCTTTTGGTTTTCTCTTACAGGAAACCATTGCATCATCGACAGTGGATGAAATCTTGCCAACTGAAATTACACAGTACACATTTGTAAATATCATAATTACACTGTAAAATTATATTTCTATTGTAATAATCATAGTTACCCGCTACTGCAGATTCGTTTTGAATTTTTGCGCGTTTTCTGCGCTTATCTTCTAGCCCTTTTCGTTCCGCTTGTCTTTTCTGTTTTTTACCTAAAATCTTGTCAACACCCGCCATGCATCCTTGACGCCCCTTTTCTCTTTGCAGTTGCAAAAAAGCAATATCTTCCTGGTTGGTTACCATTTGTACAGTACATTTGCATGTCCGATGCCAAAAAGATCATCTAATTTCTCGACAAACTCAGCCTCCTTTTTTCTTTGTGTTTCGCCACCTCTTAAAGTATTCTTTTGTAAGGCTAACCATTCTGCGACCAAAGAATTCACCTTTATTTTCACATTTTTCCTTTGTTTAGTCGGAATAAATGTTTGGCGCCAAAAAACCATGACAGTGTCGGTTACCAAAGAACCACTTTCGTCGGCACTTATTTTACGCACTCCAGTACCATAAAAATACATACACATTGAGTGCCAAGGGGTTTTGACGAAAACCTTCCCCGGGTGCCAAGCACATTTTTTGCTATAAACTGGTGTAAAAGTAGAAAATATTCAGTTCTGCGCCAATCCCGGATGATTTTGTGGTTTATTTTGGATTTTATAACTGTTTTTTTTATGTCGCACGTTTCCGTACGACGTGGCACTGCACGACGGAATTGCAATCGTAAAAATCACTGTCGTACGAAAATGTGCGACGCGATTTTTTTTTGCTATTTCTTAATTTTTTTTGTTTTTACGAATTTTTCTTTACATTTATTTAATTTTTTATTATATCTGTTTTTGAATACCAACAACAGATTTTGAAATGAAGAAGTTCCTTGGCCTTCTTTTGTGGATGGGTTTGGTGAAGGTCGGGTGTTTAAAAGAATATTGGTCCAAAGATTCGCTCTACAACTTTTCAATTCCGGGGAAAATAATGTCACCCAATCGCTTTCAACTATTGCTTAGTTTCATGCACTTCTCATACAATAACTCAATTGTACCAGGTTATAGGCTTGGTAAAATAAAACCACTATTGGGCATGTTACAAACGAGATACCAAAGCATTTACGTACCAGGTGAAAACATAGTAATTGATGAGACCCTTATTCCATGGCGTGGCAGACTATTATTCCGACAATATATACCAAATAAAGCTCATCCTTATGGTATAAAGCTTTTTAAGCTCTGCTCTACTGAAGAATTCACCTGGTCAGTGAAAATATACTCCGGAAAGTCATCAAGTGGACTGAGAGAAGTCGGTTTGGCAAAAAGTGTTTGCGAGGATCTGATCATTGATTTGAAAGGTCAAGGTCGAACTTTATATGTAGACAGCTTTTACACAAGCTATAAATTGGCTCGTTCAATGCTAGATCAAAAAACACATGTTGTCGGTACACTCCGTGCCAACAAGAAACATTTCCCAAAATAAGTTATGGTTGCTCCTATAAAGAAGGGAGAAGTAGTGGCTAGAGAAGATCCCAATGGTATAGTTGTTCTGAAGTGGAAAGATAAACGCGACGTCAGAATGCTATCTACGAAACATGCCAAGATAGTGGTATCGACAACAGATGGAGCACGTAATCCTGAAGAGCCTTCAACTAGTCGAGGAGCGAGACGTAACAGACGAGCAACAGAAAAGCCATTGGCTGTGCTAGAATATAATAAGGGGAAATCAGGCATTGATCTTTCCGACCAAATGGCTTCTTACTCAAATACCCTTCGCAAAGGGTTAAAATGGTATCGAAAGCTGGGAATTGAACTTTTACTCGGACTTTCCGTGGTAAATGCCTTTACTGTGTATAAAGCAGCTACGAATAAAAACATTAATATAAAAACATTCCGTGAACGCGTTGCTAAGGACCTACTAAATCTCACATCCCCGCAGCCTGTATCGCAATCAAAACATATTATCACAAAAAGAGTAGATGAAAATAATAAAACCATCCGGCGTGCTTGCGTTTTATGCTACGCTGAAGCAAAAAGAAAATTTAGTCGAAAGGAAGCAAGAAAGAATATCAAAAGAACAACTACGTACTGTCCGCAATGCCCCAACACTCCCCAATTGTGCATTGATTGCTTTCCAAACTATGCACATCTAAAAAATTAATGTAAATTGAAATTATCATATCCTAATTTTAATATTTTTGTATCTTTTTTATACTTTTTTTCCGAAATATCGAATGAATTCCAAAAAATTGAAAAGAACCTCCGAGTTTTTATCATGAAAACCGCAAAAATGAAGATATCTCTATGAAACATGGACCAAAATTTAGGGCAAACATTAGGGTACTAGAAACACATTAAAAAAATCTTGTAGAGTCAAACAGAAACGTACGACAATATCTAAGGTCAGACAATGCCTGTCGCACGTTTTCGTACGACGTGGCACCCCAGGAAGGTTTAGGTGTCGCACGAAAACGTGAAGCCATGGCACTTAATGTGCTAAGTACTTGTTGTCTAAACGGCAACTTTGCTCCCGCTGTATTCGAGCATGGTTGTCCGATCAAAAAGAGACCCGTATGTGATCTCAAACTACTCGCCATGCCCGTCGATGTTAATGCCATTTTTTACTTTGAAAAATTTATAATACCTTGCAATCAAACACAATCGGTTAGCTTTTAATTATTTTTATTAACTTTTATAATCTTTAGCCTGTTATAATCTTTAGTAACTTTTTCCGAGCTTATTCTTTTCGCGTCACTTATTTTAATGTTCTTCTTCTGCTTCCTATTCACCCGCGATGATAACCAAATCAGTGTTGCCACAGTGTTGCTTCAGGTTGTCGATGAAAATAGAAAGAAATACCCTTCTCATAATAAAAATGAATTAATTTAATTATCACTATAATTACTATTAATTATAAAAATATGTTTTTATATTAGTAATAAATTTTTTTTTTTAAATTAAAATTTTTTGTATTGGGACCACCCTAATGGTTGAAAATAGAGGGTAGATATGTTCTGAGAAAATCTTGGAGATGCAAAAATATTGGCGGTCGGTCATATATTTGACTCCTCTAGGGGCACTCTGGGGCTAGTTAGGGGGGTGGTGGGTAATTTTATAAAAAATAATATTTAGTATGGGAGCCACCCTAAGGAGCGCAGATAGAGGGTTAGTATGTTCATACAAATTGTAGGAGGAGGAAAATTGATGGGGGTCGTTCTTACACCCGACGAGAGTTGTGAAGCGTTTCGTGTATTTTGTCTCGTTTTCCCCCACCTTTGACCCCGATGAGGAGCCATTTACCCCCACCCCACCTCCCCCATTTTTTGGCTCATGCATTTTTTTTATAAACCTCACAAAAAAAGGGTTGCCGCGAATCGAAAACTCGTGCACTAGTTCAACCCTAGTGTACACTTAAATCTAAATTAAAATTAACAAAACAATGAACAAAATAAGAAAATTATAATAATAATAAAAGAAAAGACGCTTCGGCTAACACCTATATGTTCCGGGCTGTGGTTCATTTCTAAAACCAACCGGTTACCAAATAATTGGTGTTAGACCAACTTAATTTAATTTGCTCTTTATAAATGTTTTTCACGTGTACATTTTAGTGTAATTCGACTCTAACTAAAATTTTCCTCAAAATGTCACAAACATATAGCGCGATAATACATTTTAATATTGCAATTCGCTTATGCCGTGTTCTGTAGTAAAGGTGTCTAATTACCTTTCTCTCGAGAATCTCAAACTCTTTCATTACTGTTGGAGAAATATAAAACCATATTGGGAAACCATACAGTAACACCGATCTAATACAAGTCTTTTTTCAAAAGTAATTTAGTTCTCACCGGCAAATTATTATTTCTCAAAATTCCTGAAAATGATCCTAATATCTATTCCATATGCTTTCCCTAAAGCCCCTCTAGAATGTTTATCAAAGTTCATTAAATTATTAAAATGTATTTCAGGATATTTGATATTTTCCTTGAAAATAATTTCTACAACATTCAAAAATAAACGTAGTATTTTACATTCAGGTACAGTCATTTTTATACATTTCCCCGAATCATTCCACCAACATCTAGCTTCTCATTTGATACATTTAATTTTATACCCCAGTTATCATAAAATTGTTTTACAATAGTTAAATTATTGGAAACTTGGTGAGTGCACTGAAAAAACAGTTGGTAAAATCAAATAATTACAATTCTTTGAATAAAAATTCTGGAATTCAAATATTAATTTCTTTAAATTGAAGAAAAATTCTTGAAACCAAAATACTTTGTTTTCCAGCTTTTGAAATTAAATTTTTTTTTAATTTTTTCTTAATCGGCTAAATGTTTCACAGTTAGTTCAAATAAAAAACTTCGTTAATGAATTAGTAAAATCAATTCATAACATACTTTTTCTGATGAGTTATTCATGACGTCACAGCCTACGAGAGAATTTTGTTTTTGATGATATGTACTTAGGAATCTTCAATCGAGACTAATTCGCATATGTAAATTGCATAATTCAATTTGTGTATATACGATTGATGATCAACCGATGGTATAAATTAAGGCAGAGTAGTTAGGCATCTGATGACGAACTTGCCACGGAGTTATGTCACTGAGTGTGCTTAACAAAATTGTCTATTATTCCAACAAAACCCAACCATTTTTCAATTAGAAAAATGTTCCTGGCCTTGTAAGCTTGTAGTTTGAATTTCTCATACATTAACTAAAAACTTACGAAATCGGTCATAAAATTCAATTTATAAACGGCAATATTTGCTCAAAAATATTCCAGAAAGCAAATTAAGTTTAAATTAACCCTCAGTGCGCAAGAAAACCAAATTAAATAAAATACTACTTAAACGAAAGGAAATGGTTAAAAAACAAACTTTTGTTCTAGCAGTTTGTATAATTTTCGTTTATAAGGGCGCAGGAGGCAAACAAATTCAAAATCTAAAATATGTATAATTCAAAATCTGTACAAATATGTACAAATTCAAAATCTAAAATATGTAGTTTTAGTGGATGATTCTAACAACTTTGATATTTCTCGAATTGATCCGTTAATTTCTCCTGTGGATAGTTACCGTCCAACGCTGGGAATTAATTATACATATGATACCATGCAGGTTGGTTGCAATTGCTCTTCGTCCTATGTTGGCCTATGCTTTTCGCGTGCGAACTTTATACTTTTGAATAATCTTATCTTTGATACCGACTGGCATAGTATATGTCAGTGTGATAATTCTTTTGAATTTGAAATCGCCCTGGATGATTTCTATAATATTATTAATGGCTATATTTCTAAGTCTGTACCCAAGAGGCCAATAAGGGGTAATACTGGTCCCCCATGGTCCTCAAGGGCTCTAAATAGTCTCAAGAATGTAAGGAATAGATGTTCGAACAAGTATAAAAAATCTGGACTGCTAGCAGACTATGCTAGGTATATTGTTGCTAGGAGTAGATACAACTCTAAATCTCGTGAGAGTTACAGATTATATTTGGATAGGTTGAAGGCTAATTTTAAACGGAACTTCAAATCATTCTTTAGATTTGTTAACTTGAAGCGTAATTCGTCTTCCACACCTTGTAGGATCAAAATGAACGGTATTGAATATTCAGATGAAGAGTCTATTGCTAATTGTTTCGCCGATTTTTTCGCATCTATTTATTCCACCCGAGCCTATGATGTTTCCAAATCATACCCGTACACTGTCCGCTCTACCATTCCGTTTGATGCACCTGTCGTAAATTCTTCGTGGTTGCTAGATAACTTAATCAGCTTGAAAGCCTCGAATAAAGCTGGTCCTGATGGTATCCCGGACTCTATGTTGAAATACTGCTCGAATTCTCTCAGCTTACCGTTGACTCTCTTATTTAACGCTTCGTTGAAGTTCGGCCATTTTCCTGCAAAGTGGAAGTGCTCTTATATAATCCCTCTCCACAAATCTGGTAGTTTGGTAAATGTTGCAAATTATAGGGGAATTGCAAAATTGAGTGCCATTCCTAAACTTTTTGAGAAGTTAGTCACAGAGGTAATTTCTCATCAGGTTTCCTCTATTTTAGATCCATGTCAACATGGCTTTCGGAAGGGTCGTTCCACCGTGACTAATTTGCTTCAGTTTTCCTCTTCTATTATTGACGGCTTTATTAATGGAGATCAAACTGATGTGATTTTTACCGATTTTAGTAAGGCTTTTGATAAAGTTAACCACAATTTGTTATTATATAAATTAGGGGCAATGGGTTTTAATTGTAACATGCTGAATTGGATTAGTTCTTATTTAATGAACAGAGAACAGATGATATCATTTGGTCGATCATTCTCAAGATCTATTTTTGTGTCATCTGGGGTGCCTCAGGGCAGTCATCTTGGGCCGGTTCTATTTTTGTTATTCATTAACGACTTACCCGCCTCCATAATGCACTCTAAATTCTTAATGTACGCTGATGACGTGAAGATCTATTTTTCTTACAAGGATCCTTGTCAATATACTTTACTTCAGAGGGATTTGTCTACTTTCCAGACGTGGTGCGAGACCAATTTGATGGAGCTTAATTTTACGAAATGTAAGCATATGCTGTTCTCTAGGTCATCAATATTTTCGGCAAAATACATTTTAGGTGGCAATGTTCTTGAATCGGTGGACTCATTTGTTGATCTTGGTGTTCTCTTGGACAGAAAATTGAATTTCAACTCCCACATAATTACGATGGTGAACAAGGCTTATGGCGTTCTGAACTTTATTAAACGTTGGGCAAAGGAATTTTCAGATCCCTACGTTACGAAAAATCTTTTTACTTCACTAGTCCGCCCTATTCTCGAATATGGATCAGTTGTTTGGGACCCCCAGTACAATTTGTATGTTAATATGATTGAATCGGTCCAGAAACAGTTTCTCATTTTTTGTCTGAGAAATCTTCAATGGAACCCGAACCATAATCTTCCTTCGTATAGCAGTAGACTAGCATTGATCAGATTGCCGACTCTTAGTAGTAGACGTACCATGATAAACTCTATTACAGTTTTGAAGATAATTGATGGATGTATATGTTCTGAATTTCTGTTATCTAAGATTTTCATAAATGTCCCATTGAGACCCACGAGGTACTATAAACTCGTAAACATCGAGTTTCAGCGTTCGAATTATGCGTCCTTTGATCCAGTTAGGAGAATGTGTCGTGACTTTAATGAGCTATATCAGTTTATTGATTTCACAGGTAGTTGGGAAACGACAAAGTCTAGCATAATTTGTCATTTGAACCGATTGCATTAGTGCTGTATATTCGTTGACGTACATATGTAAATTTAATTTACTTTATCCTTACTATCTGGTCTGATTTATGATTTGGTTTTCGTTTTGCTCGTAATTATTATATATTGAAGTATCTTATGTTAATATCTCGTGATGTGCTTTTATACTTATTTATGTTAGTGTAATACCAACTGGTGAAGAATTTCTGTAGTTGGTTGTAACGTGTGAACTTATAATCCTTGCTCTCCCGTTATAGACCGGTCTATAATGTGTACGCTGTCCTCACGTTATGGGGACGTGGCCCTCTCGGTCGGTAGGGGCGGGTAAGAGTGGCGGCGATGGGTTCGCTCGATTAAAAAAAAAAAAAAAAAAAAAAAAAAAAAAAAAAAAAAATAGTGATTTAAATGGACAATGTTTTTGTTTCTTTTTAAAAACCAACGTATTATTTATTTATTGTTTTTGAAATTTTACATTTAAAAAAAAGATACATTAATTTTGTTAATTTTTTATGAAATTTTACAAGCAGTTTTTGGGGATTGTTAGACATAAAGATATGTTACACTTGCTACAAATCAGTTGACTTTGGCTTTTACAACCCGGCAGCTTGCATCTTACCCTATGTTCTTGGAATTCCTGTAAGTGGTCCACATGATCGTGCCTGATATCTACGGATGGTATAGCTGATGCTGGACCTCGTTTTTGCATTTGGACATGCAATCTTTCGACAGTTGGTGAATCGTTGCTTCTTGGACGTTCCTGTTTTGAGTTTAGTTTTAGAAGTGTCAATGCCAGATCTTTACGAAATTTTAATAGTGTAAGAGTCGTATTCCCTGTTGCTCTCTTATACAAAAACCAAGCATTTGTAACTGCTAGGTCCAGTAGATGGTAAACTAGACGCATATACCATTTTTTCCGCCCCATCTGCTGTCTAAGAGATTAACACCGCCCATATGACGGTTGTATTCTTTGACAATCGCTGGGCACTTAACCATGATCGACTTGCGTTCCCGACGATCATATCTGATAATATCATTTTCTGGTTCCACGCCAACGAATGAGGACAGACGAGTTATCTTCTTATAACCTTCCATAAGGCGTTTGCGAGCTCTAAACTTCAAAGTCAGCAACGAATTGAAATGATGATCCCCTAGGACATTTTTTTATTTCTTGATCAGTTGGTAATTTACAATTTTGTATCCTATTTCGTCTGACTGTTCCAACTGGATGCATGCCCTTTCTTCCTAAATAAACAAGCAACGGGATGGCAGTGTATTAGTTGTCGAAGTAAACTTTATAGTTACATCCATTTGGGACATTTCGTAATAGTCGTACAACGTTGGCAGAAGCTCCTAGATGAGGCTCACTTGGCAAACGTTTATGCGGCAAATTGTCTTGGCCCGTATATATTTCAAAACCTGATACTCCGGAAAGTACAAATAATTTGTAGCCCCACTTGTGTGGCTTGCAGGCATATATTGTTTCAAATGATGCGAGGCTTTACTTGCGCACATTTGTTCATCAACTGATAAGCGTTCTTCTAACGGAAATGACAGAAAATTTAGTTTTTTCCAGACTATATGCCTGCAAGCCTCTCGTGTTAAGAAATTTTTGGCACCAAGTAGATATTCCGGAATGTCTGGAGCTATATTTTCAGTTACATTTTCATCTTTACTATTCAAGTCGTTCATGAGATCCACAATATTTTCATCACCCAGAAGGTGCTCTAGATCTTCATTATTTAGAAGCTTACCTTCCATAATTTCATCTTCATCATCGGAGTCGTCTAATTCATCTTCACTTGCAGCAGGATCAAACAAAATACGGACAATATCCTCCTCTAAAAATTGTTTTCTTGACATATCCTGAAAATTCGTTACATCCGAATTTTTTTTTTACTATCACTTAAATGGGTCAAAAAATAAAAAATGTTGCACTTTTTGGTTCTCAAACTCGGCAATTTCAAATATGGTTTTTTAAGTTATTTTTCGATCAGAATCGAGAGATGGGACCAGAATAAGTATAAATTATAAATATTGCAACTACAAGTTTCGTTAAAAAAATTTTCACTATATTGTTTTTGAAAATGTCAAAAATCTTATCAACCATTTTATAAACACATATAAATATCATTTTACGCAACCCTAGAACCGAGTTTTCCTTTTATATTGAATTTACCTGTAATAACCCAGGAATTTCCCACCAATAAGCTCACTCGAAAGTATTACTTTAATTCAATGATTTATTTATTTTAGTTTATTATTTTGCACCGACAATTGTTGCACACTGGTTGACAGTTCTTACTAAACTAAACTCTCATTCTCATGAACGCCGATGTCTCTTTGTTGGCATGATTGTGTATGTGTGTGTGCGTCTCTAGGCACCGGCTGCCACAATACCGAATCATAGGTACGGAGTTTACAAACTGTCACATTTTTATATTTAATTAGCAAACGATTTGCCCAAAAATAATAAAAAAAATAGGGAAATTTTAGAGAATTCTATTACACATTTGTTTAAAAAAAGAGCAATTTCGTATCGTCAATTTGTGTCGCTAGGCAAACGCGGACGGAGTTTACATTTTTTTTAACCTCAACTGATATTTCATCTTTAAACGAGCACAGTTCTTTGAGAGTGTTCAAAATTGACTTTCTAAAGTTTGTGAATAATTATGTGGTATTTTAGCATTTACCTAGTATAGTTGAACAGGATCGACGAAGCTTTTTTATTTCAAACTTGAAGCAAACTTTAGGAGCACAATATTTAGTCTAAATCAAGGGACACTGGTAAATTTCTTTTTATCGTTGTTAAACGTTTCTCAATTGTTTCAATTTTCCGGGAATGTGAAGATTTTGAGTTACTTTATGGGATAGGGTTGTTGGTTTGTTTGAAAATAACGTAATATTAATGGAAAAACTTAGTGAAAAACCATGCCTATACCGGGTGACAGCGGACGGAGTTTACATTTTACATGTTTAAAAGCAATTTACTTTCAAAAATGGTCACCGTTGGGTTTGCGAAGAATGTATGGAAATGCTTGATAATTTATATGAAACAGAAAATAAAATATCATATTCTAGATTTTTCATTTACGTATAAAATTATATAGCTGTGACCGTTGAGTGCAACATTGTTTATTTTCACCCAAATGCGCAGTGATGCAAATTTACATCAAACCGTTTTTTATATACAGCAAAGTACTTACCACAAAAAAACAATAAACAATATTAGATTTTAATAAAAAAGAGTGTAACTTATGTAAAAATCACAACTGTTAAATAAACTTTTTGAAATAATTAACAACGCACAACAACAAACTAATTAGCAGACACTTCAAAATTGCACAATAATTCAATGCTGCTATGACGGTACTTCAAAAGCAAAGAAAACGACGCCTGCTGAAATTGAGACAACATACATATAACGAACATTTACATAAAACTGTTTTCAAATTTTGAAACTACGGAGAGATTTTCGGTATGATTCAAATTTGCATCACGGCGCACTAGACGGTTAAATTGTATGTATCCACCAAAAACACTTGAAAATTGTATGAATTAATTGAACAATTTACCAATTTTTTTATTCAATATTGAGAAAAATTTTTCTAAAAGGCCAGAAATATTTCTTCAATTTGAATAATTTTACTTCTAGTTATTCGTTGAATTTTCAAAATTTATGAATAATATTTCTAATTGTAATTCGTTCATCAATACATAAAATAAAATTAATTAAAATAAGAAATTTATTTGTTTAATCAAAGATTGACAAATAGAATTCTTTGAAAATAAGAATTAAAAATTTGTAATATTTACAAATGTTTTCTTGAAACTAATGAATTAATTTTCAGTTTTAACAAAACTGTTGATGTTGCTAAAATTGAACCTCCCCAACTTATGCTTGATTGATCAAAAAGTATACATTTAAATTTAATACAAAATTTACGATTGGACAAGAAGCTATTGAAAAGTTTGATTAACTTCAGGCTAAACCCAATTTTTATCATATTATGAAGTATTCCTTTGCGTGGTCGAAAGCTTTCTCAATATCTAAAGATATGGCAATAGTACAAACCTTCCGATGTAAATTTTTAACCACATCGTTTTGGAACTTTAGCAGAACATCAGTTGTGGAGTTTGACTTTTTAAAGCCAAATTGAAGATCTGGTATATAACTTTCCATCCCAATATCCATTTTCACACGAATGAGACTTTCAAAAAGTTTTCCTAGTTTTGAAAGTAAGGAAATAGGACGAATATTTTCAATATTATTGATTCGAGGCTTTTTCCTAATTGGGATAATTTTTGAAAACTTCCAATTAATAGGAAAGTATGAATTATTTAAGCAGTTGTTATACAGGGTGTCCCCTAAACTTTTGTCTAAACTTTAACACGTGATAGCTGGGAACAAAAGCTACAATGTTTGTTCTTACGCCAATTGCCTAGGTGGCTTCGTTTTCGAGATATTCTTGTTTAAAATAATTGCATTTTTGTATATTTTTTGTTATATTTTTTTTGTTCACCTTTTTCCCCTTTCCAGGTCCATAGGTAGCAAACCGTTCAAAATTCAAGGAAACAATCAACTACAAAAATGTACCTAAACAACTTTCTATAACATATGAACATCCTAGGAATGGCATCCAGTTTAGGTAGCGCTTAGGTAGCCGCCAAAGTGAAAAATTTCCCGAAATTTTTTTAATTTCATTTGTTTTTTCTTTACTTCAACATTGAGATACTATGTTATCTATTACAAAAAAAAAATAAAAAAAATATTCGTATTATGTTTATATTGTTGATGACCCTGGACTTGCAAATCGCACTCTCTTAAGTTGGGAATACAAATCGTCTTCCGAATCTGACTCTAATTGAGAACTTATGGTGTCCACAGGCACGATGCTTCCAGACGGCCCTCCATCATAAGCTTTTTCTTCTTCAAATACTTCATTAACACCATACAGGGTGATCCTGTGACTCCGCCAACATACCTGAAATGAATTAGAAAATAAATCAAAAAAGGAATGCAAAACAATGCATCAATAAAATTGATATTACCTCTGCAAGCAATGCGTCGAGTTATTTGCCTTTGGACCGTATTTCCATGGGCATTGTGGGTTGATGAAACCGTTCTCCTTGCTCATCAGATTCGGTAGGGAGTTGTTTGATAAAATCGTCAGAATGAAAATGGAGCTGTAATGTCATCGATGTGCCTTTTTTCTGTAAATAATACAGCATTTCATTCACCTATTCTCTTGCTTCCGGTTCCGCGTCTCCTTCCCGTTCCCCTCCCAAGACTCTGGTGCATACACGCTGAAAGTAAATCCATGCCATTGAATGACTATCATCAAGTGAGGATTCAAAGTTGCTCTTGAATATCTTTCTAATGTCAGGGCCATTAAGTACGCCTGTTAAATGAAGACAAAAAATAAAGACAGAAAAGAAAACATTAACATTTTTACTACAATACCTTTTTTAATTTTGTATTCGCTACGCTTTGGGAAAAAGCTTTCCAAATAGTCGAATGCGTTTGGACAAATTACAACGGCCACTTCGATGAATTTTTTTCAAAATTCCCAATTTTATGTGGAGCGGTGGCAGCAAGATGTCTTGAGTATTGTCAATTAAAGGTGAATTCTTCAGTTTATGTTGTTTCATTTTTTCCTCCACTCTTCCTCTTGATCTCCACGAATTACATTGGTAGTGATTCAGAGGTGAGCGCGAATCACAATTACAATTACAAAGAAAACAAAAGAATTTTGGAAAGCCGCCCTCATCGATGATCCCTTGCAAAATGTTGTCGACCTTCAAATCACAGCAAATCTTCCATTTATTTTCGTAGTATTGGATTTTTTGATTATATCTTTCAATGATTCTTAGCTTTCTTTCATGTTAATACCCATTGCTAATCTCCACTCACTAGCGATGTAGTTCATTCCCATTTTTACCACCAAAGCTTTTATATCGTTGCAGTAAGCGAATGAATTATCATCATTTAGAGTATAGAGGCTCTGAAATTCAGCTTGCCGTAGAGTTAACGTTAGCATGTGTGAGTTTTCTTTGCTTTAAAACCGCTGTCAAAAATATGGCAAGTAGCTGCGATATTCCCAATACGGCCACAATGAAATCCATTTCCATTGGTGTCATTAGTTGCGGTCCATCTCTTCCCTGTTGGGGCTCATAATCGGTAGTAAATGGATCTCTAGTCATTCCTGTAAATTCTGTCCCACGATATAGAGTTGGCGGCTTTGGTGATACAAAATTTTCAGGTGGAAGTGTGGCTGTTACAGTTGCTTCATAACTCAACCATGCCATGAGATTGTTATAACATTGGAGACAAACTGTATCAGGTGTGTAATTTTCACCGGTCTAGTCTACTTCGCCGAATAACAACTTATATGTTCTCTTGAATTCTCTACTTAAAAGATTATTTTCCTTTTGAAATCTTGTAGAACTTTTTGGAACGAAGATCCTTATTGCACGTTGCGGGATGGGGGCTAAATGAAAAAATTTTAAACAACTTTTTTTAAACCGTATTATCCCTGCAGTTCTGGAGGTGTCGATTGGCCATGCTTGAGCTACATACCTAACTACTCCGTACATGGCTCCGTACATGACTGACCCTATGGTAAGCGAACGCCGAACCAACGAGTAAAAAAAATGTCTCGTTGCTTGTTCGCCCTGCCACTGCTCTAACAGAAGACTTTTTTGTTTTATTTTTGCTTGCTGCTCTTTCACAATGATCGAAAACAAATATGCCAGTTGACCTAATTTGTTTAATCAGTACAGTTGAGAAGAGTCAAGTGCAAATATAAAGTGGAGTATTTCTTGGTAGGTAGGAGTTAGGCATCAATTAATTAATTACTTTTGTTTTTTTCAGATGCAATCAATTTGGTCGATGGGACTTGGTCAGCTGAGAAACAACTCCGAAAGGCCTTGCAGCTTCAGAAAAGCCATTCTTTAAAAACTTAAGTTGCAACAAAACCCCTTTTCATGGGGACCCATATTCACTAGTTCTTCTGTGTACTCATATCACCACCCCTAGTATGGGTACCTATGTACCCCCCTTTTCATGGGGCACCATATTCACTAGTTCGCGGTAAACGATGTGGTGGCGATTGACCCTTTTTGCGGACATTTCATACAAAAAACGAAATGATGAAATGCATTGCTTAGGGTTGGCAAAGTAAGTACAGGTGATTCCCTAGTAAGTACTTATTTCAACTGGTACGAACTAGTGCCCAGTACTAGAGGGATGCTATGACCCAGTATACAACCCAGTATTATTCTGCATACTTTTAGGATTTGGTAATTATTACTACATTTGTACAGTCTGGGACGTATGTGAGGGTTGTGTTCTTTCATGATGGCTTTGTGATAGTCATGCCATTGTGAAGTGTTCTGGCTACTTTACTTTTGTTACTTACTTTTACTACTTACTTTTGTTAATTTTTAAATATTGCATTGTGTCTATGGTTGAATTTTGTCTCAGTTAATAGGACCTATTCTTGAAAAAAGGGCCAATTCTATAAAAAATACCATTTCTTAAAAGAAAAATTTTCTTCAAATAAATTTCTTGTTATAAAAAATACCTTTTCTTACAAAAATTCCTTTTCTTAAAAGTACGTACTTTTAAAGAAGGAAATATTACCTTTTTTTCTTGAGATAAGTAGGCTTTCTGAAAATAAGTAAATTTTGTTAAAAAATAACTTTCCTAAAAAGAGTACCTGTTCTTACAAAAGTACTTCTTTGTAAAAAAAAGTCATACTCTTATGGCTTTTTCTTACAGAAAGTACCTCTTCTTAAAAATAGTACCTTTTCTTAAAAAAAACATTATCTTTTAATAAAAGAAGTGCCTCTGTTTAAAAAAGGACCTATATAATCATATTCTTACAAAGAGGACCTACAAATATAATTTTTTTTTAAAAAATGCATTGCAGAAAACAAAATTCTTAAAAAAAATTTTTTATTTTACAAAAAGTACCTTTTCTTAACAATCCATTTAAATTTTCGTAATTTTCAACGGGCGCTTTATACGTGCTGGAACTAACTAGTACACAATATATAGCGAAAGAAACTTCGTTCCAACCGGGTGTCCCATGACACCTCATGTGATTTTTTTTCTGATTTGATAACCGCAACCGTAGCAAAATAAATCAATATTTTCACACTGCATATTGAAATTGTCAGTTGCCAATGTTGTGTGAGACTTATGCTGTAATACTTTCTCTATAACTTTCACCGTCGTGTTTTTTATTGTGTGCTGCGTCCCTTGTTGCGTTTGCTGAGCTTACTGCTTTGCCTGTGCTGCTGCGGTCGCTGAGATAGCATAGTATCTCAAAGTTGAAGTAAACGATGCTAATAAGAATCATTCCTAGGAAATTCATATGTTCTAGAAAGTTGTTTACTGAGATCTTAGGTAAATTTTTGTAGTTGATTGTTTGCTTGAGTTTTGAACGATTTGCTACCTATGGACCAGAACAGGGGAAAAAACGTAAAAAATCGATTTTTTTGCGATTTTGACCTTGAAGATGAAGTTTTTTGATTTTATAAGTTCACAATTTTTGTTATTTATGACAAGAGCTACAACTTTCCCTGAGAGAGTAAATTCCGAACGGTTTGCAAGATATGAGCCTGACAAAATGATCACTTTTTTTTTTGCAAAAATTACACCGAGTCCCCAAATCTTTTGGGGTCCATAAAAAAGTCCATGACTTTGGGCAAAACTGACTTTGACTTTGGACACGGACACACGGGTCTTTTTTTTGGTCTTTTATCACGTAGTGGTGTCCGTATATGGTTATATTTCCATGACTTAAAAAATTACACACAGTGTTGTTAGAAGAATGACGTGTATTTGTGCGATAAAATCACCAGCAATAATCGCACCATAAACATTTTTAATAAATTTATTCAAAGATGAAATAGATGAGTAGAATTGCAAGGTAAGAATACAGATCTGATAAGTAATATTTCCGTAGATCCATTAATAAGCGTGTTTTGGTTACACCGCTTGCTTATATAATCTTTTGTTTTGTATGAAGCACTTAGCGAAGACTATGTTTAAAAAAAATATTTTTTTTTACATCTTTTACCGCTTTCTCCCCTTTTACATATTTTTGAATAAAATTGCTTATCTCTAAATACCCGTTTTCTTTGCATCTTAGCAAGCGATAATCGCTTGCTTGTAACCAAAACACGACTAATGTTAACGTGTATGACTAAAACAACATTTGGAAAATTAATGTTAGGAATTTCGACTTTCGAGAATTTTAACAAAACTAATTAAAATTCCAACACCCTGAGCATTGTCATTTCTAACCAATGTCATTCAGATGAGTCTCCTGCATGAATGCAAAGTCTACATTATTCGTTCTCAGAATTTCGAATATTAAACGTTACACAAGTGAGATTTTTAAGGGCCATATTTTACTTAAATTTCCTTCAAAAGTTCCAAACAGACAGCTTTTGCTTCAGATTTTGTATAATAAATTACGTCTTTAATGCATCTCCATGCAGCAAGTTCGTATGGTGAGAGTATTTGCTCAAATTCAGCATTTTGCATAAGTTTTCGTATGTCTGGGCCATGTCTGTTGTAATGAAAAGACACCATTTTTTAAATTATTCTTTATACGTTCTTTTATCTTTGCTTCGCAAAGTTTTGGAAACAATGTCTTCAGAAATTTTAATGACTCTCCCTCCATGTGTGTCCAAACATTTAACAAAGTTTTTTACCACACCAAGTTTTTTATGCAATGGTGGTAAAAGATTTTTTTCAGTTGGTACCAGCGGTGGATGAAGGATATTGTGTGGCTTAACGGTCCTTCAATTCTTGGCTCCCATTGTTTTTTTTTTGGAATACTGGTTCCTTTTTCATCTGCTATCCCATTTGCGTAAGAAGCATGCATATTTAACGTATCCAGCCTGTATACCCGAGATGAAGCTAACAACTTTTAAGTTACAACAGACTCGCCATTCGTGCTCCTTATATTTTACCACATCCAATATATTTCTAATGGAATCATAACTTTCCTTCATGTAGATTACATACGCAATTGGAATAGGACTCTTGGAATTATCGTAATAAAGCGGGGGTTATATTTGATATTCGTTTTCGTCATTAAGCCTTCAATCTCGGTGCAATTAGTAAACGTGTTGGATTCGTTAACCGAAAAGTATGGCAGAAAAATGTCTCGGCATTTACGAAAACAAGTAACATTAACACCAGGTTCAAGCAGATGAAGACTTTTCAAGTCGGCAGCTAATATTTTCGATTTCTTTTTAGACGGACTCAGCTTATGTGCCAATGCATAGAAATACTCTTGTTAATACATTACATTATATTTATTTATTTTATTTATATTTATTTTATTTATTTGTATTTATTTATTGTGTTTATTCTGTACAACAAGAAATAAATCTTATAATTATAGTACAGGAATTATTGTCGAAAATATAGGTTATTTATCGAAAAATTTAAATTTAAAAACCTGATATTACATATTAAATATTACATAAAACAAAGTATTAGGAGATAAAATAAAAACATTATAATATGAAAACTGGTATGAATTAAAAAACATAAAATTAGTCTAAAAATTTTAATATAATATAAAGCAATATAATATTTACCTTGTTCGTTTCAAAAAAATATTTGTTTTAAACGACATAAAAGTAGCTTTACTAAAATTTTGGGAAGAACAAATTATTATTTGGAAATGCTACAACATAAAATGCACTAATTAGTTTCAAAAAGACTTTTCTTAAACAAGATTGCATCACAGACGAGCTGAATATTGTGGGGCAGTGTGTTCCAAAGACGAACATCATGTATAAAAAATTGCCTTTCCGAAACAAGGCTGCGGCGTTGAAGAGGTATACTATTTCCACCCCCCCTTATTACTCCTAGTTATTATGAGGAAGAAATACGAGAGTTCTGATATTCAAAAGCCTATCTAAAGAAACGGCATAAAGCAGAGACGAAAATTGCGAACATGGTCTTATCGTTCATATCTTTTGAGACCGTAAACATATCGAATGACATTAAGTTTCCGCTTACTCGCCGCATCTCAACTTTGCGAAAAGTTCACAGCCATTGAGTAATCCTGGAAAAATATATACTTTAGCTAGGAGGATCTTCATATTACACCCCACCCTCGGACCAACTCGGAATAAGTACGAAATTAACAATTAAATGGATTTTCAGTTATGATTTGTTTTTGACATTCAAGTTGAGTTTTGAGCTTTGGTGTATTCAGGGATTTATAGTAGAATTTTACGAGAAATATTTTTGTTGTCCATTTTAATCCGTTACGCCTGTTTGGGGTAAAAACCCCTTTTCCGCAAAAGTGTCATAAATGACTGATATATTGAGGAGATGGAGGGCCAGACGTTCCTCAAAAATGTTTCTCGTAAAATTTTACACAAAATTGCGATTCATCATAATAACGTACAAGAGAGGGAAAACTTTAACCTTCCCGTTTAATTACCCCCATATAT
Source organism: Phaonia tiefii (assembly GCA_963931995.1). NCBI lineage: Eukaryota > Metazoa > Arthropoda > Insecta > Diptera > Muscidae > Phaonia > Phaonia tiefii. Next base: position 95,002,032 of record OZ008371.1, on the reverse strand, counting down.
AAACTTTCAAAACGCCGATACACGTAAACCTTTTTCTACCCCTCTACCAGAATCCGTTGCCATAACTTGCCTATTTTTGTTATACAGTGTAATTCGCATATGTAAATTGCATTACTCAGTTTGTGTATATACAATTGATGATCAACCGATGGTATCAATTCAGGCACAGTAGTTAGGCGTCTGCTGATGAACTTGTCACGGAGGTCGAAACTAGTCATGCCAGCGAGTGCAGTGTGCTTAACTGAATTGTCTATTATTCCAACAAAACCCAATTATTTTTTCAATTAGAAAAATGTTCCTGAACTTGTAGGCTTGTAGTATGAATTTCTCATACATTAACTAAAATAACATTGGTTGTGTGCATTCAACTAAAAACATTTATTCCATATAAAGTTTTTGGAAACTCATAAGTGCCAATAAAATCAAATTTAAAGTCAGTGTTTTCAATTCGCCTATCGCTCATTCTCCTTAACATTCTATCCTGAATCAAAATTTGCACTTAGGACGTATTATTACTTACAAAACAGGAAATTCCATATTGCCTATGCTAATTTTTGATATTATACAACATATATAGACAATATAGCCAACACTTTTCTTTGTGTGTATTTTCTGTCACAGAATATTTGGCATATTGTAATTTGTCGATACTTTAGTAGTGAATAGAAATAATTATTGCATGTAGATATTGTAAACCTATTTTTTTATTCTCAGCTAAATTAATTTTGCGAACATTTAGTACCATAAATGGAGCAAATTAATTACATGACAATTATAATTTGTAGTTTAATTTGAATTACCTTTCGAAATGCAAATTCAAAATTGTACAATTGTACTTATTTTCAAAGCATTTCCTTTATATCTGGCACTTTTGGTTTTCAAAAATTTAATACAGTACAGGTTTATGAATTTGAAACTACTATGAGACAACACCAATCGAAGCCACAAACCTTTACATATAAAATACTTTAAAACACGGAATTGCCAGATATCAAACAAATTCAAACAATTAATTCATTACAATTGGCACCCGATTCCACAATAAATTTCAGTGAAAAACTAAATCTAAAAGTTACAATTTTGATTAAATTTTTAACGAAGAATTAATTTATTTCATTGAAGGTTAAGCTTTTGCAACAAAATATATGAAAAATTAAATCCGGTGGACGGGTTTTGAATACTCTAGCACTGATACGTTGCGCTCCCAATTAAATGAATATGCGCCGAGAATTCTGTCGCTTCCGTTCAAACTGGGAAAATCCTCCGCCGTCGCTTCCCCCAAATTTGGGTCGGTTTTGAAACCTTATCACGACGCATACATGAATACAAATATGGACATGTCGCACACTTCGTTGCCAAAGGGCAATCAACGACGTTCATGACATTTTATGTAGTTGGAGCACCTTTTAGTGACACACGTCGTGAGTGGTATATTGCAAAATGTATTAAAGAAATCTTTTGAGGTAAGTCCATGTTCGAAAATTTTGCCAACTGGTTACTTTTTAACACGAGAATATTTTTAAAAACCCCAAAAAAATATTAAAGAATTTAATTAGGGTGTCGTAATACTTCACATAGTTATACATATCGTGTATTAATAGGACTTGAACGTAGCTGACGAAGTAGCGTAGATTAACTATGTAGTTAACTACGATACATTTGTAGATGATTTTATTGGCCTTACAAATTGAATGTGCCATGATCTTCATACGCGTTGTAAATTAATAAAAATACAATAATAAAGTTCTTCATATCCCTGGGGCAAGACGAGGTCGTGACACTTGGTAAACTGAAAAGGTGTTAATGTGTCCTACGCTGCCTACAGCCGCTTGGAATGCAACAGACAAGCGCATCTTTTAGCTACCATAACAATATCTGCGATGTGGTAACAAGGTGTTGACTACTAACTGGCAAAAAACGTTTACATCGCACAGTGTCGCTAAGCATGAAGAAACGTGGTTAGCTACATTGGACTTTTTACCCGACACCAACTGCAGAAGATAATTATATGTATGTTGTGCATGTGTAACTACTATACAGTAAATAAAAATAATTACATATATGAATAATCATCTTGAAAGAAGAACAATTAGTTTATGTGGGCGAGATTTGCAGGAACAAAGAAGTCCTAGTGGCAACTCGTTTAAGGATGCCTAATTTTCAGTCATTTGAAAGACACATTTTTGTTATTTTTGTATGGTTGTCACAATGACCCAAATTGAGAAAAACCAAACAACTATGACCATTGATTCAATTTACTTAGGTCACGCTCAATCTAATAGTCACCAAAACTCTACATAGGATTCAGCAGGTTTGCTTGGGAAAAATGATGCATGAATTTTTGAATGAGATGTAATCGTTGCCTTTAAAAAAAATCTAATTTTTTAACATCACAAAAAAAAGCTGAGTAATATCTGTTTTAGTAAAAACAAAAGAAAAAAAGTAAAAAAAATACACATTTTAATTTTCTTCACGCTCAAAGTTGATAGGTTGGGAGCGAACTGTGCTTTTTATTAGCTTTATTGAAAATCATATTAAAGTAGCTTTGTAAATCACGTATGTGCATAAAAATCGATTGAAAATTGAATGAGTTATGCTAAGTTCGGTGATAACATATTTTTCGCCTTTTTTTGATTCTACCTAAAAACATTTTAATTTTGTATTTTTACAAATCATGAAAAATGCAAAACGGAAAAAGTGTCAAGTCTTATTAAAGTCAATTAAAGGGGAATAAGGTTGGGTACCTGTTTTTACAGAAATTCCACGCACATTTGTGAGAGGTCATTATTTGGAAAGTTTTGAAAAATTTGAAACGCACAAGTTCGTAAACTAACTCATAAATGATGCGTAAATGATTGTTTTAGATATATCAGTAGAAAGTTGCAAAATTTGAGTTGTGAGAAACTGAAAGCTGGCATTTTTGATGGCCCTCAAATGAAAAGGTTAATCAAGGATGAAAACTTTAGTAGTTCCAGGACAGATACACAGGACAGGTACACAATTTCATGGGAAACAAAATGGATGAGCACTACTCGCACCACGTGCATAACATGTTGTCACATTTCGAGAAGCTTGATGCTAATATGAGCATTAAGGTGCACTATCTACACAGTCATTTAGATAGTTTCCCCGAAAATCTTGGAGACTTCAGTGAATAACAAGGTGAACGTTTCCATTAAGATATTCGTACTATGTAGGAGCGGTACCAGGGTCACTGGGATGCCGATATGATGGCGGACTATTGTTGGAGCATTAAAAATCAACCCTTTAAACCAGGTTATTTAAGAAAATCTTATAACTGAAATTTTTACGATGAGTTGTAATTAAATTATAATATTTTTCTATTACAAATTTTTAAATTTCTTTAAAATCGTCTTTTATTAAAGTATAGATGATACAAAAAATCTGCTTTAATATCTGAAATTAGTTTCCTAAAAAAAATTATTTTAACACATTTATTACTTAAATATAACAAAAACACACATATTAAAAACTGACATTTCTGTATCGAAGTCGCGATTTTTTTCAATTCAGTTTTCTCAGTAAATTGTTGACAAAATCAAAAGTTGTGCACCGATTTCAATGACAGAAAGCTCATTTGATTCAAAATATATTGAACTAACTGTTTTTAGAGTAAAACTGTAATTTTTGTCCCAGTGTTTTTTTATGAATTTTTAAAGGGCAAATTTTTTTTTTATAAAATTGTTATTTTTTTACTTCAACGATATCTCTGAAACTACCGGGAAAAATTAAAAACAATGTAGGCACGGATTAAAGATATTTTTGTTGACGAGTTGAAATTTTTCTTTTAACTGAATATGGTGAACCGTTTTGAAGTTATTCCAATATATGTAGTGGAAGTGCCTTAATTTTTGACATAACGGTATATCGCGCAAAGTCGAGCTGATAGAAAAAACCCAAGTGCAGTTTTGGATTCAGCATCCCAAAATACCTTAAAAACAACATTCAGTTCTTAATCAACAAATACCTTGTTCCCTTGTGTTATTTTATGTGTTTACTCCAAAACGTTGTTGTGCAAGAATAAACGGGACAAATTCGACAAAAATTGCTTACTCTGTAAAATCTGTCTTTTTTTGCTGTTTCGATGCAAATATAACGTGTTTGTAGCTTGTCGCAAGTATAGTATACTTGTGTCCAAACACATTGTGTTTGCTATGCAATATAACAGTTTGAGGCACAACGATTAATAGGTCGTAATATATGTATTTGTAACCCAAATGTGGAAAACTGCTGATGACACTGCTGTCTGTCACAATAAATAAACAAAAAGTACCAGATCATCAATTCACGGAAACAATGCTTGCAAACATGTACATGGTTCCTACAATATGTTGCTGGGACCGATATTTTCCAGCGTGCACCATTAGATTTGTAAAAAGAAATCATCTCATATGAGTACCCACACTTGCCTGTCTTTAGCCGTGCCTAATTGGCCCGGTTTTTGGGCCCTGTGAGTCCCATATATCCGACAGACAATAAATATGTAAGTTTTTAGCCTCGCCCGTAGTCCGGCAATTCAGCGCTATATACAATGTATTGCTGAATTTTCAACGGGCTGTGTTTTTTGTTGTCGTGAGTACAATTTTATTTAATTTTTAAGGATTATTTTTATAATAGCATGTTTCGGAGCATATTGTTCAAACCTACATAAATGCACGAAAATCCCATCCCATACTGAAAACAAACACGTGACAGACAACAATGAAACAAAACAGCAGTGGATCTTCACATTCTTATGAAAATCTTGATATAAATTTATAGTTTTTTACGAAACATGCGCGACCGAATTATGATTAAAACACAATAGCACCAACGTTTTGTTGTAATTTGTGCCGACAAGTTCATACACACACAAAAATGTTCAACTACATACTTCGGGGTAATTTTTCTGCTATCGATGCGTCACTTTCTTTGCTGGCCTGTTGCTCTTTGCATTCTGTTTATTTTTACAAAATTTAATTTATACAATCACAGCCAACACATTAATTCACACAATTTATTTGTCACAATAAAAGATTATTACTAAGTAGAACTAATTAGTCTGTTTCAACAAAGTTATTTACATTACTATTCCGGCGGAGAAATATGTCTACCACTTTCGGCTGTTGCAAACGAACTGATTTAAGATGTGTACGTGACCCAGCACTCAAGCTCACCATTTTCTCTTGCTGGCCTCTTTTCTACGCTCACTCAATTTTTTGACTGCTTTTCTCTCTTCATCTTCAAAAAACGTAGTTTCGTTGCAATAACGAAATTGTTTCGTCAACTATAAATGTTGGCAAACCTCCAAAATACAAATATAATAAAAATAAACTACAAAAAATAAGAAATAAACCAAATATCAATAGTTTAAATCTCATGCACTTACTTTTTTTTTTTAATTTTTAACCCATATTTTTACAAAATTCAAATTAAATAAAATTGTTGCAATAATGGAAAGTATGTTCTTTTTTTTTTTTTTTTTTTAAATCGAGCGAACCCATCGCCGCCACTCTTACCCGCCCCTACCGACCGAGAGGGCCACGTCCCCATAACGTGAGGACAGCGTACACATTATAGACCGGTCTATAACGGGAGAGCAAGGATTATAAGTTCACACGTTACAACCAACTACAGAAATTCTTCACCAGTTGGTATTACACTAACATAAATAAGTATAAAAGCACATCACGAGATATTAACATAAGATACTTCAATATATAATAATTACGAGCAAAACGAAAACCAAATCATAAATCAGACCAGATAGTAAGGATAAAGTAAATTAAATTTACATATGTACGTCAACGAATATACAGCACTAATGCAATCGGTTCAAATGACAAATTATGCTAGACTTTGTCGTTTCCCAACTACCTGTGAAATCAATAAACTGATATAGCTCATTAAAGTCACGACACATTCTCCTAACTGGATCAAAGGACGCATAATTCGAACGCTGAAACTCGATGTTTACGAGTTTATAGTACCTCGTGGGCCTCAATGGGACATTTATGAAAATCTTAGATAACAGAAATTCAGAACATATACATCCATCAATTATCTTCAAAACTGTAATAGAGTTTATCATGGTACGTCTACTACTAAGAGTCGGCAATCTGATCAATGCTAGTCTACTGCTATACGAAGGAAGATTATGGTTCGGGTTCCATTGAAGATTTCTCAGACAAAAAATGAGAAACTGTTTCTGGACCGATTCAATCATATTAACATACAAATTGTACTGCGGGTCCCAAACAACTGATCCATATTCGAGAATAGGGCGGACTAGTGAAGTAAAAAGATTTTTCGTAACGTAGGGATCTGAAAATTCCTTTGCCCAACGTTTAATAAAGTTCAGAACGCCATAAGCCTTGTTCACCATCGTAATTATGTGGGAGTTGAAATTCAATTTTCTGTCCAAGAGAACACCAAGATCTTGCAGTAACGAAATGAAAAATTGTCAAAGAAATAATACATATGAAATTTTTCGTTGCAGCGACTACCAAATTGTCGGATATACGAGACTTTCATTGTAAAATGTGACCAGGTGGAACTTGGAAACCACCTGGTAAGGGCAGTTATCGACATGCCTGGATCGCAGCCATCCCATCCACCGTGGAGACAATTCAGTACATTCTCAACAACAGAATTACCGAAGCTCCAAGTTAAAATTGGGAAATCGATCTAAATCGATTGGTGTTGAGCAGATAATGCTGAAGATTTATAAACGGTATCAGGAATACAAGGGTGTTGATAACACGTTGACTGGGAACGAGGAAGTATCACAATATTGGGACAAGGACTCGCGGAAACGGGATCAGGAACAGAGGCAATGGATAACATGTCGACGGTGAGCGGGAAAGAGGTTTGTCTATTATCTGACACCAATCTGGCTAAGTGTATAAATGCGTTTCAAGACACTACGGATAACGACTCAGGTGAAGACTCTTTTTTGGTGCCAGGCAGATGTGATACGTGTGGAGAGGCGGCCGGAACACGGGACCCAGGAAATAACACCCCAATTGCAAACTGAAAGTGGACCCCAAATTTAGGATTTGTTTTCATTATCAAAATGAAATAGCCTCCCAAGCAATGAAGAAGGGCCCCAAAAAATTGTGAAGCACGACCCCAATTATTTTAGTGGGGGCGGCTTTAATTTTTTTGTTTTAAACCGTTTAAAAATAAGGCCGCAATAAGTGCAAGAGGAGTCAAAAATAATTATTTGTTGTATACTGATACAATTTGGGGCCAGATTTAATTGACTCCTTAGGGTGTATTTTCTTGAAATGTTATTTTAAAGAATAGAAATTGCCCCCAATAGAAAACATTGGTTTTGTGTTATCCGTCGATTTTATAAATATACAATACACACATAAACATATTCCATGAAACAATAAACAAAATAAGATAGAGTAGAATAGTTATTTCAAACATTTGTCTCCCCTTTTGTGACGTCTCTGTTTTCTGTGTCAATATCAGTGTTAAATTTTTTTATAATTCACTCTACACTCTGTTCAATATTGCAGTAATAACATTCCATTATAGTTTATGCTATCACAAAGTATTCGTTTGCTCTCCTAAGCAAGTCTCTGCATGCATAAACAAATACATATGCTGAAGCGCCGCAGGCAAAAAAAATTCCCAAAACGTTTATTAAAATTTTTGTTGATTGTGTGTTGAAGCACCGCAGGCCAAAAATCTCCCGATTTTTTTTGGGAATTTATTTTTGTCATTTGTTTTGTTCGCGCGATTTTTTTTTGAAATATTTTTTTCATTTCTTTCTAAAAGAAACGGGCTAGACGCTGCTGAAGATGATGCTTCACAAACATCGAAACGATCGTCCAGCGAATGTGAGTTCGAATCCCACACGCGGCAGTTACATTTTTTTCACTAACTGGAGAAAACATGATCTCTTACAGCCTTAAAGGAAATTACAACTTTAAACATAACGAGGATCTAAAACAACTACATTTAAAACAGTAAAATATAGTTTATTAAAATTGTTGTTGATCGTGTATTGAAGCGCTGCAGAAAACTTATCTTATAAATGTCCTTATTGTCGTGCAGTAGTGCAAGATACAATGCAGGTCTACACCTAATAAAAATGATTGCACCTCAATATCCTTAATGTTTCATTTGTATTTTTAGAAGTGGGTTTATATTAGTAGTGTACTTTTTAGCAATATCTGGGGCCTAATTTCATTTGCTATTTTGGGGTGTTTTTTCATTAAGTTTTATAGTAGCCGTACGAAATAGGGCTATGCGAATAATCGCCCAAGTGAAAATCGCCCAAAACGAATAATGAACAATGACCCAAAATTTTTGGGTGTTTTTTCATTAAGAAAAAAGACCCAAAAAAAGAGGTAAAATCGCCCAAAAATTTAAGAACATTCGCCCAAAAATATAAATCCAATTTATGAACAAACGCCCACTATTTTGTGGTGATTGTTCATAATGATAAATCGCCCAAGACTGTAGCGAACAACCGCCCAATTAAGTAAAAACACAACTGGAAGAAAACGATTTTTGTATTTTTGTTATATATTTGAAAACACTTGCATGGAAACTTTGACTTCTTCACGACAAGTAGGACAGGTATAATTATTTTGGCCATCAGCAACACTTTGGGCCTTTTACATGATAATACAGTTACAACAGTTAACTTAAGAACAAAAATGAATTGTTCAACAAAAATAAGATAAGTGAACAATCGCCCAAAAAAATAGTTTGGGCGAATTTACATTTTTAAAAATTTGGGCGATCATTCATCATGAACAAACACCCAAAAAATCAAAAATACCAAAACGCCCAAACATGATGAACAATCGCCCAATTTTTTTCCCCATATATTTTGGGCGATTGCTCATTTTTGGGTTTTGGGCGATGTTTACTTGAGCGATTATTCGCATCACCACGAAATAGCACCCCGAGAAATTACTCCTCAATTTAGTTATGAAATAACACCCCAAAACATAATTGGGGTCCACTTTCATTGGGGCCCACATTCATAATGAAAAAATACCCCAAGTGTAAGCGAAAATGGACCCCAAATGTACGAAATAACACCCCAAAATTTCGTGTTGTTGTAACCTGTGTATTGGTTTGGGGCCCATTTTCATTTTGCAATTGGGGTGTTATTTCCTGGGGCCCGTCTTCATTCCGCCGTGTGGAGAGACCAACGAATGTTGCGGTTTCTTCAGATTAACTTTCATCTTTGTAATGTACCATCTTCTACTGTACGCCTTCATCTAGCAAAAGGCGACGCGGATGTGCTATTGTACCAAGAACCGTTGACAGCTAAAGCCTGTGTTTGTGGATTGAAGACGAAGAAATAACAGTTGTTTATGAAATTTTGATTTGAATAACTTTCTATGAAGTAAATGTTGTACAACCACATGTTGTATACCAATGGATTTCTGTTCACACTGAGCATCAAAATTAACAATAAACTATTATTGTCTTGTAATTTGTATGTAAAATAAAAACAATAACAATTTTAATTCTATAAATTCGAAGTAACAGTTTTGTTGTTATGTTTGGTTATTTACTCCATTAATAACAGTTAATTTTGATTTTTATTTTATTTTGTCTCTGATAACAGTTATTGATGACGTTTATTTATAAAAATCATCGATAAAAATCAGTCATGACTTTTATTTTTTAAACTCATTAATAAAAATCAGTCAGTGACTTTTATTATTTAAGTCACAATATTAAAGTCATTTTTATTAAATGCAGTAAAGGAGTCAGAAGAGTCCAAAAAGTGTATAAAAATAAAAATCGAAAATAACTTTTATTTCTTGAGTAATTAAATAAAAGTCAAAAAATAACTCTTAAAGTTTTATTTTTATTATAAAAATTGTAACTGTTATGGTCCCTGTTACAAACCAAACACCCCACCCGATGTAAGCATTCCCAAAGTATGCATCGTGGCCACAAATACTACCCTGCTAACTGCAACAGGGATAATGTTGCGGTCATCTGGAACTAGGTGTCATCACTATTTATGGCTTTTCCCATACGCTCCATTCAGGAAAGGGGCAACCGAACACCGAGAGGAAAAGACGTGTTCCTACCAGTTCCATTAAGGCGTCTTGTAGAGGAGGCGAAAAGGATATGTACCAGACTGGTTTACAACTAAAAAAAATACTGGCTGCAGTCGTCACGACAATACGCTACCTAAAGGACACTTCTGGGCACTGCGTTGCTTGCATTGGGAGTTCGCTCTATCAGCTTATAAATACCCATTTCCATCGCTAAACGAGAACGCCGATGATTGTGAACATATTTATCTTAGATCAGAAGTTGCAAGTAGATGTTTACGTCGATTGTTTCTGCTTCGGCGGCGGCGTCTTAGGAACCTGGGAAAGCCAGTGACTGCGGCTTTCAATTCTTACGAAATTTAACCTGCTGCTGTTATAGTTGTAATGTGTGCTGTAACCTGCAAGGGAATGGGACTGCCTGTTGGTGTTGTAGCTTGTGGAATTTCGCCTGGCTCTCGTTAGTTCTTGGGAAATTCAGCTGACGTTTATTAGGAAATATTCTGCTTGTGGTTGTGTGTAGTTTAGAGTTTGTTGCTTGTTGTGGTTTCAAAGTTTGTTCTAAATCAGGACAATGCCATTAATTAATAGATTATATGAAAGATTAAACAAAAACTTATACGCCGCCGCCTTGCCGGCATCTACGTAATCAGGGGGCGGCGCGGAAAAAACCTCAAAAGACTGTGACTCAGTCAAGGACTAAATGGCTTATCGGCAGCTTCAGTCCGTATTAACCTCCAGGGTCTTGTACGGTATCACCAGCAAAAGTTCAGACAATTACAAGATCTATTGAGGCTTATGAGGTTATATGTCTCGTGTAGAGCATTCAGGTACATATCGAACGAACAAAAATGTGGTGTGTAATTCGAAGGCGCGAAAGGTATAACATGCATGGAATACTTTGGAACGGCTGATGAGTAAACGCATACGACTTAGTATTGGCGTAAGAATGGTCTTTGGTGCGCAGCAGGTTTCCTGTCAACGAATTAGTGAGATAAATATTTATATTAGTTGTGTGCTACGGTGTACGAGTACACATTGATAGCATTTCTTGACATTGAGAGTACTTTATCACGCTTAGTGCGATATAAATGGCGCTATTGTGTTTGTGTGTGAACCGGAATTCCTATATACCGTATCCTATGTATGTATGTACGTCTCGTATACATATATGATACAAAAAACAAAAAAAAAAGCACAACTATTGATATAAAGGGCTTTTCAACAGAGACGCAAAGTAAATCGATAGGGGCAGCAAACGACGTCATATTTTTTCCCGCTCTTTTGACATTTCTCTTCAGTAAGGTTTGCCATTTCATCATGGAAAGATATACGAGCCAACAACGAGTCGAAATTATTAAAATTTACTACCGAAATTTGGAGTCAGTGGCCTCAACTTTAAGAGCGCTACGTCCAATTTATGGTCGTCATAATCGTCCTACCAGATCAACAATTGAGCGTCTAGTGGAAAAATTTGAATCCACAGGCACAGTACAAAATGTTCCCGTGCCAGTGAGACAAAGAAGTGCCCGTAGTGTCGAGAATATTGCTGCCGCTGAGGCTTCAGTTCAAGAAAGCCGAAATATGTCTCACACGTCGTTCTCAAGCGTTGGGCATCTGTGTGACGTCGTTGTGGCGAATTTTGCGAAAATATCTTGGCCTACATCATTCATTTCATTTCATTTATTAATTTCATGAGAACCTAGCACAACAAGAATGATTCTTATAAATTACAGTGCTAGTGATATAAAAGTACAGATACACGAGTTTTGAATTAGTATACTAGTTGTAATATAAATAATAATAATAATAAAATATATAAAAATATTAGAATTCAAAAAAAAAACAACAAATTTTATTATAAATTCATCTTAAATGTATAATGAGCTCCTTTTTAAATTTTGCAGCGTTGCCTATGCATTGTATATGGAGTGGTAGGTTGTTCCAAAGACGTGTAGCAGATATGAAAAATTGTCTTTCGGAAATTAAAAACTTAAAACTTTTGGTTATCACTATCTTTCCACGCTGTGATCGGCCAAATTTTATTTTCTCATATAAGTAATTTGGTTCTTCAGTGTAGATTAATTTATGAAAAAATAAAATTGATTTATATTTAAGTATATTATCAAAGGGCATATTAAAGATTTTGTATGAGTAACTTGATATTCTATCTCTACGTTTTCTGTTGAATATATACCTAGCGATGTTGTTATATGTAACTTTAAGTCTTTGATAACACTAGGTCACAAATAACAAAATTTTCTCTGTGATTTGTTTCTAGCATACTTTTTCTCATTGATTTTGACCTACTAAACACGAAAATGAGTTTTAAAATTTTTTCTGTTGATTGGTTTTCGAGATACAAATTTTTGAACTTTTTTTTTTAAATTTTTGGAGGTACACTTACAATTTTGAGCATATCTTTCGCCTTCTTTGACGTATTTGATCGTACTACTACTCAAATTAAAGCAAATTGAGCCGTCTACAACTCATTCTCAGAAAATTTTCAAATCGGGTGAGTAGTTTTGATGTTGGCGGCTTAAAAAGCTTAAAAAACTGCGTTTTTTTAGTAAAAATGTGGCAGAAAAATTCATATAAAAATTCATATAAAATATAAAACGCGATGCTAACAGCGATTTTGGTTTTTTTACGTATAGCTGACATTTTTCCAAAGAAAATAAGCACTTACTTAACAAAATCTGACAACAAATGGCGGACTTATAATTTTTTTGGTAAAACACCGAAATTCCGCTATTTCACGATATTTTGATTTTCATTATTTGCACAGCTAACCTACTAGGAGGGATCGAAAAAGCAAGTTTTTTATAATCCTTTTGGAATAGAACGGAACACTTGCTCCTATACATAAGTTACTTCTGTTCAAAATTTCACCACCCTGGGTTAATGTCTTCTGTTCTGGCAAGGGACGTGAAATTTCAAAAATTTAGTGAAATCAGCAATTTTTTTTTTTGGAAATTTTTTTCAAATGTCACAGCACTTAGCAGTTTTGATAAAATTTTTAAATTAATATTAATAACACAAATATTTCATAATTGTAAAAAACCTATTTACAATACCGTAGGGACGTTTCGTCGATGTTTTTAAGAAAATGGTATAATGAAAATGCAGAACATAGAAACACAGGTGCATTTTACGATACGAATTTTGGCAAACCCACTTTACATGTACAAAATTGTTTGGAAAAAACGTTTACGTAATTTTTATGATTCTCAGAATTAAAAAAAATAAGTAATACACAAATAGTTATTTAATTTTTATGATTGTGGTTGCAGAGTAATATACGCTTCTGAATGTGCGTGGACGCTCTTCGTGTTCCTTTATGACTGCTACTCCGTTCACAGTCAATTAAAGGGAATTACACTTTTTTATTGATGTGTGTTTTCCCGATGGCTACCTGTATCGGATTTTTTTACAGAAATTCCCCCCACATTTGTGAGTGGTCATTATTTGGAAACTTTTCCACAATTTGAAACGCACACTTGCTGAATCAGGTATATAGCCAGGTATAGTATTTATAGGTGTTCATTTATCGTTTTTTGTCATTCAACAAGTGTCTACGAAGGCGAGTAGTACGAGTAAAAAGTGAAAGAAATTGAATTTAAGTGCATATAATACCTACCCAACAAGTAAGACAATGAGTAAAAGACTACGTGTGTTCGAGTGTTTGAACAATCCAGACAATTTCTGCAGTGTTTGTGGCGAGTTTATAAAGAATAATCACGCACACACGTTTACTCCAGCAGTGCAATTGCACTATTTGAATTATTTTGGTATTTCACCAAATATCACAGAATCATGGACACCTAAGTCGCTATGTGATCTTTGCTATATAATCCTAACCAACTGGGCAGCTGGCGGAAGGTAAGAATTTTTATTTAAACACATTAAGCAAAGCAAATATAGTAATTTATTTTAATTTTAGGCGCCATATGAAATTCGATACACCAATGATGTAGAAAAAGCCGCTATGCCATTCCACAGACTGTTATTTTTGCCACACCACAAACAGTGGGGTAGGGAGATTTTTAAAATGGAACTACGCTCAAGTGGGATCGTTTGCACTTCCAGTACCACATTCGAATGATGTACCATATCCAGTGTGCCCTGGTGCATCTCTTCAAAAAGCAGAATCGTCAGATCAAGAGTCCGAGTCAAGTGCAAGCGAATTTGGGGCGTGCAGAAAGCGAAAATTACTGTCACAGGCCGAACTAAACGATTGGGTGCGCGATTTTGGTCTCACTAAGGAGAAATCCGAACTTTTTGCGTCTCGGATGGTACAGTGTGGATTTGCGGATTCAGAAGTGAAAGTAAAGAAGTGAAAGTGCAGCGAATACAAAAAACAAAGAAGAAGTCAGCTGTTTTTCCACATGGCATAAAATGTACAGTTATATCTTTGTTTCTACTCATTTTTTATGGGCGTTGATTTGGTTAATTTCGTTAGTTTAGCTAACCTGGCACATCCATTTCTAATTGTGCCATACATTGAGTATGTAGTGCTCTAAATAAATTAAAAAATAATATACTAAGACTAATTTGTTTATTTTAAATTAAGTTCAAATGTATTTATTCGTTTGCGTTGGGTAGGTAAGCTGTGCAAATAATGAAAATCAAAATATCGTGAAATAGCGGAATTTCGGTGTTTTACCAAAAAAATTATAAGTCCGCCATTTGTTGTCAGATTTTGTTAAGTAAGTGCTTATTTTCGCTGGAAACGCTGTTAGCATCGCGTTTTATATTTTATATGAATTTTTATATGAATTTTTCTGCCACATTTTTACTAAAAAAACGCAGTTTTTTAACCTTTTTAAGCCGCCAACATCAAAACTACTCATCCGCTTTGAAAATTTTCTGAGAATGAGTTGTAGACGGCTCAATTTGCTTTAATTTGAGTAGTAGTAGGATCAAATACCTCAAAGAAGACGAAAGATATGCTCAAAATTGTAAGTGTACCTCCAAAAATTTAAAAAAAAAATTTCAAAAATTTGTATCTCGAAAACCAATCAACAGAAAAATTTTTAAAACTCATTTTCGTGTTTAGTAGGTCAAAATCAATGAGAAAAAGTATGCTACAAACAAATCACAAAACGACTGTTGGCTAGTGTAATCAGTACTATCACAGTTCTGATATAATTCACATCCATACAAAAGGACAGGTATAAGGTAAGTTTTCGCAAGAAGCATCCTAATTTGCAATGGTGTTGATGTCTGAACAGCCCAGAGGTTTCTTAACATTCCATGTACTTTCCCCACTGTAGCATTGATATGGTTTGTCCATGACAGTTGACCATTGAAAGTTACACCGAGATTCAGTACAGTTTGGAAAAATGGAATATAAGAATTATTCAATACGATGGAATTTTCGAGTGCTAGGGTAGTCTTACTCCTAGAAATTAACAAACATTTAGATTTGGTTGGATTAAGACAAAGACCATTTCTGGAGGCCCAAATGCTTATACTGTTAAGATCTGTATTTATGTCCATAATGCACCTTCTGAAGTCCGCAACATTTGTACTTAAGTACAATTGAACATCATCCGCATACATTTGTATTTGACAATAACGAAGTACTTCTGGCAAATCATTAATATAAATGGAGAACAATAATGGCCCCAAAATGGATCCCTGTGGAACTCCTCTTCTATTTGTGAGTGGTGCAGATCGCCTATTTCCAAGAAAGACAGTCTGGGTGCGATTACAGATGTACGAGCCAATCAGACTACATGCTGTAGTAGAAAAATTAAATAACTTTTCAAGTTTTGTCAATAGAACAGAATGTACAACGGTATCGAAGGCCTTGCTATGGTCCAAAAGAATCAGAAATGAAATCATATTGTCCTCCATTTTCTCCCTAACGTCGTCCGTAACCTTAACAAGTGTTGTTATACAGCTTCTTCTTGCTCTAAAACCAGATTGAGTGTCTGCAAGCAGATTGTTTTTGGAAATATAGTCATCCATTTATCTGCATATAATTTTCTCCAATGCCTTCGACAAATAAGGTACAATCGCAATCGGTCTAAACTCGTTATTGGATTTTGGAATTGGTAATATTTTTGAGCATTTCCATGCTGTTGGAAAGATAGATTTAGTAAGGACATTGTTGAAAATATAAGTAATATATGGCAAAATTATAGGTATTAGTATTTTTATCAACATCGGAGAAACTTCATCGATACCCGCAGCATTTGATTTTATACTGTATAAACTTTTCGCCACATCTGCAGGAGTAACACAATGAAAAGAAAATTTATTTTCAATTTCAGCAGAAGAATAATCTGCATTAATATTAGAAAAACTCTCTACAGAACCTTCCCCGACAAACTGCCTGTTTAAGGAATTTAAGTCAATATCAGTGGATGTGTTAATCTTATTTATTTTTGCCGATTCCGATACTGCGGATCTGCTTCCATTTTGATGAGTTACTAATAGCCGATGCAAATTTTCGTTCATAGTATGAAGATTTAGCCATTTTAATACTCTTAACCACATCTTTCCGAGCTTCAGTGAATGGTAAATATAGATCAGAAGTTTTGAACCTTTTCCATCGTCTGTATCGATAGTTTCTTATATTAATAAGCCGCCTTATATTATCACTAAACCATGGTTGCTGTTTATGTTTTATATGTCTTGTCTTTAAAGGTACACACATGTTAAATAGTTGAACATTATTTTCTATAAACAATACCTGTTCATCAACGTCTACAAGATCATATATATTTTCCCATGGAATACCCTCCGCAAGAGCCGGAAGTATTTCATAGTTGGCGTGTCTAAAATCACGGTAAGTGATTACAGTATCAATCATGCTTAAGGTAGCGTCATAGATCATAAATAGTAGATCATGTTTCGAAAACATTGATGCACTTAATTGATCGTACAGCAGGACTTTTGATTGGTTGCTAACAAAGAACAGATCCTTACAAGATCAAATTGACGCAAGAACTGAAGCCGCTTGACCACCATAAGCGTCGTATGTTCGTGAATTGGGCTGCGCAACAACTTGAAAATGATTCGGATTTTCATCGGAAAATCATCTTCAGCGATGAGGCTCATTTCTGGCTGAATGGCTTCGTCAATAAGCAAAATATGCGTTATTGGTGAGACAGCAATCCACACGTAATCCATGCGTCATCATTGCATCCCGAAAAAATTACGGTTTGGTGCGGTTTATGGGCCGGCGGCGTCATTGGCCATACTTCTTCCGAGATGATCAAGACCGGCACATTACTGTGAATGCGAATCGCTACCGTTCAATGACAACCGAATATTTTTGGCCCCAATTGGATAATATGGACTTGGAGGACATGTGGTTCTAACAGGACGGCGCCACAAGCCACACAGTGAATGCCACAATCAATTTATTGGAAACCAAGTTTGGTGAACGTGTTATCTCACGAAATGGTCCAGTCGATTGGCCGCCTCGGTCGTGCGATTTGACGCCGTTAGATTATTTCCTGTGGGGCTACGTCAAGTCTATGGTCTATGCCAACAAGCCAGCGACGATTGATGAACTTCGTACGAATATCGAACGTGAAATTGCAGCAGTATCGGCCGATAATGCTTGAAATTGGGTTCAGCGTCTGGACATGCAAAAGAAATCGAGTTCCAAACATATTCTTCACTTCCATACACTTCCATACTTTCACAGGAATAAAGAATTTCATTGGTATCTAAAACCGGGTTTGTTTTATTTAAAAAAACCCTTTATAAACTGCAAAAACACTATTTTGAGACGCCAACAGAAATGGGCTATAGAGAAGAGGTAACTGCCGATATGTGTTCCTGCAATTTAAATGTGATTAATTACAGAATATTCTTAAGCACAATATTTTTGTTTAGAGACGTGTAAATAAAACAATAACCGAAATATGATACTTAAAGCTTTCATACACTTACCAACGTGTAATCTCTTCGGTACCAGCTTCCTGAAATTACGCTATTTTCGAATAATTTATTTAAAATATTATCGATTTTCCAAACTTCAACTATCGATAAAAACGGCAACTAGACGGTGTTTTTGAACATTTTTAGTTGTTTCGTTTATTGTCTGGTTTTACGTAAGTCAACTTCTACATCTATTTCGACGTGTTCTGACGGAAAAAGGGGTCAGTCACATTGTAAAATGTTTAAATGTGGTAAAATTTTAAGGGTCAGTTTTTTACTTGATATTTAAATACACAATTTACAATTAAAATTAGAGTTTAAATCTTAACTGCGTCTTTCAATGTTAATTTAAATCAACCATTTGTTTGGCGTTTGTCAGAAAAACATCTATAAAAACTGCATTACTGCAAACATGAAAATGATTTGGGTGTGTTTTTGATGTGCGTGGTCAACGTGATGTGGGTGCACCCGGTATTCAGATCTTATGCAATTTTCGTTGCTATAAGAAGTATATAAAATAAAGTGTATAAAAAATAAAGAAAATTTCGCGAACCAAAAATTTCGCTCACTTTTCATTTGCTTGGTACTAAGCTCTTTGCGAACATTCCGTAGGCAAAACCAAGTACAGGGTTGTTACGCCAACGTTATTTCGTACGGAAATAATTGTTTGAGACGGGAGTTTTTGCTATTCTGATTATTTTAACAAGCAACAGTAACACCACATCCGTAAATAAAAAAATCCAATGAGTGTTCGAACTCACGGGCGATGTGTTAACACCTTTTTGCTACACGGTACCTGTTCGATATCTATGAACACATTCGTAAATGTTACATTGGAAAATAAAAAACAGCGTTCAATCATATGATGACGTTACAGTTAAATAATATTAATACTTAAAATTATTTAAAGACCCAGTGCAAGCACATGTGTCATTATATTCTTGCTCAATACTTTTTTTTTATTCCCACAAAAGTCAAAGAATGCAAAGCAACAGCCACTTGTACATACATACATACATTGTTATATTCGTACGATATAACCGAAGATCAACATAAAATACTTTTTTAATATTACTCCAAATTAATACTCCAAATTAAAACACTTCAATCTCGGCTCGCCGATATCGGATCGCACTAGCTTTTTAATCCAAAAATTAATAAAAATCGGCTATGAATTTCCGGAGAAAATCGCGTGGGAAAATTATATGAAAATCGCCCAATAATCACTTTCAATACCGACTGCCAAGCAACGAACAAACAAACGATGATTTATTTACTCTTACAAACCTAACACTTGCGTATGTATTAAATTTATAGTTTACTGCCCTAGAGGCGCGAGTATAGATGTTAACACATCAAAAATGAAATGAAGTGCAAGGTCAATCAAAGATTGGTGGTAATACTTCGCAACAAAATTTACCGTTTAGAGATAAATGACAAAATTTCTTACGAAAATTTCGCAAGAACTGAATACCAGGCTTTACACATTTCTCCATCACATATATCTTTTTCGTCATTCTATTATAAAACATTCTATAATTATTTTATTCAAAAATTTCCAATCGAGCTAAAACTTCGCAGGCAAACAAACTAATGGCGACGACAAAAATGAACTATCAAAATATGGGCGGGATTGGACAAAGGGGCGTGGTACCTCCCATACAAATCACATATTAAAAATCCATTGTTTCTGCTCCTGTTAACGGTATTTTAACAAAATTGGGTATGTTGGTTAGGTGTACATATTCTTAGATCTGCTGCAAATATGGGCGGGATTGGACAAAGGGGCGTGGTCATATATAAAGAATTTATAGTCAAAAACTAAGTTTTTTACAGGTTGGTTTTTTCTATTTAAAGATAGAGGATAAATAATTGTAAAGTGAAAAATTGGGCCTAAGTCCTTTGAGGCCATTGCATCTGCTGTGTGGAGAGATCAACTTATCACACCATTTTTAATTCGGTACGGCCCGCAAGACATACATATTTACACATGCGGTCAAGAAAAGAGCAGCGCCATCACATGAAAAATGTCGATAAGGAGAAATTTTAGTTTTTCATCGGGGACCTTCAAAGTTTTTGTCATTCTCAATTTAACTGCCTTAAGAACCATTTATTTCAGAAATATAGCAGAATAATAGCAGTGCTAACAAGAACTTAAAATATAATTTGTTAATTCTCTAGAAACGAAGTTATTTTAAAATAATACGTTAAATGCCGATATTTCTTTGAATTTTATACTTAGTTGTACTGCCTTTGTTGGGTCTTACTGCCTCACAACGGCGTTTCATGAAGTCAACTAGTGTTTTGCACCTTTAATCAGGTATGTTTGCCCATACCTGTTTAATTACACACCTAAGCTCGTTATTGTATCTCGGTTTTGCTAGTGAGTCCTCCGTTTTGACATCAGACTAAAAATTTATTTTTGAATGGATTGTGATCCGGTCACACAATAACATCGGTATTATTGTGTTCAAACCGCCTATTTGTAAGTCGGGTATGTGGTTTGGATCATTGTCCTGCTGAGAGCATAACAATCATAATATTTTGTAGTACTTGTATATATTGGACAGCGTCCCTAGTAGTTCTCAACCAATATGAAAAACACGTCCAAACCTTTACATTTGATCGTCCATGTTTGACCGTTTTGGTAGTATCACGGGCGACGTATTTCGTATTCGGTCGACGTCTTACAAATTGTCGAGACCCTGTAAACAATTTTTGATTCATCTGATCATAAAATATTTCTCCACTTTTCAGTTGACCAGCACTCTTGCACTCTTTTTTTTTTTGTTTTAAAGTGAGACTTTTCTCGGAATTGTAGCGTACATATTATCTTCACGTAATATGCTGCGACCGGTTTCAAGACTTAGAGATGGACAAACGTTATCTTATATTTCAGTGATTGGCGTTAGTAGGTTGCTGGTGTCAAACCATTTTATTCGGCGTATGGCTCCAGGTGATACCAAAGGTTTTCTGCCACGCAATACGACATTTCTGATCATTTTCAAAGAACAGTGGAATATATTCTGAATTTCGCTAAATGATTTTCCCTCAGATATCAACCTTTTTATAAGAGCCCGTTTATCTTCATCAAAATGTTTTCCTCGTCTCACATAAGTAAATAAATAACACAAAATTGTTTCATATTTTATAAAATCTTACGCATGACTTCAAATTAAGCCGGAAATTGTAGATAAAAACATTTTTCTGCTAACAACTGCTATTGTTTTGACCGCGCCAAAATATCGGGTAATCCGGAAAATGAGGTATTACTTAAGTAATTACAAAAACATCGCCAAAAAAAACTTATTTGTGGTTTCTACTCATACAACACAGCTTTTAATAAAGTATCGGCAATACAAAAACTATCACACACAAAAATATAATAAAATACGTTTTTAACAGTCGTGCGCTGCTATTATTTAGACCGCAACTGTATCTACATAACAACGAACAAGTACTGGCCCATTGCTAAACGAATTCGCGATACTGTGTTGGATTGGGGGATCAAATGTGATTGCTTCTTGTTGATTGAACGACTGCAAATTTATTGTTTTATATTTATGTACTTCTATCTTCTGGGCATATTTAAATAAATTGAATATTTAAGTTACCGCCTTGATGGTGGGATCATTGAACAATTTCAATTTATTTTAATCTCATATGTGAATGGACGTTAGAGCGAGATGGAAAAGTTATTTTGTGCATCACAATGAAAGTAATTTTATTTGCGTTAAATACGTTGATTTACCTGTGAAATGAAAACTACCACAAAGCTGTTGCTATTCTAAAGTTAGTTGTGGCTAGTGAATGGCACTCTGAAGCTGAAAATCGATTTTCAACTTTTCAATCAACTCTTTTCGATTTTCAAAATCGATTAATCGAACTGTAAAATCGATTTGTGTTTCCTACTAGATTCGGATGCTAAAGTTAAGTGCATTAATAAAAATCTGCTAACCAACCAGTTGATGTTATAAAAATCTGTTTTTTTTTTGTAGATATTTAATGGAGGTTTAAAATACATACTAGAGGTTTACGCCGATTTTTTCTGCTTCGGAGGCGGCGTAGGGACCTAAAAAAGCCGGCGGCGGCGTCAAGGCATTTAGTATTACAACCGTTTTCAACGGTGAGAAAATTTCATTATTCCGGAAAACAAATAAAAGTAATCTACAACTTAAGCATGTTGGCTTTGATTCCGGTAACCCGTGCTACGTATGTAAATGCAAATTTAACTATGTACGTATAATTATAAAATATTCCAAAACGCATTGAAACTCAAAAAACAAAAGCAACTTGATGCAGTCTTCACACTTCGTGGTCTTATTTAGGTAAGGTCCTCTAGGACCGAGTCACCAATCCTGATTGAAAATATCGATCAACTCTACCAGTTTTTTCGGGAGGATCCTGAACCGAATTATAGCAACAACAGATCGTAGATCTATTTATTTCATCTTGAAAACTTTTAGTGATATATATTTATATTTATGTTTTATTTGTTATAGGAGTACTCACTTATTAAATATTACGTTCTTTTAGCTCTAAATAATATGATTGTAAACCAGTATTGATTGTAAAGCTCCAAATAATTCAAATTCAAATTTTACACTATTAGCATTGTTTGTGTGTACGCTTCATCATGACTCATGAAACTATCTTCAGTTCCAGAGACAATTTCAACAATATGATCAGAGTATTAGCTAAAAATAAGTTAGGGGTGAAAATAGTGCACATCAATGCCCAAAGCTTGAATAATAAAATGGATGAACTTCGTGATGCCTTCACTAACTCGAACGTCGACATCATTTGTGTGTCTGAATCCTGGTTTCATCGTGATATAAATGATAATATTTATTCGCTTCCTGGGTACAATATATGTATTTCGTGCTGACAGATATACAAATGCTGGTGGTGTTGTTATCTATGTCAAGACTGGATTAAAATGCACTGTTAAGCTGAAGTCCGACCACGATTGCTGTGTGGAATATATCTTCGTGGAACTGGTATTAAATGCTGTCGATAAGATGCTCATTGGTTGCGTTTCCAGACCCAACCGTAATACAGAATTTAACACATTAATCGACGTAATTGAAATTCTTTCGCTCAACTAACTATAATGACATTGTGATTGCTGGTGATTTTAATAGCAATTTCTTAGTCGACAATAGTCTGTCCTGTAGTATGGAAACACTTTGCTTATTTCCATCCAATACTTCAGTTCCGACGCATTTTTCAAGTACATCGTCCAGTTTATTGCATGTTTTTTTTGTGAATTGTAAGTCGAAAATACTCCTATATGATCAACTCTCGGCTCCAGGGTTTTCTAAGCATGATCTTATCTTTTTAACCTATGATATCACAGTGCAACACGAAAACATATATGGACACCACTACGTGATAAGACAAAAAAAAGACCCCTGTCTCCCAGTTTTGCCCAAAGTCCTCCAGGTTTTTTATGGGCCCCCAAAGAAGTGGGGCCTCGGTGTCATCTTACAAACCGTTCGGAATTTTGATTTACTCTCTGAGGCAAAGCTCTTGTCATAAAGAACAAAAATTTTAAACATATAAAATCAAAAAAAACTTCATCTTCAAGGTCAAAATCGCGAAAAACTTTAAAAAATGAGCGAAGACGCGGAACCGGAAACAAGAGAATGGGTGAAAAAAAAGCTGTATTATTTTGAGAAAATCGACACATCGATGACATTAAAGCTGCATTTTCTTCATTTTCATTTTGACGATTTTATCAAACAACTCCCTACCGAATCCGATGAGCAAGGAGAACGGTTTCACCAAACCACAATGCCAATGGAAAAACGGTACAAAGGCAAAAAACTCGACGCATTGCTTGCAGAGGTAATATCAATTTTATTGATGCAATGTTTTGCATTCCTTTTTTGATTTCTTTTCTAATTCGTTTCAGGTATGTTGGTGGAGTCACAAGATCACCCTGTATGATGTTAATAAAGTATCTGAAAAAGAAAAAGCTGATGATGGAGGGCAGTCTGGAAGTAACGTGCCTGTGAACACCATAAGTTCTGAATCAGTCAGATTCGGACGACGATTTGGATCCACAACTTAAGAGCGTGCGATTTGCAAGTCCATGGCCATCAACATTATAAACATAATACGAATATTTTTGTTTATAAATTTTGTAATAGATAGAATAGTATTATAGTGCCATTCCTGCTGAGACTACTAATCCCTACAACACTGAATCATTATTACTAAATATCCATGCTACTACTCTTTGTTACAACCCTAACTCTAAATGTCAACCCATACCACCTAAGGACTAATAGCTTATTCACATTTACTGCGTTTTAGCGAAATACTGTAATTTCGCTCTTTATGAGATGATTTCGAAATCATGGTGTTCACATTGTGCTTTTGTTAATTACTGTGATTTCAAGTAACTTCTCGCTCTTTGTTTGACATTTCTCTAATTTGTTTTGATTGTAAACAACAACGCGTTTTAAAATTGTCCAGTCCAGTAGATAATAAATTATAAATTGTTGAATAATAATAAATTGAAAGTATTATAAAGTTTATTTACTTGACTCTGTGTGATTATTTATTGACTCTGTGTGTGTGTCTATTCCAGCTGCAACAACAGGCACTTGGCACGGCATCCCGGCCAAGCTTCACCAACTTGGTACGACACACACTTGGCACGGCATACCGCCCAGCAACCAACCCGACAACTACCACCCAACCAGAAGATCCAACCAGAAGACCAAGCAATTCTCTGCTTATACTTGCGCTTCTTATCGTTTCTAATAAAAAATCACAATAATAATTAAAAAACCCAATATAAAAATCTTATTACTTACAATATATTCGGCATTGAATCCATTTTCCAGTATTGCAATTATTAAAAACGAAAAATTTTAATTTATATTAATAAATCACACTGCAATAAGTACTTACCACCACAAAGCAAACTAGAAATGTAAACAAACAGATGTTTTTCCCCTCATTTTTCTGACATTTGCTTTGAACCAGCAATGGAAATTTTTTAATTTTACTGCATTTTTTAACTACTATTGCAATACAACACTATGGTCTCTCTTGGTTTTACTGTGATTTCAAACAAATTACAAAAAACTGAACAACTTTTTTGCATTTTTTTTGTATGGAAATATGTGTAATTTATAGTGTGATTTAGGATAAAATCATCTCATATGGAGCGAAATCGCAGTATTTCGCTAAAATGCAGTAAATGTGAATAAGCTGTAAGATTAATAAAATCAGTAATAGTATAACACTGAAACCTGCAACATGCCTTTTCACTTACGGGAGAATGCTTTGTAGTATCTCAATGTTGAAGTAAAGAAAAAACAAATGAAATTAAACAATTTTCGGCTACCTAAACGGTGTTAAGAATCATTCCTAGGAAGTTAATATGTTCTAGAAAGTTGTTTATTGAGATCTTAGGATCATTCTTGTAGTTGATTGCTTCCTTGAATTTTGAACGGTTTGCTACCTATGGACCTGAACAGGGGAAAAAGGTAAAAAAATTGAATTTTTTAAAGTTTTTTGCGATATTGACTTTGAAGATGAAGTTTTTTTGATTTTATATGTTTACAATTGTTATTCTTTATAACAAGAGCTACAACTTTGCCTGAGCTTGAGAAAATGATAATTTTTTTGCTAAAATGACACCGAGGCCCCACTTCTTTGGGGCCCATAAAAAAACCTGGAGGACTTTGGGCAAAACTGGGAGACAGGGGTCTTTTTTTTGCTCTTTTATCACGTAGTAGTGTCCGTATATGGTTGTTTTGCCATGACTTAAAAAATTACACACTGTGTATCCATGTAAATCAAGATAATTCTACCATAACGTTTCGTAACTTTAAGATCATCGATTGGTTTTTGCTGAATCAACAAATTGACGAAGTATACCGGGACGCAATTTGTCACTTTAACAGCGTTGACGATCAAATTGAAATACATTCAAATCAATATAACTGTGTACCTGAGAAAACCAAAACCATTAGAAATAAGCAGCAACCATGTTTTAATTCTGACATAAAATATTTAATTGACGCACGTAATTATGCCTACAAGCGGTGGAAACGTTTTAGAACACAGTTACTCTATGACAACTTTCGAACAGCACGGAAAACCGTTGTTAAAATTATAAATACAAGCAAGCAAGCATTTTTTTGGAAATAAGTTTAAAAATGCGGTCGACAGTAAAACAAGATGGAAAGAAATACGCAGCATTGGTATAGGAGATAAGAGAAAAGGTGTAACAACAGACCTGAATGTCGACGAATTAAATGAAAAGTTTGTTAACTCAATTGCCGTTTCCTCATCTGAGAATTTTCATGAAAATATGTGCATTGTACCTGTCGAAAATGTGTTTTCATTCCAATGTGTAGATGCCACTGAAGTCCACCAGATTTTTTTATCCATCAAATCGGATGCAGTTGGCACAGATGAAATGAATCCTTCATTTATAAAAATTATTCTCACTAAATTGCTACCTTACTTTACGCACCTGTTTAATACAAAAATTATACCTATACCTAAGCAGAACAATGAGTTTCGTCCAATTTCACCATAAACTTATTTCTGACCAACAATCTGGTTTCTGCTTCTATTCTTTTCAGCAACGCCAAATATCAAAATTGTTTGTTACTGGTTTTATTGTTGTCATCACGTACAGCCTTGCCAGTAAAACATGTTGATATTTTCTGGGACTGAAAAGTGCATATAGTAAATCTTACTATAGAGAATATTTGACTCATCTAACGTTTCCTTTCACACCCATCGTGATGCGGTCGGTGTGATAGAGAGATGTTTGACGAAAAATTACATACACCAGGTGGAATTACAATAACTTCTGACTTTAATTTTTCATGTCGTTTTGGAGAATAACTGTGAAATTTAAATATGTTTTACACTTGTATTGGGCTGTTATTGTTATCATACATTTGAGTTGTATTTAATACAATAATTTTAACACACAAAACGAAATGCCGTTGTTGTTATTTTGTTCGTTGTTTTGAACCATTGCCTCTATCTGGTATTAGTAAAGCAATTCTTTTCAACATCCAAACGTTCATATCACACCAGGCCAAATGTCAGAAAAAAACTCTAGTTATAATAATTAAGTAAAAATATAGAAAAGTATTATATGAGGGTTGCTATTTATATTTCGGGAATAGCAAATAATAACAAACATTTTTATATGAAAATGGCTATGTTGTTTTACAAAATATTCCCCTTGATGATCAATACACTTTTGCATTCGTTCAAACTAGTGAATTCAAAACCGAAATCGGTTAAGCGAATTTCGGCAGGTTAACCATATGTCGGTTCTCTAAAAATTTCTGTATTCGAAGAAGCGGTTTCAGCGGTTATTTCAAGTCGATTAACCGGTTTTTATACAACTGTTATAACGGGGACATGGGACTGTCCGTGGGAGGTGTAAAGTTTCTGATTGCCATTCACTTGGGAGTGGCCAGAAATGATTCCTTCATTGGGCAGTCCAAGCAGCTCACTACTTCCACGCAGTATGTCCTGGGCAAAGGCTTTTCGGAAACCTCCGTTAGCTAGCTAGAGTGAGAAGGCGAAACAAATGAGCATCAAATCAGGTTTAGTAGGTGACTGAAGCTCATCAAACAATCGGGCACATTCTTTTGTCCTTAGAAGGCGGATGAGCTAAACATACGGGCCAACGGCGGATAGAAACTAAAAGAAGAAAATCCAGGTTAAACATATCGCATCCTGGTCAGCGTCTGATCCATAATGGGCGGCTGCAATCAAATATCCTGGCAGTAGGTAAAATGCAAAAACACGGTGGGCTGACAGTGAAAATACGAACGAACAAGAAAACATAAACAACCCCTATTTGTTGACGACCCCCGCAACTGTTATAAGGACCACGATTTCCGGATATGCACTTGGAATGTAAGAACTCTATATAGATCCGGTGCAAGTATCCAACTGGCAGATGTCCTCGAAAGTTATAAGGCTGACATTACCGCTATCCAGGAAATGCGATGGACAGGACATGGCTTCACAAGAAAGGGAAACTGCGATATATACTACAGTTGCCATAAAAAAAAACATGAATTTGGTTGTAAATTTGTAGTTGGCAAAAGACTGCGACATCTAGTCTCTAGGTTCAATCCTGTGAGTGAACGCATAGCCACAATCCACATAAAAGCGAAATATTTTTATATTTCCCTAATTTGTGTGCATGCCCCGACAGAAGAGAAAGATGATGATGCAAAATACATATTCTATGAGCTCCTAGAGGAAACGTATGACCGCTGCCCTGGCCATGACATTAAGATTGTACTAGGAGTTTTTAATGCCAAAGTAGGAAGGGAGAATGTGTTTAATCCAACTATTGGCAATTTCAGTCTACATACTGACAGTTCCGACAACGGTATGAGACGGATTGACTTTGCCGCGGCAAAAAACATGGTCATTACTGGTACAAGATTCCAGCATAAAGACATCCACAAGGCTACTTGGGTATCCCCTGATCTAAGAACTAAGAACCAAATTGATCACGTGGTAATTGACGGAAGGCACTCATTCAGTGTAATGGACGTACGAGTGATCAGAGGAGCTAACATCGATTCTGATCACTACCTGGTAGCAGCAAAGGTTCGCACAAGATTAAGTAGAGCGAAAATCGTATTAAACCAGACGCAGAGGAAGCTGGACATCGGAAAGCTGCATTTACCAGAGGTAGCCACAGCCTACTCAAGGAAGCACTCACAACTTTTGCCACAGAACCCACCATCTCCCGATGACGATCCTGATGCGCAGTGGTATAAAAACTGCCGCAACAACCGTACTTGGTTTCGAAAAACCACTTCGCAATAGACCGTGGTACGGTGAAGAGTGTCGCATTGCAAATGACGAAAAGAACGCTGCACGTATGGTAATGCTTCAGTCAATTGCAACGCGAGCTGCAACTAAGCGGTATAGAGAGAAAAGAAAGGAGGTAAACCGTCTCTTTAGGCGTAAGAAACGGCAGTGGAGAAAGCGCGAGAGTGAGAAAATTGAGACATACAGAAGGAAGATCGAAGCCCGAAAATTCTGCCGAAAGGTTGGAAACGGAACTAATGAACATGGTTCAGGGCCCCCCTTCTGTAAGGACAAGGACGGGAATCTCGTCGCAGATGTGCAGACCATGTTGGGAATATGGAGAGAGCATTTCTCCGCGCTACTAGTACCTGAGATATCCAATGACGATGGGACAATCGATCACAATATGGACGACGACGTCGATTGCCCCCTCCTAACCAAGACGAGGTCAGAACAGCTATTGCCCGGCTTAAGAACAACAAATCCGCGGGAGCCGATGGATTACCGGCGGAGCTGTTTAAGGCTGGCGGCAATGAGCTGATAAGGTGCATGCATCAGCTCATTAGCAAAATTTGGTTAGATGAATGCATGCCCGGCGATTGGAGTCTCAGTGTACTACGTCCCATATTTAAAAAAAGGTGACCCGAGTATCTGTGCCAACTACCGTGGAATAAGCCTTTTATCTAGCATATAAGGTTCTATCAAGTATAATGTACGAAAGACTAAAACCAGTTATCGCTGTCCTGATTGGACCATACCAGTGTGGCTTTAGGCTTGGAAAATCCACAAGTCACCAGATTTTCACGCGACGCCACATCCTGGAGAATACCCACGAAAAATAAGTCGACACCTATCATCTATTTGTCGTTTACAAGGCGGCCTTTGATAGCTCGATACGGGAGAAACTCTATGAAGCAATGTCTGAGCTTGGTATTCCTGCAAAACTCATACGCCTTTGCAGGATGACCTTGACGAACACTAAATCCGCAGTGAAAGTTGGTAAGGATCTTACCGAACCTTTCGAAACTAAGCGAGGCCTCAGGCAAGGCGACACCCTATCGTGCGCTTTCTTTAACATCTTAATGGAGATCATTATGAGAAAAGCTGCAGTCAACATGAATAAAACCATCATCAGCAAAATTCACATGCTGCACGCGTATGCTGATGATATAGATATCATTGGGCGCACAATTAGAGAAGTTACTGCGGTTTTTTCGAGAATTGAGAAGGAGTCAGCAAAAGTGGGTCTGACGGTAAATGAGGACAAGACAAAATTAATGGTTTCAACGAACAGGGCCTCCACGCGATTAGACCACAGCGTGAACGTTGATAACCGTTATAACTTCGAGGTAGTGGACGAATTTATATACCTCGGATCTGCCGTGAACAAAAACAACAACGTCAGCCTTGAGATCAAGCGAAGAATTGTGCTTGCGAATAGATGTTATGTTGGGCTAAGCAAGCACTTTAGAGATAAAGCCCTCTCTCGAGTAGCAAAAGTCCAGCTGTACCAGACTCTCATTCAACCTGTCTTGCTTTATGGCACAGAATCCTGGGTCCTATCGCAAGCAGACGAAACATCTGTAGGAGTCTTCGAGAGACAAATACTCCGAAAAATTTATGGCCCTATAGTGCACAACGGCGAGTATCGGCGACGCATGAATCATGAGCTGTATGAGCTTTATCCTGACATTGACATAGTTAAGCGGATCAAGATAACGCGATTGCGCTGGCTAGGTCATGTGAGTAGAATGGATGAAGACGAACCAGCACGAAGGGTTTTCGAAACCGAACTCGAAGGAAGACGAAAAATAGGACGACCAAGACTCCGCTGGAGGGATCAGGTTGACGAATCCCTGCGTACACTTGGTATTGCCAACTGGAGAAATAAAGCAAAAGATCGAACTGGTTGGCGAAATATGTTATCTTCGTTTTGTAAGGTCCCTGACCCCCCGGGGTTGTCCGTGACCGGATAAGTAAGTAAGTAAGATATAACAACGCAGAATTACATACCTAAACTCCTTTTTCAAAGCTCACAGTGGTTACTGACTGATCCCATCAGACAGACACAAAAACTTTGCCAACGAATTATTTCGCCAATAATTTGCAGAAATAAAATGTCCAGTGGCAATATAAGTCATATCTGTCAACTTCGATCTACATGTAAGTTCCGGAGCTAACTCAAACTGTAAGAAATCTACGATATAAATTCGATAGAAATAGAATGTCATCAACGCGCAGTTTGTGGATCAATTTGTGAAACGAGTTCGCCAATCCAGGTCCAGATTGGTCAAAATACTCTAACTCTTGGACGTGCTCGCCCAGTGGAAAATATCGCCGCTGTAGCTGAAAGTGTTCGAACAGCCGTCGACATCACCTCGCCACCGTACGTAGAAATAATTATCATATTTTCCGATGAAGCTCATTTTCACCTCTGGGGCTACGTTAACAAATAAAATTGTCGCATTTGGGGCTCGAAAAATCTACTCGTCGTCGAGGAGAAGCCGACGCATTCACATCGAGTGACTGTTGGGTGTGGTTTTTGGCATGGCGGCGTATTTATTTATTATTATTTATTTATTTGTGTTCGTTATTCACATCCCAGCTAGCATTTTGAAAATTTTCTGATCACAGATGAGTCTTTTATGACTCCGCTGCGCGATTAAAAAAGCGGAATATGCGCGCATTTTCTGAACATAAAAGATACTTTTGTCGGGAGAAAAACGTGACTACCCGCGGCTCTTCTTGAGAAGTCATTTATGAGTCTTTTTCTATATTAGTTTCGAATCATTTTCGAACCCTTTTCGAGTTGTATTTAAGTCTTTTTTGAGTCGTTTTCTGATCATTTATTAGTCTTATTTTACTTCATTTGTGACTCTTTTTCGAGTCGTCTTTCAGTCATTTGGGGCTCTTTTTTATATCATTTATGACTGTAATTTGAGTCATTTATCAGTCGTATTTCTAATCGTATGAAACTCTTCTTCGACTATTTTTCAGTCGGCTTTCTGAGTCTTACGTTCACACTAAAAAAAACAAATATTAATTTCATATTCGTGTGTCAAAGTTTATTTAAAAGAAAATAATTGTTTTTCATTAAAAATAGTTTTTTTTAAGTAAAGTTTTTCTTACAAATTAACTAAAAACATTCTAGGTTTTTAATAATACTTTTTTTTAATTATTATTTATACATATATCAAAAAACTAAAAAATTATTTTGTACATTTTTCCATTTGTACTTTAAAGTCTTTATAAAAAAAAGGAATTACTTTCATAAAAATTATATAACATAAATTGTTGGTAGATTAAAATAGACATGTGTACTTCAAAAAATCGTTAAAAAAAAACAAGTAAACTAATGTTTACGTTTTCTTTTTGTCACTCTATCTTTAGCATGCACAAAATGCTTTTGTAGAATAACATTCATATCTTTATCGGTGCTTTTATATTTAAGATGGCAAATATCTGAAACAAAATATTTACGTTATTTCCTTTTCATTACATTTAATTATTATTTGTATTAGAAATATGAACTTACTTTTAATTGTCGTTATGAGAAAGCACTTTTCGGCACTAGGCTTAGTGCTGGTCCCCTTCCAGCTGTGTAATGCTGCTAATTCATCCGAATAAACTTTGCGAACTGCAGCTCTAAGAAATTGTGCGGATCCTTCACCGCCGGTTTTTGCAATAAACTCTTTCTGAAAAGTGTAAAAGGTTATAAGAAATTTATATGAGTAATTATAGCTTGTAAGTTAGGAATTAGCTTATTTGTTTAGTTTTTTCTATACTCCAAATTGTTTGAGTTTTTCCTCATTCTGCTGAACTAAAGAATTGAAAATATTTAAGTCGTTTATTTCAGTGAATGGAAGGTTTTGGGTGTCATTGAGTTCGTCCACTATTAAGTTTTGACCATGGTGTTTTCGACTTT
This sequence comes from Phaonia tiefii, assembly GCA_963931995.1. Classification (NCBI taxonomy): domain Eukaryota; kingdom Metazoa; phylum Arthropoda; class Insecta; order Diptera; family Muscidae; genus Phaonia; species Phaonia tiefii. The sequence goes on along the minus strand of OZ008371.1, from coordinate 94,969,332 downwards.
CTAATTTAACGGTAACAACTTCTTCTGTTAATTTTATAAATTGCCGCTTGTTGCCTTCCTTCAACTCCATCATTTCTTTTTTTAAATCTATAACTTCGGTTTTTAATGAAGCTATTTCATTCCGCAGTTCCATTATTAAATTTACAATTCTATCGGATTGGGGGACGTACACATTTTGCAATGTAAAAAAGATCTTCTGGAAAACTGGATTTTTTTTTATATCTTCCGGGGATGAACGAAGGAAAAAAGGCAATATGTTACAACAACATCAACAAACCTGTACATTAGACCGTCTCAGTTTTTATACTTTTTTCGAAATTCCTTCATGAACATCGATTTTCTTAATCTACTCCAAAAACCAAGAATTTTGGTGTATAACACGTAAATATTTATGAACGGGAAGTGGTCTCTCAAATCGTTTTTTCGTTTTTTAGGCAAAATGGCTTTTTCCCAAAAAATTAAAAAATCTTGCTTTAGTAATTTGCCTCTAACTCAAGCAGTTCTTAACGGATTTGAACCTAATTAAATGCATTACAAAGCTTATTAACTTTCCTAAATATTTCTTAAAGCAACATTGCCATTTTGTTCGATGGTTTTTATTCGTAGCATTACAAATTCAGATTTTCAAATACGAACTTATAATTCTTTTTTAATTTTTGCTTACCTTTTGTTATATAAAAATTGAACGAATATTCTGTAAATGCAGTATGGTAGGAAATTTTAAAATAAAGATTTTGGTATAAATAACAGTGGCATTCTGTTAAAAAAACTACAGTTTTAGTCGAAATAATGAAATGACTAAAGTTGTTTATTTGTAAATTTGCTTCATAAATACATTAATATATTTTTAATTTTTTTCAAATTTGCTAAAATTGTACTTATTTTTCCATCACTAGTGTGTTCTTGTCAAACTAGTCTAAGAAGGAAAATTAGTCGCAGCTAACTTCACTGCACAGAAAAATATTTGTGAATTATCATAAAGCTTTCAACTGTTTGTTTACATATTTTTATTATAAATTGCATTGCGATTTAAAAGATGTCTACAATCAAAGAAAATAAATTTCAGCCTTGGATAATTGGTTTGTATTTTCAATTCAAAGTGGTGAGTTATTTTATTCCCGAAAATTTGTCTCTTAGTTCCAAACACTTTTTTGTCAAGACGTCAAATTCCCACAGTAAGGGATGCGCTTGGTAGACTGCTTTATTTAATAGTAAAAGACAAGAAATTTAAGAGTGATGCGTCTCTAACTGTTGCGGGTGAAATTCTTGACATCTGGCGAAGTATTCGTAAAGATTCAAATTTGCATAATAAAAATTATGTTTCAAGAAAACTAAAAACATTGCATACAGCTTACGTAAAAGTAAAAGCCAACATAAATCGGAAAAATGTAAGGAGTCGAAACGTAAAGTGGATTTTATAAAGCGGTTAGATTCTATTTTTGTCGTATGCAAGACCAAAAGTGTGTTACCAGCTGATGGGACTGTTAATAAAAAAAGCTAAAAAGCAGCCATTTATTGTCTGGTGATTCATTCAGCGAAGAAGATTTGGACTATAAACCTCCAAGGCCTCAGCGAAAGTCGAAACGCAAAATAACACCGCAACTTGTTGCAAGCGTAGACCATGCAGGGTTGAGCAGCTCCAATGCGGCAAATGTAATTTTATCAACTGCTCACTATTTAAATATAGATCCAAAAGATGTTGCGGTTTCACGAGCAACAATTCATAGACAACGTAGATCGATGCGAAGTCACATCCGGGATAATGTGAAAAACACATTTTGCGCAAATTTGGCCGATGCCTTCTTTGTTTTGCATTGGGATGGAAAAATTCTACCAAAATGGCATGGCGTCGATGGTAAAACTGATATGCTTGCTATGGTACTTACAAATGTATCAAATACAAAAATATTGGGCGTTGCTGAAATTAGAAAGGGCACTGCCGAAGAGCAATTTCAGGCAATTACAAAAACCATTGATGATTGGGAAATTGAACCTTTTATTAAAGGAATATGCTTTGACACAACAAACATAATATTAACCCTTGCTTGCAGACATCACGTTCTAGAAGTATTATTGTCAGGCGTATAGTGCTCGGCAATGAAAGAAAAAAGCACGTCACCAGACATAACTCTTTTCGTGAAAATTAAATCGCAATGGAACTCGCTAGATCTTTCAAAAATAGAGCCTGGCATCAACAATTCAAGAATAGCCTCTTACTTACTTATCCGGTCTCGGACAACCCCGGGGGGTCAGGGACCTTACAAAACGAAGATAACATATTTCGCCAACCAGTTCGATCTTTTGCTTTATCTCTCCAGTTGGCAATACCAAGTGTACGCAGGGATTCGTCAACCTGATCCCTCCAGCGGAGTCTTGGTCTTCCTATTTTTCGTCTTCCTTCGAGTTCGGTTTCGAAAAGCCTTCGCGCTGGTTCATCTTCATCCATTCTACTGACATGGCCTAGCCAGCGCAATCGCGTTATCTTGATCCGCTTAACTATGTCAATGTCAGGATAAAGCTCATACAGCTCATGATTCATGCGTCGCCGATACTCGCCGTTGTGCACTATAGGGCCATACATTTTTCGGAGTATTTTTCTCTCGAAGACTCCTACAGATGGTTCGTCTGCTTGCGATAGGACCCAGGATTCTGCGCCATAAAGCAAGACAGGTTGAATGAGAGTCTGGTACAGCTGGACTTTTGTTACTCGAGAGAGGGCTTTATCTCTAAAGTGCTTGCTTAGCCCAAAATAGCATCTATTCCCAAGCACAATTCTCCGTTTGATCTCAAGGCTGACGTTGTTGTTTTTGTTCACGGCAGATCCGAGGTATATAAATTCGTCCACTACCTCGAAGTTATAACGGTTATCAACGTTCACGCTTTGGTCTAATCGCGTGGAGGCCCTGTTCGTTGAAACCATTAATTTTGTCTTGTCCTCATTCACCGTCAGACCCACTTTTGCTGACTCCTTCTCAATTCTCGAAAAAACCGCAGTAACTTCTCTAATTGTGCGCCCAATGATATCTATATCATCAGCATACGCGAGCAGCATGTGACTTTTGCTGCTGATGGTTTTATTCATATTGACTGCAGCTTTTCTCATAATGATCTCCATTAAGGTGTTAAAGAGATCGCACGATAGGGTGTCGCCTTGCCTGAGGCCTCGCTTAGTTTCGAAAGGTTCGGTAAGATCCTTACCAACTTTCACTGCGGATTTGGTGTTCGTCAAGGTCATCCTGCAAAGGCGTATGAGTTTTGCAGGAATACCAAGCTCAGACATTGCTTCATAGAGTTACTCCCGTATCGGACTATCGAAGGCTGCTTTATAATCGATAAATAGATGATAGGTGTCGATTTGTTTTTCGTGTGTCTTCTCCAGGATTTGGCGTAGCGTGAAAATCTGGTCAGTTGTCGATTTTCCAGGCCTAAAGCCACACTGGTATGGTCCAATCAGGTCAGCGATAATTGGTTTTAGTCTTTCGCACATTATACTTGATAGAACCTTATATGCTATGGATAAAAGGCTTATTCCACGGTAGTTGGCACAAATACTCGGGTCACCTTTTTTAAATATGGGACATAGTACACTGAGACTCCAATCGCCGGGCATGCATTCATCTAACCAAATTTTGCTAATGAGCTGATGCATGCACCTTATCAGCTCATCGCCGCCAGCCTTAAACAGCTCCGCCGGTAATCCATCGGCTCCTGCGGCTTTGTTGCTCTTAAGCCGGGCAATAGCTGTTCTGACCTCGTCTTGGTTAGGAGGGGGGCAATCGACGTCGTCGTCCATATTGTGATCGATTGTCCCATCGTCATCGGATATCTCAGGTACTAGTAGCGCGGAGAAATGCTCTCTCCATATTCCCAACATGCTCTGCACATCTGCGACGAGATTTCCGTAGCCTCTTGCATCGATAAATAAAGTCAAGCCCATCTCAAAAGTATGATAAAAAACCAACTTTCTATTCAAAAGTCACCAAGGAAAGATTATACAGAGCTTTTGGAGCTGCGTCTAATATTTTTAGGTGAAACAACTTTCAAAAATTAACCAGTCAAAGTTCGCCTTCCTGGAGCATTGCACCGTGCTAGATTTATGTCCCGAAACCAAATCCAAACCATTTCGAAACCAAATTAAACTATCGGGTAAATTGAAAATATTTTACAAAACATCGAAAATAAAATTAAAGTTTTTATTTTTTTAATTTAGATGATGAGTTGCGTGGTTTCACTGAGTTCAATATTTTTCTGGTCAAAATTTACGTTGAGCATTGGTTTAAGTGCACGTTAGCAACACATGCCGCATCAAACGATATTTTTTTGATACAACAAATCCAGCAATATAGCAAAATAAATTTTTCCGTGGCGGAGGCTGCCTTGAAAATAACGTCACGCCACTTATGGTATTTAAGTGAAATAGCGATTGGCTTATCTTTTTTTGATCCGAGACATTCACTAAATACGTTGGACGAAATGGCATCCGCTTTAAATATTCCAAGGGATCAGCAAAATTTGTTTCGTTATAAGTGTTTTGACGTAGAATACGTCTTACCTTACGGTATGAGGAGTCATGTCAGGGTTTTATTGTTGTAATCTTTATTTCATTGAATTTGAGGAAACGGCTAGATGAATTTTTTTAAAATTTTTTTTGTAGGTAAATGAAGATGTTATCTTTCGTTTGATATGCATTTCATATTGGTTGATATATTTCTAGTATTTTAATTTCTCAAATGAAAATTGTTTAAACACATACACTCAAACATATGTGTGGTGTTTGGTTGAGTGTTTTTGGTTGCTCAACATTGCTTAGGAACATGTATCTAGTAAAAAGTGAAACGAACAGCAAGCTAATGTTGCTTGGCAACATGTATCTAGTAAAAAGTGAAAGCTTCAATAAAGCTGTTGTAACATTAATTTTGAATTGTAAAGCGTAAAGCTTTCACACAACGCTCGAATGCTAATGCGAAGACTCGATAAGGTAAACCTTTTTTAATATTAGGGCGGCCCTCTCAACATTCGCAGAACTTATTTCAATAAAAATATTAATTAAAATACATTAATTAAATTAAGTTTAAAAAAATTGAACATAATATTTTTTTTTTTAAACGGACTTGAATCAGATGCCGTTGGTAAATATAAAAATTACAGCAGACAGTTGTCCCTGCAGGCTCTGTCAGAGACACGGCCATTAAGTTTAACGTAGAATACGCCATCCGATAAGACAGAAAACATATATGGGTGATTGTTCGGAAATTGTCATTTTCTCGTCCTTTGAATTTTCCCACCCTAAAATGGTCGAATGGTGATTAAATTGCGACATGTTCCCGAAGCTACGATGGTACTCTATTATGTCCATGAAACACATTCCATTCTGAACCGTGTAAGTCGGTTTTAGGGAGAAAAAACTGTTCAAAATGTCACAACCATGGCCTGTCCACCGTATCGAATTCAGGACTTCAGCAGTAATATCCGTCAAGGACGTGGCTTGAAAGAAGTTACCTGCATATATGTTCTAAGGGACATTTAGATTTACAATTCTACGCAAAAAAATTGGAGGAATATGCACGCCATGGTTAGAACGGTCCACGAAGTCTGTCCAACAGTTTTGTCAGAATTTTGTACAATTTGAATTCGACTGTGGTGGCGCCATCTCCGGGGTTTCAATATGACCCACTTGCTGGCATTTTGGAGTGGAGGGGGTAGTGGCAGTATTTACACCGGCAGAAGTCAACACACGCACATGTATACGAAGGGGAATTCAATTCGAAAAAGTGAAAAGCTAAGTCACAAAATAATACGTCACAACCGTTCTCTTATGATTCACATATGCCGTACGATATTTACGCTTGATTCCCGGTTATGAAAGTAATATTTCATTGCCTGAACTTCATTGTCTTTGGAACTTGTCGAATTCCAAACCGGTCTGGAGCACGGTTAGGTTAAACACTGAAAGTCACAACCGTGGCTGTCACAACCGTGTCATATAGTTTCTAATACTGACTAAAATTGATAAATAATGGTTTCTTGACACTGAATGATTAATGTGGAGTAGGCTGTTGCAAAGACCTGACAACACAGTAGGCTTTTGCGAAGACCTGGCAACACAGTAGGCTTTTGCGAAGACCTGGCAAAACGAGAGTGAAGTATTTGACATATCTTGTGGCAATCGTCAGTCGTGTGTAGGTCGTGAAAGGTATTAGTCTATTGGCGAAGTTATCTAAATAAATTAGTTAAAACATTAACGTTCACGCTTTGGTCTAATCGCGTGGAGGCCCTGTTCGTTGAAACCATTAATTTTGTCTTGTCCTCATTCACCGTCAGACCCACTTTTGCTGACTCCTTCTCAATTCTCGAAAAAACCGCAGTAACTTCTCTAATTGTGCGCCCAATGATATCTATATCATCAGCATACGCGAGCAGCATGTGACTTTTGCTGCTGATGGTTTTATTCATATTGACTGCAGCTTTTCTCATAATGATCTCCATTAAGGTGTTAAAGAGATCGCACGATAGGGTGTCGCCTTGCCTGAGGCCTCGCTTAGTTTCGAAAGGTTCGGTAAGATCCTTACCAACTTTCACTGCGGATTTGGTGTTCGTCAAGGTCATCCTGCAAAGGCGTATGAGTTTTGCAGGAATACCAAGCTCAGACATTGCTTCATAGAGTTACTCCCGTATCGGACTATCGAAGGCTGCTTTATAATCGATAAATAGATGATAGGTGTCGATTTGTTTTTCGTGTGTCTTCTCCAGGATTTGGCGTAGCGTGAAAATCTGGTCAGTTGTCGATTTTCCAGGCCTAAAGCCACACTGGTATGGTCCAATCAGGTCAGCGATAATTGGTTTTAGTCTTTCGCACATTATACTTGATAGAACCTTATATGCTATGGATAAAAGGCTTATTCCACGGTAGTTGGCACAAATACTCGGGTCACCTTTTTTAAATATGGGACATAGTACACTGAGACTCCAATCGCCGGGCATGCATTCATCTAACCAAATTTTGCTAATGAGCTGATGCATGCACCTTATCAGCTCATCGCCGCCAGCCTTAAACAGCTCCGCCGGTAATCCATCGGCTCCTGCGGCTTTGTTGCTCTTAAGCCGGGCAATAGCTGTTCTGACCTCGTCTTGGTTAGGAGGGGGGCAATCGACGTCGTCGTCCATATTGTGATCGATTGTCCCATCGTCATCGGATATCTCAGGTACTAGTAGCGCGGAGAAATGCTCTCTCCATATTCCCAACATGCTCTGCACATCTGCGACGAGATTTCCGTAGCCTCTTGCATCGATAAATAAAGTCAAGCCCATCTCAAAAGTATGATAAAAAACCAACTTTCTATTCAAAAGTCACCAAGGAAAGATTATACAGAGCTTTTGGAGCTGCGTCTAATATTTTTAGGTGAAACAACTTTCAAAAATTAACCAGTCAAAGTTCGCCTTCCTGGAGCATTGCACCGTGCTAGATTTATGTCCCGAAACCAAATCCAAACCATTTCGAAACCAAATTAAACTATCGGGTAAATTGAAAATATTTTACAAAACATCGAAAATAAAATTAAAGTTTTTATTTTTTTAATTTAGATGATGAGTTGCGTGGTTTCACTGAGTTCAATATTTTTCTGGTCAAAATTTACGTTGAGCATTGGTTTAAGTGCACGTTAGCAACACATGCCGCATCAAACGATATTTTTTTGATACAACAAATCCAGCAATATAGCAAAATAAATTTTTCCGTGGCGGAGGCTGCCTTGAAAATAACGTCACGCCACTTATGGTATTTAAGTGAAATAGCGATTGGCTTATCTTTTTTTGATCCGAGACATTCACTAAATACGTTGGACGAAATGGCATCCGCTTTAAATATTCCAAGGGATCAGCAAAATTTGTTTCGTTATAAGTGTTTTGACGTAGAATACGTCTTACCTTACGGTATGAGGAGTCATGTCAGGGTTTTATTGTTGTAATCTTTATTTCATTGAATTTGAGGAAACGGCTAGATGAATTTTTTTAAAATTTTTTTTGTAGGTAAATGAAGATGTTATCTTTCGTTTGATATGCATTTCATATTGGTTGATATATTTCTAGTATTTTAATTTCTCAAATGAAAATTGTTTAAACACATACACTCAAACATATGTGTGGTGTTTGGTTGAGTGTTTTTGGTTGCTCAACATTGCTTAGGAACATGTATCTAGTAAAAAGTGAAACGAACAGCAAGCTAATGTTGCTTGGCAACATGTATCTAGTAAAAAGTGAAAGCTTCAATAAAGCTGTTGTAACATTAATTTTGAATTGTAAAGCGTAAAGCTTTCACACAACGCTCGAATGCTAATGCGAAGACTCGATAAGGTAAACCTTTTTTAATATTAGGGCGGCCCTCTCAACATTCGCAGAACTTATTTCAATAAAAATATTAATTAAAATACATTAATTAAATTAAGTTTAAAAAAATTGAACATAATATTTTTTTTTTTAAACGGACTTGAATCAGATGCCGTTGGTAAATATAAAAATTACAGCAGACAGTTGTCCCTGCAGGCTGTGTCAGAGACACGGCCATTAAGTTTAACGTAGAATACGCCATCCGATAAGACAGAAAACATATATGGGTGATTGTTCGGAAATTGTCATTTTCTCGTCCTTTGAATTTTCCCACCCTAAAATGGTCGAATGGTGATTAAATTGCGACATGTTCCCGAAGCTACGATGGTACTCTATTATGTCCATGAAACACATTCCATTCTGAACCGTGTAAGTCGGTTTTAGGGAGAAAAAACTGTTCAAAATGTCACAACCATGGCCTGTCCACCGTATCGAATTCAGGACTTCAGCAGTAATATCCGTCAAGGACGTGGCTTGAAAGAAGTTACCTGCATATATGTTCTAAGGGACATTTAGATTTACAATTCTACGCAAAAAAATTGGAGGAATATGCACGCCATGGTTAGAACGGTCCACGAAGTCTGTCCAACAGTTTTGTCAGAATTTTGTACAATTTGAATTCGACTGTGGTGGCGCCATCTCCGGGGTTTCAATATGACCCACTTGCTGGCATTTTGGAGTGGAGGGGGTAGTGGCAGTATTTACACCGGCAGAAGTCAACACACGCACATGTATACGAAGGGGAATTCAATTCGAAAAAGTGAAAAGCTAAGTCACAAAATAATACGTCACAACCGTTCTCTTATGATTCACATATGCCGTACGATATTTACGCTTGATTCCCGGTTATGAAAGTAATATTTCATTGCCTGAACTTCATTGTCTTTGGAACTTGTCGAATTCCAAACCGGTCTGGAGCACGGTTAGGTTAAACACTGAAAGTCACAACCGTGGCTGTCACAACCGTGTCATATAGTTTCTAATACTGACTAAAATTGATAAATAATGGTTTCTTGACACTGAATGATTAATGTGGAGTAGGCTGTTGCAAAGACCTGACAACACAGTAGGCTTTTGCGAAGACCTGGCAACACAGTAGGCTTTTGCGAAGACCTGGCAAAACGAGAGTGAAGTATTTGACATATCTTGTGGCAATCGTCAGTCGTGTGTAGGTCGTGAAAGGTATTAGTCTATTGGCGAAGTTATCTAAATAAATTAGTTAAAACATTAAAATAGTGCGTTTTATTCAATTGATAATTGATGGCAGTCACTACCGTGGCATCGGAATACCGTCAATGCTCCATAACTTCGATTGCTTTGGTGTTGTAGTATATTGATCTTCAGATCATACTTTTGGACCATGATAACATTCAGAAACGTAAAAAAATGGTACTGCAGACAAATCGAGGTTTGGAAAAATTGGTATCTGAAAAATAACAATTTCCGAACAATCACCCATATAACAATAAATGATAAATAATATAAGCAAATGAATTTATTGTTATATATGTTTTCTGTCTTATCGGATGGCGTATTCTACGTTAAACTTAATGGCCGTGTCTCTGACACAGCCTGCAGGGACAGTCCGTGGCCGAAGGCCTCGGACAACTGTCTGCTGTAATTTTTTTTCAAAAAAGCTAACCTCAAAATCGTTGACCTGGTGGCAGAGAACACAAAAATGTTTTTCGATATTATTGGAATCAATTATGACTTTATTCAAAGTCCATCTTCCTTTTGGTGTGAAAATGAAAATTTCCAAAAAATTGAACAGTTTGCAATAAACTTAACAGTAGTTAACGACACTGCTGAGCGCGCAATTGGCCTTCTAAAAACCGTCAACAACACACTAGTGATGGAAAACAGTGAGGAAAATGATTTGATTCAAGTCATCGAGCATTTTCACAAAACGCATCCAAACTCCAACAAAAGTACAATTTTAGCAAATTTGAAAATATAAAAAACCAACATCAATCTCTTCTTACTTTATATTAATGTATTTATGAAATTGATGCAAATTTACAAAAAAAAACAACTTTAGTCATTTCATCATTTCGACTAAAACTGTAGGTTTTCTTAAGAGAATGCTACTGTTATTTACACCAAAATCTTTATTTTAAAATTTCCTACCATACTGCATTTACAGAATATTCGTTCAATTTTTATATAACGAAAGGTAAGCAAAAATTAAAAAAGAATTATAAGTTCGTATTTGAAAATCTGAATTTGTAATGCTACGAATAAAAACCATCGAACAAAATGGCAATGTTGCTTTAAGAAACATTTAGGAAAGTTAATAAGCTTTGCAATGCATTTAATTAGGTTCAAATCCGTTAAGAACTGCTTGAGTTAGAGGCAAATTACTAAAGCAAGATTTTTTCATAATTTGGGAAAAAGCCATTTTACCTAAAAAACGAAAAAACGATTTGAGAGACCACTTCGCGTACATCAATATTTAAGTGTTATACACCAAAATTCTTGGTTTTTGGAATAGATTAAGAAAATCGATGTTCATGAAGGAATTTCGAAAAAAAATGAAAAGTGAGACGGTCTACTGTACATATAAAATATTTTAAAAACATTACCTAGAGTGTGCAATAGCTGGACCCGACACCTTTGCACGTCACTGGAATAGTTGGAGTTCTTATAGAGTTCGACTTTTAGTTAATGGCAAAACTAGCATGAAACGTCATTTAATAGACATTATCATTAATCAAACGTAATTTATGCAGCATGCAACATCATCAACCAAACGTCCATAAATGGCATTTAAATGTATTTAAATTACTTCCGGTCACTTATCGCTTATTCTTTCATTACACTCTATTCTCTACTAGTAGTCCAACGCCAAGTCAGCTGTTTCGTCCAAACCCTCAGTTTCCAGTAATCAAACAAATCGAAAGGTACTAAAAGCAGTCGCATATTTCAATACAATTAATACACCATCATGCATGCAAGCTGATTACGCTAAAACAAAACGAGTTTGATATTTGCATGAGGGTGTATGATGAAATAAACACAGTTGGCACTAAATTTTCAAAAAGTAAACACACTTATGGCCAGTTTTTAAGTGGGTAGTAACTATCGGATTACTCAATCTGAATTCGAAGTTAATTAGAGGTTAACTTTGTATTTTGTTTTTTGTAAGTCGCCATATTGTTAACTATTATGGAAAAATATTGGGAAAAACGTGTTTTGGGATAAATACCAAAATAACAAAGGGGAACAAACAAAATGGAATTATGTAAAATAAGAAATAGATGCATAAAATCGAAGTCATTTTAACAAAAATGTGTAAAAAACTATATAGGCGCAACTATTTAACGATCTAGACTCAACGTATGAGTACAAAAACGCAAATCTGTAACATGACAGTCAGTAATTTGATTGCCAAAACAATATGGTTCTGACTATAAGTTAACCAACCAACATTCGGTGGTTAAATCATAGTTAAACAATGACTAAAAAACACAATTCCATGTTTAACCACAATTTAACTAAGAAACGAAGATCACAACTGACTGAAAAACTGGCCATTAGAGAACTAATTGGTTGAAAAGAGGTTGTAGCAACCGTAAATTCGGCTGTTACCACGGAATTGGGGTTGCCACAACCGAATTGAGGTTGTAACGAACGAATTTAGTCCTCACAACGGAAATTCTGTTGAAGTAACCTTGTTTCTTAATCGATTCGGTTGTGATAACCGATACAACGACCGAAATTCCACCAAATTCGGTTGAAGTAAGCGAATGTGGTATCAATTCGGGCGAAACAACCGAATTTGGTATCAATTCGGTTGTCACAACCGAATTTGATATCAATTCGAATGTCACAACCGAATTTGGCATCAATTCGGTTGAAACAACCGAATTTGGTATCAATTCGGTTCTAACTACCGAATTTGGTATCAATTCGGTCGCAATAACCGACTTAACTTTTAAGTCGGTTGCAACGACCGAATCCGGCGTCAATTCGGTTGCTGTAACTGAATTTCTCATGAATTCTTTGGGTACAACAGAATTTCATTTTAAACTTGATGTTTAAAATTATAAAAACAAATATTATATTAAAAGAAGTTAAACAACGTATAACACTGAGCAACAACGATTTTGTCCTAAGAACGCCACTATGTTTTTCGGATGTAGTTTGGTCTAAAACATGAAAAAAAAATATTAAAAAAATATCTGTCACGCCACTGAATTTTAAATGGTTAAAATCCAATTTGCGCCAGTTTGGTTACTCTTTAGCCCATATCTTGTGAACGGATGCTCTGCATATTTAGTTTAAGGTAGCAATCGAAAGATTATTAAACACCCATAATAATACATCTCTTCACTTGATCAAACCGTTTGAGCACAATTTAGAAAAATAATCAACGTTTCGGAAAAATTTCAAATTTCTTCGATATTCAAAAATCACGTAAAAATAGTAAAATCGATTTTAAAAATCTACAAAAATATTACGTACGTGTGCTATACTCCAACGAAATTTTTGAGACAGAAATGGAGAAAAGCGGTGTATAAATGCGGATTTTACTACAATTTTATTGAATTTACTCATATATGCAGTTTTCCTCACTTACGATACAAAACCGTAAGCTGTGGATTAGTGGTTACAAAATTGATATTTTTGACTCATTTTACATGTGTACACTGCGAGTGATATATACGGTGTAGTAGTTTGAATATTACTAAAATGTTCAGATATGAAAACTAGTGGCATTTCATAATATCTACACCGAACGAAAAATGGCGTTCTAAATTTAAGTAACAAATTCTCATTTTTAGCTAAAATCGTACTTAAAAATGTAAGTACGTTCATTCTTGATTCAAGTACAAAACGGACTAGGCTCAAAAAATGAAGCATAAAAAGGATTATAATAAGCAAACAATACTTGAAATCGAGTAAACATATCTCAGCAAGAAAATAAAGCCTAAAAATGGCATAGAATGAGAAGAACGCTCTTATATCTAGCTCTGAGAGTGAAAAAAATCATTGAGCAAAACCAAATTTACTCTCTCAATCACTCATTTGTTTCTTGGTAAGTATGGATTACTTGATGTAAGTAAGAAATTCTTACTTTTAGTGTAAATTCTACTTGGAGTAAAACAAAGAACAACAAAATAAAATTTACTCTCTAAACCATTCTCGTTTGCTTGGAGGGTAAGTAATATTTGCAGTGTTGCCATTTGTTGAACAGGGTAAATCAGTGTCGACTTTCAAAAACCGGGAAAAGCACCATACATGGTTTTAAGTTGCCAATGACTCCTTAAAACGAAAATAATTTTACTGCTTCAGTTAAAATAATAGTAAAAATCATTGATAAATACAATCAGAAGCGAAACTAGAAAACTAACATTTAAACAATGAGCGCAAGCCCCAATCACGCATCGTCGGACGTAAGAGATCTCTGTTAATAGTGATTTTAACATCGTATTGGCAATAATGTTCATTTGCCTTGTTGAATTATGGTATCATAAAGAAGGTAATGTTACTTACTTAACAAGTGTCAAAGTAATTGCATTGTACGTACGCTTTTATGGAGAACAAATACTTCTGTATAAAGGTTAATGACATTATAAGCGATATTGTCAACCATATATATAAAAATTTTTAACCTACAAAAGAGGCTGCACATCAAACACGAAACGTGCAAACGAAACGACCTTGACAAGAGATTGCAGTATGAATTTCTCATACAATAAATGCATAACTCAAACAAATTAAACGGTCTCAAAAATTGAAAATTATTCAAAAAGGAAAAATAACCAGTTTTTGCGGGTTCCAAAGGGTTTTTAGACAAAGTAGTTAAATTCATACGGCAAAGTTTTTTTTTAATCTCTAACATTTTCAGCATGTTTGATGCCGTTAAGTGACAGAAGTCAAAATTTTAGTTATATATTCTTGCGATAGGATACACCGTTTTGGAGATATTGGTATATATTTATTTTACAGATTTTTTCATTTGCGCTATTTAAAATAAAAGTTTTCCATATGAATTAAACCTATAACCCTTTAAAGACGGGAGATATTAAAGTTAAAAAAAAACTTAACCCAGAAGTCAACCTTTGTTTTTCATACATAGGTTGTTTACCAATCGATAACTCTAAAAATAGTCTAGTTATCAAAAAAGCTAATTATTTTTAAGACGTCTATAAGAAAATACCATAAAATGTAATAAAATATCAATAAAGACACCTACTTGAAATAATGTTAAATTAGCTGTTTACTGTACACCACCTTAATTCAAAAGTTTCAAAAATTCAAAAGTTGAGGAGTTAGCGAGAAACAATACGAAGCGCATTGATTGTTATGTACATATGTATGTTCTTTGAGAGCTATGTGAATACTGTACTGCCAGCGTTATATAAATCCATAAACAATTTTATGTTTTTTTTTGGATTTGTTAATAAGGTTCTTATAAAATATTTCATATCTCGTGTGTCGTGCATCCTATTTTAAATCTAAGGTTATGATTGAAAATATCTTTCCAAACTTTACACCCATTTTGGTATCTAATTTTGCCTCTAAGTACTTATAATTCTTACTTTGATCTTACTATTTCGTAAAGTACTTTATACGTAATCCACTAAGAGCCATTAAGACAAAAATAATGATAACTATTCAAGAGGAGAAATTGGATATAAAGCAACATACATAGAGTTTGACAAAATAGTTCCAACCGTACCTTTCGATTTGAAATACGGTCCATTTTTATATACAAATTCATTTTTATATACATACTTATATGTAATTATATAATTACTGTAACTCGTGTTGCCTTTTTTAATTTTTAGATTGAAATAGATTTCGACGTTTTATACCCAGGCAAACGTCAGATGTTACTTTCTAAATGGGATATATTCAAAACTAAAATTTTGAACTATTATGAAGTATACATCCCTAATGAAGTGTGCAGACAGCAGCTGAACAAATTAAAAGAAACAAGGAATATAGGTATGTACTACAATTATTGTCTTTGGTATTAAATAAAATCAACTGACATTTTCTTTTCAGATTAACAAGATTACTTTATAACAATACTTTTAAATTTAATACTTCCATCTTCTGCTCGTTTCAAAAATACCGATGGAAGAAAAACAAAGAAAGTAACGATTGCTGATTCGCAGGAAAGTTTCGTGCTGATGTTAGCAACACTAAATGATTACAAACGAAAAATTGAGGAAATTGCTAATAAGTATTATTCCTCAGGACTTACGCTTCAGCCATTTCTCGTACTAGAAGGTAACGACTCTACCGTTCAAGGATTTTTCGTCTATTACGATAATAATTTATTAAAATTTGACTCCTTTATACAAAGCCTGGATATATGTTTTAAAATTTTCCATGTTTTGTCTTTAAAATATCCAATAAAATAAAAATCGCTATTGGTTTTTATTTTAAAAAGATTAAAACTAATTTTTATTATAAAATAACAAAAATCAAAATATAAATATAAATAATGTTGTCTTTCTCATTTAAATCAAGTAATGATCAGCCTTAAATCAAGTATATATCAGGCTTAAATGAAGTGTAGATAGAGTTTAAACCAAGAATACATATCACTTAAATTAAGTATAAAACACGCTCCAATTAAGTATAGAGAACGTTTAAATGAAGTACTGATCTGGCTTAAATCTAGTACAACTCAGGTTTAAATCAAGTACTGATCAAACCTAATTCAACCGTAAATATGACTTAAATCAAGTGTAGATCACACTTAAATTGAATACTGATCAGGCTTACATCGAGTAAAACTAAGGCTTAAATTAAATACGAATCGGGCTTAAATTAAGCACAGCTCTGGCTTAAATCAAGTACAAATCAGGCTTAAATTAAATGCCGATAAAGCTTAATTCAACCGCAAATATGGCGTAAAGCAAGTGTAGATCACACTTATATTAAATACAGATCAGGCTTACATCAAGTAAAACTAAGGCTTAAATTAAATACGAATCGGGCTTAAGTAAAGCACAGATCGGACTTAAATCAAGTCCCAATTTCACCTAAATCAAGTACACATCTGGTTTAAATTCAGTACGGATCTGGCTTAAATCAAGTACATATCACGTTTAAATCAAGAAAATATCGCATAAATTTTCGTACTTGAATCAAGAATTTTATACTTGGTTTAAGAAAAACCGTACTTACCATACTTTTGACACCGCTTTAGCTTGATTCAAGTAAAGTTTTCTCTATTTTTTTGTTCTGTGTACAAAAATTATAGTTTAAAATAAATCTTTTCAAACGAGTTGCATTATTTTTCGTTTAAATGTTTTTACTTTCAAATGTGATTCGAGTTCAGGCGCCATCTAGGTTTCAGTTATGTATATTTCATTTTTAATAAATTGTTGGTGGATCAAACATTAACAAGAGTTTGACTACATTTTTGTAAAAAGAAAAATAAATATATTTACATAAATATACCGTGTGAGAAAAAGACGCCACGAGTGCTTAGCTTGTAACTTGGTTTGAGAATATAGCTATAAGCAATTAACATGTGTGCCGTCTTTGTCTACCCCAGGATATTTTATGTAATTACGTCTCTACCTATATATAATGATAGTTGTTTGCGAATCACGTGCAGTTAGTGTCAGTTTTTTTGTTCAAAAAAGTTAATCACCAAAATGAATCAATTTTCAAACCAAATCTCGAAACAAAAAAAAGAACTAATGCGTGTTTAAATAATCCAAACGATTTTTGTTAAGTATGTGGTGAATATGTATGAAAGCATTTTCGTACTAAGGGTGTGTGCCAATCCGTGAAAGTTTCCTATGGTGAAAAAAAATTGTGTTGTGGTGAGAATACTTTTACTCTTTGCTGTGCCAAACCGAAAGTTTTTCCACAGTAGTAAAAATTTGACAGTTCGTAAGATGAAGGAAATTAAAGACGCGTCTGAAATATAATCATTTTTATAATGAATATTTGTAGAAAATATTTACCATTGCTTTTAGCAATTCTCCTACAGATTCGATCTTTGCAATCCTTTGATGCATTAACCTTTTCAGTACGAAAAAAAGAAGCCGCCAGGTAAGTGTTATTCATCATGTGTTGAAGTGTTTTATGCCAAAATTTGTTTCCCTTTAGGGCATGATATACATATATGCAACCTTCAGTACATTCTAAAGTGTTAATCAGCATCATGAATGGTGACAATAGAATGACAAAGATGCATTTAAGGCTGTCCTCTGGTGCCTTTAAAAAGATTGTGGAACATATTCCTAAAAAAAATCACGGGTGGTCTATCGAGTACGAAGTAATATGTTTTTTATACTGGATGGCATGTGGATGCAGCTATAGGGTTGTGGGCGGATTTTTAGGGATAAGTCGGTTCACCGCTAGAAACATTATCCTGAAAACTTTAGATGAAGTCCTTGCAATGCGACAACTTATAAACCATGGAAGTACAGAGGATTATGAGAGAAATGGATTAAAATTCTGCCAGAAAACGAAATCGCCTGCGTTTAATAAATTCGTTGGTGCTATTGACGGAACGCATATAAGAATTAAGTGTCCAGTGAATAAGCACGATGAATACATCAACCACAAAAAATATTACTCGATTCAGGCACAAGCAGTAGTGGATGGGGAATACAAATTCACCGATGTATTTATAGGGTATCCAGGATCGGTGCATGACACAAGAGTGTTTTTGAATAGCCCACTGTACGCAAAAGGTGACTATCCTCCACAAGGTTGGTTTTTGTTTGGCGATAAAGGCTACCCATGCCAGTTATCTCCTGTAGCAGTTATAACTCCATTTAAAGATCCTCTGACACCAGATCAAGCAAGGTTCAATCATTCGTTCAGCAAAGGAAGGATAATTGTAGAGGGCGCATTTGGCATTTTAAAAACTAGATGGCGAAACATAGTTAATAGAGAATTGGAGTTAAAAATTGAAAACTGCATTAAAACAACGTTCGCAGCATTTATTCTCCACAATATTTGCTTGCTTGAAGATAATTTTGATCCATCTACATTCATAAATGAATACGAGGATGTTGATTATGAAACTTCAGAACTTTATAGGCAAGTGAATGATACTGAGGAAGGCATAAGAGCACGAAATACTATTTTTGAAAATTTTCAACGTGTTCGTAATGAAAATATTTAATAAATATGCTATCCAACATACTTTTGAAAAACATTTAATAAAAATGTTTAAGTTCATGTGTTAAAATAAAAATAAAAAACAACATAACGCCCAAGAAAAATGCTTATTTTTTCGATTGGACGCTCCGTTCCCGAGATATAGCAATTTTTCTATTTTTTTCTTATTTTCAACTGGCTCGGAGCTTGGGCTCGCGAGCTAATGCAAACCCTGCTTAGGAGGGAATAAAACAACAAATGGTTTATATTTCAAGTGCCCAGAAAATTGGGTTACTATATTTCATAAATTTTCATATAATGAAAAATATTTTTTATGCTATTCCTATATATTTATTTACATTTATTTATATTTATTTACATTTATTCGTATTATATTTAGGTGTTTATGTTATATTTACGATGTTTCTAAACATATAGAAAAGAATTTAGAAAGAAAACTTAAAATGGTTACTTGCGACTACAAGAAACGTTCGATAGAAAAATCTTTTACAAAACCAACACCCCTTTTATGTTAACTGTCAATTAGTTTGTTAGCAGAAAAATTTCAGTTAGGAGTAAGGTGTTTAAATGAGTATTGAATGGAATAAAAGATTCACGGACAATTCGTAGAAAAGAAATTAGTAGAAAAGCAAATCGTAGAAAAATAATTCGTAGAAAAATAATTCGTAGAAAAGCAATTCGTAGAAAAGCAATTCGTAGAAAAGCAATTTGTAGAAAACTTATTCGTAGAAAAAAATAATGGTCGGAGGGTTTTTTAAGACGCGAATAAGTTTTCATTTACAATTACAATTTATTTTGTGTTTTTCTACTCTTTTGTTTAATTCTCATTTGCTTATTTTGTTGTCTTTATTTGCTTCTTTGATCTTTGTATACTTTCAGTATTGATATGACAATACTGGGTTTTCAATTACAATATATATTGTGTTCTACTCTATTGTTTTCTTATGGTCGTCTTATTTTGCTTTCTTCTCGTTGATTTTGTGTACTTTCAGTTTTGATATTGCCATTATAATTTCATTGTGTCTTTAGTACTTTTTCTTTATACATTTTCCTAAATTAAACCACAGAAAAATGTAACCAGAATTTTTTAACTGAAAAAAATGTACAATGTTTGACATACCAAGGTTATACATTTTATAAAGACAAAGAGTATAAGGAAAACATATATTGGAAATGTGCTCAAAATTAACATGGTTGCAAAATGCGGTTGCACACTGATGGAAATGAAATAGTATTTTGTAGAAAAGAACATAATCATGCTGGTAGTGCTATTACTGTTGACAAACGTAAGATTGTTACAAATTTAAAACACACAGCAATTTTTTGTCGAGATACCCCCAACAGTTGTTTGTAAGTACATCTACAAGTGTATCGTTCGTAGTTGCCCCGCATTTGCCCTCATCCAATTCATTAAAAAAGACGATTCGAAGAGTTCGGCAACAAAGTGATCCAACAAATCCCCAGAATTTGACTGATCTTATACCAGACGAATTTAAAATTACCCACAATAACGTAAATTTCCTTCTGTTTGATTCAGGATCATCAGAAAATCGTATTTTAATTTTTACAACTGATTCGAATTTGCAAGTTCTAGCTAGTTCCAAAAATTGGTACTGTGATGGTACTTTCCATTCTGCACCGTTGTTATTCCAACAAGTATTTTCCATCCACGTCATTAAGAATAGCATTTCTCTACCTGTTCCAAATAAGAAACAAGAATCCTACACAACTGTTTTTAAGCAAATTTTAATCAGCAAGCCAAATATCAAGCTACAATCAATTATGTCTGACTTTGAGTTAGCAATTGTTAATGGTTGTAAATCTGTTTTTCCTGAAACTAAAGAAAGGTTTTGCTTTTTTCATTTTTCGCAAAATATATACCGGAAGATTTGCAGTGAAGGATTAAAGCAACGTTATGATTGTGACCTTGAATTTTCTTTTAAAATTAAAATGTTGACCGCTCTCGCTTTTATACCACCTGAAGATGTCATCGTAGCTTTTGAGTTATTAATTGTGGAAGGAGAATTTGCAAGTGAATTTGACATTATTAAAGATTACCTTGTATGATATGCGGCTGCGTAAACGAAGAACACCAAGATATTGTATAGAGCATTGGAATCAATATAAAGCCATTGTTGAGAATGAACCACGGACTAATAATAATATGGAAGGGTGGCATAATTCATTTTCCAAATTAGTTGGAACACATCCAACAATTTGGAAATTTTTGTCCAGTCTAAAATTGGAACAAAATAATAATGAATTAAAACTAGAAAGAATTGTGGCTGGTTGCGAAACTGCTACAAAGAAAAAGAAATATCGCGATTATGATGAGCGCTTACAAAAAATTGTTTAAACGTACAATTCTGATACTAAGATGACATACTTAAGATCAGTTGCACATAATATTAGTATATAAAAAAGAATTTATTGTTATTGAGTACGAATTTATTATTTTTTTAATATATGAATTGATATTTCCTTTGTAATTATTATGAATTAGTTTATTTTCTCTTCAATAAAATTATATTTTATTTTAAAAATAAAATGTAATATTTTCAAATAACAAATATAAAAAAAAACCAGAAAAAATATATCGAATTAAAAAAAAAGTACGAATTTCTTTATTTATCAATGAATTGATATTACTAATTATTTCGAATTATTTTCTTTCTACTTACAAAAATTATATAAAAAAATTAAAACAAATAAAAAAACATAAAAAAAAATTAAAAAAGGAAATAAAAAGAAAAATAAAAAAAATAAATGGAGCCATATTCCCAACACGTTCCCGCCGTTGGCTCTGAGTTACGCTGAGATTGGGTACCTATCATTTTATAAGAATGAGATTTTTTTTTAGTATTATTTTATACGAATTTCCCGGATAATTGGTTTTCTATGAATAGCTTTTCTACGAATTGCTTTTCTACAAATTAGCTAAATTAGCTTTTGTATGAATTGTTTTTTCTACGAATTGTTCAAAATTGCTTTTCTACGAATTATTTTTCTACGAATTATTTTTCTACGAATTGCTTTTCTACGAATTGTCCGTACACCGAATAAAAATATAAGAACAGTGAATTCATATCAAATATTTCACATGAAATACAATTTTCAAATGCAAGTAGGAGACTATTTCAAAAAAATACTAGTTTATGAACTAGAGAAATACAAATTAGTTCAGTTGTGTGGCGGCGCCGTAACGCCGGCAAGGCATAACGATCACAACAACCATCTTGGTGATCGCACCTGAATTATTGCCCTAGTACTTCTGTGGCAAATTTACCA
This sequence comes from Phaonia tiefii, assembly GCA_963931995.1. Taxonomy (NCBI): domain Eukaryota; kingdom Metazoa; phylum Arthropoda; class Insecta; order Diptera; family Muscidae; genus Phaonia; species Phaonia tiefii. The sequence goes on along the minus strand of OZ008371.1, from coordinate 94,947,555 downwards.
TCCCTGACAAAAGGCAAAAGTCATTGTGAAATTATTTACTTCGTAAACACTAACATTCTGAAGCAAAATACAGTTTTCTGGAAAGTTAAGGAGAAAAATTCGCATACAGACGTAAAACGAGATCACGCCACTTAAAATAACGGAATCAGGGTTGATTTCGAACTTGGCGTCAGATAAACCGACATTGATAATCGGAAATATTGGTTTCCGAAAGTTTAAGCATCAACACCCAAACCCTTTCAATACACAAAAAAAGGTAAGTTGACGGAGAGTTTATGTGACGCCCGTGGAACTAATTATCTAATGTTTTAACAGAATCCACGGTAGTCGCCTGTCTTGGCAGTGGCAGCCACACCAACTGGCCGCAAGACCAACCATCAGCCGCAGAAAACGCCACCAATCAGGGCGCAACAACGCCAAAAGGCAGCACTACCGTGGCCATCAACCACGGCACCACGCCGGTACCACAAGCAAAAGTGCTCCAGCAGCCACAACAACACCGCCCGCAAGTTCCCGTTGACGAGGATTTAACAAGCCACAGCTATTTTCATCAAACCCGCTAACAACACCGCAAATCTCTGCCAAAATCATCAAATTTTAAGACTGCATCAATAGCCAGAGCCAGCAAATTGCCATAAACCCTACAGGTAGCAGATAATTAGCATCAGTTAGACCACCAACAGCAGCATCAGCAGAGAAAAGGGGTAAGTTTGCGTTTACCTTTTCTATTTTAAACGTGAATCAGTAGTCGAGTCGACGAAGGCCGCCGGAAAAATCGAGTAACCGCCCCAGAGGGGCGATGATGGCCTAAGAATCCACAAAATCGCTAAGTGAAAATCGAAAAGACCACTCTAAAAGTCTTTAAGCGCCCCAGGGCGAACACAGCACCCACAAGTTGAAAAATGAATGTTTAAATATCGAAATTCTAACATGAATCGCCGATCGATAAGCCGGGGCTAATTAAATAGATAAGAGTAAATTACACGCACATGAGTCTGTGAGTTCAATGTGCATATTGGTGTCATTTGAACGAAGAATAATGTTGGCGTATGTTTTGAAATCGCCATAGAATATGAGAAGTAATGAATTTCATTTATAAATTATCTGAAATTAGTTAAGAAGAGAATATTAAGTGATAAAGTGTTTCAATTTGTGTGGTGTACAAAAGTGTCTCGGGATCTAGTCGCGGTGTCCGAGGGAAAAGTGTAACCGATTTCGGTAGTGCGCGGTGAAACCCTTGAGTTCATCGAAAATTTCCATAAGTCGTGTAAGCATTAGACGTGACTTATGAGAATTTTCGAAGAAATGACCTAAATCGAGCAAAACTCCAGAGTTTTCAGTCATGATCCATTTGGGCATCAAGAGGTACACCTAGGTCTCGAATGACGAACCTAAAACATCTAGATTCACCTAAATTACGTTGAAAGAAAAGAAATTTAAGAGAAGGTCAATCTAAACTGCCTTAATCGAGCGCGGGTTAATGCATGTTAGATTATAACCGGGTAAGCCGACCGTTGAAAGCTTTAGGACGAAGATCCCCAGATATTTTTGGAATACCAGGGAAACACTTACCATACTAACACAAAATGTACTAGTGAATAAGTGACCCGATAGATTATGGAAAATTTTTGAATTCACATTATCTAGACTAGACAAATAGTTAGTTTGTAAGTGCTAATGAATAGCATGATTTTAAGGCTAAGATTGAAAAGTGGCCAACTTTTATTAAGCGCAACGCCCTGAAGGGCATATTCATGGCTATTTTTAAATTCGGAATAAGGTGCTATGGAATTCTAAATGCACCTTACCGTGCTTATATGTGGTTGTAACGTAAAAATAATTTCATTTCTCTACTAAATTGAGTATTATAACGTTTCAAAATTTATTCGCGTTGTAAATATGTTCGGCTAAGGAGGCCGATAGGTAAAGGGTGGTATAAGATGTAAGTCATCCAGGTAAATATTCGAATTTGGGACTCTGAGAAGCACAGAGTCATGGCGAAACGGCAGGAGTTTCAAGCGGGAGGGTCAGAGCAGACATTAACATCAGTCAGCTCAAGAGTAGAGCATGAAATCCTGCGTCACTAATTGCTTCTTCAATTCAAAACAAAACAAAACATACATACATTTTTTTTTACAAATTCCTTTTTCTTTATTATAACTTTTTCTCTTACAGGTCATCAATAGTGTTATTATCCGTTTTAGTTTTTCTTGCGCGTTTCTTTTTGATGTTACGAAATTAACTTCGGGCTCCGTTTATTTAAATTTTATGTCGAAGAACCCGTTTGTGTGCACTTAAAGACTCGGTATGTTTTCTAGTGCTCAGTGGCAGGCTGTAGTTATGTCGATGAGTGAAAGATCCCCCCGTCCGGCGAGTTCCAAGCCCGGCATACTGAGCAACTCACTCGATCAACACGTAAACTCGCGAATTCAATTTTCCAAAAATTGCAGACCACACTGACATAATGGTACTCAACGTGGGGCCTCCCAAGGCTCATAGGTTCAAACCCTGAGTCAAGAGGTTCCTATCCCCGTTGACGCGTGCTGTCATGTTAGTGGACCCTGACAGTTGCCACTAGTTTGTGCAATATAAAAAAAAACTTAAACTTTCAAATCCAAGTAGCAAACTACTTCAATAAAATACTACACCATTTTCAATTGTATTTCAGAAATTATCAATTGTATTTCAGATTTAACAATTGTATTTCAGAAATGCAATTGATAATTCCTGAAATACAATATTTAAATCTGAAATATAATTGGTAATTTCTGAAATAAAATTGTTAAATATGAAATACAATTGATAATTTCTGAAATACAATTGTTAAATCTGGAATACAATTGAAAATGGTGCAGTGCAATCGGTCCGATTACTCCGAATCTGACGACGACAGCATTAGGGCAGACGCATCAATATTCGGGTATTCCGTTTGGACCATTTGGCCGAATATGCAGAGCAGAGAGGACAACTTTGTATTTAATTTTTTGTCCCGCTTGCGAATATGGTACTCAAGACTACTTGCCCGTGACTTCGAATTCTCATTGTCAGTGGACGGTGAAAGGGACGAAGTGTCATCATTGAGGTTCCTGCATGAGCCGCTTCTCTTTTCATTAGTCAAAATACCATCACGGCTATCAATTAAAAAAGGCGGGTGGTAGTTGTCCTTAGAGGCGGCATATGTGTGGATTTCCTCAAAAAATTCCCAATCTTTGGACTCTGCCAGCACTGCCTCTTCCCCCGTGCCTTCGCCAGAATGATATTTAAAAAATGTTTTATATTTTTTTACCAAAGCATTCCATTGGGCTTTGCATGCAGCCGCATCCCTTTCTGCCCCCAACTTTTCCTTCAAATCGGATGCAATTCTCCTACGAAATGAAATAAAGAAATGCATACATATGTATGTATGTATGATTAATGTAAATGTATTATACTTTACTTACCTCCATCCTTCGGTGCTATTAACATTCTTGCCCGTAAACCACACGTCCTCTTTAATGCGGTATGTCAGGAGAATGTGGCGCTCCAAGTTGCTCCCTGTAAAAATGATAATCGCTTAACATTACTTCAAAAATTAAATTCAAAGCAACACTTACATGTATTATAATTCTTTTTGCATCTTTTTGCCGTTGTTGCCATTGTAATAAAGACAAATTTACAAAAATATAACTGGACTCTAAATGGCTTACGGCAAATGTCTGTTTACAAATGACTGATGGCCACAGCTACAAGCAGACATAAAAAGTTGTCGACGGCGGCGGCCATAAAATTCAAACTGCGTTGGGTAAAGTTAACAATGAAATAAAGTTTTTTAACACAAAATTATGGTGTTAAAAATAAAAATATGCGTGCAACTGAGAGAAAATATTAATAATTTATTTTATTCAAATCCATTTGGGACACTTTTATGCAATTCATAAACTGAAAAATACCCGCGGCAACCCGCCGCACAAAATATATCGACAACGGCAGCAATTCGGTTCTGTGCTATGCAATCTGCTTCGGCCCTGGTGTTTGTATTGTGGTTGTTACATATTTCCAGCCTGTTGTCAAAAATTTACCTAGCCCCCTGGGCTAGTGAAATTTTATTCACCTCGCAAATGTCATATTTTTACTACTAGGTGGAAAATCTATCGCTTTGGCACTGGCTCTAAGTTTAACTTTACCCTTGAAGAAATATATACCCAGTATTTCGATATGAGTGATTTACATGGCGAGAGATTCCATCAGGAAATGAAAAACATTGAAGATCGCTATAAAGGACGTTGTACTGCAAGAATGATGGGAGACTATATTTAATTTCTCATAAGAGAGTCCAACGCAGAGATACTTAAAAGGCAATGCAAAAACCAACAAGACAAAAAATTTTATCATATATAAAGAAAGTAATAAATCTTAATCTTAATAAGTCCATTTAAATCATATTCAAAAACATAGTTAATTTTTTCATTGTAACTGCTTTGTTTAGGAGCCTCTTCACAGTTTTAAATGGTTATATTACTAAGTCAAAAATATCAATTTCCTATATACGGTGTTGTGGCCATCGGTAGTACAATGGGTAACGTGCGCGCTTCTTGTACAAGAGATCATGGGTTCGATCCCTGCTCTGACCACCTAACATTTACTTCGACGGCGGTCACTTCGCATAGTGCCGGCGACACTGTCCAGTAATCAGCCATGGAAAAGCTTCTCTTCTATTAATAATCCGTTCGGAACCGGTGTAAAACTATAGGTCTTAATCAGTGAATCTTAAAAATAGAGAGCGCACAACTCGCCGATTGTGAGAAGCTCTCCCCAATTCCTTCATGGAATGTAGTGGGAAAACATTTTCTCCATTTATGTCCCAAAAATTTCGTTGGAGTATAGCACACGTACCTAATATTTTTGTAGATTTTTAAAGTCGATTTTACTATTTTTCCGTGACTTTTGAATGTCAATGAAATTTGAAATTTTTCCGAAAAGTTGATTATTTTCCTAAATTGTGCTCAAACGGTTTGACTAAGTGAAGAGATGTATTAGAAAATTATTATGGGTATTTAATAATCTTTCGACTGCTACCTTGAACTAACTATTCGGAGCATCCGTTCACAAGATATGGGCTAAAGAGTAAACAAACTAGCGCAAATTGGATTTTAACCCTTTAAAATTCAGTGGCGTGACGGATATTTTTTTAATATTTTTTTTCATGTTTTAGACCAAACTACATGGCGTTCTTAGGACAAAAGATTTTTTTTAATTTGTTGCTCAGTGTAATTGTTCCTGTTGCCGCGATATCAAGATTGTTTTGTGGTTATTAACAAAGGCAAGTAAACATATGTGCCTTTATTGAGAAAAACGCGTTTAAAAAAAGCGCTTCGTTTTTCCGTGTTTTGCGCATGGTTATGCAACTCTTCCTTCAACCTGATAATTTTTTCATTTATTTCATTAATTATGTTCATCTTTACAGGTGATTTGTAACAAAACTAAAAGACATAGAAACTTGCGGTTTGCGGCATTTGAAAGAGAATCGCTCAAACAGTAAAAAAAAAATTTCGGCGCAGAGGTCCCTTTTCGTGGAGCAGGTCACATATTGTAATTATGGGTTTTGTATTAAATCATCTTATTTTGCAGAAAATTTCCAAGCAGATATCAACAGTTTTTAAACTTTTCAAGGTTGGTTGTTGGAGATATGCTGCAATCATCTGTGTGTGAAACGGGTTAGATCTACATCAATAGATACAAGACATCAAATTGCAGGGGTTACCCATAATGGCCGGAACTTCCAAAAAGGTCGATAGTAACGTGTAAAACAATAGTGTTACCCTAAAGATTAGCCTATTTTTTAATAAGGATAATTATAGCGGAAAATAAATCATTACTTAATACTTCTAATAAATAAGCTTTCAAAATTAATTTGTGAAACTATCTATATTCGGTTGTGAGAACCACTATCGAGGTTGTGTCAACCTCTAATGAGGTTGTGTCAACCTCTAATGAGGTTATTTCAACTTCTAATGAGGTTATTTCAACCTCTAATGAGGTTTTGTCGACCTCTAATGAGGTTGTGTCGATCCCTAATGAGGTTGTGTCAACCTCTAATGAGGTTCTGACAACCTCCAATGAGGTTGTGGCTGCCTTCAATGAGGTTGTGACAACCTCTAAATTCGGTTACGGCTAATTCCGCTGTCTCAACCGAATTTTTCTGTGAGTGCATCGACACACACCATGAATACCACAAAAAAAAATAGATTTGTGGAACGAATTTTTAGATTTAGATTTTAGATTCTTTTATTTTCTTTTTGAAATAATAGAAATAATAATTGCAGCACAAATTTTATCGTTATCCATATCTTTTTATTATATTAAATTGACAACTCATCACGTGCAAGAGATTTATAGAGTTGATGATTGAACAATTAGGATGCATAATTAATTCACGATTGAGCAACCACATGATTGTGCATGCATGATGGTGTAGTGTATGGGCCCTATTAACCAAGCATTTGCCTTGACTGAGGAAATGCAAATTTTTTGAATTGTAATGTCGAACAATGTAAGTTTTCTTGCATTTTCTTTAGGTAGAGTAATGTAAATTATAATCCTATGCAAATTAAAAATCCCAATGTTGACTGCCACTAATACTTAACTGCATAGTCCCGTGAAGGGACTAGTTTTGCACTAACCTACAGTTTTACACCGGATCCGAACGAAATTTCGAGAAGCTTTTTCATGGCTAAGCACTAGGCTTTTCACTAGGCGAGATAACCGTCATCGAAACAAATCTAGGGTTGTCAGAGCAGTAATCGAAGCCCTGTTCACTTGTAAAAGAGCCGCGAACACTACCAGTTCCACACTACCACCAACGGCCATACTAACCAATTACTATGTTTAGATTCAAATTAAGTATTATAATGTGAATCTAAATTATAAGGGGGTTGCATTAAAAATATTATTTTAAAACTCTGTACCCCTTTTGGTTGCTTCCGATATAAGAATGCCTCAATTGCCAAATCCACACTGAAAGAAAAACGCTTCGTCGCATGGATGAAACATTTTTGATAATGTTTTTACGTTGTTATAGTGAAAAGCGTCGTATTTGGTATACAGTATACAATTTGGTAGTCGCTGCAACAAAAATGTCATACTTGACAAATTTTTACTTCGTTGCTGCAACAACTTACTTGTTGTTCCTGCAACAATTATATTTAATTTGAATTTTGTAGAAAAATGGGTTGGTAATTAAAAAAAGTAAAGGCATGACTTTTAAACTACTGATATTTGGTTTATCTCTTTCTTTTTATAGTTTATATTTATTATTTATGTATTTTGGAGGTTTGTCAACATTTTTAGTTGACGAAACAATTTCGTAATTGTAACGAAACTAATTTGTATGATGGTGTAGAGAGAGAAGCAATCGAAAAAATGAGCGAGCGTAAAAAAGAGGCCAGCAAGAGAAAATGGTGAGCATGAGTGGTGTGTCACGTACACATCTTAAATCAAGTCCATTGGAACAATCGAAATCGGTAGACATATTTCTCCGCCGGAATAATTTAAATAAATTTGTTAAAAAAGACTAATTAGTTATACTTAGTAATAATCTTTTATTGTGAAAACAAAATTATGTGAATTTATGTGTTTGCTGTGATCGTTTGTGTAACTTGCGAAACTATAAATCAAATAGATAAATAAACAGAATGCAAGGACCAACACGACAGCAAAGAAAGTGACGTATCGATAGCATAAGAACTACCCCGAAATATCCCTGTAGGAAGTCTGGGGACAAGTGTCTCCATGTCACCACTTTTGTCAACTATTATGGTGACATTGTCGACAACTTGTCTACAAATATTTGTCTGGCTTTGATGTGTCGAGAAGTTTATGCCAAATGGACGACAATGCTTCTTCTTCTTTTTCATTGTTTCGCTTTGTTTGATTGTGAAAACACGTGGTGTCGCGTACATTTAATTGGAAAATAATTTAAAAGGTAAAAGTGAGTTTTAAAAGTGAATTTTGGAAAAAAACATGAGTAAAAGAAATTATAAAAGACTTGTGAAAAAGCAATCAAATTTGTACAAGAATAGAACAAATTCTGAAGAGGAGATAATTGCTAGAGAGAGAAATTTCAATGATTTTGTGATGCATGAAGAAACTTGAGAAAAGTTTGAAGATTTTGAGTTGGTTGATTTGCCCACTCCAACTCTGAATTTGAGGGAAAAACTGAAGCAGTGGTACATCGAAACATCGCCTTCCAGAAAATGTTTGGAGAAACTGCTGACTATATTAAAGGAGGAAGGCCTAGACGTTCCGCTTTCTCCGGCAGCATTATTGGTCAAAAATAATCAAATTTCCATAAGAAAAGTGTTCCCAGGAAGTTATTGCCACATTGGCATTGAGAATCAAATTAAAAAATTTTAACATGTCTTAAAAAACTATGACAAAAGAGAAGTGGAATTGATGGAATCCCACTATTTAAAAGTTCTCGCGTGCAGTTGTGGCCCATTCTTTTAAAGATAGTGAACGTGAACGAAAAAAATAAATTAAATATCTTTTACATTTTTATATATATCTTTACAGAATCTTCTGAAAGGCAGTTCAACACACTCCTTGAAATATTTGCGGAACACAAGGTATTGCTGGATCGCATTGTTTCGCAAAATGCTGTGGTGTCAAACATAATGAACATTTTTCCCATTAGAAGCGAGGAGAAATTAAAAGAATTGGATGTTGTACTATCAACGCAAGCTGACCCATACGTAAGTATTTTCAATAAAATCATAAATATTTATTTTTGTCTACGTTTTAACAGATACGGCAAATCCAAAAACTCCTTGGCGGTAATGCCGAACGAAATTTACACCATTTTTTTGGGCATTCTATTATAATGGATTTTAACGTAGATGGTACATTCGACAAAAACCGATTGCGCGATTATGCCAATGTGTTTGAGGCCATGATAGGTACAAGAATTGATAAATAATTAACTAGACATTCACTAATTCATTAAATTGCAGATGCTATTTCCAGCTTTACAGATTCCTCGGATAAATGTTTAAGGGCTGCCTTTCAATGTCAGAAAAAAAATACTTCAAACAATCCAGTAGAAGCAAAGCTACAAACACTGATGAAAACTATGCCGGCTTTGCAGAATAATTTAATCGCAAAACTTTTAGTTATCATTATTTTTTTCCTTTATTGAATGGGTTTATAAAACATAAACAAAACAATGTTTAAACGATCTACTTGTACCTAATATTACAGTATCTGTTAAAGGTATTGCCAGCCTTGAAGAAATAGAGCCCACAAAAAGACTGATAATTTTTTTTTTAATGTAATTTAGATAATAAATATGATTTTACTTTTGAATTTTACGTCTTTTTATTTGGTAAAAAATCACAAGTGTTGACAAAAATAGCGACAATGGACTACTGATTCACTGGTTCCAATGTCTCCATATGGTTCCAAAAGTACCACCTAGTCAGTAGTTCTTGTGTCAGTAGTTCATTCTCAATGACAAGCACATGGTAAATGTCAATAGAATTTTATATTGCCTGGGGTATATATTTGGTCAGTAGTACTGGTGACACAGTCAATAGTAAGTCAGTACTGTTTCACTAAAGACATTTCCTACAGGGATGTAACTGAACTTTTGTGTGTGTGTGGATGTGCGTGACGCCTGCAAACATTTTCTTCGCATAAGTTACGTGACTGTAACGCTGTCTGGATGAAAAACATCGTATACGATATCGTAGTTGTATCTTAATTGCATCTTGTTTGGTGAGACAGTGTGCCCCGCCTAAGATACCATGATGTTTCAACTCTTGTGATACTTTCATAAGATTGTATCACGATACAATAAAAAGTAACCTAATATCATCTTTTACAAGTTATATTAAAGAGTCTTACCCATGCCAACAATAGCATCTTATGTGTATTTGTAATATGATGCCAACAACTTGAAACACAAACAAAATAACAAAATAAAAACTTTATTTCAAAATCGAAAACTTAAAAATCTTATTCATTTAAACAAAAACTTAAAATTTCATTAATTTATAGTTTAAAGCTCATTTTTTAAAAATACTTTTGAGATCAATTAATAAATTTCTTTCCAATTTGTAAAAAAGGTAAATTCTAAAAATTCAAACTGTCGTGAAGGCATATGTTTAAAAGATGAAAATATGATAGGTGTGCATTTTGTTTTTGTAAAGTTGTTTACATCTAAAAATCAACTTAGAAGAGTGACGTTTAAGTAAATATTTAGGGATGGCGAAGAAAACGATCATTGAAATACTTGCAGGGACGGTACAAGTCGCAACAAAATGTTGGTGTTTTTGTGTTTTAATCATAATTCGGTCGCGCCTGTTTCATTGTGTTGGTATTTGGATTCAGAAAAAAAAACAAAGACATAGTACATGCATTTGTACGGGCAGTCGAAGTCAATGAAAACGAAGAAGTCCAAGATACAAAGTGTTTCAAGTACGACGAACAAAAAAATGACAATTCAAATGAATCCAATCGACATTTTAACAAATTTGGTTAAAATAAATAAAAGAGCAGTTGAAGAAAATGCTTACAGAGCGATCACTGGCTCAATGACAGGGGAGTTTTGGCGCTACAATTGGATATCAAAACCCTCAACACAACAATAATTGCATGATTTAACAAAACAATTACATATATGGTTCTATGTTAAAGGAGTAGAGCATAGAGGAGTAAAGCTTATGTTCATGGTAAGTACAGACATAGATATGTACATATCTTAAATAGAAATCTTAACAATAAATTCCTCGCATATGTTTTTAAATGCAGGACCTGAATATGACGGCCGCAATTACACTCAACCCATCGACTACCACAATCTTCTCCAGACGAGTGTTTCAACATGGAATGAATACGAGTATAATCTATTTAGCAAATAGATTTCCGTAAACAAAAATTCAAAAAATTGTTATCAAAATACCTGCAATGTAATACTAACAGTATATTTATGTACAATTGTCAATAAATAATTTTAAACACACTTCAAAACATTCATTGCAGCAATGAAACAAAATCATTGTAGTAATGAAACATATTCATTACAACAATGACTCAAATTCTTTACACTAATGAAACAAATTCATAGCAGCAAAGAACAAATTCATTGCAGCAATGAAGTAAATTCCTTGCAAGAACGATACCTATTCATTACAACAATGAAACAAAATCATTGCAGCAACGAAACAAATTCGTTGCAATAATGAAGCAAATTCATTGCAGCAATAACCATACTTTTACCACAGTCACGAACAATTTGCAGTTGATGAACACATATTCATAGCGGGAATGAAACGTCACGTTAGCTCACTTTCGATGACAAAAGTTGTTGGGGCGATGAACATTTTCATCCGTGTGACGATGCTTTTCCGTGCAGTGCATTAACTCCATTAACAAAAAACCTGTAAAAACTAAAGTTTCCGTTGCGTTTTAAAACTTCACGTACATTATAAATTCTAATTAACATTATATAATCTTTTATTATTAGTATTATGTAGTGAATTTCAAAATGTACTGGGTTCATTAGTTTAATCTCCAGACACTAACATATCATAATTTTGGAAACTATAATGCACGATGTTAATTGTGAGTCACACCTTATCGTCAAGGTTTTTGCTCAACTTTATTTGACATTTCTTTATTTCAGTTTTTGACAAATTCAACCATGAGCATCGGGTTAAGATTGTTGAAGCGTTTTACGAAATTGGGCGTTCAAATCAAAATGCATTTCGTATACTTCGTGATTTTTTTGGTGAGCATGATAACGGACTTCCTGTGGCCAGAAATTAAGGGTATGGACCTGGACGATATGTCGTTCCAACAGGATGGTGATGGTTTGCGCGGGAAATTCAACGGCCGTGTTATCTCACGATCGTGTAATTTGACACCGTTGGACTTCTTTTATGGGGATATTTAAAAGAAAAAGTGTACGTTAATAAGCCAGGAACAATCAGGGGGATTTTATGGCACAGCTGATCGAAAAGGTACTAGGTCGATTATGGAGAAGGAGAGAGCAAAGAAGACAGGAACTAATTTTAAATAGTGTTTATTGATACTAATGACAGATAAAATATTTTTTAAGTTGTTTGCATTGAACGAAAATAAGCATTCCATTTGATTTTTGTCCGTTTTATGTCCAACGAAATTGTAAAATTGGTAAAATACAGTAGCAAATAAAACTCTAAGAAATGGCCTACTACCTCGTCGTCATGAAGGGGCATCGAAGAGAGCAATGGAGACTCTTAAGTATTACTCTTTGAAACAATTCAAGAGTTAAATGATTAGATATTTCGGCTCATTAACGACATTGAACCTCAATTATGTCTCAGTGTCATTGAAAATATGGACCATCGGATAGAGGTGTGCCACCGAAGCTTTGGCGAACATTGACCGATATTTAGTTTCACGCATAATTGTCATATATCCTTCTATAATAATAAAAAATATTTAGATAATTCCCTGAAAACTTTTTGTTTTATTTTCAATTAACATCGGCAATTTTGGTTGGATCACCCTTGATGTATATTGGTGGATGACACAAACAGCATTAACTCCAAAATTAAGTGTAGTACGAGGAAGTCTGTATTAACAAATCTGGTTCTTGCCAATGCAATTAAATATTTCAAATATTGTTGGTTAGAAAACTTCAAAATTTTACTAAAATCACAAAAGAATTTTTGCAATACTTTAGTGATATTATTTGGCTTATATTTAAATGCCATTGCAAGACGTCGAAAACTCACCTCAATCCACGACGTAATGACAAGTGTTTCCATAATAAAATTATTTTACAAATTAACTGCTCCACTTGCTACAATCTCACCCATTCTGTGTTTCATTCAAATTGAATTGGACAAACAGAAGGCGGGAGATAATTACTACATGCTGACTACCGAAAACCGATGGGAATCCAGACAGCTTGTTGGGCTATAAACATTTTATCACTTACTTGGTTATACGATATTCAGCCCAAGGGCCTTGCTAGATACATACATACATAGTACGAATATCATCATTCATCTTCTTCAGTTTCACACTTCAATTGATAAACTATTGCAATTGTTCTGCTCGATTAAAAAGACATTGACACTAAACGCTTGTGAAACAATCTTGGCACAACTTTGATGAATTCACCAAATTGTTCGTTAAATAGTTAAGGTCCATCCATCGTCTGCCGCTTTCAATATCAAACAATGACTGTGCAACCTTTTCATGTACGTACATATAAAGTGGAATGATAATTTGTAATCTCTCTGGCTGGCCATTCCGCTCCCGGTCCTTTTTAGTGTTCAATAAAAACATTGCAGTAGTTAACACGTCATCATCTTCTTCATCGTGGTGTTTTCGGGTAGGTTAAGAGTCACGTCTAAACGAAAGCAATTTGTCAAAGTCAACTGTTTGGTCGAAAGTGCTGTTTTGCATAATTGTAATTCGATTGTGCTTTGATAGCAACATTCATCGCCTTTCGGATCTCCATCATTTAGCATTTGAAATGTACATCAAATTTCTTTATTACTTGAGTTGAAAAGGACTAGAAGTGACCCACTCTGGAAATCCATAAGATTTCGGTTTAACTTTGCGACTGCAAAAGTATACAATATTTTGTAAAGCTAATTTGTAATTAATTCAAATAGAATTCAATGAAATCAGGATTCATTAAATTCAGTTAAAACTGCCAAAGAGTTAATGACATTTGTTACCTGTTACTTGTTACTTTTGTGTATGAAAAGTGTTGCACATATACGGATACGGTTATGACCCTTGGTATCATCGGGTCAAATATATGTATATAGAACTTCAAATCTGTATAATAGGGTGATCAATTTGGTGTTTCAAACCCGGGTTTCAGGGTTTTATTGCCCATAAAAACACTCGGCTATTTTCAGATTTCTGTTTTTCGAATATCGAATAACCCGGGTAAATTGTAATTGTAATTTTTACTATTTGTCTTTAACCTTACTAATCGTGTTTACATGATTTTTTCCGAATTACGACTGAACAACCGTGTTGTTTTGGTTCGACATGGAAAGCATATTAACGTTATGATGTTATCAGTCTAATCTTTAATTATCATCTATATACAATGGTCCGATCAATTAAAAATCTGTTTTTAGTTATATACCTTTTATCTCCTTAACAGACAAGTCAAGTCGATAGGAGAACTTTAAGAGTGAAAATTAAAAACACATTCAATTAATTTTAAATATTTTAGCACCGCCAGTGCAATTGTTTGTGTGTGCGACTCTTGTGTATGAGAACATGGACTCAATCCCCGCTCATCGGCTCTGCAGTTTCCCGGAATGTTCATGGGCCCTGGCACCCACATAAGATGAATTTCGTACTGCTGAACCACCTGGTTAAAAGAGCTGCGGTAGTCCTGGGCAGATGCTCAATACGGGAATACCGATACCAGGGACCTAATTACCGCCAGACTGTCCGAGAAGGCATTGACCTCAAAGATTGCTGTACTTTTATCCTCCAGCCAGTGGGCCACTTCTCTAATTGCTAACATTTCGGCCTGATACCATGCTGCAGTAATAGGGTAATTAGGGACAGCCCTAGTAGCCGGCCTGATCATTTATTTTCGAACCATCAGTGCAGAAATTTGCATATCCGTCTTTACCAAGAACTCCTTTGTTCGAGGAATCCCTTTCCAGTATGAGAGTTTGGTATTTGCGATCTACTATTGGTTACACTTAAGAGTAGTCGACAAATGCAGGAATGGTAGAGAGTACCTACCAGCGATGTTCCATGACCTCTTCCGAACATGCCCCATTGTGAGAGTTCCCTTAGCCTGATGTCAGATATGGAAGCAATTTGTCTGCGTAATATGTCTACCGGCAACAAGTACAATATTACATTAGGTGCATCAGTGGGTGTGGTGCAAAGAGCACTCGTGATGCACTTCGTTGTCATTCCCTGAAATCTAGTCAGTAGTGCACAATAGGTGGGTATCTCAAGCACCTGCCATCACACGATAACCCAATGGATTATTATGGATCTCATCACCCAGCAACGAACCCGCCATCCAGAAATCGTTGCCGACCGTGCTCAGGGAAATTGAGAGCATCATTGATGGTCATTTACATAGTTTATTAAGAGATAGAATAGAAATGAAGAGCGAAGCTAAGAGAGTCATCTTCGCTAGGGATAAAATGACCTATTTCTCCTCATGTTTCGTCAAATTAAAACTATAGATTAAAGAAGTCATTTTAAGTTCATTAGAATACAAGTTTAAATTGTTTCAGAGAAGTTATTACAATTATTACACTATGCAACAAAATTTAGGTGTTTGCTTTGGGAATGGACGATTCCTGTGCCAAATGATCACACTAGGTGAGTATAGTCAAACCCCAAAAATTTAGACCGCTTTTTTTATGGGCGTGGCAAGTTTGAACTTTCTTATCCGATAATGTCAGAAATAAATTTAAAAATAACATGCCTTCACTAAAATTTGAGAGGGATTATTTCGTAGAATATTCAAATGCTCAATTTCAAAGTTTAAAGGGTCCTTTTCGTCCTTTGTTCAAAAAGTACCCAAAATTACCAGCTACGGATTCAGAATGTTTTACGAATTTATTACTCATTAAATTTCATTATGGGTCGCCACAGACCAAAATTCTCTATCTTTGTTTTTTAACGTCCTTTTTTGAAACAAGATCAAGCAAACTGCACCAAAATAAAAACCGGCAAAATATCCAAATGTTCTACTAATTTATTGTGGAATGGATTTCGCGAACGAGAATCCTTCATCTTGAATTTGCATATGTCCTTTTAGTCCTTTTTTAAAAAATTTTAAATCTTGAAATTTAAATCTGAAATGGTTTATTTTGATTATAATAAATTTTATTAAATGATTACATGATTAATTAAATGATTACAGATACAGAATACTTGGGGAGATATGTTGGTGGAGTTCAGGACGATGAAATTTAAGAAGAGGACGTTAGAAAAGACACAAGTAATTTATTTGATTTAGATACTGATGACCAATGTGATTAATATTGTTTTTGGTTTGTAAAAAATTAAATTTTTTCATAAATATATAAATTCTTCAATATTTTATCAACGGTGTTATGCTGTTGTTTTTTGACTTTTGGTGAAATTTTGTGACATTTTTTTTGACAAGGGTGTGTGTAGGTAGTGTGTTCAAAATATACCATTCCAGATTATAATTTTGAGATTTCAAGATTTAAATGTTTAAAAATGGACTAAAAGGACATACGTATGCAAATTCAAAATCAAAGATTCTCGTCTGCGAAATCCTCTAGTGGAATCTATTCCACTATAAACTGGTGTAACATTTGGATATTTTGCCGGTCATTTTGGTGCAGTTTTCTTGGCTTTGTTTCAAATTCAAATTTCAAAAAACGACGTCTGAAAATAAAGATAGAGAATTTTGGTCAATGACCAAGACATAGTGAAAACATGTGAAGACATGTTATCACAAGAATTGTCTCAATTCAATATTTATACTCGATGTTTAAATTTATTTCGAACAGTATCGGATAAGAACATTCAAACTTGCCACGATTTAGACACAGCGGTCTAAATTTTTAGGGTTTGACTATACTCACCTAGTGTGATCATTTGGGGCAGGAATCGTCCACCCTCAAAATTGGTGTTGCACAGTGTTATTTATGTCATACTAGTATGAATAATTTGTTTGCAATTTTAAAATTAAAGATAATTGGTTTAGCTACTAGAAGGCTATTTCAGTTTAACATATTAAATTACTTACTCTTATATTTTGGTCCACGAAAGGATCGCTGCATCCTTTTAAAATTGATAAAATATTGATGTGGACTTAAGTGTAATAATTCTGAGAAACAACATACATAATTGAATCATCAAATTCGAAAAGGGCTCATGTCGGTTTTTTCGAAAAGGGCTTATATCGGAAAACTGTAGCAGCTCTTTCTTCAGAACTCTTATGTTAAAAAAAAACATTTCAGTATTTTATCAAACAGTTCAATGGTTATCTCTTTCAGAAATATTTGCGCTCTCAAATTCTATACAGGCTGTGAGAAATTCAGTTCTTTGTGCCTCCTAAATACTTTGAAAACCCCGATATGAGCCCTTTTCGAATTTCGTGATTCAATTCTAATACTATGATAGAATTTAAATATTAAGAAAACAACAAGCTCAAACTTCTTAAGATAAGAGTAACGTAGAACTGTTATTTTTGACATGATTAAATTAATGTTTTTTTTGCGTTTAAATGACGTAATTCAAAATTTAATTTCTGCTTTAAAATTTTAATTAATTTAATTCAATTTTATTTATATCTTTAATTTTTTCTCTCCTTTTTTATTGTTTTAGACACATTTATTAGATTTAAATAATGGACACAGTTTTTGTTTTCATCAGCGCTTTTCTGATAATGTTCAAATTTTGGATACACTTAAAAACCCTCGAGGCCTACTTCCAAATCTTGGGTTATGCTTCTTATCTTGATTTTTCAAATTTCATCGCAATATTCTGAAATTTGCCTCCATTTTAAATTCCAATTATAGCTTGTAACGGGTTGCGAATTTTGGACAATAGCTGTCCTTGTGGTCAGTTGATTATTTAGACTATTCGCTAAAGTCTTCCAAACGTATGCCAAATTTAAATTGCCTTCCAGATTTCAAATCCCAAATCTTTATTTTTACGTTGTTCTAAAATATTTCAACTTTCTTGTTCAACACATTGTTCGCCCTTTCCACAACTGAGCTTATAGATATTTGGCACATTCCGCCAGCATACTTTCAGAAACATTCAATGGTTCCACGTCTAGCCCATTTTCACCCGCCCATCAACCCAAAGTACATGAGTACTTGCCCCATATAGGTATTGCCACATCGTCCGCATAAGCAACATTTTGGCACTCGCATCAAACGACTTGTCATGATGAACATAAGTATATAGAATAAAATATTTTCAGATTGTTGACAGAATATTTTTTTCACGACGTCATTTTGAAATCTTTATCATGCATATTTTGTCTTCCCCATTTTGCTGTATTTTACATAAATATTTGTACAACTATACACTGAACGGAAGAGGATCGTCATAGGGATGGAAATGTTCATCACCCGAACAACTTTTGTCATCGAAAGTGAGCTAACGTGCAGTTTCATCAACTGCAAATTGTTCGTTACTGTAGTGAAAGTATGGTTGGTGCTGCAATGAATTTGCTTCATTATTGCAACGAATTTGTTTCGCTGCTGCAATGAATTTTGTTTCATTGCTGCAATCAATGTTTTAAAGTGTGCTTGAAATTATTTATTTACAATTGTACATAACTACACTGTTAGTATTACATTGCAGGTGTTTTGATAAGTTTTTTGAATTCTTGTTTCTCAATTACATAAAAATACTAACTGACCCGGCAGACTTCGCTCTACCGACAAAGGAATGCAATGTTGTCATGGTCACCAATGGACTCACACTTTTTATATGAAAAAAAGCGCCACCTATTTACAAAATTTTGTGCTACAAACCTAAATTGGGCAAATATAAATCTAATTTGCAAGTTTCATCTCATTCGGTCCAGTAGATCCAGAGTTTACTATAGTACCCTCTATAAGTTTATTCTGTATTTTTTAAAAAAATGCATTCTTGGGAAAACGATATTTAGGATGCTCTCGAAACTGACCTCAATGATATTCATATTCATTCGTACCTGTGGTCACTTTCTTAGCTTCATAGTCTGACCTTTTTAATAGCACTATTTTTATTGGGTTTCCCCAAAAAGTAATTTGCGTCATATCAGTAGTATATGTACCGAACCTCACATTCCTACACTGTATCAAACAATTGTCCGTACACCAGGCAGTTGTGAACATATTTTAATGTATCTCAAAAGATATATGGCCGATTTGATTCAAATATTTTTTTTAAAGCATTGAACTTAAAAAAATAATTTAAATTGAATCGGCCGTATATTTTTTGAGATATATTGCAATATCTTCTCAAGTGCCTGGTTTACGGACACTTGTTCGATGTAGTATATGTAACAGCCAAATATCGATGTGTGTGGGCAGCGCATCGTCCCTTTTTGACAACTTGCTTCCAAATACCGAAGTGAAGTTGGCCCACCATGGCTGGCCCACTTTTCTGTACGACGTTAAAATATACCAAATCGTTCTAACGTCAATTCTAGTTACATTATTCAGGATGTTATGTGTAATCCAAAATTCAGGACATTGATATGCGAAGAGATCCTTAAAAAGGATGAAATTTAACATTTTTAATGTACGTTTCAGAAAAAGTTGACAAAGATTAAAAAAGATAAAATTGTTTTAATTTCTTTATATGGGTTTACACTATTACTAGAAAATTTAGAAATGAAATCTCAAGGACTATAAAACAAGACAAGATCCTTAAAATTGGTGAAAACGAATTGCAGCGATATATGTTTATGAAAACTTCTCAGAAAATTAAAAAAAATTTCGAAAATTTTCACACTTAATATTCACGTATGTTGTTGGAAATACGAAGCAGAAATTTCATAAAAAACGTCAAGGACATAGAAACACGACTAGGTCCTTAAACTCGAAGAAAACCAATATCTACCATTCATATGAAAACTTCTCAGAAATTTAAAAAAAGTTTGGAAAATGTTCACACTTTAATATTCACAGATATCATTGTAAATATTAAGTGGAAATTTTATAAAAAAATTCAAGGACATTGAAACAGGTCTAGGTCCATAAAATCGAAGAAAACCAATATCCTCCATATATATGAAAATTTCTCAGAAATTTAAAAAAAGTTTTGAAAATTTTCACACTTTAATATTCACAGACATTATTGTAAATATTAAGTAGAAATTATAGAAAAAATTTGAAGGACATTGAAACAGGAATAGGTCCTTAAAATCGAAGAAAACCAATATCCACCACATATGTGAAAACTTCTCAGAAAATTACAAAAAGTTTGGAAAATTTTCACACTCTAATATTCGGATATGGTGCTTGAAATACCAAGTAGAAATTTTATAAAAAAATTCAAGGACATTGAAACAGCTCTAGGTCCTTAAATTCGAAGAAACCCAATATCCTCCATATATATGAAAATTTCTGAGAAATTTAAAAAAAGTTTGGAGAATTTTCACACTTTAATATTCTGATATGTTGTTGCAAATACCAAGTAGAAATTTTATAAAAAATTTCAACGGCATTGAAACAGGTCTAGGTCATTAAAATCGAAGAAACACAATATCCTCCATATATTTGAAAACTTCTCAGAAAATTAAAAAAAGTTTGGAAATTTTCACACTTTAATATTCACAGATATTATTGCAAATATTAAATAGAAATTTTAGAAAAAATTTCACGGATATTGAAACAGGAATAGATCCTTAAAATCGAAGAAAACCGATAGATTTTTTCTACTTGATATTTACAATAATATCTGTGAATATTAAAATGCGAAAATTTTTCATATATATGGAGGATATTGGGTTTCTTCGATTTTAAGGACCTAGACCTGTTTCAATGTCCTTGAAATTTTTTATTAAATTTCTACTTGGCACCGTCGGTGGTGCAATGGTTAGAGTGCGCGGCTCTTGTACATGAGATCCTGGGTTCGAACCCTCCTCTGACCACCTTAAAATTTCTATCGGCGGCGGTCACCTCGCATAGTGACGGCGACACTATCGAGTATATAGCCATAAAAAAAGCTTCTCAAAATACCGTTCGGAATCGGTGTAAAACTGTAGGTCCCAATTAGTGAGTGAAAACTGGAAAGCGCACAACTCAGTGATTGTCAGAAGTTTCTCCCCTGTCCATTCATGGGATGTAATGGGAAACCATTTATTTATTTTATTTGCAACAATATATCAGAATATTAAAGTGTGAAAATTTTCCAAACATTTTTTAATTTTCTGAGAAGATTTCTTATATATGGAGTATATTGGTTTTCTTCGAATTTAAGGACCTAGTCCTGTTTCAATGTCCTTGAAATTTTTTATAAAATTTTCCTTAGTATTTGCAACAATATGTGTGAATATTAAAGTGTGAAAATTTTCCAAAAATTTTTCAATTTTCGGAGAGTTTTCATATATATGGCGGGAATTGGATTTCGTGGACTTTAAGGACCTAGGCCTTTTTCAATATCCTTGAAATTGTTTCCAAAAATGTCTTATCAATAACTCTAGAAACGTATATGGAAATAAAGGTGGGAACCTGTTCGATAAAAATATCATACAATTTAATGGATATGGCATATACATATAGGGCAGGATAATTGCATTTAAAGGACCTTGTATCCTTTCGATATCTCCAATGGCTATTTTGAACATTATGACACTATTAATGACCAGTGTAATGCAATTTATATGCTTGGTTTGATTTAAAGACAACAAAATTTGAAGGTGGGCCAACTTCACACTACTATATACTACTGTGAAGTTAGCCCACCATCGAAATATGTGGGCTACGATGGTGGGCTAACTTCACGCTAGTCTTCCAAATAGCCTGTTCATATCAGTAAGCCAACTGTGACATACTGTGAAATTTTCAGAATATGGAACTATTATTATGACTGCTGTAACGATTTCTTTTAAAAGGGGCGTGACACATCCCACTACCAGTCTGGCTGTAATTCATAATGTATCAAAAACATATATGGGTATTTCCAGCGTTGCGGACGCACGTTTATTTTATTTTTTATTTTTCAGTTATCTTAAAAATTTGAAATATTTTGAAGACAATGTTCATATTAAAAAATTTAGATTTGGGACGGTACTATAATGTTCTTTTAATGAAACTTTACTTAAAGTGTTGTGTTGAAAATTATGACTTCCACAACAGTGCGTTACGGACGCACACAATTTTCCATAGGTATTTTAAGTGTGTATGAAAATTCGTAAAATTTAGCTAAATTTTTTATGTGATCAATATATTCTTTAATTGTAAAATAAAGAAGATATGTTGGGGTTTTATAAACAACATACTTCACATTTAAAATACTGTTACCTTTTATGCTACTTCAATCTAAATATGCGTTGCGGACGTGTTTTGTAAATGCTAAAAGTATTAAACGATCTTTTAAATATTAATTCATTTATTAACTCAAATTTAATTAAAATTAAAAATAACAAAAATAACTCAGTCAGAAAGGAAAAATATACATAAAGAAATATTAAGTTATGTTTTTGAAATGTGTACATATTTAAACTTTTATCTTCAATTTCTTACAATAAAAAGTCAAGGCGACATTTATATAATTGTTATCTACGTAGGAAAAATGATGGAATTTGGAGACACCTCTAATATTTTTGATATGCCGACATCTTTGTGCTAACAGTTTAGATTCTATTGTACAAAATTTCAATACCTTTAATGTACTTTTGAGAACATTCGCAAAAGGAATAGGCATCTCGCAAAATAATATTTTGGGTCCTTACGACTTCCCAAACTTTTTTTTTCAGTACAGCGCCAATTCCATCGACTGCGCCTTTACCATGAGAAGTAGCGAAGAAATTCCACTCAAAATGTTCACAACAAAAGTCTTTTACAAATTGAGGAATACTCGGAATGATAAACTTATTTTTAAATTGTGATCTACTTCCGTCCGAGAAAATTTATATTCTTTGTACGAGTTTCTTCTCATTTATTTTCTTCAAAATGCTTGTAATGAAGATCACGACGTCGTATTTGTTATGCGCCAATTTGTCACTTATTATTGCAAAGGACATGATTTCATCCGAAAGCCAAGCAACGCATGTGAAAATTGTAACCTGCTTATAACTATAGTGTGCTTCTTGCACATCATTTTGTGGGGTAACGCGATAATTTTTTCAAACGCGATGTAGATTCTTTAATTTTATTGATATCCATCTTAAATAAGTTAAAAACATATAAAAAAATAAATTGTTTACAGAAACGGATTATCAATTAAATACTTACTGTTGCGGACGCACAAATTTGAATGGTTATTTGTGACTTAGTAACGAGCTTATGAAAAAACACAACCGCCGTTTCTAATAGTTTTATTTGTACTGACATCAATAACAAATACAGATTTTGCGTTGCGGACACACGAAAAACGTTACCTAAAAACAATCATGAATTTTACCGTTATGCAACTTCTCTGAATTATTTCTTCACACTGAAAATAACAACTACAGCTTATTAACCACTATAAAGGCAATGTTGTCATATTTCAATTGAAATATCTGGTATAGAAAGAAAGTCAAATTAACTACTAAAGCCTGTAAACGCATTAGGGAAAAAGTGCTAACTTTTCAAGCACTATAAATAGAGTTGCCATTACTTTTAAACGATAGATCTTTTGTTTTGTTAAAGTTTCACAAATTCACTATATGATTACAAAAAAAATAGAAGTTACAAAAAAAATAGTAAATAGTAAAAATAGTAATAGACAGTTCATGAGATATAGCCATTTTAAATTTCAAATGGTATGGGCGGTGCCACGTCGTTTTATGCAATCAATACCAAGTATAACCAGGGACTATCAGTAGGTCATCAGTACCACATTATGAAACTTTCATAAGAATCGGTACATTAGAAAAGCCGTCAGAGCGATTTTATATACCAAACATATATACCAAATCTCATTTTCTTACCTCTGATAGTTCATGAGATACAGCCATTTTAAATTTCAAGTTGTATGGGCGGTGCCACGCCTCTTTATCCAAACACTTCCAAATATAGGCAGGGAATGACAGCAGGTCATTAGTACCTCATTGTGAAATTTTCATAACAATCGGTAAATTAGAAAAGCCGTCGGAAAATATTATGGTTGAGTTTAGAAATTTAATTTGTGACAAAACTTAAGATTTATCAATCTACATAAAAATAATCTGAAAGATAGGTAACAACTTTTTTTAAACCTTCTCTGGACTTCCATAAATAGTTCAAGACCAAAATTAGCCAAATCGGTCCAGCCGTTCTCGAGTTTTAGCGAGACTAAAGAACAGCAATTCATTTATATACATATATATAGATAGATAACTTATTAGTCATTTTAAACAAATATATTTAAATTATTCCGGCGGATAAATATGTCTACCACTTTCGGCTGTTTCAAAGGAACTGTTAAAGATGTGTATGTGACCGCACCACTCGCGCTCACCATTTTCTCTTGCATTTTTTCGACTGCTTGTCTCTCTTTGCCTACATAAAAGTTAGTTTCGTTACAACAACGAAATTGTTTCGTCAACTAAAAATGTTGACAAACCTCCAAAATAAATAAATAATAAATTTAATCTATGAAAAGTAAGAGATAAACCAAATATCAGTTGTTTAAATTTCGTGTCTTTGCTGTTTTTTAATTTTTAACCCATTTTCTACAAAATTCAAATTCAACAAACTTGTTGCAGGAACGAAAAGTAAGTTGTTGCAGCAACGAAATGAAAAATTGTCAAAGAAATCATGTATGAAATTCTTCGTTGCAGCGATTACAAAATTATCGGATATACTTCAATATTGAAACATAAAAACAATAACGAAAATGTTTCATCCATGCGATGAAGCGTTTTTCTTTCAGTTTATAAAATAAATATAGACAAACCTGGGAATCAAATGAGACTTTTGGAAAAATAGCTATTTGGTGGAATATTTGATAAAATACGCCAAAATGAGAATCACAAAATGCATGATAATATATAAATTTAAAAAAAATATATATACTTTAACGGCCGGTATGGGACTGTATAAGTACCCTCGTTTAAAAAATCGTACGTTTCCGTAATCACCTCTTCATTACGCGTCGTTTTAGATCCCCCCCTCAAAAAAAGTTTTCAGTACACCCTAATGTACATGCCATTTCATCGATACCTCAATTTGAAAACATGTTGGGACAAAAATGAGTTCTCAAGCTTTAAAAACACCATGCTTCGATCAACACGTATGCAAATTGAAATGAAAATGTATATTAGCTGATGAAATGAATATTAAATTCGACCATTATTGGTGTATTTACATGTCCGAGGTATTTTTAGTTTTGGCACCATGAGGTTGGACCTTATTCCGAATTGTAAGCTACACTCCGAAAAAGGTATTGTGAAACAACGACGAGGATACTCACCTGTATTTGTGGGTACTGCATACGGAGTAGACATAACCTCAGTGTATATAATAACAAACAATTCAGTTCAACACACTCTCACTGGCATGACTAGTTTCGAACTCCCTGACAAGTTCATCATCAGATGCCTAACTACTGTGCCTGAATTGATACCATCGGTTGATCATCAATCGTATATATACAAACTCAATTCTGCAATTCACATTTGCGAATTAGTATCGATCGAAGATCCCTAGTATCAACAACACTGAAAGGCCAATAATTCCAACAACAAGAACAGACAGAATTTTTCCACCGCGTACTTTTTTGCCTCATGCATACTCGCATTGTTGCAGTGCTTTGAGGTGAGTTTTAAACTATATCACAGAGTTGTATTTTTCCGTGGTATAACAGCGAATGCCACAATCAATTTATTGGAAACCAAGTTTGGTGAACGTGTTATCTCACGAAATGACCCAGTCGATGGCCGCCTCGGTCGTGCGATTTGACGCCGTTAGATTATTTCCTGTGGGGTTACGTCAAGTCTATGGTCTATGCCAGCAAGCCAGCGACGATTGATGAACTTCGTACGAATATCGAACGTGAAATTGCAGCAGTATCGGCCGATTTAAGCTTGAAAACCGTCGAAATTGGGTTCAGCGTCTGGACTTCTGCAAGCGAGCCCGTGGTGGCCATGCAAAAGAAATCGAGTTCCATACATAATGGCATCGAACGTACTTTCACAGGTATAAAGAATTTCATTGGTATCTAAAACCGGTTTTGTTTTATTTAAAAAAACTTTTATAGCGCTCTTATTGAGAAACCCTTTATATAAAGCAGTTTATCTCGTGGAATTTATATATATACATATTTAGAAATATTACAATTATATATATATTTTGAATTTATATATATATTTATTAATAGAAAATATTAAAAAAGAAATATGTGAAATTGTATATTTTGGCAATATAGCTATTTTAATGCCCATCAAGGAATATCATGAGCTCCATTCTCCACATTTTTCATTTCATTTTCAAATTTTGATTTATTGGGTACTATGTACATCTGATGGAAATAACTTAAATCTAACATTAATCTTTCAAAACACTAATTTCTGTACATTAAATAATATTTCTCGAACTATCTTAATCTACCTTAATATGCTTACAGCTGTTTGCATACCTTTCATACTATAATTATTTACACCCTCTACCTGCAAAGCAGTACCCCCAAAACTGTACCATAAAAAAGGGGTTAGCCATTCTCCACAAGTAGCATCACACATTATAAGGATAAACAAAACTCAACTTCGCGAGAATTGTCTCAACACTCCTACTTGTGCGAAAACATCCACAGCAAATATTTTGCCATAACCATCAATGTTCGCAACATTTCATCGAAAGCCAATGCATAGATGTTGCTGTTTCAAAAAAAGAAACAACGATTGCCATGAAATTGTTGAATTGGAACATAACAACTGAAAGATCAAATAATATTAACTTAAACGGAAATAATACGAAGACGTACACTCTAACGCCAATCTCATGGCAATCGTTGTTTCTTATTATACGATACCATCACCCATAGGATGGGGTATATATATCACTTAATACGGAACAAAATTTAACGCATAGAAGGGGCCATATTAGATCCTCAGTACCCTTGGACGAAACTCGGTTTGGGAATTTTTAAGATGATTGAGCCATGTGCGTCTGTCTGTCTGGCTGGCTGGTCAGCACAATAACTACCGTAAATCATTATCGATCACAGCGAAATTTTATCAGTGACTATTATTTGTCCAA
Source organism: Phaonia tiefii (assembly GCA_963931995.1). NCBI lineage: Eukaryota > Metazoa > Arthropoda > Insecta > Diptera > Muscidae > Phaonia > Phaonia tiefii. The sequence goes on along the minus strand of OZ008371.1, from coordinate 94,920,718 downwards.
GGTTAGTTTGGGATTGAAAGTGGGCGATTTGGCCACGCCCCTTCAGATACCTCCCTTACAAAACGACACATTTAGTACAAAATCATATTTCTCCTACAACTTTTTTCAGGTAGATGTGATTAGCTTCAACTCAAACGTTGGTTAATAATCTGTAAATGTTTACTTAACTGGAGAAAACTGGCGTGATTGCCACCCCCATTCTGGTACCTCCCATATAAAAGCTGGGTGTTCGTCGGGTTTGTCAATGCGATAAGTCGCGTGCACCATCGAAAATCTTAATGAAATTAGGTTACAGGGTTCATGTCAACAAACACGAGTCACTAAGTAGGACAAGGATGATTTTGCCACGCCCATGTTGGTGCCTCCCATACATAAGTTGGTCGGCCGGCTGGTTGTTCGGCAAGGTATGAAACTCCCGCAAAACCGAACGACTCTTTATGAAATTTAGTACTAGACAAAATTTAGTCAAATGTCACTCTTCTATGGAAAATGAGTCGTTTTGCCACGCCCATTCTGGTACCTCCCAGACAAAAGCTTGGTTAATGAAATTAGGTTATATGCTTCGTGTCATCAAACGCCAGTCACCGATTAAGACAATGGTAATTTTGCCACGCCCTTCTAAGATAAGTTTTGCGGCCGGCTGGTTGTTCGGCAAGATCACTCCCGCAAAACCGAACCAATCTTATGAAGTTGGGCAGTTGACCGGTTGATACACACGATAACTCTCGTACACTACAAGCGATCTTAATGAAATTTGGTACTCGGCAATTTTTTCCTAAAAATTAAAGATTAACTACTGTCCATGCCCATTTTTGTACCTCCCATACAAAAGTTGGACGGCTTTCCGGCTCGATATCTCCCGTATACCACAACCAATCTTAACAAAAGTTGGTACTGAGCAATATTTTGTGTAATACTATGTAAAAGCAGATGAACAATTTCGCCATGCCCATTTTTGTAACTCCCATATAAATATTGGGCGGACAATCTGCTGGTAGTCACGATACCTCCCCATAATCACTTAGGGTCGTAATTAAGTTGGATATTGAATAATATTTAGCACGACGCCACACTGCTATTGAATATTGGCACATTTGCCACCCTCATTTGTTCAACTTAAAGGTGAATACATGTGGGTTTTAATAGAACTCGGACGTAATGGATGACTTAGGGTGAGGGTATGTTTAAGTCGGTTTACCCGACTGAAATTTCTGTACTGGTTTGAAAAAACATCTATGCAATGGCTTTCGATGAAAACATGCATAGGAAAGAATTGTTGCGAACATTGTTGGTTATGGCAAAGTATTTGTTATGGATGTTTTCGCACAAGTAGGAGTGTTGAGACAATTCACGCCAGAGAAGAACACGGACGAAAAACATTTAAACTTCAACTGCTCCTTGACGCCCTAGAACTTCTCGTCATTTGGCAAAATTAGTGACAATTGACAATGCAATTACCCCAGCAGCGACACTAAAAACGTTAATTATTGACGACAGTGAGTGGACTGCTCGTCAAAGTCTCAAAAGATTGGGTGTTAAGGCTGAAGAGAAGAAAAATAAACCATTTTTATCACATAAGAATATAAAGCTTCGTCAAGAATTCGCCCAGGACTACGAAAACTGGAATGAGACGGACTGGAAGAAGGTAACGTATTAAAGTCGACACGTTTTAAATAAAACAAATACAATTACGCCCTGTGTTTAAGGTTATATGGTCTGATGAGACTAAAATCCTAATCCAAATGTAGTAACACAGGCCATGAAACTCGGTGGTGGATCCATAACGGTATGGGTATTTTAAGTTCTGCAAAGTGATATACCAGCTGCTAAATAAGAAACGGGTCTTTGTACAGAAAGAGTGCTTTTTCAGCACGACAACGACCCAAATAATTCGGCGAAAATCGTTAAAAACTGGTTAAACAGTCGCTGAAATGGCCAGCGCGGTCACCGGACTTAACCCCGATCGAAAAATTTTGCGGTTACATAAAATCTCAGCTCGATAACTACGAAGAAAAGATACTTGGGATGCGATTCCAAAGCAAATGTGGGTCAAGTTTCGTCACCGCATGCCTCGCCGTATACAAGCACTTAAAACAGCCAAAGGCTACTGGACAAAATTGGAATCCGAAAACAAATAAATTAATATAAAACCAGAGTGAAACATTTTAACATTTGTATAACTTTACAATAGTTGTTTTTCACTTTATATACATCAATATAGAATTAAAAATGGTTTTGTTTTTATTCACGAGAGAACAGTGAAATGATTTAGTTATTTTGTTTGTTTTCTTCAATAAATTAAAATATACAAATTTATTTCCTAACTGTGTCAACCCTGTTACAGTTTTGCTCGTCACTGTATGTCTTATATCGACGAACCCAGTTACAAAAGCCTAATAAACCTAGTGATGATGAACGTGAAACCACACCGTTATAGCAGTTGGCACAGTTCGATGAAGAAATTGCAGCAGCCAGTTCATGCCTATAAGCCAGTTCATGACAAAAAGGCACACCGTCAAGTAGTAATTCAAGTAATTCTTTTACTTTTATTGACTATTTTACAACCTTATGAGGTCAGATGTCCTACACATATTAATTAAACAAACAAATTAAACAAATTTCAACATATTCTTCCAACTGGCTCTATCCTTCGCCTTTTCTCGCCAGTTAGTAACACCAAGGATACGGAGGGATTCTTCTGCCTGGTCTTTCCAGCGGAGTCTTGGTCGTCCTCGTTTCCTGCTTCCATCGGGCACGTTATCAAACACCGTTCGCGCTGGCTTATCTTCATCCATTCTGATAACATGGTCTAGTCCACGCAATTGGCCCACTGTGATTCGTCTAGCTATGTCCACGTCAGAATAGAGGTTATATAGCTCTACGTTTCAGCGACGTCGGTACTCGCCGACCACATATGTTACGGAGAATGTTTCTCTCGAAAACTCCCAGGTGTTTTTCATCCGCTTGCGATATGACCTAAGTTTCGGAGCCATATGTCAAGACAGGTAAAATGAGAGTCTGATATAACTGGACTTTTGTCCGTCGAGAGAGGGCTTTGTTACTAAACTGCTTGCTGAGCCCAAAATAGCACCTATTTGCAAGCACAATTCTCCTATCTATCTCCAGGATGACGTTGTTGTCCTTGTTCACGGCGGATCCAAGGTAGACAAATTCATCTACCACTTCAAAATTAAATCGGTTGTCAACGTTCAAGTGCGGACCAAGTCGAGAGGTTTCTCTAGTCGTTGACACCATCAATGTTGTCTTGCTCTCATTAACAGCAAGACCCACCTTCGCTGATTCCTTTTCGATTCTTGAAAATACTGCAGTAACCTCTCGAAAATTTCGCCCAATGATGTCTATGTCGTCAGCATACGCCAGCAACATATGGCTTTTCGTGTTAATGGTCACAACACAAACACAACACAAACAATCTACACTATCTTCCACTATCATTAACTCCTGATCTTCAGTGGAAGAATCTGAGTGGAGTAGTGCTGAAAAGTAGTCTCTCCACATTTTGAGCACACTGCTTCTCAGTCACCAGATTCCCATTCTCGTTCTTGCAGGAGGGCAGCCCATTATTAGGCCCGTTATTCGATCTTCTTACCCACTGGTAAAACTTTCGGGATTCACCATTCATCCCGCACACTTCGGTTCTTTCACTCTCTCTCTGCTCCCACTGCCATTTTCAAGTAATTCAATTGATGTAAAAACAAAACACCTCGTGCCAGATGTTCGGTTCGGTGGCCCTGAGACCGCTATCAGATTTCTCAACTGGAAACTATATCAGGCAACATAAATCAAATTTTTCGTCAGATTAATCATTTATTTATTTTATTTATTTAGTAAGTATCTGGTTCAAATTAATTATAAAATGATACTGGGGGATGAAGCTATGACTGCGATGGACTTAAGCTTGCAGTGTTTATGGTGTTGCAGTGTTTATGGTGTTGAATACAAATTAAATAAGATTATATAATTAACAAACTTTCAGGTATTTCAGAATTACCTTACTGTTTTCAGTAGTTAGATTATTTAAAATTTCTAACACATTATTGTTTGGGAAGATATTCCATCTTTGGTTGTAGAAAATACTACAGTTGATAAGAATTGTTCCTACTATTACAAAATGTGCATTGATTAATTATATTTTTGTCACTAAGATGATTATATGTTTGTCGTGTATGGCCTAGTCTTAATCTAGTTATCACTATCTGGTCTCTCCTGGAAAGGTTATTACTCTGATTGCTCTTCAAGATTTCAATTATATTCGTTCGTTTTTTATTAATTTGTTGATACAATTTACAGCTTTCGTTCCATGAGGGATTATGTTTTGGGATTTAACGTATTTTCCTATGTCGTTAGTATTGAAATTGCCCAAAATTTTAAGTGGGGATTTGGTAGCGTTCTTTGCCACTTAATCAGCAAATTCGTTTCCTGGTATTTGGGCGTGACCAGGTATCCAAACTAATTGCAACTTGGTTTTCATTTTATTAAGCATTTGTCTAATGATGCTGGAATAATATTCATCGTAGTTCACATTTGCTATAGCCTCAATAGATGACATAGAGTCGGTAAAAATGCCATATTTTCCTCTCCGATTCTGTATGAGGTTTATCGCATCCGTAAATTGCAATTATCTCAGCTGTGAAATTGGAGCTATATTTGGGTAAGATCGAACATTTTAAAATTTGGTCATGTTGGACTATGCTGTATGCGGTTCTGAATTTGCGTAAACGATCTTGGATATCCAATAATTTCATCCTTTATATTTCTACTAATCGGAATATCAAAGTTCCGACAATATCTAATAATGTGGTTGAGAGTGGAAGGGATATTATTTAGTCTAGATGACTTGAGTATGGATTTTGTTGATTCATATTTATCTTTGAAGAATATATATTTGAAGTGTTTACATGTGAGATATTCTTTGTAATTGGAAATGGGCATAAATAGGTTAATAGGTTATTAATGGATGTAGTTTTGAAGGCTCCTAGTGTCGTTCTAATGGCACAGTTAAAGATGGTGTTAATTTTGTTCAAAATTGATTGGGAGGCATTTCCATAAACTACTAGACCATAGTCGATTTTGGCTTTTATCAGTGCGTGGACGGCCGTTAATAGGGATATCGTGTTTCAGTTAAATTTGGTATTTGATTGGCATTTTATTATGTTTAGTCTGTTCTACAGACCTGGAACGATATTCGCAGTATGAGTATTCCAACGATATCTTTTATTGATAGTTAGTCCTAAAATTTTAAGTGCATCTACCGTGGAGAATAATGAGATACCACCTATCCTAGTTGAGGGTTACCGTTGTATTTCCTACATTTGCATACGTCTTTACATTAATTCATGGAGAGACTTGCTCCAGAGTATTCGCACCATGATAATATATCATCTAGGAGTGGTTTGATATCCTAGTTCTTCGCTTTGGGTTGTTTTCTTATGATGACGAAGTCATCTGCATATGAAATGTAATTTATCTCCCTATGTAGCGCAATTAAACCACATAATTTATTGTATGCAATTAGAATAAGAATCACTGAAATCGGAGATCCCTGAGGAATTCCGTTCCTTAGTGAATACTTTATGTATTACAGTATTATCAGTTGGTCCGTACGTTAAGATTCCTAATGGCTAAATAGTTTCGAATATTTCGAAATATGTTTGGCCCAATTTCGAAATATGTTTGGCCCAATTTTCAGCAAAAAACTATCGGACCCTATTGTCACCAAACAATTATCTACATCCTTGGTTCGTCCTATTCTGGAACATGGCTCAGTAATATGGGATCCATGTTACATGATATATATTAATCTCATAGAATCCGTTCAAAAGCAATTCCTTGTTTTTTTGTCTTCGTAGACGGGGATGCAATTTGCAGGTCTTGCCATCTTATAAATTCAGACTCAGTCTTATGAGGTTACCAACATTGGAAAGCTTTCGAACTATGCTTAATATTTCTTTCCTGATAAACAGATAAACATTCCATCAGATAATCATTCCATCTAGACCCACCAGGAACTTTCAACTCGTACATTTAGAATACTTCCGTATAAACTATGCAAACTATGCAAAACTCTCCGTCGCATATGTGCTAAATTTAATAAATATTGTCAAAACAAATGCGCAAAGAAAAATAACACTATATTGTAATAACTAGTATTAATTACTTTATGTAATTTGTTAAGTTATATATATAGTTATTTTTATATATAAGTTATGTATAGATATATATGTATATATTTTCTTTAGCCTGTAAGGATAATTGGAAATCTAGGCGTAAATAAATAAAAAAAAAAACACTCGCATATTTCATTACAATTGGCATCTGATTCCACAACCTGCATTTGCACTGCCCGTGCAAATGGTAATTCAAACATTTTTAATTGCCATTGCGAACAATGGTAATTCATTTGTATTTGCATTAGATAAAGTAATGCAAATTAAAATCTAATGGAAAGTAAAAAAACAAAGAATGGTCACAGCAAATGTTCCATTTATGTTCAGTGTATTTGGTTTCTTCAATAAATCGTCCAATGTTTCGTATGTTTCCTTCATATTTGTGCTCACTGCTAATCGAATGAACGGTTTTTTGTTTGTGCTGTGCAACAGATCCTTCAAACTTGAAACTGAACTCTCAATGATCATCGCCAGTCTTGAGACCCAAATGTGGCTGTGTTTGTTGAAAACCGCTAGAAACAAAAACAAGACACACAATAAAGAGGCAAAAAGGCAGCAGATCTTCAATTCATGAAAACAATGCGTGCAAACATGCACATGTTTCCTGCAATATGTTGCTGGGGCTGTTATTTTTCAACGTGTATATAATATAATTCCTGGAATTCAACGCTTTCATTACGTTGTGGCTCTAACGTCCAGCTTCGTGAGCTCTCTACGCTTCAGAAATGATGTCAGCATTTCGAAAGTCCGTTGCGATAATTGCAATTGAGCCACAATCCATTTCTTTGATTGATCAGCAACTAAATAGGGCAACCAATCGGGATCAAGAATATTGGATGAATCGGCTGCCCATGGGGGCAAAGCGGCAACATATTTTTTGTTTTTGAACTTTCTCCTATTGTTTCCAGCAGCCAAATTAATACGTACATTGCTCCCGACTTCTTCATGTCCATTTGTGTTATTTACCCATACACTGTAATTTTCGATATATATTTTGTACCAGTTAGTTCCAACACGCCTAAGGCGCCCGATGAAAAATACGATAATTTAAGTGGATCTTTAAGAAACGATACTTTTTGCAAAATGATAAACTAAACTTAAAAATGATAAACAATTTTTTTTAAAGTATATTTTTAGGTCCTTTTTGTAAGAAAATGTATTATATTTTCACGGAAAGGTCCTTTTATAAAGAGAGGTACTTCATTTAGTAAAAGCTAATGTTTTTTTTAAGAAAGGTACTATTTTTAAGAAGAAGTACTTTCTGGAAGAAAAAGCCATGAGTATGATTTTTTTTTTACAAAAAAGTACTTTTTTTATGAACAGGTATTTTTTAAAGAAGTGGTACCCTTTTTTGGAAAGGGTTATTTTTGAAGAAAATTTGAAGGCTACTTATCTCAAGAAAAGGTATTATTTTATTTTTAAGATAAAGTACATTTAAGAGCAGGAATTTTAGTAAGAAAAGGAAGTGTCGTACACATATTAATTAAACAAACAAATTTCAACATATTCCTCCAACTGGTTCTATCTTCGCCTTTCCTTACCAGTTGGTAACAGTTGGGATACGGACTGATTCTTCGGGCTGATGTTACCAGTGGACTCTTGGTCGTCCTCTTTTTTTTAAACCAGTTTGTTTCAAATCTTTCTGCTCGTCATACTTGTACTTACAATTAAGGTAGGAAAATAAAACTCCAATTGGTTAACTAGATATAGCTAAAACTAAAATTTTCTTTGAAAGATTATCAAAATCAAGTTTCAAAAAATCAAGTGAGAGAATGTTAAAATTTGGCAATCAGTTTTACAAGGTTGGATTTCACTAAATTGTGTGTAAAGCAGTGTTGCCACTTTCTGGATAATTATGCAAAAATGGGATAGTTTCAAACTTTTTGGATGGTGATATATTTGTTGAATTATTGTTTAACTTCACTTGCCAGAGCATGGCATGTGTTGAAACATTAAATTTGCATTTTCGTAACCAATTTGATATCTCCGTCATAATATGTCCCAAACATTGATCTACAGATCTGTTTTTGGAACATAGTTGACCAGCAACATGCCATTTTTACAACTATATTTAAAATATTGTTCACTGCATAGCGGTGTTATTTCATGTGTACAACTGAGTGTTTTCTGGTGGAAATTTTGCGTCGACATATCTATTTTATTTTTAACCTGAGAGCTGCATGTACCGTTTATTGGTTTCGAAAGTTGGAATATATATTTTGTGACGCAGCATCGCTGTATATAGTCAGATTTGAAAAATAACTTCAGTGTAGATAGCTTGTGAAATTACTATTAAAACATTGGATTTTCATTATTTTATTGAGAACAAATTTGACATTTTTAATTTTGCTAAACGGCAGAATTTCTAAACATGATCAATGGAAAAAGGTCTTAGTATGAATCAGATTATATCCAAGATGTTAAGTTTTAATTTGAGCTTTCTTGTGACACGTCAGAATCATAAGTTCGCACGTTGCAACCAACTACAGAAATTCTTCACCAATTGGCATTACACTACCATAAATAAGTATAAAAGTACATCACGGGATAGTAATATAACAACGACTTCATAATATATAATAATTACGAACAAAACCAAAACCAAATTATAAATCAGACCAGATAGTAAGGAGAAAGTAGATTTACATATGTATAGGAATATGCGAGTATAGCACTAATGCAATCGATTCAAATGACAAATTGTCCTAGATTTTGTAGTTTCCCAACTACCAGTGAAATCAATTATCTGATGTAGCTCATTAAAGTCACGACACCTTCTCCTAACTGGATCAAAGGACGCATAATTCGAACGCTGAAACTCGATGTGAATGAGTTTATAGTACCTCGTGGGTCTCAATGGGACATTTATAAAAATCTTAGATAACAGAAATTCGGAACATATACATCCATCAATTATCTTCAAAACTGTAACAGAGTTTATCATGACACGTCTACTACTAAGAGTCGGCAATCTGATCAATGCTAGTCTACTGGCATGGTTCGGGTTCCATTGAAGGTTTCTCAGACAAAAAATGAGAACTGTTTCTGGACCGAAATTGTACTAAGGGTCCCATATTCGAGAATAGGGCGGACTAGTGAAGTAAAAAGATTTTTCGTAACGTAGGGATCTGAAAATTCTTTTGCCCAACGTTTAGTAAGGTTCAGAACGCAACAAATGAATCCACCGATTCAAGAACATTGCCACCTAAAATGTATTTTGCCGAAAAAGATGATGCCCTAGAGAACAGCATATGCTTACATTTCGCAAAATTAATCTCCATCAAATTGGCTTCGCACCACGTCTGGAAAGTAGACAAATCCCTCTGAAGTAAAGTATATTCACAAGGATCCTTGTAAGAAAAATATATCTTCACGTCATCAGCGTACATTAACAATTTAGAGTGCATTATGAAGGCGGGAAATAACATTCAAAAATCGGTTAGGAATTGACTGATAAATATACCCTATACAATTTAAAGAATTTGAGTCCCATGCATCTTTTATCACGTCTTTTAATGACTAATTTGTTTCATGTTGCTTTCTGTCTTCGTATACTTTTCGGGGCCACTACAAAAGTTTCATACTTTGTCCATGAGTCAAATGTGTTTCAGTTCTGGCAATATGAATTGGAGCATTATGTTGTTGGAAAGTCCATGCTATGGGTCCAAACAAATTGTTAAATTGAGGAAATCCGGCTTCTAAGAACCTCTTGTACGATGTTCCAGGCAATTTTACGGTTTCAAAAACCAAATCGATGGTGCCGTACACTCACAGAAAAATTCGGTTGAGACAGCCGAATTAGCCGTAACCGAATTTAGAGGTTGTCACAACCTCATTAGAGGTTTACACAACCTCATTAGAGGTTTACACAACCTCATTAGAGGTTTACACAGCCTCATTAGAGGTTAACACAACCTCATTAGAGGTTGACACAACTTCATTAGAGGTTGACACAACCTCATTAGAGGTTGATACAACCTCATTAGAGGTTGACACAACCTCATTAGAGGTTGACACAACCTCATTAGAGGTTGACACAACCTCATTAGAGCTTGACACAACCTCAATAGAGGTTGACACAACCTCATTAGAGGTTGACACAACCTCAATAGAGATTGACACAAACTCTTTAGAGGTTGACACAACCTCATTAGTTGATACAACCTCATTAGTGGTTGACACAATTTCATTAGAGGTTATCACAACCTCATTAGAGGTTGACACATCCTCATTAGAGGTTGTTACAACCGAATTTAAATAGTGTCAGAAATGAATTTTCGATTTTTTTATTATTAACTAATGATTTATTATCCAGTATTCTTGTGAAAAACATTAGAGAGCAATAAAATAGGATAACCTTAGAATAAGACTATTGAAACAGTGCTATAATTTGCAACAGCACTGCTTAATATTGAGTGAAAGATTGGTTGTTCATACATACGTATGTAAATAAATAGCATAGCGGAATACAAGGTATTGCATATTCGCTTTTGTTGTGCTATTTGTTTACTTTGAAAAGGTAGCGGCTGACCCTTCAAGCGGCAGCAATGCAGATTTTTGATCATTGTGTTTTTTAAATTCAAAGTGCGCGCAACTCTTCCTCCCGTGACTTAGTGAAATTTACAAAAAGTAAAAGTGTTAAAAGTTAAAATAAAAGCTATACAAACATTGTTACACAAAAACACTTTAATATTGAACTATGATGCAAAGAACAATAATACAAATTTAAACAGTGGAATAAAATTGTGAAGTTAAAACGTACAACACAAATCTTCGCAATTTAAAAGGCTTAGATCCTAAACATTGGTCCTTCGAACCGGATACGTTTTTTTTAAATAATTAAAAAACAATTACAAAACTGTACATCAAAAACATACATTTGTTAACGAAACACAACAAACAATATCAAACAGTTTAAAAATAACATCAAAAATATTGAAAAAAGTTTACAATTTTTGAAAAAGTGAAACGGTAGAGCGCACGTTTGAAATTTACACAAAGGAAAAGTTTGGTGAAATCCGCAGCACATAAATCCCGCTGCAACGGATCCCAAAGAGGCATCAACAGCAGCAACAACAACAACAACATCATCAGAATCAGCGAATTACCCAAGACGCCACCGACATCGGCACAGCAACGTCTGGACAACCACAACAAGGGAAGAGCGAGACACAGGAAAGCAAGTACATACCAGCAACAAAAAAAAAGGTACAGAAACAAACAAACTCACGATAAAGGAAAAAAAATCAGTAAGTACCAATATATGAAAGCACGCAAAAATAAAAAAAAAGGGTGATGAAATAAGAAATTTTATGGCGCATATGGACTACAAAAATATGTTGCCTGTATTAAAGCTTTAATGCTCACATGACCCTGTACTGATTTTCTTGTCGTTACGTGCATTCGTCTGAAGAGTTGCTATATACATACATATATACAGCGAAAGCTCTCTTCGCGGACAGCTCTTATAGCCGGACAGCTCTCTTAAGCGGACAAATTCCTCGGTCCCAAAATGTTCGCCTTGTTTCAGGAAGAAATCATGCTCCCTTAAGCGGATGCTCCCTTGGACGGACGCGGACACTTTTCTGGTATCAAACATCTCCCATGAGCGGACAACAAAATTGTGAAAACAAGATTTCTAACAATTTTTATTGTCGAAATAAAACAAAGTAAGAACGATAAATCAACTGACAACGCGTTCATGCATCAGACAAGTACGTAACTATCTGCGTTGAGCTCTGATTCCCCTTTTTTGCTCATAGACAAAAAAAAATTGCGCAGCTACTGTGATTAACGTCTACCTTTAGAAATGTGTTTTTTGGTGTTGTATTTCGATAAGCATAAGTTGAAAAGGATCCCTTGAAACGTGTGAATGTTGCATCATCCGTCAATTTTGTCAGCAACTATAATAATTTTTAAGTTTTTTTTCAGTATGTTTAATTTTTGTTTATCATTTACGAATCTGCATTTTTTCTACGCGAATATTTTACTTGAATATTAAGGGCATGGCAATGCAACGTACTGAAATGATATTTATAGAACGTGTACATTAGTACGCATTTAAATAATAAAAATTTATAACAATTTGGTTTGTAATGTATTAACATATTTATTTCTTTAGTGGAGGGAGTGTTCTCTTTAATTTTATTTAAATTCCTTAAAACGCTCTATTGGGCGGACATCTCCCTTAGGCGGACAAAATTGGTGCGAGCGTCAGTGTCCGCTTAAGAGAGCTTTTTCTGTATATGCAAAGGACGGACATTTTGGAACATATATAAGCATATATACATATTTCGAAATTTTCTGGAGTTTGTTGACCCGCCAATGTACATAAATTCAGTAATTGTGACTCGTTAATTCGAAAATTTTTACACTGGAGCACAAAAATTGCTGTCCGTTTGTGCGAAAAATTCTAAACCCGAAAATTTTTTGATAATTTTTCGGCGGCTAAGTAAAAATTTTCGACACACACATTTGGAAAATTTTTATACTGGAGCACAAAATTCCTGTACGTTTTTGAGAAAAATTCTAAACCTGAAAATTTTTTAATAATTTTTTGGCGGCTAAGTAAAAATTTTCGACACACACATTTGGAAAATTTTTACACTGGAGCACAAAATTCTTGTACATTTGAGAGGAAAATTCCAATCTCGAAAATTTTTTTCCTCCTCAACTATCGAACCGCATTTGGGAAAAATTTTAAACTAGAAGAAAATTTAGAACCTTTCTCGATAAGGTGAATCCCAATCTACAACGGCTGACACGAATTTGAGTAGTTTTTTTGTTTTTAACCCTTTTTCTGCAACATGTCGAAAACTTTGTCCGACAAATTCGCCAATTGTGTGAATGACTTGAAGGACTTTGAGAAATTAAACTCGGTAACGAGGACCGATGAGAGTATCCACGCACTCGAAATTCTTCGTGTGGAATTAAATTCGCGCTGGAGCCAAGTCAAGCGGGCATATCTCGATTGTCGAGACTATGAGCCAAGCGAAGGTGAAAAACCGATTGATAAAACGAAGTTGAGAAGTATTTACACGGACTCGCTTTCTAATTATAAGAAAATATTATGCGCAATTAATGATGAAATTCAGACACAAAGGGACCGAAAGGCTCAAGAAAAAGTAGAGCGCTTGTCGGTTATGCCACAGAGAACTACAGAATCTGAATTCACCCCAATTTCCCGGTTGCCACCTTGTGACACCAATACTTTTCACGGGGGATACCAAGAGTGGCCCACTTTCAGGGACTTATTCACGGCAATCTACATAAAAAATCCAAAGCTAAGCAAGGTCGAAAAACTGTTTCATTTAACACAACAAACTGCGGTAGACGCACGTGAAACAATTAACCATGTTCCGTTGACTAACGATGGTTTCGATATGGCTTGGGGAAATTTAGTTACCAGATATGAGAACAAGCGAATGCAAGTAAATGAGCAGTTAAAGGGCCTTTTTCATCTGTCACAGGTTTCCCTTGATTCTGCTGCCTGAATTCAAAAGTTGCAGCGCACTGTGAACAGTTGCACACAAACCCTAGCCACATTAATTATAAATACTAAAGATTGGGACCCAATATTAGTATACCTCAGCTCGACAAAGCTACCTAGAAACTTCCTGGAGGAATTCGAAAATACTCTGGAAGATTGCGCTACAATTCGCTACAACAACAGTGCTATAATTTGCAACCTGGGCCGAATTTGACACGTTTTTGACACACAAATTCAAGACCCTCGAATCTGTTGGGAACATTAAACCTGTAGTTGCGAAGAACAATCAGCCTCGATCTGATTTCGGAAAAAAGGAAAAACAAGTTCATTCCTTTCAAACAAATTTTGCTCAAGACACTACAGAGATGAAGGGTCGTCAAACCTTCAAGACACGAAATGAACCCCGTACAAAAAATGACTCAAGCTGTCAACTTTGCAAGGAAAATCATTTGATACGAGTGTGTTCAAAATTTCTTGCGAAAAATGTCAATGACACAATTCACATTGTAAAAATTTCGCATCTTTGCTACAACTGTCTCTCATCGGAACACGGAGTAAAGGATTGCAAAAGTCGCTTCAGCTGTAGAACATGCAGACAGAAACACCATACTCTACTTCATAAAGGTGATGAACTTCAGTCTAGAAATCGAGATCCAGTAAGAGATGCCGCACGCCCTAGTACCAGTGCTGCAGCTTTAACTACCCTCATACAGTCCACATCGAATCAAGATCCTCCTAGAGTTACTGCCTTGACACTCCAAGAAAGCAGACCCCAACATAATATAGAAACCTTGCTGTTTACTGCCATTATCCAAATAGAAACTAGAGGACACAGATATGACGCCCGGGCGATAATTGACCCGGGATCACAAGCAACTTTCATTTCGGAAAAACTAAAAAACCGGTTAAAGCTTCCAGCAAGACGACATCTAGTACACGTCACTGGCTTAAATCAAGCTGTATCTGAAACATCTACAAAAGCATGCCTATTCAACATGTGTTCACGCTTGGACCCTAGCTTTGAGTTAGAAGTTTGGGCGCCGATTTTGAAGACCCTTCCTTCGTACTTACCACCGCGAACAATGGATGAATCTCAACTTAGTGAAACTGTCAAACTTGAGCTGGCAGATCCCCGATTTTACGAAAGCCGACCCGTTGACCTGTTGATTGGATTGGATAAAGGACCCTTGATATATACTATGGGCGTTCCTATGCAATCGGTCGGATCGTTCCTAGCACAAAAAACTGTATTTGGCTGGATCATTGGCGGACCAATCAACCAGGAGAATCACGGAGGGAGCCGAATTTCACTTTATAACACAATATCGTTAGAGAAAATTCTCACACGTTTTTGGGAAGTGGAGGAGACTCCAAAAAAGATTTTGAGATCAGAGGAAGACACATTATGCGAGGAAAATTACAAAGTCACGACTCGAAGAAACAGTTCTGGAAGATATATTGTGACTCTGCCGTTCAAATCTTGTGAAGAACTGGGCACTTCCAGAAATATCGCTTTGGCCCAGTTTTATAGAATGGAGAGAAAACTTCAAAGAACACCAGACATCAAAGAACAATATGATCAAGCAATTCTGGAGTATCTCGAGTTGGGTCACATGAGGAAACTCTCACCTCAGGAAATAAATAAGACACCACACTATTATTTACCACATCACGCCGTTATCAAACCAGATAGGGTGACGACAAAACTGAGGGTAGTCTTCAATGCATCCAGCCCTTCATCCAACAAAAAAAGTCTTAACGATATATTACATCCAGGACCCATACTTCAGCAGAACCTTGAATTACGGATACTGAAGTGGAGATTTTTCGAGTACGTTTTTAATGCAGACGTTACTAAAATGTACCGCCAAATTCTGGTCGACTCAACTTAATCCAAATTTCAAAGAATTCTATTCCGAAAATCGGCTAATGACCCTGTGGAAGATTTTGAGCTTCTTACAGTCACTTTCGGAATAAATTGTGCTCCATTCCTCGCCATTAGGACACTATTTCAACTTGCGGAAGACGTGAAAGACAAATATCCCCTGGCATCAGACATAATTCGGCAAAATTTGTATGTCGATGATGTCTTAGCCGGTGGTCACACAATCAAGCAGGCAATTGCATCTCGAAGGGAGTTAATTTCGGCCATGGGCTCCGCTGGATTTGAGTTGCGAAAATGGGCTTCAAATAATCCTATCGTAATTGAAGATCTTGCTCCAGATACGCGTTTACCTGTAAGTTGGTTGGATATTTCAGACGGATCTACAACGAAGACCCTAGGTATTAGGTGGACTGTCGCAACAGACTCGTTTACGTTTACTTCACCACCAGTTGAAGAAAAGTTATCACACACCAAAAGAGAGGTCCTGTCCTCAATCGCCAAGTTATTTGACCCTTGTGGGTGGTTAACCCCAATCATTGTAGTCGCGAAACTAATCATGCAACAAGTCTGGCTGGATAAGATAAACTGGGATGACCCATTAAAACCAATAACTCTGATGAACTGGCATAATTTTGTGAAAAATAGACTCAATTATAGACTCAAATAGACTCAATTATAGTTCCTCGATGGATCCAGTACAAACCATCATGTTCAGTGGAAATACATGGATTTTGTGATGCCTCTGAAAGTGCGTATGCTGCAGCATTGTATGTCCGCATCGAGGATACTAATGGTGCAACAAATACGTTTCTGTTAGCCGCAAAAACCCGTGTCGCCCTATCAAACAAATATCTTTACCGAGACTCGAATTGTGCGGAGCTGTCCTAGTGTCGGAGTTAGCGGCAGCCATAATACCAAATCTCCAAATCTCTACTTTTTCAACACAATTTAGGACAGACTCTACAATTGTTCTGGCGTGGCTTAATAAACCACCATGCTCATGGAGTACCTTTGTCGGAAACAGAATATCAAATATTCTAGAGAATGTTGGACACGACAAATGGCGACACGTTGACTCAGAGTGCAACCCAGCTGATGTGGCAAGTCGAGGATGCTCTCCAACGGATCTTAACGAACATTCTTTGTGGTGGCATGGCCCTCAGTGGCTAAAATTGCCAAGAACTCGGTGGCCAACAAGCGAAATATTAGATGACACAAGCTTAGAAGCAAAAGAAGTTAAAGTGTTTGCCACAACGACATTTGAAGACCCACTACTCAGATTTTCTTCATTGTCTCGCGCCTATAGAGTTTTAGCTTATGTCTTACGTTTTTGTAAAAATAACGGCTCAAGTCGTGTTCATCTCAGAATATCATCTCTGGAGATAACTTCGGAGGAGATCCAGGATCTTAAGATACGGCTTCTCGTTTTGACCCAAAAACATTATTTCGCAACTGAATATCATTCATTGCAACGGAAAACCCGACTGCTCCCGAATAGTCATTTGTTATCATTAAACCCTTTTCTAGACACGAAAGGAGTGGTTAGAGCCAATGGTCGTCTAGTCCAATCACCGGCTCTCACTTATAATGAACGTCATCCAATTCTCCTGCCGTATGATGCTCGAATGACCCAATTACTGGTAGAATTTACGCACAAAATAACTGTTCATGGAGGAAATCAACTCATGACTCGTGTGTTGAGGTCTGAATTCTGGATATTCAGACTAAAAATAAAGAAAGTCATTCACAATTGTCGAACCTGCATACTATTCAAGCAACATACTCAAACGCAAATCATGTCATCACTTCCTCCTGAACGTACTATGTTGTCTAGACCATTTTCAACGACAGGAGTCGACTTTGCGGGGCCCTTCACCATAAAAAACTTTACTGGTCGAGCTTGTCTTCTCACAAAAGGTTATGTTTGCATATTTGTCTGCTTTGGTACGAAGGCCATTCACCTGGAAGCTACAAGCGACTTATCGACCCAGTCTTTCTTGGCGGCTTTCTCCAGATTTATTGGGCGTCGAGGATGCCCAGCTAGGATCTACTCAGATAATGGAACAAACTTCGTTGGGGAGGCAGAAATGCTTCGAAAAGATAGTCTCGCCTTTCTCAAGTCTCTTCAATCCACCATAATACATCAGAATGTACATCAGGAACTCGAATGGAAGTTTATACCTCCTGGCGCACCTCATATGGGAGGGTTATGGGAGGCCGGTATCAAGTCGTTCAAAACGCATCTGAAAAAGTTAATTCCGCGCATGAACTTTACATTCGAAGAGCTTTCAACAATTTTGTCTCGCATCGAAGCATGCTTAAATTCTAGACCCTTAAGTCCAGCTAGTGATGACCCATCAGATCTTTCCCCACTGACACCAGGACATTTTCTTATCGGTACATCCATACTTGCTCCTGCGTAACCAGATATCTCAGACGAGGACCCAAATCTTGTCAACAGGTGGAAACGTTTAAGAATAATCTCTCAGCATTTTTGCCATAGATGGAAATCAGAATATCTTAAAGAGCTTCATCGCAGGTACAAGTGGAAATATCAACAGGACAACGTCAAGGTCAACGATTTAGTCGTCATCAAGGATGAAAAATTGTCGCCAAATGAGTGGAAAATGGGTCGCATCACTAAAACTTATGCGGGAATTGATAGTAATATTCGGGTAGTAGACATACGGACTTCAAACGGCAACATTAGTAGACCCATCACTAAAGTCGTAAAATTATTTTCTGACTGACTACTTATGTGCATCACAAAACTAATCAAAATTGTCAATAACCAAGTTTCTCATATAGTTCTAGTTATGGCAGCCTATCTTCCCCGCCGTGATCAATCGGACGACCGCCAAGACCGAAATCGAGAGAGACGCTCTAGGCCAGCTGACTGGCAATATTCTTGTGGGTTGTGCCAGGAAGACCACGCATTAAAAAGTTGCCAGAGATACCGGGAGCTAACACCGAGGGCTCGGTACGAAACTATGGAAAGACGGGGATATTGCAGGAACTGCCTGGCAAGGAGTCACCTGGCTCCCGATTGTCCAACCATGGAAGGGTGTCGCAAGTGTGAAGAACGGCACCACACCTCGTTGCACAACGCTCCCCAGCTGGCAACGTCGCTACTACGGACAGTCAACCGTGAGCCTAGTTTCAGAAGAGCCGCGGTTTTTTGTACCCACGGCCATGGTGCGAGTAGCGGAGGACACGTTTGAAACCTGGTCATCCATGCAGGCCATTATTAACCAGTCGTTCGCAGTTTCTCGCATAGCATCAACCATATTTCGACGTCTCAACATTCGGTCATTTCGCCACCACGAACATCGTTTTGCGACATTTAAGGTAATGTCTCGAAACACACGAAGCTCATGGGTGCTGAAGGTGACAGCGCTGATAACTGATGAATTGCCTAGAAGACCCTACTCGGACCCGATAATAGAAGACCCAACGGAGAACTTTTCACCCGACACCTTTGCCGATATAGACCCGCGATGCAATACACCCATCGATCTTGAATTGGGTGCAGATGTCTACTCCTCAATACACAAAGAAGGATGTCTCAGCACGGGGCTTGGCCAAGTTCACGCCTATAAGTCAACATTGGGTTATGTATTTTCTGGTCCAGTACGCAACAATTAATTTTTAAGTATATATAATTTGTAATCACCAAATCACGGGGGGGGGGGGGGGCAGAATGTTGAAACAGTGCTATAATTTGCAACAGCACTGCTTAATATTGAGTGAAATATTGGTTGTTCATACATACGTATGTAAATAAATAGCATAGCGGAATACAAGGTATTGCATATTCGCTTTTGTTATGCTATTTGTTTGCTTTGAAAAGGTAGCGGCTGACCCTTCAAGCGGCAGCAATGCAGATTTTTGATCATTGTGTTTTTTAAATTCAAAGTGCGCGCAACTCTTCCTCCCGTGACTTAGTGAAATTTACAAAAAGTAAAAGTGTTAAAAGTTAAAATAAAAGCTATACAATCATTGTTACACAAAAACACTTTAATATTGAACTATGATGGAAAGGACAATAATACAAATTGAAACAGTGGAATAAAATTGTGAAGTTAAAACGTACAACACAAATCTTCTCAATTTAAAAGGCTTAGATCCTAAACAAAGACATTTATTTTACATGTCACTACCGACATTTTTTGAAGTCCCGGCCATCATGGGTCACCACACCAATTCTGGTGTGTTGTATCTATTGATTTAGGTCCTAACCCGTTTCCTACACAGATTTTGGCAGCATTATTGCAGACCGAACTTTGAAAGCTTCAAAACTCTTGATATCGGCTTGGACATTCTCTGCAAAATAAGACGATTTAACACAAAAACCACAATTACAATATTTTTACTTACCTTACCACCAACAACGCCCTGACGGGAACAGTTATACACTCTTTAACTTCTTTTAATATAATATTTGTTTTCATAATTTTAAACGTCAAATTTTAAATACATAGACTTATGTTATGGTAACCGAATTGAAAATGAAATTCGGTTGTACCTACAGAATTCATGAGAAATTCAGTTACAGCAACCGAATTGACGCCGAATTCGGTCGTTGCAACCGACTTAAGGATTAATTCGGTTATTGCGATCGAATTGATACCAAATTCGGTAGTTACAACCGAATTCATACCAAATTCGGTAGTTACAACCGGATCAATACCATATTTGGTAGTTACAACTGAATTGATTCCAAATTCAGTAGTTACAACCGAATTGATACCAAGTTCGGTTACTGCAACCGAATTGATACTATGTTCGGTTACTGCAACCGAATTGATGCCAAATTCGGTTATTCCAACCGCATTTGGCACAAATTTCGGTTGTTGCATCCGAATTATCTTCAAATTCGGTTGTTCCAACCGAAATTTTAGAAAATTTAGTTGATTGAACGAATATAATTGAAGATTCAGTTGTCACAACCGAATCAATTATGAAACGAGGTTGCTTCAACCGAATTTTGGTTGTGGGGACTAAATTCGGTCGTAACAACCTCAATTCTGTTGTGGCAACCTCAATTCGGTGTTAACAGCCGAATTTACGGTTGCTACAACCTCTTTACAAACAATTAGGTCTCTGGGTGTACCAACATATACCTTCTGGCATATATTGGCTTTGTCTCCGCAGCACTTAATTTCGTACACCACATTTGGCTTGTCATCCTTATCGATTCTCGACTTAGGCATACTAAAAAGGTGATTTAGGGTAAAGTTAGACTTTGGAGCTAAATGGTATTTCTCCTTCTCATAAATGTTTGAGTGTTTGATTCTTTCCCAGAGTCGTGTAGGCTTTTGATACCAGTCAACTTTTAAATTTCCATATAACTATGCAATCAAGGCATGGTAATTGTTGGCCCCTTTCCTCTTCAACTGTAAATTGAAATTGTCGATTGAAAGAATTGAGCGCCTTCATCGTGTCCTCCACCCCAGTTTTCCCAATGGTTACAAATATATCGTCCACATATTTAGTTTTAATTTTCGGTCTCCTCGTTAATGTATTGAGCGTCGTGTCAAGTAATCCTTCCATTATAATGCGCATAGGCATGCCTCTCTTCATTCATAAAATCAATCCTCATATTTAAAATCACGTGTATCCTTGATACAAAACGACAGTAATTCCATAAAAATACCCTGTGGTATAGTCCTGTAATTTTACTCCAATTTTACTCCATTTTCCCTCTATGGCAATTTTACTCCATTTTCCCTCTATGGTCCTTAATTCCAAATTTATGGGTATTCTTAACCACATCAAACGATACTAATATTTCGTCTTGGTCTATTTTCAAGTTTTTTATCCGGGATTTGAAATCAATTGCGTCCTTAACATTATATTCAGAGGTTCTCGTCACATTCTTGAGTATTTCAACCACAAATTTGCAAAGTGCATAACCAAGAGTATTTATGGATGAGCAAATAAGTCTGAAAGGATTCCCCTCTTTATGGATTTTCGGCAAACCATAGATTCTGGGGGCTGTAGATGTTCTCGTGCTTAATTTCTTCCTCGAGGGCGCGTCAAGAATAATTTATCCACTAGTTTGTATTTTTCTCCTGTAGACTTGACGTCTGTAATGTATACTAGTATCCATTCGGATCGATGACAACACTTTCTAATCGTTAAAATTTGGTGGACGACGACAGTACCCAAAGGTCAGGGAATTCTTGGCGTTGTCACGGGTATGGTGTTTATACCATTTGTGTTCATAGAAAAGAGGACTGCGGGAGCCTTTAAGCACTAGCTTCAGTCGGGTGGGAGGTTCTCGTCCTTCCCCTAGTGAACAATTAAGATTACAAAAATTTTATATAGACTCCCTTTTTTGTTAATGAAATGCAGGGTATACTAACTATTTAATATGGATTTGGAAAAAAGAATGTAGAGTGGTATTTTCCCCACTGCAAAAATTATGTCTAAATGGTCATTCAATTCCACCATTACTCTCAGATGTTGTGAGAGATCTACGCTTTCCTACCCTCCCTTTCCAATGCCCTGATTGCGCAATTAGTCATTCAAGACCCCTTAATAATAGGACCTAAATCAACTTTACCACATCAATCGTACGAAAACACGCTATTTTATAATTACCAATTCATATTTAATATTTCACAATTTATTCACAAGTTTATCATTATAAAATCGTAACCTATACTTTGTATCTATGTAGACATATATAAATTCTTCTAAATTGTATATACAGTGATGTTCAAAATAATGACCCTTTTTTATTTATTTAATAATTTTGAAATACAATTAAGCTATTGTAAATGTTAGTACATATTTTAAACAGAAATTAAAAATTTTTGTTTTAAATTTAAATATTTCACTCCATTGCGATTTTATTTAAAAAAATTTAAAAACAATATTTTTTATCCTATTCAAATTAATAGACTTATTTCAAAAATCTTACAAAAAAAAAAAACAATTATTTTTAAACAAAACATTTATTTCCTTAATAAGTATGAACATATAATATACTAATATCCTGAATGTCCACTATTATTATCTAAAACTGCACGGATCCTTCTGGGCAGTGACTGTATTAAATGTTGAAATTTTTCAATCGGAATTCTCTCCCAACTATTTTTTGCCGCTTCCCAAAGTTGGTTTTTGTTTGTGAAAATCTTCCCACTTAAGCTTCGTTTCAGCTCCATCCACATATTCTCAACCAGGTTGAGATCGGGAGACTGTGACGACCATTCCAAGACGGAAACTTCATGTTCACTCAACCAAGATTTGACTAATTTTGAAGAGTGCTTCGGATCATTATCCTGTTGGAAACGCCAATCAGGTGGCATGTGAATTTCTGCGTAGGGGAGCATCACATCTTTCAAAATATCACAATAACTTTCTTTATTCACAGTTTCTGTGATTAGGTATAAAGGTCCAACACCATGCCACGAAAAAGCACCCCAGACCATAATACTGCCGCCTCCGTGCTTCACGGTTTATTTTTGTGTAAGGATCATTAAGCTCTTTACCTTTTGGTCTTCGGACGTTGCGCTGACAATCAGAACCAAATAAATAAATTTTTGTCCCATCGCTCCATAATATGTCCTGCTTTTGTTGTTGAATTTGGTCGCAAATTAAATGCGAGCTTTTTTGTGTTTGTTACTTAGCAGTGGAACCTTTCGGGCTACTCTATCTGGCAAATTGTTTTCTAACAATCTGCGGCGTACTGTTACAGCAATGACTTCATTATTTATTTCTGCAGAAATAGTCTTTGATGACATAAATGGGTTCTCTTTTGCCAATAATACAATACGGGAATCTGTGGTTGAGCTGCTTTGTCGCGGCCTACCCATAGTTTCAGTAAATGGTTTCCATTTTAATGCATTTCTAACAAATTTTTCAGATCTTCCAAGTGAACTAGCAATGAAACCAAGAGTTTTGCCCCCACTTCGTAGTTGTTTAGCAACTCGATGTTCTTCAGCAGTGCCAATGTATCTAGATTTCGGCCCATTTTTAACGACAACAAACATTAAATTTGTTTTGAAAGAATTGTATTTTACTTACATCCTATTAGCAATTGAGAAGAAAATACAAAAACACGGAATGAATTTCGTAATTTAACAAAGTTATAAGAAAAAGGGCTATTGTTTTGAACAGGTGAAAATTTCACTTTATTTTGATTTTTAAGTTATCGTACAATTGATTACGAATAAATTCCAAAATACAACAAGAAATATTTGTGAAATCAATAACAAAACTAAAGGTACACAAGAGAGAAAGAGAGGTTCCCTTTACTTGAGTTAAGAGTGATCACAAAACTTTATCTTTGTAACGGGCTATTATATTGAACAGCAGTGTATATATGTTGCCATCGTAAATGTACAAAGAAAACTAAATGAGAATATTAAAACTTGCACTAATTTTTTTAGTAATTTTTTCCAAAAGTGTCCATTTCAACTTATATTTCTATAATTTAAAAACGAGCCTTTATTGTAAGTATACTGTAATTATTAAGATTTGGTTTGTAAAACCCACATACAAGTTATGAATAACGTATTTCTGATAACAAAAATAAATAAATGCAAAACAACTTCAAATAACACTGGCAACTCTAGCAATATATGTACCAAAATTAATTTAAAACAGAGTGAGAGAAAAAAACTACAGCTGATCACAATATCACAACACGCGTAATAACAGAATATTTATGTATAGAATATGATTGGTGATAATATGTTGGATAATGTGTCTCAGGTTTGCGACTTAGGTGTGACTCTTGATAGTAAACTTACTTTTCCTCCACCTGGAGTAACAACCTTGTCGCGATGTGGGGGTTTAAGTGTGGCCGAGGCTGCCTAAGTGTGGCCTTGGCTGCGCGAACTAAAGGTTGCTCCGGGGGGAAGTTGAGTCTCGTAGTAGGTCTATCTGTTGATCAGGCCTACTTAAATAACGAATGTCAATGAAGCTTCCCGACATAGCGATTCTTGCGATTTTTGCGCCATTAGAATATCCAACGTTGAATGCAAAAACACTTTTAAGGTCAAGGTGGTTGGAAGCAGTGCCGAGGACCTAGAATGGCCAGTTAGTATTTAAACAAACTGGTTCCTAACAGCTCCCTCCAACGCCAGGGCACGGGTCGGTAGTAATGAAATATGTTTCCCGGTCCAACTCACTCCGTCACTGGGGTGGACTGTAGTATATTTACTGGCATACTCGTGGGACTAACATGAACAAAAAAGAACTAATGAAAAAACTCATAACAAAAACAGGAAAACCAAACAATAATAACACTGCAAACGAAACTGATACACGAAACGATACTAATACGACATTTGAAACGGAACACAGACTAATCCACGATAGCATTGTGAAACAACACCATGAGATCGTTTCGATGATGATGAAAACGCAGAGTCGGGTTCATCATACTCATGGTTCTACAGGGGGTGATGTCTTGACCCCTGTAGTAAAGTCTGTGGCAAGCACACGAGAAGCCAATGGCAACCAAAACAAGGATGATGACGCGGACGAAACCAAGCGGGGCTGCATAAGCCCTCAGCCTTCAATAACAGGTGGTGACTCCAACTCTGATTCCCAAAGCGATATTAATGAAGACAACATTACCATTTTAGCAACTCCAAAAAATGACGAGGTAAATAGAATGCTCGATGAAGTAAGCGAGAGCATAGCGAAGCTATCTACACAAAAGAAACGACTCTCGGGGGCTCAACGCAGGAAGATTGCAAAGAGGAAACGCTCAGCCAAACAAGCCGAAAAACACTACGTTCCTAAGCACCTGTCGGTGCCTCCCTCGACCTCAACAGAGGCTGAGAAGAGTAACCGATCACCTGAAGAGCAGAACACTGTCAAAATAATGGCAAAGAGGAAAACGTGTTCCCCGTCATATGGTAATTGGGAGACGCCCAAACCCCATATTACCCAGGGTATGCAACAGAGCTTCAGGAACAATAAGCAAAGCCGATGCGATTACCGGAAAGGCAAGCACATCAGCCAAATCAACCGAGAAGGAAAGGGCGCGTAAACAAGAACCCTATGCAACTCTGAAGAGGAAGCTGAATGCGAACACAGGCAAAGAACCGCCACCCTACGCAAAGGTAGCAAGAAGGCAACTACTGGACGATCTCTGCTATGCAGTAATTGACAGCGGAAATCCAACTGGCTTAATACCGGATAATCAGCACCAAACCATGGAGGACCTCGTCAACACGAAGGTAATGGATTATATTTATAATGACGGCCGAAAGAAGTAGAAGCAGCGGCTTCAAAGGGGAGGTACTCACTTTACAGCTGGCCTCACAACACTGTGCGGAGACATTAAAGAAGCTTGTGGATGAAATCTCTGCCCCCTAGGAAGGCGGTAAGCTAGCCCTCGTACGGAAGAAGGACATCCCAAGGCTGACGAAGGCTACCGTATATATAAAAGGATGGGGCAGCAAGTTTGCATCGGACGCCATACTTAAAGTCATTGGCAAGCAAAACGCAGGACTAACCGTGGGAAAATGGGTCGTTTTCCACAGAGAGGAGGGGCAGGAGGGCACTCTCCTTGTGATCGGAATAGACCCGGCATCCATAGCTGGTCTTGCCAAGTTAAAGGTATGGACCAAAGCTGTCTACATCAAAGTTGGCAAAGTGCCAATCGCCATGACGACCGGAGGAACACAGCCGGTAGATGCGAAGCACGATGAAGCGAGCTCGGCGGAGCAGACACCGCAAAACAAGAAGGAGGAAGTGGCCGAATGCATCACCAACTCCCAAGAAGACCGGTTACTGGAGGACCAATGTTAGAGGTCATCCAGATTAACCTCGACCTTAGCGAGACGGCAACCCACGCTCTGTTGTATAAAATTAATAAAGGGAAAATACACATTGCTTTAATACAAGAACCTTGGACCACTAAAGACAAGGTTATTGGATTAAATCATATTAATTACCAACTATTCTATACAAAGGCGGGGTCCCGTCCGAGAACATGTATCTTATGCCATAAAAACCTTTGTTTTCTCTTCTCCCCAGAGTTGTCAACATCGGATGCAACAGTACTGAAACAGGGAGATGGGAATATATACCTAGCATCAGTATACTTGCCATATGATTCGCCGACGCCACCACCTTCGTCGGAATTACAGCGACTGGTAGAGAGGGCCAAACAGACAGGTAACGAAGTAGGTAGTGACTCTAACTCTCACCACACGTCGTGGGGTAGTACTAACTGTAACCGTAGGGGTCATACCCTAGTAGAATATTTGAATACTAACGACCTTTTCACACTGAATATTGGGAACAAAGCCACTTTTGTCAACAAGATTAGGGATGAGGTGTTAGATATCACAATCTGTTCTGAGCACCTTATAGATGAGATTCAAGAATGGAGGGTTTCAAATTAGCACTCATTCTCGGATCACAGATACATTACATTCAGGATAACACGGCCACCACCGAAACCGATATGTTTCCGAAACAGGACCAAGGCAGACTGGACAAAGTTCGGAAGCCTACTTAGGAATCGACTAGATCACCCTCAGCTCGAATACTCTAGAAGGGACGAACTAGACGACATAGTGACAAAGACAACGCAAGCACTAGTAAAGTCTTTCGAGGACAGCTGTCCACTTCGGGAAAGGAAATCGGCCCAAGAAAAACCCTGGGTTACCGGGAAATACGAAATCTAGGGAAGAACGTCCGTAGACTTTACAACAGGGCCACGCGTAAGAAATCTCCAGTATACTGGCAGGACTACAAGAGGAGTCTCAGTGAAAACAACGCAATATTGAGAAAAGCGAGACGCAACTCCTGGAGACTATTCAGTGAACAGGTGGATAGCGTCAACGACATATCGAAGATGAAAAAATTCCTCTCTGAGACCCACGTGCAGGTGGAAACGCTAGTAGATGACACGGGAAAGAGAATGGATACAATGGAACAAACACTTAGGCACCTGATGGATACACACTTTCCAAATGGGAACGCGGAACCCACAGGGGAATGGTCACAAGATGAGAATGTAGTACATCAGTCGCCAATCATTACGGACCAAATGGATATAAAGCGGCGGGACCGGATGGTATTTTCCCGGCTATCCTACAGAATGGGGTTGACCAAATAACAACCCATCTGGGAGGAATTTTTACCGCATGCTTAAAATATGCCTACACACCGAGAAACTGGCAGGAGGCCAGGGTAGTATTCATACCCAAACCTGGAAAAGCAAGCCATGCAACGGGAAAGGCTTATAGACCAATTAGCCTCACCTCGTTTCTACTCAAAACCCTGGAGAGAACCAATCTGATACGCAGATTGACGTAAACCAATCTGCTACGCAGATGACGTTATAATACTTTTTAAGGGAAAGAACCCAAACCAGTTATGCAGAGAGGCCGAGAGGGCACTGAGTATAGCGTATGAATGGGCACAGCCAAGGGGCTTAAATGTGAACCCAGACAAAACGGAAAGATGTCTATTCACAAGGAAGACGAAAATCTCAGATTATGAAGAGCCACGACTCTTGGAAAGACGATTAAAATATCCGATAAGGATACTGAATTGGAAGCACCACATAGAGGAAAGGGCTAATAAGGCCTACAGATGCTGGTCGCTATGCAGAAGGGCTATAGGGACCCAATGGGGCCTCAAACCGACTATGACACACTGGCTCTACAGAAGCGTAATCAGGCCCGTACTAACATATGCTTCTGTAGTGTGATGGATGGCAGTTGAGAGGAAATGTAACATCCCAATACTGCAGAGGGTTCAGAGAATGTGCTGCATTGGTATCAGCGGTGCAATAAGGACAACCTCGATAAAAGCCATGGAGACTATTTTATGTATGCAGCCAATCGAGATTAGAATCAAATACGTGGCTGCCCTTGCGGCAAAACGCCTACAATCTACAGGTGAATGAATCAACAGGGATCTTACGTCAAAACACCAACGGATAACTGGGGCCTTAGTCGGGTACACGCAAGATACGAGTGAATCTGACCGAATACCCGAGATAAGGGTTAAGGCGAACTGCGTGACCCTAACGCCAACTAGAGACGCCTGGCAGAATGGGACCCTGGCACCAATACCAAATGGGACTTGCTGCTACACGGATGGCTCAAAGCTAAGAGAAAAAACGGGTCTAGGATTCTTCATTGAAAATCCAGCAACCAAATCCCACCTACGCCTCCCGGATCATAATACGAACTTTCAGGCGGAAGTTCGGGCGATTACGGAGTGTATCAAATGGCTCGGCGATAATACAATCCCAGCCGAGGCAAATATATTCACAGATAGCCAAATGACAGTAAAGGCAATATCATCGGAAACTGTCAAATCTAGAACGGTCCTTGACTGTAAGAAGGTGATAAACGATTACTCTATGCACGGCAGACTCAACATCATCTGGGTGCCGGGGCACAGCGGAGTATTCGGCAACGAGAGAGCGAACCTCGTGGCAAAGAAAGCCAGGGACCTCCAAACGGTGAGCCTAGATGGAGCGAAACCCTTTGGGGTGACGAAGGCTGAGTTAAGTAAATGGGCGGAGTCGGCACATATAACCCAGTGGAACCGGGAATCAGTAGGCAGGATGACAAAGACGCTATGGGGAGATCCAGATGGATTGAGGACAAAAGGTTTGCTGGGAAAAGGAAACTGGGAAAATCCGAAATGAGCAAAATTATGGGAGTCTTAACGGGGCATTCGGGATTACGGGCCCACCTGTACTGTATTGGACTAGTGGCGAACAGTGAGTGCAGGGCATGCATGGAGGACGATGAGACGTTGGAGCACTTCTTATGCCACTTCCCGGCCCTCACACAAGCTAGATCCTGATATCGTTCGGATAGTACGATACCGGACATGACCAAACTTGTGGGTATGGACTGGAACAAACTAAGGAATTTCGTGAATATCACTGAATTCCTATAAGGGATATAGTGAAGTAGTAGGATAAACTTAGAGCGCACAACAGGTCGAACTTAGCGGCTTAAGTGTATGTCTTACTTACATGGGAAGGTTTATAGTGCTCCTTCTGAACACTCAACACCGCACCCCTCTT
The DNA here is from genome assembly GCA_963931995.1 of Phaonia tiefii. Classification (NCBI taxonomy): domain Eukaryota; kingdom Metazoa; phylum Arthropoda; class Insecta; order Diptera; family Muscidae; genus Phaonia; species Phaonia tiefii. Next base: position 94,891,127 of record OZ008371.1, on the reverse strand, counting down.
TTCAAACTAACTAACTAACTAAACTTACTTTTTCGTCACATATTGATACTTGTATAGGTAGGACATCTTGTTTGTTAGGATTTATAAAACGTTGGTCCAGGGAATTTGATGATCCGTATTTGTCAAAGCGACTGTATACTAGCCTTGTAAGGCCGATTCTTGAGTACGGTTCAATAGTTTGGCTTCCACATTATAGGTGCTATATTGATAGAATCGAATCTGTTCAGAAGCAGTTGTTACTTTTTGCTTTACACAATCTTGGTTGTAGTTCATCTTCCAACCTACCTCCCTATATTCATAGATTACAACTCATTGGATTACCTACTTTAGAGCGTCGTAGGGCAATGTTGTCTGTATGTTTTATGGTTAAACTAATCAATGGAGAAATTAATTCAGTATATTTGGTCTCTTCACTGAACTTTAATGTTCCTCTTAGAGTTTCTAGACAATATGTTCCATTTTATCTGCCCGCGTTAAAACATAACTACGAATCCTTTAATCCAGTTTTTACTCTTTGCAATACTATTAATGAGTTCCACCACCACCTATTCTCTCTATCGGATTCGATTGAAGTAATTAAAAGAGCGATTATTTTTTTAATGACTGTCAATGCTTAGAATTGCCAGATTTAAGATTTAAGATTTCATTCGAGAAATCATGTGAACGAATTTTGGTTCCGAACTAAATTTCCTGCTTCATATGTCCTGTTTCATCTGTTCCTGCTTCATTCTCATCTTGATGTATCTATTTATCCTGCTTCATCTGTCCTTATTCATCTGTACCTGCTTAATCTGTTTCGGTGTCGTCTGTTCTCGCTTCATCTGTTCCTACTTCATCCGCTCCTACTTCATCTGTCCTGCTACATATGGTCCTGCTCCATGTGTTCCGGCTTCATCTGTTCCTGTGACACTGTTCTTGCTTCATCTCTTCTTGCTCCATCTAAATCATCAGTTTCTCCTTCAAATGTCCTGCTGCATGTGTTCCTGCTTCATTGTCATCCTGCTGTATCTGTTCCTGCTTCATCTGTTCCTGCTTCATCTGTTCCTGTGACACTGTTTTTGCTTTATCTGTTCCTGCTTCACCCGTTTCATCAGATCCTGCTTATTCTGTCCTTATTTATCTGTTCCTGCTAATTCTGTTACTGTATCATCTGTTCCCACTTCATTTGTTCCTGCTTCATCAGTTCCTACTTCATCTGTCCTGCTACATCTGTTCCTGCTCCATCTGTTCATGTGTCATCTGTTCTTGCTTCACCTGTTCCTGTTTCTCCTGCATCATATTCCTGCTTCATATGTTCTTACTCTATCTATTCCACCTTCATCTGTTCCTGCTTCATCAGTTCCTGCTTCATCTGTTCCTGCTTTATCTGTTCCTGTGTCATATGTTTTTACTTCATTTGTTCCTGCTCCACATACTTCACCAGTTCCTACTCTTTCAATTCTGCTGCATCTGTTGCAACTTTATTTGTTACTGTTTTTTTTGCATTCCTATTCCATTCATATCATTCTTACCTTCATTGTAGTCTTTATGTACTTATATAATAATTCTGTTAATATCGTCCATGTTCAATCTATTATCTCCTGCATGAATTTATTGCTATTTGTTTTTTAATTTTGTTCCTGATTACTGTTTCAATTTAATTAATATACTTTAGTTTTGTATTTAGTTTGTAACTGAAGATATATAAAATTATATTTTTCCAGCTGTTTTTAGCTGAGTAAATAAATAAATAAATAAAATTTAATCCATAACAATTACTCACCAGATCAGCCGAAGATCGTAGAAGGCCTTCATGAAGTTCGTTGAACGATGTGATGATGTTCTAACAATTAATTAATAGTTACACGTGTCTTGATGATCATTATGTTTGTAGATGGATTAGTGATAAAGATCATTAGTTATGCTCTTCTTCTTTAATCCATTTACAAAAATGCATGTTATTAGTAATTTGTAGTTTTTAAATTCTCACTGTGATACTGCTGTGATATTGCGTGTATACATTAATTTTAAACCGTTTGTTATATTGTTGTTCCTATTAGTAAAATATGGACTTCTGTTGAAAAAAAGAATGCGATATGAATATATGAAAATTAACACCTGCAGTAAGATTCTTGCCAATACTCTGTCCCAGAGCTGAGTTTTTCCTGAATTATGTTAAACTAATTTAAAGAATTATATTTATCCGTGTGGTTCAATGAAGACTTGTACAGTTGTCCGACTAAACTGGATTTTGGTTCACGTTTTGTAGTTTTCTCCCCACTTGCCACTTGGATCTTATTTTGACGTCTCAGTTTCTGAGGAGCTCTAATTGCGATATTCTCTCCGTATTATAGTAACTTTAGAGTATTGAGAAATGTTGGTGATATTGAAACCAAAATCAAATTTACAAGTAACAAAATGACTTGTATGACTTCTCATCCAGTGAAAATGATTTATGACACGCTATCACAAGTCTTAAAGATCGTCAATGTGCTTTGGCTTCAAAATTATAAATTGCCTTTCAGTTTCACTAATCACGTGAATAGTTGGTATTATATAAAATCTTCTTGTGAAGATTTCGCGGAAAATTTGAGTTTTCACTATAGGGAAATATTTCACAGACCACTTTAGAAATATGCACTTTATTCTCCGAGAGGCGAAAGCAGAAGTAGCAAAATTTTTGTGCACGCCAAGAATTAATTCCGATGACCAGCACAGCAGTTTTTCGAGAATAGTTGTCAAAATTACAACATCAACAACACCAACTAAAACAGGGCTGGTAGCAAAAAGTTGCATTGTTGTATTTTAGAAAATTCTGTTACATTTGTCCCAAATAAAAACTGAATTATCAATAATTTAAAAGTTATGATGAACAACAAAGATCGAATAAACTATACGTGCACATATCGGCCAGAATATTTCCCATCTTATAATCGTCCTTTGATATCGCAACTTTCTTTCCCCCATTGTCAGCTCTCATGATGACAATGTCATTCTGGTCTCGTGCGACGCACTGTGCCTAAAATAATCTTATCACTCTTGTCCAATTTTGGTTTGTAGAGGTGGTCATCGATCAAACCAATGAACTTCGCTCTTCTCCTGCTCTTCTTTGTTACAAATTGTCTGCATGGACTCTTCCCCTTTGGCGATGCTTTTGAATAAAGGGAATGTTGTCATTGTATTTGGAAATTCATACTTGGTTCCGAGAGACAGTAACCATCGATACGATACGTTTCACTCAAACTTTTCTGTTTCACGTCATTTCTTGATTGTTTTATAATTTTTACTTTATATACAAATTATCAAAAACCGCATTGCGATAACATTTTCCAAAATCTGTTTTTATCAGAAAAAAAACTGGAAATCTGTTTAACACCTAAAAAATCTGTGAAAAACAGATAAATCTGTTAATATAATAACGCTGGGCCCAGCCCACCTTGGTTTTGCATTTTACCTACTGCCAGGATGTATTCATAGCCGCCCACTCTCAATGAGTTGGGCAGACAGTGATTTTGCTTTTCCACATGTGGCCGTCGCAATGGGTAGTGTGCGCGCCTCTTGTACTTGAGATCCTGGTTTCGATCCCTGCTCTGAACATCTTAAAATTTATTTCGACGGCGGTCACCTCTCATTGTGACGGCGACAGTACCGAGTATTTAGCCATGAAAATGCTTCTCAAAAATACCGTTCGGAACCGGTGTAAAACTGTAGGTCCCAATCAGTGAGTATACAACTAGAAAGCGCACATCTCACTGGTTGTGAGAAGCTCTCCCTAATTCCTTCATGGGATGTAATGGGAAACCATTTATTTTTTTTTACATCCGCCGTGGACCAGTAGTATTTGTTCATCCGCATTCTGAGGTAAAGAGTGCAATATATCCCGACCAGTTCTTAGTTACCTACCTGTATAAATTACTAGGTGCCCGTAGGAACCACATTGGCAAACAAGAGAGCCACCCTTTTTCAAAGTGCCCACGCCTAAGCCCCCACCTCGCGAAAAGATCATTAACTCTGGTGGTACATCATTAGGCGGAAATCTACTACACTATACTCAGGATACTGACCAACGATGAACTCAAGCCCTTCTACTATTCAGGGGATGGGACGCTACTCCTTAGGGGAAGACATCCGAACATTCTGTGCAGAATGGCTGCAAGGGTACTTAAAATATCGTACAACTGGGCATATCCTAAATTACTGAATTGAAGCCAGTAGTAAGCGGGACCATGTTTATTTTCGAAGAATAAAGTTCACAAACAGTAATCTTGGACAGTAAACTACTGTGGAAAGACCACATAGAAAGCTGAGTGGAAAAGACTGACAAATGTTGGTCTATTTGCTGAACAGTTGTATGTTCAAATGGGGTCGCAGCCCTGTACACGAGCGTGAATAAATCGATTTTGGCTTACTTATCTATAGTCCGGTGACTGTCGATGGTGCAGTGATAGCGTGCGCGGTTCTTGTGCATGAGATCGTGGGTTCAACCCCTGCTCTGACCACCTTAAATTTCTTTCGACGCCGGTCACCTCGCTTAGTGACGGCGACACCATCAAGTATTTAGCCATGAAAAAACTTCTCAAACTACCGTTTGGAACCGGTGTTAAACCATAGGTCCCAATCAGTGAGTGTAAAATAGAACGCGCACAGCTCACTGGCTTGTGAGAAGCTCTCCCTAATCTGTTTATGGGATGTAACGGGAAACCATATGTTTTTTTATCTATAAGTATAGTCTGGTTGGCGGCAATGGAGAAGAAAGTGCTACATTGGAAAACTGAAATATATTGCCAAAGGTCTCAGGTTCCAAAAATGTTTGTTTTGGTTTAAAAGAAAAAAATGTAAAATTTCAGCTTGATCTGACTATCTTTAGAGGTGGTGACTTGAGATGCAATTCTAATTTCAGGTATTTTTCAGCAAAAACTCTATAAAGTGTTAAAATCGGTAAAAAAAAAAACGTGTAGTAAGCTATTGAGTAGTATAGTATATAAGTCCGCTTATAAATAAGCAACCGCTGTCATCATTCAGAGTAGCCAGCAAAATTTAAACAATCTGGCAAGCTAGATGACGCTTGATATACATATAATTCTGATCGAGCAACAAGACAGACGTGTTCCTTTCTCTACAATCAATTCATTCTTGAAGTGTCACGAATATGGCCAATTTACGTTCAAGCAACAACATTTTTTTAGTTGGCCATGACTATGCTCAAATTCTGGGATCCAAGTTGCCTTCCATACAACAAGTATTGCGTGTATTTTTCTATAATCATAATAAAGTGGGATTAACTGTACGCGAAAGTCCAGCACTGACCAATAAAGAAGCTTCAGTGTTTTGGTCAAAGGGGCGATTTCCTATTCGTCAAGAATACCATTGCATTACGAAACTAGGGAAACTACTCAAGGAATGGAAAGGTCTCCTGAAAAATAGAAATAAATCAAAAGAGTCTTTCAGAGCAAATGAAAGGGCTTTTGTTGCCAATTTAAATAATCTGTTCGATATCGCGCACGCAGATGCTATGACGATGATGTCAATTGAAGAATATAAAGCATTTCTTGAAATGCAGCGACAGGATGGACTGCCAGGCCATTTAGTTGCTGTAGATTCAGTATCAACTCAAAGAAAAAAACGGAAGGCAGAACGTAAATTGAATCATCAGGCTCGAAAGCGAAGAGAGGCAGAGCGCGTTGCTGAAATTGCATCTTCCAGTATTGAAGGTAGGAAACATATGTCTTTTTGTAATCGTAATTTAGTCAAACCGTCGTTCATAGCAGGGCTTGTATCATCATTTGGGAGTGAGAATGAGACCGATTCACCGTTGTTGATTTTAGAGGAAATGAAAATTGCGAATGCAGATAAATCTTCAATGAAAGAGGGAGGAAAAATTTTTTCACCCCGCGTGTGCTATCTTCTCTGGACAAATGGAAAATCACCAACAATGCTGCTATGCATTTGATGTCTGCAATTGCAGAAGCTGTAGATCTTGATGTCAAGGAATATTCACTCAATACAAGAACATTGCAACGGCTTCGAGAACAAAACAGGACAGCAGTATCAGGGACAGCCAAAAATAATTGTCAAAATTTGGTAAGATATCTTTTATTTTTTAAATCACCAAATCTCGATTATTAGTTGATACTCACATTAGAAAAAATGCTTTATCACTTTTTGACAAGTGATAAGGCAAAGTTCACTCGTTCAGATTTTGAGAGTTGCGATAAATAGATTCATACAGGCGTAGGACCGAGGACCAATTTGTGCTTTAATTTTCCCCTGAGCCCAACCAGCTTTATTTGGATTCGTATAGTCTCGAATTATAACTGAATTTCCCTCATGAAAGATCTTATTCCGTTTACCCTTATAGTTTTGAACACTTTTTCTTTGACTTTCAACTATGACTTCTCCAGTTGTTGGTGGTTTAAGTAAACTAAATCTCGTTTTTAATGATCGACCAAAAAAAAGTTTTGCTGGCGATTCACCCGTAGTACAGTGTTTAGAATTACGATAATCTATGAGAAATCTGTCTAAAACGGTCTTAAACTCAACACTTGGATTATTCTTAATGCTTGCAATTAATGATTTTTTTAACGTCTTCACAAAATTCTCAGCCTGTCCGTTGGTCGCAGGATGACCCGGAGCCGTTAAAATGTGCCTAATTCCATTATATTTCAAAAAGTTTCTAAAGCTTTCGGCGGTAAATTGTCGACCGTTGTCAGTTACCACGGTACCAACAAGTCCGTAGCGACAAAATAATTCCCTAATCTTCATTTCTGTAAAGTGACTCGTAATATTTTTTGTTTCAAAGACTTCTACAAATTTCGAAAATGAGTCAACGACTACTAAAACGTAGAGTCCGTTTATAGGACCAGCATAATCCAAATGAATGCGGCTCCACACGGATTGCGGTGGTTGCCAAAGAATTAAAGAACTACGCTCCGGTGAACATAACAGTTCTTGACAATAATCACATGACTTAATGAGTTCTTCAATCTCAGAATCAATGCCTGGCCACCATACATACGAACGCGCCAACCCTTTAGTCTTCACAATACCTAAATGTGAAATATGTAATTGTCGGATGACAACTTGACGTAATTTTTTAGGAACTACAACCCTGTGTCCCCACATCATTACATCGTATTCTACATGAAGCTCATCTAATTTACTCACAAAAGGAACAAACTTGTCTCCTTTTAATTTTCCCAATGTACCATTTAGTAAATTTTCTCTCACAATTGACAAAACAGGATCTCTTGAGGTTTCGCGCACAATATCTTTGAAATTCAACCCAAGTTCGTTTTTTTCTTCAATTACGTTTATATAACTATATTCATTCGATTCTTTGCAACTTGAAAACTGAGGCATACGGGATAACCCATCAGCATCATTTTCAGCTCCCTTAACATATTCTATCGAACAATCGAATGCAGACAAAATTAACGCCCATCTCTGTACTCGTGCCGACGCCATTGTTGGCAAACCCTTACTTTCTCCAAAAATAGTGGTAAGTGGCCTGTGATCGGTTTTAAGTATAAATTTGTTACCTAAAAGATATTGTCGTAATTTACATACGGAAAAAATTATTCCTAGAGCTTCTTTTTCAAGCGTGCTGTAAACTCTTTCGGATTTGGACAATGATCTTGATACAAAGGCTACTGGTTTTAATTTGCCATCTATTTTGTGGGAAAGAACGCCTGCAACTGCATTAGCTGAGGCATCTGTAGTCAAAAATATAGGTAATAATGGATTAAAATGCGCTAAACTTGTGTCCGAAGCAATTTCTCTTTTTATAGTTTCATATGCTTTCTGACACGCATGTGACCAAACAAATTGTGAGTTTTTTCTCAAAAGATCATAAAGTGGCTCCATTTTATGTGCAAAATTTTTAACAAACTGGGAATAATAATTAGATAAACCAATAAATGCTCGGAGCTCTGATATACTAGTGGGTATTGGTGCATAAATAATGCTGCTCACTCTCTCATTATTCTTACTCAATCCGTTTTTGTCTATACGGAACCCTAAATAATTAATTTCATTTCTGAAAAACTCACATTTCGAGTAATTAAGTTTTAATCCCGCATTGCGGAGTTTATTTAGGACTAATTTGAGGTGTCTCATGTGGTCAGAGAAATTGTTGCCAGTCACAGTGATGTCGTCCTAATAGACGACTACATTAGGAATACCTTTCAAAAGATTATCAATAGTTTTCTGAAATATCGCAGATGCTACCTTAACACCGAAGGGTAATCTTTTCACTTTAAAAACTCCTATATGCGTACTTAGCGCACAATACATCTGCGACTTTTCATCCAAAACTAATTGATTGTAGGCGTTTGATAAATCTAATTTGGTATACGTCTCTCCACCCTGAAGTGCTGCAAATATTTCATCAATACGTGGAAGGGGATATTTGAAATCACGTAAATATTTATTTATGGTGATAATAAAGTCGCTTTCTTCGCGTTATTATCTTCACAATTGATTTCATTAAAATGTATTTCCAATTGTTCCTTCCAAATTTGCCAGTTTACAGTCGGATTATATTCTGGAACACCAGAAGACTGTAGCACTGTGAGTGTAGGTGTGGGTGTATTACTATTACTCGTCGCCATTTATGTTATGTATCTCGTAATACTTTACTATAAAATAGAAACGCTCGGTTCATCGCTGGAAACATAACTAACTTTATTGGATTCAACATGGGACTTAACAATGCTAAATTCTTGTGTACTGAACATTTAATATGTAGGTGTTACCATATTGAACAAGTATTGCATTAGTACTTATCATATGTTTGCACAGGGTGTATGTTTTACATATATCTAACAATGTACTTACATACTTTTTAAACTTTTTAATTTTAGATATCAGCAGTGGTGCATTGGGATGGTAAAATGCTCCTTGAATTGACCGGTCATGAACAGGTGGAACGCTTGCCGATAATCATTTCACACAGTGAAGGCGAACAACTTCTAGGAGTACCAAAGCTATCTGCTTCAACTGGATTAGAAATGTCAAATGCAACTTTTAACTTGTTGACTGAATGGAAGATCGATGATCAAATTGTGACAGCCTGTTTTGATACAACTGCATCTAACTCCGGAAGATTAAATGGAGCTGCAGTTTTGTTAGAGCAGTTATTAGGTCGCAGCCTATTATACCTTCCATGCAGGCATCACATTAGGGAAATATTTTTACGTGCTGCATTTGAATCGGGTGCTCGAACTACATCAGGCACAAATGTTCCCCTTTTAGTAAGGTTTACATTTTCTTGGAACAATATTCAGCACCATAAGTTTAAGTTTCACAGAAAAAAAAACAGCCTAAAAATTTCAATTAAATGGCTTGTTTGATTTTAAAAAACCATGTCAATTAAATTTTATTTGAATCAATTAATCGTTTGTTTGAATCTGCAAAGCAGTTTTTTTTCGTTTCTTTCTATCTGCCCAGCAACAATGTTCATACAACAAAGTGAAAATACATTCAACCAAATTTACACACAGATTTCTAAAGTTTTAATACACGCGCATATTTACATTTTAAATTCTCACCTCCCTCCACACAACCCGAATAATCCAACTCGAATCAACAACCCATGGTACAATTTTTTCTTCGAAAGATTTCTGTGTGGTTGGTTGTGTGTTACTACTTGTGTGTGACATATTTATTCTCTTTTATTCAATGTTTTCTATGTGCCTAAAAAAAAAATTAAAGCAACAAACACACTGACGTACATTCGTTCGCTAAAAAACGATTGAAAAAAACTCAATCGTCTTTGCCATTGTTTTGGCGTTCTGTCACTGCGCTACTTTTTTGTTTTTTGCTTTGTCAGTGCCGTAAAAAAAAACAAACACATACATCCATACAGCGTTGGCGTTGAAAAATTCGTATACACATTTTTTCTCTCTTTTCTATTCCTCATCCTTTAACCATCGACGCAAACTCATTCTGTATAGTGTCATATTTCAACGAGAACGCGTGCGTACATATGAAAAGTGGAAATAAAAAAGAATTATTAATTATTAATTTGATTGTGAAGTTTTTAAAAAAAAAAAAATAAATAAAGGTACAAATATGGAACTTGAGTGTTATGTTTGCAAAGAAAAATTTAATTGTGTTAGCCTTTATATGCTTCATTTACGTAGCCACACAAAACTAAAGCAAGACATTGTGTATGTGTGTACGCTTGGAATTTGCAAACAAAAGTTTTTAAATAAGTTTACTTTTAAACGACACCTTGAAAGGCACATTCAAAACAAACAAAAACATCCGATTCCTTGTTTTAGTTCTTGCTCAGATGAAAGTGCTTCAATGTTCGCTTCTGAACTTAATTTTTCTAATCACGTGGAAATTGGTTCTTCACCCGGACCGAATTCAAACACACAACAGAACAATGCTAGTTTATCTTATAAAGAAAAATTAGATGAAATTCATCACTGTGCCATAAAATTTTTGGTTGAGCTAAATGCACGTAGCAATTTTTCAAACCAAGACGTAGACACAATTAGAGGTTTAGTCGAAAATCTTGTATTAAATCCGGTACTTGATTTTGTTAAAGATTGCGTTCCCGAAAATTCTTCCAGTGGAGAAGAAATATCCCAAGTTCTTGAGGATGGAAAAAATATGTTCTTCCATGTTAAAACGCAATATATGCTGGAAAAAGTATTGAAAGAAAATAAGCTATTAAGTAATCTCGAAGAGTTCCGAATTTGCGATAAATCGGATGCAAAAGGTACAATAATGCCATTAGAATTTCAATTTAAAAGTATTTTTGAACAGGATGGAACTAAAATAACATATTTAAACACCCTTCTTTTAGCCTTCCATATTTGAATAACTATTTAATTGATCCAATTAAAATTTTAATTGAAACAGAATTTAAAATCTCAATTAAAATTTTAATTGGTACAATTAAAATGTTAATCGGAAGCTTTTTAAAAATTCAATTAATATTTAATTGAAACAATTAAATTATTATTTGATTTTTTTCAGAAAAATCAAGTATTCATTTAATTGAATCAATTAAACTTTAATTGAAAAATATCAAAAAATTCAATTATTTGATTCACTCAAATAGCAAGTATTTTGTTTAAAATGTTTTCAATTAAAGGCATATCATTAGGTAATTGGATATGCAATTTTATTGCTTGGAGGAGTTTTAAATAAAAAATAATTGAATATGCAGTTTTTTTAATTGATTTCGTTTTTCTTTTTTTTCTGTGTTGGTGTGACAAATAGTTATGTAGCTAAACAGGTAAATGACAAAAAGGAAGAAATAATCGATTTCTGCCAAACTGAATTGTCAAGAGACCACGCGTACTGATTATGTAGAATTATTGGAGTTAACTCTACTTTTTTTGGGGTCAATTCCTGAAGGACATCATTTTCGATTGCCTGGTCCGATGCATCATGCACACTGGATGTCCAATGCGATTTATACGTTAAAGATATATATGTTTCGAGAAGAATTTAAATTATCAACAGGAGAGGAGAAATATTTACGCGATATTTTCATTGTACGCTTTTATGTACAATTTTGGTTTCGTGCAACTATTGCTCTTGAAGCTCCAAATCAAGATTTAAAATGTATACGCGATATTTACAATTACAAGCAAGTAAATGAAAAAATTTCAACAGCAGTACTAAAAAAACATGCAAACATTTGTGGTATCTAGCAGATGAGAACGTCGCACTCGCGTTATTCGACGATAACGTTTCCTACCTTGAAAAACAACAAATGGCGGAACAATTATTGGCACTTCACATTGATGACGAGAACGACATTTCTATTAAACGCCTAAACTTGATAGAAAAAGATTTACCAATGTTTATTACGAAAGAACTATCTGATTTCATCACGGCTAAAACTGTTCAGTTCTTTGATCGTTTTAAAATTTCAATACCGTTTTTGACTAAAGATCCGTCTAAATGGCATGATGATGAAGATTTTTTGAATGCTAAAAAAAAAAAATAAACTTAAAGTAGTTAATGACACGGCAGAGCGTGGTGTGAAGCTCATGCAAGATTATAATAAAAACCTAACGACAAAAGAAAGTGAATTTCAAAATTTGTTGCAAGTCGTAAAAGAATATACCAGCAAATTTCCGTTTAATACTAAAAAGTCCTTAACTAATTGATTTTATATGTTATGCTTTACATATTTTATATATATGTATCTTATTTGTTTATTTTCAATAAAAGTTATATAATTATTGTAAAACATAATTTCCTTTATTATGTGTAAAACCCTAATCTCTTGCAAGAAAGCTTATCTTCGCCAAAAAATACATAAATAAAAGTATAAGCTCAAGTCGCCACCTCTAAATATTATTCGATCGGTCTAAAACTTTACACTTCATTGTTTTATACGAAAAGGAACATTTTAAAACCCTGAGACCCATAGTTACAACACTTTTTTTACCTTCATACAAATAAGCCGAACCCTAATATCCAACGTTCAGTGCGCTAAGAATCTCAGACCTTTATTAATCCGAGAGGATCCGAGAGAATCACAATAAACTCACCAGTACATTATGGAATGCTGGCTGGCCAACAGAATAGAGATCCAACCACATTGCAGAGAAAATGGTAAAGGTAAGCTGCTATAGTTATGGCCGAGGGGCGTCCTAGTCGCTGGTGAGCGGGGAATCTATTGGTATTCTGGCAGATCTAGGATGGATGCAAGAACTAGAATATCTCGTCATCGAAGAACTAGGTATCGAACGGTACTCTCGCAGCGGATAAGGAATATGTGAAATGGTTGAATGATGTCAGTGGACACACAAATGTCACCGATAGTCAAACGATAATCAAAGCTAGACCGCCGCAATGCATATGCATTACATCGCTTACGGTAGTCAAGGGCGAAGAGAAGATTAACAAATTATCCCCAAATGGCAGACTTGGATCAAAAACTGCCTTGGGATCAAACTGTTAATATGGAAAAGAGGAAACATTTCTATGTCACAAAGGGCGAACTGTACCAATGAACAAGAATAAATCACAAACGATTATGGAGCGCAGAAGATGGGCGAATCTGGTTGGGAACAAGAGCAGTGGACTGAAAGCTGTACAAACTCGATCTGAACGGAGTCATGGGTGTTCTAACTGGACTATGAAATGCAAATTCCCTCTAAATCTTCTACAAAGCTTGAATATATAATCGAGGGTATCTCTTGCACTTAATGTCCTAACGAAATAATATATAGTTATCAGTATATCATTGAAACCTTTTTGGAATATCTAAAAAACATATTAACCTACTGAAAGTCACTTTAAAATTTCAATTTAAAAAAAAACACAATGTTTCGGTTAGTATTTGCAAAGATCAGATAATAAATAAGTCCTCTTCTAAGATATAAAATGATTTATTTACCCTCCAATAGAGAGGTCGAGAGGCACTGCATTTAACATGGAAAACGGAAACATGTCTATTCACAAGGAAGACGAAAATCTCAGAGTATGAAGAGCCTCGATTCCTGGAAAAGACGATTAAAATATCCGATAAGGTTAAATATTTAGGGATAATCTGATCCAAATGGGGCCTCGAACTAAAATATTCTTCTGTAGTATGTAATGTAACATCGCAATACTGCAGGGTGTTAAACGAATTTGCGGCATTGGTATTGGTGAAATAAGGGCCATGGAAGGTATTTTATGTATCCAGCCAATCGAGATTAGAGTCAAGTACGGGGCCGCCCTTGCGGCAAAACGCCTACAGGCAATTGGTGAATGGATCAACAGGGGTCTTAAGTCGAAACACCAACGGATAATGGAGACTTTGGTCGGTTATACGCAAGATACGAGTGAATCCGACCGAATACCCGGGCTAAGGGTTAAGAAGAATTGTGTGACTTTAACGCCAACTAGAGACTATTATTCTATGCATGGCACACTCCACATCGTCTGGATGCCGAGACACAGAGGAATAGTGGGCAACGAACGTGCGAACCTCCTGGCAAGTATAGCCAGGAAACTCCAAACGGTGAGCCTAGAGGACGCGATACCTTTTGGGGTGACGAAGGCTGAGTTGGGTAAATGGACGGAGTTGGCACACATACCTCTGTCAAATATTTATATGTGCAAAATATTTTTTTCTTTCCTTCTGAAAACTAACTGCAATTTAATGTCGACCATATACAATTTTTTCGATAATATCCCTCTCTCTTTATCATGTACTTTTTTCTCTTTTGGCCTTTATTTGTAGTCCCGTTGTCTATGATTATCGCTGTAAGTTTGCAATTCAATAGAAAATAATTATATGTGCAGCCGTGTTCCTGACACTTTAAAGTGAACAACTCCATTTTTCTTGGGTGTTTAGTATAAAATATATTTCTGTACGTGAGTAAAGTGATCGTTATGAATATATTGTAAGAAACGTTTTATTCACAGTTTTGTTTACATGGAAGTGAACTTACATGCTACGTGGAAGTGAACTTACGGATGAGGAGGGCGGAAAAATTGTTGGAATGAGACTTGCAGGTAAATCAATTGACGAGATTGCAGCTGCGGTAAATCGGAATCGTAATACAGTTTCGAAATTCCTCAAAGACCCTGGAAACTATGTTTGTATTAAGCGCACTGGACGCATCCCAACTATAGACAAGAGGACTAAGCGGCGCATTCGACATTTAGCAGCTAATGAGAATATGAGTTGTAGAGAAATAAAGGTGGAATTGGGTCTAAATGTAATGAGACAGCGTGTCCCCAGCAACTGCTAAAGGACGATATAGGTCATCGGTACCAAAGCAAAATGGCCAAACCACGTTTAACCCAGCGCCATAAAAATGCGCGTATTGCTTTTGCAGAAAAGTACAAGTTTTGGGAGGACGAATTTGAAACCGTTAAATTTAGTGATGAGAAAATGTTTAATTTGGACGGACCTTATGGTCACTATAAATATTGGAGAAATTTACGATATCCTCGGTAAACGTGCCGCAAGCGAAACCACGGTGGTGGATCTCTTATGATATGGACTGCATTTGGAGCACGACGGAAGTCAGAAATATGCTTTGTCGCAACTAAAATGAATGCGGAAGCATACGTTGATCTGTTGGACAGCAATTTAATTGACTTTGCTGGCGAATTATATGGAGATAACTGGACTTTTCAAAAAGACAAGGCCCCGATCCACATTGCTCGGCTCACAAGGGATTTTTTTAAGTCCCGAATATTCCATTACTGGAGTGGCCAGCCATTAGTCCCAACCTCAACCCAATTGAAGACCTCTGGCGGATACTTTCCGCTAAGGTTTTTTCAAAGTCGAAGCAGTATACGACGCTTAAATAACTAAAACTAGCAATATTGGTGGAATGGGGGAAAATTGACATGTCCACTTTAAGCAACTTAGTGAGTTCTATGCCACGCAGGCTACAACAAGTTATTATACAGAAGGGCAACTCAATATCATATTAATTACATATTTTAATTGGATAATAATAAGAATTAAATTTAAGTTTCATTTTTGCATATATAAAAATTTTCTATAAAGAATATATCAAACACTTTTTTTGTTCTAAAAAAGAAATGAAAAAATATGTTCTCTTATAATTTTAAAGAACACGTAAATATAACATACATACATACCACCCCTCTTTTCAAACTAACTAACTACCCTTCAACGACAAGAGATATTAAAGTTCAAACCATAGATAAAGGAATTAACTAGATATCGCACGTCGGGTGGGAAATTTCTTGTTCAATGGGATATTTTCTAGATGGAGCTGAATGCAATAATTACAACGTTTGATCCCAAACAAAATATACCTTGCAAGATGTATTTAGAACAGGTGCTAACATAAGGTGTGGTAGGCAACATCAACAGGGATTTTGTTTTGTTTAGTGGGCCGATGCTATACAAGTCAACAGAAACGAATACCAACAATAATAGTACACCAAAAAAGCACATAACCAAAATGCATTCGAATTAGATAGTGGGGAACACAACGACATGAAAAAAGCTAAATTAGTTGTTCGAATAGCACTACCTGGAAAATGGTTCTATTATTGTGTTGAAAAAATGTCCCACACGTTGAATAAACGTCAGTGAATGTTATGAGAAACGTCAATGAAAGTTACAAAACGACAACACAGCACCTAGTGGTAGTACTTGACAACGCCTGTGCGAAATCTACTTATTTCCTTTATCTATGGTTCAAACTTAAAGAAAATATATATACAGTACGAGCTCGATTTTCGCAACCGATAGCAGCCCAAGCCAGTTGCAGTTACCGAGATTGTTGCGCTTACCGAACCTCCATTGGAAATTGTTATTTTACTTTGTGCAAAATGCCCCACGTCACTAAAAAAATATACTTTTCTAAGCATTCATATTCAATTCATTTATTAAAACAAGTAAATTATATTTTGGGAAAAAAATTTTCTATTCTGGTTTGAACTCTAGATTTTTGAATTTTTTTTACTGCCGCTTCTTTTATTTCTTGAATGATAAAAATTTTTTCATGCGATTTTTTCATTCCATAGCTAAATCTAGTGCTCTCAATACATCGTCCGTATTAATGATGTTTGTTTCTAAGGCCTCATCATCAACAGGATGTTCATCGTCTGAAATTTCATCCACAATTTCATCCTCAGCTAGATTACATTCGCTTAACCATTCTGCGATATCTATATTTGATAAGTTTATACCGGGAGAAATGTCATTTATCAATTGTTCAATTACATTAGACAAAGGGATATTGTCTTCAGGGGCCCATTCAGCATTATTAGACATACGGACGTTCCAACATTTCTTAATAGCTTCATCTGAAACCTTTTCCCACGCTTTTGCCAATAATATGACGGCTTTTTTAATATTGAACATTTTAAGCTTTTCTAAATCTAAACCGCGTACTCCAACCAAATGTGCTAAAAGACTTTTTTTGTAATACAGTTTCGTAAGATTTATTGCGTTCTGGTCGAGCGGTTGGAGGATAGCTGTGCAATTAGGTGGAAGGCACATTATTTGAATATTACCATCATCGCTCTGCAATGCATTCTCCTTGGGGTGACACGGTGCATTGTCGATGAGTAAAATTGATTTTTTAGGAAGTCCTTTCGAAGCGAGAAACTTTGTCACCTGAAAGAATTTAAATTAAAATAAAAACTTTTAAGTAATTTCTAGAATACAAACCTCTGGTACGAACATATTTTTGAACCATTCTTCAAAAATAACGGATGTCATCCATGCATTCTTATTTGCTTTATAATGAACTGGCTTGTTGTTAAATTTCCTAAATCCCAATTCCCAATCACTAATAACTTCAGTTTGTGAGTTCCACTTGAATTCATGCAAGGCAAAAGAGTGATCCTCTCTTTTGAAATTTTACGTCCAGGTGCTGGTGATTCTTTGGAGCTTACTAGGGTTTTGTGTGGCAGAAGTCTCTAAAATAGCCCCGATTCGTCGCAATTATAAATTTGTTCCGGGGTTAAATCAAGTTCTTTTACTTTATTCCTAAATTTCATTAGAAAAGGATCGACATATTCCGGCTTATTGGAAAGCTTTTCGCCACACACTTTCCACCAACGAATTCCATGGCGCTTTTTAAAATTTTTTAACCAACCAAGGCTAGCATTAAAATCGGAGCTCTTCTCTTGAATTTTTCGATGAAAGAAAATTGCGTTTGATTTTAAAATTTCTTCTGCAAGTGGTACATTTCGGGATCTTTGTTTTAAAAACCACTTAAATAGTGCCCTTTCCATTTTAGGAAGTTCCGCAGCCTTCACAGTGACACGTTTTCCTGGTCCAGACTCAGTATTTTCCACAAACTTTCTTTATAATCACTTCATTCTTTTTAATTCTACTGATGGTGGACTTATTAACATTATAAAATAAGCAGACTTTTTACAGACTCTCCTTTTTTTAACTTATTTAATATTTCACATTTTTGCTTGATTGTTAGCTTTTTAATCTTTATCACAACACCCATGGTCACAATGGTCTTCACTCCACGCTAATATTTCTATACTAAAATCAACGAATGATGGGTAAAGCATAACAAAAAAATAACTGT
The DNA here is from genome assembly GCA_963931995.1 of Phaonia tiefii. Classification (NCBI taxonomy): domain Eukaryota; kingdom Metazoa; phylum Arthropoda; class Insecta; order Diptera; family Muscidae; genus Phaonia; species Phaonia tiefii. The sequence continues at coordinate 94,873,140 of OZ008371.1, read as the reverse complement.
ACTATAACAGTCATTTGCTCACTCACATTGAACAGTAACATAGCATGCAAATAAAAAAACATATGTATACATACATAATTTCTGCGAATACATTGAAAAGATGCGCTCTTCGAGACTGCTTTTTTGAACGTGTTGCACTTATAAAGACAAACACCCAATTTATACGATGATTTTTACGACGTTGCTTTTGCGACGTCTTTTTTTAACATATAGTCGAAGGGTGTAGAGAAGCAAGAGCGGTAAACAAAAAGACACGATTTCTGTTTTTTCCATAATGCCCTTCTCTCCACCGTTCGCCTATATGTAAAAAACGACGTCGCAGAAGCAAGCAGAAGCAACGTCGTAAAAATCATCGTATAAATTGGGCGTATGTGTAAAAAAAGAGCGCTTGCGCAAATCGGGGTGTTGCAATAATCGGTAGTTGCGAAAATCGAGCTCGTATGTATTTTGTATATGCACATGACTCTTTTATGGAATATTAAAACAATATAATTCTGACGAATGTAACTTTTTGATAAAAAATTACAAATGTTTCCAAAAACTTTCGTCGCTGCGACGAATATTTTTATTTTCTGTGATGAATATGGTTCATTGTTGCGATTAATATGTTTCATTGATGTAAGAAACTGGTTTCGAAATTTTATCACCCATATATGAATGATGTACAAACATACTTATATTATGAAAATTCCCGAGAAAACGGGAATTGAAAATTATCTAACGAGTACAGATAAATTCATTTTAGATACACGGACTAAATTAACGACAATGTTAGATAATCAAATGAATAAAATGAAACTAACGAGTACAGATAAATTCATTTTAGATAAAGTGAATAAGGCAGAGAAATTCCTAAAAAGTAATAAGGATATTTTAATTGTTAATGCTGATAAAGGAAATGCAACAGTAGCTATAAAGAAATGTGACTATGACTCGAGAATAGGAAACATTGTTGGAAATACATCAGAATACAAGCTAGTGAGTAAAGATCCTACGAGTACACTAGAAAGGAAGAATAATAAATTCGTCGATGAACTTCAAAAAGTAGGAATTATTAATCAAATACAAAAGAATAAACTAAAAACAACAGTATCCACAGCACCGAGATTATATGGAGTTCCAAAAATACACAAAGAAGATTTTCCATTAAGACCAATTTGCTCTTTTGTTAACTCTCCATCATATGAACTGTGTAAATATATTACAAACATCCTTAAAAAGATAACGGAAAATTCGAAATATAATGTAAAAGATGCAATACAATTTAAGGACAGAATAAAGAACCAGAAGATAAATAGTAACGAAATTTTAGTTTCGTTTGATGTAGTATCTCTATTCCCGAGTGTACCCGTAGAATTAGCTATCAGTATCATAGAGGAAAAATGGAACACATTAAAGCAACATACAGACATTAATAAATCTTTATTTTTAGATATATTAAGATTTTGTATAGTGGATAACCGATATTTCCAACATGATGGGAGAATATATTTGCAACAAAAGGGACTCCCAATGGGTTCACCAGCTTCTCCAATAGTTGCTGACATCGTTATGGAAAATTTGCTGGACTCTTGTATCGAAAAATTGGATATAAAACCAAAAATTTTGACAAAACATGTAGACGATTTATTTTGTGTCGTTTCAGAGGGCGAAATAAATACAATTTTGGATGTTTTTAACAATTTCCACTCCAGTATTAAATTTACAATGGAAAAAGAGTCAAATTCAAAACTTCCGTATTTGGACACATTGGTGGTCAGGAGAGGGGAAAATTTATCAATTAATTGGTATCAGAAACCAACGTCTTCAGGAAGAATAATCAACTTCCACTCGAAACATCAAAAACGTGTGATTATAAATACGGCGAAAAATTTAATAGAACGCGTTTTGACTATAAGTGATGTAGAATTCCACAAGGTCAATAAGGAAAGGATAAGAAACATTCTTAAGGACAACAACTTCCCGAACCATCTTACCAACAGACTGATAAGGCAATTTGAGGATAAAGGACAACTGAACAGGGCTACTACAGATGAGCCGAAAATCTACAAGTCAATAACATACATACCTGGAATAACAGATAGGTTGGCGAAGTCAAAAATATTTGAGCATACAAAACATATAACACAATAGGCAGAATATTTAGTAAAACAAAGGATAGTTTTGACAAATTTGATATGTGTAATATAGTATATAAAATACCATGTAAGGGAAATGACAATGAGGTTTGCAACAAAGTATATGCAGGGACTACAAAAAATAAACTAAAGACACGAATTGCAGGACACAAATCAGATCAGAAATACAGGCACATTTCTACACAGAAAACAGCATTAACATCCCATTGTGCTAGTTTAAATCATTACCCAAACTTTCAGGATACAGCGGTTTTAAATAAAGAAAACAATTATAAACGTCGTTATATGTTAGAAATGCTACAAATAATTACTACACCCACATTGAAAAGAATTAACTATAAAACAGATACAGATAATGTAGCCCAAATTTATAGACATTTAATTAGTAAAAAGTAGAACCATTTAAGCACAAATTGTTTATCAATCTAATATTTTTCTTTGGGTTAATTTATATGAACTTTTTACGAACATTATTTTTGTTTGTGTAACTTCAGAAAATTTTTGAAAAAAGGCGGGAAAATTTTGTTTGAACATTTTTGAATTGACATAATTTTTTCACAATTGTTATTTTGTTTTAATTGTTAAATATTGTTCAAATATCCTGATGATGCTACACAAAGGAGTAGCGAAATATCGAGGAAAATAAATACAACAACAGCAAATCAGACCTCAAGCTCGAAGAATATTGATTATTTATTAATTAACGAAATTCCTGGGAAATTTCGGGCTGGAATTCCCAGGATGCATTATCTAAACTGGACAGTCCTAGGGCGTGTGAAAAGGATATCGAAACAATGAAGCACTATATATGTCATTATCGTTATTTTGCAATGTTAAGACCCCAACACTTCTCAGGCGATGCAATAACCAAGGGGAAGGGATTGGAGAACAATGGGACAATTTGTATAAAGCACGAACTTTCTATGGATCATTCGAAGCGAAAATCATACTCGCTTAAGTGTTTCTTTTTCTTTTATTGACTATTATACAAACTCATATGGTCGGATGTCTTCTACATATTAATTAAACAAACAAATTACACTAAGTTTACCACCGTATTTCTCCAAATGGTTCTATCCAGTTGGTAACACCAAGGACACGGAGGGATTCTTCGGCCTGGTCTTTCCATGGGAGTGTTGGTCGTCCTCTTTTCCTGCTTCCATCGGGTACGTTATCGAAAACCTTTCGCGCTGGCTCATCTGCACTAGTCTCTAGCTTAAATATATTCCCATAAATCGAGGCACACATGCTGTGTGAATCATGTTTCTCTACCTTACCTAGCCAATTATCGCTATGGAGATACTTACATGCACTGTGGTTCACCAGGATAGATCCAACTAAAATAGTGAAGATATACTTACTTATAAGATGGGAGAGGTAATATTGATTCTTTAATACATATATAGGAGATAACACTCATTATTTAAAACAACAAAAACCTGTTCCACATACATTTTAAAGGTACTTTCTTCCCTGGGTTGGAACAAAATGGACAATATTAGCTTTTGTAAGTTGTTCAGAATTTCTTAAAAAAGTCGTCGCTTGCGATAAAGCTTTATCAAAACCAAGTACAATTAAAGTAAAAGTTTGTGGGAGTATATAAGTCATACATGGGGCAAATGAATTATAGGACAATTATAATTTGTGGTTTAATTTGAATTACCTCTACAAATGCAAATTAAAAAAAATATAAATACCATTGGCAATTGTACTTATTCCCAAAGCATTTCCTTCATATTCGCCAGTTCTGTACCGGGATTCCGTAACTTTTCTAACGATAACGACAATATCGTTAACTAGCGACAAATGACGGTTGTTTTAACGATATTTGTATTCTCTATTTTGTAGTTAACGTTTTTTTTCGTTTGGGTGTGTCGTTAAAATTTAACGATAAATTCCGGTGAAAATATGAAAACTTAACAAATTTTTATTAGTAAAAATTTATCAAAGAGAAATAAATAAAAACTTTTTCAAACAAAATATGGATAAATCGGTGTAAGTATTTATTGTTATATGTAAATAAAAAAGAAAATGTATATAATATGGATACTTAGAAAAAAAGTACGAGGTCCAATAGCCACTCCAGCAGAATATACAGCGCTATCGAATTCTTATATTCTGAAGGACTATGCAAGCGTTCACAATCACACTAGAAAATGAAGAGTTGTATTGCAATATTATATGTCTAGAAAGACACCGCCACGTCGCCTTCGTAACTCCGAATGCCCTCTCTGTACAATTATGAATTTTGTATAGAGCTTCATCAGGCAAAGGATTCATTAACCATGGCTCTAGAGGGTATCCCCAATCACCTAACAAACGTTATTACTAAAATATTTATGGTCAGTTTCACAGTTGAAAATTCTCCATTTAAATGCACTTTAAATGCCCGATGCTTGTAACTTAACTGTCATTTAATATGAAAATTTTCTGTGAGCTTTTAAATGACGAGTGTGAAACTCGCCCTTACACACAGAGAAGAGATTCGTTGTCACAACTATATTTACAGCCAACTAAAATTTAGCGGTTCCTTTGACTATCACGTTTTTTAGTTGTGATTAGCAATAATTGTGTTCAGTATCATCCAATGTTGTGCATATCAAATGATTTGTAATTCAGTTTTGGTTGCAAGAACTGCAATATTTAGTTGACGCCACAGCAACAAGAAATAAACCCTCATGTTTTATCTGTCAATCAATTTTTAGTTCTAGCAATGAAATTATCCTGTAGTGGTGAATATTCTATCAGTTGGATGAACGAAAAATTTAAAAACTAATTCGGTTGAACCAAATAATATATTGGTACGAGTATGCTCTACTACTTATAATTACTTGTATTTGATGGCCGTCACAACCATTTGGTGATGCTTTCAACCATTATGAAGTTTATAGAAAAAAAGTAACACAAATAATTTTATATTAAAATTGTGTATTTTATATTTAAATATAAACATCTCCGACCAAAAATGGGGATGGGTTACCCTGGGTATCATGTGTATGTTTAATTTAATTTCTGTCGTCCAGAATAATAGTTCCTCCAGCCAAGTGCCCACAATTGTTTGCATGAGTTTGTGAAGGCGTCAATAGTGGCGTCTTATTCAACGATTATGTTTAAAAGTCTCACTTCACCTCAATTTATGAGAATATGTCTTCTTCGCTGGCTGATATCTACACACTGTATTGATGGTTCACAACTTTGTTTATCACTTTCTGTTTAAAATATTAGTTTTTCTGTAAAGTCCTCGTGTAACATTCCAATATACGTAGTTTCTCGTTAACAACAAAGCCTCTTGTGAAAAATCGAATACATACTCGTAACGTTGCAACAAGTGTTTTTGTAACAGAAACTAAATTATGATTACAGTAACTAATATTTGAACACGAATTCTAATATTGTACTTTTTATTAGTTGTAACTTCCATTTCAGATGAATGAGGCTTTTGAAATACTCAAATTGGTTAATACAACTAAAATTCGGTAGTAGCAACTTGTGTTTAGTAAGACCGATTTTTAATCTATCAGTAACAATTACGAATTCTGATAAAAATATAGACTTTATCATGGAATTTCTAATGCCTGAATTGATTTTCAACTAATCTTTTCCCTGTGTGTAGTCTTATAAAAATAAATTTAATACCAATTAAAAAAGTTCTTCGCCACTCAATAAGGCCCTGTCCATCACGGCTTTTACGGAACTGCAGCTCCATATGAATGAAATTAATGAATGAAATTTTGCATTCCCATATAATATGTTAAGTTTTGAATCGCAAATCTTTATAGTAAAATACACAAACTTATTGTAGAAAAGAACTGAACAATCGAAATATTTGTAAACCAGTTGTACATTTAATGAGTGGTACCAATGGTGGTTAACGTATGCAGCTTCGTGGCTTTTGGGTGCAATTATTGCAATGTGGGAACAATCAATTGCAACTATACATCCTTCAAACGTAAGTGGACTCATTCGAAATTCTTCCTTTGCACAATTTCTTTCGTGTCTTTTCGCTGGAAATTTTACCCATTGTTTTAGAAGAGAGTTGTTGATGGCAACGGCTAATTGAAGTTTAGCTAAGAGAAATTAACCATTGTTCTCCCACAGGCCGCTCGTGGCGTAAAACCGAATTGCAGATATACCCTTGTAGCAACATATACATAGTTGGTCTTTGAATGGCTTGAATATAGTAAGAAAAATGCATACTTATCGGGAGTTATTCCAGTTATTCTATTGGAAATCAAACAGTGTTGGATTGCGTCCAAAACGTCGTATACTTTGTCCTTGTTTAAGCTATAGAGCATCACATATTCAGTATTACTCAAGTCAAATGGAACTTCAATTTGTCTTAGAATTCTTCTTTCCTGCGTCCGCATTTGATGTACACAATTTTCTAATAGCATACCAATGTATTGGAATGCCATTTTAGATAACAATTTTTATTTTATTCCATATTTAGTTGAATTTATATTGACCGCCAGTTTCAATTTCATTCAAAATTAAAATGTATATTTTTTTGTCGAATATCGGTATGACTTTCCTACATGTTTTTTTTTTGTAGTTAACTCACCGACAATTTTCGTAATTTACCGATTATTTCAACGATATAAGCCGGTAAAAATAATTTATAGAATCACTTTTAACGACAATTGTAGTTAAATTCCGAATTTTGACAAGTTAACTACCGAATTTTTTTCGTTAAAAAGTTACAGAATTGCGGTACTGGTTTTCAAATAATTTATACAGTACAGGTTTATGAATTTGAAAATATTGTACCACGAGGCAACACCTCTCGACGCCACAAACCTGTACATATAAAATACTTTAAAAACAGAATTGCCAGCTGTCAAACGAAATCAAAATAATTAAAAGCATTCCCATATTTCATTACAATTGGTATCCGATTCCATTGGATACTGAGCAAATGCAAATTCAATATTTTTAATAGCCATTGCGAACAATGGTAATTCTTTTGCATTTGCATTAGATAAAGTAATGCAAATTAAAATCCAATGCACCTACACATACGGCACGTGTAGTGAAACATGGATTTCTAGCCAAAATTTTGAAATCTTAAAATGGCCGCCCCACTGAACCGACCTTAACGTTATGGAAAATGTTTGGAGTTAACTAACCCGCAAGGTCTATAAGGGAGGAAACGATCCAAAAGATGAGCTTATTAATAAACATAATAAGAATAGAATAAAAACTGCACGGCCCGAAATTTCTCTTGTCTACCTTTAATCCCTATACGAGTCATTAAAATATAGAATACTCGAAGATATTCTGAATCATGGTAAAAGTACACACCCGACCAGAGGTTATCAACGTTCACGCTTTGGTCTAACAGCGTGGAGGCCCTGCACGTTGAAACCATTAATTTTGTCTTGTCCTCATTTATTGTCCGATCCACGTTTACTGACTCCTTCTCAGTTCTCGAAAATACCGACGAAACTTCTTTCATTGTGCGCCCAATGATATCTATATCATCAGCATACGAGAGCAGCGTGTGACTTTTTTCACGTTGACTGCAGCTTTTGTCATAATGATCTCCATTAGAATGTTAAAGAGATCGTACGATAGGGTGTCGCCTCGCCTAGTTTGGAAAGGTTCGGTAAGATCCTTACCAACTTTCACTGCGGATTTATTGTTATGTTATGTTAAATACGTATGAGTTTTGCAGAAATTCCAAGCTCAGACATTGCTTCGAACAGTTTCTCCCGTATCGGGCTATCGAAGGCCGCATTATAATCGACAAATAGGTGATAGGTGTCGACTTGTTGTCTTCTCCAGGATTTGGAGTAGCTTGAAAATCTAAAGCCGCACTGGTATGGTTCAATCAGGTCAGCGATAATTGGTTTTAGTCATTCGCACATTATACTTGGTAGGACCTTATATGCTTTGGATAAAAGGCTTATTCCACGGTAGTTGGCACAGATACTCGGGTCACCTTTTTTAAATATGGGACATAGTACACTGAGACTCCAATCGCCGGGCATGCATTCATCTAACCAAATTTTTCTAATGAGCTGATACATACACAGCTCATCGCCGCCAGCCTTAAACAGCTCCGCCGGTAATCCATCGGCTCCCGGGTAATAGCTGTTCTGACCTCGTCTTGCTTAGGAGGGGGTCCAAATTTAGATCGATTGCGTCCCATCGTCGTTGGATATCTCAGGTACCAGTAGCACGGAGAAATTATCTCTCCATATTCCCAAAATGCTCTGTACATCTGCGATGAGATTTCTGTCCTTGTCTTTACAGAAGGGGCCCTGCACCATGTCCATTAGTTCCGTTTTTGACTTTTTGGTAGAATTTTCGGGCTTTGTTCTTCCTTTTGTATGTCTCAATTTTCGCACTCTCGCGCTTTACCTCCTTTCTTTTGCAGTTGCAGTTGCAGCTCACGTTGCAATTGATTGAAGCATTGCCATACGCGCAGCGTTCTTTTCATCATTTGCAATGCGACACTCTTCATCGTACCATGGTATATTGCGAAGCGGTTTTTCGAAACCAAGTACTGTTGTTGCGGCAGTTTTATAGAGTCGGAAATGGGTTTCCACTGCGCATCAGGATCGTCATTGGGAGGGGGTGGGTTCTGTGCCAAAAGTTGCGAGAGCTTCCTTGAGTAGGCTGCAGCTTTCCGATGTCCAGCTTCCTCTGCGTCTGGTTTTGTACGATTCTCGCTGTACTTAATCTTGTGCGAAACTTTTCTGCTACTAGGTAGTGATCAGAATCGATGTTAGCTCCATTACACTGGATGAGTGCCTTCCATCAATTACCACGTGATCAATTTGGTTCTTCGTTATTTGATCAGGCGATACCCAAGTAGCCTTAAACATGTTTTTTGCCGCGGCAAAGTCAATCAGTCTCTTACCGTTTTCGGAACTATCAGCAAGTAGACTTAAATTGCGAATAGTTGGATTGAACACATTCTCCCTTCCTACTTTGGCATTAAAAACTCCTAGTACAATCTTAATGTCATGGCCAGGGCAGCGGTCATACGTTTCCTCTAGGAGCTCATAGAATATGTCTTTGCCATTATCATCTTCCCCCTCAGTCGGGGCATGCACATAAATTAGGGAAATATAAAAAATATTTCGCTTTTATGGGGATTGTGGCTATGCGTTCACTCACAGGATTTAACCTAGAGACTAGATGTCGCAGTCTTTTGCCAACTACAAATCCGCAACCAAATTCATGTTTTTTCTCATGCCAACTGTAGTATATATCGCAGTTTCTTTTTCTTGTGCAGCCATGTCCTGTCCATCGCATTTCCTGGATAGCGGTAATGTCAGCCTTCTAACTATTGGATACTTGCACCGGACCTATATAGAGTTCCCACATTCCAGGTGTATATCCGTAAATAGTGGTCCTTATAGCGATTGCGGGGGTCGTCAACAAATAGGGGTTTATGTTTTCTTGTTCGTTTTTGTATTTTCACTTCCATTATGAACGGTGGCGGGAAGCAAACCCAGTCCACCGTGGTTTTGCATTTTACCTACTGCCAGGATATTTGATTGCAGCCGCCCATTATGGACCAGGATGCAATATTTCGACCCTGGATTTTCTTCTTTTGGTTTCTATCCGTCCTTGGCCCGTATGTTTGGCTCATCCGCCTTCTAGGGACAAAAGAATATGCCCGATTGTTTGATGAGCTTCAGTGACATCAGTCACCTACTAAACCTGATTTGCTGCTCATTTGTTTCACTTTCTCACTCTAGCTAGCTAACGGAGGTTTCTGAAAAGCCATTGCCCAGGACATACTGCGTGGAAGTAGTGAGCTGTTTGGACTGCTCAATGATGGAATCATTTCTAGCCATTCCCAAGTGAATGGCTATCAGAGACCTTCCACCTCCACGGACAGTCCCATGTCCAGATAGATTGAATAAAATAAAAAACAGATAGATGGAATAAAATAAACAAATAAATAAAGGGTGGGCCATGTAAAATTTGGAATTTGTACCCCCCCCCCCCCCCGTTATTTCGACGCAGATGCACAATTTGAAATCTATGAAGTAACAGATTACTTGTGAAAGACTAGACATTTACAAAATAGGTCGCTCTACACTCGAAAAAATATTGTAAAATATTAAAAACTTTCTTCCAAAGTTCTTTGTCTTCAACTCAAACTGTAAGAAATCTACGAAATAAATTCGATAGAAATATCTATAATGCCATCAACGCAGTTTGTGGATCAACTTGTGAAACGAATTCGTCAATCCGTATTCTTAGTGGGCAAAACTATTCGTGTACGTGCTCGTTCAGTGGAAAATATTGTCGCTGTAGCTGAAAGTGTGTTCGAACAGGCGTCAAGATCAACTCGCCACCGTTCGCAGAACTGAACATTTCCCGCAATTCTTTTCGCAGAATTTTGAGCGTTTTTACGGAAAAATCATATTTCTCGATGAAGCAAATTTTGACTTCGGGGTTTACGTTAACAAACAAAATTGTCGCATTTGGGGCTCGGAGAATCCGTACGTCATCCAGGAGAAGCCGATGCATCCACAAGGAGTGACTGTTGAGTGCGGTTTTTGGCATGGTGGCATCATAGGCACATTATTCTTCGAAAATGTGCTAGGAGCCGCCGTATCCGTCATTGGCGAGCGTTATCGTGCCATGTTATACTATTTTTTGTTCCCAAAAGTTTAAGGCAGGACGTCGCTACGATCCACACAGCCAACGTAACAATCGATCTTTTACGCAGTGTTCAAGAGAATGAGGTACTGAAAAGAAAGTCATGAAAGCCACGCGAATGATGTTGTGTCCATTCATAAATATCAACAATGGGACTCACCAATATAATCATAATTTTGAACAAATGTCTATTAGTATTTTTTAAAAGCAAAATTATATTCGAAATTTTAAATGGCCTAACCCTTAGTTTCCATTACATCCCACAAACTCTGATTGGGATCTGCAGTTTTACATCGGTTCCGAACGATATTTTGACAAGCATTTTAATTTTCGAGTATAGTCGATCTCAAAATTCAAAGAGACGAATTAAAAATAACACTGGTCAACAAAATGGGGTAAATTGTTTGTTTCGTGTGATTTCTTTTGTTTCTATCTCAAATTGACGCATATGGTTATCTAACAGAGTTTGTTTTTGTTTTGGTTATGAGTAATTTCGTAGACAAAAATAAATCTGACGACCATTTCGAGCCTCTTGAGTACGTGCTACCGAACTTGCAAGACCTACGGTGCAACAGAGCATACAAATCCACTTCCTGCACTCGCATTTAGTCCGATTTCCAGAAAATCTGGGAGATTGTAGTAGGGAGCAGGGTGAAAGATTTCATCAGGATCTTCGGACACTGGAAGAGCGTTATCGGGGAAGGTGGGACTCACATATCTACAGATCTACCTAAAGTCAGTCATTCAAGGAAATCTTATAAAAGATCCTTTTATAGTAGTGTTCGATAAAAATTTTGTTAACATATGTATTAATTTTTTGTTTTTTTCCTTCAACTAATAAAACTGTATAGCTCAAAAAGTAAAGCTGTTAACAATCTCAAAGTATTTTTTCATAGTCAGGGCCATAGAAATACCCAATAACACAAAAAATAAATAAATAAAGAAGACAAGAATTGTGTTGACCAGTGTAATCCATATTTATAAAACGCATAGTTTTGTGCATTTTGTAAGCTGATTATTAACCGGTTTCTACGTCTCGGTTTAACCGAAACCCGCTTACGCCAAAATCGGAATTTCGAAGAAACCGAAAACCGACATTTTTGAAAGAAACCAGGTTTTTGAATACACTAATTAACACTGTTTTAAAGCTGGAATTAAAATGGAATTTTAAATTCCTGTGCACTGACTTATTTATTTTAACTTGAAGGAAACTGTAGTTCGAGCCTTGAATTCAACTGTAATTACGCTTTAATATTCGAATTCAATTCAATTCTTAATTCATGTATAATTCAACACTTGAAATTAGAAAATATGGCTGGAATTCAACTTGATTTCCAAAAAAATGCTCATTGGGAATAATTACAATATATTCAATTTTTTATATTAACAACAATAACAATTAAAATCTGATTCTATTCTGTTGAACCAAAAAAAAGATGAAATTGCTACACGATTACATACAATGCGAGAAAAGTACTCGGTTTCATAACTTTTTAAGAACCCATATTTCTTTACTCAATTTCGAGTCTGTGAATTTTTAGTTGAAAATTTATGTCCGTCCATCAGTATGGATGTCACTTAAATATGGAATTATCAACGTAAACATAATTGCAATTGGATATTGTAGAATTACGAAACTCATTACGATTAAATTCTATAATCGTCCTATTTATGTAAAGCAGCAAAATAAGAAAAAATATTTTTTATATCTTTTATGCTTTGAATGCATCACTTCAACACGGAAAAATTAAAAATTAGGTAATATAACTAATAATAATACAACAAATAGATTTAGTTAGTAATGGGTGCTACCACCAATATTGGAAATAACTTAAAAAATTCGGTTAGGCATTGATTGATAAAGAGACCCTATATAATTTAAAGAAATTAAGTCCCATGCATATTTTATGGTCTGTTTTGTTTCATATTGCTTTCCGTCGTCTTCGTATACTTTTCGTACAAGCCATCCCCTGACAGACCGGGTGACTATGGGGGCCGAGTCCAATGCACTGGTAGTATGAATTGGAGCATGCAAAATGGTTTCTCAAGACATTAATTGATGCTAAATAGTATCCTTAGCAACCACGTGCACGAATGAATTGGTACATTGATTCCAAAAATTGGTACATTGAGGAAAATCGGTTCTATGCTCCAGTAATTTTTTCGGTTTCAAAAACCAAATCGATGGTGCCGTAGTAGGACATGGCACCCCATACCATAACTCCCACGTCTCTGTCTTCGTTGCACCAATTTTTGTTCTTGGAAATAGTAACTGTCTGACCATGTCATTGTATACGTAGCAAATTTGAGGCGTTGAGCTTTACGTTTCGCATTGGAATTTCCGACGAGAAATGAATGGACATACCTTTAGAATACGACGTACTGTAAAAACACTCGCGTTAAATCCACTCTCTTTGCGAACTTTTGGGGCCTATATTGAAGAATTCGAGGCAATTTGGAAAGTTTTTGCATTTCTCGAACCGTTGTTGCCATTTTAGTGCACCCTTTCATGTTTTTCTATATTTCTCGATGTTATTCAAACAATAGTTTTTCCCATAGAGTAAATTTATAGTAGAGCCGCCATTTGTCTCATCTGACGTTTCCTTTCACACTCTTCGTGATGCGGTCGGTGTGATAGAGAGATGTTTGACGAAAAGTGATATACACCAGGTGGAATTACAATAACTTCTTGCTTTAATTTTTCATGCCATTTTAGTGAAAAACTGTGAAATTTAAATGTGTTTTAAACTTTTTTATCGACTGTTACTGTTAGCATACATTTGTGTTGTATTTAACACATTAATTTTAACACGCAAAACGAAATGCCGTTGTTGTTATTTTGTTCGTTGTTTTGAACCATTGCCTCTATCTGGTATTAGTAAAGCAATTCTTTTCAACATCAAACGTATACATCACACGAGGACAAATGTCAGAAATTTGGCGAGTGAAAGATTTTCTCTACCCATATTTACTCTATGGTTTTTCCTCTCTTAATTTTTCCTGATGTCTGTAGTCAGTGTTACCATGTTGGCATAATTTGTGCCGTTTTGGCACATTTTTTTTTGGTTTTGGCACTTGTTTTTTGAAAAATTATTCCAAGTGCCGTTTAGCACAATTTCCCCAAAATTTTTGCAAATTTGGTCAATTGTTTTGCAAATGACATAATTTTTGGTATGAAAATTTTCTAAATTTAATTTTTTTGAGAAATCTATTGCTGTAATATTTATCTATTGCCGTAATTATAATTCCACAGTTTAAGGTTTCTACACACCTACGTAAGCGTATTTTCGGCAAAGCGACGGCTTCACAAAATAGTGTAGTACACTGTTTCTTATACATTATCCAACATCGAAACGTCTAATATTTATTGTGTCAACTTGTTTGCATCAAATACGCATAATGCAACTATGATTGCTCCGCGAAGTAGTCTCTAGTATAAGTGGAACGTAGTCCAAAAGCAATTATCTATAACTTGGAAAATTCTATTACAAGATGCATCAATTGGTCTTACACAGAGAGCATGGCACGCGAATAGACGTTTAATTATCTGCTCGTATAAAAATAATATTTTTAAAGGAAAAATGTGAACTTGATTTCAATAGAAAGCGCAAATCTTGTTTAGCAACTGATGAAGTATAATTGTGTATTGAAGTTTGCATGGTGATGAGTCATTTTATGATAAAAGACAAGTTTTAAATTAGCATTGCCTAAAAACGCAGTATATCTCATCACAAATATACTCAGGGAACTCGTTTGATATACACATATATGCTATACTGTGTATGAGAATAGAAACTGGAGAAAGGAGAACAGAACCAATTTACAAATACATAGTTATTTCGTGTGTTTTTAACAACAAAATATAAATGTGTGTACATGATAAATATACAATAAAAAGACGTGTGCCGTAAGAGAATTCACACTCTTAAATTATCTCTTGTATGGTGAACTTATCTAAATCAGTGAGTTGATGACAGTTGGCAGCATTTGTTGCAATATCGCAGTACCAACTAAACAGTGCCAATATTAAACTGTAAAAAAGTAAATAGAGAGAACAAACTAAATTGATTTTGTATCTACATATGTCAGCATGGAAAAGAGACAGAAAAGTGTGATAAAGAATCAAAGCAAGAAACAACTAAATACTGAAATAAAGTGTTTTGTTTCCAAAAAAAGACTGTGGCCACAGTAATATAAAATGTGCACTATGTAATCACACCTTTCATGTTGAGTGTACTCCGGAAAACATTCCAAACATGACTGCTGCTATGGTGGAAACGATCAAAAAAAATGTAAAGGTGCTATAATTTTCCGTTGTGAAAGATGTAATATGGGTCCTCCTGTTCTTAGTCTTGGTGCTAGTGCTGATCACGTTGCTGCAAAGTTAGATTGCTTAGAGGCCAAAATAGAAAACTTTGTTAAGCTTCTTTCGGATAATATTCTTCCTCAGTTGAGCTCTATTAAAAACGATATAGAGAATTGTGTATCCAGAGCTGACTATTTTGAAAAATTTACTAATGAATTTACTAATGATGATTGAAAACAATTTTTTGCGCAAACAACTAAATGGGGGAGATATACTATAAACGGTCTCTTTTTTTTATCGAGCGAACCCATCGCCGCCACTCTTACCCGCCCCTACCGACCGAGAGGGCCACGTCCCCATAACGTGAGGACAGCGTACACATTATAGACCGGTCTATAACGGGAGAGCAAGGATCGTTACAACCAACTACAGAAATTCTTCACCAGTTGGTATTACACTAACATAAATAAGTATGAACGCACATCACGAGATATTAACATAACAGACTTCATAATATATAATAATTACGAACAAAACGAAAACCAAATTATAAATCAGACCAGGTAGTAAGGATAAAGTAAATTTACATATGTTAATGAATATATAGCACTAATGCAATCGGTTCAAATGACAAATTATGCTAGACTTTGTTGTTTCCCAACTACCTGTGAAATCAATAAACTGATAAAGCTCATTAAAGTCACGACACATTCTCCTAACTGGATCAAAGGACGCATAATTCGAACGCTGAAACTCGATGTGAATGAGTTTATAGTACCCCGTGGGTCTCAATGGGACATTTATGAAATCTTAGATAACAGAAATTCAGAACATATACATCCATCAATTATCTTCAAAACTGTAATAGAGTTTATCATGGTACGTCTACTACTAAGAGTCGGCAATCTGATCAATGCTAGTCTACTGCTATACGAAGGAAGATTATGGTTCGGGTTCCATTGAAGGTTTCTCAGACAAAAAATGAGAAACTGTTTCTGGACCGATTCAATCATATTAACATACAAATTGTACTGAGGGTCCCAAACAACTGATCCATATTCGAGAATAGGGCGGACTAGTGAAGTAAAAAGATTTTTCGTAACGTAGAGATCTGAAAATTCCTTTGCCCAACGTTTAATAAAGTTCAGAAAGTTCATCGTAATTATGTGGGAGTTGAAATTCAATTTTCTGTCCAAGAGAACTTCAACGAAGCGTTAAATAAGAGAGTCAACGGTAAGCTGAGAGAATTCGAGCAGTATTCAACATAGAGTCCGGGATACCATCAGGACCAGCTTTATTCGAGGCTTTCAAGCTGATTAAGTTATCTAGCAACCACGAGGAATTTACGACAGGTGCATCAAACGGAATGGTAGAGCGGACAGTGTACGGGTATGATTTGGAAACATCATAGGCTCGGGTGGAATAAATAGATGCGAAAAAAATCGGCGAAACAATTAGCAATAGACTCTTCATCTGAATATGCAATACCGTTTTGTAAGTATCAACATGTTTTACTCTTAAGAGCGACACCGGTTAGTTTCCTCATCATTCACGTCTGCTAGTTCAGTCACATCATCATCATTTGCAGAAGACTGTGACGATTCTATGGATGATGTAACATAAATACTACCCGGGATTCCAAAAATATGATAGTGACAGCAATGACAGTAATCAAAGAAATAAAAAATCAGCAACTTCAATGTCAGTATCCCGACCATTATCCACGAATTATTCTCAAGATACCTCTACTGCTACCGTTTTACAATCTATTCACGAAAGTGTTTTTGTTTTTAGTTCGGAAGAAGTAGCCAGTACATCATCTTTCTGGCCTGACAACCTGACTATATTGTGGAATTGAAACAACTGTCCCAAGAATGTGAGCTTGGTACATTTCTCGATAAGGCTCTGATTAGCAAAATTTGTTTGTGGATTAGCAATGATGTGATACAAAACCGTTTGCTGAACAATAGCAGCATGACGACTTTTGAGAAAGCCTGTCAACTAGCATTGTCTTTGGACATGACTCAATCTCACGTGGATATGCTAAGAAGTAACTCAGTACACACATTAAAGTACGAAAAGCATTCCAGTTCTCGAAACTATCAAAAGCAAGATCCGCATCAACGCGGCAGAGAAGCCAGCAGAGGAAGACGTTTATCAATGGAGAGAAGGAATGCTGATAATAGAATAATTGTCACATGCTATTACTGCAACCGAAAAGGTCACATTCGACGGAATTGCTGGACAACGCAGAATGATGAAAAAATGGGCGATAGATGACATAATAGAGATAGTAAGAATAAGGATAAATCAAGAGTTAATAATATTAATTATAGTAGTGATAGTGATTATTTGAACAACCTTAGTAATATATTTCCATGTGATTATACAAAAAGTTTATAGGCAAAGATGGAAATTGACACAGGGGCATGTACCGGTACATCCGATTTTGAAAATCAGAAATATCGAAAGAAAGAACATGCTTGAAGTTTGTCACTGGTGAGCAAATTACGGTTGTTGGCTCGGTACATATTAAAGTTCAGATCAATAGTCAGAAGCACAAATTAAAATTATATACATATTTTGGACTCGATTAAAAAATGTACACCTTTAGTTGCAAGAAATTTCCAAACTGGCGTGGTGTAATTTGTGATGTGAAAAGTACCAAACCGGCAATTAACTTGGATTTTGAACAATACACTACTTTGTTTTCAAAATCTAATTCATCGACAATTAAAGAATATACGTCCGGAAGAACTTTGAAAGACGATTTTTATCCAATTTTTTCCAAAGCATTTTCCGTGCGCTACGGTTTGAAGAAAAAAGTTGAGGATGAATTAGAGAAGATGTGTAAAGATAGTGGTTTAATACCAGTAAGTAGAAGTAACTGGGCGAGTCCGATCGTAATAGCAAACAAAGGTGGCGGTTCGATAAGAATTTGCGTTGATTGTCGTACTTACTTGCCAGTTTATCGGGTTGGAACTTCTTTTGTAAACGGGTGCATATCTACAAATTAGCGTTCCAGATCGTCTCGTGAGCTCCTAACAATCAACACCCACCATGGATTATATCAATACACCCGCCATATTAACGGGTTAAAGACTGCTCCACAATTACTTTCTAAAATTATGTCTGAAATTTTAAAGGGTCATGGGAAAACATTAGTTTATCTTGACGATATACTAATTGGTGATGTGGACTACCTTGAATGTGAGGCAAATTTGAGAAAAACATTGGATAAATTGTTGGAATTCAATGTTAAAGTCAATTTTGACAAATGTAATGTAAGTAAGAGCAGGAAATTTATTACTTAGGTTACAGTATTAGCAATGGTGGCATACATAGTTCCTTCAAGTCGAAAATTGACGCTGTAATCAGTGCCGACGGGCAAAAATCAATTGAAATCTTATCTTGGTATGATAAACTATTATAATAATTTACATATTTTATACGACTTAAGCAAGACTAACGTAAAGTGGCGGTGGTCTGAAAAACATCAGGAGGTTTTTGAGAAGATCAAAGGTCTTTCGACGGAGATCGGTGTTTTAGCGCATTACGACCCTGCCAAACCGATAATAATATCGTGCGACGCTAGTTAATACGGTGTGGGAGGCAATTTATCTCACATAGTTGATGGCAAGGAACAACCTGTAATGTTCGCTTCCAGTACTCTGAAAACTGCTGAGCGTAATTAATCTCAACTGCATAAAGAAACCCTTGATATAGTTTTTGCAATATGAAAATTTCATAAATATATTTATTCACAATTGAGAGCGACCATCAGCCGTTAAGAGAAATATTCTGGAATAAAAAGGGTTTGCCCGCTGTCACATCGAACAGATTCATTCATTCATCATCAAACATTACACTATACGTTATACAAAGGGCTCTAAAATGTGTCATGCGGACGCACACTGTCTAGGCTACCATTGCCAGAAGACGAGGACGATAGCATAAATATTTTTAATTTGATAAACGAGATACCGCTTGATGTCGACGATGTTCGCCGAGTACTAAAAAATTACTAAGAACTGAGCCAAGTTTATAAATGTGTTTTATCTGGCTGGACAAAATCCATTACGGTAAATTTGAGAAAATATTATAACAAAAGTTTTTCCCTGGGTACGGAAAATGAATGTCTTCACAACGGCGATCGAATGGTGATACCAGAATCTTTGATTAGCAAAGTTCTTGAGCTATTACACAACGATCATATTGGCATAGTTAGGACGAAAGCGTTGACTAGGACGTACGTTTGGTGGTTAGGTATTGATATGGATGTTGAAAATTTTGTAAAATCTTGCAAGGTATGCTCTGCACAACAAAACGTCTCAAAACCAATCCTAATATCGTATCATGGCCTTAATCAGGGTACCCGTTTCGAAAGAATGCATTTAGATTTTTGTAAAATTGAAAAAGTTTATATTTTAGTAATAGTAGACTCTTTTTCAAAATGGATAGATGCCAAAATTCTAAAAACAACTAACGCTAACTCCCTTATAGAACTTTTAAGGTAATTTTTCTCCATATTCGGATTACCACGGCAAATTGTGAGTGACAACGGACCTTCATTTGGATCCAAAGAATTTAGCAAATTTTGTGAAAACTGTGGGATTGAATGCCTAAAATATCCTGCATACCACCCGCAGAGCAATGGAAGCGCAGAAAGAGGCGTACAGACGGCGAAAACCAGTTTAAAGAAATATTTACTAGATCCGAAATCCAAACACAAATCATGGGATTTGAGAATAAACAACTTCCTATTAAAGTATAGGACCAGGCCAACAACAGTAACAGGCATTCCTCTATCAAGGTTGATATTTAGTTTTAAACCGAAAACGTTATTAGACAAATTGAATCCTAAATCAGGCACTCCTGATATCACTCCTGAAAGCAAATAAGTGAAGATAAGTTGAGAATACATGGAAAAAGTATAAGCGAAGTAAAGAACTGCGAAATGTCGGGAGATATAAGAATTTTTGAATATAAAGAAAATGAAATAGTTTTATATAGAAATGTCCTAAATAATTATCATAAAAGGATTAATGCGAAAATTTTTAGAAAATTAAGTAGGTTAATGTATTGTATTGTATATAATTGTTCGTTCATAAGTAGTATATAATATCACTCAATAATATATATGTATATTTAGGAGGAACTGATACATATGAAGTTACACATCCTGCATCAGTACTCTCGAATTGGTATCACGTGTTCTCTTATGTTCTATGTCTGCAGTCCGATTTCAACACTCGTTTGTTTCACTTGAATCTCGCACACAACACTTTGTAACAAGTGTTTTTGCAACAGAAACTAAATTATAATTACATGACTAATATTTGAACACGAATTCTAATATTGTACTTTTTATGAGTTGTATATTCCATTTCAGATGAATGAGGTTTTAGAAATACTCAAATTGGTTACTACAACTTAGTTTCTGTAGTAACAGCTTCTATTTAGTAAGACCTATTTTTAATTTATCAATAACATCGACAAATAATTCTGATGTATGACAATTATGAATTATATTCAAAATATAGACTTTATCTAGGAATTTCCAATGCCTGAATTGATTTCCAACTAATCTTTCCCCTGTGTGTAAGATTATATATTTTATTCGTAATGAACTTCCAATCCAGTTTTAATGATATCTAAGTTCAAAGTTTTATAAATATAATTCTTTATTTAAGTGATGCGCAGTGCGTTCCCCCTCTTGTACATTCTTATGATGAACCGACATAGGAGACCATGTGATCCTTACATTTTAGGAGGATGTGTTCAGCAATTTTGTGTAAAATTTTACGATAAATTTTTGTGGAAAATAATTTGTGGAACATTTTAACTCTCTAGCTTCTCAATATATGGGTCTTTTATGCACCTTTTGCGGAAAAGGGTAAAAGACACCCCTTAAACAGGGGTGTAACGGGTTAAAATGTACAACAAAAATATTTCTCATAAAATTCTGCTATAAGTCCCTAAAAGCTCAAAACTCAACCTAAATGCCTGAAATAAGTCAAAACTGAAAATGTCTTTTATGGGTAAATTTCTTACTTATTCCGAATTGGTGCTAAAATGTCTCAAAAAACCGAATTTTAGGGGGATGGTGTATGGAAAAAGTATTCTATGTAAAATTGCACTATAAGTCATTGAACAAAAGAAAGACGTAAATATAATGTCTGCCAAAACACTGCCACTTAAATAGACTTAAGTGGCAGTGTTTTGGCAGTGCGCATGTCCAATATTACTGTCGCAAGAGTATTTAAATGCATTGGCACGGAAGTTGAGTTTGTCTAAAAACAAATCAGAAATATTAGCTGCAGACTTGAAAAGTCTTCATCTGCTTGAAGCTGGTGTTAATGTTACTTGTTTTCGAAAACGCCAAGGCATTTTTCTGCGATACTTTTCAATTAACGAAACCAACATGTTTACTAATTGCAACGATATTGAATGTTTATAATGGTGTCCCATAACATCCCATGAAGAGTTTGGGGAGAGCTTCTCACAATTAGTGACATGTGCACTTTCTAGTTTTTACGCGAACTAAGGCTTAATGGCAGACATAAATATCGAATATAACCCCCAGGTGTATCTTTATAGATTCATACAAGAAAAGTCTTAAAGCTGTACTCAATTATTATTACGATAATTCTAAGATTCATGTTTCAATTGCGTATGGAGTTCACATGACATGAAGTTGTGATTCGATAACATTTATGCAGTTAAATATGAAGAGTACAATTGTCGGATCTGTTGTGATTTTTTTTTTTTTATTTTTTTTTTAAGACCAGCACTCAGGGGATGCCCCCTATAAATGCAATGCATTGTGCTGGCGACGGAAATTTAGGTAGAGGAGGGTGGAAAGAGGGAGTAGTGCTTCTTTGCATTTGCCTTGAATCGCTGTATGTCACAATTTGCGGGAAATACACTTGCGGGAAGTTTATTCCACATACGGACCGTACGACTGAAGAACGAATTTTCTCTGTAGTGTGTTGTGCGATCGACTGGCCAATAGATAGTAAACGGATGGGAGTTCCTTGAAAGCCGCGTACTTCTGCCAAATGTCCTCACATCTGGTATAAGTTGACGGATGTCCGAGGAACACGCACCGTGAAAATACCGATAGAACAGTGTCACGCAACCCACATTACGCCGATGCTCAAGGGAGGCAATAGAGCTGGACACCCTACTGTCCCCTATCAACACCTTTGCTCTCCTTTGTACACGGTCCAGCAACTCCAAAGATGACTTTGGAGCACCTGCCCATATATGGGAGTTATATTCCATTCGCGGCCTGATGTAGGTGGTGTAGATATTAAGGAGATCAGATGGAGTGAAGTACTTCTTGCACCGCTTTAGAAAGCCTAGGCACTTCGATGCATCTTTCGACACTTCAAATACATGTTTTGCCCAGCGAGCATCACATTGTATTTTCATGCCCAGAACATCAAGAGCGTCTGATTCCTCAATATCCACACCATCCATAGATAATGACGATACGACTGGGTCAGCTGTCCGCTTGTGCGAAAGCAGACAGCACTGGGTCTTCCCCGCATTAAAACTTACTCTATTCAATCGACCCCACTCAACAATGGCCTCGAGATCGCGGTTGAGTGTTTCATTCATTAATTGACGTTTATCACTAATTTCCTGAAGATTTGGCCTGTGGTCGAATGAATATGAATGACAGAGATTACTGTCATCCGCAAAAGAGTAGATTTGGTTCACAGTCCGACCCAGGAGATCGTCAATGAAAATAAGAAAAAGAGAAGGAGAGAGAACAGAGCCCTGTGGTACCCCTGCCGTTAATTTATGTTCATCGGAAGAGATGCCATCTATAACAACTCTTATAGTGCGATCTCTGAGAAAACTCGATATAAAACGAGTGAAATTATCACCAACACCAAAAGCAGCCAGCTTCGACAAGAGTGCCTCATGCCAAACTCTGTCGAAGGCCTTGGAAATATCTAGAGCCACCACCTTACTCTCACCAAGCCGGTGGATGGATCGACTCCACTGTTCCGAGAGGAACGCCATCAGGTCTCCCGTAGATCTTCTCTTACGGAAGCCATACTGTCGATCATTAAGCAGGTAATTTGACTCGAGATACTTCACAAGATGGTGGTTAACCATGCTCTCCATAACTTTCGAGAGCGCAGAACAAATAGCAATTGGGCGGTAATTGGCGGGGTCACTTGCATCACCTTTTTTGGGAATAGGCTGGACGTTGGCTACCTTCCAACACGCCGGGTAGACCCCAGCGCGGTATGCAAGATTGAAAAGGTTGCGCAGTGGGCGTGCCAGCGTTGAAGAGCACTTACTTAGAACCAGTGCTGATATACCATCCGGACCCGGGGATTTACCTACGTCGAGATTCGCGAGAACCTTTTTAACTCCTCGTGTTCGAAAGAATATTTCAGGCATGAAGCCAGATACCTTATCTACTACGGGGAGTGGTTGATTGCTTTCCGGCAAGGAAGAATTCCTTGCAAACATTTCAGCCAAAAGATTTGCTTTATCAACCGGTTCAGTGAATAAGTGGTCATCTTTGACAAGAGTTGGAATAGAAGAAGAACTATTCTTTATTCTTCTCGCAAATGACCAAAAGTTCTTACTTCCCCTAGGGAAAGAGAGGACATTAGCACGAATACGCTGTTCGTAAAGAAATTGTTCGCGTAGAAGTACTTTGGCACATTCTGATCTTGCCTGCTTGCGTAGCATTTCAGTGTGGACGTTTTTATTTCGACACCATTCACTCAATGCTTCCTCTTTAGATCTGACAGCATTCTTGCATGTCTGGTTAAACCAGCATTTTTCATATGGTTTAACCGAAATGTTTTTTGTCGGAATGAATGACTTCATACCGATTAAAATTATCTTTACAATCATTTCAGCAGCAGCATCAATGTCATTATCTAGAAAGCAAAGCTTCCAGTTGAAATGCTGATAAAAACTGTTGAGCTCAGCCCAACGTGCCCTCTCGTAGGAAAAAGTTGTTCGCTTCGGGGCTGAGTTTGAAACGAGTCGAAGAGCTGAATACGAGAAGGATGCCGAAATGACACAGTGATCCGAATTACCAAGAGGTGCAAGAGTGATAACTTCATACTTTTCAGGGTGTGAAGTTAAGAATAGGTCAAGTAAATTACGGTAGTGCCCTTGAACGCACGGAATGTGCGTCGGTTCATTCACTAATTGCGCCAGGTTGTTGTGCACGGCGAAGAGCTCAGCGTATTCGCCCTCCGGAGTTGTATGGTTCGAATGGGTTAGCCAGGCGGAGTTATGGACATTAACATCACCTGCGACAGCAATTTCACTGTCCGGATATTTCTCCAAAATTTTGGATATGGAGTCAGAAAGGGCGTCGAAGCCATTAAAGGATGCCTCCCTTTCCGCATTGGGACTTCTATAAAGAAATCCGAAGTGAAGGACATGTGTTCCAATCCTAAATTTAACCCAAAGGGAGTTAAATTCCGGATCTTGGGAGTCCAAATGACGCTGACTCTGAAACACTATGCCATTTTTTATATAAACCACAAGGCCTCTGTGGGAAACAAAAAGAGAAAGAACGTGATACCCAGGAACGTGAAAATCCTGTGGATCAGAATCCTCACACACCTGGGTCTCACAAAGAGCTAGAATATCAGGCCGGTGAACATTAATATGGGAGTAAACACTAAAAAAATTCGTTCGCAGCCCTCGTATGTTGGCAAAGTGAAGAGAAAACTTACCTACCATTGCAACACACAAACAAAAATCAAAGCAAAGCCAATGCTATGTGCACAATACAAACAATCATTCCCCCACCTTCCCGCTGTTGTCCACACAATGCTTAGTGTTATGCCTTAAGCACTGTGTAGCAACGAGAAGACGGAAAAAGAACAGTCTGTGCTGTGCGTTAGTTAAGATGGAGGGGGGACAACACATGCTTGCGGAGAGGGGCATAAAAGCCCGTTGTGTGGTCAGTGTAGACATTTGTTGTTGTTTATGGTTCGGTTTGTGTTGATGTCGCGGTATCGGTAGTTGTTGTTGGTTATTATTATTTTGTTTTGCACTTGTTTCCTTAGTTTGGTTTGTTTATTTGTTTGGGTTTATGATTCGTATTTTAATTTTGGAAATTGATCAAGAAAAACTGTGATTTGTGGACTTCACACGCGACGGATTTGACTTTTAGTGTTGTCAATTTATATAAACGCGGACTGGACGATTATTTTGATACTGAACTTAGAGTACAAAATGGACAGATACACTTAAAAAACAATAGTTGAACGGAGCTTAGTGAAAAACACGACTGAACAGAAGGACGGGCAGCACTGCACACTCAAAAGTTGTTAGCTTTCACTCGGGTATGCAAGGTGGATACTTTAAAGCTTTTTCTGCAAATGGGGTAGCAGATGGGAGGTGAACCAAGAGCTGAAGGGACATTAGCGAGCACAATAAATTTTCTGAAGACATTGTTTCCAAAACTAAGCGAAGCAAAGATAAAAGAAGGTATGAGTGCTTTGGTTTTATACAAAATAAATTTTAAAACTTGTGTCTTTTCATTACAACAGGTGTTTTTGTTGGCTCGGAAATACAAAAACTTATGAAAAATGCTGAATTTAAGCAAATACTCTCACCAAACGAACTTGCAGCATGGAGGAGCATTAAATACGTTATTTACAACTTTCTAGGCAAACATCGTTCCCCTACTGCTCGCATATACATCGACACCATGCTAAGTGCTTTTGAAAAACTAGGTGTTCATATGTCAACGAAAATTAATTTTTTGAATTCTCATATGGATTACTTCGATCATCAGTTGGCAATAGAGTCCGATGAACATGGTGAACGATTTCACCAAACATGTGCACCCATTGAGGACCTTGTTTGATAACGATATAGAATTGCCAACGGCTAAACGACAAATGTAATAAATAGATTCTTGCTTAAATTTTTTGTATGGATATTATACCTAGAGCTTTTATATCAACAGATTTTACATCTACGTCTTTATTTTGTTCAATAACTCATAGTGAAATTTTGCGTAGAATATTCTTCCCATACACACCATCCCCTAAAATTTAGGTTTTTGATACATTTTAGCACTAATTCGGAATAAGTAAGAAAATAACCAATAAAAAACATTTTCAGTTTTAACTTATGTGTGGCATTTAGGTTGAGTTTTGAGCTTTGAGCTCATGAGATTGTACTGTGCCTTTTCACTGGAACATACGTTCCCCCAAAATTATAAATTGCCAGATTGTTGGCCTCGCTGACATGCAGGCGTTTCGCGCGGCCAAGCTCGCCGGATGGATGCAGTTCTTGCCAACCAATCTGTGCACATGGGCAGTAACAAAAAAAATCATGTCAGCCTTAAGTCGACGAAAGATTTAAGGGACCCGAAGCAAGTCAAAGATAAAGGACAGACATATACTCACTTTAGAGACTGAAAACATGCTTTTGGCATGTGTTTCGCAAGGAATTTCCCTCCTCTTGGAATCCTGTGGGATTCCCTCCATGACAACATTCGCGGATTCATATGGTATCCCACACATATTCCTCTACTTACTTTGTTTTCCCTACCACGACCAAATTCTCTTAGGCCTCCATACTAAAAATACTTAATTTATCTTTTCCAAAACGTTATAAACATGGCTTCGTTTATTTTGCGGTAATAAGTCACATTTTCTTCAAATTTGAACTACTGGCATTTTTCTGAAAAAAACTGATTCACAAAATTTCAGCAAAAAAACAAAAGGCAAACAAAATAAATAATTATGAATCGTTGGGAATTAATTGAGCCACATTAAAAGTTATCTTCCTTCTAGCCTTATTATCACCTGATCAGGCTCATTCCAGATGGGGCAGCGATTGGTTGTTATTTTGTATTCGTGCAGTATTTGTATGTTTCAGTAGTGTAGGTATGTTTCTATCGTACATTTATCTTTAAATAAAAGTCCAGCTACCGATTAAATTCATTTAGGTTAGGGACGACATTTTGGTGTTTTATGAGGGCAACTAACGGTTCAAATAACTAAAACCTAACGTTATCAGGCCTGAGCTCATTCCTAACTCGTTAGTAATTTTCCCCTGATTTTTTCAGGGTTAGATCAAAACATCAAATGAAACTCTAATGTCTGCCCTACCGATCACGGTTGCAAGTAGCCTATTTATTATTATTTTCTATCTTTTATTTTCAGATGTTTTGTATTACCGTATACAAGTACAAGTATATCCTCGTTAATATAATACCTCAGGGCCCCAGATGTGGCGGCGCTATACTGGAACAAATGGTTTTCCCACGTTGCGGCAGAGGAGGTTCAGGTATTCCGATGATTTTCTTTTAATTAAGTTTGTTTCGCGGGAACTGTATTCATATATATGTAAAATTTTATTGTCTCTTTTTTTCTTTAATTTACTTCTTTCTGCGTCAATTGTTCTGTTTTTTTAGCACAGTTGATAATTGTTCAGTTTAAACTCATTCGTGCATTTTTCTTTTAATTTCTTATTATAGGCATTTTAACTGACGTTTTCCCCTCTGGGTGTGGATGCGGAAAACCACTGTTCAATTGTAGATTTTGCACCTCTTTGACGTAAGTGTATCGTTCATATGAACGATATTTTGTTAATTCTTAAATAAAGATTGATTTTTTTTGAAATATTAAATTTCAACAAACGTTATATTTTTTTATTTGGGTGGGCCAATAATTGTTTTTCCCAGGACCTCCGTGCTGCTGCCGATCAGAATCCAAAAAATCAATTGCAGCCATTCTTTTTCCTCCTGTCTAAAGGACAAATGGCTCAAACCGTTCCTTACATCCCAGTTTGAAAACTACTGAACATTGTAGTAGGGTTGCATTCGGCTAATGTTCAGCACTCTCAAACCAAACCCCACCTATAGATGGCGCTATGAATCAAATCATAATTTTAAAAAAAATCAGTGAGTGTTCGAAATCACGGCCGATGTGTTAACACCTCTTTGTTACACGGTACCTGTTCGATTTCTATGAACACATTAGTAAATGTTAAATTGGAAAATAAAAAAAGAATAGTTTTTGTGCCGAAGGCTCTTTTGCTATTACACTTTCTGTTTTCTTACATCTGGTTTAACATTAGATGTAATATTGTTAAAATAAAGAAAGCATTATTTAGCTCAATGAAATAATTGTTTTTTTTTTGTCATAAACAGAGCCACGTCAAAAAGTATTGAATAGTATAGAGAACTTATTGCACTCCTTTTCCGTTCTCATGCAGAGTCTGAGTAAAAGAGCATAAACCAGTCTTATTCTCTTTATAGAACATTTCAATATAAATACACAATTTCGACAATGTTATTACATAAAACAATACTAAAAGCATAAATGTTTCAAAAGGCATAAATGTTTCACATCAAATGAACATTATGAAAGGACAAAATGAGAGTAATACGTTTTGAATCGTTCGCCAGTTGTCGACAGTGCTTATGAATCATACAATTCGTTCCTTGAATTCTCTATTCTATTCAATACTCTTTGGCGACGACGACCTGCCTGTTTGTTCGCTGCCGCTACATCAATACCATCATACTTATTTTTAGGCAGAGACTATTGTTGTACAATAACACGTATGTGATACTAACGCTGTGTGTTGTTTGCATGTGTTCACGTTGATAGATTGCCCTACCCGCGCCTATAGACGTTGGTTGGTTGAAAAGGCTGCAAGAGAGCACGCTGTCTAGCACACTTAGGCTAAAGAAGCCCATCGTGATACCTGCAGTTTCCTCCATAGCAAATATTGACAAGTCATCCAGCCAATTTGCACTTTCAATAAATTTGTTTATAAGACCTACAGGAATATCCTGTAGGGCTACGGTGCTAACAAGATGTGTTCCGAATATCCTACTTCTCAGTCCTAGGCTTAAGAACACTTAGGCTAAAGAAGCATGCTGTCGTGCTTAGGCTAAAGAAGCACGCCATCGTGTTACCTGCAGTTTCCTCCATAGCAAATATTGACTAGTCGTCCAGCCAATTTGCCCATTCAATAAATTTGTTTATAAGACCTACAGGAATATCCTATAGGGCTACGGTGCTAACTAGATGTGTTCCGAATATCCTACTTCTCAGTCCTGCCAGAGAAGTGGCAATCCAAGAGAAGGTGTTTCGTCGTTTCCTCGTCCTCTTACATGCAGCATCTACAGAGAGTGGAGTTTCTATGTCCCAGTCTTAGGGCGTGTTTTCCTACAAGACAATGTCCAATAAGTATTCCTATGATTGTGAATAACCTCTTCCTGTCCACCTGTGGTCAGAGGACCCCGGCTTGTTTGCATGTCAAAAATGTCAAAATACTCTGCCATCACCCTAAGTGATGAGTGGCACCCTTTCACCGTCAGGGACGTAGCAAACATGGCTTCCAGGGATTTTATGGAGGATTGTATCACTACTTTTCAGTAGTTCAGCAACCTCCAGCATGGCAGTAATTTCCGCTAAAATACACTACAGTGATCAGGCAGCTTGAAGGAGATATTTACATTTAGGTCAACTTTGATCCATCCGTGAAAAATCTGATACTACTGGTGTCCCCTTCGAGTGAATTTTCTCAAGTATTCCTGTTCGGAATATAAGTCCTTAGATTTGTCGCTAGTATAAGGTAGGGGATACAGTAGTCGGCTTTAACGGGAATAGAGATGATCCGGTGTAGTAATTCAGCGTATCCGGCATGCTCCGATATCATAACGCCACAATCTTTGATTCTCAACAGGGATGTAGCGGCTGCCGATTTGGCCATGATATCAGGAGTACAGATGTTCAGGATAGTACTAAGTGCAGTGCCTGACGTCGTGCCCATTGCCCCACTAACGCTAATCAGTGCTGATCTTTGAATTTTCATCAAGGAATTCAGAATATACTTCTTTTGGAGGGACCTCAACCAAACTACGATGCCGTAGAGAAGTATTGGTCTGACTATTGCCGTATAAATCCACATGGTGGTCTTAGGAGACAGTCTACAGCGCTTTCCCATCGGCCCTTTACAGCAGTAAAGAGCAACAGACGCCTTTTCACCCTCTTGAATTGCACCCCATTAACTGACGGCAGTTCAAATGCAGGTATTTTATATTTCCGAGAGAACAGGATAAGCTCAGTTTTAAGTGGGTTAAGTGATAGTCCGTTGTTTGCGGTCCAGTTCGAAATTAGACTAAGTAGGCTGGTTGTACGAATACTACGTAAATTGAGGTTTCTCCCCGTACAGATGATAGCAATATCATCGGAATAGGCAAAGACCTGGCATTCGGTCCTGTCCAATTCAAGAAGCAGTTCATTGACAGAAGTTAACCATAATAGTGGAGACAGAACTCCCCCCCTGCGGTATCCCCCTGTTAACGGTCCTAGCAATTGTAACACCACTCCATTCGGATCTATCCACCAGAAGCTTCCCAATTAGGCGTGTCACTAATCTGCCGACTCCTAGATTCTGTAACGACCTGAGAATCGCCGAAGGTTGAATGTTATTGAAGGCTCCCTCGATGTCCAGGAAGGTCCCCAGAGCGAAGACCTTATTCTCAAGAGAGTTAACTAGCATGCTGACTATAGAGTGGAGAGCCGTATCAGTTGACCTGCCCTTGATATAGGCATGCTGAAAACTCGATAGTAGTTTCTGTGGAAGATTACTTCGAATGTGAATGTCCAGTAAGCTTTCAAATGTCTTAAGAACAAAGGATGATACGACTGATTGGTCTAAAGTCCTTTGGTTTGACATGAGAGCATTTACCCGCTTTCGGAACAAAGACCACTTTGGTTTGCTTCCAAATTCTAGGAATGACTCCCAGCATAAGGCAGCCCTTGAAGATTGCCTCCTACCAACTACAAGGTAGGTCTAGTGCCTCCTGTTGTTGCGCCGGAATTATCCCGTCAGGTCTGGCTGATTTATAGGGCTTAAAGCATCTAATGGCCCATATTAGATTTTTTCTGCTCACTATTGAGCGAACTTTTTCTAAGCTAGGTTAGTTTCCGCCTAGCTCTTCTGACTGATGAACAGCATTCCTGTCACCGTTGGGAAAGTGGGTATCCAGGAGAATCCCAGGAGACTCTTCAGACGAATACGTCCACGTTCCATCGTCTTTCATTAAGAACCCCGCACACGGTGGGTTTTTAGCGAGCACGTATCTTAAGCGTGCAGTCTGGTTGGTTCCCTCAATGGATTCACAGAAGTTTCGCTAGGATTTCCGTTTGACCTTCTTGATTTCACCTTTATATAGATTAAGACTAATCTTGTAAACGTCCCAATCCATTTGGTCGCCGCTCTTTTTGGCCTTGTTGAAAAGCCGCCTAATGGACGATCTTAGATCCTGAAGCTCAGCGTTTCACCAATGAAGTTTTATGTTACCCTTGGCAGCATTATAACCACTGGTCTTACAGGATTCATTGAGCGTGTTGCTGCACGCATCAGTAAATTTGCCAACTAGTTCTTCCAGCTCTGGCACATTAGTCGGAATATTCGGATGGTTACCTAAGAGTTTCCTTAGGCACCCACGATAGGCGCTCCAGTCCGTTTTTCTATAATTTTTAAAAACTTCCATTTTCAGAGCTTCGTTATTGATGTTGAACTGTAGATATATATGATCAGAAAATGAGTGATCAGAAAGTACGCTCCAATCGGATACTGTTACATAGTCGAAGCCAAGTAGTAAGGTTAGGTTTAGTACTTCCCTCCTAACCGAAGTTATGAAGGTCGGTTCCTCGCCTCTATTACAAATAGTCAAGGTTTCGCTTATAATGAAATTAAAAAGAGACTCAACTCGATCATTGGTGCCGGTACTCGCCCATATTGTGTGGTGCGCGTTGGCATCGGCACCTATAATACCGCTACAATTCCGTCTTTTTGCCTCCGATACAATATCCCTGACGCACTTCGGTGGGGGTGATTCAGTATGGTCGTGTGCCATGTACGATAATACTAGCCAGATGTCCCGCTGGCCGTTTTCCAGCGAGAGGCTGATGGCGGTTGTATCGCTGTCACTAAAATTCTGCAATAAAAGAGCATCAAATTAGTTTTTAATGGGTATGCAAGATCTTAGCCTACCTGGGGTTGATAGGACGAAGGTCCTGTATCCATTGCACCTGAAACCACATATACGATCATTGACCGTCCATGGTTCTTGTATCGCGGCCACATCGGCTCCACCCTTCGCAAGATGGAGAATGAGGTTGGCAGATGCTGCCTTACTGCGATGAAGATTTATAAAGAGGACTTCCATCGTCTACAGGATCCGGTTACCTCGATCACGGTTGTCTCATGATCATCCTCGCTGGTGATGGACCCATCTCGGAGCCAGGCAGAGCGGCCCCACAGGTCGATGATGCTGCCACTGTCGTCATCCAGTAGTACTTCTTCAGCATCTACCGACGTTACAGAATGCTTTCCAGCATTTATATTTGTGACTTCCGACTTTGACTTGGCCAGTTTGCCACTCAGCGTATCCACTTTGTATACCCTGAGGGGTACACTCATGAACCCAAACCGAATTTGGCCTTTGGAATCCTCTGGGGGTTTTAAGGAATCCTGGTTCAGGGCCAAAACAACCTGCCTAGAGGTTCCTACAGTGTCCTCAACCTTGACCACCTTCCAATCCTTTGCAGGAATGGAGGGATTGAAGTGGTTGATTACCTTTAGGATCTCCAGTGGGTCAGTAGGTGAGTTTGACGGGACCCCAAACCTAGCCCTTTATCTAGAAGGTATATCCACGGCTTTGAGCTTGGCCCCCGCCCCTTCAGCAGAGCAGCCGATAAGTTTAATGCGTCCCTGGAACCATCCCGCGTCTCCGCAGATTGGCACGCCAATGATTAGGCTGTCCTTCGCGAAAAATGTAAATGCAATGTGTTCAAAAAGAGGGGCCCCGTGGTTGTCTATGAAGTAGGGAGTTCCACCCGAGGGTTGACACTCCGCCTTATGGGACAGTGTTCAGAGCCAGGCCGAACCAAAGAGGGAGTCATCTCAACCTCACCATTACCACCCACGGATTTCGAACGCACTACAAGACTTGCCAGGTTATGAGGAGGCGGAGACAAACGGTCCTCAGCCACGAGCCATTTCGACATAGAGTTACCTCTGCCTACTCAGGTCGCAGAGCACAGGACGTCAGCTCGAGAGCAGAAAATCAAATAGTAACGAAAATCGAGAACCGGGGTCGTAGCAGAGTCCGTGTCAAAAAGGAAGATAATTTAGAGTTACCCACGATGCACCGCGAGAATGCGATCTTCACTGCAGATGTTAACACATCAAACATTTCTATTATTATTTTTTTTAAAGCAAAATTAAATTATATTCCAAATTTTACATGGCCTAATTTAAACTCACTAATATGTGACGTGTTAAATTTCATTCTCATATCTCAATCAATTCCCTCTATATATATGTTTCGTAGAAACAAGCTTTTCAAGAAATTGTTGTCTTAATGTTTGTTCATGCATTTTGGGACGATTATATTAACTTTTTACAAATAATAACCTATATGTGAAAACGCTCCCACTGGTAACAAGTATATCCGTATCTCCGTCTGCATTAGGCTTCAAACTGTATAATTTCTATAAGACTAATTTTTAAAGAACCTTTAAGATGAAAACATTGGCACGTACAAAGGGGGAAAGAGAAATAAACGTGTACTCAAGCCACCATCCGGCAGAATAAAACGATTTCCCCGACTGTGTTGACAGCCTGTAAGAATATACTTTGTAAATATTGTTAGTAATTTAGTTATAGAAACAAAAATTGGAAACGATTGGGCCAACATTCTGAAATTTGTCGGGTAGCGGCCGATATATCTGATAAATGGGACCAGAGAAAAATTTTAGATTACTTAAGCGGTATTGGATGTGAAGGAATGGAATTATTTCAACCGCTTAATATGACCGTCGGAAAAAGAAATGATTACAAGGAAGTGGTACAATCCTTTGACGGTGTTTGTATTTCAAAAAAAACGTGTAGATTATGGGAGGTGTCTATTTTTCTCAAGAAGCCAGAAAGATACGAGCCCTTTGATTGTTTCTTAGTCGACATAAAAAAGACGTCAAAAACATGCGACATTTCAAACCAACGAGAATCGTTGATTAGAGACGGAATAGTTCTTGATATCTATAATAATCGTATTCAGTATTAGAAAATGGCAGAGGTTTTGGAAAACGTGTAGAAATATGTAGATGTCACAAATATCCGAAAATGCGTAGGGGTTTAATTAACATATGTTACACTTTTCCACCGTTCCATATGATATTTACCCCACAATTCTTATGGTTGAGAGGAGTTTAATTAATGTGGTTTGGAAAAGTACGAATTCAGATATATTTTATTTGTTCCTGAATGCAATCCATACTGAACACTGAACAATCTTAGTACAAAACAAAAAAGCAAAAAGGTCGCAAGACATTCTATTTTTGCACCCCACTCCAACTAAATGCAACACACAAGTAATTTACACTAAGTCCA
The DNA here is from genome assembly GCA_963931995.1 of Phaonia tiefii. Lineage (NCBI taxonomy): Eukaryota > Metazoa > Arthropoda > Insecta > Diptera > Muscidae > Phaonia > Phaonia tiefii. The sequence goes on along the minus strand of OZ008371.1, from coordinate 94,838,637 downwards.
CCACAATCCCTTGTACATGTGGATTACACAACGTGTAAGTTAACTGAGTACCTTGTATGCGGCGACATTGATAGGATTGTCCTTACATGGGAAAATTGATTTTACCTTTACTAAGGTAAATAGTAGATACAAACATCAGTGGATATATTACATATAAACACACAAATACATTTGGAGGAAGACAAAACAACAATTATTTCAAAAGGATATTAAAGTATTTGTAAGAATCCTTACAATGACATTGTGGCTATTACAATGAAGGTGATAAATGTGTAGATATGTGTGTCTTTATAAACATACAGCAAAATAAGTTTTTATAAGTTTCACCGGTTTCTATAAGTCTGCAGGATACCTGCAATAATTATGGGGTGAAATATTGGAGGGTGGGCACAAAGTACTTTATATAGGTACATAAAAAGACGATTATATTAAAACTATCATCACCCTTAAATACAGTGATAAAAACTAAATAGAGAATTAATAATTTCAATTGTATTTCCAAACTGGTTGTAGTAAATGATAGCGGTTAAGAGCCAAATATTAGAATTCACGCAAAAATCCGAATTTTTTATGGCATTTTGCATCACTTTTTCAATGGTCAGTTCTGTAATTTGCTTAGTTTCAGATCAATTGTCGTATCTCAGTTCTTGTAAAAAATTTCCGACGTTGTGTTCATATTAGCAGCGAACTGGTTTAATAACCACACGAGAATGAGTGATTGGATGCAATTCTCATTTGCGTCACTACAGCGATGGTACTTAGTGTTAAGGTTGACTGTACTCAAGTCGTCGCCTACGAGCGAACAACCAGATAAGATTATAGCATTTTGTCTGGGGCTCTAGTTCGGCAAGGGACAGGAACAATTTTGGGATCCGTTTTTTAGTAAAGACGGTGTAACTACATTGCTACACAGGGGCTTCGGCTCACTGTTCCTACACAGTGACTTCGGCTCAATGTCACTGCTGCCAGATTTGACGATTTATCGTCATTTAAGGACCATAATTGAGCATGTGACGATTTGACGTTTTTTGCACTAGAAATTACGATTTTTGAAAATAGTAGTAAATATGGCAATTACTATTGGCAATTCAGATACATTATAATTATCTTTCGAATAGTCCCAAACGATTTGAGCAGTTTAAAGCCATTAAAAACATTTGGATATTTCAATTTAAATTTTTAATTGTTTTTATAGAGTTTACAGAATTGTTTATAATTTAGTATGTATATATAAAGAGTTTAAGGAAATTACCTTTTTCTGCATAAATATATCATGTGGTTTCTTTCCTAAAATATTATTTGTGGTTTAATATATTGAATGGAGGTGAATATTTGCAAAAAACCTTAATGAATTTAGGGTATATCAGAGAAACTTACAACCTACTTAAATCTAATACAAAATGATCAGGTTGAGGCCAGCTCAGGTATGTGGTCGTATTCTGAATAAGAACATTTGGCATTAAAAATTTAAGACAATCGGTCTATCTTGACGGCCACCAATTCAACATCCGCAATTTGGTGAAGTCTTTCCGAAGAAAATAATCTAGGAAGGTCGTAAATTAACTTCAACAGTTTATTTTGGATAATCAGGAGCTGCATAAAAAATTGCAGCATGACATATGGATTTAAATATTAGCATTTTATTGTCAATGTTTAACGCCGATGTTCTGTTAATAAAAGGGTATAATGTTCTTATGAGAATAATAGATTTATCTACAATGTATGATACATGATCCATATGTTAGTTTTGAATCTAGGACTACACCTAAATATTTAACACTATTTTCCCATTTGATTTCCGCAATGTTAACATTTATGGTGTTCTGAGGAATATAACATTGTTTTCTTTTCCTAGTGAAATAGATAGCTTGACTTTTATCACAGTTAATTGATATTTTCCATTTTCTAAAATATTCCAATAATATATCAAGGGCCCGCTGTAGGTCCGACAATATTAGTTTACCCGTACACAATATGGTGGTGTCGTCTGCGAATATGGACACAATACCATGGTCCATGATTGGAATATCGGCCATATATATATTATAAAGAATTGGTGATAAACACGAGCCCTGTGGGCAGCCAGCACTTGTATGAAATACGTCGGAATATTTAGAACCTATGTGAACCCTAAACGACCGAGAGGATAAAAAGCTTTGGATCATCATTATTATGTTCGAAGGAAAGTTTTAATGTATTAATTTATAGATTAAACCGTCATGCGATACAGTATCAAAAGCTGCTCTAACGTCAAGTAATACCATTCCAGTGGACCTTTGCAGGTTGAAGTTAGACTATACGATATTCCTAATGCGGACTAATGGATGTATAGTGTTGTGATCCCTACGAAATCCAAATTGTGGGGGCGGTAAAATATTATTTTCCTCTAAATAATCTAAATAATCAATCAGTTTACCCTTAATAACCTTTTCAAGTACTTTACTAATTGATGACAATAAACTTATTGGGCGGTATGAAGTAGGAGAGTCAGAGGGCTTATTAGGTTTTTTAATTGTAATTACTTTAGCCTCCTTGAATTTATCGGGGAAATATCCTATGTTGGGACAGATAGCTTTTAAGCAACTGTTATTTATGCCATCCGCTCCAGGTGACTTTCTTGATCTGAGACCTTTTATTTATTACTAGCTTAAGCAACTGTTATTTATGCCATCCGCTCCAGGTGACTTTCTTGATCTGAGACCTTTTATTTATTACTAGCTGACCCGGCAGACTTCGTCCTGCCTGCAAAAGTTAGCGGATAGTAATACTATTTCCTTCCTTCTTTTTTTAAAAGATAAAGATATTTCAACGAAAGCGTTTCATTGGTTGTGTGACTTTATTTAAAAGTTATATAAGTGAGTAACATCAGTCAAACACGCTTGCATTAATCACTAAAATTTCAGAATTACAATGCTGCCTTTCCGAATTTGGATATTTGGATATAAGAAAAAGGAGAAAGAATATACTCAGTGTTAACGTAGCATTATACTGGAGAAAGTATTTTGAAAATCGGAGTAGTTTAGAAGATCCGTCAAGGGGGAGACTTTTCCCCTTTTTGCCTCTGCCGGTTGGATTGCCTATAGCACTCAGTTATAACGTAGCATTATATTGGAGAAAGAATTTTGAAAATCGGATGAGTAGTTTAGAAGATCCGTCAAGGGGGAGACTTTTCCCCTTTTGACCCCTCCCGGTAGGATTGCCTATAGCACTCAGTGATGACGTAGCATTCTACTGGTGAAAGAATTTTGAAATTCGGATGAGTAGTTTAGAAGATCCGTCAAGGAGGAGACTTTTCCCCTTTTTGCCTCTCCCGGTTGGATTGCCTATAGCACTCAGTTATAACGTAGCATTATACTGGAGAAAGAATGTTGAAAATCGGATGAGTAGTTTAGAAGATCCGTCAAGGAGGAGACTTTTCCCCTTTTTGCCTCTCCCGGTTGGATTGCCTATAGCACTCAGTTATAACGTAGCATTATACTGGAGAAAGAATGTTGAAAATCGGATGAGTAGTTTAGAAGAGCCGTCAAGGGGGAGACTTTTCCCCTTTTTGCCCCTCCCAGTAGGATTGCCTATAGCACTCAGTGATAACGTAGCATTATATTGGAGAAAGAATTTTGAAAATCGGATGTGTAGTTCAGAAGATCCGTCAAGGGGGAGACTTTTCCCCTTTTTGCCCCTTCCGGTAAGATTGCCTATAGCACTCAGTGATAACGTAGCATTATACTGGAGAAAGGATTTTGAAAATCGGATGAGTAGTTCTTAAGATTACCTCCGTCATACACACAAACAAAGTCACAAACATTTCTGCTTTATATATTAATATAGCTGACCCGGTCCGCGTTGCTGGCCCTAACCAAACATTAGTGTTGTATTACCACACGATTTAAATAGAGCTTTTAACGAAATCTACGGCCTTTAAATATAAATCCATGGAATACCTATCATACAGTTTTTTCACAAAATAACTTACATATTGTGTAGATATGGGCTCAATCAAAAAAGAAACACATGTATTTAAGTCAAATTGGAAATTATTTTTATTTATTACTTCATGTTAAGGCCAGCGGATAGACAATGTTTTTTGTTTTTCTATTTGGTGTAAAAACCTATAAATTTTTTGGCGTGCCAACACGGGTCATGATCTATGTCTCATTTTGTTCATACCGTATTTTTTATATTGAGAGTGGAATGCAGAAAGTTATTTAAAGAATTTTTTTAAAGGTTTTACCATGGAAGTATGCAGGTATCTTAAATGCAAGAGTCACAAAGTTATTTATCATCGATTGATAATATAATATTATTTTTAATTTATTGTACAAAGTTGAACCTTAGTAAGCGCGGAATACCTTGTGTTACCGAATGATGTAAATATTTTGTAAATAAATCGAAAACTCAGATTTTTGAATGCAACATTTCGAAAGTTTTAAAATTTTGATATTGGATCATTATTAACATAGGTTTTTTGCAAATATCTTCGGAACTGCATAACCGATTTAAGAGTTTGATATCTCGTTTCGAAAAAAAAAAATAAAAAAAAAAATCAATATATGTATATGTCATTGGTGGTACAATATGAAAATTGGATTTTGCCACGCCCCTCCACAGACCGAAAATCAAAAATCAGACTTCACAGTGTCACCCGACTGAATATTCTGAAGATCAAACAAACATACATTCTGAATTTTAGTTAAATTGGTCCATACATTCAAATTTTCGATATAACTCCACCCCAGCGCCACCTATCGGGTCCAAATATAGCCTATGTTACCCATCGTGCTAAGATAAACGTTACCTGAAAATTTCATCAAAATCGGCCCCGGCCGTTTTGGAGTCCATACCTTTCGTACATACATATATCCTCTTTTATACATATAGATAGATACCAGCAATTTAAGAATACGTAATAACAATATGATCACTCGGACCTGTAGTGGAATTGAACTCATAAAGGATAACTCTCACTAAGTTCTCAGTGGCTATGTCTCTAATATTTGCAGAATATGAGTGCATATTATAAAAAAAAATTTACTTCCAAGTCAGACACGATGGTTGTCTGTGGACGCAGTAGTGGTTCTAATATTGGATTTATACGATGCATTAAAAATTTCTTTTGCATTTGCTTGCACTATTGATAAAATTGGCACTGCGATTTTTTATCATTCTTGTAATATATTCGTAGAATTATAAATAGAGTAAATAAATTGTTCCAAAGTGAAGATACTGAAATTCACATTATACATGGAGAAATGGAAAAACTTTCGAGAACAGTGATGAGTAATTTATAAAGCATAATTTGCTTCAGAATAGGCATATACATTTAATTGATATTATGGATATTAATAATAGTTTAAAGACAGATTCGATTTACCTGGGAATATTTGCAGAAAACTTAATAAATAAATGTAATAATATAAATGTTGCAATAATTTTTATATAGAACTGTGTAAGCAACTCCTAAAATGATATGATTTTGACAGCAACATAAAGTCTTTGGGTTTATTTAGTCCAACCCATATAATGAGCAAACAAAGCTCTTCTTTTCGTACAGTCAGTAAAGACATTTCCTTTATAGATGAAAGTGAACTTCAACAGTTAGATTCGGAATTTAGAGAATTAAAGTTACTGGATTTTGAAAGCTTTATTGAGCACGCTGACATAAAATTAGAAGCGCTTTGGAAAAAAATATCCGACATTAATCGTGAAGACCCATCACCTGTCTTTCCAAAGCTACCTGCTTTTGTCCAACAACAATGGATCTTCCTCATTCTTCGGCAAATGTAGAACGTATTTGTGGTCAAGTCAATTTAAATACGACAACAGTTCGTAATTCTCTTGAAAATGAGTCGTTGGAGGCTATACTTTCTTCTAAAGATTATTTAAAATGTAATAATTCAAAATAATACGATTTACACATAAAACCTGAGCTTTTACAAAAATTATATATATATATATATATATATTAAAATTATATCAATAATATATTTTGTTCACACTTCAACCAATTTAATAAAATAAATAAATGGTTTCCCGTTATATCTCATGAAGGGATTAGGGAGAGATTCTCACAACCAGTTCTAGTTTAACACTCACTGAGCGCGACCTACAGTTTTATACCGGTTCCGAACGGTATTTTGAGAAGCATTTTCATGGCTAAATACTCGATAGTGTCGCCGTCACTAAGCCGCCGTCGAAAGAAATTTAAGGTGGTCAGAGTAGGGATCGAACCTACGTCCTCAACCAATTTACAAACATTTAAGTCTATTTATCAGACAAACCCCAAAGTAAAATTTTTATACATTCAATATTAAATTAAATCGGAATAAAATTTAATAAATTAAATTTTAGTTTAAAATATGTTGGTATACATTTATTCACGACTTTATGCAGCATAATTGTATGTATATACATATATAACATATACTATATTTATAAAATGAATTAATGAAAATAAATACCATTACAAATACTAAATTTGTACGATTTTTTTACGATTTCTGTTAACGATTATGACGATTTTTCCGTCTATTTGCCGATTTTTTGTCGAAATTATCTGGCAGCCCAGTTCACTGTTCCTACACAGGAGTTTCGGCTCACTGTTCCTACACGGGGTTTCGCCTCACTGTTCCTACATAGGGGTTTCGGCTCACTGTTCCTACACAGGGGCTTCGGCTCACTGCTCTCATGTAACCCACCCGATGATAACCGCTACCGGACCGTTCTAACCGGACATGTAAAGCACATACCGAACCAGCATATCCGATACCGATCCACGCAGCGAATCCGAATAATCGCGTGTGCAAGACACTGAGTTCCCGATAATCTTAGAATCTACCAGTCCCCAACCTGCCCCAGACGATTTCTCAAGCCAATGCTAGTATTCCCGGAAGGGTATTGTCAAGCCGAGACAACTGCCCCCAGAAGATTGTTGTCAAGTCGAGACAAGTACCCCAAGAAGAGTTTTGTCAAGCCAAGACAAGTGCCCCAGAAGAGTGTTGTCAACCAAGACGAGTGTATTTTTTTTAAATCGACCGAACCCATCGTCGCCACTCTTTCCCGCCCCTACCGACCGAGAGGGCCACGTCCCCATAACGTGAGGACAGCGTACACATCATAGACCGGTCTATAACGGGAGAGCAAGGATCATAAGTTCACACGTTGCAACAAATTACAGAAATTCTTCACCAGTTGGTATTACACTAACATAAATAAGTGTAAAAGTACATCACGGGATATTAATATAACAAAGACTTCATAGATATAGCTCATTAAAATCAGGACATATTCTCATAACTGGATCAAAGGACGTATAATTCGAACGCTGAAACTCGATGTGAATGAGTTTATAGTACCTCGTGGGCCTCAATGGGACATTTATGAAAATCTTAGATAACAGAAATTCAGAACATATACATCCATCAATTATCTTTAAAACTGTAATAGAGTTTATCATGGTACGTCTACTACTAAGAGTCGGCAATCTGATCAATGCTAGTCTACTGCTATACGAAGGAAGATTATGGTTCGGGTTCCATTGAAGGTTTCTCAGACAAAAAATGAGAAACTGTTTCTGGACCCAATCAATCATATTAACAAATTGCACTGAGGGTTCCAAACAACATATCCATAGTCGAGAATAGGGCGGACTAGTGAAGCAAAATGATTGTTTAAAAAAAAAAGTACTGAGGGTCCCAAACAACAGATCCATAGTCGAGAATAGGGCGGACTAGTGAAGCAAAATGATTGTTTAAAAAAAAAATAAATTGTATCCCGTTACATCCCACGAGGCGATTAGGGAGAGCTTCTCACAACCAGTGAGCTGTGCGCGTTCTTGTTTTATACTCACTGATTGGTACCTACAGTTTTACACCGGTTGTGAAAGGTATTTTGAGAAGCTTTTTCAAAGCTAAATACTCGATAGTGTCGCCGTCACTAAGGGAGGTGACCGCCGTCGAAAGAAATTTAAGGTGGTCAGAGTAGGGATCGAACCCACGTCCTCATTCACAAAAGCCGCGCGCACACCATTGCACCACCGACGACCACTAGCCTTGTTTAGCATCGTAATTATGTGGGTGTTGAAATTCAATTTTCTGTCCAAGAGAACAGCAAGATCAACAAATGAATACACCGATTCAAGAACATTGCCACCTAAAATGTATTTTGCGAAAAGGATGATACCCCAGAGAGCAAAATTAAGCTCCATCAAATTAGCTTCGCACCACGTCTGGAAAGTAGACAAATCCCTCTGAAGTAAAGTATATTAACAAGGATCCTTGTAAGTAAAATAAATCTTCATGTCATCAGCGAACATTAACAATTTAGAGCGCATTATGGAGGCGGGTAAGTCGTTAATGAATAACAAGAATAGAACCGTCCAAGACGACTGCCCTGAGGCACCCCAGATGACACAAAAATATATCTTGATAATGATACCATCTGTTCTCGGTTCATTAAGTAAGAACTAATCCAATTCAGCATGTTACGATTAAAACCCATTGCCCCGAGTTTATATAATAACAAATTGTGTTTAACTTTATCAAAGGCCTTACTAAAATCGATAAAAATCACATCAGTTTGATCTCCATTAATAAAACTGTCAATAAATAAATAAATTAATGGTTTGCCATTACATCCCATGAATCGATTAGGAAGAGCTTCTCACAAACCAGTGAGCTGTGCGCGTTCTAGTTTTACACTCACTTATTGGGACCTACATTTTTTACAAAGGTTCCGAACGGTATTTTTGAGAAGCTTTTTCATGGCTAAGTACTCGACAGTGTCGCTGTGACTAAGCGAGGTGACCGCCGTCGAAAGAAATTTTAAGGTGGTCAGAGCAGGGATCGAACCCACGTTCTCATGCACAAGAGCCGCGCACACTACCATTACACCACCGACGGCCGTCAATAATAGTAGAGGAAAACTGAAGCAAATTTGTTACGGTGGAACGAGCCTTCCGAAAGGCATGTTGACATGGATCTTAAATAGAGGAAACATGATGAGAAATTACCTCTGTGATTAACTTCTCAAAAAGTTTAGGAATGACACTAAATTTTGCAATTCCCCTACAATTTGCAACATTTACTAAACTACCAGATTTGTGGAGAGGGATTTTATAAGAGCTCATCCACTGTGCAGGAAAGCTGAGAGAATTCGAGCAGTATTTCAACATAGAGTCCGGGATACTTTATTTGAGGCTTTCAATCTGATCAAGTTATCTAGTAACCACGAAGAATTTACGTCAGGTGCATCAAAGGGAATGGTAGAGCGGACAGTGTACGGGTATGATTTGGAAGCATCATAGGCTCGGGTGGAATAAATAGATTCGAAAAAATCGTCGCAACAATTAGCAATAGACTCCTCATCTGAATAATCAATACCGTTTATTTTAATCCTACAAGGTGTGGAAGACGAATTACTCTTCAATTACTCAACAAATCTAAAGAATGATTTGGGGTTCCGGTTAAAATTATCCTTCAACTTATACAAATATAATCTAAGATTTAGAGGTGTGTTTACGCCTAGCCACAATATGCCTACCATAGTCTGCTAACACTCCAGATTTTTTGACGTAGAATACGTCTTACCTTATGGTATGAGAAGTCATGTCAGGTTTTTATTGTTGTAATCTTTATTTCATTGAAATTGAGGAAACGGCTAGATGAATGTTTTTTAAATTTTTTTTGTAGGTAAATGAAGATGTTATCTTTCGTTTGATATACATTTTATATTGGTTGATATATTTCTAGTATTTTAATTTCTCAAATGAAAATTGTTTAAACACATACACTCAAACATATGTGTGGTGTTTGGTTGAGTGTTTTTGGTTGCTCAACATTGCTTAGGAACATGTATCTAGTAAAAAGTGAAACGAACAGCAAGCTAATGTGGTTGGCAACATGTATCTAGTAAAAAGTGAAACAAACAGTAAGCTAACGTAATAAAGCTTTTTTGCGAAAGCTTCAATAAAGCTGTTGTAACATTAATTTTGAATTGTAAAGCGTAAAGCTTTCACACAACGCTCGAATGCTAATGCAAAGACTCGATAAGGTAAACCTTTTTTAATATTAGGGCGGCCCTCTCAACATTGGCATAAATTAAATTAAGTTTAAAAAAATTGAACATAATATTTTTTGATGTGTTAACTAACATCTATACGCGCGCCTCTAGGGCAGTAAACTATCAAACTAATACATACGCAAGTGTTAGGTTTGAAAGAGTAAATCATCGTTTGTTTGTTCGTTGCTTGGCAGTCGGTATTGAAAGTAATTATTGGGCGATTTTCATATAATTTTCCCACGCGATTTTCTCCGGAAATTCATAGCCGATTTTATTAATTTTTGGATTAAAAAGCTAGTGCGGGTTTCGACGAAGAGTTTAGGCCAAAAATTAAGGCGATCCGATATCGGCGAGCCGAGATTTAAGTGTTTTAATTTGGAGTATTAATTTGGAGTAATATTAAAAAAGTATTTTATGTTGATCTTCGGTTATATCGTACGAATATAACAATGTATGTACGTATGTACAAGTGTCTGTTGCTTTGCATTCTTTGACTTTTGTGGGAATAAAACAAAAAGTATTGAGCAAGAAAATAATGACACATGTGCTTGCACTGTGTCTTTAAATAATTTTAAGTATTAATATTATTTATCTGTAACGTCATCATATGATTGAACGCTCTTTTTTATTTTCCAATGTAGCATTTACGAATGTGTTCATAGAAATCGAACAGGTACCGTGTAGAAAAAATGTGTTAACACATCGCCCGTGAGTTCGAACACTCATTGGATTTTTTTTAAACGGACTTGAATCAAATGCCGTTGGTAAATATAGAAATTACAGCAGACAGTTGTCCGAGGCCTTCGGCCACGGACTGTCCCTGCAGGCTGTGTCAGAGACACGGCCATTAAGTTTAACGTAGAATACGCCATCCGATAAGACAGAAAACATATATAACAATAAATGATAAATAATATAAGCAAATGAATTTATTGTTATATATGTTTTCTGTCTTATCGGATGGCGTATTCTACGTTAAACTTAATGGCCGTGTCTCTGACACAGCCTGCAGGGACAGTCCGTGGCCGAAGGCCTCGGACAACTGTCTGCTGTAATTTTTACACTTTCCATCTATTCCTTACATTCTTAAGACTGTTTAGAGCCCTTGAGGACCATGGATTTCAAACTCAAAAGCATTATGACACTGACATATACTATGGCAGTCGGTATCAAAGATAATCGTATTCAAAAAAATAAAGTTCGCACGCGAAAAGCATAGGCCAACATAGGACGAAAAGCGATTGCAACCAACCTGTATGGTATCACATGTATAATTAATTCCCAGCGTTGGATGGTAACTATCCTCAGGAGAAATGAACGGATCAATTCGAGAAATATCAAAGTTGTTAGAATCATCCACTAAAGCTAGATCAAGGACTCGATTCATATATAAGAACACGTGACAAACAGTTTAAAATTGCCAAAATTAATGGACACTACAATGAATTCAAGATCGCCAATGTCATCAATTGTAACTAACTCAGAAGATATAGAATTTTCAATTGCGATTAAAACACTACCACCAGTTTTATCAACACGATCTTTTCAATAAACTACGCACTTATTGCAGAACAACTCAGAATTAAATACATTAGGTTTAAGTCATGTCTCAGAAAATGCAACGACATCAAACTCAAAATCAAAGCTATCTACAAATCTGTGCCGAAAAGGAAAAACGACTTATGTACATTTCCAACTTTTTTAGATGAACAACTTTAGGGGGTGTTTTCCATGAGATTATCTGAAATTTAATTAGATATGTAAACAATATATGGTGCATGACTTCCTGATTCAAAGTCAAATTAAACAAAAACTAGATCTGGAGGTAATTGAGACCCCAGTGGTAATCGTAGTGCCCTTAATCAATATTTTCCTAAGTGCACTTAAGACGTTTTTCCTTTTTGACACAGAAATAATATAGATAATTTAGTATTCAAACCGCGAACATTCTGATACGCCACATTCAAACTCCCAATTAGTTTTTTGGAGGTTCCCTATTTCCAGACGGTAATCTAGCAAAATTATCGCGCCTACCATTATCCCGATACTCAAATTCCATTACGAACGTTCTGTGAGGCCAAAATTACGAATCCACAAGTCTGACAAATATGTAATCGGGTGCAATAATTTTGAAAGACGACTTACGTTCTGGAAATTGTGATTTCAGCTTGAAGCACTTTATGGAATCATTAGAATTATTCCCGACTAATTTAGACGATATGTAAAGTCGTATATCCACTTCGGTCGTGTCGGGGGAAAGTCTAGACAATAATACTGTCTTCCTTGCCGGTACGACAGTCAACGTTCTCGGTCCCGGTGGTGGCACCGAGGCGGGATTACCACCCGGAGGAGATGACTTATCTATGTCCGTGGAACAATAGCAACTACAGAGACGACTTCAACAAAAGTAGAAGGGGCAGAAGATTTCACTGCACTTGAACTTGGTGATGGAGAATTAACGTCCATTAAATTCGGCGAGGAAGGAATTACCAACAATTGAGGGGACTTCTTAGCCGTCTTCTTCCTTTTCGGCGAGGAGGCTTTTGGTGAACCTGCTCTCTTGTTCAATCCCGGATATTTATTAAACATCCCAATAAATTTAGAAAATCGACCAGATAACGCCGAAGCTCCTTTTCTATATCAGAAAACTCGGACTTCATGCTCATGCAAAATTTGTAAAACTCCACATCCAATTTTCTACAATCCAGGCAACAGCAACGAAGACCCTTATCATCACTAAGATTGTGTACCACTATTGCACAAAGGCCCACACATTTAACATGCACCAAGCCATCACACAACCAGCATGAAGTCAAAGTATCGGTATCCGATCTAACCTTACAGCCTTTGTTCATGCTAGTCATCATAATTAGGTCAGAGTACAAAATAAATAAATAAGAAACAAGTACGAAAAACAGAATTTCAAAATCGACAAAATTACCAAATCCCTTTGATATTAAGTCGCAAAACCTTATGGCAACTCTGACACACAAATAATTATCAATAAATAATCTGAATTCGAACCCCCCAAAAGGGTAAACTATTCTGTTCATATTTCGAAAGGTTTGGTTGATCCTAACGAAAGACTCTTGACATGGCTGAGCTTACCTCAGCCCTTGACAAAACCACGTTACAAACTTCCAAAGTTTGGTTAACTCATCTGGAAATCCTCATTGCCGTGTTTCTCTTTACTATCGTGCGGTGAGAGTTTCTTTCGCCTGTAATATCCACGAGTGCAGACGATGTACTCGACTGCGTGGAGCCACTTGTCTTCATTCTGGTGGCCGAAAGGAAACTCCTCCCTCATATATGTATGTTTCGAGAAACCTGTAAGTACTTCATCACTCAATACTCCTGCGACTTCTTTCGGATGTTGCAGCATCCTTAACTGTTCCTTCATATTTACGTATTCTCGATACTGAAGATGAGCTTCACCCCCATTGGAATATAATAAGTTAATAAAGCGTAATAACATACATTGCTTGTCACAGATTGTTGTCACAGCACGGTCAAGACTGAGACTAAACCGGAAATATTAATGTCATTTTCAAACTTTTCTTAAAAGGTTTCCATCATACGTTCTACGTTCGATGACGATGAAGTAGAAGGCAGTTTCACCGAGATTTTAGTTGCTGTTGTATTTTACCATATCATATTCTAACCCCCTGATCGAACCGCATTCGTCCATCTTCGAGGCCAACAAACACATTTCACTTCGGTTGCGGCAGGTACATGGACAATATATCATCTTCCTCTGTAAATAGCCCTCTAAGAACACCAATACAGTAACCTATTAAACTATAAAACTATATTAAACTATAAAACTATAAAATGACATTTGTAATAATCTTCCGTGCAACTACACCATTTCCATTTGAAATACATCAATTGAAATTTGAAAATTATATTTGAAATTTGAAATACATCAATTGAAATTTAGACAACATCAATTGAAATTTAAAGGACATCAATTGATATATAAGTATAAAAGATACTAAATGCAACTTAAAGCACATCAGTTGAAATTTAAAATACATCAATTGAATTTTAAAACACATAAATTGGAATGTAAATAATTTTTAAATTTTAAATTGCAATTGATATCTTTTATATTTCAATTGATGTCTTAAATTTCAATTGATGCATATCAAATTTCAATTGATGTGTTTTAGATTTCAATTAATGTGTTTTCAATTTCAATTTATTTGTTTTAGGTTTCAATTGATGTCTTTTAAATATCAATTTATTTACTTATATCACAGCTACAATCTTTGCAGGATTCAGCTGGTAATCTATTCAAAATCGTTATAAAAATTATATAAATAGTAAACATTATTCGTAATACAAAATAAGAAAAATAGTAAAGGAAATTAAAAAAATTGGTTAAAATTATAAAAAAAATAAAATCAAAATCAAATTTTGAATATATGAAATTTATAATAAAATAACATGGAAAAATAAGAGAAAAACGAAAATAAAAATAATAATAAACAACAAAAATATCAAATAATAATAATGTATAAATATGCATTAGGGTGGGTCGAAGTAGCAATCGAGATTATGCCATCGAGTTTTCGATAGATTTTGGAATGAGGAAAAAAAATTCCACTACGAAATATCAAAACAATAATTTTCGAGGCGACCAAATCTAAATTTTTTGACGTTTTCTCAACTTTTATTTTTAAGGTTTTTTTTAGTAGGTAAGTACCGTGTTACAGTCCAAAATACCTGGGAAGTGATAGTATTTTTACTATAGGTGCTGTCGAGCGAAACAAGAATCTGCTTGTAAAATTTCCCAAACACCCCCAAAAAACGGGGATTGTATCACTTGTAAGCCAGTAAGTTTGTCGATTATCAACCGATTTTCATTTTCCCACAGGATTTAAAAAGAAAAAACTTAGGCTTGTCAAACGATATATAGGTTATTTAAGAAAATAAGAGAAGTCTGTGTGTATTTGTCCAGCAAACAAATATTTTTTTAATTTTTTCGCCATTATTCAACTTTGGCGATGATTTTACACATTATTTTACAAAGAAACCATAATACTCTTGAACTTATTCAAAAGGAAAGTTTTCTAATGAAGTTTATCGAAAAGTCGACGTTTCTAATGAAGTTTTTATTAAAACAAACATTTTGCAAAAATGCCTGCACATCGTTTTTCGTGTTCTTTTTATGCACTTTATATTTATTTACTAAGGGTGGTATTCTATAAGTCGCGGATCAGTCACTTGGGTTACTTTTGTCGTTTTGGTAGTTTATAAACCGTTACAGCTGTTCGGTGACTACCTGCGTTGAGTTACGTTATTTAATGTTTAACAAACGCAGCGCAACGTTTTTGATCACTTCAGATGTCAAATTGAACACGCCACAATTCTTCGCGTTAGTTGAAGAAATTACAAATTTAAAGAAAAATTTCGATCGAGGATAGGCAGATCGACCGAGGATTTCAGGATAGAGCTGAAATTTTTTTTTTAAATAATTCAAAATTTTACTATTTACGCACTGACATTCTTATTTACAATAATAAAATTAGAAATGGAACGTTCAAATAAATAATGCGTTGCAAAGCTATTATAATTATATTAAAAAATTATAGACATCAGTTGATGTTGACAATAATAAACAAAAGAACCAATACATTACAATCAATACATACCGCCAAATGGCACGTGTTTTTGAAAAGACAACTAATTTAATATAGATGGGGAAATTTATTGGACATTGAACCCCAAAATAGTATAGGTTTTTAACACATTTTATGTGAATGTTGTTGGTATTTGCAGTATTATAAATATGAGCAATCTTAAAATCTGTTGGTCTACTGAAATAGAGCTAAATTTTTTAATCTTTTTCATTCTGAGCATCTCACTCAAGATAACTTTTTCTGATCTATAATTGTTTATTTTAGTTTGGCAACTCTATACACCGCATATGTCAGTAAACAAATGCAAGCGCGAAGTGATATATAAACTACCATTTTTTGACATTGGCGTTCGCGTTGGCTTTTGCGTTTACTTTCACTTTCGGAACTTTTAGAATACTACCCTAAAGCTTTTATAAAAACAAAGCATAATTCATTATTGTTTTAATAAAAACTACAATAACTAAGTCAATTAATACCGGATTTCTAAAAACAAAGTTGCATGTTACTCATTAGGAAACGTCCCACTTAAATAATGGAATTATAAAACTAGATTTCCAAGTGGAAGGAAACTCCCAGAAAGCAAAGAGTCGTTGAATATCTTTGCCAGGGTAATATACAGCTCATCAGCATACAACCTAAGTATCGAAAGTGGAACACCATCCGGCCCTGGAGAATTCTAATGTTATAAAGTTCTCAGTCCATGATGAACTTCCTGTGACAATAAAAAAAAATTAATACTATTGAACGCACTAATATTATATAGATAATTAGATCGATTGAGAATAACTATCCGGTAAACATATTAGCAATATCGACATCATACTTCCCGGAAATCCTACAAATCCAAAAAAGTTTCGATTTGATGTTTTTAAATTTCAGTTGATGTTTTTAAATTTCAATTGATATTTTTTACATTTCAATTGGTGTATTTCAAATAGATATTGATATTATTTAAATTTATGTAAATACTATGTAAATTACAATTTGACGTTAACATAAAACATTACCTACTAATTGTGAGAATCTGACAATTGCTATTATTATTATGCCTTCATCAATGTAAGCCAATTCCTCCGGGATATGGGCCACGAGTTCTGGAGAGTTCGATGACCATTTACGTAGATAGAACCCACCAGCACCTAGCAGCTTTACCAATTCTTCTTAAAGAATCTTCGCCTCAAACACAGAATCTGCGCCAGAAATTACACCATCAACTTAGGTGTCAGTTTTCAAAATATTGCAGGCATCAGGAAACGATTGAGCTTCATTTTTGGCTAGCTGATGTAAATCTCTTACAGACAGGTAAGGAGCAGAACTAGTACCATAAGTAACTGTTACAAGTTTTAAAATATAAATCTCCGACTATACGGATTTGGCGAAACATCTTTCCTAAATCCGAGCGGAAACCGACATTAAATTGCCGACAACGAGTTATAATATCAATTTTATCATTGTTATCAAATTCAGGGTCAGCTAACCAAATTTGTCTCAGATTAGGTAACTCCCGTTTTCCTATAGGACCTGGCCAGTATTGTGTCAAAGAGGGCAATACCAAAGTACTACTTCGCAACTTGAAATTAGCTTCATAAGTAGAAGCGTGGTAAAAACGAACGCATTTTCGTAATAGAACTAAACTTCCTCCGATTCCATTAATATGGGCGAAAGTATTGTACTTCTTAAGTTTCAAAAGCTGAGCGGCATTTTCGCTTATTAATGTGGCTTGGGCACTCTGATCTAGAATCGCGCGAAGTTTGAATTGTCCAAAAGGCGTTTGGATAACAATGCGAACAGTGGCTAATAAAACGTAAGGCATGATCTTAGTGCTTAACGAGGATAAGTCGCAGTTAAGGTTGGAACCATTTCTCAATTCAGTACCGGATGTACTAGGGGCCGTTCAAGTATTACGTAAGCACTATAGGGGGCGGGGGGATCTTTGCTTTGCTTATTTTTGTTGACATGGGTGGTGGGGGGTCAAGATGGTGATTACGTCAGCATGATGGAAGCGCAGTAGCTGTTGTTATTGTTGTAGGGCAAGAACAACATGCATTTTGTTTTTGTTAAAGTTAACTTATATTGTCAAATCAATTAGTTAGTTAGGCCTATAAGAATGGCTGCTCGTCGTGCTAATGAACTGATGTGCATTATTCAAAATTTAGAGCACCAAGATGTTGAATGGCTCGATCCAAAATCGGATGAAAGTGAGCAGACACACAAGATTGAGCAGCAACCATCCAATATCATCGAAAATTTAGAATCATGGATTCGGGTGTCAAGGACTGAAGACTGTGAACTGGAATTAATATGTAAACCAAAAATTTAAAAGAAGTTGTAATTTCCTTTAAGGCTGTAAGAGATCATGTTTTTCTCCCGTTAGTGAGCTTTGCTTACTTTTGATGACAAGGGGGAGGGGGGGTTAATAATTGTAATAAATCTGCTTACGTAATACTTGAACGGCCCCCTAGGGCTATCAGAAGCAGAGACAATTTGGTTGGAAGGCGACTTAGATTGATCAGAAGTTCGTGCAAATTCGATATGAATTATTGTATGGTGGGGCGACTTATAACGAGTTTGTAATTTACAGTCTTTTTGCAAATTGACTAGTATTAAGGCAGTTTCTACAAATCCTTTTCGAGAAAACAAGTTCGAGCTTAGCAGCAACGGACGGCACGGCAGCGAATTTGAAACATTTATATAACATGTGTGGTTTTCCACAACAGGGACAGTTTTCATCCCCAAGGGCCACCACTTGAACACGACGAGTTAAATTGGATTCAGAAAAACTAGTATTTTTCAAGCTAGGTTTAACAAAGGTCAGAGTATGGTCGTTAATGAACTCAAGAGTACCGAACGTGGTTTCAAGGAAAGAAAAAAGCTCTTCTATAATCGGGATTTCTATAGAAGCCTTGTGGGATTGCTCCCATTCCTTGCATGTTTGGATATCCAACTTCGCGACAGTGATATGGATCAGAATTGGATCCCAGTTTTCACAGTTTACTTGAAGAGTGCTAAAAAGTGCGATACAGTTTCTTATCGTATCAAGGATCTTCTTAATGCTCTCACAAGAGCCATCAGATTTAGGGATATCGAACAATTTTCTAAAAACAGTATCAAAAGTGCTAATTTTGTTGTGGTAACGACGGGATAGAGCGGCCCAAGCAAGTTCGTAACTAGTGTCACATGTGGAATATTTATTAACAATTGACAAAGGTGTATCTTCGCGAGAACTTTTCAGGAAATAATATTTTTGCACTTTAGACAAACGTTGATTATTGTGGACCAGCGAAACAAACATGTCCTTATAAGAGATCCACTCCAAATAATCTCCACTAAATGTAAGAATATCAATTTTTGGCAAACGGACATCAGTTGAGACCACCTCATTTTCAAAAGAAGTGACATGGAAAGTGCTTGCATGAAAGCTGGGATAATTGGAGGTTTGGTACTCGGACATGTTAGTTTTATAGTTTATTTTTAATAGTTTATTATTTTTTGTCATTAAAAATATAAACACTTAAGTTCTCGGGTTTCGGCACCATAAAAATATAAGAGATATTGGCTCCTTGAGCCACCAAAATAAAAACACATTTTTTTAAAATAAATATTCTTAAGATAATTCTTTAGTTAAGTAATTAAATTATTATTCACAATTAAGTTCACGGTAGACAGATCACTGTCTAAGTTAAATACGATTTTAGCAGCACGGCAGTTAAACAATTATTAGACAGGTCACTGTCAATAGTTTAGAAAAAGGTAGCAGCACGGCAGTAGACACTATTAATTGCGTTGACTTTTATTACTTGACTGGTGTTCAACGACTGTTGTTTGGTATGCAAAAGGGCCACACAGCAGACATGGGCATACTGCAGTAAATAATTACTGCAGTAAAAAATCCGTTTTGACTGGTTACTGAAAAAATTTGCAGTATTCAGTAAAATTTTACTGCATACTGAAAAAATTTGCAGTATTCAGTAAAATTATACTGAATACTGAAAACAAAAACAGTAACCAGTAAATTTTTACTGAAAATTAAATTTTTTTACAGTATTTTACTGGCAATGAAATTTTTTTACAGTATTTTACTGGTAATGAAATTTTGTTGCAGTATTTTACTGATAATGAAATTTTTTTGCATTATTTTACTGCTTACTGAAAAAATTGAAGTATTCAGTACAATTTTACATATGGAGTACCTAAAATTCATAAAGAGGGGTTTCCTCTAAGGCCTATATGCTCCTCGGTCGATGCACCTTCAATGAATCTGTGTAAGTATATAACTAACATTTTAACGAAGATCACAATGTTAAAAATTCGGCACAATTCAAAGAAATGGTGAAAGAGCAGTATATTGAAGACGATGAAGTGATGTTCTCGTTAGATGTGGCCCCACTATTTCCTGGGGAATCCTGAAATGTTTACTGGAACTGTAAATTTAATACATTCCCATCAGGGAAGTAAAGATTTACACTATGTAAAGTTATTACTCATTTTTGTATATTCGACAACTTCTTAGGAACCCTAAAAAGGTTATTTGTGTTAAAAACTCTATAAGAGTCACGCTACAGTATTTAAACATTTACTGGTTACTGCTATTTTTTTCAGTAACCAGTAAAATACTGCAACAACATTTCATTATCAGTAAAATACTGTAAAAAAATTTAATTATCAGTAAAATACTGTAAAAAATTTAATTTCAGTAAAAATTAACTGGTTACTGTTTTTTTTTTCAGTATTCAGTAAAATTTTACTGAATACTGGAAATTTTTCAGTAAGCAGTAAAATTTTACTGAATACTGCAATTTTTTTCAGTAAGTAGTAAAATTTTACTGCTTACTGCTTTTTTACTGCAGTAATTATTTACTGCAGTATGCCCATGTCTGCCACACAGTAAATCATTTCATTTGCTTTGAAATTTCCAAAAAAAATACATAGGATCAGCTGGCAGAATAACTACATAGCTGATTCACGAAGTTCCGGACAAATTTCTCCAGCGTATTCCTTGGCTCATTTCATGAAGAAAAGTCCACTTGGACTATGTCTGAAAATGCAAGGGTGCGAAATGGCAGCGGGTTCAAAATTTTCGGATTGGCGGTCGGAGGGTAGTAGGGTAAAGTTGCTAACTTCTGAGCCAGTGGCCGGATTTTTTGTTTTTGGGCTTGTTGGAAAGGCCTTTAAGAGGCCTTTCAGAATAAAAAGTAGAAAAAAGTCAAATCGCCGAGATACAGAGCTTTCGGAAAAAAATGGGAAAAAAAATTCACATAACCTCAATTTGCTCAGCCAGATGGCAGGTAACTTATTGAGGCAGCTGCGCTGAAAGTTCGTGAAAAGATGAGTGAACTAAACGTGGCGGATGTGGTTCGCAAACGGCTGCAATTGTGTTTAGTAGAAAATGGGAAACACATTGAAAACTTCCTTTAACATCAAATGTTTTTTTCCTTATGTGTTTGATTCTTCAGCCAAAAATTTCAATAAAATAAAATCTTAAACGTGTTAATTTACAAAACCAAATAAATGTGTGCTGTTAACTTCGCTTCCAAAAACAAAAACAAACATTTTTGCATTTCAGTAAAATGGTCATAGCTTTGGAACGGCAAGACCTCTGGGCTTCGTTTAGGTCATTTTGGAAAGGTAAGAGGTATGGCTACATAAATTACGTGCCATCTGGCTAAACAAATTGAGGTTATATGAATTTTTTTTCTATTTTTTTTCCGAAAGCTCTGTATCTCGGCGATTTGACTTTTTTCTACTTCTTTTTTAAAGACCTTTCCAACAAGCCCTAATCCGACCACTGGCTCAGAAGTTAGCAACTTTACCCTACTACCCTCCGACCGCCAATCCGAAAATTTTGAACCCGCTGCCATTTTGCACCCTTGCATTTTCGGACATGGTCCTAGTGGACTTTTCTTCATGAAATGAGCCAAGGAATACACTGGAGAAACTTATCCGGAACTTCCTGAATCACCGGTATAGAAAAAAATATTTTAAAAATTTCGACAGAGCATTTTTTTTTCACGACGCCATTTCGAAATATTAAACATGTATATTTTGTCTTCCTCATTTTGCTGTATTTTACTATATAACTATATAAAATACATACATATATTTGTAGGTGATTTGGCGAAACAGAAACACAAACCTGCGAATCAAATGGAACTTTTTGGAAAATTAGCTATTTAATGGAATATTTATGAAAAATTGGGGAAGACAAAGTATGCATGATAAAGATTTAAAATGACGTCGTGAAAACAAAAATGCTCTGTCAAAATTTTGAAAATATTTTTTCCTATATATCGATGGTGTTGCGTAAAAAGGGCCAATCTGCATTTTTTTACGGGAGTCAGTCTGGTTTTGTTTAGCTTGTCACGACAAGTCAAAAGGACGAAACTGTTTGGGTCTATCTGCAGCGAAATAAGTAGACAATTATATTGCTTGAAGAGCCCAACCATAACTTTCTATAGACTTAATTTTTTTACTACGGTATAATCTATGAAAATCTTAGAGACAATTGGAAATAGCAGATTGGCCCCTTTTACGCAACACCATCGATATTTGGGCCTCATATTGTCCAAAAAAAAAATAATTGTTTTTCCGAAAATGTACTAGAAATCGAAACTTCAACGGCCGGTAGGGAACTAAAAGTACCCTCTTACAAAAAAAAGATTGACGTTACCGTAATCACCTCTTCATTACGCGTCGTTTGAGACCCCCCCTCTAAAAAAAAGTTTTCAGTACACCCTACTGTTCATATATTCTGTCTTTTAATGAGGGGCGCAGTGGTCCGAGGTGCGGCTAGATCTCGTCCTCGGCAAACTCGTATTTTGGATGACAGGGTGGATACACGTTGTAATATATGGTGAAGATGACAGGAGGAGAATCAACAGCAGCGTTTGCAGTTGGCCAGTATATACACTGGATCTTCTACCAAATGAATGAAGACGGTGTCCTTCAATGGGGCTGGTGTTTTTGGTCAGATGACGGTACCTGTTCTACTTTCTTATTCTGTCGCATTTTATATAAATTTCTTATATATTTTACTTGAATTATTTTCTTCAAAATCAATATTAATTATAACCATATAATTGAATTCTCTAGTCATTATGTTAATATTGAATTGAAACCCCTGCTTTCTGTAAATGTCATGTTGGTTTGAAATTTGTTAAAATTTTGAAATTTTAAAATTGTTAATTAAATACAGAAGTCCGCAATTTTTGATACTTATTTTTGATGTGTTAACATCTATAGGCACGGGTAGAGCAGACAATCTATCAAAGGGAACACATGCAAAATACAACGTTAGCTTCCCATACGTGGTTGTTGTTCAACAGTAGTAGTCTCTGCCTGAAAATAAGTAAGTATGATGGTATTGATGTAGCTGCAGCGAACAAACAAGCCGGTCGTCGTTACCAAAGAGTATTAAATAGTATAGTATAGAATATAAATATGCTTTTTGTATTGTTTTATGTAATAACATTGTCGAAATGGTGCATTCATATTGAAATATTTTATAAAGAGAATAAGACTTGTTATTACTCAGACTCTCTACATGAGAGCGGAAAAAGAGTGCAATAAGTTCTCTATACTATTCCTGGTAGAAATATAATGGTAGATATCGTACGAACATGCCTAAAACAACAAGCACTTTGTTTTTGCTCAGTGCCTGTATTGTGTCAACTCAGGTGATTGAAAAATAATGAAAATAATAAAAATGGATATTTATGTATAAAATTATATGTCAGTCGTAATGGTCAAAGTCACTGTTCGTCCTTTATTCTTTATTTAAAATATTGCTTTTGTTTATGGCGAACGAATCATACATTTTAATGTTACAATATGCCATTACAGGTTAATTCAATTGGCGTCTTCCAATTATGACCATATTTCTTACAGATCTAAAACTTAATTATTATAGGCGCTTCTTAATCTCGCCTTTTCAAATCACAATAATCTAACGTATTCCTTTTCATTTATTATTTGAAATTACGTTACCAGGAATAATACACTTTATATGTTACAACTTTGTTCTTCAAATGCACTTCTAACATGCCACTTTAATTTACGTTACGGAAAGAAATTTAAGAAGCGTATAATTCGCTTAAAAACATGCCAAATGCATTGTTTACTATGATCACTTTTGGATTTCTATATTAGGAATTCACTTTTAAAATTATGTTGGCTAGAAGAGTATTTTGTCTTATAACAAAGTACTTTTCTAGATGCAATTATATTGTTACGAATTTCTTTTTGCGTTGTTTTACTCCCAATAATAAAACAAGGTTCGTTTTAAATTACGATAATTACAACGGTTTAACTTCCTTTTATTTTACTTATGTAGTACAACAGTTTACTTTATTTATAACACTTTAACAAGTCTTATATTTTACTATCGATTCGCGTTGCTTACTTTACGGGGTTTAATCACAAACTGAACTCTCCATTCCAAATACTTCCACTATTTATACCAACTCACCATACTCAAATGAAGGTAGATCTAGCGAATTCAAGAACCTTCTAGATATTGTAGTTGTTGCTTATCTTTGTAGAACAATCTCGAATGGCGGAGAGTTATCTTTACTGAGGTGAATTCATGCTACTCGCAAGCGAGCTGGGACGTTGTTACAATGCATACTTTCAGGCGCAGCACTAACTGCCTGTTATTTACATACTGTTAGTAGAGTCATTAACAGCACGCAAAAGCGTTTACTTATTAGTATTTTTCGCTCGTCCTAAAAGCTTTAGGACTTAAACTGTTCTAAAAAGTTAATACCTATTAATATACCTAAATACCTAAATCGGGATTGTTCATTTTCCGGTACAATGAGCGTGCGGTTTAAAATAATAATGTTATATTCAATTTGGGCATTAAATACTTATTTCCATCCAAATATTCACTTGCCCATGATATGTGTGTAGTTATTTAGTTAGTTTCAACAAAATGCCATGTGTAGAACACAGATCTGCATGATTTCATTTAAAATGGCATTTGAGTGGTTCATGCCAAAAACGAATGAGTTTGGGTCACTCCCGCAAATGAATTAAACGAAGGTGGAAGCTATATCGGCAATTACCTCTTCTCTATAACCCATTTATGCTACATTGGCAAAATTGTGTAGCTGCAGTTTTAAACAGCAAAAGTAGCAAACACACTCTACTTTGAAATTTAAAGTGAACTGCATTTAATACATTTTATTACTTCAAAGTCTTTTCTGTAAATCTTGTTGGGCACACTCATACCTACCTGTCACCATCCATAAAATTTTGAAACTGTAACCAAATTATATTAAAATTTTCCAAAAGTTGAAATTGCATCTCATTTTTAGTTCAAGTGCATTGCGGGAGGATACGGGGATAATTGTTTTTTCTGATTTTATGTTTCTGTATTTTACTTGACCCATAGAACGATTATTTTGCAAACCAAATTCTGTAGCTTCAACTCCGTTTTCGGCCCGGCCTAATTTACACTCTTCTTAAACATTGGTTTCTTTTTTTAATCCCACATTAATTATAAACCATAATGTTGATTAAATGCCAAACCGCTACTATAAAAAAGTTTAATTTGTATTTTAATACTGGGATTATTTGTATGGAGATACAAAATACATACTTATAATAGTAGTATGTGTAACTTCTTTGGAAACCGCATAAAGGCGAAATCAAAGGTGATTGCGATCAATCAAATTGTGCTCTGAATGAACAGAAAACAAAAGAATTAATGCGGCGGACTATGTGGTCAAGATATGATGGAAGGCGTGTCTGGCATATGTTTGATTTATATCGTAGTAAAACATACGAACGTATGGATACAGACATGACTCTGAAAAAGATTCAAATCACCAAGCAATGTGGAAGTTTGAGCACCTACATATAAATAACGATATACTGAAAAACTTGAAATTGGTTGAGGGAGGGTCTCAAAAGATGTGCATTGAAGATATTATTACGCCCTTTCTGCCCCATTGTGACCAAAAATATTTTTTATTACCCAAAAACTCTAGCCATCGACGCTTATATGGCAGGCAGAGGTTAAAACGCTCTTACAGAATTAGGATAACATGTTTCTCCAACCGGATCAATCTTAAGATTTTCTCCTCCAGTTGATAACACTAAGCTCTCGCAGACAATATTGCACCTGGTCTTTCCAGAAAAGTCTTGGTCGTCCTACTTTTCGATGTCCTTCGAGTACGTCTTCGAATACCTTTCGAACTGGTTCATTCTGATACATTCGACTGGCATGGCCTAGGCAGCGTAAACGCGCTATTTTGATACGCATAACTACGTCGATGTCGGAAAAGAGATTACACAGTTCGTGGTTCATCCTATACTCGCCGTTTTAAATTAAAGGATCATATATTTTCGGAGCATTTTTCTCTCAAAGACTCCTAGTGATGTTTCATCTGCATGCGATATTCCGTGGATTCTTCGCCATAAAGCACGACACATTGTATGCGAGTCTCATATAATTCGATTTTCGTTTCTCGAGAGAGGGTCTTATCTCAGAAGTGCTTCCTTAGTCCAAAATAACACCTGTTCGCAAACACAATTCTCCGTTTGATTTCTAGGCTGACTCCAATCGTCGGGCATGTATTCGTCTAGCAAGATTTTGCATATGAGCTGATGTACGCAACTTTCCAACACAAAGCCGGCAGCCTTAACAGCTCAGCTGGTAGTTCAATAGCACCAGCGGCTTCGTTATTCTTAAACCGGGAAATTGTAGTTCTAACTTCGCTTTGGCTAGGAGGGAGCAGTCGACGCCATCGTCCTATATGTACTGAATATCCTCATCTATTTTAAAATCTCCTGGTACAAGAAAAGCAGAGAAGTGATATCTTTGTATTCTGGACATGCGTTACAGATCTGTGTGCGTTGGTTTGGCTTTGTACTTTTCGGTCGAATTTACGTCAGTGCTGTGCAAATGGAAAAATGTAGTTGTGTTAGTGAAGAGATGAAACTGCCAACTTTACAGCCAAATCATAATGTCAGTAAGAGGTTGAAAAACAGAATAATTATATTTAAATAACTAATTTTTTTAACTTTAGGCCAGTTCTGTGCAAATGGAAACATGTAGTTGCCTTAGTGAGCAAATGAGAACTGCCCTGTTGTTTTGTGTAAAAAGTGAAGTATGTATTGTCAGTAAAAATAAAAAGTACTTCAAAGTTTCGAAGAAATAAAAATGAAATGAAAATATAAAAACTGACGACTGCTACACATGTGCTTTCATCGCTTGTTCATTGAAGACTAAATGAAAGAGGATCAACATGGCATTGAATAACCACGCAATGTTTTTTTGAGTGTGACCTGACTGCAGCAAGAGCGTAAGAATACATGTAAATTGAGCGAGCACAATTGTGCAATGAAATGAACAGCACTGATTTACGTGCCTCATGCTTCATTCTGTAAGATTTAATTTTCTTACTCTCGCGCTTTCTCCACAACCGTTTTCTCTTCCAAAACAAACGGGATTACTCTCTCTCTCTCTCTCCTTCTCCGTATACCGCTCTGAGCGAAGCGTTGCGATACGTTCAGCGTTCTTTTCATCACTTGCCATGCGGCAGTCTTCATCGTACCATGGTTTGTCTTTAAGCGGCTTTTCATAATTAAGTACGGTCTCTGCAGCAGTTTTCATAGAGTGGGAAACGTTTTTTCTGTGCGCTTAAGGCTCATGAAGCGGAGGTGCGTTCTGCGACAGTATCTGAATGAGCATCTCTGAATAGGCCGCGTCTATCTCTGGTAATTGCAGCTTTCCGATGTCCACCTTTCGTACGACTTTCGCTTTGATATTAACTCCTCGAATTACCAAGTGATCAATCTGGGTTTTCGCCAGTTGATCAGGGGATATCCAGGTAGCCTGTGGCTGTCTTTATGTTGGAACCTCGTTCTACTGACAACCATGTTTTTCGCCGCGGCAAAATCTAACAGTCTTATTCCGTTATTGGAAGCGATGGCGTGTAGACTAAATTTACCGAAGGGTAGTTCAAGGACCATGTCGACCCTGTCGTCCCTGTCGACTTTACCATTAAAATCACCTGAAGCAATCTAAATCTCATGGCCAGGGCAGCGGCCGTATGTTTCCTCTGGGGGCTCATAGAACATGTCATTGGTATCATCGACTTTTTCTTCCATCGAAGCATGTACACACATTAGCGATATGCTAATGTATTTCGCTTTATTGAGGATCGTGTCCATACGTTCACTCATGGGGTTGAACCTAGAGACCGGATGGCGCAGTCTTTTGCCAAATCCGAAATCAAATTAATTTCTCATGTTAGCTGAAGTATATGTCACAGTTCTTCTTCTTATAATTCTCGATGACATCTGCCAGATATTTAGTGGCACCGGATCTGTTTTGTGTTCTAACATTTCAAGTGCATATCCGTAAAACGTAGTCCTTATAATGTTTGCGGCGGGTGAGTGATCGCATAACCAATCAGGCTGCTTGTTCGTTTCGCCTTCTCACTCTAGCTATCTACCGGAGGGTTTCGATAAAGCCATAGCCCGGGAAAAACTTTTAGGAAGTTGTCAGGTGCTTGGACTTCCCTTTGAGGGAATCATTTCTGAGCACTCCCAATTGAGTGGCTGTCAGAAACTTTCCACCTACATGGTCAGTCCCAGTCCCATGGACTATAACTACCCAAGTATAAAAAAATGTTTGACGTTCCCGTAATCCGCTCTTCAATACTCATCTTTTGAGACCTCCACCATTGAAATAAAAGACCGGATTTCAATAGACCCTAATATTTTAATTGCATCATCAACGGAATGGTCTGCGGTGATAAAGTACGGTGATATGTTATAAAGCCAACTGGTCTTATTTCTCATCGCACTGAGAAATAAGGCCATATGGCTTTATTTCCATAGACGAAGTGAATTGACACCATAAATGATCATCAGTTAAGGTGGCAATAAAGCGATATAGTGTAAAATCCCACCAATTATTACAGTACATAGTTACATATTGCCAAAAGAATGAGTTGTCATTGTCAAGTATTGAAAAGGTATGACACAGTTGGATGAAGAGGTGAACGCGCCGTTTGCGGCCGCTGCACGATCTCTTTCTTTTCATAAGTCGATAAACAAAGTAAAGTACTACAGAACACACTACATCGCGTCAACGGCGCGTACTTCGCGCTAGGCGGCCGCGACGAGGACGCCCTGTAGTGTGTTCTCTAGTACTGCACTTTGTTTATCGACTTATGAAAAGAGAGAGAGAGACTAGCGGATCAAGGCTCTTCTACTACATTTTATAGCCTCATGGTAAAATAAGGAAGGTAAACTTTTCAATTATTTCACTCAGCTGTCAAACTGAATGTACTTTGTTTTTGTACTTTTTTGTATTCCTGTTTTGTTGATATACTTACGTGTATAGCTTGACAACTTATGCGATTGATACAAAAACAAAATGCCTGTTGTTGCTGCCTACAACAACAACAACGTCTACTGCTACTAACTACTTGGTTATTTTACAATGGAACACCTGATCCAATTATTTTCTTCTTTAAAATAAAATAATAAAATGGTTTCCCATTACATCCCATGAAGAACTGGGAAGCTCTCCTGAGTTCTGACAAATTCTTGTATTCTGTTTTTGTTTGTTGTTCGTATATGCTATGCATGGAGAAACGCTACTTTACTTCAGCACGTTATTCTTTTCTCATATACCATTATCCGTTCAGTATATTCAGGGGTGTCATAGAAACCAATGTTGTCACTATTGGTTTTGAAAACGACAAGAACAAATGCTTTGGTGTCATGAAAACCAGTGTTATCGGTTTAATATTCGAACTAGAATTTATGTCGGTTTTAGGTGTCACAGAAACCAATGTTATCGGTTTTGATATTGGAAATAAACCAAGCAGCTAACAGCTGTCAGTTTTCATTTGCGCGATTTTGGTTTGTTATTTGTTTGCACCGGGATGTTTTGTAAAAATGTAAGTGAATTGATTTATTTTAGTAATTGCTTAACCCATTTTCTACCACTACCCGATTCCGTTGAGATAACTTAATGAAATTTTGTATGCTGGGTATTGAGGCTTCAAAAATCACATAACTGAAAGATTTGAGTCCCTAAGAGCGCCTAGGTTCCTGGAAATCAGGTGTTGCGAAAACGCATCATTGGTCGATTAGGGATATATTAGGTTTGAAAATAAAAAGAGAAGAATCCAGTTTTTGTGAGAAATTTTTTTGTAGTATCTAAATGAAAGGTTAATTTTAAGAGTAAAATAAGCGAAATATTGTTATTTAATTAATTTATTTTGTATGAAAAGTGACAAAACACTTACAATGAAGAGAAATATTACACTTTTTACATTGGTAAAATGTTTGCGAATGACATTTAGCACAACTGTTTCTGGTACCGCCCGGAGATTTCCATATGACATTATCCCGAACGTCTAAACGTGGCATTTGGGGTAGTCTTTCTGTTTCTTCAATGTCGTATTCGTATGATGGTTCTTCCTCTGACCGATCTTCATACAGTAGCAAACCATATCACTTTTGAATTCCAATTGAGACAACGGCCGATTGCTCTCAGCTTTTGCAATCACGCAGTGCATTTTCCAGGCATTTACGATTGTAGAATTGACACAATTGTTCCACAATGGCCACCACCACTTTTTACCTCGGATTGCTATACGATAGTTGGCAACTCCATTGTCGTGTAGGTCAACACCACCCATGTGCTTGTTGTACTCACTGATTATTTTTGGCTGTGGAAGTGATGCCTTCTTCTTCTCTACGGAGGAGTAACGCGTCGTTGGAACTTCTGGTTGAGCAACAACAAAATATTAAACTATAGTGAATTCATTATTATCATGCAAACGAGCTATAAACAAATTATTGTTTCTATCAAATACATAATCGTACTCATGTTTTTCCAGGTACTGGTGCGAAGGTAGCTTCTTACCCGGTTTATTTTTACGATTCCTTTGACTTATTTTTTTTTGTGGTACCCAACTGAAGATCAGCACCTCTCAAGCGATTGGTTCTTGCTGTCCCAATTGCTTGAAACTTGCGCTCATTTAACAAACAGAATACATATGACGTGAAGAAATTGTCAAAATAGACAACATGACGATCCGGATAAGGAACAGAGCCGAACAAATTTAAAACTACAGATGCTCCTAAGCCAATCTGCCTATTGTATGGAGTTGCATTGCCAGCATACGGCACAGCTTCATCTGAACAGACACCAGTTGTTGAAACCAAACCGAATTGGCTTTCCCCGAATAAACATTTTACAGTTGTGACTGCCGAAGTATGGTACCATTTGCGCATCGATCGATAGATGAGTAGTAAAAATACCAAACTGTTTATATTTGACATTCAGGATATCAATTAGAGGTCTGACTTTGGCAAATCGATTAGTTGTGTCAAAATTGGTGTTATCCATCAAATGAAACATATCTTTTATTGTCGTAAATTTATGACGCGATATTGCTTGCTTCACAATGGGAAGGCCGAAATCTGGTTTTACAGACCAGTATAGTTGAAGTTGAGGAAGTGTAGTATGATAGCCAGAAAATATGTGTATTCCAAGTAAACGGATCATTTCTTCGTTCGTAATCTGCAGTACAACGTTGTGCTGCTGAGCGTAAAGATTGGTTCTTTCAGCTAAAATATCCCTAACTTCGGTATCGAAATATTGCAAAACTAATTCCAATGGCGATTTACCACCTATGAGAAAATATCTAGTCAAATTCGGACATGAACTCTGATATACAATAGTGACACTTCGTCATAGTATTAATAATTTTCATCATATCACGGCATCAATGCACAGTGTGTTTCGGGAATTTCTTATATACACCTAATCGACCAACGATGCGTTTTCGCAACAGCAATTTTTGCCGCTACATTTATTATATTATAAAACAACTGTTTTGGCAGGTGATATTTTTCTTCTGTTCTACAATCTTTTGGCAACAGGATTCGAGACGTTAATGTCTTTTTAAAATATTACGTTATTTTAATTATTTATTAAAAAAAGGCTGTTTTGTAACCCTTCCTGTTACAGGCTGTAACTGCTACTAAAATATACATATAGAAAAGTTTTATACTTTTGTTGTAGAAATAATATTCCAAACTTTCGTTTAAAATGAAAGGCAAACAAATACCTGTACTAATACCTGAGCTACCATGCGTCAAAGTTGCTGTTGCGAAAACGCAACGCCGGTTGAATATGGGTTAATAAAAAGATATATTTTTGCATTTTTGTTTTTATTTTTTAGGAGAAAGCCTAAAAATAGGGCTTTGTCTATTATACGGCTTACTCTCCAAAAATTAAACAAAAATACTGCGTCGGATAGAACATGTTATTTCAAGAAAAAAATTCAAATAACAAAATCGGGGCAAATGCGTAGTTTCGGAGTTATGGACTCCCGTTTGTTGAAATTTTGACAAATTATGGATTATTTTCTTTTACTTTCATCAAAAATATAAAGCTTTATACCACAAATATACTATGCCGAAGCCGGTGTTGGACCTACCCCAGAGGAGAAAATCCCTTAGCCCGGCCACGCTGAAAGCTTTATACAACAAAAATACTATGCCGAAGCCGATGTTGGACCTCCGCCAGAGCAGAAAGTCCCGTAATTTAAAAAAAATCGATTATTTTTCAAAATTTCAACATACGAGGGGTCCATAACTCCAAAACTATGCATTTGACCCGATTTTATTTTATTATCGAGAAATGCTGGCTAATTTTGACTTCTTTTATACCCCATTACCCTCTCACACATCCGAAATTTCGGGGACCATAAATAACGTGTTCTGTCCCCCTCAAAAAATGGTTGTTTTGGAGAGGAGGCCGTAAAATAGTCCTGTTCCCAATAATTGTTGATACTGTGCTTCTTCCGAGACTTATACTTGAATCGCTACCTACTGATCTAGTCAACTTGGTGAGAATTCTTCATATAATAACAAAAATGTTACATCTGCTGATGCAATAGTATTTTATTTATAACGACTTATTCCTTTTTTTTCATAATTTTCTAGTGCCACTAGTGCACAGGTAAACACCTTGGAGTGGGCTAAGGGCGTCTGTGAGGGCTCTAAGTCTGTAAGGACAAAGCCTCCACTGGCTGTTAACAAAAGACAGCGTTCAGTGGAGGTGGATACTAAACCTGGTCCCTCATCTAAGAGGCATAAAAGCCACCCAGTGCTCTGCAGGTCCTTAGCGATGTTGTGAAGGACAGCCTAATCATTGGCATCTTGGATGAAGGTTCCGAGGATGGACGTATCCCCAAGGATAAGTGGCGACTTGTAGAAGGAGCCCTTCTTACGGTGTTCATGGACATCGTAAACGACAACCCTGATCCTGTGCCAATCTGCGAAGACGCGGGATGGTTCCAGGGAAGTATTAAACTGATCGGCTGCTCTGATGAACTAGCAGCGCGTTTGTATAAGTCCGCCATGAGTCGAGTAGGTGAGGTTTGGCCGGGGGCCAAACTCAAAGCCGTGGATGGGAAGGATATACCTTCTAGACCAAGGGCTAGGGTTTGGGTCCCGTCAAACTCACCTACTGACCCACAGGAGATCCTAAAGATCATCAGCCACTGCAATACCTTCGTCCTATCAACCTAGGTATGCCAAGATCTTGCATACTCATTAAAAATAAATTTAATGCTCTTTTATTGCAGAATTTTAGTGATAGCGATACAACCGCCATCAGCCTGTCGCTGGAGAACGGCCAGCGGGACATTTGGCTAGTTTTATCGTACATGGCGCACGACCATACTGAATCACCCCCTCCGAAGTGCGTCAGGGAGATTGTATCGGAGGCAAAAAGACGGAATTGTAGCGTCATTATAGGTGCCGACGCCAACGCACACCACACAATATGGGCGATTACCAGCACCAATGATCGAGGTGAGTATCTTTTTAATTTCACTGTAAGCGAAACGTTTTCTATATGTAACAGAGGCGAGGAACCGACCTTCATAACTTTGGTTAGGAGAGAAGTACTATACCTAACTTTACTGTATCCGATTATAACTGTATCCGATTGGACCGTACTTTTTGATCACTCATTTTCTGCTCATAGATATCTACAGTTCCACATAAATATCGAACCTCTGAAAAAATTCGTTTTTAAAAATTATATTAAAACGGACTGGAACACCTATCGTGGGCGCCTAAGGAAACTCTTAGGTTACCATCCGAATATTCCGACGAATGTGCCAGAGCTGGAAGGACTAGTTGGCAAATTTACTGATGCGTGCAGGAACGCGTTTCAATGAGTCATGTAAGACCAGTGGTTATTATGCTGCCAAGGGTAACAAGAAATCTCATTGGCTTCTGGATCTAAGATCGTCCATTAGGCGGCTTTTCAACAAGGCCAAAAAAAGCGGCGGCCAAAGGGATTGGGGCGTTTACAAGATTAGTCTTAATCTATATAAAGGTGAAATCAAGAAGGTCGATGGAATGAAAGTCGATGGAACGTGGACGTATTCGTCTGAAGAGTCTCTTGGGATTCTCCTGGATACCCACTTTCCCAACGGTGACAGGAATGCTGTTCATCAGCCAGAAGAGCTAGGCGGAAACTCACCTAGCAGAGAAAAAGTTCGCTCAATAGTGAGCAGAAAGGCACTATGCCTATCTTTTATTTGGTTAGAGGCAATCTTCAGGGGCTGCCTTACGCTGGGAGTCATTCGTAACATTTGGAAGGCAACCAAAGTGGTTTTCGTCCCGAAAGCGGGCAAATGCTCTCATGTCAAACCAAAGGACTTTAGACCAATCAGTCGTATCATCCTTTGTTCTTAAGACATTTGAAAGCTTACTGAACATTCACGTTCGAAGTAATCTTCCACAGAATCTACTATCGAGTTCTCAGCATGCCTCTATCAAGGGCAGGTCAACTGAGACGGCTCTCCACTCTATAGTCAGCAGTTAACTCTCTTGAGAATAAGGTCTTCGCTCTAGGTACCTTCCTGGACATCGAGGGAGCCTTCAATAA
Source organism: Phaonia tiefii (assembly GCA_963931995.1). NCBI lineage: Eukaryota > Metazoa > Arthropoda > Insecta > Diptera > Muscidae > Phaonia > Phaonia tiefii. The sequence goes on along the minus strand of OZ008371.1, from coordinate 94,803,996 downwards.
CATTCAACCTTGGGCGATTCTTAGGTCGTTACAGAATCTAGGAGTCGACAGCATAGTGACACGCCTAATTAGGAAGCTTCTGGTGGATAGATCCGAATTGGGTGGTGTTACAATTGCTAGGACCGTTAACAGGGGGATACCGCAGGGGGGAGTTCTGTCTCCACTATTATAGTTAACTTTTGTCAATGAACTGCGTCTTGAATTGGACAGGGCCGAATGCCAGGTCTTTGCCTATGCCGATGATATTGCTATCATCTGTACGGGTAGAAACCTCAATTTACTTAGCATTCGTACAACCAGCCTACTTAGACCGATTTCGAACTGGACCTCTAACTACGGACTATCACTTAACCCACTTAAAACCGAGCTTATCTTGTTCTCTCGGAAATATAAAATACCCGCATTTGAATTGCCGTCAGTTAATGAGGTGGTGCAGTTACAGTTTACGGTAAAGGTCAAGTAAAAAAAATAAATGGTTTCCATTACATCCCATGAAGGGACCGGGGAGAACTTCTCACAATCAGTGACCTGTGCGCTTTCCAGTTTTCACTCACTGATTGGGACCTACAATTTTACATCGATTCCGAACGGCATTTTGAGAAGCTTTTTCATGGCTATATACTCGATAGTTTCGCCGTCACTATGCGAGGTGACCGCCGCCGAAAGAAATGTAAGGTGGTCAGAGCAGGGATCGAACTCAGGATCTCAAGTACAAGAGGCGCGCACACTACCCATTGCACCACCGACGGCCACAAAGGTCAAGTATCTGAGGATAATTCTCGACAGAAAACTGTTTTGGAAACCGAATGTGGAAGAGAGGGTGAAAAAGACGTCTGTTGCTGTTTATTGCTGTAAAGGGGCTATAGGAAAGCGCTGGGGACTGTCTCCTACGATCACCAGTGTATTTATACGGCAATAGTCAGACCAATACTTATCTATGGCATCGTCGTTTGGTGGAGGTCCCTCTAAAAGAAATATATTCTGAATTCCTTGATGAAAATTAAAAGATCAGCACTGATTAGCGTTAGTGGGGCAATGGGCACGACGTCAGCTACTGCACTTAGTACTATCCTGAACATCTGTACTCCTGACATCATGGCCAAATCGGCAGCCGCTACATCCCTGGTGAGAATCAGAGATTGTGGCGTTTTGATATCGGGGCATTCCGGACACGCTGAATTACTACACCGGATCAACTCTATTCCCGTAAAAATGGACTGCTGTATCCCCTACCTTCTACCAGCGACAAATCTAGGGACTTCTATTCCGAACAGGAATACCTGGGAAAAGTCACTGGACGGGGATACCAGTAGTATCAGATTTTACTCGGATGGATCAAAGTTGGACGAGTAAGTAGGCTATGGGGTCCATTCTTTTTTACTTTTATTGACTATATTACAACCTCGTGAGGTCAGACGACGTACACATATTAATTAAACAAACAAATTTCAACATATTCTTCCAACTGGCTCTATCCTTCGCATTTTCTCGCCAGTTGGTAACACCAAGGATACGAAGGGATGCTTCTACCTGGTCTTTCCAGAGGGGTCTTGGTCGTCCTCTTTTCCTGCTTCCATCGGGTACGTTATCAAAAATCTTTCGCGCTGACTCATCTTCATCCATTCTGATAACATGGCCTAGCTAACGCAATTGGAACACTTTGTTTCGTCTTGCTATGTCCACGTCAGAATACAGACTATATAGCTCTGCGTTCCTGCGACGTCGGTACTCGCCGTTTTCCCTAACAGGACCATATATTTTACGGAAAATTTTTCTCTCGAAAACTCCCAGGTGTTTTTCATCCGCTTGCGATATGACCAAAGTTTCGGAGCCATATGTCAAGACAGGTAAAATGAGAGTCTGATATAGCTGGACTTTTGTCCGTCGAGAGAGGGCTTTGTTCCTAAACTGCTTGCTGAGCCCAAAATAACATCTATTTGCAAGCACAATTCTCCTATCTATCTCCAGGCTGATGTTGTTGTCCTTGTTCACGGCGGATCCAAGGTAGACAAATTCATCTACCACTTCAAAATTAAATCGGTTGTCAACGTTCAAGTGCGGACCAAGTCGAGAGGTTTCTCTAGTCGTTGACACCATCAATTTTGTCTTGCCCTCATTAACAGCAAGACCCACCTTCGCTGATTCCTTTTCGATTCTTGAAAATACTGCAGTAACCTCTCCCAAATTTCGCCCAATGATGTCTATGTCGTCAGCATACGCCAGCAACATATGGCTTTTCGTGTTAATGGTCTTGTTCGTATTTACTGCAGCCGTTCTCATTATTATCTCCATTAAGATGTTGTCCGGTCCATTCACCGGACCGAAATGTAAATATCTCCTTCAGGCTGCTCATTACTGTAGTGTATTTCAGGCGGAAATTACCGTCATACTGGAGGTTGCTGAACTACTGAAAAGTAGTGTCACAACCCTCCGCAGAATATGTATCTACACAGACAGCCAGGCTGCCATAAAATCCCTAAAAGCCATGTTTGCTACGTCCATGACGGTGAAAGAATGCCACTCATCACTTAGGGTGATGGCAGAGTATTTTGACATCAGGCTCATCTGGGTAGAGGGACAGAGCGACACATAGGCAATTGCGTAGCGGATGCGTTAGCTAGACAGGGCACTACGGCACAGGTTCTTCCGGCAAAAGAAGATCAGGCAGTTGGCCGATAATATGTTCAAGAACAAGTGGAGACTTACTTCAACTTGCAAACAAGCCAGGGTCCTCTGGCCACAGGTGGACAGGATGAGGACTAGGCAACTACTTAACTTGCCGAGAGACAGGTTATCAACAATGATAGGAACATTTACTTGACATTGTCTTGTAGGAAAACACGCCCTAAGATTGGGGCATAGAAACTCGATAGAAAACGAAACGACGAAACACCTTCTCTTGGCTTGCCCTGCTCTGGCAGGACTGGGAAGTAGGATATTCGAAACACATCTAGTTAGCACCGTAACCCTACAGGATATTCTTGTAGGTCTTATAGACAAATTTTTGAAAGTGCTAATTGGTTAGACGACTAGTCAATAGTTGCAATGGAGGAAACTGCAGGTATCACAATGGGCTTCTTTAGCCTAAGTGTTCTAGACAGCGTGCTGTCTTGCAGCCTTTTCAACCAACCAACATACTTTTTGAAAGTGCGCGTGCGTCCAGTGCTAAAAATTATAATTCTGCTCTCTGTAAGAAAAAAAAAACAAAAAAAATGTTTTTTTACATTTAAGATCCTCTCTCTATTTTAAAAATAGTGGGTCATCCGAATATAGTTTTGAATTCAGGTAATGTTCGGAAAAGTCATAACTATAATTTTATATGTACTCGTATTCACATATTAATCTTACTAATTATTCCTTTGTAGATACAAAATCCCTTTCAATTTTCTGGCATCGTCACCATGTATTTAATCGTCAGACACAAGTGGTGCTAAATATAGGAAGTGGCACACAATAATAGACTCCCAGGAATCATTCGCCGTACTAGCTGATACAGATGCCGAATTAGATCTCAAATTAAAACTGTTAGTCTACAAAAGCGTAATATTCAACCAAAATTGCTTATAGTTGGTAATGTTTGAAATATAGAATCAGTGCATATTTTCTTTGAGTAGACGTATTATTTAAAATTTTTGTTCAACATGTAATATCCCGAAGAGTCGGAAATATTTAAAACAGTTTCCATGGTTTAAATGGTTTCCCGTTATATTCCATGAAGGAACAGGGGAGAGCTTCTCTCAATCACAGAGCTGTGCGTTTTCCAGTTTTCACTCACTGATTGGGACCTACAGTTTTACACCGATTCCGAACGGAATTTTGAGATGCTTTTTCATGGCTAAATACTCGATAGTGTCGCCGTCGCCATGCGAGGTGACCGCCGCCGAATGAAATTTTAAGGCGCTCTGAGCAGGGATCGAACCCAAGATCTCAGCACACTACCATTGCACCACACTACCATTTCCAGTTCATATTAATTCAATTCTAATAGTTCTTTTCCTTTTCTTAAGGAAATAGTAACAAAATTCTCTGTGTACAAGGAGCCGATCCCAACAAGCAGCGGCGCAGAAAATTTCCATAGCCAGTTTAATGTAAAGGTTCCGAAGCATGACAATTTTTATAAATTGTGGATTCCGTGTGCGATTTCGATGGGGCTAAGTCAGGTGATTTTTTTAAAGTCCATTTCCGGATGCACATCGTTATACGAAAAGAAAAACGGTTACTATGAAAAGCGAAATGAAAATAAAGAACTGTATGGTTGAGGAAAATTTCATTAATACAATTGACAGCAATGACGACATTTTTTACACACAAAGTGCTTACAAAAAATTAGTAACACATTTGAAGATATCTAAGTAAATTTGCCATATTTTACAGCCATTTAAGTCTAAGAAACTCCGTGATTAAGTTGTCAAAATAAGCTGATTAATGAAAATCATTTATTATGTGCCTAGCACTCTATTCAATCATATGATAATTAGTTAGATTTAACCCTGTAATGCTTAAGAGTGACTTGGGGCACTCTTCACAAAAGTCGTACTGATGGCAAATGTAAGGATTTTTTTTAGTAAGGAAGCTTTTTTTTACAGATGCTAATAGATGTAGCAAAATATTTGTGAACGCTTTTCAAGCTCTTAAAAGCTCCGTTCTATAACTTTTTTGGGCTTTGTGCAAGGCACGCGGATTTGCAAGCCATCAGCTTCATTTATGCTGTTCGAATCATAATATTTTTTTGACTATCTTATATGAACTGATAATTAATTTCAACCGTTTTCAATAAAACCCAACATACAGTAGACACTAAAAGTGTTCTGTATTTTTTTTACCACTAAAGCCGTTATTTATATTTTGTTACATGGAATGTAAACGATTGTTTGTACTGACTTGCAAAGCATTTTTTTGAAATCAGAGGCCTAAATTTACCCAAAAAAAGATTATTCTCATAATTATTGCTCCATGTTTTAGAATCCAGCATTAGACGGTTTATCTGGTCAGACCTCTGCAACATTTCTTATTGAGTGTTACCATTCACTTTCAGCTGAGGTAGACGCTATCCAAAATTCAGGTTTCTAATTTCAAGCGTTTTGGCGGCATTATATAGGACTCCGCTCAGCGATGCATTCTTAGCAGACTTGTGTATTATACGAGCCACATGTGGTCCAAATAACACTTTTCCAGCGTTGAGCATTTGGGTGGAACGTGTTGATTAGTGATATACTTGGGGTCACACCATATTTTTTACAGCCCCCAGCTTTCGAGTAGTAAAAACAAAATAAATGTATGTTCTTAGTAATGGCTGAACCGGTCTTGTCGGAACACGTTTATTACTGATTCAGTGACCCGCCCATTTAAACAATAAAACTACAAATATTTTGAAACACACTTTTCAGTATGCGTGTGCGTCAGGGATGCAAAAGTTAGTACAATTGTAAAATTTTTGGTACTATTAAGACCTTGAAAGTGCAATGGTACACCAATGACTTAATTGGCACAATATTAAATTTTCTAAAGTTTATCGATGTTAATTAATTTATTATGACAACTTGTTTATTTGTCATTCGTTTGTGAAGCATTGCCCAGTTAGTTGTAGCACTACCCATTACAACAAAGCGACAGTTTGCCGACAGAGGATTGTTATGATCATAGAGTGAATTTAAATAGAGAAGCCATTTCGCTCATCTGACATTTCATTTCCCACTCCTCGTCAGGGTTTGTGCAAACGAGAGATGTTCGACGAAAATTAACTTACACCAGGTAGAGTTACAAAAACTGAACTGAAATTTTCATGTCGTTGGTGTCGATGGTATCAACATTTTTACGATGAAGTGCATGAAATAATTGGGCACCAAGTTTTTAATGCTGCAGCTCGATAATCTTCTTGTTTCCAAATTATAAAAGACCATTGTGCTAAATGTTGACGTCGTGCGTTAATGTGTATCGAAAATAAAAAGTATATTTAACTTTATTTTTATTTGGAAACACTTATGTGGAAGTTCAATAATGACCTTCTATAAGTCACAAGCAACAAGATAAACAAGAACAAGATTGTTAAACATTACAATGTTTTGGTAAGTATTTGGAAAGATCGAATAAGAATTAAGTCCTCTTTCAAGATATACAATGATTTGTTTACAAAAAGAGATATTAAACTTTAAAATTAAAATATATATTGTAATGAACTCTTAAGGTATTGAATACATTCGTATTTATACTTCTAAACAATTTGCATCTTATAAATTGTAAACATACCATATTTAACAAGGTAGTTATGATAACGTTGCGTAGCAACATTTATTGGTTCAGCGATGGGTTAATCGATAACAACAGAGTAGATCCTTATGTCACTAAAGTAGTCCAGGCGTTAACAACACCGAGTAATAATACTATAAGAGTGTGCACTAGTTGCTTTTTGTACTAACGAGTTCCGAGACCTAAGAGGAAAACATGTAGAGAATGAGAGCAATCTTTAATTTTAAAAATTTTTGTGTTAATTGGGATCTACACAAATAACTTTACTCTAACACTTCATTACATTTTAATTTTTGATGTGTAAACATCTATACGCTGGGGATAAAAATCTTTTTCACAATACAATCACAAATTTAGAGTAAGATGAGCGATGTAATCGTTAACCAATCGTAAAGCGTTATCAAACCGGTGTGAGCTATGTATGAGTGTATTAGTGTAATCATACGCTGCATACAATATCCTCAACACCATCTAGTGTGCAATAGTAGCTACTAATTTTCACTAATTGTCGTACATTATGTTATCGTAGGCAAATGAAAACAAATAAATAAAATGAATTCAAAAACATTTAATTTTAATAACTTTTAAAAAGACTTTTTGACCTTTTAATAAGAAATTTACTAAAACAAAGCAAAATAAGGAAAACTAAAAACTAAACTTGTCAAACTATAAGTCTTCTTCGTCTTTGAGATTGTCATTCATACTTAACAGCTGCATATAAGCACCATCTAGTGTGCAATAGTAGCTACTAATTTTCGAAAACCATTGCTGTAAAATAGCTACATGCATTACATTTCAGTAAACAGCTGATTAATAACTTGTCAACCGCAACAAATACAAAACAATAAAATATTTTACAAAACACCAAAAAACTTATAACTCAGAACATAAAACAACACAAAGTGTATCAAAGCTGAATGGAGGTAATGTTAATTCTAACAAAATTTCTATTAGATTCCAATATAAATTAAGATTGTAACATATCTTCATTACGTACTGTTGCCTTACACTGAACCTGGTGCACGACAATTGGGTAAGAATCTCCATCTCATGCCAATTATTATGGGTGGAGATTTTAATACAAATTTTGCAAACCCACAGTCGCAAGCTTTATCAAAATTTTTATTTGACGTTTTCCACTTCCAATTCTCCACAAACCCCCACAACTAACAATTCCACTACTATAGCTGCAGTTTTCCATAGATTTTTAAATACAATCGAGTCAAAAATTTAAATATGTATCATATTTTAGTTACCATAAGCCAATATTAACTATTTGTACTTAAGGCATTTACCATAGATGGGCACTTTGCAGTACTACTAAAATTTCAGTAAAAATAATTCTTTAACTAGTAAATTTTTACTGATTACTAAAATTTTTTCAGCAATTTTTATAAAGTGCCTACATGATTACGATGAGGTGCATTGAATTTTCTGTAATCAGTAATGCCCGATTACTGATTATTATGAATACGGCCCTATGATTTGACTGGTAATGCAAATTAAATTTCATTATCAGTAAAAATTTACTGAATTTTTTCAGTAATCAGTAAATTTACTGCTTACTGTAATTTTTAATGCAGTACATATATAGTGCAGTGTGCCCATTTACTAACCAAATAAGTTAAATAAAACAAACAAAAACCAGCAAATTCCTATGTATTTACAATATTGAAAGTTTTGATACGTTTAATTGATTAATTAACAAAATATACTAAAAGCATAAGTACTTCCAACTTAAAAAAAAAATTTCATTACTAGATGTTTACACATCTCCCCTGTGATCGGACTCACTTTAATTTTTTTTTTCATTGAATATCCCTTTTTTTAATCGATTTAGTTTGCAAAATTGACTCTCAGTTGATGTGTTTTTTACTTTTGGCTTGACAGTCGGCAGCAGAAGTTTGAAAATCACACCACGCAACCCAGTCCCTATCAACGAGTCTTCTTTGATAGCACATTCTCTATTTGTTCTCCAAGTACTAAATTGAACAGCTGACTCATCGGTACCCCCTGGTTAATAACCGAATATGCTTAGAAACCGCTGAGAACTCACGAGGTTGTAAACTTTCATAAGAACTTCCTTTCCTCCTCAAAGTTCGTCTCCACTAGACGCAAATCACGATTACTTAAAATTTATTGAAAGTTTCAACATCCGAAATAATAAGTGTTCAAATTTGCAAATAACTTCGTTTCAACCCTACATTGAGCTCGGCGTTTCAGGTATTGGTTGATAATGTCAAATTGATTCATTTATCATATAAGACTTTTAGGTATTGGTCGCAAAATACACTGTAAGTAAAATTTGAAGTTTTGAAATGACACACAAAAACACCGAGACACCCCAACTATTTTATGGGTCATAGAATCCCGTGGTATACTCTGTTTTAAAAAGTTAGCTCAAAATAAGGAGATATTTCGATTTTAAATTTTGAAGTAGATTTAAGGTGATTTTTGATTTTATATGGGGGAAAAACCTGCAAAAGCTCTTGATAAATAAATTTATATATTTTTTTCCCGACAAAATGTAACCGTTGAAATAATAGGCATCTATTTGGAAGCAGAATTAGTTTACCTCTTACAATTTGGGGCCATAATAATTATAATAATTTTGGGATTCGTGATGTTGGGATTGGCATCCCTATAAAAACAGATGCTACAACATATATATCAAAGTGTTCACTTTGATAGATTAGTCCCTACCCGCCGCTATAGATGTTAACACATCAAAAAAAAAAATCCAGCAGACAGTTGTCCGAGGCCTTCGGCCACGGACTGTCCATGCATTATAAATAACATAAGCAATAACATCCATGTTAAATTCAAATTCACATTTAACATTTTGTTTCACTTAAATACATAAGTAAATATACGAAATTTCAATATTTCATCAATCAAAACAACAGCCGAAGGTTTGTGTCCACACTGAAACAGCAGCATAGTTTGTGTTCACGCTACAAACTCAAACACTCAACCAAACACCACACATATGTTTGAGTGTATGTGTTTAAACAATTTTCATTTGAGAAATTTAAATATTAGGAAGATATCAACCAATATGAAATGTATATCAAACGAAAGATAACATCTTCATTTACCAACAAAAAAAATTGTTAAAAAAAGTTATCTCGCCGTTTCCTCATAATCAATGAAATAAAGATTACAACAACAACAATCTGACATGACTCCCTATACCGTAAGGTAAGACGTATTCTACGCCAATATAAGCATGTTATTGACCAAAAATAGAAAAATGAGTGACGAAAAATGCAGATCACATTGCGAAGAATTAAATATGTTTTGTTTTGTGTGTGGAAAATTTACACCGAAAAATCATCGACGACATTTGGTTGAAGATGCCCTCAAAGCTTACAATAAGTATTTTTTGGTAACCCCCGCTGAAGAAATGCGAAATGTTGATCATGCACCTGAATTTACGTGCATCACATGTTTTAGAGCATTAAACAAATGGTGGAAATTATGGCTATATTCGATGGACTTCCAATGATATGGACCGATCCAGGGGAACATGATACAGAAAATTGCTACGCGTGCAAGAACGATGTAAATGGTCTCAATGGATACAGTAATTTCACTTAGATAGTTTATATATGGAATACCCAATAATTTATTCTTATAGAACGATCCGGTTTTACATACATACATACAAAGGTGTGCCAAGTGCTCACGTACCAGTTCCATACAGTGACGAATTGCCTGTCCCAGTACATCCGTCGGATACCAATATGATACTACGTCCTATGAAGTACAATCACAAACTTCACCAACATCATTACATCATGCTAATTGTTGGCGAGAATATTACACTGTCTCCAATAAATCATTAATAATATTTTAGCTTATAAACAAACCTTAGCTTTAAAAACATCTTAATTCAAAAACTTAACATTTAGTTTAATGATAAAATTAATAATGGAGATATGTACATAAACTTATTTCCAACAATGTAACTATATCAATGCGTCGAAATGATATGTACATAGATACGTCCTAGCTTTGGTTGATTTTTGTTTGACAATTATCAAATCTCTAAGCGACAAATTTGCGTACATATGTACAATACTTCGTACATATCACACGTCTGACCTCTTGCTCAGTGATCGTAAAATATGTAGCCTACATTTACATCTCGAGTTGGTTTGTTCATTTCTCTTATATTCTGCATGAATTAGTTCTGCATTAACTCGAGATTTGAATATACTTCACATTGGGGGAAGAGAGTTATTTTATTGCCCTGCATTCAGAATTGATCTAGTTACACTCAAGATTAAACTAATTAAGAGTAATATTTGGTTTATGGAGAATAAATTGAATTTGCTTCCTTCTTCTGTTTGGGACTTCGAAGCTGTGAACATCAACCACTCGCTAAGTTTTGATAATCTTTTTCTTACAGCAAGTGTATAAGTACTTTTGATATAGCAACAAATTCTGTACATGTCCTTGGCCAAATAGGACAAGTTGCCTTCTTAGCTACCTCGAATAGGTTTGCTATTATTCAAGAGAATTTACTCAACACTGAGTCTGATTACCTTCAGCCAATTATACAATACCCATCATTAATTTCGCAGGAACATTTAGATAGAATCGTTCGAAATCTGAAGCTATCTCAAAATAATGCAATGACTTTGGCTTCGGAACTAAGAAGCGTCAACGTGCTGGCACCAGGTGTAAAAGTTACATCTTACAAATACCGGCAAGAACCATATAAGCCTTATTTCATGCTTTCCGAGGACGCAGCTTAAGCATATTGTCAAGATATTCCCGGTTTAATGAATGAAATGGGAATCTGCAACTATAATCCATCTTTATGGCATCTTTTCATGGACTCTCCAACCATAAGCTTAAAGTTTGTCTTGCTATTTGAAAACAGCAGCGTTAAACCAGTGCCATTGATGTATGCTCTTGGAATGCATGAGTCGTATGATACCATGAAATTAATTCTGGAACGCATCAGTTATGACGAACACAATTGGCACGTAAATTGTGATTTTAAGGTTCTTTCACTATTAGCTGGAACGCAAACTGGCTATATAAAGTACATGGGTATTTTTTGTAAATGGGACAGCCGTGCAAAATGCTACCAGTACGAAAAGCGAGATTGGCCAAAACGCGATTCGCAAGTTGTTGGCGAATTTAATGTAATTCGTCCACCATTGATCACCCTCCAGAAAATAATGCTTCCGCATCTTCATTTCAAGCTGGGAGTTGTAAAGAATTTTTTAAAGCGTTTGGTTCGCGTTAACGAAAATACATTGCCATACTTGAAAACCAACGCTTTTCCAAAATTATCAATTGAAAAATTTAAAGAAGGTAATTTTGTGTAACTAAAAGTGTGACTGCAATATATTTTATATCAATTTTTTTAACAGGTGTAGTTAACAGTCCAGATATACGGAAACTTTTAAGGGATACGAGTTTTTCTGAAATGTTAGATGACACTGAACTAAATGCATGGAACTCAATTCGTGCGGTAATTGAAAACGTTCTTTGCGAAAATCGCTCACCAGAGTACCGTGATTATATTGACAACATGATGGAAGTCTTTCGTTGAAAATCCACATGTTACATGCACATTTCGGTTTTTCAATTGTCCGACACTTGTCTACAGAAACAAACGAAACTGGCGAAAGATTTCATCAAACTATAATGGCATTCGAAGGCCGTATCGCTGGAAAAAGAATAGACTCAATGCTTGCTGATTTCTGCTGGTAAATTGCAAACAAAGAGTAAAAATTGAATAAATCCAAAAAACTTTATAAAAACATCAAAATAAGAGCAAGTATAGTTCCATGTCCGCTTGAAAATGGACGTCCATTATTTCTAGATGTAAATTTTGACAAATAAATAATAAACAAATTGATTTTAAACAAGTTTTTAAAGCCTTTTCATTCAAATGAAATCAAAAATCGCCTTAAATCTACTACAAATTTAAAATCGAAATATCTCGTGAGTTCGAGCTAACTTTTCATAACGGGGTAGGTACACCACTGGATTCTACGATCCAAAATTAGGTTGACGTGTCTCGGCGTTTTGGTGTGTCAATTCCACCTACTTACACTGTTATTGACACCATTTTCTTTTAACACGAAGCCTAAGGAAACGCTGTCAGGATTCCAAGTGCTCGACAGCCTTATCAAAGTCTCAGTTCCATTGGAATTGAACCTTCGTGGTCCGTTCCGTAATCTATTAAGCGACAAATAATACCAGCGCCTAGACCCAGTCACACGTGGATTTATAATTGGGCATAAATCGAATTAAAATGTGTTTAAATACGCACCCCCCAACATAGATTACTACGTCGTTGCTCAAAATTTAGACGGTAAGAAAAATATGGTACAGGCTGTATATAATCATATTAATTAATTAATACAATGTGTTGGGCAGTGTTACAGACTTCATCTTTGAAACCATCATTCATCCAATTCCTATTACACTCCAACATCGTTGCTGGTACGAGAGCTGAACCAGTTCCGAAAACTAATTACATCAAGTAACACGTGTATAGAGAATATCATCAGTTATTACCTAAAATCAGAGAAGAGAAAGCATCGTCCCACAGCTGACACAGTCTCGGAATTCAACAAAACAGCTGACACAGTCTCGGAATTCAACAAAACTAGCTGCGTCATCAAATTTCAAATACCAGTGTTCTTTGACTACCCTGTCTACTTAATAATTAATTCATACCAGCTAAGAAAACTAGTGTTCTATCAGAATGTAATGTTGGTTTTCATGAAGTGGTAATAGCGGTAGAAAATTTTAAAATTCGATAAACATAATAGTGGTCTTCATGAAAGCTCGAAAGAACCTCGTAAACTCGAAAACATCGTAAACTTGCACAGCAAACGTCAAAATAAACAAATTTACCATACAAAGCGACTTGCTCAAAAGTGGAAAGTTTTCGAGGCAAATTTGCTGCGCAAACGTGGGATGGAGAAACGTGTAAACTTTTGACATTTCGTTGTCATCTGACTAGGATGGATAAATAAGGTGATAGCACTAGAACAGTAGAAAAAGTACACATACATAATACATGCAATTGCTACTGCTACCACCTTATGTATCCATCTTGGTCAGCTGATATGGTTTTGAGCACAACTACGCTGAGCAACTTTACCTGGTGCCTCATGCAACGGTGCGAGATAAAGTTGCGCTGAGCAAAAGTTCTCTCTCGGCTTTCACGTTTGCATGAATGCCGCTAATAACAGAATGTAAAATAATTTTTGTTTTCTTTTGTAACCTATTTACTACTATATATGACCTAAGTATGTCCTAAGTTACAGTCGGTTGCATCAAGATAGCATTTTATCAGCGTTATTAAATCCCTTTAAATCACTTTAATCGTTATCAGAAGCAAAATTGGTTATCCTACAAACTATCAAAATACCTGAATAGCATAAAAGAATTCAAATTTCTAATATCTAAGTCAAATAGTTTCTTCTATGTACTCCTTAAATAGAATATGATTAGAAATGTGCCTTTATTTTTCTTCTCCATTAATATTTACACGAATATTTTTTTAAGAAAATATGAATTGGTGGAATTTTTGTATGAATTTACGTAATAAATCTGATTTGTCATGAATTGGTAAAGAATAAACTTCTGTTTTCCTATATGGTATAAGATGGTTAGGTGAAACCTTAGTTTTGGGACCCTATACAACTGTCTACGCTAATAGGGTGCGGTAGGTGCGGGTTCAGAAGCGTAGATCTCATAACATCTTGATGATTTGTTTTTTTGGAACGAAGTTCCTTATCGCACGTTGCGGGATGAAATGAAAAAATTTTAAACAATTTTTTTAACCGTATTATTCTATAACCCAGTATTATTCTGCATACTTTTAGGATTTCGAAGTTTAGTGTTTGAAAGTTGTAACAATTCGTTTTGTTGTTTTATTTTATTGCATACTTTTAATTATAATTGGTAATTATTACTAGATTTGTACAGTCAGGGATGTATATGAGGGTAGGTTTCTTTCATGTTGGCTTCAATGGAAAACATTATGACATAATTGCGGCTAAGGAAAGCGGGCTTCGCTGAACATGTTGGAAGTGTAGGAAATTCAATGTTAACTTTTATAAGATATTTAAGGGGGCCAAGAAAGGATTTAAAAATTTTAGTTCTGATTTTCTCTCTATTAGTTCGAAACTTAAATCGTTGAAGGATATGTTTGGTACTTTTAAATGGCCTGAGGACATCTCGTCCTCCCCAAAATGGAATAAAAGCTTTTAGTGACCACAATTTAATTGTATCAGTAACTCCTAACTTAGATAATTTGGACAGTCTTTTCTTATCTCCGAAACAGTCGTCGTCTGTTCGTTCCTTCATCCACAGAAGTCAGGGACCGTAATCATTATGAGTTTTATTATAAAAATTATATATAAAAAAAAAAAATAAATGGTTTCCCATTACATCCCATGAAGGGACTGGGGAGAACTTCTCACAATCACTGAGCTGTGCGCTTTCCAGTTTTCACTCACTGATTGGGACCTACAGTTTTACACCGATTCCGAACGGTAATTTGAGAAGCTTTTTCATGGCTAGATACTCGATAGTATCGCCGTCACTATGCGAGGTGACCGCCGCCGAAAGAAAATTTGTAGGTGGTCAGAGCCGGGTTCGAACCCAGGATCTCATGTACAAGAGCCGCGCACACTAACCATTGCACCACCGACGGCCACATATTTATTAGTAAAAATTATATACTAATGATTATATTAATAGTTTTAAGGATTTGTTTCAATGGTAATGATTTATTGACCTTGAACCGAACAATTATTAAAAACATAAATTTGAGTAACGTTAAAAAAATTACCCCATAATCATTATTTATTACCAAACAAAAAATTATAAATAAATCTTTTTGATTCAGAACGTTTACAGAATTCAAGTAGTTATAAAAACTTTAGTAATAAACAAACGCCATTTAATAATTTATATTTTTTGATATGCATTGTCCCAAGATCGGGGTATGGATTATATTTAATAAACATCTATGTTGCATTTGTACAGATTTATAAATTCAATTAATTGAAATCACTTTAACACTCATATAAGATAACAATGTACTGAAAAATTTTTTTAATAAAAAATCACATAGATATCGTTTTATTTATATACTAAAAGCTACGGTCTAATTAAATCTAGTTTTTTATAAAACATTAATTTTAAGATAGCCACGCCACTTTTTTTGTTTCTGACGTTAGTGCAATATCTTTATGCGACATGTTAGTATTGTGTCTAAAATCACCGACATTGTATGTTGTACTTTTTACTGCTTTAATATTTGCCGGTCTGTACGTATGATATATGACGGGAATCCCATTTGAATCCTCGATATATTTTTGTTTGCCCAGGTATATAAACGCCTCGGGTGGGACAAACCCTTTTCGTAATGCATCACTTAAATAATTTACATTTGTATAGTAGGGAGCCATTATTATATTGTTTTCATAGTTTGTTGTACATCGTAGTAAAGGGTTTTTCAACAGAGACGCTACAAAAGTAAATCGATAGGGACAGCAAACGACGCCATATTTTTCCCGCTCTTTTGATATTTAAGGTTTGCCATTTCATCATGGAAAGATATACGAGCCAACAACAAGTCGAAATTATTAAAATTTACTACCGAAATTTGGAGTCAGTGGCGTCAACTTTAAGAGGCCTCAACAATCAGCGATGAGGCTCATTTCTGGCTGAATGGCTTCGTCAATAAGCAAAATATGCGTTATTGGTCAGACAGCAATCCACTCGTAATCCCTGAGTCATCATTGCATCCCGAAAAAATTACGGTTTGGTGCGGTTTATGGTCCGGCGGCGTCATTGGGCCGTACTTCTTCCGTGATGATCAAGACCGGCACATTACTGTGAATGCGAATCGCTATCGTTCAATGATAACCGAATATTTTTGGCCCCAATTGGATAATATCGACTTGGAGGTCATGTGGTTCCAATAGGGCGGCGCCACAAGCCACACAGCGAATGCCACAATCAATTTATTGGAAACCAAGTTTGGTGAACGTTTTATCTCACGAAATGGCCCAGTCGATTGGCCGCCGCGGTCGTGCGATTTGACGCCGTTAGATTATTTCCTGTGGGGCTACGTCAAGTCTATGGTCTATGCCAACAAGCCAGCGACGATTGATGAACTTCGTACGAATATCGGACGTGAAATTGCAGCAGTATCGGCCGATTTATGCTTGAAAACCGTCGAAAATTGGGTTCAGCGTCTGGACTTCTGCAAGCGTGCCCGTGGTGGCCATGCAAAAGAAATCGAGTTCCATACATAATGGCATCGAACGTACTTTCACAGTAATAAAGAATTCCATTGGTATCTAAAACTGGTTTTGTTTTATTTAAAAAAACTTTTGTAGCGCTCTTATTGAAAAACCCTTTATATGGTTTCTTATTAAATTTATGATGTAATTGGCAATTCGAATTACATTTGCCTTATTATACAAGTTCTTATTCATATATACTTTGTGTACCGACTTTGTGCAGTTCTGTATACGGCAGTACAGGCTCTTAAATATTACCTTTCGAACATCCTTAATTTTTCCATGAACGCCGGTGATACGTTGAACCAGACAGGACAGCCATATGTTATGATAGGACGAATTAGTGTTTGATGCATAATAGTTTCGACAAGGGATATGTTTAGAATGAAAAAGACGCCTGTATACTTTATAAAAAAAGCTTTCCTCGCCTTTGAGACTATCTCCTTTATATGTTCATACAAGTATAAGTATTGGTCCAGGTGCACCCCTAGATATTTAATTTTGTGTTTGTTATCAATGCTCGCATTCGAATTGTTTCCAAATCCGTTTTACGTCGTTATTACATTTTCCTACTGGTGGCCGAAATACAATAGTCTCACACTTGTTAATGTTTATTTTTAAATGCCAACGAATGGCATACTCCTCGGCCATGTTGAATGAGTTTTGAAGTCCTTCATTAATATTAGATATTGTCTTATCAGCATGATAAGTAACAATGCCATCGGCGAATGCCGACTAGTTTGTTTACTACTGTTTTCATCGAAATCCTTCCATGAATGTATTGAATCCAGAAAAGCTCATATTGCATCATGCATTTACTCTTGGTCACGTATTACTAGGTTGTCCGTATTATCCTTTTCTAGATCTTGCTTGTTTATTCCAGCTTTGCTTAGTATATTCCTTTCAGATTCGTCCCCAACTATTTTAGTTAAATTGAGTGGTTTAATTTTTAAATATATTCGTACCTTGGAACATTCTTACTGGATCTCCATGATCTAATCTCTCCAGGTTTTCTATTTTGCCTATTAATATACAATTTTCATTGAAAATTTCATTCAGTTTGAGTTTTGCTTTTAAGGTGTTTAATGATAATTGTGTAAGTCGTGTTTCTAATCTATTATGTCTTTTTACCATCGTTAATATTTTACTTTTTCCTGAGTGTAATTTTTTAATTATGATATTGAGTCCGATCGAGGAAAGGATGGTGCTACAGAATCGCATAGCTTGCATCTGAATTCTATTTCGTTTTCCGACAACCATTTTTTTGGGCTATTTCCTTTTGCGTTATTAACAGTATTACCGCATTCTGCGTGCTTGCAGTTCAAGTCTCCCGATAGTACATAGTAATTATTCAAATTTTGAAGATTCGTAGAATCAAATAGTGTTTGCAAGTCTGTTCATATTGAATTTATATTGTCGGCCGGATAGTGCGTTCATATAATAACACAGTCTGTAGTTTTTTAAGTCATGTCAGAATAACCATATACGGATACCACTAAAGTTTTTTGCGATTTTGACTTTGAAGATAAAGTTTTTTTTTGATTTTATATGTTTTCTTTATGACAAGAGCTACAACTTTGCCTCAGAGAGTAAATCAAAACTCCGAACGGTTTGCAAGATATGAGCTTGAGAACATGATCACATTTTTGCAAAAATGACACCGAGGCCCCACTTCTTTGGGGGCCCATAGAAAAAAACCTGGAGGACTTTGGGCAAAACTGGGAGACAGGGGTCTTTTTGACGTAGAATACGTCTTACCTTACGGTATGAGGAGTCATGTCAGGTTTTTATTGTTGTAATCTTTATTTCATTGAATTTGAGGAAACGGCTAGATGAATTTTTTTAAATTTTTTTTGTAGGTAAATGAAGATGTTATCTTTCGTTTGATATACATTTCATATTGGTTGATATATTTCTAGTATTTTAATTTCTCAAATGAAAATTGTTTAAACACAACATATGTGTGGTGTTTGGTTGAGTGTTTTTGGTTGCTCAACATTGCTTAGGAACATGTATATAGTAAAAAGTGAAACGAACAGCAAGCTAATGTTGCTTGGCAACATGTATCTAGTAAAAAGTGAAACAAACAGTAAGCTAACGTAATAAAGCTTTTTTGCGAAAGCTTCAATAAAGCTGTTGTAACATTAATTTTGAATTGTAAAGCGTAAAGCTTTCACACAACGCTCGAATGCTAATGCGAAGACTCGATAAGGTAAACCTTTTTTAATATTAGGGCGGCCCTCTCAACATTAGCAGAACTTATTTCAATAAAAATATTAATTAAAATACATAAATTAAATTAAGTTTAAAAAAATTGAACATAATATTTTTTTTTTAAACGGACTTGAATCAAATGCCGTTGGTAAATATAAAAATTACAGCAGACAGTTGTCCGAGGCCTTCGGCCACGGACTGTCCCTGCAGGCTGTGTCAGAGACACGGCCATTAAGTTTAACGTAGAATACGCCATCCGATAAGACAGAAAACATATATAACAATAAATGGTAAATAATATAAGCAAATGAATTTATTGTTATATATGTTTTCTGTCTTATCGGATGGCGTATTCTACGTTAAACTTAATGGCCGTGTCTCTGACACAGCCTGCAGGGACAGTCGAAGGCCTCGGACAACTGTCTGCTGTAATTTTTTTTTTGGTCGTTTATCACGTAGTGGTGTCCGTATATGGTTATATTATTTCGTGTTGCACTGTGTAACTAAAAAGTTGTTGCAGTCAACGGTTATCTTTATGGCGCATGCCTTGTAGCATCAATTATGATTTGATAATTTTAAATATTACAGTGTGTCTATGGTTTAATTTTGTTTCATTTAATAGGACCTACCTACTCTTAAAAATTTACCTATTCTGGAAAAAAGGACCAATTACAGAAAAAATCACATTTCTTAAACCCTTTTCTTCAAAAAATATCTTCTCTTATAAAAAATACCTTTTCTTACAAAATTCCTTTTCTTAAAAGTATATTTTCTTAGAATTAAAATATTACCTTTTTTTCTTGAAATAGTAGGCTTTCTGAAAATAAGTACATACCACTACGTACCACTTCTTTAAAAAGTACCTTTTCTTACAAAAGTACTTCTTTGGCATTTTCTTCTTAAAAGTAGTACCTTTTCTTAAAAAAAAAATTAATGTGAGTCCGATCACAGGGGAGATGTGTAAACATCTAGTAATGAAATTTTTTTTTTAAGTTGGAAGTACTTATGCTTTTAGTATATTTTTTTAATTAATCAATTAAAAGTATCAAAACTTTCAATATTGTAAATACATACTTAGGAATTTGGTGGTTTTTGTTTGGTTAGTAAATGGGCACACTGCAGTATATATGTACTGCATTAAAAATTACAGTAAGCAGTAAATTTACTGATTACTGAAAAAATTCAGTAAATTTTTACTGATAATGAAATTTAATTTGCATTACCAGTCAAATCATAGGGCCGTATTCATAATAATCAGTAATCGGGCATTACTGATTACTGAAAATTCAATGCACCTCATCATAATCATGTAGGCACTTTATAAAAATTGCTGAAAAATATTTTAGTAATCAGTAAAAATTTACTAGTTAAAGAATTATTTTTACTGAAATTTTAGTAGTACTGCAAAGTGCCCATCTACTGTAAATGCCTTAAGTACAAATAGTTAATATTGGCTTATGGTAACTAAAATAAGATACATATTTAAATTTTTGACTCGATTGTATTTAAAAATCTATGGAAAACTGCAGCTATAGTAGTGGAATTGTTAGTTGTGGGGGTTTGTGGAGAATTGGAAGTGGAAAACGTCAAATAAAAATTTTGATAAAGCTTGCGACTGTGGGTTTGCAAAATTTGTATTAAAATCTCCACCCATAATAATTGGCATGAGATGGAGATTGTTACCCAATTGTCGTGCACCAGCTTCAGTGTAAGGCAACAGTACGTAATGAAGATATGTTACAATCTTAATTTATATTGGAATCTAATAGAAATTTTGTTAGAATTAACATTACCTCCATTCAGCTTTGATACACTTTGTGTTGTTTATGGTCTGAGTTATAATTTTTTTGGTGTTTTGTAAAATATTTTATTATTTTGTATTTGTTGCGGTTGACAAGTTATTAATCAGCTGTTTACTGAAATGTAATGTTATTTTACAGCAATGGTTTTCGAAAATTAGTAGCTAATATTGCACACTAGATGGTGCTTATATGTAGCTGTTAAGTATGAATGACAATCTCAAAGACGAAGAAGACTTTTAGTTTTTAGTTTTCCTTATATTTGACAAGTTTAGTTTTTAGTTTTCCTTATTTTGCTTTGTTTTAGTAAATGTTTTATTAAAAGTGCAAAAAATCTTTTTAAAAGTTATTAAAATTAATATTTTTTTGTATTCATTTTATTTATTTGTTTTCATTTGCCTACGATAACATAATGTACGACAATTAGTGAAAATTAGTAGCTACTATTGCACACTAGATGGTGTTGAGGATATTGTATGCAGCGTATGATTACACTAATACACTCATCCATAGCTCACACCGATTTGATAACGCTTTACGATTGGTTAACGATTACATCGCACATCTTACTCTAAATTTGTGATTGTATTGTGAAAAAGATTTTTACCCCCAGCGTATAGATGTTTACACATCAATAACAATTATTTTTGAAGTAAAACTTCTATACGGAGGGGTAAACATTTTTTAATGCAACGGAACCGGAAGTTTGTAATGTAGCGGAAGCTGTTACGAAGTTCCCCAAAAGTATGCAACGTAAATCAGACAAGGGAGGTGAAGAGTAGAGTTTGACGATTAAAACAAAAAAACAAAAAATTGTACGTACATCGAAGTGCGTACTAGTGCCGGTGGCATGCGTCGTCCCGTCTATTGCACTTTCCGTAATGAAAGTTTGTTTATCCTGCGGTGGCGGCTACCACTTTGCCGGCTATACTCAATGCGTCTTCTCCGCTTGTGCCTTTTACAGAGGGCTTTCGCAAATGCCTCATGCAATCGCATTAGTTTTCACTATTGCCAACGTCAACGCCAAAATCCGCAAAACTTTTGCTAGTTTTTTGCGCGGGATATATTGTGTATACGCTTAGGCAATTGTATAATATTTACTAAATTATTTATATAAACAAAACGCGTATGTCACTAGAAAAGAATTTACACAATCAGTAAAGGCAAAACGTCAAAGCGTTTGCTATTTGCTGCACAGTTGCATTTCTATGGGAGTATATATTTGTTTCAGTGTTGGTAAGTGACGATATTATCTTGATGAATAGAAATGAAGGGTTTTTTGCTGTTAAGTCCCCTTTTCCACTAGCAAATATTTATTTGCGAAGTCTTGACTTTGTAGGCAAGGGGGAGAGAGGAAGAGAAACAAAAATTTGTGAGAACAGTGTTTGCCGTTCTCGCAAATTCTGCTTTGTTCTCTTCGCTTAAACAAATTCTGTTGACATTTTCTTTTAAACTCCTTCAAGTTTGTTGACACAGTTCGTTTGTTTAGACAAAGAGAAATTTAAACATTTAAATAATTTAAAAAATGTATTTTAAATGGACTCGCGACGTGATAGAGAGCTTAATCGTTCTAATTCAGCAACACGAATGTATACATCGATGTATCAGATGGATTGGCAAACGGTGCAGTTGGTAAACTAGTACATATCGAACAAAACCAACAAAATGAAACTACAAGAGTATGGTTAACTTTTGACAATTCAGGAAAAATTGGTAAAAAACTTAGACGAAAAGCTGCCGGATACGTTGCCACACATAGTATTGATAAGCATGCCGTCCCAATAGAACGCAGAACATCTGCCATTGCCATGAATAATAATAAAACAATTATTGCAAAACGAAATCATTTTCCTTTAGTATCAGGATGTGCCATGACAATTCACAAATCTCAAGGTGGAACCTTCAATGAAGTGGTTTATGAATACCAAAGGACTCATTCTCTGCCACTACTATATGTTGCTCTATCAAGAGTAACCAGCATTGAAGGATTGTACATAGTGCCAAAAGATAATGATAATAGATTTTATCATGGTCGAAAAAATGATACATCGGTCATATCTTTACAAGATGAATTTCGCCGATTATCGTTGAATACATTGTCAACATTAGGAAGAACGATTCTTGATTTCATGCATGACAGGAAAAAGTTGTCCATGGTTACTTTCAATTGCCAAAGTCTCAGAAAACACGTGGCGGACTTGAGCGATCCCGTAATTGGTTCAAGCAATATTTTGTTTCTATCAGAAACTTGGTCAAATGACGATGATAATGTTGACATCCCGAATTTTGATTGTATTGCAAAATTTAAACGTAAAAATGTTAGATCAGCAGGAGTGGCAATTTATCAGAAATCAAATGATACTTCAAACATTGTAACTTCGAACATGGACATTTTATTAAGACATATTACTGAACTCGATATTGGCCAGTCATCAATTGGTGATATATCTGCTGCTCACTGTGATTTGGACGATGGAACAAACATCATAATGGTAGTTGTTTACATTTCGCCCAATAACACAGTCAATAACATTATAAAGTTTATATATAAAAGACTTATGATTTACGGTCGAGTAGGCTCTGAAGAATTAGGAGAAAATTATCATACGTTGCCACTCATTTTAGCAGGAGATTTCAATGTTAATTTCGCATCCGAAGATGGACAACTCTTCATAAACTTTCTTCGAGATAAATTAGAACTTGAAATCAATAATAACCGAAATGAGCCTACCACACGACATGGAACAACAATCGATGCAGTTTTCTCTAGATTTCTTTCTAATTTTCATTCGAAAACATATGTATCATATTTTTCATGCCATAAGCCTATTGTCTCAGTCTTACAATCAACCACAGTAACTACTCATGTATCCGATAATGAAAATAATATAAATAATGATTAAAAATAATAAAACAAATAATAAATAAAAATTCAACTCAAATATGTTTATTTATCAATGGAAACGGAATTTAAATTTAAACATTTGTAGAAAATTATTATATGTCTGTATACATTATACATATAGACATATACAAACATATATATAAACATGTAGATGGAGCTAAAGAAGTTTTACTTCAGTTGTGTGGTCTTAAAGCACACTCTCTTTTTTAATAAAAGAAGTACCTATCTTTAAAAAGGGAAAATATAATGTTGAAACACTCGCCTTGCGAAGATTGCGGTAGTCGAGGGGTTGAGTGTTATTGCGGCCGTCGTATTCAGGTCCTGCAATTACAAAACAAATATGAGGAATTTATTATTAAGATTTCTTATTAAAATAGTATGTACATATCCATGTCTGTACATATCAAGAAAATAAGCACTACTCTACTATTATCTACTCCTTTAACATAGTACCACATCATTGTTTTCTTAAACCATGCAATTGGAGTTGGGTTGAGGGTTCTGATACGAGTATTCTATTGTAGCTCCAAATCTCCCCGTCATTAAGCCAGTGATTGCTCTGCAAGAATTTTCTTCAACTGCTTTTTTATTTATTTTAACCAAATTTGTTAACAGTTCGATTGGATTCATTTGATTGTACGTTGAATTGTTATTTTTTATGATCGTCGTACGTGAAACACTGTTTGTTTGACTTCTTTGTTATACCCTCACCCATGGGGATGGGGGTTTATATCATTTAATAGGTAAAAAAATGTAACACATAGAAGGAGCCATATTAGACCCTTAGTATCTTTGGACGAAATTCGTTTTAGGACTTTTTAAGACGTTTGAGCCATGTCCGTCTGTCTGTCTGGTCGACACGATAACTGCCGTAAATCTTTACAGATCACAATGAAATTTTGTCAGTGACTATTATTAGCCAATATTGAGTTTGGGATTGGAAATGGGCGTTTTGACCACGGCCCTTCTGGTACCTCCCATACAAATCGACACATTTAGCACAAAATCATATTTCTTTCAAACCTTTCTTCTGGTAGATGTGATTAGCTTCAACTCTCAAACCGGTTAATAATCTGTAAATTTCTACTTAACTGGAGGAAATGGGCGAGATTGTCACGCTCATTCTGGTACCTCCCATACAAACCACGGTGTTCGTCCGAGTTGTCAATCCGATAAATCGCGTGAAACACTTGCGACCTTAATGAAATTAGGTATAACGCTTCCCGTTATCAAATGCCAATTACCTATTAAAACAAGGGTGATTTTTCCACGCCATTGTGGTACCTCCCATACAAAAGTAGTTTGCGCGACTGGTTGTTCGGCACGATAAGTCCCGCAAAACCAAACCAATCTTTATGAAAGTTTGTACTAGTCAATATTTAGTCAAATCCTATAGAAAATGAGCTGTTTTGCCACACCCACTCTGGTACCTCCCATATAAAAGTTGGGCGGATGACCGGTTAATCGACACGATAACTCTCGTAAACTACAATCGATCTTAATAAAATTCGGTACTAGGCAAAACTTTGCTAAAAGCTACTGTGTAATTAATAACTGACTATTATGCCACACCCAGTTTCGTACCTCCCATACAAAAGTTGGGCGTATTTGCAGTTTGCCGACTCGATATCTCCAATAAATCATAACCGATCTTAATAAAATTTGATACTGATCAAAATGTTGGCAACAACTTGCTACGCCCATTTTTGTACCTCGCATATAAATTTTGGGAGGAAACTAACTAATTTGGGAATTCAATAATATTTAGCGCAATGTCAATCTGTAAATGAATTTGGTCACCTTTGAGTATGGGCGTTTTTAACAGAACTCCCACGCAATGGATAACTTAGGGTGAGGCTTTGATTAAGTCGGTTCACCCGACTGAAAGTTGTGTACTGGTTTTCATTGACTTCGACTGCCCGCACAAATGTATGTATGGTTTTCGTTTTTTCTGAATCCAAATACCAACACAACGAAACAGGCGCGACCGAATTATAATTAAAACACAAAACCACGAATATTTTGTTGCGATTTGTACCGTCATGCGCATGCACACACACATAAATGTTCTGTTCCATATTTCAGGGTAGTTTATGCGTCACTTTCTTTGCTGACGCACTTGTGTGACGTGGACTTTCGGTTGTTGCAATGGAACTGATTTAAGGTGTGTACGTGACCCACCACCATTTTCTCTTGCTAGCCTTTATTTTACGCTCGCTCATTCTTTCGACTGTTTCTCTCTCTATACCATCATAGAAATTAGTTTCGTTACAATAACGAAATTTTTTCGTCAGCTAAAAATGTTGAAAAACATCCAACATAAACAAATAATAAATATAATCTATAAAAAGTAAGAGATAAAGCAAATTTCAACCCATTTTTTACAAATTAAATAAAATTGTTCTAGGAACGAAAAGTAAGTTGTTGCAGCAACGAAATGGATAAATGTCAAAGAAGTCAAGTATGATATTTTTCGTTGCAGCGACTATCAAATTGTCGTATATACGACACTTTTCACTATAACAACGCAAAAACATTAGCGAAAATGTTTCATCCATGCGACAAATCATTTATATTTAAGTGTAGTTCAATCTTAATGTCATGGCCAGGGCACCGGTCATAAGTCTCTTGTAGATGCTCATGGAATATGTCTTTGGCATCAACATCTTTTCCTTCTGTCGGTGCATGTGCACGAATTAGGGAAATATAAAAATATTTCGTTATTATGCGGATTGTGGCTATACGATCACTCACAGGATTGAACGTAGAGACTGGATGTCGCAGTATTTTATCAACTACAAATATGCATCCAAATTCATGTTTTTTCTCATGGCAACTGTAGTATATATCGCAATTTTTTCTTCTTGTGCAGCCATATTCTGTACATCATATTTCCTGGATGGCGGTAATGTTAGCCGTATATCTGCCAATTGGATACTTGCATCGGATCTATATAGAGTTCTTACATTTCAAGGGCATATCCGTAAATCGTGGTCCTTATAACGATTGCGGAGGTCGTCAACAAATAGGGGTTGTTAATGTTTTCTTTTTCGTATATTCACTGCCATTAGGAAACGTGGCGGAAGGCAAACCCAATCCACCGGGTATTTGGTTGCAGCCGCCTATTATAGATCAGACGCGAACCAAGATGCAATATGTCGAAACTGTATTTTCCTCTTTTGGCTTCTATCCGCCGTTAGCCCATATGTTTGGCTTATGTGCGTTCTAAGGACAAAATAATATGCCCAGTAGCTCGATGAACTTCAGTGACATCAGTCACGTACTAAACCTGAAACCCAGCACTGGTAGCATAGCCAATCAGGCTGCTCGTCGGAAACAGTAAAACAATAGTCGTGTTTTGGTTACAAGAAAGCTTGCTAAGTTGCAAAGAAAACGGGTATTTAGCGATAAGCAATTTTAATCAAAAATATATAAAAGGGGAGAAAGCGGTAAAAGATGTAAAAAAAAATATTTTTTAAACTTAGCGAAAATGATTCGTGTTGCTAACGAATACAAAACAAGCGATTATATAAGCCAGCGGTGTAACCAAAACACGCTTAATATTAAGTAAATAAAAGATAAATCTATTAAAACTAAAAAATATATTAAATATACATTCAGTCCAGAGGAAGATGATGGGCAAACTACGTAAGAAGTGAAATGAAAAACAGAAACAGCGCAGAAACACGAACATCATGAACAGCAAACAATCAATATAACAGGAAGTAGGTAATCTGTATATCGAAGGAAGTAGGAACACATTATGGGACAGCAGATAGATAAAAAACAGTAATTAAATAATGCAGGGACAATAAACGGATGATGATAAAATCAGGAAAGCGGGATCATCAGCAAAAGCAGCAACGAGATAAGGAACATAGTTTCAGCAGCAGATTGACGTTTAAATTTGTTTAAATCCTGGTAAATCGAAATGTATACGCGTTTCTAGAAAGAAAAGTGTCTTACCAGTTGAAGTGACGCTGAAGGTAAACCATTCGCATATTCCATTTGTCCAAACTGCGGTTAATCTTGGTGTACCATTCAATGGTCCACTGTCGTGGACTAATCACATCAATGTTACAGTGAGAAAAGTTTATGGTATGTTAAGAAATCTATGGGCTATTAAATCAGCAACACCCTTTCAAATTCGAATGCTACTTGCAAAACGTTACTTAATACCAGTTCTTATGTATGGCTGTGAACTATATCAAAATTGTGACAGTACTGATTACCAGAAGCTGAAAGTTACTTAGAATAATATTGCCAGATACATATATATTTAGTAAAAACCGAAATGATAGAATATCAGCTTATTCGTATCAGATTTATAATATGACATTTGACAATGTTCTTAAATTCAAGTCAATTTTACTCTTTCACAAAATAGTTTATACCGAGGAACCCAATTACTTATTTGAGAGAATACAATTTGGCCGATCTAGGCGTGGAAAAATAATCACACCTGAAATTTTCCAATTTTTAATTACCGGGAGGCAATTTTTCATATCTGCCACATGTCTTTGGAACAATCTACCATCATATATACAATGTATAAGCAACGCAATCAAATTTAAAAAGGAGCTAATCAATCATTTAAATTAATTATTCAAACTAGTTTTAAGTATAGTTATTGTAAACTACATGTTAAATATTAAACATGTTTGTACCCATTTTTTTTAATAACTTTTAAAATATACTGGAACTGGAACCAGGAACATCATTATAACAGCAGGCTAACGTTGAAGATCAGCAGTAGGGCAACTCGTATTGACTTCTTTATAATATCCAGGAACCATACTTATTAACTTATCCGGTCTCGGACAACCCCGGGGGGTCAGGGACCTTACAAAACGAAGGTAACATACTTCGCCAACCAGTTCGATCTTCTGCTCTATTTCTCCAGTTGGCAATACCAAGTGTACGCACGTATTCGTCAACCTGATCCCTCCAGCGGAGTCTTGGTCTTCCTATTTTTCGTCTTCCTTCGAGTTCGGTTTCGAAAAGCCTTCGTGCTGGTTCGTCTTCATCCATTCTACTGACATGGCCTAGCCAGCGCAATCGCGTTATCTTGATCCGCTTAACTATGTCAATGTCAGGATAAAGCTCATACAGCTCATGATTCATGCGTCGCCGATACTCGCCGTTGTGCACTATAGGGCCATACATTTTTCGGAGTATTTTTCTCTCGAATACTCCTACAGATGTTTCGTCTGCTTGCGATAGGACCCAGGATTCTGCGCCATAAAGCAAGACAGGTTGAATGAGAGTCTGGGACAGCTGGACTTTTGTTACTCGAGAGAGGGCTTTATCTCTAAAGTTCTTGCTTAGCCCAAAATAACATCTATTCGCAAGCAAAATTCTCCACTTGATCTCAAGGCTGACGTAGTTGTTTTTGTTTACGGCAGATCCGAGGTAAATAAATTCGTCCACCAACTCGAAATTATAACGGTTTTCAACGTTCACGCTTTGGTCTAATCGCGTGGAGGCCCTGTTGGTTGAAACCATTAATATTGCCTTGTGATCATTTACCGTCAGACCCCCGTTAGGTGCCTCCTTCTCAATTCTCGAAAACACCGCAGTAACTTCTCTAGCTGTGCGTCCAATGATATTGTTACGAATTTCCTTATTCGTCCTTTTTGCGTTGTTTTATTCCCAATAATAAAACAAGGTTCGTTTTAAATTATGATAATTACAACGGTTTAACTTCCTTTTATTTTACTTATATAGTACAACAGTTTACTTTATTTACACCACTTTAATAAATCTTATAGTTTACTGTCAATTCGCGTTGCTCTCTTTACGGGGTTTAATCACAAACTGAACTCTCCACTCCAAAGACCTCCGCTATTTATACCAACTCACCATACTCATATGAAGGTATATCTAGCGAATTCAAGAACCTTCTAGAATCTGGATGTTGTTGTTGTTGCTTATCTTTGTAGAACAATCTCGAATGGTGGAGAGTTTTACTGAGGTGAATTCATGCTACTGGTTTATCGAGCTGGTACGTTGTTACAATGCATACTTTCAGGCGCAGCACTAACCGCCTGTTATTTACATACTGTTAGTAGAGTCATTAACAGTAAGCAAAAGCTTTTACTTATTCGTTACAATATCTATATCATCAGAATACGCGAGCAGCATGTGACTTGGTGCTGATGGTTTTATTCATATTGACTGCAGCTTTTCTCAGAATAATCTCTATTAAGATGTTAAAGAGATCTCACTATAGGGTGTCACCTTGTCTGAGACCTCGTTTAGTTTCGAAAGGTTCGGTAAGATTCTTACCGACTTTCACTGCGGATTTGGTGTTCGTCAAGGTCATCGTGCGAAGGCGTATGGGTTTTGCAGGAATACCAAACTCAGACATTGCCTCGTAGAGTTTCCCCCGTATCGGGCTATCGAAGGCCGCCTTATAATCGACAAATAGAGGATAGGTGCCGACTTGTTTTCGTGGGTCTTCTCCAGGATTTGGCGTAGCGCGAAAATCTGGTCGGTTGTCGATTTTCCAGGCCTAAAGCCCAACTGGTATGGTCCCATCAGGTCAGCGATAATTGGCTTTAGGCTTTCGCACATTATACTTGATAGAACCTTATATGCTATAGATAAAAGGCAGATTCCACGGTAGTTGGCACAGATACTCGGTCACCTTTTCTAAATGTGGGACATAGTACACTGAGACTCCAATCGCCGGGCATGCATTCATCTAACCAAATTTTACTAATGAGCTGATGCATGCACCTTATCAGCTCATCGCCGCCAGCCTTAAACAGCTCCGCCGGTAATCCATCGGCTCCTGCGGCTTTGTTGTTCTTAATCCGGGCAATGGCTGGTCTGACCTCGTCTTCGTCAATCGACGTCGTCGTCCATATTGTGATCGATTGTCCCATCGTCATTGGATATCTCAGGTACTAGTAGCGCGGAGAAATGCTCTCTCCATATTCCCAACATGCTCTGCACATCTGCGACGACATTTCCGTCCTTGTCTTTACAGAAGGGGGCCCTGAACCATGTCCATTAGTTCCGTGTTTAACTTTTTGGTAGAATTTTCGAGCTTCGTTCTTCCTTCTGTATGTCTCAATTTTCTCACTCTCGCGCTTTCTCCACTGCCATTTCTTACGCCTAAAGAGACGGTTTACCTTCTTTCTTTTCTCCCTATACCGCTCACTTGTAGCTCGCGTTGCAATTGACTGAGGCATTACCATATGTGCAGCGTCTTTTCGTCATTTGCAATGCGACACTCTTCATCGTACCACGGTTTATTGCGAAGCGGTTTTTCGAAACCAAGTACGGTTGTTGCGGCAGTTTTCACAGAGTCGGAAATAGGCTTCCACTTCGTCATCGGGAGGGGGTGGGTTCTATGCCAAAGTTGCGAGAGCTTCCTTGAGTAGGCTGTGGCTACCTCTGGTAATTGCAGCTTTCCGATGTCCAGCTTCCTCTGCGTCTGGTTTCGTGCGATTTTCGCTCTACTCAATCCTGTGCGAACCTTTGCCGCTACCAGGTAGTGATCAGAATCGATGTTAGCTCCTCTGATCACTCGTACGCCCATTACCTTGGATTCTTTGATCAGGGGATACTCAAGTAGCCTTGTGGATGTCTTTATGCTGGAATCTTGTACCACTAATGACCATTTTTTTTGCCGCGGCAAAGTCAATCACTCTCATACCGTTGTCGGAACTGTCAGCATGTAGACTGAAATTGCCAATAGTTGGATTAAACACATTCTCCCTTCCTACTTTGGCATTAAAATCTCCTAGTACAATCTTAATGTCATGGCCAGGGCAGCGGTCATACGTTTCCTCTAGGAGCTATGTCTTTGGCATCATCATCTTTCTCTTCTGTCGGAGCATGCACACAAATTAGGGAAATATAAAAATATTTCGCTTTTATGCGGATTGTGGCTATTCGTTCACTCACAGGATTGAACCTAGAGACTAGATGTCGCAGTCTTTTGCCAACTACAAATTCACAACCAAATTCATGTTTCTTTTCATGGTAACTGTAGTATATATCGCAGTTTCTTTTTCTTGTGCAGCCATGTCCTGTCCATCGCATATCCTGGATAGCGTAATGTCAGCCTTATAACTTTCGGGGACATCTGCCAGTTGGATACTTGCATCGGATCTACATAGAGTTCTTACATTCCAAGTGCATATCCGTAAATCGTGGTCCTTATAACGTTGCGGGGGTCGTCAACAAATAGGGATTGTATATGTTTTCTTGTTCGTTTACATATTTGCACTGCCATTATGAACGGTGCCGGGAGGCAAACCCAGCCCACCGTGTTTTTGCATTTTACCTACTGCCCGGATATTTGATTGCAGCCACCCATTAGGGATAAGACGCTGACCAGGATGCGATATGCCGAACCTGGATTTTCTTCTTTTAGTTTCTATCCGCCGTTGGCCCGTATGATTGGCTCATCCTCCTTCTAAGGACAAAAGAATATGCCCGATTGTTTGATGAGATTCAGTGATATCAGTCACCTACTAAACCTGATTTGCCGCTCATTTGTTTCGCCTTCTCACTCTAGCTAGCTAACGGAGGTTTCCGAAAAGCCATTGCCCAGGACATACTGCGTGGATGTAGTGAGCTGCTTGGACTGCCCAATGAAGGAATCATATCTGGCCACTCCCAAGTGAATGGCTATCAGAAACTTTCCACCTCCACGGACAGTCCCATGTCCAACCATAGCTTGTGTATATTCATCAATAATATATTATTCTACTCTAGTCAACGGTTAAAAAAAAAGGTAGATAAGTATAAAGAATATTGTAAAGAGGGCATAGAGTTGGAAACAAATTATAAAAATCGCAATTAGATCTTGAGATAGACTAATTTATTAGAGGAAAATTTCAAGTAACACGAGACGTCATAAAAAAAAAACCGTTTCCCATTACATCCCATGAAGGGATTGGGGAGAGCTTCTCACAACCAGCGAGCTGTGCGCTTTCTAATTTTTCACTCACTGATTGGGACCTACAGTTTTTACACCGATTCCGAACGGTATTTTGAGAAGCTTTTTCATGGCTAAATACTCGATAGTGTCGCCGTCACTATGCGAGGTGACCGCCGCCGAAAGAAATTTTTAAGGTGGTCAGAGCAGTGATCGAACCCAGGATATCATGTACAAGAGGCGCACACACTACCTATTGCACCATCGACGGCCACAAAACGAGACGTCATATTAAGGTGAATATTAACCAGCGTTAATCAGGTTTATTATAAAATCGTACCATGAATCTCCTCCGTTTAAGGTAGGGGGGTCGATAAGTTAGAGTCAATTTTCCGCGTGACTCCCTCCACGCAAAGCAAATAAGAGGAGCTTTTTCTGGATTTATTCGATTCTATCAATATACCCATTGTAAAACGGACTACCACACGCAAAGAGAAAAAAACGTTTATTGCTCGGTTGCCACAACAATATCTACTTTGATTGATTTGTATTAATTTATTAATCGAAACCGTTTATGTAGTTCTCCCAAATAAACTCATATATCGCAAATGTGTATCATGTTGTTGCAAATGTGATCACGTTTGCATTGAACGCGTACAAAATTACATTTGTCGGAAGTTAAAAACCGATTGCGATAACTGAAATTAGCCATTTTCTAATGAGAGCACAGAATACGAAGAACGGAAATTTCTCCCATTCTCTCATTTTGTCGACTGTATACACAGTCCACTCGTTTGACATACACACTCACGCATACACATGTTACCATGCATACATGTTACCATGTTGGCATAATTTATGCCGCTTTGGCACAATATATTTGGTTTTGGCACTTGCGTTTTGAAAAATAATGCCAAATGCCGTTTAGCACAATTTTCTCAACATTTTTCCAATCTTTTTAATTTTAGTGCAGTCTTTTAGCACAATTTTTCGTATTGAAAGTTTTTCCTTTTAATTTAACTGAAAAATCTATTTTTACAGCATATTTATCGGTATATTTTCTTGGTACTCACTAACCTCATTGCGAAAATTTCGTGAACAAAATCAATTACAGCGTTGTTATGCCAAAAAAATTTCGTACTGAAAATTTGATACCGAAAATTTGATACTCCGACTACCTTGGCAAACAAAGTAACTCCACAGGCGTAAAAGCAAAAATTAAATTCATGAAATATCAGAAATAGTTTGACCATTTCAAAAGTGTCCGTATAGAGATAAATGCCAAAATTCTTTATACAATTTTGGCAAAATGCTTTCCTGACATCAGGAGTAAATAAATCGATGTAAAACTTACGTTTTGTACCTAGAGTAAAAATATAAACGATTATTTACAAACTTCAAATTAGTCGTTTTGGACCGTACAGTGCCTTCAATATGTGCCTTTTGTAAAATGGTCTACATCTGATAGAAGTTCTTCTCGAAGTACCAGAAATAAACTCCAAAGAAAATCTCGGGGTTCATTAAGAGAGTACTATCAGACAAAGAACATTTCGAAGTAGAGACGATTTGATCACTCTTCTCTAGGATAAGTAAATCGGATTCCAAAAGGAGTATCCAATATTTGGGAAATTATATTCTAAGATGATTGGAAAAATTTGTTAACAACAATAGATCTCAAATAAAATTCGAAATTATTTTTTTTGAAGGTTTATATAAAAAAATGTGATACTTATTGGAGCTGAAAATCACCCTTAGTTTGGCTTTCGTTGTTGTAGAAATTGTTAAAATATTATAACATAGTGTTTTGAATGAAATTAAGATTCATGGTACAACAAACCATAATAATACTTTTGTTTAAGCTGAATGGTTAACGTATAACAGCTGTTTAAATGCGAGATATTCACTCATTTCTTGGATGGTCTGTAAGAGTTTTGGACACTGTATTACAAAACCGACTAAAACGTCAATTTTAGCATAAAGATTTTGCAAACGGAACAATTTTTGAGGACATTTGGCATAATTTTTTAGTCGGTATCTGGCAACGCTGCTTGTTAATATATCTTGGATGGACAACTGACACGTTGTAGTTTGCTGCGCTTTTAGTTGTTGTTTGAATGCAAGGCGAGACGGACGTGTTAGTAGACAGTGAAATGATAGACAAAAATTCCAACTTTTTTTACAACAAACTTTATGGGTAAAACCAAAATCATAATAGTTGGAAATTTACACAAAAAGGAGCTTATGGAAACCATAAATATAAATTTTAATGTATAAGTAATGTTGTACTGAGTAGAGTAACTACAACTACAACTCGGTTGCTCTAACCGAAAGAACAGTTGGTGGAAAAGTTGTTATGTAAGG
Source organism: Phaonia tiefii (assembly GCA_963931995.1). Classification (NCBI taxonomy): domain Eukaryota; kingdom Metazoa; phylum Arthropoda; class Insecta; order Diptera; family Muscidae; genus Phaonia; species Phaonia tiefii. The sequence goes on along the minus strand of OZ008371.1, from coordinate 94,769,277 downwards.
ATCAGTAAACTCCTTGGAACACATTTTTATGCACCCTACCATAGTCAAAGCCTTATTGACAGTACTATCAATATGTAGATTAAAACGAAGATTATAATCTATCAAAATACCTAAATCCATGACAGAAATTACACTTTCCAAAACATGAGAACCAATAGAGTACTCACGAGCAGTGTAGCCATTTGAAAAATATATTTCCGACCAAAAATTTCCATAAAACCGACCAAAACCCCAAGTAGCCGACCAAAATTGTGAAATAAGTCCTAAATTGTTTTATTATTATTTTGTAACAGGTTGAAGTCCGTGCATTTCATAAAAACAAGAAATAAAATATAATTTGAGGCTATCCCATTGCTCAACTATTCTATTTATTACACCTTCAAGTGATAGCCATCTAGTCCCGCAAATGCCTAATATTTTGTGGGGTTTTACTGCACAATATTCTTGAAATTCTTTAAATTCGTCTATTCGTTTGGGACTGTGCGAAAAAAGACATAAGTTTTACGGCAAAGAGACTCAATACTTGTTGGTAACTTTTTACAAGCATATCTGGCACAAAGATTAAGTGAATTGCAAGTGCATTTTATGTAAAATAAATCCGATTCACGGGTAAGCAACGTTTTTAGCCCACTGATATCTCCAGCCATGTTATTAGCACCATCTGTCGCCAAACCAATTAAATTTTTTAACGGAATACTACGTGAAGCCAAGAAGTTTTTTATTAATTTGCAAATAGTCTCCGCATTAGCCTCAGCAACCTTCAGCATGGCTAGAAACTTGTCTTGAATCCCGAAATTGAGGAACATTTTATTGTTTCGTCCACAATTAAGGAAAACCTCCTTTTTCTTTAAAATAGATATTATACCATCACTTGCCTGGTTTCCAATATAGGTCACTGTTTGAGTTGATTTTGTCCTCCCGCAATGCAGTAATTTTGCTATTGAAGAATCTGGGCAACACTCAATAAGTAAAGCAGGCAGATAGTACATTAATAAGAACGGTAGGTTATGTGTTATGCAAAACATTACTAACGCATATTCCGCATATGTGACTTGTTTTTGTCGCTTTTGTTCCTCCGCATTACAAAATTTGTTGATCTTCAGATTTCTTTTTTGCAGATCATAGTTTTGAATGTGGTATGTTGATTTCTCATGTGCTTTTGGGTGGGTCAAATGACATATCAATGACGTGGAGCAAGCACCGCAATATGCGGACCCATCTTTTTCTTGCAACCAAGTAAATGAGTTCAGCCATTCCAACCGAAACCTTCTTTTCACGTTTACTTGTGTTTCACTACCACCTCTGGAAAATAAGAGTTTAAAAGATTTATAAATAAAAACATTTAAAATTTTACATCAATGTTGTTATCTTCAGTCCTGTTAGAGACATCACTGTTGTTTACTTCAGCCTTCTTAGTTAGCCCTTTTTGTTAAATACCTAAAAAAATAACAGGCACAATATTAGTATTTCCAAATGTAAATAAATTAAGAATGAAGCCTCGTTGTCATATCACACGACCACGTTCTTAATGTTGCAGGACGTTCTTAATGTTGCAGGACATATTTCCCATCAAGTTTACTCACTTGTCCATGTTTTTAATTTTGACAAAATTAAAATTGTTTCTTTTCACAGCAATAGATTAGACAGATATATCACTTTCTTTAAATATTAAGGAACAGTTTTTACGATGAATAGTCCAAATCACGAAACGAAGAAGCATTGCAAAGTACAAAGCTAAGTTTTTTGCGCCGTCAAATACAATTACTTCTTTGGCGGCAAGTGCCAAATCACAATTCAGTGCGTTGGCGCACACGTATGTACCAACCTATGCAAAAATGAATTTTTCAAATGATCGCTAACTAAAATTAATGATGGGTACGTCTAAAACGGACCAAAATCGAATCCATCCGACCAAATTTGGTAGGATTCTACCAAAACGGCAACGCTGCTCACGAGACATTATGGATGTTCTAGAGCAGTGCTAGTCAAAAAGAGAGCATGGTTGTGTTAGTGAGAAGTGAGTGACTGTATTGGGGTAGATGAGCGTAGATGTGTATGTGTAATAATTATCCGCAAAAACAAACATAGATGTGCTTTCATTGAATGCTTGAGAGCAACTGAGTTGAAATGACTGCTCTCACCAGCGTTTATTTACATTTTTTGCTGACACTCGTGTCAATACGTGTGAAAAAGCCGAAGATGTTCGTTCCCCGGGGAAAGTGGCTGACTAGCACTGTTCTAGAGAAAGAAAGTTTTCTACATTTCTTCAAGTTCAAAGACATTCCGTTAAACTAGACAGGTCCGACTATAAAAGAGAGGGGTCACTCAAATTGTTAAATGATAAATTGTTAAATCAGTTTTGAGAATCTAATAACTGAAGGAAGATCATTTCTGTAAAGGACAAATAGCAGTGGCCCTAAATGGCTTCCCTGTGGAACATCGGATGTAACGGAAATAGTTTTAGACAAAACTCCTCTAAATGTTATTCGCTGTATACGATTAGTACCATACCAAGATATCCACATTAGAAGCCGCGGAGAAAATTCTAATATATCCAGTTAAAATAATAGCAAATAATGAACTACAGTATCAAATGCGTTTCTGAAATCAGTATAAAAATATGACATCTGTCTGGCAACGATATGAAAACGCTTTAAATATATGGGATGTTAATTACACCGCATTTGTCATAGTCGACCTGTTCTTGACAAAATCATGTTTTGTATGGCGACTTTTGACTTTTTTTTTGTCGATGTGACGTCTATTACCGCTCTGATAAGAAGGAATAATGTAACTTTCTTTCCACAAAGAGGGGAAATAAACTGAATGAGGGAACAAATTTTGGTTGGGAGCAGCTCTAACTTATCCCTGCATGGGATGTAATGGGTAACCATTTTTTTTATATAATCCTGCAAAGATTTTGTTTTGCTAAGAAAGCTAACTAACACCCAATTTCAAATATCTACCTTCCTTACTCATAATAACAGTTACCTTTGACGGCATAGAAAAACAAGATAGAAAGAACACTGTGCTGTGTGCTGACGACATACGAATAAAAAGGGCTGCTATAAAACAGGAGCAGCTACTGGCGAGACGAATGGAATGACGATTCGCTATTGGCTGTGCAGAGATGTAATCAATTTGAATGAGAAAAAAGTTGATTTAAATTGTAAAAGCAAAAAAAAAACGCTAACGAATGATTGGGCGGTCCATGCGTATAAAGAGAGTAGATGTACAGTTGTTGTATTATATAGACCTCTACCACCTTTTATATCCAACAAATGCATTTTATCATTTGGATGGTGGTGGGTATCTGGCGATGCTAATAACGAATTAAAACGGAACAGAAGCTGTTTCAGTTTCTCTTTATTCAACAAAGGCATTTACACCCTTCATTGTTGGAATGGAAGGGGAACGAAACTCGATTAAAAGAGAACAGTTTAGAAATTGGACAAATCCACTGCGGAAGGATATGGGAAAAGGAACAAAGCCCAAAATTAAATGTAAGTACCGTGTTGAATTTTGATGTCATAATTAAGTTTTTATTAAAAAACAAAAATTTCTTAATATATTTGTTCTCTTCCTGATATTCTTTGGTATTTGGTCCAAGAAATAGTGTCTTCCGAAAATAAAATTCAGATTTTTGCCGAAATTGGCGAAAAATATATGAAATAATAAAACGAATTGTTGCCGCATAGACCCATGGGGCCCACTGGGTCCAATAAATCCGGCTCACCTGGGGACACACAGAAAAATTCAAGTACTCAAATGAAAGTGTTATTGTCACGAACTCTCTGACGCCATTATTTTTTATCTGCGAGTGTATGAACTTGGGTAACCCATTTTGGCATGCAATTTAGTGGTCTAGAGATTCGAAAAACAGGTCTACCAGCATCGCTTTAGTTGAGTACTCAAATTAAAGGGAATGATAACTATATTTCATTGCCTAAATTTTTTTATAGTTTGAAGAAAAATTGTTTTTATAAACGTTGAATTTATTAAAAAAAAATCACACCTTTACATAAAAAGATAGTCCAAAGCTGCAAACCCCTAAGCCAACTGAAGGCTGGCCAAGCTGAAAGCTTTGTAACATAAAACCGGCCGACGCCGGAAAACTGGTGTTGAACCAGGGATATTCAAATAACGATGTACAAGTAGACAGTCAAAATTTCTCTTCACTCAAATGCCAACAAACAAAAACGAGTGAAACCCTAGTACTTCTATACTCTCTCTCTTACTCTCTTCATTGAATATTTCAATACACGAGCAGCTTTTTGATAGTGTTATTGTATATAACTATACAAATTCCAACCATGTTGAAGTAAAATTACATAAACTATGCAAAAAGTATGAAATAAGCAAGATATGACGCGAGAGAGAAATGCGATTGAGTGAACTCCTAGTACTTTTTGGTTCTCTCTTACCAGGGTTGCCAAGTTGCGCACATCTTCTGGTCGTCTATTTGGATATTCATGACACAGCTGATTGACTGAGTAGTAGGAAAATTATAGAATATAAAGTGGATAGGCGAGAGAGTGATAAGCAACCAGAAGTAAAACATGCAGCAAACTAAGTTTAAATAGTGTTTGATTGATACTAATGACAGCTAAATTATGTTTTATGTTGGTTTCATCGAACGAAAACACGCATTCCCTTTTATTTCTGTCCGGTTTATATCCAACCAAATAGTAAAATACAAAAGCATCTCGAACACGATGAAATGGCCTACTATCTCGTCGTCAAAGAGGGATAGAGAGTCTTGTATATGTCTCTATGGTTTAAATCCTCCCAGAGAAGAATATCCCTAAGCCCGGTCGGCCACGCGTAAAGTATTATTACAGAAAAAGAACTATTCCCAAACAGTGAAGCCGGTGTTGACTCCACTCCATGGGAGGAAATCCCGAAGGCCGTCCACGCCCAAACTTTTTAACACAAATAAACCCTGAAAAGCCATTCATATATTTCTACCATAGCGAAATAGACAAGAGTTTCTATCCTTTACGTTGTCTCGATGACGACGATGTAGTAGGCCATTTCATCGAGTTAGAGTTGCTGTTGAATTTTACTCTTTGGTTGGTTATGACACGGACAAAAATAAAAGAAATTTTTTATTTATTTGGATCCGACAGATCTGAACGAATTCAGAAAGATTTCGGAGCTCTGTTTCGGGGGGATTCCTATTTTCTTTTAAGTGATATTTTTCTTGATTAATTACCGTTTGTTTTGACATGTCTTTACGAATTCGGGCCTAATTGATTTTGGTTCTCGACATAAACCGCTATTTTAAAAATGAAGGAGGTTTCAACACATATTTTAGCATAAAACTTTGAAAATCCCCAGCTAAAATACATCCCCGTTATCTATACTACACTGTTTTTTAAAATAGCTCAATAGTTTGGAAATATTCAGAAATTTTTTCAAAAAAAAAAACATTTTTTTATTCAATTGTTTTTTTCTTGTTTTGAAATTAAAAACGTAAATTTTACACTTTTTTGATCTAGAACATAGATAAATTAAGCCATATTTCAATAAAATCGATTGACAAGTTTTGGTTTAGTTCAACATTTTAACCCTTTAACGCCTGACCTCAGCATCCGTTGTCCGGTTTTGATGAAATTTCATATATTTAGGTGCTACAGGTGTTCCGTGACCACCTGCGTTGAGCTGCCAAATTCAACCCGGAATAATTCCTCGCATTAGTTGAAAAAATTACAAATTAAAAATATAATAAAAACTAAAACCGAAATTAAGAAAGTGAAAAAACGTAAAAAATATTTTTTTTCGAGCAGAACTATGGACCCCACGTGGTCCAAAAGGTGGGTCCATTTAGGGATAACTAGAATCAGGCACCTGTGGGCAATCAAATAAAAGTTATATTTCCCACAAATTTAACAGTGTCTTTATTTTTGTGAAGCCACATCTGCGGACCGAGATAACCCAAAATTTACCATATTATAGTGGGTATTGAGAGCCGAAAAACATCAAACCCTTAAAGCATGTTCATGTATAATGCATATCAGCTCATTATGACAAAAAACTTGTTTCCAAACACATTTTTTTGTTTACTCACTGTAATTGTAATTTGTAATATTACAATTAGAAAGGAATGTTCAAATAAATATTCGGATGCAAAACTATTACAATTATATCTAAAAAATTATAAACATCAGCTTTATGTAACGCATTATTCAACAAAATAACCAAATTATTTTAAATACGACCAAACGGCACTTATTTTTTGCAAACACTAAAGATTTGAAAATTTATTCGACATTGCAACCCAAATTAACCTCAATTCATTTCAATTCGATTCAACTCAATTCAATTCAATTCAGTTAAATTCAATTCACTTGAATTCAATTCAATTCAACTCAATCCATTTCAAGTCAATTCAATTCATTTCAATTCAATTCAATTCAATTGAATTGAATTCAATTCCATTCAATCCATTTTAACTTAATTCAATTCAATTGAATTGAATTCAATTCATTTCAATTCAATTCAATTCAATTCAATTCAATTCAATTCAATTCAATTCAATTCAATTCAATTCAATTCAATTCAATTCAATTCAATTCAATTCAATTCAACTCAATTCAATTCAATTCAATTCAATTCAATTCAATTCAATTTAATTCAATTCAATTCAATTCAATTCAATTCAATTCAATTCAATTCAATTCAATTCAGTTCAATTCAATTCAATTCAAGTCAATTCAAACCTTCATTGCGAACGGACGTGCTTTTTTTTAGTTGCGCATATAAATCGTTATTTGTGAGAGTAAAAAGTCGCGATATGTCAACAATGCAAAATACAAGTTGTTCTCAGTGCTTGCAGGTGTTAACCAGTAAGCATATGAAATGCAGTGTGTGCAGTGATTGCTTTCATTTTTCACCTTGCTGCTCCATACAACAAACAACCTACAGCGGTATGAACGCAGAGAAAAAGGCTACGTGGAAATGTAATAAATGTAGAGAGCGTAAAAACTCTGCATACCATGTAGTTGTAGCCGATCCTGGTGCACATAAGCAAAAAAGAAACGAAGATGATGAGGATTATGATGACGTTTTCGACGATAACAACAAAAGGTATAAGGAACATCGTTCAGCAGCAGAACTACCACAACAACAAATACCAAACTCTATGGCAGAATTAAACCAAACGATGAAGACATTGATGCAAAATATGTCAGAAATGACAAAACAACTCGCATCAATTAGCAACACATTACAAAGTCAACAAAATACACTAGCACAAATAAACGAGAATGTCTCCAATCTCAGTAGTCAGGTTATTGAACTACAAAATCAAAACAAAGAAAAAGACAAAAAAATTACTGAAATGGACTCCAAGATAAACAAACTAGAACAAAAATTACTCGAAAAAAGTGTCGAAATAAAGAACGTAACAAGTGAGAGTCTGAGTGCAAATGACGTTGTTAAAAAGATAGCAACAAAGGTTAATGTGAACATAAGAGACAATGATATTGAAAGTGCATTTCGCACAAAACGAAACGGCAAAATATTCGTTGAGTTTAGCTCTCTCCGTGTAAAGAGGGAACTAATGGACAACATAAAAAAACACAAAAAAGGAGGCGCGGATATAAACATAAACGACGATAACGAAAGCATCAACAACAACAACATTTACATCAACGATCAGCTGACCTTCTACAATCGCCGGTTGTTATGGTTGACCAAAACAAAGGAAAAAGAGGTCAATTGGAAATTTGTATGGTTGCGAAATGGTGGTGTATGCGCGAGAAAGGATGAGAATTCTAATTATATCAATATAAATAATGAATCTGATATCGATCTTATTTGTTAACAAGGAAAGAAGTATGAAAAGCGCGAAAAATCTAATAAATATATTAAAAAATAAAACAGAGAAAAGTTAAAAGTTAATAAATCAGACTAAAAATTTAGAAAAGAAATAGACACAGAAAGTGCCACAATCAGAACACAATAAAATAAGAAGTTGTAATATTTAAATAACGAATACTATAAAATAAAGAAAAAAGAATTAGTACATATATTCAATTAGTACATATATTCAAACAAACAAGTGAGTTTCTGAATTATAAGTAAAAGAAAATGTATAATATTGAAACTGAAAAAAGTGAAAATTTTAATGAAATTAAGAAGAAAATAGAGTCAAGTGCGCTATCATTTATATATATGAATATTCGTTCTATTCGAAAGAATTTTGTACAATTCTTAGTCAATATCAAAAATATTCTCAATGAAGTGAAAGTGATAGTTTTGGTAGAAACCAACATTAATGATGGAGAAGAGTCCATGTATAACATAAATGGTTTCAGCTCAGCTTTTTTGAACCGAAAAGACAAAGGTGGCGGCATTGCAGTGTACGTTAAAGAGAATATTGTTATAAATTCCATACAATCCCACATCACATCTTTCGAAACTATGAAAATTGAAATGAAAATTTACAATGAATGTGTCTCACTTTGGGCCATATATCGTCCACCAAGCTATAACGTTAGAACATTTATTGAAGAGCTCGAGAACAATATAAATAGTGTACCCAAACAAGGACCTTTAATAATTATCGGAGACATGAACATAGATATCTCAGTTATTAATATAACCACTATAAAATATTTAAATGTGCTTTCATCGAACGGTCTACAATGTATAATAAAAGAGGTGACACGAGAAGATCTGTCCAAAAATGCATGCACGTGTATTGACCACATGTTTATTAGAACGAGCAAATATACAAAACTTGATAGAGCTGGTGTTATTACAACTAATATCTCAGATCATTTCTCACTATTCGGGAGTATAAAGTGTGCAAGCGGGGATGACAGCCAAACAAGTCTGGGCTCTGAATTACAAGGAGATGAAAAGATGGGAAAAAATGCATTACTAATAAACAGACTGATTCGCCGAGAAAACTGGAACGCAAGTGTAACAGAAAATGATAATACAGACGGCATACTATCTACAATATATAATAAATTTGAGAAAATATACATTAAATCAGCCACCTTTAATAAAACAACCAAAAAAAGAAATCAATACCCATGGCTTACAGAAAATCTTGTAAATTACTGTGACGTTAGAGATAAATTATACAAAAGATGGAAAAAAAACAGTAGAAACAAGAATTTTGAACAAGAATATAAAACATATAATAATAAATTAAATAAAAAACTTAATTATGCCAAAAACACATACAAAATGAGAGAATTTATAAAAAATAGATACAACTTAAGAATAACGTGGGAATTAATAAATGAATGCATAGGCAACAAAAAGGTTAATATTGATGAAACAATAATGAAAAATTTCAAAAATGAAGATTTAAAGACAGTCACGGAGGCTTTCGCAAAAAAGTTTAGTGAAAATGTCAAAAAAATCATTCACGAATGCAACATTCAAACACTACTAACGCAAAGATCTGTAATACAAAACTCAATCTATATTTCAAACGTGGAAGAAGAAGAGGTATACAACATTTTAAAAAAACTAAATGTAAATAAAGGTGCTGGCATCGATGGCATAAGGCCTAAAGATCTCAAAAACAACGCATTTCAATTAACGCCTATAATAACAAACCTTATTAACAGAAGCATGGATGAGGAATTGATTCCAAACCTGCTAAAAACATCGATTATTAGACCAATTTATAAAAATGGTGCCAAGAACAACTATGATAATTATCGACCGATCTCAATATTACCAGTAATTGAAAAAATTCTAGAAGAAGTAATTGTGAAAAGACTGAATAATTTTTTGGTGAAATATAAAGTGATAAGCGAGAACCAATATGGGTTTCAAAAAGGAAAAAGCATTAATCAATTACTAGGTAGCTTCTCAAGTCATATTAATAAATGTCTTGATCAACACTCCCAATGTCTGGCCTTGTTCATCGACTTTAGCAAAGCATTTGACACACTATCACATAAAAAACTTATCGAAGCACTGGAAAGTAAAGGCATTCGGGGCAAATGTTTAAACTGGATAAAAAACTACTTGCAGTGTAGGAAGTACCGAGTGAGGATAGGTAACAACGTCAGTGCAGAAATACAATCGGAGTTCGGAGTTCCTCAAGGATCGAAACTGGGACCTATATTATATATAATCTACGCCAACGACTTGATAGAGATATTAGAAAACTGCAAAATCTTCGCGTACGCAGACGATACCGCAATAATAGTGGATCATAAAGACGTAAATGTGGCTACAGCTTTAATACAGCTACAGCTTTAATGCAGAACCAATTAAATCTGGTAACAAAATGGTGCCATGACAATGGACTTGTCATAAATGCCAATAAAACAAAGGTCATGCATATAAGACCAAGACATATCATAGGCAATGCAATTTCTCTAATATTTCACGATACAGAATGCACTCACAACAAAATCAACTGCAACGCGCAACGTGATAAATGTCATACAAAAATTGAGTTAGTCCAAGTATATAAATATCTCGGGGTGCATGTAGACCAAAACTTTAAATGGAAACCGCATGTCGATCATCTACATAAGAAACTTCAGCAATCTTCATATATGCTTTTCCATCTTAGCAACTGCGCTCCGTTCAATGTACTATTACAAGCCTATTTTTCTCTAGCTGAGACTTACCTCAGACACGGCATAACAGCATATGGCACATCGACATATTGCAATGAACTACAAAAAACACAGAACAGAATTATCCGAATACTTATGAAAAACTACAACTATATGCAAATAAACCACTCTCAGTATTACACTATTGGAAATGGCAATGAAAACAGTATTACCCAATATATTCACGACAACAACCCACCACAACATAATTCGCAACTATGTAACCAAAATCAAATACACAACTACCCTATTAATGCCAACCACACCCCTAACAACCACACAAATGATAATGTACAGAACCTAACAAACCTAAATGAAAACAGCAACAACACGTCCTATCGAAATCGGTATACAAACATTTCCACTGAACTTGTGGACGCTTTCGCCAAAACCAAACGTCTACTAAACATAAAAAGCATTTATAAAACAACAGTGATAAATGAATTTCACACAGACTCCAGTTTTCTACAACAAATCGATCACAACCACAGCACACGGATACGACTTGAAGGAAGATACAAAGTACCATATTTTAGAACAGATTATGGAAAAAATTCAATAGCCGTACAACTGCCAACTATATTAAATGGACTACCGCCAACTATTATTAATATTAGCAATAAGAAAAAACAAAAATCAGTAATCAAGAATATAATTATCGAATCGCAATGAAATTATTTTTGTCAAAATGAATTTAACAAACAAGCCTGTAAATTAACATTGTAACATATTTTTCTCCTGCAGACAAGCCCAGTGGCTTCGCGGGATTCAACATGTACATTTTAATATACCGAAATAAATAAAATATTAATATTTAAAAAAAAAAAAAAAAAAAAAAAAAAAAGTCAAGTCAAGTCAAGTCAAGTCAAGTCAAGTCAAGTCAAGTCAAGTCAAGTCAAGTCAAGTCAAGTCAAGTCAAGTCAAGTCAAGTCAAGTCAAGTCAAGTCAAGTCAAGTCAAGTCAAGTCAAGTCAAGTCAAGTCAAGTCAAGTCAAGTCAAGTCAAGTCAAGTCAATTCAATTCAATTCAAGTCAAGTCAAGTCAAGTCAATTCAATTCAATTCAAGTCAATTCAAGTCAAGTCAAGTCAAGTCAAGTCAAGTCAAGTCCAGTCAAGTCAAATCAAGTCAAGTCAAGTCAAGTCAAGTCAAGTCAAGTCAAGTCAAGTCAAGTCAAGTCAAGTCAAGTCAAGTCAAGTCAATTCAATCCAATTCAACTCAATTCATGTCAATTCAATTCGTTTCAATTCATTTCAGTTCAGTTCAATCCAGTTTAATTCAATTCAGTTTTGCTTTTTTTAATATTAATATTTAATTTATTTCGGTATATTAAAATGTACATGTTGAATCCCGCGAAGCCACTGAAATTGTTTGTAGGAGAAAAAATATGTTACAATGTTAATTTACATGCTTGTTTGTTAAATGCACTTTTAGAAAAATAATTTCATTGCGATTCGATAATTATTTTTTCATTACTGAGTTTAGTTTTTACTTAGTGCTAATATTTAAAATATTTGGTGGTAGTCAATTTAAGATAGTTGGCAGTTGTACGACTATTGAATTTTTTCCATAATCTGTTCTAAAAATGGTAGCTTGTATCTTCTTCAAGTCGTATCCGTGTGCTGTGGGTGTGATCTATTTGTTGTAGAAAACTCGATTCTATGTGAAATTCATTTATCACTGTTGTTTTATAAATGATTTTTATGTTTAGTAGACGCTTGGTTTTGGCGAAAGAGTTCACAAGTTCCGTGGAAATGTTTATATACCGATTTCGATAGGACGGGTTGTTGCTGTTTTCATTTAGGTTTGTTAGGTTGTGTACATTATCATTTGTGTGGTTATTAGGGGTGTGGTTGGTATTAATATTCTGTTGTGATGGGTTGTTGTCCAGAATAGGTTGGGTAATATTGTTTTCATTGCCATTTCCAATAGTGTAATACTGAGAGTGGTTTATTTTCATATTGTTACGAATAAGTAAAAGCTTTTGCTTGCTGTTAATGACTCTACTAACAGTATGTAAATAACAGGCGGTTCGTGCTGCGCCTAAAAGTATGCATTGTAACAACGTCCCAGCTCGCTAAACCAGTAGCATGAATTAACCTCAGTAAAGATAATTCTCCGCCATTCGAGATTGTTCTACAAAGATAGGCAACAACAACAACGTCTAGAAGGTTCTTGAATTCGCTAGATCTACCTTCATTTGAGTATGGTGAGTTGGTATAAATAGCGGAGGTCTTTGGAATGGAGAGTTCAGTTTGTGATTGAACCCCGTAAAGTAAGCAACGCGAATTGATAGTAAAATACAAAACTTGTTAAGTGTTATAAATAAAGTAAACTGTTGTACTATATAAGTGAAATAAAAGGAAGTTAAACCGTTGTAATTATCGTAATTGAAAACGAACCTTGTTTTATTATTGGGAATAAAACAACGCATAAAGGACGAATAAGGAAATTCGTAACATTGGGGTCAGAAGTGAAATTACGTATTAAGGACAACGATGAAGTTTGAAGAACTCAAAGTTGAACAACTAAAGAAGGAGTTGAGTAAATTGGATCAACCGACAGCCGGTAATAAGGTAGAGCTGCAGAGGCGATTAATATATGAATTTAAATGCCGAAACATCGACATTGACACGTATCAGTTCGAGTGCAAAGGCGAAATGGAGGTTTGTGCAAAAGAAGCAACTGGTAATGTAGATGTTTCTACAATGTTTGCTGCCATGATGGCCAAATTGGTTGAAAAATTTGGTGAAAATTATAGAATTATGAACGAGAAATTTGGTGAAAATTGTAGAATTATGAACGAGAATTTTGGTGAAAATTCTAGAATTATGCAGGAAACATCAAACGCCACAAATGACAAGCTACATGAAATTTCAGAAGCTATGAATAACATGGAGATACAGGTTAATGATCAATTCGGAAAGGTCGAACAGAAATTCGGGGAATTTCAGCAGAAGATCGTACAGGTCGAACAGGATGTGGAGGAAAGATTCGCCGAACTGGAATTAAAGATGAATGACCTCCAGTTGCAAGAAGGGCCAGTGCGAGTAATTTCTGACGGGTCTATTAGATTGAAAGCTCCCAGTTTCTATGGCTCTACACCATTCGACGATTTTAAATTCCAATTCGAAATGGTCGCAATTAAGAACTTGTGGAACAGCAACGACAAAGCAGTAGAGCTAATTTTAGCACTGAAAGGCATCGCAGCAGAAGTACTTCAGAGCATTCCTGTCAGTGCCAGAAACAACTACGAGGATATACTGGCTGCGTTACAACGCAAGTATGGTGGCGATCACAAGAAGGATTTATATCGCATGGAACTAAGAGCCCGAGTGCAAAAGCATAACGAATCACTTCAGGACTTCACAACCGAGGTGGAACGTTTGGTGTTGATGACTTATCCTGGTGAGTCCCACCCACTCTTGGATCAATTTAAGATTGAAGCATTCGTCAATGGCATCCGTGATCCTGACATAAAATACGTGACTTGTGCCACACAAAAAGCTACATTCGCCGAAACCGTTTCGTTCGCATTGGCACAGGAGACAGCGAAATTTGTGTCCAAGCCTCAAATACAAACAGTTAGAAAAATTGAAATGGAGACGGAGGCAGGAGATTTGAAGGGTGCCATAAACGATCTTAAAGAAATGACCCAAACCCTCAGCAAGGCGTTATCAGACGGAAGTAAGCCCAGACCAAAGTGCTACAATTGCGACAAACCTGGTCATATTGCACGCAACTGCAGAGAACCACGAAAGCGATCAAGATCGAGCTCACCCCAACGTGGCAATAAACGGGTTAATTTTACTACACAAAATGAAACTCCGTTAAACTAAAACGAGCTATCCCAGAGGGGCATGGACTAGCTCCCACAACCGAGGGCCCCACGATCTACAGCTCAATAATACAACAGAAAAACAACAACCTCACTGTCTACGGAGTGCATATTGACTATGGACACAGCGCGTCACAATCTATCATCAGATCAGATTTGATAAATGGCCCATTACATGGTGTAAGACTCCGCACAGCAACGGGTGAACCAGCAACTGTACATGGTAAAGTTAAATTGAATTTATCCATTGCCAACATGAGCATCGAACACGTGTTTATTGTCGCCGACATTGTAGATGAAGTGATAATTGGCGCAGATTTTATGATTGCCCAAGGCCTCATGTTAGATATGGGGCAGCAAATTTTGACGTGGACTAATGTGGAAATTCCACTCAATGTGGGATACGACAATACAACACAGATTAAAAGACTGATCACTCACAAAGATGTAAAATTGCCACCAAACTCAGAAACCATAGTATGGGCCCGAATGGATGGAGATTGTGAGATCGGCGGTTTATTGGTAGTTGAACCGGCAAGTATAAACAACTATAACATCATCACTGCCAAAGCTCTAGTAAAAACTAATAATGAAGGATACTTGCCTGTACGAGTTCTAAATTTGTCCAACAACGAGGAGGTGATCGGCGACCGCACAGAAATTGCAGAATGTACACCAGCCGAGGCGGTCATCAGCTGTGAAGTTAATTCTGACTGCAGCAAACTATCAGAAAAGGAGCAGAAAGTGCTGGAGTCGCATCTCAGTGAGTGGGTGCGAGAACTAAAGCCTTCTGATAGGAACAAAGCGAAGCAATTACTGTGGAAGCATGCGTCTGCCTTCGCCCTGAAAAAAGAATGCCAAGGTAGAACATCAATGGTAAAGCATGACATCAATACAGGGGAAGCGAGACCAATAAAACAGGCGCCCAGAAATCTTCCACTTGCAAAAAGAGATGAGGTAAAGAAACTGGTAGCTGAAATGCAGAAGGATGGTGTAATCGAACCTTCTTCAAGTCCATGGAGCTGGCCGGTGGTACTAGTTAAGAAGAAAGATGGAAGTACCCGATTTTGTGTGGTTTATAGAAAGCTCAACTACGTCACCAAAAAGGACAGTTATCCACTACCAAGAATTGATGACACATTGGATACGTTGTCAGGAACAAAATGGTTCTCCACGCTGGACTTGCAAAGTGGTTATTGGCAAGTAGAAATCAGCGAGCAAGGCAAGGAGAAAACTGCATTCAGCGTAGGGGATGGTCTGTGGCAGTTTATAATAATGTCACTTGGACTATGTAACGCTCCAGCCACCTTCGAGCGATTAATGGAGTTCGTGTTGAAAGGACTTCATTGGCGAACATGCTTGGTGTACCTAGACGACATCATTGTGGGGAAAACATTCGATGAACACCTGAAGAATCTTAAAGAAGTCCTTCAACGTATAACCGCAGCTGGGTTGAAACTCAGCCCGAAGAAGTGTTCTCTGTTCCAGAAAGAAGTGAAATACTTGGGACATCGAATGACAGCAGACGTCATTTCCACCGATGAAGACAAAATCCTGACAGTGAAGGATTGGCCATGACCGCAGAATCTCCATGAATTACGCAGTTTTCTAGGACTCTGTATGTACTACAGACGGTTTGTGCCGGGTTTCGCCACAGTGGCTGCAAGTCTTCACGAGCTGACAATGAGAAATCGTCCGCACTGTTGGAGCGAAAAACAAGAAGAGTCATTCCACCAACTGAAGCAATATTTATGCACGGCTCCTTTGCTTGCATATCCTGTTGCTGGAGAGAAATTCGTGTTGGATACTGACGCGAGTGGTTACGGAATAGGTGGCGTGCTCTCGCAGGAAATCAATGGCCAAGAAAAAGTTATTGGGTACTACAGCCGAACACTCTCAAAGCCAGAGAAAAATTACTGTGTTACGAGACGAGAGCTACTGGCAGTCATACAGTGTGTCAAACACTACCACAAGTATCTGTACGGCCAAGCCTTTTCAGTTAAGAACCGATCATGCGGCGCTAAGGTGGCTACTGCAATTTAAGAACCCCGAAGGCCAATTTGCTCATTGTATTGAAAGACTGCAGAGCTATGACTTCAGCATTGAGCATAGAAAAGGAGGAAAACACGGTAATGCTGATGCCCTGTCACATCGTCCATGCAAGCTGGAATGCAAACACTGCTCAAAAGCAGAGGTGAAAGAAAACATCATTGACGTACGTCTGCTTCGACTAGAATCCAACGAAGACTGGTCGACAGCACAAAGAAGCGACCCAATACTGGCAAAAATCATTTCTGCAAAAGAAAAAGGTGAAAGACCAACACGCAATGACATCGCCTCAGAGAGCCCCCTGATGAAAGCATACTGGGCCCAGTGGAACAGCCTAAAATTATTGGATGGTTGCCTATACCGGTTATGGGAAAGTGAGGATGGTAAAATAGTCAAAAAGTTAATAGTGGTACCTTCCTCCAAGGAAAAAGAGATAATGACAGAATTCCATAATGGCCCGAGCGGAGGACATCTAGGAATAACCAAGACCATTGAAAAGTTAAAGCAACGGTTCTACTGGATTGGCTGTCAACAAGCGGTAGCCGATTGGATAGCAAATTGCACCCAATGCATGACAGCTAAGGGACCAACACGAAGAAGTCATGGCCACATGCAGCAATACAACACAGGTGCACCCTTTGAGCGTATAGCTATGGATGTGGCTGGTCCATTTCCAGTCAGTAGCTCTGGAAACCAGTACGTCTTAGTGGTTATGGATTACTTCAGTAAATAGCCCAAAGTATACCATGTTCCAAATCAGGAAGCGAAGACTATAATTAAAGTGTTTGTGGATAACTGGATATGCCGTTTTGGTGTCGCCTCGGAGCTCCATTCGGACCAGGGTAGGAATTTTGAATCGACTATCTTCAAAGAAATGTGTGAGTCACACGGTACTCGGAAAACAAGAACAACACCATTGCATCCTCAGTCTGACGGAATCGTTGAAAGATTCAACCGAACTCTTGAAGAATACCTAAGAAAAGTAGTCAGCGCAGATCAAAGAGATTGGGATGAACACATACCGAAGTTCCTTTTGGCATATAGGACGGCCACCCATGACTCCACTTCGCGAACACCCGCTAAAGTAATTTTCGGAAATGAGCTGAAGCTGCCTGGAGATTTGGAGTTCGGTACCATTCCAGCGTCTGACCCTGCGAACAGTGATGTCAATTACCATGATACGGGGGATCTTAATGATCTCCATGAATTTGTGCGCAACAAATTAAAGATGGTCAGTAACAAAATGAGAACCAGATGCAACCGAGCGGCAAATTCAGAAGGATTTCATGAAGGCCAGCTAGTTTTACTGTTCAACCCACAGCGCAGGAAGGGTTTATGTCCAAAACTTCAGACTCACTGGGAAGGCCCTTACAAGGTTGTCAAACGAATAAATGACGTGGTTTATAGAATCCAGAAAAGCCAAAGTCAAAGAGCTAAAATGAAAGTCGTGCATTTGGAAAGGCTAGCCCTGTATGGAAAACGGGGGGTTGAGCCTGCTCGAGACGAACAGGCTTAAGTGGGGTGCAGTGTTACGAATAAGTAAAAGCTTCTGCTTGCTGTTAATGACTCTACTAACAGTATGTAAATAACAGGTGGTTCGTGCTGCGCCTGAAAGTATGAATTGTAACAACGTACCAGCTCGCTAAACCGGTAGCATGAATTCACCTCAGCAAAGATAATTCTCCGCCCTTCGAGATTGTTCTACAAAGATAAGCAACAACAACAATGTCTAGAAGGTTCTTGAATTCGCTAGGTATACCTTAATTTGAGTATGGTGAGTTGGTATAAATAGCGAAGGTCTTTGAAATGGAGAGTTCAGTTTGTGATTAAACCCCGTAAAGTAAGCAACGCGAATTGATAGTAAAATACAAGACTTGTTAAGTGTTATAAATAAAGTAAACTGTTGTACTATATAAGTAAAATAAAAGGAAGTTAAACCGTTGTAATTATCGTAATTTAAAACGAACCTTGTTTTATTATTGGGAATAAAACAACGCATAAAGGAAGAATAAGGAAATTCGTAACAATATAGTTGTAGTTTTCCATAAGTATTCGGATAAATGTTTTGTGTAGTTCATTGCAATACGTCGATGTGCCATATGCTGTTATGCCGTGTCTGAGGTAAGTCTCAGCTAAAGAAAAAGTACGCTGAACGGAGTGCAGTTACTCAGATGGAAAAGCATATATGAAGATTGCTGAAGTTTCTTGTGTAGATGATCGACATGCGGTTTCCATTTAAAGTTTTTTTCAACATGCAACCCGAGATATTTATATATTTGGACTAACTCAATTTTTGTTTGACATTTATCCTGTTGGGCGTTGCAGTTGATTTTGTTATGATTCCATTCTCTATCCTGTAATATTATACAAATTTCACTCCCTATGATGTGTCCTGGTCTTATATACATGACCTTAGTTTTATGACAAGTCCATTGCCATGGCACCATTTTTTTTACCAAATTTAGTTGATTTTGCATTAAAACTGAAGCAACATTTACGTCTTTATGATCCACTATTATTGCAGCATCGTCTGCGTACGCGAAGATTTTGCAGTTTTCTAATATCTCTATCATATCGTTGGCGTAGATTATATGTAATATAGGTCCCAGTTTCAATTCTTGAGGAACTCCGATTATATTTCTGCACTGCCGTTGTTACCTATCTTCACACGGTACTTCCTACGCTGCTAGTAGTTTTTTTATCCAGTTTAAACATTTGCCCCAAATGCCTTTACTTTCCAGTACTTCGATTAGTTTTTTATGTGATAGAGTGTCAAATGCTTTGCTAAACTCGATGAACAAGGCCAGACATTGAGAGTGCTGATCAAGACATTTTTAATATTATTTGAGAAGCTACCAAGTAATTGATTAATGGTTTTGCCTTTTTAAACCCATATTGGTTCTTACTTATCACTTTATATTTCACCAGATAGTTATTCAGTCTTTTCACAATTACTTCTTCTAGAATTTTTTCAATTACTAGTAAAATTGAGATTGGTCGATAATTAGTATAGTTGTTCTTAGCGCCATTTTTATTAATTGGTCTGATAATTGACGTTTTTAGCAGGTCTGGAAAAAATTCTTCATCCCTGCTTTTGTTAATAAGGTTGTTAATATAGTTGTTAATTGCAATGCGTAATTTTTGAGATCTTTAGGCCCTATGCCATCGATGCCAGCACCTTTATTTACATTTAGTTTTTTTTTAAATGTTGTATACTTCTTCTTCCACGTTTGAAATATATATTAAGTTTTGTATTACAGATCTTTGCATTAGTAGTGTTTGGATGTTGCATTCGTGAATGATTTTTTTGACATTTTCACTAAACTTCTTTGCGAAAGCCTCCGTGACTGGCTTTCAATTTTCATTTTTCAAAATTGTCATTATTGTTTCATCAATATTAGGCTTTTTGTTGCCTATGTATTCATTTATTAATTCCCACGTTATTCTTAAGTTTTATCTATTATAAATTCTCTCATTTTGTATATGTTTTTGGAATAATTAAGTTTTTTATTTAATTTATTATTATATGTTTTATATTCTTGTTTCTACTGTTTTTTCCCATGTTTTGTATAATTTATCTCTAACATCACAGTGATTTACAATATTTTCTGTAAGCCATGGGTTTTGATTCCTTTTTTTTAGTACAAGTGGCTGATTTAGCGTATATTTTCTCAAATTTATTGTATATTGTAGATAGTATGCCGTCTGTATTATCATTTTCTGTTACACTTGCACTCCAGTTTTCTCGGCGAATCAGTCTGTTTATTAGAGATGAATTTTTTCCTAGCTTTTCATATCCTTGCATTTCAGAGCACAGACTTGTTTGGCTGTCATCTATGCTTGCACACTTTATACTCCCGAATAGTGGGAAACGATCTGATATATTAGTTGTAATAACACAAGCTCTTTCGAGTTCGGTATATTTGTTCGTTCTAATAAATATCTGGTCAATACAAGTACATGCATTTTTGGACAGATCACTTCTTTTATTATACATTGTATAACGTTCGATGAAAGCACATTTAAATATTTTATAGTGGTTACATTAATAAGTGAGATATCTATGTTCATTTCTCGATAATTATTAAAGGTCCTTGTTTTGGTACACTATTTATATTGTTCTCGTTATGGCTTGGTGGACGATATATGGCCCAAAGTGAGACACATTCATTGTAACTTTTCATTTCAATTTTCATAGTTTCCAAAGATGTGATGTAGGATTGTATGGAATTTATAACTATATTCTCTTTCACGTACACTGCAATGCCACCATATTTGTCTTTTCGGTTCCAAAAAGCTGAGCTGAAACCATTTAAGTTATACATGGACTCTTCTCCATCATTAATGTTGGTTTCTACCAAAACTATCACTCTTACTTAATTGAGAATATTTTTGATATTGACTAAGAATTGTACAAACTTTTTTGGAATAGAACGAATATTCATATAGATAAATGATAGCGCACTTGACTCTATTTTCTTCTTAATTTCATTAAAATTTTCCGTTTTTTAAGTTTCAATATTATACATTTTATTTTAATTATAATTCAGAAACTCACTTTATTGTTCGAATATATGTGTGAATTCTTTTTGCTTTATGTTATAGTATTCAGTTATTTAAATATTACAACTCCTTCTTTTATTGCGTTTTGTTGTGGCACTTTCTGTGTCTCTTTCTTTTCTACATTTTTAATCTGATTTATTAATTAACTTAACTTTAACTAATTTAAATTGTTGATGCTTTCGTTATCGTCGTTTATGTTTATATCCGCGCCTCCTTTTTTGTGTTTTTGATGTTGTCCATTAGTTCTCTCTTTACACGGAGAGAGCTAAACTCAACGAATATTTTGTTGTTTCTTTTTGTGCGAAATGCACTTTCAATATCATTGTCACTTATGTTCACATTAACCTTTGTTGCTATCTTTTTAACAACGTCATTTGCGCTCAGATTCTCACTTGTTACGTTCTTTATTTCGACACTTTTTTCGAGTAATTTTTGTTATAGTTTGTTTATCTTGGAGTCCATTTCAGTAATTTTTTTGACGTGACAACGTCTTAAATTAGGTTGCGGCTGGGAGTCACTTATGAAAAAGTGTAACGCCCGGTAACGTTACGATGAGTCACCGAACACAAGTAAACGCAATGTGTTTACTTGTGTGCCAGAAACGATTTGCTTTGCTGGCTTCTAGTGGCTGTTGGTCTGGTCGGTGGTGTGAGTGTTTTTGTTTTTTGGCACATCATATATATGACGACTGAGCAAGTATGTATGTGCGTATATATGTGCGTGTGTATGAATATTGATTTAGATCAGTCTGCATTGGATAAGGTATTATTTTTTGTTTTTTTTGTTTTTTGGCTTTATGATATGTGTAGTGTATGTTTGTGTGTAGAAATTTTCATATGAATTAGGTAGCCAAAACGAAACAGAGAGCTGCGGTCGGCTTTAAAAACGATATGCGAATATGATGAATTGAAATACTTTTTGGTTAGTAAATTATTTTCTTTTGTTTTTAATAAAAGAAATGTTTATTTTTTATAATAAAAGAAATGTTTATATTTTATAATAAAGGATATGTTTATTGTTTATAATGTCACATTTGATAATGTGTTCATAGAAATCGCACAGGTACCTAGATGGTGTTGAAATTACTTCTATTTTCCTAAACCATAAGTTTCAATAAATGTTAAAACATCGCCCGTGAGTTCTAACACTCATTGGGCAAGTGAGTTCATTGCACTCCTATTGTGCAATTTAATTATATTCATATCAATAAATATTCTACCGAGAAAAAGACGTTGTCACGTAAAATCTTCGCCCGTAAAACCGACTTTACAGGCAACAATTTTTTTTTTTATCTTTTTCTTTGTTTTGATTTTGTAGTTCTATAACCTGAGTACTGAGATTGGAGATATTCTCGTTTATTTGTGCTAGTGTAATTTGTTGACTTTGTAATGTGTTGTTAATCGATGGTAGTTGTTTTGTTATTTCTGACATTTTTTTTGCATCAATGTCTTCATCGTTCGGTTTAATTCTGCCATAGATATTGGTTGTTGTTGTTGTGGTAGTTCTGCTGCTGAACGATGTTCCTTATACCTTTTGTTGTTATCGTCGTAAACTTCATCATAATCCTCATCATCATCGTTTCTTTTTTGCTTATGTGCACCGGGATCAGCTACAATTACATGGTATGAAGAGTTTTTACGCTCTCTATATTTATTACATTTGCATGTGGACTTTTTCTCTGCGTTCATACCGTTGTAGGTTGTTTGTTGCAAGCAAGCTGAAAAATGAAAGCAATCACTGCACACACTGCATTTCATATGCTTGCCGGTTAACACCTGTAAGTACTGAGCACAACTTGTATTTTGCATTGTTTACATATCGCGACTTGTTACTCTCACAGATAACGATTTATATGAGCAACCAAAAAAAAGCACGGCCGTTTGCAACGAAAGTTCAAATTGAATTCAATTCAATTCAATCCATTTCAATTCAATCCAATTCAATTCAATTCAATCCATTTCAATTCAATTCAGTTCAATTCAATTCAATTCAATTCAATTCAATTCAATTCAATTCAATTCAATTCAATTCAATTCAATTCAATTCAATTCAATCCAGTTCAATTCAATTCCATTCCATTCAGTTTAACCTAATTTAATGTAGTTTTATCTATTCTAATTCTATTTCATCTTCATAAGAAAAATATTAACTGATGTATTTTTTTAAGAAATTTTAAATACATTAAAATTTTCAACAATGTTAGGCTCATTTTTTTCGCCCAGTATATACAAGAAGTATAAACGGGTGGATAAAAACTAGAGTGTCCAAAACCGAAACCGGGGAAACCGGTCTTTTTGCTATTAACCATAACCGGATAATCGGAGTTTACTTAATTTGTGTTAATATCCTTAAAGAATTAATATTAAATGATATGATTTTCGAATTTTAGTGAAATTTTGGAATTAAGAAACATGATTTCCATTTTCAAAATGATTTTATGATTTGAATTAGAATTAATTAAAAATTAATTAAGAATTAATTAAGCTTTTTGATATTAAAATTATTTGATAACTATATGTTTTAAACTTAATAAGAAAATCTTAATATGAAAATCTTTTTAAAATTTGAAAATGATTTTCGATTTTACATCAGGTTAAAGCGAATTTGAACAAAACTTTAAATTTTATATTAACATGCATTCGAAATTGGAATGTGATATATATTTTTTAAAATGTGGTGCTTTATTCGACCTTTCGTATTAAATAAGTAGGTCTTTAATATTAAAATGTTCGAGCGTTAGGTCTTTTTTAAATTATTTTATTCTTCAATATTTCGCTACCCATTGGGTAGCATCGGCAGGAAAATAAGTACAACTATTAATTAAAAATTTAATTTTAATTTTTAATTTCATTATTTTTTTCATCAAGTGCGAGGCATCTTCCCATCCACTAATTTAGAAAATAATAATAGTTTAGAAATGATTAGTCTTTTAGATATACTTTCTCTTACGAATTGTGATGAATATTTTACAGAAAATTTAAAAAAAAAGCAGAAAAAAGCAAAAAAGTAAAAAGCAAATAAGTTAGCCGACCCAAATTTTGTACTGAAATGGTTACGTTTTCTTTCGCATTGACTTCTCTCGACTTTTGGTGCCAGTGTTAGGCGACCCCAAAAACAGCTTTTTGTCGCATAGAGAGTGTGCGAAAGCTATCGCTTGAGTTACACGGCCAGGCTATAGTGTTCAAAAAAGACAGCAAAAATATAAAAAAAAGCTAAATAACAAAATTACAAATAAAACGATAAATATACAAATAACAACTGGTAAAAAAATTTCTAATGATACAATTTTTGAACAAATTTGTGGTCAAACCAAACAGAACAATAAAGAAGGTAAAATTTTTACAAAGATTAAACTTCGAATTCGAAAACCATAAGTTTTATGTCAAACCCTGTAATATATAAATACCTCATCGATGGATTGCCATCTGAACGCGATGAGGAGGTCCAGTAAGCGTAAACATCCTGAGAGCGATGCCGGTGGTAGCGTAGCTAATGGTATGGCTCTCCTAGCCGGTAAGGTCAATAGTGAAACCTGAAGCTAAGAACAATCCGAAACTTGAGACGTCAACGGCGAAGGAGTAATGGATGATTACAACTAAGTCGAAGGAACTGACCATAATACTGCAGCGTCTGCCTCATATTAACACCCCTATTCTGTGTATGAGGTAACAATCAAATTGTAACCACAAAATTGTCACCACTGTTTGTATCTGGTACTTTGGCAAAACGGTGACAACGAAAAATTCACCTCGTAACAAATAATTCACCTCACAATAACAGGTTGTCAAAAGCAGTGACAACAAAACAAAAACATATGATTTTCTGCACAAAATAAACGCGGTAAAAAAGAAAAAGTAAGTATTTAATATATTTATGTTTTATTGAATTAAAATTAATCCATTATTATTTAGGGAATTTAAGCGCACCGCAAAGGCACAGCTGGAATGCTATATTGCCTTCCTCAAGGAACACCCAGGCTATGCTAAGCGGAAAGATTACACCTGCGCAACCGCGCCAATTAGAAGATATAATTTACTTTAGCGCCAACTCTCTGATCTACATCGACAAAGGCTTCTGCGCTGAGTTGAAAAAGTTGTTTCCCCCCCGCGGTCGGTCCAACTTCTTGAGATATATACCTTTAAATCTTGAGTATATAATCGTTCGAATCTCCGGTATTTATGATCGGATCTGGCAGAAATGGGTATCAGTGTATAAACATATTTATTTTTACTAACTCATTGGGGAGCTAATTGATAAAACGTTTTTTAACCTCACTTTTCTGCTAAAAATTTAATTTTTTTCAAGACAATCCCTTATTATACTAATTTTTTTGCAGGTTCCGATAATAGACAAGCCCGTAGCCTTTTTTTAAAGGTATAATACTCACCAATATACCTTCAAAGACCAAAGATATTTATGTTCAAAATTTTATAATAACGGGTTTTTCAATAAGACCGCTACAAAAGTTTTTTTAAATAAAACAAAACCGGTTTTAGATACCAATGAAATTCTTTATTCCTGTAAAAGTACGTTCGATGCCATTATGTATGGAACTCGATTTCTTTTGCATGGCCACCACGGGCACGCTTGCAGAAGTCCAGACCCTGAACCCAATTCTCGACAGTTTTCAAGCATAAATCGGCCGATACTGCTGCAATTTCACGTTCGATATTCGTACGAAGTTCATCAATCGTCGCTGGGTTGTTGTCATAGACCATAGACTTGACGTTGCGCCACAGGAAATAATCTAACGGCGTCAAATCGTTCCACCGAGGCGGCCAATCGACTGGGCCATTTCGTGAGATAACACGTTCACCAAACTTGGTTTCCAATAAATTGATTGTGGCATTCGCTGTGTGGCTTGTGGCTCCGTCCTGTTGGAACCACATGTGATCCAAGTCCATATTATCCAATTGGGGCCAACAATATTTTGTAGCGTTGAAAAGCAAGTCATTTCTTATTTATGCTCCATTTCCATAGCACAAAGTAACAAAAGTCCTTCCTCCATTTAATTGTGCCCTCTTGTCGTTTTGGTACAAAATATATTATTAATTTTTCCCGTAAACAGTTTTATTGTTTACTTGCAGAATTTATAAAATGTTTTTGTATCAACTTTCTGGCAAATAAAACAGCTGTCACGCGCTGTTACCTCCTCTTTGCAAGGTAACAGTTTTTGTTACTTTTGTCACCAAAAAATGTGTCACAATACCGATTTGTGACAATTGTAACATTGCTGTCAAATAGTAACCGTGGTGACTTTTGTAACCCTGCCAGAATATGGTTGTAAGGGGCAGCAAACAGTGTCTGTACCCCAGGAGTAGCGTCTGAACACACAAATTGCGTGGGAATTACAGACCTATGCTATTTAAACTGGAAACAAGGCCAATTAATTTGAACATCAATCAAATTTGTGAACCCACAGCGGATAAAAGTAATGAGGAAATCGAAGTTTTGATGAAAATGACAAAACCTCACGAGATGACCATAATTCAGGGGATTTAATTGCGAAAATTGACGAGGATGTAGTGCCTGATGTCTGTACAGCCTCCATGAAAGAAGACGCTACACCTGTAGATCCCCCCAGGACAGAAGAGGAAACCTTATGACAAATCAGATCGATTTCATATTGATAAACAAGTGATACAGCTCATATGTAACGAGAACTTCAGCTTACCCAGGCGCAAATGTACCGTCAGACCACAATCTCCTACTGGCGAATCTATGTACAAAACTTACCATTATCAAGAAGAAGAAGACAAGTACAAAACTTTGTATTGGGAAACTTAGAGAAACGGCTCCAAGGACAGACATAAGACAACACATAAACCAGGAACTCAATAACATTAATAGAGAAGATGTTGAAAATATTTTAAAATCAATAGCGAACAATGCCCAGGGAAACAGCAAAGAACGCCAAAAGAAAGACTGGATGACGCAGGACATACTACAATTAACGGAAGAGCGCCGTAACTATAAAACATAAGCTATGAACTGTACTGGGAGTTAAATAACGAGATTCGAATTGCAATATGCACCGCGAAGACTGAACGCCTACGAACTCAATGTTAGGAGATCGAAAGATTGCAATGACGACTTTAATCTCCACACAACACTAAGAGAAGCCGCAGGGATATATCGTAAAACCAATCAAAAAGTTTTGTATAACAACAAGAATGAAGTTATACTCGCCATTGAGGAAAGGAAGACAATCAGGGAAGAATATATAACGAAAATATTTACAGATGACAGCAGATCAATTTCTGATCCACAGCCACAACCACTTAAGAACCACTCCAATCAGTAAGAGGGAGGTGGAAGCTGCAGTAAAGTGAAATTTTGTCAGTGACTATTATCTGTCCATCGTTAGTTTGGGATTGAAAGTGGGCGTTTTGGCCACGCCACTTCTGGTACCTCCCATACAAATCGACACATTTGGTACAAAATCATGTTTCTTCTAAAACCTTTTTCTGGTAGATGTGATTGGCTTAATTGAAGAAAATGGGCGAAATCGCCACGCACATTCTGGTGCCTCCGATGCAAAAGCCTTGTGATCGTCCGTGTTGGCAATGCGATAAGTCGCGTGAAACACTTCCGATCTTAATGAAATTGGTCATTAGGCTTCATGTCAATGAAAGCTAGTTACCGATTAAGAGAAAGGTGTTTTCGCCACGTCCATTTTGGTACCTCCCATACAAAAGTTGTTCGGCCGGCTGGCAGTTCAGCTAGATAACTCCCGTAAATCTTTGCCGATCACTATGATATTTTGTTAGTGACCATTATTTGTCCAGACTTAGGTTTGGACTAAAAACGGGCGTTTTGGCCACGCCCCTTCTGGCACTTCCCATACAAATCGACACATTTAGTACAAACTCATGTTTCTTCTAAAACTTTTTTCTGGTATATGTGATTAGCTCCAACTCAAACATTGGGTAATAATCTGTAAATATCTACTTAACTGGAGAAAATTGGGGAGGTTGCCACGCCCATTCTGGTACCACCCATATAAAAGCTTGGGGGTCGTCTTAATGAAATTAGGTTATGGGCTTCATGTCATCAAACACGAGTCACCAAGTAAGAGGATGTGATTTTGCCACGCCCATGTTGTGCCATACATAAGTTGTTCGGCAAGATAACTACCGCAAATCCGAACCAGTCTTTATGAAGTTTGGTCCTAGACAAAATTTAGTCAAATGCACACAAAAGTTGGGCGGATGACCAGTTCATCGACACGATAACAATCGATCTTAATGAAATTCGCTACCCGGCAATGTTTTCCTACAAATTAAAGATTAAGTACTGTCCACGCCTATTTTCTTATAACCCATACAAAAGTTTGACGGCCTTCCGGCTGGCCGCCAATGCCACTCTGCTATTGAATATTGTCACATCACATGGATGACTTTGGGTGAGGGTATCTTTAAGTCTGTTCACCCGACTGAAATTACTGGTTTTCCGTATTAAATGATCCTATGGGTATAATGGATTCACGTCGCTAAGTTCTCGCTAAGTCTTCATACTAAACAAGCGAATATATAAGCAAGCGGTCTAACCAAAACACGTCTATTAATATCTTTTGTTGGTCACAACAATTCAGATTGCATCATATATAAAATAAATTAATTTAAGTTATGTATGGACGTAATAGACGCGACGGGGCCTCTTCAGTTTATAAAAACAGCTAGATCAATACATTCCAAATTATTAACACGAATAAGTCTTTCGAGAATGTGAACCCTCTACCTCTTGAACCCTCCATTCACTTGTCAATGTTGTGGATTTTATTGTAGGGATTAGAAACATGTGCGTATGTGGTACATTAGTGTGACTCGTACAGTTAGAATTTTATAAAATGTTTATAGCCTGGTATTCGCACCATGCGTACTGATCAGCTACTTATAGAAAACGTATTAGTTTTTTTCAGCCCGTATTTCCAACACAAATTGTAGTTTATCTTCTACATGGCCATGTTGATGTTTTCGAGAGAAATCATATTGATTTTCTGTCAAATTATTCATCATCTATTATAATAGTCGGTGACTACAAATGCAACTTATTTGATATTTCAAAATCATCAACAGCGCGATCTATGTGTAATAGGTTAGGTATTACAATTGCTCATAATTCCTTGTCTACTCACAATGATGTTGCCCATAACTCTTTTTCTTTGATTGACTATTTACGTTTCTTGTCTCAGGTGCAATGACCATCAATGTCATCACATCATGCATTAATTGACGGTGTTTGAAATATTGTAGTCACTTACGGGGAGAAACATATTGAATATCATGATTATGAAAACATTCATTGCGCTGGCATTTTTAACTATTTGGCAAATTTTGATTTTTATCGTCTTTATTCTTCTGCTGAAGTAGATACTCAACTTTCTTGTTTTGATTCCCTTGTATCTTCTTTATTTTCACTTGTTCCTATGGTGCGACATTCTGTTGTTCCTAGGATTGATAGTTGGCTGAGTACTAGAACTGTTTTGTAATCCAGATCACTGTGGGATATTGCTTATAATGAATATCTCAAAAAACCGACAGACGAGAATTGTCGAATTTTCTACATTTACACGAATAAAGCGAAATATATCTTAAGGAAGGAGAGACGCCTGCATTCCATCAATATGTTGAAGAACATAGACAACACGCAATTGTGGAGGTTTTCACGTTCATATGGCTGCTTAAATGATAACAGTGACATACCTGAGGTTGACGTTGATAGTGGCAACGACTATTTTCTTCACTCCTCATCAACTCATCCAATTCATGATCATGTGTGCATCTCTGCTGATTTGGGTAGTGACTTTACTTTCAAAATGTGAGTTTTTAAGGGCTTTGGGTAGTGTAAAATCAATGGCAGTTAGTGTTGATGACATCCCTATTAAGTTTTTGCGAATTATACTTCCATATATTTCTAGTTATTTGATATATCTCATTAATAACATCGTTATATCATTTGATTTTCCCACAATATGGAATGTTGCTAGTGTATATTATCATAGTTGATATATTGGATTTTCTAAATGATCAGAATTTCCTTAATCAATTTCAACATGGCTTCAGGCATAATTTTAGCACCACTACCCACTTGATGCACCTAACTGACTCTATCAGAGAGATACGCGATGCTAGTAGCTGTGGTATGCGTGTGTGTAGACCATCGTATGCTTATCGCGAATTTAAGGAATAATTTCATGTTTTCAATCACTGACTGTAAACCAATGGCATCTTATCTTACGGGCCGATCGCAAATTTTGGCAACCAGTCTGGTTTGCGTGTGCGGTTCCTCAGGGAAATGTTTGGTCCACTACTGTATTAATGAATGCGTCCTATATTTTATATGCGTATGATATCCATATATTGTTTAAAAGCACATCCTCCATTGCTTTGGGGCCGTTGCTGAACTCTACTCTTACAACTTTAAGTCATCGGCTGAGTGAAAATGATCTTCAGTTGAACCCGAATAAAGAATTGCCTCGCGTCTTTAATTCCACATATTAATTATGGGCTTGAAGTAGTGTCTGGTACAACATCGACTTGTTTCGAAAAATTGAGGAAAGTGTTTAATTTCATTGTTCGATATATTTTTGGATTGAGAAAGTATGACAATTTTTCCAGTTATGTCGTTCGTTTCCTTGGTTTGTCATTTGACTCTTACGTCAAACGTCGAATCATGAAAACTGTTTATGGTATTATTTTATCGGGTAGCCCGCCATTATTACGCCAATAGATTCCATTTTAGTAGCTCTACAAGAAATCCTCAGATTTCAATGCCTCGTATAGCCTCATCGGTAAATGATCGATCATATCTCGTTCGAGTAGCCAGAATTTGGAATGATCTGATATTCGGAATATTTAATGATACCAAATTAATGAGGATTTGTAGCAACAGGGCCGTTTTGTTAAATATTTTACAGTAGTTGGCTGGGAGCATATTTCATTTATTACACAATAATATATTGAAAATTTATTTATTTTGGGTTAGTTACAACTTAAGTCATTTATTATACCTAATGCAGTAATTGCTATTTAACATAGATTAGATAGTAGATAGATGGAGTTCTTGAGAGTTTTTGTTTTATGTATATGGAACATAGATAAATTGGCCTTACTAGCTTTTTATGTTACGAATGGATAATTAAATTGTGGAGGTTCTTTTTAAATCTTGACAATTCCACTTTTGACAGAACTGATTTTTTTATTTGGTAGCATTGAATTGAAAACTCAGCGAATTACACCAGAAAAAAATAAATAAAAGGCATGGTTTCATCAAATGTAGATTATTCCACTTCAAAATGGCATTACCCATTTCAAATATACATTTTTGGAACAAATGTGATTAATCCATATTTTAAAAAAATAAATAAAACATACTTTGATTAATTTGTTTTTAGTTTTAATTATTTAAAGATGAATCTCAGGTTATTTTAATTCAAATTAAGATTTCTGATACCTAATTAGTTTCAGCAAATCAAGGTTAATCCAAAGTGGTTTGAATCAAAACAAGATTATTCTTCTAGAGCACATAACGAAAGTTGATTATTCCAATCAGCCGCGTCAAAACTAGATTATTCCATTTCAAATGTTGGTCTTATTCAAAATATATAAGTGCAAATTTGTTGAATGCTATACAAAGCAATGACTAACCTTGACGTCTTTAATAACACAGTGCAAACACGAGAAAATATAACCAG
The DNA here is from genome assembly GCA_963931995.1 of Phaonia tiefii. Classification (NCBI taxonomy): domain Eukaryota; kingdom Metazoa; phylum Arthropoda; class Insecta; order Diptera; family Muscidae; genus Phaonia; species Phaonia tiefii. The sequence continues at coordinate 94,737,533 of OZ008371.1, read as the reverse complement.
ATACGGACACCACTACGTGACAAAAGATCAAAAAACAAGACCCGGGTCTCCCACTTTTGTCCAAAGTCATGCACTTTTTTGTATGGGCCCCCAAAGATTTGGGGCCTCGGTGTCATTTTTGCAAAAAAGTGATCATTTTGTCAGGCTCATATCGTGCAAACAGTGTTGTGAACATATGTGAACATATAAAATCAAAAAAACTTCATCTTCAATGTCAAAATAGCAAAAACTTTAAAAAATTCTACCTTGCTACCAGTGCTAATTTTGTATCACCAAGGCCGCCAACTCCAGATCGTAGTACAGAATGTACAGGAATGACTAGAGCAAGTGGTGTTACTTATGAAGATCCATTTGATACCGATTATGAGCCCCGACAGGGAAGAGATGGACCACAACTAATAACACAATTGGAAATGGATTTCATTATGTCCATATTGGGACTATCGCAGCGACTTGCCATATTTTTGACAGCGTTTTTAAAGCAAACTCACACATGGTAATGTGAACTCTACGGCGTACCGCAAACGGCAAGCTGAATTTCAGAGCCTCTACACTCTAAATGATGACAATTCGTTCGCTTACTGCAACGATGTAAAAGCTTTGGTGGTAAAAATAGGAATGAACTACATCGCTAGTGAGTGGAGATTATTTATTGATGGTTCTGTTTCAAGCTTGAAAGCAGTGTTGTTGTATGTGTCGAACCGAAAACCTTCCCTTCCTCTAGCAATGGGTATTAACATGAAAGAAAGCTATGATACATTGAAAGATATAATAGAAAAAATCCAATACTACGAAAATAAATGGAAGATTTGCTGTGATTTGAAGGTCATCAACATTTTGCAAGGGATCATCGATAAGGGCGGCTTTCCAAAATCCTTTTGTTTTCTTTGTAATTGGGATTCGCGCTCACCTCTGAATCAATACCAATGTAATTCGTGGAGACCAAGAGGAAGTGTGGAGGAGCAAATGAAACAACATAAACTGAGGAATGCACCTTTAATAGACAATACTCAAGACATCTTGCTGCCACCGCTCCACATAAAATTGGGATTTGTTAAAAGATTTGAAAAGCGTTTTCCCAAAGCGTAGCGATGACAAAATTAAAAAAGGTATTGTAATAAATTTAAAACGAATTTTGTTCATCTCATTGTACTATTTTCACTTTGTTAATGTTTTCCTTTCTGTCTTTATTTGTTGTCTTCATTTAACATGCGTACTTAATTGCCCTGTCATTAGAAAGCTATTCAAGAGCAACTTTGAATCATCGCTTGATGGTAGTCATTCTACGGAATGGAATTACCTTCAGCGTGTATTCATCAGAGTCTTGGGAGGGAATCGAGACGCGGAACCGGAAGCAAGATAATAGGTGAAAGAAATGCTGTATTATTTTGAGAAAATCGGCACATCGATGCCATTAAAGCTGCATTTTCTTCATTTTCATTTTGACGATTTTATCAAACAACTCCCTACCGAATTCGATGAGCCAGGAGAACGGTTTCACCAAACCACAATGCCCATGGAAACACGGTACAAAGGCAAAAATCTCGACGCATTGCTTGCAGAGGTAATATCAATTTTATTGATGCATTGTTTTGCATTCCTTTTTTGATTTCTTTTCTAATTCATTTCAGGTATGTTGGCGGAGTCACAGGATCACCCTGTATGATGTTAATGAAGTATTTGAAGAAGAAAAAGCTGATGATGGAGGGCAGTCTGGAAGTAACGTGCCTGTGGACACCATAAGTTTTGAATCAGAGTCAGATTCGGACGATTTGGATCCACAACTTAAGAAAGTGTGATTTGAAAGTCCAGTGCCATCAACATTATAAACATAATACGAAATTTTTCATTCTATTTTTGTAATAGATAGCTTAGTATATCAATGTTGGAGTAAAGAAAAAACAAATGAAATTAAAATTAACATGAGGTGTCAAGGGACACCCGGTTGGAGCGAAGTTCCTTTCGCTATATATTATGTAGTAGTTAGTTCCAACACGCCTAAGGCGCCCGTTGAAAAATACGATAATTTAAATGGATCTCTAAGAAAATAAACGTTTTGTAAAATGATAAACTTTTTTTAAGAAAAATGTTTTTTATAGAATGTATTTTTTTAAGTATATTTTGTAGATTATGTATTTTATTTTCCCGAAAAGGTCATTTTTTAAATAGAAGTTCTTCTTTTATTAAAAGCTAATGTTTTTTTAAGAAAAGGGACTTTTTGTAAGAAAAAGCCATGAGTATGAATTTTTTATAAAAGAATGTATTTTTCTAACAATTGGGAATTTTTTTAGAATTGGTCCTTTTTTCAAGAATAGGTAAATTTTTAAGGGTAGATACTTATCTCAAGAAAAGTTATTTTGTTTCACAAAAAAGGTACTCTTTAAAGAAAAGGTAGTTTTATAAGAAAAGGCAATTTGTTTTAAGAAAATTTACGTTTTTAAGAAAAGGTAATTTAAAAAGTATACTTTTTTTCTAAGAAAAGGTACTTTTTGTAAGAAAAGGTACTTCTTTAAGATGTTACTTTGTATTTTTTTTTTGAGAAAATTTACTTTTTTTAAGAAAAGACACTGATTTAAGAAACTGTTCTTTTTTTAAACTTTTTTCACTTTTGCTTTTCTAAATTTACTTTTTATTGGGTTCAAAACTACAATATATACTAAATTAGCTGGACCCACCAAACTTCCTTTTGCCTTCAAAGTTTTTGTAATGCCAAAGTGTGAACAAGAATACAGTAGGCAAATAAACCTATAGTTGTCTGGAATATTATGAAGAAGAATGTAAAATAACCGTTTGTTAGAAGAATTTGATTAGATTTCGATCGTGTGCTGATTTGTCTAAAAAGCTTCTCATTGTACTATAATAGCTGTTCCCGTTGCGATACGCTACCCCTGAATTGTAATATTAATGAAACACAATTTTGATATATTTGTTTCAATTTATTCAAGTGCTCTAGTTTTATCATCTGGTGCAAATATATATGGGGTAGTCCAAGGTAAAAAAAATATTTTCCAAGTGACATGTCACCGAATTTGCTGAAATTTGGTGAAAAGTAAGCCTGTACCAAGAAAATCTCAACCTCAAAATTGGAGCTTTTTTTGAGCTTTTTTGTGGGTTTTATAAGCTTTCAAAGGAATCAGTATCGTTTTTTTTATTTTCAAATAACTCGAAAACGGTAAAAGCTAGACTTTTGAAATTTTCCACGCATGTTCACAAGTAATTGGCTTTAAAAAAAAATTTGGAAAAAATTTTTGTCAAATTTTTTTTTGCAAAAAAAAGGTTTTTTTTCCAAAAAATTAGTGTAGCAAAAAAGACCCATCCTTCGATTTTTTTTAAAAAAATATATGTTAAAGCGGCATTTTTTTCAAACATTTTGCGGGGCAACCTCCCAAATTTCAATACAAGAAAAATGCTCTAAATCAGTAGTCGGCAGAAAGAGAGAGTGTGAATGTATTGGTGTTTTGAAACTACCCAGCGGCCAAAAAACCGGACCAAAACCGGGGGAGAAATTAAACTCGCCCAAATATTCGCAAACTGGTTTAAAAACGGGTGCTAAACGGACGAAAAGAGAGAAACATTGTTGTCGTGCGCCAAACAGAGGCACACACGTGCAGGCACACGACACAACAACAAAGTTTTGGCTATTGCATTTTGTTTTATTTTTCGTGTTGTTCTCGCAAACGATATTGCAAAAGTCTCGCAAACGAATCTCTTGCAAGACATCGTAAACGAAACTTTTACTGCCACAAACTGAGCGACTGATGATTCATTTTCCGATCGTTTTCGGATCTGTTTTCGAGAGTTTTACCCGCAAAAGTTTCGCGTAACTCTCGTATGCGATATCGTAGACGAAGTTTTGGTCCGCTGGGTAGTGTACTATTTTTCTTTGTTGAAAGCTACCTACTGAATGAAGTGTTTCTATTTGTTTTACTGTTTGTTGACAGTTTTTGAGAGATATTTGAAAGCACAGGCAGGTAAGCCACTGCATTTATCATCTCATTTCGACTGTGCTTTGTTATTTACTTCAACTGTTATTAAATGCGAAAAAAGTGCGTGCGTTAATTTAATCAGAAATGAGTAACCCGAAGAAGAAACTCTGCTGGAATCCTTTCGGAAAATGCAGTTCTCGTATGTCTGCAGCTTTTGCGTATATTCTACAATTCTAACATAATTTTTTTTATGATTTTGAAGGTACTATTGCATTTAGAAGCCTTTCAGCAAAAAATAAATCAAAATTTTACTTTGTCCCTAAAAACGCAGTAGTATGCGAAAATTGCCGAATTGCCATTAACAAACATGAACCGGGAACTAACACGAATTCAAATTCGAGCTCATCAGACAATGATTCTGAGCCTTTCGATCTATCAGATCGACGTTCTATCAGATCGTTGTTCAAGAAGCAGTTCAAGGTTTTCATTGGAACAATAATCAAGCGACAATTCATCCGATTGTATTTTATTACCGGAATCAGGAAACATCCAAAGTTGACCATATTTCGTACGTTGGCATATCTGATTGCCTTGAGCATGACACTATCGCAGTTTATATGTTTCAACGAAAACTAATAGAATACTTGAAGAAAAACTTCACAACCACTAAATCAATAAAATACTTTTCTGACGGAGCACCACAGCAATATAAAAATAAGAAAAACTTTAAAAATTTGATAAATCATCGTAAAGACTTTTCAATAGCAGCAGAATGGAATTTTTTTTTGCTACTGCGCACGGCAAAGGTGCTTGTGATGGTGTGGGTGACACATTAAAACGGACAGCTAGGCGATACTGCCTACAGAAAGGTATCAAAGACGACATTTTGACGGCGGAAAAGCTTTTCGAGTGGGCAAAGGAGCACGCAAAAAATTATACCGTCTTCTTTTGCTCGAAAAAAGATTATGAGGAGTCTGCAGAGTATTTAAAGTCTCGGTTTGAAACCTGTAAAACAATAAAAGATACGCTTGGTCTCCATCATGTAGCTGCAATTAATGATTCTGAACTGAAAGTTAAAACCACATCAAATAGTTTAGAGTCAAAAGTAGTTAGATTACAATAATATAAATAGTAATAGATTACAATAATAAATAGTAAGTACCAACTACCATTTACAGCATTTTTCATGTATTGAAATTTGGGAGGTTGCCTCACAAAAATGGTTATAACTACCTCATTTTGCACCCTACAGACATGCTGACCCCGCAAAATGTTTGGAAAAAATGCCGCTTTAACATATATTTTTTTAAAAAAAATCGAAGGATTGGTCTTTTTTGCTACACTAATTTTTTGGAAAAAAAACTTTTTTTTGCAAAAAAAAATTTGACAAAAATTTTTTCCAAACCAATTTACTTGTGAACATGCGTGGAAAATTTCAAAAGTCTAGTTTTTACCGTTTTCGAGTTATTTGAAAATAAAAAAACGATACTGATTCCTTTGAAAGCTTATATAACCCACAAAAAAGCACAAAAAAAGCTCCAATTTTGAGGTTGAGATTTTCTTGGTATATATAGGCTTACTTTTCACCAAATTTCAGCAAATTCGGTGACATGTCACTTGGAAAATATTTTTTTTAACCTTGGACTACCCCATATATGTAAGTCTGAAGGTTTACTCACACAACATTTATTGTCCGTGGGAAAAACACGGATTTGTCAAATTTAAGGCACAGACTTCAAGCGACTGCCCATGCAGAAACGGAAACTGAAATCGATGGGCATCTCTGTAGGTATCATTGGAATGCGTGAAATCAGGACATCGGTTTCATTATAATTTCCAGTGATTATAGTAGCCTCTATAAGATTATTCTGCATTTTTTTAAAAGTGCATTATTGGGATAAAGATATTTAGGATGCTCTCGAAACTGACCTCAATGATATTCATATTCATTCGTACCTGTGGTCACTTTTTTAGCTTCATAGTCTAACATTTGTAATAGCCATATTTTCATTGGTTTTCCCCAAAAAGTAATTTGCATCATATCAGTAGTATATGTACCGAACCTCACATTCCTACACTGTATCAAACAATTGTCCGTACACCAGCTAGTTGTGAACATATTTTAATGTATCTCAAAAGATATACCGATTTGATTCAAATATTTTTTTTAAATCGGCCATATATTTTTTGCGATTCATTGAAATATGTTCTCAAGTGCCTGGTGTACGGACAATTGTTTGATATAGTATATATAATAGTCAAATATTGACGTGTGTTGGCGGTGCCTCGTTCCTTTGTGGCAACTTTCTTCCAAATACCCTGTTCGTGTCTGTAGGCCAACTGTAACATACTGTGAAATTTACAGGACGATCAAACTATTATTATGACAACGGTTTACAACGGTTTTTTTTAAAAGGGGCGTGGCACATCCCACTTCCACCCTGGCAGTAATTCATACTGAACAACAACATTTATACCAAATTATATCTCATGAGATATAGCCATTTTAAATTTCAAGTTGTATGGCGGTGCCACTCCCTTTATCCAATCACTACCTAGTATAATTATACTTTATAACTAATAGACGGGTTCATACAGGTATGCGATTTGCAAAAATATCTCAGATTCTCGCTCTCCTAACAAAAAATGAAAGTTTCGGCAAAAAAATAATAACTGTTTAAAAATTTCATAAAAAAGTGAAAAACTCGGAGAGCTCAAGCCATAAACGTACATTTTGAGCCAATTTGAAATTTCCAGAAATTTTACTTTTGATAAATTGTCTGTAAATTGTTGTCGTTAAAAAAAGCTTTTCCTGCAACAATTTTTTTAGGGGTTTTTTGGTATGCCCAATAATCGAATGGTAAACAAAAAAATTTTATGTTTTAATGTCGATAAATAAAAATAAATTGACCAATTTTTTAAAATTTTTCAAGTTTAACTATTTTTTTCCACATTTTAACACCTGTTTATATTAATCATCAATGTTATGTGTTGTAGATAATTTTGTTAAGTTTGAAACAAAAAAAATTAAGTGCCTAGCACTTACCGGTCAATTTTAACAGCTATTTTTGTAAACTTATAAATATTGAAAAAAAATTTAATTTAACAAAATTTCGTGAAAAACAAAGTTTATTAACGATAATTCATTTTTAATCAATACAGATTTAACTTATAATGAAAATGAAAAATATTACACTGATATTAAAAGATTACATGAAATACATTAGCAAGCTACTGAAATTTGTCCATTATTGTTGATTTAATAGTATTTGGAAACTCTTTACGATGTTCTTCAACAACGAGAAAAACTAGTTGTTTTTGTTCCTCGTTCTTTGTAAATTTATCATTATATGTTCCTGCTAGCGCAACTGCTCTTTCAGCAACATCATTTACTACAAAAAGAAGTTGAGCTATTTCTTCTGCTTTTTGGTAACTTTCATCAGTATACCATTCCGATGGATCAAGATCTAAGAAATCTGTTAAGACTGATACGATGATGCTATTATCAAACAATATATCGAAGAATTTTTTAGTATTTTCTGTGATAAAATCATAAATTTGTTGCTGTGGAATAAGTTTTAGATTTATTGTGATTATGTTTTCTATTTGTGCTGAGCCTATCCTTTCTAATGCCTGAATCATCAATCTTTTTGTCTCAACATCAATAGTTCTATCAAAAAACGCCAACCCAATTAGCACTTCATTTAAATACCAAGTATGACGAATTACAGCTTTTAGAACTCTATCTGCAACTTCAATATTATTTTTTTATAAGAAATTAAGTCTTTAATTAATTGCAAATCATTTCTTGGTGCAATTACAGGAATGCTGCATTGAAACCAGTATTTAACGTATATTCTCAGCAGAAATATGACAAAGTCTTGAATATCAGTTAATTCATTTTCTGAAATAAATTAAAACACAGAAATAGTGATTTTAAGTTAAAACATTGAATACTAATGTAAATATAAAAAAATTTACCAGTTAAAGAAAACTGCTTTCGAAACAAATAAATCTTTATGCAATAAATATATTGCTTTTCCCATCCAGCGAGCTCTTGATACAGCACCAGGTTTCCGCACTTGAGCTGCAATCGGTACTCCAAGACAGAGTAGCGATAACTCCAGTAACTCCATATAGTCGTGGCGCGCCGGCTTGATATGAAATTAAAGTTGATTTTTCAAAAATGTTATTATATCGTTTCGAATTTCAGTTTTAAAGTGTTGAGATACTTTGGCGTCCCTCATTCCGTTTTCAAAATTTTCTTTAATTATTTTTGGCCAATGATTATAAAATCTTTGAAACAATGGAATAACGGGATCCGTAGTAACTGTTGGATCACGAATTTTGCTGCCAAATGCATCCACACAAATTTTCAAGGCGATTGGTGAAACAGTCCTCCAGATATTGCGTTTTCAAAAATAGAGTCCAATGGGCGGGGCCCCGTCCTCTTGATATATCAAAATTTCAAATACCCTATTTTCACCACCGACCACACAGCTCCATTCTGTGAAAATTTCAAAAAGATCAAACCAACCGTTTTCGAGGCTATACGGTACTAAAAAATTCAAACAAACACAACATCTGATTTTTGTAATACATATTACTTAAATTAATCATTACCATTGAAAAAAGTCTTTAAAACTCATAATATAATCATTAATACCTTCATTATATATAATATAATAACCTTGAAGATGAAGTGTGTTCACAATTTTTTTTCTTTATAACAAGAGCCACAGCTTTCCCTCAGAGAGTAAATCCTTAAATTCCGAACGGTTTGCAGGATATGAGCCTGACAAAATGATCACTTTTTTGCAAAAATGACACCGAGGCCCAAATGTATGGGGGCCCATAAAAAAAAGTACATGACTTTGGGCAAAACTGGGAGATACGGGTCTTTTTTTTTGGTCTTTTATCACGTAATGGTGTTCGTATATGGTTATATTTCCATGACTTAAAAAATTACACACAGTGATATCTAGAGGCAGTGAGAATTCCAGAGAACTGATATTTATAGATAGACTGTGGAAGTATAGAAATATTAAAATAAATACTTATAAAAAAACTAGCAAACCCGGCAGACTTCGTCCTGCATTTTAGTAGGGGGAAAACAAAAAAAAAGAATAGCCTATGGCAGTCAGTCATAACCTAACATTCTACTGCTGAAAGAATTTTTAAAATAGGATGAGCAGTTTAGACAATTACCCCCTACATACAAACTAACAAACTCACAAACACTTCCTCTTTATAATATTAGTATAGATTTAGATACCATGTCAACAATAGGCGTGTTTTGGTTACACCGCTTGCTTATATATTTGCTTGTTTTATATGAAGCACTTAGCGAAGACTTAGCGAAGACTTAGCGAGAACTTAGCGACGAGAATCATTTTCGCTAAGTTTAAACAAAATTTTTTTGGACATCTTTTACCGTTTTCAATCCTTATTCATATTTTTGAACAAAAAGGACTTATCGCTAAATTGCCGTTTTCTTTGCAACTTAGCAAGCGACAATCGCTTGCTTGTAACCAAAACACAACTAATATAAATGCCCTAAAAATATAGAATTCGGTTTGAGCTAAATCAACTCTAGAAGTCTATGACTATCTAGTTTTTCTATTCAAATAAAAAGTATTTTAGTTTATTATTATTATAAATAATTTAAAATGACAATATTCGAGGGTTCGGTCAATTTTTAAAATTCTTTTTATTTTTCAAAATTTCGCTAGCATCGTCAGGAAAATAAACACTAAACAATTACTAACAAAAAATTATTTCAAATGATAATATTATAATATAACTTATAGTGTAAAAATACTTTATTCAAGAAACCGAAAACCGACATTTTTGAATATCAAGTCGCATAACACTATAAAAGACGAGTAACATAAAAAATAAAAATAAAAATAAAAATAAAAATAAAAATAAAAATAAAAATAAAAATAGCCTGGGAAGCAGTATCACCGGATATAATTCATAATTTAATATCCTCTATGCCTAAAAGATGTGCGTGTGTCATCCAGAAGAAAGGATTCGCAACGAAATATTAATTTCAATATTTTTTTTTAACTTAGAAAGGGGGAGCTTTAATTTTGTTCACTTAGATTTGCGACGTAAAATGTTTTTTGGATTTTAATTTTTTATTTATAAATTTCTGAATTCCTTAAGTTTTTGTTTATCAAGATAATCAATAAATAAATATAAAAGAAATAAATTAATAACTTTAGTTTCTTTAAAAAATTATCATATGAAACAAATTACCTAGGGGTTGCTTATGTTTTGACCAATACCGTATGCATATTGAAACCAAAAAAATAATTTGTTTCTATTATGTTTGGGAGGAAATACGCACATGATTACAAGTAAGCATATGGAGGTTCCAAACATATACATGATTTCTGCAGAATATGTTTGGAAGAATGTATTACAGAGGCCGTTTTTCCAGCGTGTATAGAATCATTATACATAGACGGTAATTAAAGATTTGACTCATAATACCAAGATATGGCTTTTGTACAATAGTTTTAATTCTATTAAGGTTCTTCCCTAATTTTCTAGATATAAACCCCAGTGAAAGTCTCTGTTGGCATTAAGAAATATCGACATAAGAAACACAATTTTGAAGTAGCGACGATTAGATGACTCCGAGTTTCAAAGAAAAATTATCGGAAATTTTAAAAATTCCATACCAATGTGATTGAAATAAATTGTTAAAAGACAATAGAACTCAAACAAAATATAAAATGTGTTGTTATAAAGTTTTATTTAAAAAAATCACCCCTTGTTTGGGGTTCGTTGTTGTAAAAATTCTATAAATATTTGAACTTACTTTTTTGTAGCGAATGAAGAAAGTACATACTATAACAAATTAAACGCATACACCCATGTTCTATCTTACGATTGTAGGTGAAAGTGGAACGCTTTCAAGAGACCATGTTCCAACTTCCGCTTTCACGCAAAATCTCTCTCAAGGGTTTAACTTTCCTATGACTCAGTGGAAGTAAAATGGACACACTTTTTTATAAGTACATTAGAATTATCTTTATTGAAAAATGCATTTGTCGGATGATAATTTAACGTGTTTCCTATTGAGTTACACAATACTTTTAATATTTCTGGGCAATTTTTAACAAAAAACAAAGAATTACAAAAATTTTATTTTTGCCCAGACTTGCGTATTTCTGTTTGTTTGTTCGGTTGCAGTGAAATAAACCATGATTGTCAACAAAAACGCGTTTAAAACACATATGTTCATATTCCAATATAAAATCGATAAAACTATTATTCCACGTAGAATCTACTTTAGAACATGGTGAATCCACCCAAGTGAAATAAAATATGTCAAGTGAATCAAATTCACGGTGTGACATGGTATATGGGTGATAATAATACATTTTTTTAATATTATTATTGTAATAGTGATAGTGATGGGAAGTGATAGTATTTTTCATTTAGATGCTGTCGAGTGAAACAAGAATCTGCTTGTGAAATTTCCCAAACACCCCCAAAATCTTGAAAACCGGGTTTGCATACCTTTGCGCACTTAAATTTATTTTATTTTAATTTTATTATTTTTGCTAAAAAATTAAGTCAGGTATCCCAATTTCTCTGGCGTCAATTATCAAAATATATCCCCAATGTTATTATTACTCTTAACTTCAAATAAATGACGTTTTATTCATCCCACTGTGAAAATTGTCGTTTTCGAAAAATTTCAAAATTTACTAGATTTCCAGTGGTAATTAAAACTAAGTGGCCGTCGGTGGTGCAATGGTAGTGTGCGCGGCTATTGTGCATGAGAACATGGGTTGAGATCCCTGCTCTGGCCACTTTACAAATTTCTTTCGACCACGGTCATCTCGCTTAGTGACGGCGACACTATCGCCTTCAATCAGTGAGTGTAAAACTAGAACGCGCACAGCTCACTGGTTTGTGAGAAGCTCTCCCTAATCGCTGCATGGAATGTAACGGGAAACCATTTATTTTTTTATTATTAAAACTGAACCAGTTCATGAATTGTGATTGGAAGGGTGCCAAAGGTTTCTACATATATTGAATGCACTATCAGAAAATTTAAGAAAATATTGGGATTTTTGAGATTTTTTGGGTTGTTTTTATCAAAAATTTAATAGCTCAAGTTTAACAAATTTCATATTTTTTCCATACATTTTAGCGTTTGTATGGAAGCTGCTACAAGGAGCAGAGATAAAGCTTTGAATCATTTAAAATAAATGTTGGTTATACACAATATTTGAGGTGGGTCTTAAAAATTAATTCTCTATGGACCGTGTTAACCTCTTAGGGTCGGAAAATGAATTTTGGCGTAGAACGGCGTTTTGTACAGCAGCCATGTTTAGATATCGAGATATAAGTAGCTTTGGCATACAGGAAGAGAAGTTACATTTTATTAAAATAATGGGTGTTCGAGTAACATTTGTGCTGTATTGGATACATAGTTTTTGAGTTACTCCACGAAAAGTGTAGTTCTTACCGAAGTTACTGACTTTGAGAGCCGCACCAAAAATGCTCCAATTTATCTGAAACTTTCCAGATTCGCTTTTATCCCCAAAAGAAAAAAAAATTGTGGGTGAGACTTTAATATTTCCAACTTTAAATAAAAAACCATTCTATTTTAAATGCAAATGTCATTTTGTATGGCGCTTACGAGGTTTGCGAAATGGGTTTAATTTTTGTTTTTTCATACAAAGTCGTCAAGATGAGAATACAATCGTGTGGCAAATGTTATTTTCTGCCATAAAAAACAAAAAAGTCAATTTCGAAAAAATGGCACTTACGTGGTTTAAGAAGAAACACGACGATATGTTGTCTGTGAGATCAATATGTAACAGCAAATGAAATACATATGTATGTAGATATATTTGGTGTATGTTTTTTAAATATAATACCAATGACGTGGAAGTACTTATTAATTAAAATCCTTTTAAATTAATTTAAAATATAAAAAAATTAAACTTAAAATATTAAAAAATAATTCTAATCCAATATTACGGAAATAAAAGCAACGAATAATTATTGATTTTTTTATTGATGTTGGAAAAAATGTTTTTTTAGTGATCCTAAATTTATAATTCATTTCAGTGTACAAAATTTAAAAAAATTGATATAACAAAAAAAAAATTCAGAATTCAGAAAATCAAACTGCAAATACTATAATTGTTTTCATTTTGCATTGTAGGTACAGTCGTGTGATTGACCTTACATTTCTGGTACTAGTTAGGCCAAATCTTTTTAAATTTTTTGTCAACAGCTAAAATCGTACTACTAAAATAACAACAACAATAATAAAATTTAATGCAACAGGATTATGAAGGTCCTATTCCATAAAAAGACCAAAAATAATAAAAAAAATTCGGTTCATATCATTAGAACCATGTAACCAAATTTAATTAAAAATTCACTATTTTCTAATTTAATAATAAGAACCATTAATATTTAGTTTATTCATAATATTGTAGACTTTCTAACAGTGGGTTCTGGCCCCGTTTTTAAAAGTATCTTCAAATAAGCGGTTTTTTTTTTGATTAATAAAGTGCACTTAAATAATCCAAAATAATCTCATTCCAGGAGTCCTTAATGACTTGAATTTGTGATTTCTTATCGACGAATTGTCTTCCTTCTAAATTAAGTTTATTTTTGTCACTGAAAACCACAGTACGCCAATCATTAACATGACTCTTACTTGAATGTCCAGCAAATTGTAATTGATTTTCTTTGCGAACATTATTTAACGACGGTGTTTTCTTAAATTTTTTCAATATCAGGTATTTACAGCTTGCAATGGCTCTTTTACTGTCAAAATACTTGCCTGGATACCAGCTTGAAACCTGATGTTTGGTGCTTAACGAGAAGAGTTTAACACAATTCTCAAGATTGTTCTCTTTTCTTTTGGAGTTAAAGCGGTTGGAATCCTTACTTTGTAATTCTTTCCATAGTTTTTGTCCACAGTTCTTGTTTCGTATTTCCATAGTTTTTGTATTCCTTTTTGTCTTTTATTTTTCGAAAAGGACCTTTATAATAATATTGCAGATAACTTTAATGTTGTTGTTCTTACTTTTGTAATCTTAAGAAACTGCCCTTCCGATGGTAGTAAGATTTTAGCTGTCGAGTTATTCTGTATGAAATCATCAAATCGGCAAAGCTGGCATATCTTAGATTTTACTCAAACTAAGTGGAAATGATATTTAGGGTCTCAAAACCGAAAACCCAAGAGGATTTAATTTTTGCACGCGGCACTACCGGTTCACGCAAAATAAAAAAAATAAAAAGTCTTGTTTTTGTGCGTACTGGTTTGAGTTGTTAAAATTTTTCTGCTAGAGATATCTACATGATGAAGGCATCGTTTTAAAGCTGAAGGATTATAGTTTCTATCAAAAGTATAAAAGTTGACTTAATTCATACACCCGAAAAATAACGTGGTATTGAAAATAAGCATATTTCATTGGTTTTTCAATGGACTCCAGTGTCGGCGCTAATGAATATAAAAGCATAATAACTCTCAGATACAAATGAGACACGTCGGAGAAAAATAGAAAATTAAAATTGGCTCAATCTGGCAACTCGTTATGAAAAAAGTCGTTACTTGAAATTTTTAAATTTTCAAAATTTGCATATTTCAGGCTACAATTTGGTCATGTTTGTTAGCAGATACAAACTTGAAAATTACAGAGTACTTACTCCCTACTTTTAACTTTATAACACTTCAAGACCCGTTTAGTTATTTTCACTCCTCTCGGTTTTACAGGGTTTTAAAGAAAAGCCTTTTTGATTATTTTTATGTATTTTTATACTTTCCTCAATTGTTATATACAGAGAAATTAAAATAAAAACAAGTAGTAGTATGAAGTAACAAAGAATAATTATGGACTAAAAAAAATATTTAATAAATTCAGTAGATTTTTTATGTTAAAAAATTTTACAGTGGTGGCAGAAAATAAGCAAATGGTATATTTTTATCATTTAAAGTAGAAAAGTTACAGTTTAAATCTAGGTAATTAAGAATCGTGGAATAAGTTTTATTTTATTTTAATAAAGTACTTGTTCTTTTAATATTGGGAGTTTCAAAGTTATCAGAAGCTGAAAACTTTCGTACTTTTAACTGACTGCGAGAAATCGGAGAGAAACTGTGGTAGTTTCTTGTATTTTTTATTGTGCAAACATCAGTAAATCTTTTTGACAAAAAGTTTTCGATAGCATCAACATCAGAAATGGATACAAAAAAATACAAAAAATCAACGATTTACGAATTGTTTTTTTATGAACTTTTAATGGATCGCAACACTTCTTTCCGAATGCGTGGAAATAATACGTTATATATTTTTTATAATGATATGTGCAAATATTAACAATTGATATAATTTGTAGTCGTTTATTTAATAAAAATTTATCGTTTTCATTTAATACATCTTTTCTTATTAATTCCGATGATCGCGAATACAAAAACTTATGACAGTCTTCTTGTACAAACAAGCCTATCGAGCATTCCATTGTTTTTAATTATATTTTCACTAAGCACAGCACGTTGTGGATCGATTGAAAAATACCAAAAACTAAATGATTCATTCTTCACAAGCAAATAAGCAAATATCGCCGCCTACTTAGTGAAGCTATGTAATTTTTTTAATTTCTCTGTATATAACAATTGAGGAAAGTATAAAAATACATAAAAAAAATCAAAAAGGCTTTTCTTTAAAACCCTGTAAAACCGAGAGGAGTGAAAATAACTAAACGGGTCTTGAAGTGTTATAAAGTTAAAAGTAGGGAGTAAGTACTCTGTAATTTTCAAGTTTGTATCTGCTAACAAACATGAAATTTTGAAAATTTAAAAATTTCAAGTAACGACTTTTTTCATAACGAGTTGACAGATTGAGCCAATTTTAATTTTGTATTTTTCTCCGACGTGTCTCATTTGTATCTGAGAGTTATTATGCTTTTATATTCATTAGCGCCGACACTGGAGTCCATTGAAAAACACAAAAAACCAATGAAATATGCTTATTTTCAATACCACGTTATTTTTCGGGTGTATGAATTAAGTCAATTTTTATACTTTTGATAGAAACTATAATCCTTCAGCTTTAAAACGATGCCTTCATCATGTAGATATCTCTAGCAGAAAAATTTTAACAGCTCAAACCACTACGCACAAAAACAAGACTTTTTATTTTTTTTATTTTGCGTGAACCGGTAGTGCCGTTTGCAAAAATTAAATCCTCTTGCATTTTGGTTCTGGAAACCCTTAGGAACATTTCCACAAAATTTTAAGAAAATCCAAAATGGTCCAGCAACAATTTTTCATTTTTTTCGGTGTTTTCGTATAGAATGACTCTGTCGACAAAATCTTTAAAAAGATGTGACCGACTAAAATCAGAAATTTAAGTGGTAGTGCTCATCTGATCGAGAGTGTATATGCTAGAATAACTGTTTACATTCTCAAGGGCGGGATGAGCACTAATTTTTTTGGAGTGACTATAAATGGCATCCCTTTTTAAAGATAGAAAGAAAGATAATCATATTCTGGCATACGTAAAAAATAATCATACGTAAAATGGATGCATGGTTTTGATCCAGCTATATTGTCATACTTAGAACTAACTAATGTGGATTATATTTTAACGTTTAAAAATGAAATACAAATACCCGATTTTAATATATGTTTATATTTATTTATTATATGAAAAGACTAAAACGGATTCGCGGTATTTGGAAAGAAATATCAATATTTCGATAGCGCATGTTATTTTTCTAGGGTTAATAATGGTAAGACGATGTGAAAGATGCAATTTTGGATGCACAAAAGGACTAGGAGATGACGGAATGCATTACTGAATTAGCTTCAGGTAGGCGGAAATACATAACTTAAATGGTGCTACAACAATGCGCCTACCTTATGCTCTAAATTGTGGGCAGGATTACGTGCCTTTTTCTTTCGTCAAAAATTATCGCATTTAACTGGGAACTCACTATTCTACCGTAAAATCACGGGACGTGTTATTCGAATTTTTCGGGATTAACCCAAAATCTTGTGTGTTAACACAAGTCTCAAATTAGAAAACTGCGGCGTTTTTAAAATTAAGTATGATTTATGTTATTCTAATCTATTTTCCCCCCGTTTTGATGGATATAGCTAACAACTTCCTTGTTGTTTGCGACAATTTCAAGTTTAAAATTTTATTCGAAAGTAAACATATCACTTTACAATTGATTTATGTCAATTGTGACTCGTCCGTATGAAAATTTCGCATCCCTGTACAGACAACTTTAATGCTAGAACTGCCAGCATATTAACATTGCAATATCAGTGTATAAACTGTATATTGTCATCTTAATCCATAATGACGAACTATCAAAAAAACCAAAATCACGTTATTGATGAGAAGAGATGAAGTAGTTAGAACTACACTTCTCTTTAAAATCTTACGCTTAATGCCCCGTACTCAGTTCTTGTGAAACTTTCTTAAGAAATTTTGTCATTTATCTGTAAACGAATAATTTTGTTGCCCGAGAGTTACCACTCTTCTTTGATTTACCTTGCAAATATATCATTTATAATTGCCTGTCGTGTCAGTTTGAGTTGTTCTAATTTTCGAAATTTCACAATTCCGGTCCGAAACAAAAATCAAAGAATTGTTTTCGTACGAAATAACTTTGCAGTCACATCCCTGTATTTGATTTTGCCTACGAAATTTTCGCAAAGACCTGAGTACCAAGCAACTGTAAAGTGAGCGCATCTTTCGGTTCATGAAATTTTTCTTATTTTTATACCCTCACCCATAGCGATGGGGGGGGGGGGGGGGGTATATATCATTTAATACGTAACAAAATTTAACACATACAAGGAGCCATATTAGACCCTTAGTAGCTTTGGACGAAATTCGTTTTAGGACTTTTTAAGATGTTTGAGTCATGTCCGTCTGTCTGGCTGGTCAACACTATAACTACCGTAAATCTTTGCAGATCACAATGAACTTTTTTCAGAAACTATTTTTTACCAATATTGAGTTTGGAATTAAAAATGGGCGTTTTGACCACGCCCCTTCTGGCACCTCCCATACAAATCGACACATTTAGCACAAAATCATATTTCTTTCAAACCTTTCTTCTGGTAGATGTGATTAGCTTCCACTCTCACACCGGTTAATAATCTGTAAATTCCTACTTAACTGGAGGAAATGGGGGAGATTGTCACGCCGATTCTGGTACCTCCCATACAAAACAGGTTGTTTGTCCGAGTTGCCAATACGATAAATCGCGTGAAACACTTCCGACCTTAATGAAATTAAGTAGAAGGCTTCCCGTTACCAAACGCTAATCACCGATTAAAACAACGTGATTGTGGTACCTCCCGTTAAAAAGTTGTTTGGCCGTCTGGGTGTTCGGCACGAGAAGTCCCGCAAAACCGAACCAGTCTTTATGAAAGTTTGCACTAGTCAATATTTAGTCAACTAAAACTCTCCTATAGAAAATGAGCTGTTTTGCCACTCCCATATAAAAGTTGTGCGGATGACAGGTTGATCGACACGATAACTCTCGTAAACTACAACCGATCTTAATAAAATTCGGCACTAGGCAATATTTTGCTAAAAGCTACTCTGTAAGTAATAACTGACTATTGTGCCACGCCCAGTTTCGTACCTCCCATACAAAAGTTGGGCGTATTTCCGGTTTGCCGACTCGATATCTCCAATAAATCATAACCGATCTTAATATAATTATGTGCTGATCAAAATTTTGGCAACAACTTGCCATTCCCATATTTGTACCTCGCATATAAATATTGGAAGGAAAAAAATTCCCCGAAACCACTTAGGATCGTAACTAATTTGGGTATTCAATAATATTTAGCGCAATGTCAATCTGCTTTGAATATGGTCACTTTTGAGTATGGGCGTTTTTTTATTTAACATAACTCCTACGCAATGGATGACTTAGGGTGAGGGAGTGATTACGTCGGTTCACCCGACTGAAACTTATGTACTGGTTTTCTGAAACGTCTTTCTCTGGAAGACTCCCAGTGATATTTCGTCAGCATGCGGTATGACTCAGGATTCTGCGCCATAATGCAAGACAAGTTATATGAGGGTCTGATGCAGTTTCAGCGTTGCTTCTCGAGAGAGGGTCGTTACTCAGAAATGCTTGCTTAGCCCGAAATAACACCTGTTTGCACGTACAATTGTACGTTTGATTTCTAGGCTGACGCTATTGGTTCTGTTTACGGCAGATCCGATGTAAATGAATTCTTCCAGTACCGCGTTTATCAACGTTCATTCTTTCTTCAAAACGGGGGGATGTTCCGTTTAACCAAACCATTATATTTGTATTGTTCTCGTTTACTGCCAAACCCATTTTTGCTGATTCCTTCTCAATTCTAGAAAATACTGCAGTAATTTCTCGCTTACATACGCGAGCAGCATGTGACTTTTGTTGCTCAATGGTTCATTCGATTGACTGCTGCTGTTCTCACGATGGTCTCAATTAAAATGTTGAAGAGATCGCATGATTAGGTGTCGCCGTGCCTGAGGCCTCGCCTTATACTAAATGGTTACCAATCTTTACTGACGATTTCGTGTCGAGCAGTGTCATTCTATAAACCTACTAGCTAAGCAGGAATCCAAGCTCTGGCATAACTTGGTACAGTTTTCCTCGTATCGGACTATCAAAGGCAGCCTTATAATCCCCATTGAGATGGCAAGTATCGATTTGATTTCCATGGGGTTTCGCCAGGATTTGTCGTAATAGGAATATCTGGCCGATAGTTGATTTTTTAGGCCTAAAGCCACATTGATAAGGTACTTGGTATATACTCTCGAGACGACTTTTTTGAAAACATGACATGGTATGCTACGGTTCCAATTGTCGGGCATTCATTCGCCTAGCCAGGTTCTTCATATGAATTGATGCCTGCAGCTGTCCAACTCGCATCAGGCAACCTTAAACGGCTCAGCCTGCAGACCATCAGCGGTTTTATTGTTCTTATAAGCCGGGAAATTGCAGTTCTAACTTCTCTTTGGCTGCTTGGGCAGTCGAATCCATCAACCTGTATGTGCTCAACACTCCATCTGTAATAAAGTCTCGAAGAAAAAGTAAGGCAGAGAAGTGATGTCTCCATCTTCCCAACATACTCTGCACTTCTGCGTCTAGACTGCCCTGCTAATCTCTACAAAAGGGATGCCTTGATCCATGGCCGTTAGTTTGAGTTTACACTATTCGGTACAGTCTACGGGCCTCATTTGGCCTTCTGTAAGATTCCGAAAGATTTAGAGCAAGAATTCTTTTCTCAATCATGTGCTTGTTTCCCGGGCAATGGTAGCATATTTTGTTTTTCTTCCGATGAGCAGTAGGATTGGCTATGCATAGGGGCCAACGGTGGATAGAAACCAAAAGAAGAAAATCCAGGTCCGACATATTGCATCTTGGTCAACGACTGATCCATAATAGGCGCCTGCAATCAAATGTGCTGGCAGTAGAAAAACTCGGTGGACTGGGTTTACCTACGAGCTCCGCAAACGTTAGAAGGACCACGACTTACGGATATGCACTTGAAATATAATAACTGTATATAGATCCGGTGCAAGTATCCAATTGGCAGATATTACCGCTATCCAGGAAATGCGATGGACAGGACATGGCTGCACAAGAAAAAGAAACTGCGTCATATACTACAGTTTCCATGAGAAAAAACATGAATTTGGTTCAATCCTGTGAGTGAACGTATAACCACAATCCGCATAAAAGCGAAATATTTTTATATTTCCCTAATTTGTGTGCATGCGCCGACTGAAGAGAAAGATGATGATGCCAAAGACATATTCTATGACCTCCTACAGGAAACGTATGACCGGTGCCCTGGCCATGACATTAAGATTGTACTAGGAGATTTTAATGCCAAAGTAGGAAGGGAGAATGTGTTTCATCCAACTATTGGCAATTTCAGCCTACTTGCGGACAGACGGTATGAGACTGATTGACTTTGCCGCGGCAAAAAACATGGTCATTAGTGGTACGAGATTCCAGCATAAAGACATCCACAAGGCTACTTGTGTATCCCCTGATCAAAGAACGAAGAATCAAATTGATCACGTGGTAATTGATGGAAGGCACTCACCCAGTGTAAAGGACGTACGAGCGATCAGAGGAGCTTACATAGACTCTGATCACTACCTGCTAGCAGCAAAGGTTCGCACAAGATTAAGTAGCGCGAAAATCGTCCGAAACCTGACGCAGTGTAAGCTGGCCACAGCTTACTCAAGGAGGCTCTCACAACTTTAGGCACTGGTATTTCTGAGCTTGGTATTTCTGCAAACTCATTCGAATTGTTTTAATTTTTTTGTTGTTCCAGCCGAAGTTCTGAATTCATTACATTTTTAAATAACAATATTTTCCACATCAACAAATGAAGCGTTAAGACCATTTTTAATGTCATTTAACAAAATGACAATTGCAATTAGATTTTAAAATGCGACTGTTTGTATTTTTAAGGTTTTGAAACACAGAATTGTGAACCCCGTAATTTATATTACTATAAAAAGTAATTTGTTCGACTTTATTTTATTATTTTCGATAGCAATTCTGATTAAATTACCAAATAAGTGTTTTGATTCTTCATCAGGATCTTCATAAAAATCTAAAATTTGGGTTTTGTATCCAAGTTGCTGTGTCAAAGTATTAGACAGCATAGGGAAATGTTTTGACGTTACCAATATTGGATGCATCATTACTGATAGAAAAATACAAGCATTTCTGTAATGCTTTACCTACTTTTCTTGCGAATATGGGCCAAATGCATTTGTTGTTATGACCGAGAATTTTGTTCGGCAACAAGTTATTTTGTTGGCAATTTTACTGTACAACAATTTTTTTTTTTTTTTTATTTGTACTATCATTATTACAATTTTAAAATTCGTTTTTAGATTTACATAGTTTGAGATTTTACTAAAAGTATTGCAACAATTATTATCTTATTTTGTTAGGGTATAAGTCATTAAAGAAATTTGTCACTATTATAACTAAAACAGTGCAATACGTTATGAAGCACGCATAATAGTTCTGAAGGACAACTTGGCTTTCTACTTGATTTTGTGTTGGAACTGTGAAATTGCATATACTTCGGGCCATATTTTGCGACAATGCCATTTTTATGTGTCTTTTGATTTCATGTGTTTGTTTAATGCAGAACTTCCTTTATATTTGATTAAAACATCGGAGAGGCACAATTTACACCATTCAGTATGTTCAGCCTTTTTATACCCTCACCCATAGAATGTGGGTATATATCATTTAATACGGAAAAAAATGTAACGCATAGAAGGAGCCATATTAGATCCTCAGAATCTTTGGACGAAATTAGTTTTGCGACTTTTAAAATAATTGAGCCATGTCCGTCTGTCTGTCTGGCTGGTTAACACGATAACTGCCGCAAATCTTTATCAATCACCGCGAATTTTGTCAGTGACTATTATTTGTCCATGGTTAGTTTGGGATTGAAAATGGGCGAAGTCGCCACGCCCATTCTGGTACCTCCCATGCAAACGCTTGGTGGTCGTCCGTGTTGTCAATGGGAGAAGTCGCGTGAAGCACTTCCGATCTTAATGAAATTGGGTATTAAGCTTCATGCCAATAAACGCCAGTCACCGGTTAAGACAAAGGTGGTTTCGCCAGGCCCATTTTGGTACCTGCCATACAAAAGTTGTTCGGCCAGATAACTCCCGTAAATCTTTTCCGATCATATTGATATTTTGTTAGTGATAAATATTTATCCCAACTTAGGTTGGACTTCAAAATTGGCGTTTTGGCCATGCCCCTTCTGGTACCTCCCTTACAAATCGACAAGATCATGTTTCTTCTAAAATCTTTTTCTGGTAGATGTGATTAGCTTCAACTTAAACATTGGTTAAAAATCTGTAAATGTCTACTTAACTGGTAAAAATTGTCGAGGTTGCCACCCCCATTGTGGTACCTCCCATACAAAAGATTGGTGGTCGTCCGGGTTGTAAATGCGATAAGTCGCGTGAAACACTTCCGGTCTTAATGAAATTAGGCTTCGTGCCATCAAAAGCCAGTCACTGTCCTATCAAGATAAGTTGTGCGGCCTGCTGATTGTTCGGCAAGATAACACCCGCAAAACCGAACCAATCTTTATGAAGTTGTGTACTAGACAAAATTTACTCAAATGCACACAAAAGTTGAGCGGATGACCGGGTGATCGACACGATAACTCTCGTAGGCTACAATCGATCTTAATGCAATTCAATACTCGACAATGTTTTCCTAAAAATTAGAGATTAACTACTGTCCACGCCCATTTTCGTACCTCCAATACAAAAGTTGAGCGGCTTTTCGGTTGGCCGACTCGATATCTGTTTTATACCACAACCGAACTTAACAAAATTTGGTACTGATCAATATTTCGTACAATACTGTATAAAAACAGATGAACGACTTCGCCATGCCCATTTTTGTACATCCCATATAAATATTGGGCGAACAATTGGCTGGTAGTAATGATAAGTCTCCATAAGCACTTACACACAGGGAAAGATTAGTTGGAAATCAATTCAGGCATTGGAAATTCCATGATAAAGTCTATTTTTTGATTAGAATTCATAATTGTCAAACATCAGAATTATTTGTCGATGTTATTGATAGATTACAAAAGATCTTACTAAATACAAGTTGCTACTACCGAACTTTAGTTGTATTAACCAATTTGAGTATTTCTAATATATCATTGTGCGACAAATGATGCTAAGATGCTTGAGGCAAACAATTTCATTCGTTTCATGTGTGATGATTGTGTACAATACATTCATAATGTGGATCTGGTTTTAAAGGAAATTCAAGATGGTGTATACAAAAATAAACAAAACTTGGCTGATTACAAAGACGAATTTGAAATGTCATTAAAACAAAAATGAATATGAAATAAAGCAGCTGATAGAAGCAATAGAAAAGAGATACGAAGAGAGGCTTAAAAAAATTGATTCGGCACAAAAAACATGCGAACATAACGTAATGGAAGTCAAAAAGCTGTGCAGTGTCGTAAACAAATATGAAGAAAAAAACAAAGAGATTGTCAAAGTAATAGAAGAAAACAACAACAAAGTGTGTAACGAAATTAAAAAACAATACAAGAATCTAATGTCAAACAAACAAATAGACTATCATTCGCAGATGCATTAAAGAATGGACCAGTGTTGCCAGAGGTTAAAAAAAAATGCCGTTGATTATCAAACCAAAGGAGAAGCAAAAAGTAGATAAAACTTCAAAATATTAAACGTGGAAAAAAGAAATAATGGAATGGTAGTGATACAAAGTGAAAATGATGAAGAACGAGAAAAGATTAGGAACGCCATACAAAATGAAATGGGCGATAATTACGAAATAAAAGTTCCAAAACAAGGTGATACTCACATTGTCATAACGGACATGACTTTTAAATTTAGCGGAAATGAAATAATTGAAAAATTAAAGAAACAGAATGAAATATTGATTGATAGTGAAATGGAGATAATCAGACAATATGAATACAAGAAATATAATAAAACTATTTATAATGCGAAATTGAAAATTGATTCGGAAACATATACAAAAATATTATCAGCAAAGAAAATTAACATCGGTTGGGAAAAATGCAGAGTGTTTGATGGCACAGAAGTAATGCAGTGTTTTAAATGCCATGGATTTAATCATAAATCGTCGGAATGCTAGAACGAGGACACATGTTCTAAATACCATGGAAACCACAAAAATAGAGACTGCGACAAGGAAGTTATTGTGAAATATATTAACTGTGTGAGAACGAATAAAAAATTAAACATGGGTCTTGATGAAAATCATATAACATTTGACAAACAATGCCCGGTATATCTTAATAAATTAAACATAAAAAAGAGAAGGATAGGAATAACAGCCTAACAACCAAAGAAGATACACGGAATATACACAAACATTCAAGGACTGATAAGTAACTACAACCAAATAGAAATTATTTCGGACTATGATAAACCTGATTTTATAATACTTACGGAAACACATCTAACGGAAGAGACAGAAGATAAAGAAACGCATTTAAAAAATTACGAGCATTATGTAACAACTTCAAATTCGATGAGAACTGGAGGTATTAGTGTCTACATGAAGAACATGTGGGTTGTAAAAAAAAAAATAATTGAAAGAAAATGTGACTATAAATACTGGATAAGTGCATATAAAGCGAATCTTGGAATTATAAATATAATAATAGTGGCGATCTACAGATCCCCAAGTAGTTCCGAAACAGAGCTTATCGAAATAAAATAATAGATGAGATAAATGAAGAAAACTGTGATATAATTATAGCGGGCGATTTCAACATAGACTGGAAGAAAGAAAATATCTATAAAAAACGAATAGAAGGAGTATTAAATGATAACGGATTGAAACAAATAATGACAGAATATACGAGGATAACATCACGGTCAAAAACTATAATAGACTACATCATAACAAATAACGGTAATATATCGGCGAGAACTAACACAAAAAATAAAATCGCAGATCACGAAACAATTGACATTATAATTGAAAACAAGGACGTACAGAAGCAAGAAGTACAGAAATTAGTTCAACTGCTTAAATACAATAAAAATGGTTTTAACAGTGAAGTAAATAATTTGTTATTATGATTAAATAGTGACTGCGACCTAAATTGTCATGTGGAATATTTTGACTTATGTCTCGAAAACACTGTTAAAAAGTTTACAAAATATACCGAAGTACAAGAGGTAAAAAAAATGGTACAACCAAATGGTTTAATTCTGAACTACAAATAAGTAAAAACGAGAAAATTAATAAATATCAAAAAGCAATAATAGAGGGTACCGAAACGGCATGGAATGACTATAAAATAACGAGAAATAAATATAACGTACAAGTTGAAAACACAAAAAACTATTACATTAACAATAGAATAAACAGCGCCAAAGACCAAAAACAAATGCGGAGAGAAATAAAAAACGAAGTCCTTAAAAAATCCCAGTCTGTGATAAAAAAGGTGATATTTAACCAAATAGAATATAAGAAAAATTATGAAATAGCAAACCAGTTCAATAAGTACTTTGTTGATAGTATAAAGACAATTAGAGAATCTATAGAAAATGTGCAATATGTGAACCAACTAACTGTGACAAACTCCAAATTTATATTTCGTGCAATATCATTAGAACAACTAAGAATTATATGTAAAGGCCTTAAAGGCAAACCTGATTATAACAAAATATCCACTAAAATGCTATTGAACAATTGGAATGTTTTAGGAAAACATTTACTCCATATGGTAAACATGTCACTACAATCAGGTATCTTCCCAGAAAACTGGAAGGAGTCAATGGTAACACCAATTGAAAAAGTTATGAACACTAACAAATGTGAAGAATATCGCCCAATAAACACTTTAAAAACCTGTGAAAAAATATTGGAAAAAGTCGTCAAAGAGCAGTTAGAAGAATATTTGGAAGCACATAACATACTATCAAGATATCAATCAGGATTCCGAAAAAAATTTTCATGTGAAACAGCTGTGAACTACGTTATTAATAGATGGAAAAAATCAGAAAAAAAATAATAAAATAGTGGCTATATTTTTGGATTTTAAACGGGCGTTTGAAACAATAGACCGAAATATTATGTTACAAAAACTGTATATGCATGGTATTCAAGATACCGAATTAAAATGGTTTGAATCGTATCTAACCGGCAGAAAACAACTAACTCGGGTGAACAATGTGATGTCAAGTAAGATAAAAAACGATTTTGGAGTACCCCAGGGCTCAATCCTAGGGGCTCTACTATTTATAATATATATTAATGATATGCCAAATGTACTGGAAAAAAGTGAGATAGTACTCTACGCAGACGACACCTTGATTTTTACGGAAGGGGAGTCGGATCAACACTGTCACGAGACACTTATGCGAGACTTGGAAAACATTAATAAGTGGCTAAAGATGAACAAACTAAAACTGAACGAAAGCAAAACAAAAATTATGGAAATCAACACAAATAGCGAATCGGTATATAAAATAAATAACGTTACAATCGAAAGGGTAAAACAAATAAAATATTTAGGATTTATAATCGATGAACATTTTGAATTTTAAAGAACATATAGAATACATATGTTAAAAAAATTGGTAAAAAAATCGGATTTTTTAAACGCGTTCGGAAAAAAATATCGATCATAAAAGCGATAAACGTATATAACACAATTATAAAGCCTCACTTTGAGTTCGGATCCACGATAATATACACCTGCTGCACAAAAACACAGATATCAAGGCTTCAAAAACTGCAAAACAAAGCAATGCGTTCTATTCTTAAATGTAACAGATACACATCTATACAATATATGCTCGACTCGCTAAAATGGCTCAACATCACACAGAGACTTGAATTTAATACTTTAAACTACATTCAGAAAATGAAAATCGGGAGCGCTCCAGAATATTTAATCGAGCAATTGAAGGCGAAGTACAGCCGTACCACCTAAGAAATGCGGAGAATTTTAGATTACAAAGGACAACAACAACTAAGATGTAACGATCACTGTTTCATAAAGGATTAAAACTATACAACATGTTACCAGATAATATTAAAAGCGAAAGAAATATGAATATTTTTAAAAGAAACTGTGTATATTTTATAAAAAATTGTAGAACAGATAACCTAGAATTATGATGAAATTTTTTTGTATGAATATAAAGTATTTTAAATACTAATAAACAAACTTAAAAAAAAAAAAAAAAAAAAAACCCCATTCATCTGAAATGGAAGATACAACTAAATAAAAAGTAAAATATTAGAATTCGTGTTCAAATATTAGTCTTTTGTCGGGAGAAAATGGTACCCTACCCGCGACTCTTCTTGAAGACTCTTTATGAGTCGCTATTCTGGTCAGTTTCGAGTCATCATGTGATCATTTGTGAGTCGTTTTTGGGTAATTTGTTAGTCTTTTTTGTAATCATTTTCGAGTCATTTCTCAGTCGACTTTGTACTCATATTCGAGTCTTATTTGGGTCGTTTGTTAGTCGTTTTTATAATCATGTACGACTCAGTTTTGAGACGTATTTTTATCCTTTGCGGTTCAAAAATTTAATATTTAATCAATGTAAATTATTATAATAACTTTATTTAAAAGAATTTTTAACAAATCCATTATGAAAAACTATATTTTAAAGAAACAACTGAAATTTATAATAAGTGAATTGATGATTTTTATTTAACGAGCACCCTGACAATCAATTGTGCGTTTAATCGGGCGTCTCCTGTATTTCTGATTGTTGTATATATAGTTATTGTATTTGCAGGCGCCCAACTATTCAATCAACTATTGGACTCTTGCTTCAATAACAAATTGACTTTCTCCTAATAGTACCCGAAAGTTGTCCCGCTATAACATAACGAGCACTTTACCACCAGACGCTCTAAACAGCATATTTGAAACACCCGCATGATTTATTTCTGATTGTTGTATATTTTGTTAGTGTATGTTCAATAGGGTTATGACTTTTTCAATTTTTTACCAAATATCAAATTTTACATGCCCTAGCCAAAAAGACGATAAAAAAGTTCCCGCACCAAACGAGTTGAAATTTGGTCTATATTTTTTTTAGTTTAAACAAATTAAGCCAAAAAAATTATTTAAATATACGTCTGAGCTAAATAATGTTGGTACATGTCGTCAGTGAAATTTGATGGCGGTTCTTTTCTTAGAACATATTAACCCTCTATCTCGACAAAATGGTTTAAAAAGTAAAATTGTAAAGTAACATATAATTTTTAAAAATTTTAACAAATACTGTAAAAAAAATTCTAAAAACATAGTGTTAATCGTTGTAGGAGATTTTAACCATATAAACCCATGTCTTAGTAGTTTTCTTTGCAGTCGTCTTAATTTTTGTTCGTAAGTGTTTACAAGATCTTCGATATATAATTCAGTCATCAAAAGGGTTACGATTATTGTGAAATGTTGGACCAAAAAAATAAATGGTTTTTATACTACTACTATATATTTTTTAAATGAAACACAATATTTTTAACTTAGTAGCACACAATTTTTTGACGTTTAAAATAATTCTTGTAATAAACCTTACTTGTTTCTGTTAGTTTTCGTTAATTTTCGTTTGTATTTTTCAGATTTGTTATAATGTCAGACAAAAAGAGTGATAAAGCTGTGCAGAAATATTGCAAACTGTGGTCAAAAAATTTGACTACATTTTAAAACGGGAAATCAACATTAAGAGCCGTTCCAAATATAAAACATTCGTTATGTAAATTAAATAAAATCCCATCACAAAAAATTATTATTGGCAGATATATTGCATTAGCAGCTTCCGAGAAGTCTAAAAATGGAAGATGTGAAACCATTTCAAAAGAGCTTTACGATTTATGGAATGAGCTTAAAGTTCAACAAATAGCGTCAACGTCTATAAAACGGAGAGTAAAGCAATTGGTTCAAAGTTATCAAAATTTTTTAAAAAGACCTAAAGCTTTCAGCTTCAATAGAAGCTTTGATGTTAGCAATGAAAATTTGGAATGGTCCGAAGCAAGTAGCGATGAAGAAGTAATGCGTGACTGTGATTTAGTTCCAATATCCGATTGCGATGAAGATGACATTTTTGAGATAGACGATCTTTCCGAAGATGAAGATGAACAAATTTTGATAAATGAAAACAATCTAAAAGACAAAGATTTTAAATCTTCTGAAATGCTGAAAGTTTCTGTAAAGGCAGCTGCATCATTGGTTACAAATTTAAATGTAACCACTTCAAAGGCATCTAAAATCTGCAAACAATTGGCTAAGTCAGGCGTTAACATTTCAACGCCATCACAAACAGGTATTTACAGAGCGGTAATAAAATCTGCTGAAGAAATAGAAGTAGTTTACAAACAGACATTGAAAAATGGAAAGAAAATTGATGGTAAAGAAATACAAGTAATCGTATTGAAAAATGAAACAAAGGAGTTTATGTTAAGTGTTCTTGTTCTTGATAATGGAAAAACTATAAGTACATATATTAAATGGTATAAAGGAAACTTTAGACAAATATGATTTGTGGATGTTGCGCCGCTGGCAATTATTTTAACTATGTGTCTCCCTGTAATCTGCCACTTTATCTATCTTTGACAGTTACACCTTTCTTTTTATCTTTAATACTCAAGTACTGTCATTTTGAATTATACTTTACTTCCCTTTTTTGTCGATCTTCACTAATTGGAATCCACTAAAATAGGACATAAAATATCTCTTCCTTTCCAAGAGATCATAGGTGATAGATCAGTTGGACAACCGGGTATAAGCATAAATGTACGTAATTATTTAGAATAAGTGTTTATTATAAACTGAATTTAAATGAATTATATTTTGTCAAATAAACCAGATTTTAGCGATTTACATACAACAACGCTGCATTTTATTTGCTTACTGCCCAAAGATTCAACATTTCTAAAATATTTATGGATCATTGTTGTAAAAAGCATGGATAACTTAGAAGCAACAGGTACCGCCTCTTTAAAGGAATGCACACTCAACGCAGAGTCGCCCAATGCTTATGGAACATCGGCACAAGTTGGCATATCCATTAACGCCCAAAATCCTTCGGTAGCTCCAGCCTCAAGACGCGAACAAGACCCCGGCGCTCAAGCACCCACGGCAGCATGCGCGCCTTCCGGATCATATACGCATACTGAGGGACAAGTGATCGTAGGAACACCCCCGATGATGGGTGCGCTACTCGGAGTGGCAGCTTCCACGCCTAATGTTGCGATAGACCTGCCGCTTACTATTCAAGAAAAAATGCCGTCAAATTATGACATTTCCCTACCACGAACCCGTTTAGGTACTCAACGTAAAGATCCACCCAAAAAACGATCGCGATCGGCTTTAACGACAAAGGCAGCTCCTCTCAAGTCGGCGGTTGCAAATCCACCGCCTTCAAAAAACAAACCGCAGGAAGAAACTGGATCTGTTCGCAGCAGTACTTATACAGACATCTCTGACTCACTTTTTGGCCTCAGAATTAATCAAAATCCTCCTATCTGTAGAAACGTCGAACAGCCACAGAGCATATATATATCAAGCCACAACACGATTTCATCATATGTTCCGGGTTCTCTTATACTGGGCACTGTCACTAATAGTGTTTCTGGAAGTAGTCAACGCCAGCCGATTCAGTTTGCCAACAATAACTATACTTCTGCTTTTATGTCTGGTATTCAGAGATCGACCGATTTCTTGTTCAATAACGCAGTAAGTTCTTCTGCGAACTTCGGAACGTTTACTAGTGGTCACGCTGCCACAAACTCTACTTTCTGTACTGGTATGCCCATATCGTCTACAACAGTGCCGGTGCCAATATCATATCCATCGGCATCACCATACACCACTCCATATTATTCTCTTCTAGGGTACCCCGCAATGAACGTAAGTAGCAATCAACATCAGTCACAAATAGGTATGCTGCCAGCTGCGAATGCAACGTCGACTTTCAATAACAGTTATCCAGCGCATCGGCACTCATTTCTAAGCCACTCGACAGCTGACATATCATTATCACCAGCACAGATTTCTGCACGTCATGCTATAAGTAAAGACCTACCAAGTTTTTCGGGCAAGCCAGACGAATGGCCGGTATTTATCACGAACTACGTTCAATCAACCGAACGATGTGGATTTACGGACCAGGAGAATTTAATACGTCTTCAGAAGTGTTTGAAGGGACCGGCTTTGGAAGCAGTTCGCGGTAAGCTGATGATGCCATCCACGGTACCTTTTGCCATTGAGACACTCCGAATGCTGTACGGACGTCCTGATATAATCCATCATACCCTTCAACTTAAGTTGAAACAGGAACCCCCAGTAAGAAAAGAAAATTTGCAAACTTTAGTCAATCTCGCTCTTTCAGTGCAGAATTATCGAACGACGTTACAGGCTATCGGACTTGCTGATTATCTTAATGATCCGATGCTGTTAAACGAATTGGTGGAGAAGTTGCCCGGGGATCTGAAACTGGACTGGGGGCGTTTTAGAATCACACTGGCAAGAGTAGACATTGAGGCTTTTGATGGATGGCTGTTCAGCCTAGCAACGTGTGCAAGTCAAGTAATCCCATATACCCCAAGCAACATCAATACGACTGAGGAGCAGAAGGTGAAAGGTAAGACATCAAAACAACATATTTTCGTACATGACGTGTCAGAAGGCGACGAAAACAAAACAAACCAAACTATGAGGTGTCCCAAGTGTACTAAAAGTCATCGCTTATGGGAATGTTTCGACTTCACGTCGTTGAAAGTAAATGATAGATGGACGTTCATTAAAGAGAAAAGGTTGTGTTTACGATGTTTTAAAAATCATTACGTGCGTCGCTGTAACTCAAAAAAGCAGTGCGGCGTTGATGGCTGTAAAATGGCACATAATCCTCTACTACACACATCCAATGTAAAGAAGAGTGCAGATGAGAGTCGGTCAGTATCAAAACCAACGGACGACAACAATAAAACCTTGTTATTGCACGAGGAAGAGAAAAATAAATCACTCTTTCGTTATATCCCCGTAACGCTCGTTGGAAAAACAGCAGCCATGGACGTATATGCATTGATCGACGAGGGTTCAGCTTGTACTCTTATAGACAGCGAGGTCGCGACGGAGCTTGGACTTGATGGCCCGACTGAAGAGTTGTGCCTTCAGTGGACCGGGGAGATTACACAAAGTGAAGAGAACTCGAAAAGTGTCTCACTCGACATATCATCGCATGAGCGTAGTCACCGCAAATTTCATATTCGTAATGTACGAACTGTATCAAGATTGGATTTGCCCGAGCAGTCACTCCATATGGCAGACTTAGAATCATGCCCACATTTAAAAGATCTCCCAATACGCTCATTCGACGCAGTAAAGGCTCGCATTCTGATTGGTCTTGACAATGCTAATCTAGGCGTACCATTAGAGGTGCATGAAAGCAGGGAACATAGTCTGATTGCTGTCAGATGCCGGTTAGGATGGTCTGTCTACGGGCGTCGCGGTGTAAATGATTTTACGGCTCAAAAAGTTATGCATGTGTGTCCCTGTAGCAAAATTGTGAACATGGACAATGATTTAAAGAATTATTTCTCTTTGGAATCAATTGGTGTCAAGGTGACAGCTCCACTGATTTCACCTGAAGTGGAACGTGCGACAAAAATAATGACATCAAAAACAAAATACCTTGCGGAGGAGAAGAGATGGCAAACCGGTTTGTTGTGGAAGTATGACAAAATAGAACTTCCCGATTCTCTCGCTATGGCACGTCGTAGGTTATTTTGTCTTGAATCAAAGATGACACGCGACTCACAATTGAAAACATTTCTCATTGATAAAATGAGAGACTATGAAAATAAGGGATACATAAGAAAGTTGCGAAAACATGAAGTAACATCTGGTGGCAAATCATGGTACATACCATTTTTTACAGTTTTAAATAAAAACAAAAACAAAGTGCGATTAGTCTGGGATGCGGCTGCTGTGGTTAATGATATGTCTTTGAATTCAGTACTGATGAAGGGACCCGATTTACTGAAATCGCTCATGGGAGTACTTTTGCGTTTTCGTGAACATCAATTTGCCTTGTGTGGCGATATTCGCGAGATGTATCACCAGATACGAATCGATACAGAAGATCAAAGCGCTCAGAAGTTTTTATGGCGCTATGGGGACACTTCAAAGGATATTGATGTGTACTCGATGACGGTCATGACGTTTGGGGCTTCATGTTCACCAACCCTGGCAAACTACGTTAAAAATGAGAATGCCAAACGATTCATCGAAAAAGAGCCCGCAGCTGTCAACGCAATAATCGAAAACACTTACGTCGATGATTGGCTTCAAAGTGCTGAGTCTGAGGAAAAGTTATTGCAAGTGGCTAAAGTGGTACGCACAATACATTTGGAAGGTGGTTTCGAAATGCGAAACTGGTTATCAAATTCAAAGCTTGTTCGATGTGCTCTGTCTGGCGATCCTAAAGTTGTCACAAAGTGCATCGAAGATCCAGAGGCCAACTTCGAGAAAGTTCTAGGGATGACGTGGTTGACCAGTACGGATGAGTTAGCCTTCGTGGGAAACCTTTCACTTGTAAACATTGATGAGAATGATTTACCAACAAAGCGCAAGATTTTGCAAGTAATAATGACAATTTTTGATCCTCTTGGTCTGCTGGGTTTCTTTGTTATACACGCAAAGATCTTGCTACAGGAAATTTGGCGATCGGGCGTACAGTGGGATGAAACCATAAACGAAAGCGAGAGAGAAAAGTGGTGGATGTGGGTTCGTTTTCTGCCATCAGTTAGCGAACTTCGTATTCCTAGATGTTACCCTTTAGTAAGCTGTTGTGACAATTTACAACTGCATGTTTTTGTAGATGCAAGCATCAACGCATATGCTGCTGTAGTATATCTTCGAGCGGAACAAGGAACGGAGGTAAAGTGCTGTTTGGTGGCCTCAAAAACACGAGTGGCCCCACTTAAACCAGTTTCAATACCCCGACTGGAATTAATGGGTGCTATATTGGGTCTACGTTTAGCTAAATTCGTAGCTGGAGAATTATCGCTACGATTGAAATCTCGAACGTTTTGGACAGACTCTAGAAATGTGTTATGCTGGATAAGATCTGACGCAAGAAAGTATCAGCAATTTGTGGCGCTGCGTATAGGTGAAATTTTAGAAGGTTCCGAGATAAACGAATGGCGCTGGGTACCATCTGCCAACAACATTGCAGACTGCGGAACGAAATGGAATCGAAACACTGAATTTAAATTTGATACACCATGGTTTACGGGGCCCAAGTTTTTAGTTCAGCCAGAACATGAGTGGCCTACTGCATGTGCGGCAGACTTTGCGGACGGTGGTCATGAGATAGTACATCACATCAAATTGAAGTCGTCTACGAAATCTATCTTGAATGCAATTACGCCAGATATAAATCGTTTTGGCAAGTGGGAGAAACTTCTTCACACTCAACAATACATACTGAAGTTCTTGCAAAAGATTCGAAAATCACCAATGCCTTGTTCAGAACTAAGTGTACTTTGGGACATATCATTATTCGAAGGTGCCGAGATAATATTAATGAGAAAATGTCAAGAAGAAGAATTTGCAGAAGAAATTAATTGCTTGAGATCCAACAAACAAATTAGTCGTAAAAGTATTTTATACAAAAGTTCTCCGTATTTAGATATTGTTGGATTGCTCCGCGTTAAAGGAAGAATAGATGCTGCGCCTGGAATTTCGTCAAAGGTTAAACGACCTATAATTATGCCTCGTAATCATCCACTGACATGTCTTCTTGCCGATTTTTACCACCGTAGATTTCACCACCACCATAACGAAATCGTTGTTAATGAAATGCGACAAAGATTTTGGATTCACGGATTGAGGGCATTAGTAAAATCGACATCCAAATTGTGTCAATTATGCAAAAATAGACGCGCACAGCCAAGTGTGCCTGAAATGGGAAGCCTTCCGCCGGAACGATTAGAGTCATTCGCTGTTCCCTTCCACTATACCGGGGTAGATTTTTTTGGGCCTATAGAGGTAGTCGTCGGTCGTCGAAGAGAGAAAAGATGGGGCGTCCTTTTTACGTGTATGACGGTAAGGGCAGTTCATATTGAAATTGCATCGTCTCTATCTACCGACACATTTCTGATGGTATTGAAGCAGTTTATAAGTCGAAGAGGTCTTCCACGACGTATTATTTCGGACAATGGCACCAATTTTAGAGGTGCAAGTCGGGTCTTGTCGAATGAAATTGAAAGAGTGTGCACAAAAGATATAGAGCGTAAGCATCCTGAAATAGATTGGCGTTTTATACCTCCAGCCTCACCTCATATGGGCGGATCATGGGAGAGGATGGTGCGCTCTGTTAAGTCAATTTTGATGGATATTCTTCCACAGGCTGTAGTGAAAGAGGACGTTCTACGAGCTGCATTGGCGGACATAGAAAATATTCTGAACTCACGTCCGTTGACCTACGTTCCTGTCGACTCACCTGAAAGTGAGGCTCTAACACCAAACCATTTTCTAATTGGGTGTTCCAACGGTATAAGGGAACACGGAAATCCAGATGGAAGCGGTGTTTCTCTCAGTAAAAGTTTCCGAATCTCCAGTTCACTAGCAAATCAATTTTGGAAGCGATGGGTGCGGGAGTATTTGCCGTGTTTGACAAGACGTACGAAGTGGCATGATAAAGCCAACCACCCTATAACTATAAATGATGTAGTTATTATTGTAGACGAAAATACAAAACGTAATACATGGAATAAAGGAATTGTTATCGACGTACATCGTTCCAAAGATGGCCAAGTTCGCAGTGCGGTTGTAAAGACGGTAAATGGACTTCTAACGAGACCTGTCACAAAGTTGGCAAAATTGGATGTACAGAAGTAAACTCCGGCTGAAGCACGAAGCTTACGAAGGGGGGAATGTTGCGCCGCTGGCAATTATTTTAACTATGTGTCTCCCTGTAATCTGCCACTTTATCTATCTTTGACAGTTACACCTTTCTTTTTATCTTTAATACTCAAGTACTGTCATTTTGAATTATACTTTACTTCCCTTTTTTGTCGATCTTCACTAATTGGAATCCACTAAAATAGGACATAAAATATCTCTTCCTTTCCAAGAGATCATAGGTGATAGATCAGTTGGACAACCGGGTATAAGCATAAATGTACGTAATTATTTAGAATAAGTGTTTATTATAAACTGAATTTAAATGAATTATATTTTGTCAAATAAACCAGATTTTAGCGATTTACATACAACAACGCTGCATTTTATTTGCTTACTGCCCAAAGATTCAACAGTGGAATTCAATTAAAATTATCATTTCTGACACAACTAACGTTAATACAGGTAAAACAAACGGAGTTGTTGCTTTGAACCATTACAAGGTAATGTCACTTGTTCCTCCTCAATATATTGGATGCCAACATCACTTTTTAGACTTGCTTTTAAGACATGTTATGGACGAGTTGTTGGAAGGCAAATCATCATCGCCAAATATATGTTATAGTTTTGTCTCTTAATTATGAACAACTAAAAACCAACTATAAACAAAATGAAGAACCCATCAAAGCTGTTAACATCAAATGGAGAGACGACATGCAGTTCCTTTATGAGCTTGGAAAAGTTTTCAGATATTACCAACAACATGAAAAATTCCCATTTATAAATTTTAAAAGTATACCCCCAATTAGCAATGCACGATGGAATTCTAGAGCAATTCTAGGGATATTGGCGTTTATATTAATTCAAAAATACCGACCAGAACTATATAAAGTATGTCAATTTATATGCGGTGCATGGTACGACGTATGGTTTTCGGACCATTGTTTCCGCGAAAACAATTTTGAATTATTAAATTTATCTTTGTCGTAGATGAGTTGTAGATGAGTCGAAAATAAGAAATCAACAATGCAGTAACATTTGTGCAGAACGTGCAATAAAAGTGGTTCAGGACATTTATCCTCTCCTCTTGTCAAATAAATCAATAACTTTAACATTTGAAAAGCGATTATTTTTGCAAAAATTACCTGAACTACTTTTATGGCATTTTCTGCGGAAATAATGGAAAGTAAATCATTCCTCGATTCATAAACTGCATATAAATTGACATATTTTAAATAGTTATTATTTTCGTTATTAAATAATGTATATATTAATTTAATAAAAAAAAGACAAATTTAAAAAAAAAATATCTATGAGTTTTTAGAAAATTCATTTGGTGCGGAAGGTTTTTTGGCCAAAATGACCTGCAATTACGATTTTTATTATTAATTTAGTATTGGCTATCACGTGGTCATAGTTAGAATTTTTGTCAAAAATGAGTCTAACCCTAATGTTCAATAAAACACTTACAAAACATAAATCATATTCGACTCCTTTTTCACTTGCGGAACTGATTAAGCAGCAAAATAATCAGTTAAAGTAGTCGAAGAAGACTTAGTTGGCTGATTATGATCTTCCATGATCTTCCAAATGCTAACTGGGTATTATTGTAGATGACACAATTTAACTTAAACATGCATATGATAACCCATCCCCATTTTTGATTGAAAATATGAAAAATTTAGAAAGAGTGTGTGTATTTGTTTTTCGATTGGACGCTCCGTTTTCGAGATATAGAAATTGTTCCATATTTTCGATAAAAAAAATGGGCACGAAATACGAACCCTGATTACAAATAATACTAATTTTGTTTATATTTAAATATAAAATACACAATTTTAATAAAAAGTTATTTTTTTTACTTTGAATGCTAGAACTCGATCTCGATTGACAGATCACGTTTATTTCTTGTTGCTTCAACTAAATATTTCAGTTCTTGCAACCAAAACTGAATTGCAAATCAATTGATATGCACAACATTTGGTGATACGGAACACAATTATTGGTGATCACAACAGAATAATGTGATAGTCCAATGAACCGCCAAATTTTAGTTGGCTGTAAATATAGTTGTGACAACGAATCTCTTCGCTGTGTGTAGCATCGTAGCTAAGTTGGGTACTGAATAATATTTAGCGCAATGGGTGAGGGTATGTTTAAGTCGGTTCACCCGACTAAAATTTCTGTACTGGTTTTGAATATAAAATTTCCAACAGTCCAAGGCATGGTTTCAATTCACACTGTCAGACGATCGATTCGAAGTTTGTGAACTTCATCATCAGAGACTTAGTTGTAGGCTACTGATATCTGTTCAAATGTGCCTCTAACGGAAATAATTTGATAGATTTTTTTTCACATTAATTTGATATATCTAATTTTTTACCATAGGCTGGGTCACAAAAGTGGCGTAATTAAATGCTTGTTATGGGCAAAATATTTCAACAGATCTCAAATCAAACTCGACTTCAAATTCCGGTTAAGATAACATTTTTCTTATTGCAATTAGTTAATTGCAAAAATATTATAAAATTATATATTAAATTTCATCATTTCCCTTACGGGAATTTTTATTCGGTCTGTTTTCTAATATTTACAAATTTATTCAAGCTCAAGACCTTTTTAAATAATATAAAGCTTATTATCTTTATATTACTTTCAAAAAAGTCGAGCATAAAAATGTTCCAATGATACCAAGGCTGTCTGTATAGCTATTTCGGATCTTGCCAAGATCTTCATCAGCAGACGTTTTTGGTATGTTTTTGGTGAATTCTTCAAAAATATATATCCAGAAATACTCATCATATTAATGAGAATTCCTTTATACACTCGTTTGAAGAATACCAAGCACTACCATTGGACACCTTCATGCACAACTCTTTTTATCATGCCGTAAAACCATTGGTTTTAATCAGACATGATTTCTTTTTATGTCATTACAAAAACAACAAAACACAGGGTTGCCATCAACAATATTATTGTTTCAAGCTCGCGGTGCTCTTCGTCAACTTTCATCATTTCCCTTACGGGAATTTTTATTCGGTCTGTTTTCTAATATTTACAAATTTATTCAAGCTCAAGACCTTTTTAAATAATAAATAAATCGATTTTTAAATTGTATACTATATTTGTTTAAATGTAAACTCATTTGCTAAAAATAACAAATCCCGCTTTTTGGGTCAAAATCCCGTTTTCGATCAAGAACTGTTGGCCAGGTTACCTATGAAGCAGCTAGTTTTACATCCATTTATTGGGACCATCGTTTTCGAACGGTTGTTTGAAAAGCTTTTTCGTGGCTAAGCACTCGATAGTGTTGATGGCACCAATTGAGATGATCGTAGTGGAAATAACCCAAAGCTAGCCACGCACAGTAACCATTGCACCACTGACGGCCATCCGCATAACATTCACAGAGGTTAAAAATATTCAAATTGAAGTGGGAACACCTGCAGGATCTCAAATTATTGCTTCCGCAAGACTGTAATTACTTTTACGAGAATAGATCATTTGAATCATAACTCGTTTTATTTTCTGATAAATCAATTTTTTGTTTGGTTTGGTCTTGTTATTTGAAGTCATATTTACTAAATTGGTTTTTGTTAAAAGGGTGTTTAAACATTTATTTTTCTGATAATTAATTACCATAGAGAGACATCATTTGATTCTCAAAGCCAGCCTCATAGTTATTACGTATTTTTGTTTACTATAAGCCGGTTAGAAAAGACGTATCCCACATACACACTCACAGAAAAATTCGGTTGAGACAGCCGCATTAGCCGTAACCGAATTAAGAGGTTGTCTCAACCGAATTGGAGGTTGACACAACCTAATTAGAGGTTGATATAACCTCAGTAGAGGTTGACACAACCTAATTAGAGGTTAACACAACCTCATTAGAGGTTGTCACAGCCGAATTAGAGGTTGACACAACCTCATTAGAGGTTGACACAACCTCATTAGAGGTTGACACAACCTCATTAGAGGTTGACACAACCTCATTAGAGGTTGACACAACCTCATTAGAGGTTGACACAACCTCATTAGAGGTTGACACAACCTCATTAGAGGTTATCACAACCTCATTATAGGTTATCACAGCCGAATTAGAGGTTGTTACAACCGAATTTAGATAGTGTCACAAATTAATTATTAACGTTTTTTATTATTAAATGATGATTTATTTTCCTGTATTCCTATAAAAAATTCAAAAAGCGAGAAAATAAAGTCATACATATTGGGTAATCTATATAATAGTAAATTTGTTTTACATGCCTCATCCGACCTTTTTCAAGTCTCGGCCATCACGGGACACCGCACTAATTCTGACATTCGGCTGATGTATCAGTGAGTTGGGTCCTTAACAATTTTGTATACAGGCGATTGCAGCACATCTCACATGACCGACCATGAAAAACTTGAAACTTGATTTCTGCTTCAATAATTTCTGCAAAATAAGACGTTTTAATACAAAACATATTTTAGTTACCTTTCTTAATAACAGCAAACAATTTTGGAATTTTTTAATTCTTTTTAAAATAACATTGGATTATAGAGTTTTCAACGTCATATGTTAAATACATGGCATTAGGTCGTGGTAACCGAATTGAATATGAATTCGGTTGTACCCACAGAATACATGAGAAATTCGGTTACAGCAACGGAATTGACGCCAAATTCGGTTGTTGCAACCGAATTAAAGCTAGATTCGGTTACTGCGACCGAATTGATACCAAATTCGATAGTTACAACCGAATTGATGCCAAATTCGGTTACTACAACCGAATTAATGCCAGATTCGGTTACTCCAACTGAATTTGGTACCAATTTCGGTTCTTGCATTCGTGTTTATTTCAAATTCGGTTGTTCCAACCGAAATTTTAGAAAATTTAGTTGACTGAACGAATATAATTGAAGATTCAGTTGTCACAACCGAATCAAATAAGAAACGGGGTTGCTTCAACCGAATTTCGGTTGTGGGGACTAAATTCGGTCGTAACAACCTCAATTCGGTTGTGGCAACCTCAATTCGGTGGAAACAGCCGAATTTATGGTTGCTACGACCTCTTTTCACACAATTAGTTCTCTGAGTGCAACGCGAAAAAATACATCAAATATTTGTTCCACAAAACCGACGCATCAATGTATTTTAAACCAGGTTTAAAAAATGGCTGCAATTGATTAAGTATTTAAAATTTTACGCCGTTTTTTGCTTCTACTGAAAACTTATGAAAATGTGGGTTTCGTCATTTTGGACGAATATATACAACATATCTAATCATCAGACCAATTAAAATTTAATTTATTTTTCTGTTGTTACTTTAATATAATTTTGTTATTGCAAATAATTTTTTTGTTGAAATACTGCA
This sequence comes from Phaonia tiefii, assembly GCA_963931995.1. NCBI lineage: Eukaryota > Metazoa > Arthropoda > Insecta > Diptera > Muscidae > Phaonia > Phaonia tiefii. Next base: position 94,695,768 of record OZ008371.1, on the reverse strand, counting down.
TTTACTTTTGCCAACATTTTAGTATATTTTTCAATACGTTTATGTTTGACATTCCCTCACTTCGACGGAGCCTTATGGAGCTGTGGAATTCGGACTCTTTGTATTTCGAACCACCCTAGTAAATACATACATATATGTATTTGTGTATTATATACATATGTATACGCTTGCTAATATGTACTTTGTGTATGAAAAGGCGTCCAACATGACGGATCAGTTTAAACAAAATAAGTCGCAAGCCTGTGGATGTGAAATAAAGAATCAAGTCAAGAGATTCATTCAGTTCAACGCTTCCAACAATTTCTTTTTTTTTGCAAATATCCATGAAGACATTAAGTATAGATTTATGAATAAAAGATTTATTAAATAAAGAGTTTTGAAATGTTAATACCAAGTATTGTCGGTTGGCAGAGTTTAGTTTCTCCCTGCATTTGACGAAGCCGTCTACATATCAAAAAGGGATGCCGCTTCATAACTTTTATGTTCTCAAAATATAAAAATTGGATTTTATGCGTTTTTCGGTGAATGCAATTTTTATGCGTACGCATGAATACCCACTCTCAAAGCGAGAATCACTCACTCACTTTCAAGATGAAAATACGATGGATACCAAAACGAGCTATGCAAACACAAGGCTACACATATCTATCTGCAATCAGTGATGTCAACTCCGATAAAGTTGCGCATGGCGAGAACCTGACCTACTTAAGGCATCTTTTTCAGTACACAATCTAGTGTGGAATTGGTTTGTTATAATGTTCTGCTACATAGAGTGGATTGATTACAATAATGTCAAACGGAAACCGGTTGATTACACCATGACACCATAGATTAATTTATACGTAGGTTTGTCAACTCGCTCATCGGTTTAATTGATTGAAGGGAATAAGGTTTGATAAACACAGCTGTAATTGTTACCGTGAATGTTGAAAATATGTAAATATAAGAACACCGTGAATGCATAAAACTAAAAATGGAGAGAGACGTCATATGAGACGGAAAACAAATCTATACATAAATTAATCTCTGCGTGACACGACCTTAAACGGGTAGCTTGTAATGTCCCAAAAATGTAAATTTGTAAAAGCCGGGATTCGGGATGTTATAAAAACCAACTTTTAATGAAACAGGTTTTCGGTTTTTGATTTTAAACAAATCCAGTTAAATCGTGTTTTCGTTTTTTTTTTAAATTATTTTCTATATGTAGCAATTATAACAAATGTGTTTATCCGCCGTTTCATAGTCGTATTCTTGTTTAAATCTAAAAATTCCATAACTGTATTTAAATTTTTTTCACGCTAAAATTGTAAATTCAAATTATGTATAGCCCAATTAGAATGCATGTTTTTAATATGTTTAATTTAAAAGTATTATTAAAATTCACATTAAACTCCTTTAAATTTGGCAATCATATTCAAATATGAAAGAGATTTTCATGTATAACAAGCTTATCTTAACCTGTTTAAATTTTGAAATTTGAAAAATCGAAAATTGTTGAAAAAATTATTTAATTCTGATTCAAATTGTAAAGCGAACTCATTGCGATTTTTGAAAACGAAATTGTTTGAAAATCTTATCAAGAACATATTCAGCTAAAGTATGCATATTGTCAAATCTTTTCAGAGAAAGTATGTGTTTCTCTTACTTTTAATATTTACAAAAAAAAAATGCCTATTAGTAAAACTTTTGGTAAGGTTTTCCGAGATATCTTAAGAACAACAATAATACAGTGATTATTGTCACAAACGGAGTGGCTCGAAACCACCACTTTGCTGTTTTCCAAATTTCATTATCTCGAAACCTTTTGACAGTATAACAAAACTATTAACGTTTTTGTGGCCTTCAATGGTACAATGGTAAGTGGTATCTAACCACGATTACCTCGATGAGTGACGGCGACACTATGGAGTCCTTAGACCTGAAAATGCTTCTCCAAAAACCGCTTGGAACGGGTGTAAATGCTGTAGTTCCTAGTTAGTGAGAGCAGTAACTTGAAAGCGCACAGCGCACTAACTGGTGCCGCTGGCAAAACATTGTATCGGGCGTAGTCGTACGTTCTACGCTAACTGATGTCGATGGCAGTGCTGCCACTAGTAATGCTAAACGATTAACATCTTCCGGGTAGTATTGCTTTCGTTTTCTGTTTCTCAAATTTGTAGTAATTTTACTAACACTGGCAAATTTTCCGTACTCCGACTCCATACCCCTGGTGGGAGATACTGAGAAAACGATGATTCACATAAAGTGCATTAAATTTTATATACGAGAAATTTTCAAATGCTCAAACAGTTATCGGTAGTAGCTACGAGAACACAAACAGGCATGCAGTTAGGCATACAGTTTTACCGGCATACCGATGTATAGAAACAGTAATTTGGACGACTTTTTTTTTTTATAAAAATAACCTATTATTTCTCCACCTATATATTTACAGGGGCCGTCGGTGGTGCAATGGTAGTGTGCGCGGCTCGTGTGCATGAGAACATGGGTTCGATCCCTGCTCTCACCACTTCACATTTTTTTAGGTGACGGTCATCTCGCTTAGTGACGGCGACACTATCGAATATTTAGCCAGGGATAAACTTCTCAAAAGACCGTTCGAAACCGGTGAAAACTGTAGGTCCAGTCAGTGAGTGTAAAACTAGAACGCACACAGCTCAATGGTTGTGAGAAGCTCTCCTTAATCCCTTCATGCATTTTATCGAACATAATAATCTCGGATATAACAATCACAAACGTCCATGCCACATCGAAAATGTACATTATGTTCGTGAAGGTGACGTCTGACCTAAATGAACCCTAAATGAACTATATAGTCCATGAACTACCCAACTCTAATATGCAACCAAGCCTAATGTCGTAAATATACTGACAGAAGTGGTATCTTTACTTTATGAAGATCGTAGCTTGCCACTGTGTGTCATAAAGGGATTTGTTTTGGTTTTTCAGTTTTAATTTGCTGGCCGCCATGGAGCAATTTACCATTCGATGATCACGGACTTTTTTTTACCCAAAAGGGAACAATTGAACTTTTGTTGGCATGTGGTTCCAACAGGACTGTGCCACATGCCACACTGCATGCAATACAAATTGAGAGGCGACTTTGGTAAGCAATTAATCTAATGCTGTGGCGCTGTAAATGAATCCAAATCCAAATTTAATTCGCTTTTCAAAACTGGCTCAAGCAGTACAATCGGTTCACCCATTCTGTTTTTGTATAACTTTTTATAATAGTATTACATTACAAGTAAACCTCCACGGTCCTTTGAAGCTTAAAAATCGATTTTCTCAAAATTCTGACGTGCTACAGCAAAACGCCGAGACACGTATTTCTTTATTTTAAGCCTATATTCATTCATATTCTGTTAACATTTCTCATGTGTACTCAAAAAAACTTGATTTTGTCGTACGGTGTAATATTTAAAATGGGCAAAGGAAGGTGGCTTGATGTTAATGTTTTTACATCGTTCATAAATGGATCATGAAATTTCCACACCAGTTTCTTACATCAATGAAACATATTAATCGCTACAATATAGCATATTCATCACAGTAATGTAACATTTACATCGCAGTGACGAAAGTTTTCCGGTTAATGAAATTATTTTCGTTGCGGCGATGTATCTTCGCATATATCTAAGCAACACTCTTAGATTTATATCAACATTTTACAAAAAGTAGAAAGTTATATCTTGCCAAACGCAGAAATAATTTTAAACAATTGACATTCTTTCAACACAGTATTCTACTTTAGTTACTTTCACTCTTTCGTTACTTTCGTCAGTATTATAATTTTGTTAATATTCCTAAAAGGCGACTATCAAAATATATATTGTATATGGGCATTTCCACAGAAAAGTCAACATTTTGTCACATCACTTCACTCTCGATAATTACTTATATTTTAGGACCAGTTTGTTTGATTGTGTTATTTTATTTTAATAAATATGTAGTTACTTACATTCTGTATTTAGGAAAAGAATAGAAAAAAATCGAACCACATGATCATAAAATATAACCAAATAACGAGGGTGACGTGATGTGACATAGGGTGGCACTTTCTCTGGAAATGCCCATATCTCTTCTCGTTCTCTTGATGACAATGAGGTAGTAGGCCATTTCATCGAGTTCGAGTTGCTATTGTAATTTACTCTTTGGTTGGTCATAATACGGTCATAAATAAAAGGGAATGTGAACTAATCATGCGTTACTTTTCACAACATCATCCAGGGTCAGATCACGGTTCTTTGACCTGGAAAGCCCATATCATTGTTTAAACCAATAATTAATTTATTCATACGCTTTAGGTAGATACGTTACGAATTCATATTTAAATCAATAACTACTTTATTCATACATTTAAAGGAGATGCAGGGTTTCCCTTCAGTCCCTTCAGCCCTTCAGACCTGAGTGCCGTTTCAATACCATCGATTTAAAACCCAAGGATTCCGTTGTTTACTTGGCACGAGGCAGCTCTACTACTCTCCTTAAATGGTTTTTAAAATTACGGTGTGAACAGCTTTACACAACATACGTATTTATCACAATTTTGTTCGTAATGAATGTGATTCCGAGCCAATATTAGTCACAACATAATGAACTCATTTCATTTATAGTATTAATAATGTAAATATTTGTTATTAAATTCATATTTATATCGACACGTTCCCGGCAGAATGTATTAAACGACAAAATGGAAATTGTTTAGGAAACGAAAAAAACGTACTGTCAAGTAGCTGATTTGTATATTTGGTCGGTTATTACCATTTCATTTGCTTAATAACTCATGACGTGGTTACGCAAGGGACATTCTCTGTATATCGAAATGTGGAGCTTGGCATATATTTTAAGAATATGGAAAAAGTCATATATATACTTGTCAATATTCCAACGATCAAGGTTATTAAAAAAAATGGCTTCCCATTACATCCCATGAAGGGACAGGGGGATAGCTTCCAGTTTTCACTCACAAATTGGGACCTGCAGTTTTACACCGATTCAGAACGGTATTTTGAGAAGCTTTTTCATGGCTAAATACTCGATAGTGGCGCCGTCACTATGTGAGGTGACCGCCGCCGAAAGAAATTTTAAGGTGGTCTGGGCAGGGATCGAACCCAGGATCTCATGTACAAGAAGCGCGCGCACTACCATTGCACCACCGACGACGGTTATTATAATATGACAAAATAGATAGAAAACATAAAATAAGGTAAGATGTACCATATCATAAAATAATGCAGGTACAGGACAACTGCAGGTACAAACAACTAAAAAAACTTGATACTATCCCATACAAAAAAATTCAACATAGATCTTTATAGCGCGTTTGCATGCACTCTTTTATCATGATAATGTCGTGATTATCATTCTTCGGCAAAAATGTGTTCACTTGCATTTTTACTCGATATAGTTTTCAAATTTCTGTATGTCATGATGCCGTGATGGAATTATACCAGGTGAGAGCAGAAGGATTTGTATGGATTAGTATCATGCAGTCTGTCAAAGTCAGTATTTTTTCTATTTCTTTTTGTCTTTATTTGTAAAAATATCTTTATTTTTAATTAACGAAATTTTAATTTGGAATTTATTTAGGATTCGTGGAAGATTCGTAAGTATTTAGAAATTAGAGAAAGAAAGTAAAATTACCTATTCTTATAACACTACCTCTAATATCAATGATGTTTGTATGTGTTGTCGTTAATGTTCAGTGACGTACATTTCCATTTCCTGTTCACACAATCACATAATGTAAGTTTGTACACAAGTCTGCGGTTGAAATGATTTGTGACATGATAGTAGCATTATCGAGGTAAATGTACTCGATCTTGGCTACAAAAATGTATGAGAAATCACACGATAAGAGATTGATTTGTCGATTATCGAGTCGGTCTAAAAGATCGAGCGCATGTAAACGCCCTTGTAAATATGTAACAAAATAAATTTTTTTGCCATATATTTGTATAAAGCTAATAATTGTACTTGCGATATAATATTATAAAATTTTTGTGTCGTAAATTTTTGAGCTTGTCACTAAAAAGTTTTGCTACGACTGATTTCGACGAATTTCACAGTAAAATATCAAAGTAATTCACAGTAATAGATCTTCGACAGTGTCGTATTTCAACATCAGTAATGCCACATCTACACAACGACAAGGAGACAACGTGAGTATAACGTACTTAATAATTGTTTTACTTGGGCTTTCGAAATATTGATAGTTCGGGCCATAGAGAAATATACGAAGAGTGTGCAACAGCTGTTAAAGCTTTGACGGGATGTCACGTCGCAGGTTGGAATTTCATCGAGTTGGAGTTGCAGATGACAAAACCAGCGTCAAACATTATTTAAAAGTCATTATCATCAACCAAACAAGACACTAGTGTGAATCTAACATAATTTAAGCATAGTTTGCCTACCGCTCATTCCTTCATCCATTTTCTTTTGCATACTTTCCAACGGCACCACGAAATAACCCCCAAACTCGAAAATGAAATAATCCCCAAAGAAATAACTCCCAAAATCAAATGAAATAACCGCCAAAATTGAAGATGAAATAAAGCCCAAACAATATGAAAATAACCCCAAATTAGAAATGAAAGAACCCCCAAAAGATATCGGTACTACCGCCTAATAAATAGAAAAGAAATATCCCCCAATGAAGCAAGCCCCAAGTCAATGAAATAAACCCCAAAATAGTTATTATTAATTATAATATTATTATTAAAGAATTAAGAGGAATTCATTATTATAAAAAGGGTAATTCCTTGCAGAAATGAAATAAACCCCAAATGAGATAAAGTAACCTCCAAAACCGAAACCACAATGAAACTATCCCAAAAAAAAAATTTCGGGGTTTTTAGATTTGGGGGTTATATTTCTGATTTTTGTGGGGATTATTTCATTTTCGAGTTTGGGGGTTATTTCCCCACAAAAAAATTAAATACTTCCCAAAAAATGGGGTTGTTTTTCATATGAAATAACACCCAAAAATGTGTGAAAAACATTGGAGATTACTTTATTTCTCGTTTGGGGATTATCTCCTTGGGGGGTATTTCATGGAGCCCGAATTTCTTCCTGAAAATAACTCAGTTTGACGAACTTTTTTTTAGCTTGTACGCTAAAATGCTTACGGCCTTATTCACAAAAAGTTATGAGAGGTTTGAGAGATGATTTATCATACAAAAAAACTTGTCCCAAACCTCTGACAACTTTTAATGAATAGGGCGCTTCGATTTTAACTACAATTGATTCAAATCTAAGTTGGCATCATTGCTTTCAATGTTCGTATGGGCCGAACGGAGGAGGAGCGAATGTATTATGTTTTATAATGATATTTCTTTAGTTTCGTAGTACTCGTATACATATACGACTGCCTGTGTGTGTGCGTATGTGGTGATGTGAGTTGTAGTTGTAACCACAAAATTGATTTAACGTTTGCAATGCAACTAGAACAACAACAGCAACCTCAATGGCAAATATTAAAAATATGCAACAAAAGTATCAGAATCATCATGAATGTTCCAAGAGTGGCGTGCCTGTACGTCTGCAAACCCATCATGACAATCTCTCATTCTCCACTGTTCGTCATTACTGAAATGGCTTTCTTTCCGTTTAGTAGCAACAGAGATGGTACATACAAATATCTACATGGAAATGTACTTTAGTGGCATCTGCTACAATTGCCGATACAGTATTCCTTTGTTACACGTTTGTAACCCCATATACAGAGTACATAGGTTATTACAATCGGTAGGATTCGGTTGAGGCACTTGATTAAATTGGTTGTGACATCTACCAAAGTTGGTTTTGATGACCGCATGGTTTATAAACAAGGTTACGGTAACCGGCAAATTCAGTTGCCGCAACAGACTATTCTTTTAAATGAGGTTGTCGTAGAGGAATTGTTATGTCTATTAAATTTTGCGGTAAAAACACATTTATCAGAATTGTTTTGTTTTTTTATTGATTAACTGATTTGACGTTACGTTTTTATAAGTAACCAATGTATAAAAAAATCAATGAGTGTTCAAACCCACGGGCGATGTGTTAACAACTTTTTGTTACACGGTACTTGTTCGATTTCTATGAACACATTAGTAAATAAAGGGTGTTTCAACAGAGACGCTACAAAAGTAAATCGATAGGGACAGCAAACGACGCCATATTTTTTCCCGCTCTTTTTACATTTCTCTTCAGTAAGGTTTGCCATTTCATCATGGAAAGATATACGAGCCAACAACGAGTCAAAATTATTAAAATTTACTACCGAAATTTGGAGTCAGTGGCCTCAACTTTAAGAGCGCTACGCCCAATTTATGGTCGTCATAATCGTCCTACCAGATCAATTGAGCGTCTAGTGGACAAATTTGAATCCACAGGCACAGTACAAAATGTTCCCGTGCCATTGAGACAAAGAAGTGCCCGTAGTGCGAGAATATTGCTACAGCTGAGGCTTCAGTTCAAGAAAGCCCAAATGTGTCTCTCACACGTCGTTGTGGCGAATTTGGCGAAAAGATCTTGGCCTACATCCTTACAAGATCAAATTGACGAAAGAACTGAAGCCGCTTGACCACCATAAGCGTCGTATGTTCGTGAATTGAGCTGAGCAACAACTTGAAAATGATTCGGATTTTCATCCGAAAATCATCTTCAGCGATGAGGCTCATTTCTGGCTGAATGGCGTCGTCAATAAGCAAAATATGCGATATTGGTCAGACAGCAATCCACTCGTAATCCATGAGTCATCATTGCATCCCGAAAAAATTACGGTTTGGTGCGGTTTATGGGCCGGCGGCGTCATTGGGCCGTACTTCTTCCGTGATGGTCAAGACCGGCACATTGCTGTGAATGCGAATCGCTACCGTTCAATGATAACCGAATATTTTTGGCCCCAATTGGATAATATGGACTTGGAGGACATGTGGTTCCAACAGGACAGCGCCACAAGCCACACAGCGAATGCCACAATCAATTTATTGGAAACCAAGTTTGGTGAGCGTGTTATCTCACGAAATGGCCCAGTCGATTGGCCGCCTCGGTCGTGCGATTTGACGCCGTTAGATTATTTCCTGTGGGGCTACGTCAGTGTCTATGGTCTATGCCAACAAGCCAGCGATGATTGATGAACTCCGTACGAATATCGAACGTGAAATTGCAGCAGTGTCGGCCGATTATGCTTGAAAACCGTCGAAAATTGGGTTCAGCGTCTGGACTTCTGCAAGCGTGCCCGTGGTGGCCATGCAAAAGAAATCGAGTTCCATACATAATGGCATCGAACGTACTTTCACAGGAATAAAGAATTTCATTGGTATCTAAAACCGGTTTTGTTTAATTTAAAAAAACTTCTCTAGCGCTCTTATTGAAAAACCCTTTAATATATTGGAAAATAAAGATATAATAGTTTTGTGCTGAAGGCTCTTTTGCTTTTGCACTTTCTTTTTAAATTCGTTAAATTAACTTTACCTGAGTGCATGCCGAAAAAACTTTGGACTGATTTTTAACCGTTTTCCCGTGATGCAATCGAGCTGGAACTTCGCAGGCAAACTAATGGCGACGACAGAAATGAATATGGGCGGGATTGGACAAAGGGGCGTGGTACCTCCCATACAAATCACAAATTAAAAATCCATTATTTGTGCTCCTGTTAACGGTAGTTGAACAAAATTGGGTATGTTCTTTAGGTGTACATATTCTAAGATCTGCTGCAAGTATGGGTGGGATTGGACAAAGGGGCGTGGTACCACCCACACAAAACAATAATCAATAAAATAAAAAACCATGTGTCATATATAACGAATTTATAGTCAAAAACTATGTTTTTTACTGGTTGGATTTATTCTTACATCTGCTTTAACATTAGATGTAATATTGTTAAAATAAATAAAGCAATATTGAGCTCACTGAAATAATGGTTATTGCTTTGTCATAAACAGAGCGACGACAAAATGTATTGAATAGTATAGAGAACTTATAGCCAGTATTACCATGTTGGCATAATTTGTGCCGTTTTGGCACAATTTTTTTGGATTTGGCACTTGTTTTTTGAAAAATTATGCCAAGTGCCGTTTTGCACCATTTCCCCAAAATTTTTGGAAATTTGTTCAATGTAAGTGTAATTATTTAACACAATTGTTTTCCAAACGGCATAATTTTTAGTACTATAATTTTCTTAATTTAATTTTTTTGAAAAATCAATTGCTGTAATATTTATCGGTATCTTGTAGTACAATTTCCACATTTTAAGGTTCCTACATACCTATGTAAGCAATTTAGCGATAAGTCATTTTATTAAAAAATATGAATAAGGGTTGAAAACGGTAAAAGATGTCAAAAAAAATTGTTTAAACTTAGCGAAAATGATTCTCGTCGCTAACTTCTCGCTAAGTCTTCGCTAAGTGCTTCATACAAAACAAGCGAATATATAAGCAAGCGGTGTAACCAAAACACGCTTATTATCCCACATCGAAACGTCTAATATTTATTGAGCCAACTTGTTTCCATTAAATACGCATAATACAGCTATGATTCCTACCGCGAAGTAGAAGATTTGAGCACTGTTCTTTAGGACAAGTAGAACGGATTCCAGAAGCAATTATCTGAAACTTGCAAAATTCTATTCCAAGAAGATTGACATAAATTGTTAAAAACAATGGATTTTTTCAAACTGTTAAAGGTATAACTAAGGTATAATACAGGTCAAAATAATTGAAAAATATTAAATGAAAATTTTCGATAACTTGCTTAGTTATGGAGATATCGGATAAAAAATCTTTTAAAAAACCAAAATTAAAGAAAAAGTAAAGAATGTGAGAAATGGGACCTACGTTGATCGGACCTGCGTGAAGACCTTTTTTGAAAATCGTTAAATTTATATTCCCAATTGTCGTCCGGCAGGGGGGTTCAAATTCCCTTTGTACCTTAATTCGATGTGTGGCAAAATCAGAAAAATCGCGCTATTTAAAAAAAAAACACTGCGCTTTCACTCTGCGTTTCTCGGTATTTTAAAGGGTTGCAAATGCAAATAAAGGGTCATATTTTAGCTGCAGGGCCCACCTTTCTGACAGTATTGTCAAATTAGCACCTTCACATTGGCAACATTCTGAGATGATAGCGTTATTTTTTCAGAATAAGTAGGATTATATAATATATAAGGTATAATCTTCTCACTTTTAGCGGGATGACCCCGCTATTTGCGCGATTATCCCGCTTTATGCGCGAATATCCCCATTTTGGGTGTCGCATCCTAACTTGAATCTATAATAACAAAATGATTATATAGAAAATAAATCATTTTTATTTATATATTCGGCCCTGTTCTGCATACAGAATCATTTTGAATCAGAATTTTCTTTCAGAATATAAAGTCTACAATTTTTATGTTCTTAAAACGTTAAATATTTGTGTGCTGAATTGTTTGTTTTCAAAATCATTTTCTAATTCAAATTCTAATTTACATTCTAATTCAAACCAATAGTTTTTCCTGAACTATTTACAGAAACTCAAATATTCTGAAACGATTTATGTTTATCTGGATTCTGTTTACAGAACAGGGCCGCTTTAGTCTTATTTTAACTAAATAGATTGTATTTTTATTTAGATTTTTATTTAAAAACAAAAAAATCTTTTTTTTTACCCATTGTGTCCCGCATTTTGGTCGCAACAGCTGTTTAAATTTTCAAATGCAGATAAGCACCCATTTCTTGAAGTAACTTCTTGTGTTCCGGACACAGAATTACAAAAAAGACTAAAATTGCCAATTTTAGCATAATGGTTTCGCAAACGGCACAATTTAGAATTCAGTTTAACAAAACAAACAAAACGAAAACATAAATATTGAAAAATATAAACATAATAAATTATAATATTATTATTGAATTATAAATATTATATTATTATTATTTTAATAATAATTAGTTATAACAAAAAGATTATGACAAATGGGATCTGGATTTTGATCTGGGCATTGGTTAAAAGTCATTAGGCTTAGTATATCAAATACTTCCGTCTGATAATCTTCAGAATCATCTACATCATTATTAGTTTTGTAAATAGTTTTGGAATTTCTCGTTATTTCTTCTTCACTGCTTCTATTCTTTTCAGCGACGCCAAATGTCAAAAAATTTTGTTACTCGTTTTATTGTTGACATCGCATACAGCCTTGCCAGTAAAACATTTTCATATTTTCTGGGTCTGACAAGTGCATAGAGTAAATCTTACTAGAGAGAATATTTGATTCATCTGATGTTTCCTTTCACACTCTTCGTGATGCGTTCGGTGTGATAGAGAGATGTTTGACGAAAAGTGACATACAACAGGTGGAATTACAATAACCTCTGACTTTAATTTTTCATGTCGTTTTGGAGAAAACTGTGAAATTTAAATGTGTTTTACACTTCTTTATTGACTGTTATTGTTAGCATATATTTGTGTTGTATTTAACACAATATTTTTAATACACAAAACGAAATGCCGTTGTTGTTTTTTTTTCCTTGTTTTGAACCATTGCCTCTATCTGGTATTAGTAAAGCAATTCTTTTCAACATCCAACGTAAATATCACACCAGGCCAAATGTCATAAATTTCCTGAGAGAATTGTTAAGTCTAGTATAGTAATTAGTCTATGGGCAAGTGTATGCATATTTTGCTGACAACATTTAGGAATAATGATTTGCAAGTGTTTACTGGCAACGCAAAAAAAAACAGTATAGACTTGCCACATTAAATTTCTTCTCTTTGTTTTTGCAGTCACACATACGCAAAACCAAATATTATTTGTGTGTGTAATCTTGCTTTGATTTAGGTAGTGCTAGATCAAAACTTTCAAACAATGATACAAAAGAAGCGCTTTTAATACATCTTAAATTTTCATCCCCAAAAAATCCCCAGATCCCCAGACCAAAAAAACAATCCCCTGTTTTGAAAAAAAATCCCCAATTTGGGGATAAATCCCCTAAACAGGCAACACTGGTAGAGACGCTGAGTAAAAGAGCATAAACGAGTATTATTCTCTTTATAGAATATTTCAATATAAATGCACCATTTCGACAATGTTAATACATAAAACAGTACAAAAAGCATATATGTTTCAAAGTGCAACAATGTTTCACATGAAATGGACATTATGACTGGACCAAGTTATGACAAAAAGAGAGTAATACGTTTTAAATCATTCGCCAGATGTCACCATTGCTTTTGCCTTGAATTGGTTCTCTTTTAAGAATAGGTACATTTTTAAGAGTAGGTAGTTATATCAAGAAAAGATATTTTGTTTCACAAAAGCGGTACTCTTTAAAGAAAAGTTTGTTTTTTTTTAGAAAAGACAATTTGTTGTAAGAAAATTTACCTTTTTAAGAAAGGTTTTTATTTAAAAAATACTCTTTTTAAGAAAAGATACTTTTTTTTATGAAAATTTACATTTTTTAAGCAAGGGTACTTCTTTAAGATAATGTATTTTTTTTAAGAACATATACTTTGTTTAAGAATATGAATAGACATTTACAAAATTTACTTTTTTTAAGAAAATGTACTTAGTTAAGAAAATTTTATTTTTTTAAGCCCCTTTCACCTTAGTTTTTCTAAATTTACTTTGTATTGGGTTCAAACCTATAATATATACTAAATATTGGTTACAGACTCCACCTAGAAAACTTCGTATTAAACAAGAAATTTCCCAACATATGTTAGTCTAGACACAAACCAAAGCAAAAGTACCCAATAAGTTTAAACAAAAATTGTTTAATTATTTTTCATTTATCCCCCATCCCTCAACGTGCAATAAGGAACTTCGTTCCAAGTAAATAAATTAACTGATTACTTGTAAAAACCCATGTGGTTTTATAGTTCAAACCGCATGATGTATATAAATACTCCACATGTTATCCTCTTTCACCTGTTGCTTCAATTAATTTAAATTCTGGTGTTAATAACTACTCGAATTTGGGTTATTTGGGCCCACTTTTTAATCTGGCCCCCACAAAACGCGGTGCCCAAGATTGGTTTAAAAATCTCCAGAATTTGCAGGTTCACAATTTTGATCCATATTTTCAATTTGAAAAATGCGATTTATGGCAATTTACATTTTTTGCATAAAACACAAACTTGGCTTCTAAGCTAATCGTGTGCGATTCTTCAGAATCGTTGGTGTCGGTATAATTTTGTCAATTTTTAATCTTTTGCAAGCCCATACATATTTGCATCTGCCCACTTTTTTTATTGTAACAGTTTAAAAACCTAATTGCGCAAAATCATGGAACAATAAATAAGAGTCTCCATCTCTCACTTAGCGTTCTGTTACTGTCGTCGAGGTGGTTGGAAATTTCACCGAGTTTGAGCACGGCGTATCTAGACCAGTGCTGATCGATATGGTAGTTCAAATTTTATAGCGAACAGAGTATATAGGTGAAATAGCAATAAGCAACCAGAAGCAAACCATGCAGCAACAAACTTTTAACTAGTGTCTGATTGATACTAATGACAGCTAAATTAAGTTTGATGTTGGTTGCATCGAACGAAAATACGCATTCCTTTTCGTTTTTGTCGGTTTTATGACCAACCAAGGAGTAACACAATAGCAACTCAAACTCCATGGCATTTTTAACTAACTCGAGAGACCGCAAAAAGAGGGATGGAGACTATTTCTCTATGGCTGTGCGCTTTCTACTAAACTCACTGGTCGGGACCTACACTTTTCACTGATTCCGAACGGATGTGAATTCAGAAATATTTTCATGGACAATAAATTGGTAGCGAGCCAGTCAGCACTAAGTTAGGTGATCGTCACCGAAGGAAAATAAAGGTATTCAGTTTGAGGCTTTAAGCTGCAAACATTATAAATTTTAGAAAATTTCAGGTACCGATAAGAATCAAAAAACAAAATTGGTGAAATTTGTTGGTGAGATATTATCTTCTTTTTGTAATTTCAATACTTTCATTCAATAATTAACAAATGATTAATCAGCCAAATTTCGTTGATTAAACAATTGTTACGCGGTCAGCTGTTATTGACAACAAGAAAACAACAATGCCATTTCGTTTTGTGTGTTAAATTTATTGGGTTAAATACAACACAAATGTATACTAACAATATAAAATAAAAAAAAGTCCCAAATACGTTTAAACTTTACGGTTCTCAACCAAAACGACATGAAAATTTTTAGTCAACAGTCCTTGTAACTCCGCCTGGTGTAAGCCAGCTCTCTCTCTCTATCACACCGACCTCACCACGAATAGTGTGAAAGAAAACGTCAGATGAGACAAATTTTTCCTTACACTATCTACGAAATACTCTATCATAATATTAGTCGTGTTTTGGTTACCATCAAGCGGCTGTCGCTTGCTAAGTTGCAAAGAAAACGGCAATTTAGTGATAAGTCATTTTATTAAAAAATATGAATAAGGGTTGAAAACGGTAAAAGATGGTAAAAAAAAAATTGTTTAAACTTAGCGAAAATGATTCTCGTTCTCGCTAAGTCGTCGCTAAGTGCTTCATACAATACAAGCGAATATATAAGCAACTACTAAAATTTTTTTAATTTCATTGCATTTCTGTTGAATAATTCTTCTTTGTAATCAGCTGTTTTCCTATTTCGTGTTCTGGAATTTGCTTTTGTTGCTATCATGTTAATGCAAATGATGGTCTAATTTACAAGACCCGCGAAGGACTCGTCGCATGAACAAATTTTTTTAACATCTTATCATAATTAGCTAATCATATACATAGTTGGTTATGAAATGAAAAAAGGTCAATTGTTACCAAGATATTGGACATTGAAATATAGACAAAGTGAAATTCAAGCCCGGCACCTTCTTTGTTTCTGAAAAACTTTCTGCTTGAATTTTGATTTTTTTATATTTTCTGAATGCTTACTGCTTACTATATTTCTTTGGTTTGTGTTAATAGAAATAAAATGTAAAAAAAATTCTGATATCTTGAAAACTAATGAGTCATCAGATTGCGGTTATTAAGCGAGTTAACGGGCACCGGAAGGAACGAAAGGTTGTCCGCCAAGAGGCTAGAACCAGCGCACTCATTGGAAATATGTGCCTCCCAAATATCGTAAACGTACCAAAATAGTACTTAAGTGCCAACATGATCATCCCCGATTGACATTATTTTCTTCCGCTCTTCAATTATTCTGCGAATAAATCAAAGCGATGAGTGGTGCTGTTCCATTCTGCAAAGTGCCGGACTAGAGTTAAATATTAGCATTTCTACGCTTTTTCAAGATCGCGTGAATTGTGTGATGGCATAGCACTTCAAATGCTTTGAAGTAACGCTTGTAATACATTTTTATTGGAAGTCGTTACATTGAAATTTATGATATTTTCCTTGAAGTGCACAATTACCATCAATTTATGAAACAATGTTTTTGGTGCAAAATATTTCATTAAGTTTAATTCGTTTTGATGAAAACATTAAACTGCGTCTTTATGCGTTGCCGATATCGCACATAACACATCTGCACGCTGGGACGTAAATTTACTATGTCCCAACACGATGTATGTACATATGTATGTATTTCTTAATTACCAAATGTTATACATTCTTGATAGTGTCGCGAATTTCCATGCTATTCACAAAACTCATTCCACTATATGGAAACATCATAATACAATCCGTTCGAAGTCCGGCCGTGCAAATAAAGTACAAGTCCGAAATATGAATTTACTTGACTTATCTACCTGGTATAGGTCTTTTTTTTATATTTTGAACACATTTGCTTATATATCGATATTTGCCAGACTTTCGTTCTTCTTCTCCTTCAACCACTTTGGTCTAATTATACGCAACAGATGATTTTTCTTGTTCGTTTGCAGTTAAATATTTTTAGTTTTTTGATAATTTCTATATTTTCCAAAGTGACTTTTTAATAATTAGTTTAGATTTCACATCTAAGATGGAGAATCTTACACTAGTCGTATCCTATATAATGTCAAAGACCTAAAGAATTTAAAGATGTTCTGAGGGCCAACAAATTATTTGTCAATAGGGTGTTATTTCTTATTTTTTTATTATTTTTTTTAAAGTAAGCGATGATTTTTTGTAGGGAGCGTTTGTTTATTACAATTTATTACATCTTAATCATTTTACGAGTCAAAATGGCAAAAGAAAAAATTGTACATCTATCGGAAGAAACTAAAATCGATGCTAACCGTTCTGAAGGATATTCTAACCGCGCAATAGCTAAACAAATTGGACGGCGCATGGTGCGAAGGGAGAAAAGTACCGTTTGATGAAACATGAACAACGATGTGCGTTTTGTTTTCATACGACGCCAAATGACAACACATCACAAACACAGTAAATGATGTATGGTGTAGGGTGACGTATTTTTTTTAAAACCTTCATAACTTTTTTGCTTGCGAATAAAATTAAATGATGTAAAGGCAAAAGTTTCATAGTTTTAAGAAGTCTTCACAGACGTTATGAGAAATAGGCATCATGTGCATATTGAAAACGAAACACAGAAAGTCAACAGTCAAAATTAACTTCGGAGTCAAAAGTGCCCAAAGGGAAAAATGGAGCCATTGACAAAACATGAACAACGGTATGCGTTTTGTTTCGATAGGATACCAAATAACAGCGTAGCACAATAAAACCTAAAACGGCGGTATGTAGGGCGCAGGGATCAAAAATATTTTTGGTGTTCTGAAATTTCCTTTGGATAATCTTTAAACGTAGGGGGTGCCCTACTAGTGTACATACATACAGTAACTACGCTATACAAGTTGACACAATTTCCGTTGCCTCCCCCCTGCCACCGACCGACTTTCACTTCTCTTTCATTTTCATATACGTACAACCACGTCACTATTATCTTTCTCTGAGAGTGCTCCGTACCCACACAAGACAACTATTTTCCGCCTTCCTCCGACCCTCAAATGCTATTTAGCCAAATGTAAGGACTGCCCAGCCTCTCACGCAAAATTTTGGTGTATTATTAGAAACAAATCACGTTGATGAAATTACATTTAAACAATGGATATGTGTGGATAGAGACTTATTCGAAACAATGGTAAAGCAGGCCGACGATTTTTTGGTTTCACTATGCGAAAAATTATTGACACTTTAGACTAACTCGTTTATCGCAGAGGAACAAGCAGCTTCTTAGAATGCAAAAAAATTCATTGCTTGGAGAGCATCAGTACATTACAATATGAGAATTTTCGGAAAATGGATCGTTTTTTCTTCACGATTGTTCACAAGGTTTTCATTGGAACAACAGTCAAGCTACTTTATATCCACTTTCTATATATTACAAGTGTTATGGCCAGTTAGAGCACACCAATTACATAGTTACATATATCTAATTGTCTTATCCACAATACAGTTGCAGTACACTTGTTCCATCGCCATATGATAATGTTTCTACAAAATAAGTTTTGTTCAACACCACGAAAAATTTGTTATTTTTCAGATGGCTCAGCCGCTCAATTTAAGAATAAAAAAATTACATGAGGTGTCAGGGGACACCCGGTTGGAACGAAGTTCGTTTCGCTATATATTATGTACTATTTAGTTCCAACACGCGTTTGGCGCCTGTTGAAAAATACTATAATTTAAATGGATCTTTAAGAAAATACACTTTTTGTAAAATGATAAACTTTTTTTAAGAAATTTGTTATTTATTGAACGTAAAGTAAAAGTATATTTTTAGGTCCCTTTTGTAAGAATATGTATTATCTTTTCCCGAAAAGTTCCTTTCTTTGATGAGAGGTACTTCTTTTACTAAAAGCTAATGTTATTATGTATGTTCTTATGTCTAAGAGTATACATTTTGTTTACAAAGAAATAGTTTTTTTAAGAACACGTACTTTTTAAAGATGTTGCACTCGTTTTAGGATAAGGTTATTTTTTTAAGAAAATTTACTTATTTTCAGGAAGACTACTTAGCTCAACAAAATATAAAAAAGGTATTATTTTATTTTTAAGAAAGGGTACTTTTAAGAGAAGGAATTTTGTAAAAAAAAAGGTATTTTTTGTAAGAGAAGGTATTTTTTTTTTGAAGAAAAGCTTTTTTTTACGAAAGAACAGGTACAATTTTAAGAGTGGGTACTTATCTCGAGAAAAGTTTTTTCGTTTTACAAAAAATGTACTCTTTAAATAAAAGGTATTTTTTTAAGAAAAGGCAATTTGTTGTAAGATAATGTACGTTTTTAAGAAAAGGTACTTATTTTAAAAATGAATTTTTTTAAGAAAAGGTGTTTGTTGTAAGAAAATTTACTTTTTTAAGCAAAGGTACTTCTTTAAGATAAGGTATTTTGTTAAGTACAGGTACTCTGTTTAAGAATATGATTAGTTATTTTTTTTTTGAGAAAATTTACTTTTTTTAAGAAAACGCACTTATTTAAGAAAATTTTATTTTTTAAACTTCTTTCACTGTGGCTTTCTAAATTTACTTTTTATTCGGTTCAAACTACAATATGTAATAAACGGTATCACCCAAAAAGAGCGAATTAATAAGAGCGACAAAATAACAACGAAAGAAAAAAAGGGGATAATAAAAAAAAGAGCGAAAGTTCCATATATTTGATAATATATTAAATACACAAAAAATTATACAAATTATCAAAAGTATAATAATTTTCTAATTAACAACGATAAATTAAATTTTCGCATTTTAAATAAACCACAATATTAACTACTTGAATAAAACTATAATACTCGAATTAAATTTGGAGATTAAAGTTGTGTGCAATACCCCGTAAAAAATCAATTAAGTCCCGGTTTCGTAATCATTAACCAAGTCTTTTATTTTCTTAGCTGTATCACGATAAATCTTACGGCTTTTTGGTGGGTGTTCGCCTGCAATATATTGTTCAATTTTTAATTCGTTAAGTTTCTGCTCATGCTTCAGAACATCGATGAACTTCCATATAGTTGGATGAGTAAATCCTAAAAGAGAGCTAAATCCTCTATTCCATCCTTCCGCGGAATTATTGGTCTTTGGTAAACCGAGTTTTGAAGCATCGTGTGAATTCCATATTTTTATGGGAAACAATGTCTGGCGACGATTAAGATTATTTTGAAGACGTCCAACCCATGTATCTTCAAAATAATCTATTAATTGCTGTAACACATCATAATTCTTAAGAAAGTATTCTGATTGTAGAAGTTCCTGGAAACTCTTTAAAACATCTACTTCCGGGACAAAGGCAAGAGCTGCTAACTGCCGTACCTGTAGCGCAAATTCTACATCATTGGTGTATCGGGATTGCATGCCAATACTTTGCCTTTTACGCCATATACACTGACTCATGTGGAAAAAACAACCTCTTAGAATTGCTTTGGGAAATACTTCGTTGAACGCATTCATTGCTGCTTTTTCAAAGTCAGTCATTATAGTGATAAAGCACGAACATAAGATGCTTGCGTTTTGTTGGCCATTAATATAAAAACAGTTGGCAAAACGTTATGATATTTTACAGCGTGGATCGTATAGATTTGAGTAAAAAGTTGTGGAGCAGTATTAAAGGTTCCATCAGCATACCAGTGATCACATCGCGTCATGTGTGATAAATTTCTTCTGGTTGAAAATATTATAATTCTATCATGGACTTGTCCACTATCATAAAGTAAAAAAGGCTCATTTTCAATTTTCGAATAATTATCCGGAATAACTAGGACCAGCAGAGATGTTGGATTAACAAATGTAAGATTATTCTTGTTTCTAATCCTCTGAGCTGCTTTTTTTATAAGGGAAATTGGTGGTAGTTGTCCACATACAGCTGCAGGTAACATATATGTCTCAGCAGACACAATTTGATGATTGCTCTCTTGACATACACGAGCTCGTTCCTTGATATTATGTAGCACATCCCTTTTTGCAATCTTTGCTTTGTGTGATACGTGATTATGAGCACTCGATTTCTTAATTTGTCCTTCCGAAACAGCAAGACATTCTACGCACTTCCAATAAACGCTGCCAATGTTCTCTTTGTCCTTCCGGAAAACGTAACCATTATTTTTTAAAAGAACAAAACCTTTTTGGCTTCTCGTATATTCAAGCGACATTTTTTAAAAATTTATTACAAATATTTATTATAAATATCTTGCACGAAATTATATTTATGAAAAAATTATTTTTAACATTACCAAATTTGCATATGATTCATGGCAAACTTATTAAATTTATAAAAACAACAAGTATTAACATTATAATTGTTGTACAGTGCTTTTAAATATTCAAAATAAAATTAGCGAAGTCCGACATGAAATTAAAAACATCGCGCGATTTTCTTAATTTCATTAGTCGGATTTCGCTCAATTTATTCGCTCATTTTATCTATCGCTCAGATTTTATTCGCTCTTTTTTTTCGCTGTTCTGGATTCGCTGTTTTTGTTTTCGCATTTATTGGGTGGAACCGTAATAAACAGGCTCCACCTACAAAATTTCCCATTAAACAAGAAATATCCCCCGATATGTTACTCTAGACAAAATCCAAATCAAAAGTACGAGTGTAAGAGTAAGTGTGCTGCCAAAGTGTGCTGCCAGGGTTGTACTTCATGGATTTGCCAGTCTTTGGCTTTTCTAAATTTACTTTTTATTGGGTTCAAAACTACAATACGTAATAAACAGGCTCCACCTAGAAAACTTCCCTTTAAACCAAACCAAAAGTACCCAATATAGTTGATAATAATGGGTTGTAATAAAGTAGTTAAAAAAAAGTTGTTTAAAATTTTTTCATTTAGCCCCCATCCCGCAACGTGCGATAAGGAACTTCCGTCCAAAAATTTTTGATAATTTATGTCATCATGAAGATGATTTTGGGTTTCCAGCCGAATGACAAGCCATGAAAAAGGTCCTAGCGATGGTCTTGGTGGAACCATAAAGATAGAAGCTAGCCGAGCCGGTTTGCAGGGTCCAATACAGGACCAAATTATTACCCCGCTTCAATTGTATGAGTGGTGCCGTGAACATCTTTTAAATTGTAATTTAAATTTTAAATTTTTAAACTAACAGAGAAAGATTATAAAGCAGAAGAAGAGTTTCTTAAAAACACGTTTATTGGCTTGAGAACTATACCAGGAACACAAAAATTCCACTATTTTGTTCCAGAAAGAAATTCAAAACTGAAAGTAAAACCAGTGTTGCCAGTTTAAGGGATTTATCCCCAAATTGGGGATTTTTTTTCAAAACAGGGGATTGTTTTTTTGGTTTGGGGATCTGGGGATTTTTTGGGGATGAAAATGTAAGCTGCATTAAAAGCGCATCTTTTGTATCATTCCTTGAAAGTTTTGATCCGGTACTACCTAAATCAAAGCAAGCATAAACACACAAATAATATTTGGCATTGGGTAAATCGTACTAGAGAGAATATTTAACTCATCTGACGTTTCCTTTCACACTCTTCGTGATGCGGTCGGTGTGATAGAGAGATGTTTGACGAAAAGTGACATACAACAGGTGGAATTACAATAACCTCTGACTTTAATTTTTCATGTCGGTTTGGAGAAAACTGTGAAATTTAAATGTGGTTTACACTTCTTTATTGACTGTTATTGTTAGCATACATTTGTGTTGTATTTAACACAATAATTTTGACACAAACAACGAAATACCGTTGTTGTTATTTCGTTGGTTGTTTTGAACCATTGCCTCTATCTGGTATTATTGAAGTAATTCTTTCCAACATCCACCGTTCACATCACACCAGGCCAAATGTCATAATTTTGCTGAGTTATTGCTAAATGTTGTCAGCAAAAAGAAGTGCATACACTTGTCAGTTCCTGAAAATATCAAATTGTTTTACTGGCAAGGCTGTACGTGATGACAACAATAAAACAAGTAAAAAAACATTTTTGATATTTGGCGTCGTTGAAAAGAATAGAAGCAGTGAAGAAGAAATAACGAGAAATTCCAAAACTATCTACAAACCAAATAATTAAGTAGATGAATCTGAAGATTATGAGCTTGAAGTAGTTGATATATTATATGTATACTAAGCCTTAATGACTTTCAACCACTTTATAAAGCCAGATCTCATTTGTCATAATCTTTTTGTTATAACTAACTATTTTTAAAATAATAATTTAATAATTATATAATATTAATAATAATATAATAATATATTTACGTTTACATTTTTCAATATTTAAGCTTTCGTTTTGTTAAAGTGAATTCTAAATAAATTTTAATTTTATAACTTAAAACTTTCTCGAACTACCTTTAAAGCCATAGGGATTTTTCCGGGGATTTTAGCTTTTTTTGGGGATTTTCGAGGATTTCCGGAACTAATAAAAGCTCACTCAAATGTTTTGGAAATGCAGAAGAGACTATCAGGATCAACATATATTTAATTTCAGAATTTTAAAATTTTCATTTTTTGAGATATAGCTTCCCAAACTTTAAATCATGCGACTTTGACTTTTCCTAAAAAAATTAAACTAAAAACAATTTTAAAGCTATTCTCAATACCTTTAAAATAAGATCAATCTTGACCCTGTATGTTAAAAACTTTTGAAGATATGAATAATAATGGCAGACCACTTATAAGTGTTTTTAATAATTTTTTAATTTTTTAACGCGCCATGTCTCAGGAACAACAGAAGCTGGAACTCCAAAATTTTGCATTTGTCTTAGTTAAGTAAGGTGCAAAAAGTCAACTAACTTTCAAAAGATTCAAAGGTGGTCGGGAATATCCGTTCGTCGGTTTTAAAAATTCTAACCCCACTCATGCTTCGTAAATTCTGTACATTTTCATTGCTTCTTTGGCATTGCGTATACAAAACCTGCAAAAGTGTGTCGATGAAACGGATTCAACAAAACCTAAAATTGAATTAACCTTTATGTCAACACCGACATACCGTGGTATGTTTTGTGTTTTCAATCGCTATGTCCTGGAAACTAACAAACGGATCGACCTGAAATTTCATGATATCCTCAACAAAAATGGTTTACAACAGATTCTTAGAGTGCGATTGGATAACTTGCATCAAAAATGTGGTAATTTTTCTTTTACTACTCTTTATATCAATAGCTGCGTGTCCATGTATGTATATGGAAACGCATGCAAATATGTTGATATTATAGAAAGTACATTTTATTTCGCAACAAACTATTAAAATAGTTCAAGAATCTAATTAACTATAACATTATAAAGTAATACATATATAAGGTATACACAGGTAGAGAAGAAAAAACCGCGCAATTTGGCAACCCTCGCAGAAGAGAACCAAAAATTCGACGCTATTCATTGAAACTAATTTCTCTCTCGCGTCATAACTTAACTATTTCATACTTTTTACATAGTTTATGTTATTTTATTTAAACACGGTTGGAATTTCTATAGTTAGATACTATAATAGCATCAGAAAACTTCTCGTGTATTGAGACATTCAACGAAGAGAGTAAGAGAGAGAGAGAGCAGAGAAACGAGGCGCTTTACTCGTTTTATTGTTCTCTCTACGAGAGTTTCCAAATTGCGCAGTTTTTTCTTCCCTACCTGTACATCCTCTTTGCCTCCTTCTACAATAACCATTATCCTCAAGGGGCCGCCATTTATTGCTTCAATGGCGTTGCGTGTAATGAATATTCCACTATTATTGGGTCTTAGTTCTATTTCAGCTTTCGCCAGTTTTTCACGAAGTTGATGATTTGTAGAAGCCTTCAAGTGTAAATTGTTCTCCACGTAAATAATATACGCAGCAAAGGCAGCCGTATCCAAAATATTGTAAAAGAATGCCAAGGTCCATCTATTTTTACGGCGTTGGCTTATTCTTTGGACCTTCTTCTTCGTTTGTTCGTTTCCGTTCTATCCCTTCTGGCATTAGGTCGTTCAAGGTAATGCAGGAAAATAACTCTTTTGACGGACCCTATAGGTGTTGCGACGGACACCATATGGAGTTCGGTGGAAGAGGATCCTGCCCTGGCTTGTTCGTCTGCCTTTTCTTTCCGTAGGATACCCTTGTTGCCTGGTATCCAAGTAAGAACCACATTGGCCAGCCGGCCTAGCTCAACAAGTTTTTACCTACATTCACTAACAAGTTTAGATGCAGTGTTGTAAGATTTAAGTGATAGGAGAGCCGCTTGGCTATCTACAAATATTCCAATGCGGTCTGTTTTTCGCCGGAGTATAATTTCAGCGCAGGCTCCTTTGATGGCCAGTACCTCCGCTTGGAAAACGCTGCTCGTATCTGGGAGTTTGAATGATAACTTGAGGCCTGCCTCTTCGGAGAAGACACCCGAGTTGGGTTAGTACGTCTGTTGAAAATTGTAACGTTGTTAGTATTAATAAAGTCTAAAACGGACTCACCTCGTTCGTTGATTTCAGAGCTGCCCCATATGACATGTCTCGCATTGGCGTCGCAGCCTATAATGATGGTGTTCAATGGATGGATGTTTTCCATAGCGCTCCACTGACATTGACATAGTTAAGCGGATCAAAAAAACTCGATTGCACTGGCTAGCTCATGTCAGTAGAATTGATGAAGAAGAACCAGCACGAAGGGTATTTGAAACCGAACTTTCAGGAAGACGAAAAATAGGAAGACCTAGACTCCGCTGGAGGGATCAGGTTGACGACTCCCTGCGTACACTTGGTATTGCCTACTAGAGAAATAAAATAAAAGATCGAACTGGTTGGCGAAATATATTATCTTCGTTTTGTAAGGTCCCTGACTCCCGGGGTTGTTCGAGACCGGATAAGTAAGTAAATAAGTAAGATCTCAGAAGGGTGACCTTTTTCTTGAGCTAAAGTCTGAGGACGAAGGCGAAAAGTTTAATGCAAAAATCGAAAGCGTGCTCGAGGGAGGTGTGGAGTGAAGACCCGAAACGAAGAGATTGTGATAGAATGCAAAGACATTAATCTACCAACAGAAGCAGCGAAAACGGCTATAGGACTGAACAAACTAAAAGTAGGTTGGTACATATGTCGTATAAGGCAGACGACAACAGGTAAAAGGTGTTACAGTTGTCTAGAATTTGGTCACATTTTCAAATTCTGCAATTCGGAAAGGGATAGGTATCACCATTGCATAAACTGGGGAATGGAGGGTCATATCGTGAAGGAATACGAAATTTAAGCATCTTCCATGCTCAGAAAATACAATGGCAATTCTGATTGCCGGAAGCTACAGGTGCCCTATTTTCAAGAAGGTGTTAAGTGGATGCAAATCATTGTATTGCTGTAAAAGAGCTTTTAAACCTGATAACTATCGACCAATATATTGAAGTTGCATTAGTATGCGAACAATATAAGGAGCTTGACAAGAATATATGGGAATGTGATTCGACGGGCAAAGCAGCTGTATGGACTTGCGGAAACAAATACATAGAACAAGGAGTTGAACACCCACAGGAAGTTTTCGCCAGAGCTAAGATGGGAGGAGTTTATGCGTATAGTTGTTATACCTCCCCTAATGTGCCGCTGAGTCATTTTACTAGAGTCATAGACAACCTGGTAATCGACGTAGTCCACCACAAGCCTGTGGTCATAGGCGATGTCTTCAATGCTTGGGCAAAATGAAATTACAGGGTTGGGAAAAAGAAAAACCCAACGAGGAAACCTTTTTGGGTATATTTTCCAACCTCCACTCATCAGAAATAGCTGAGCAAATCACAGAAGCATTGAAATCGGCTGTGATGCCTCCATGCCAAGGAAAATATCGTCACCGAGAAGAAGGGAAAACTACTGGTGGATCGATACAATAGCCAAACTTAGGAAAGAATGCCTAAAGGCCATAAGAAAATACCTACGGACTAGAGTCTTTTTATAATTCCTCATAAATCGAGATACCAGGCTAGGAGGCCATACAATGCGCCATACGTCACAGCAAAGCCGAATGCTTAAGATATCTATGTGACGAAGCGAACTTGTACCCATGGGGAAGTGCATATCGGGTGGTAATGACAAAAAGTCGGCACAAATTATATGTCCCAATCCCATAAGGGAAATTGTTAAAGTCCATGTATCAGAGCGAAATAAAAGTGACCAATGAGGAAGTAGTAAATCTATGTTCAAGGAATGGTGATAACAAAGCACCAGGGATAGACTTTATTCCAAACAGGGTACTCAAAATTGTCCTTAAGTTAAATTTTCGCAAATCTATTTAAAACCCTCCTGAAGAATGGGAATTTATACCGATTCCCAAACCGTGAAAGATCCTCGGAGATCCGCAGTCACATAGACCTATATGTCTTCTTGACACACTGGGGAAATGTCTGGAGAGAATAATATACTCCTGGCTTCTGAGCGCCGTTGAACCAGTGATGATATTTGATAATTTTCGAGGGGGCCTTTTTTATTCTTCCGAAAGTACTTTTTTCGACGTAAGAATATAAATAATTGTAAAATAATTAAATATATCTGTATTTACAACGAAAGATTAACGGGCTGATTGTAAAACATATGAAAATATGTATTTAATCTGAGTACGGTTTGTTAATCTTTCGGTGTAAATGCAGTAAAAGCTTTAGTTAGCCTGAGGCACAAATATATTTGAGTCGTTTACAGAAAAATAACAATGAATAAATATTTTTAATTTCGATCAGCTGTGTTTGACAAGGTCGGCCCTTGATATAAAAACAAAATTTCCCCAATTCCTACTGATTCTACCTTATTTATTTTGCCATGTTTTGTATTTAAAAACCTCTCACATAAAATTTGGCGAATCAAATCCGAAAGTACTCTTATTGGACCAAAAGGAGTTGGGGACTTTTTGAAATAAAAGTCCTTATCTTATCGTTCCTGCGTTGAACACGTCGAAGGTCTCTCAGAAACACAGTATTGCTTCAGAAAGGCTGAGTCATCGACCGACGCTGTTAACTTTGTTATTGACTCGCCCAGGAGGGAAATCAAAGGGAAAGGCAAGGAGGGAAAATTCTGCGCGGTCATTACACTTGATGTAAAAACGACTTCGAATAATTAAGGATTATTTCTCAAACAGAACACTGTGGTTTGAGACATATCGGAGAAAGTCATACGGCCTTATTCATAAAAAGTTGTCATAGGTTTGTTAAAGGTTTAATAAGGTAAAGCCTAAAAATTGTGTTCATAATCGAAAAATTCCTCTGCTAAGAGTTTTCTAACGTCGCCATTTTTGTTGAATGTTTAACCCTTCTTTAAGGCTATTTTATCCGCATTAATACACAAAAGAAATAATATTTTTACATTTCACACGTGCCGTACATAAATGTTTATACGATATAAACACGTGGAATTATTTTGCGTATATTTGCAGCTTTTATAGTGTCACAGTATCCTGCTATGCAACCAAATAGTTTCGTTCTAATTTTTAACCAAAATGAACTTATGTTTACATAGTGATGTGTAGAAATTTTAAACATTGCAGCTACAACCTATTATCCGGTTTTATATTCGGCTACCCAAAACTGAAGTCCAATTCAAGATGATTTTTTGAAACCTCATCCAAATTTAAGAATATACCAAATACTAACAAATAACGAATCAATCTATGAGTTGGTGGAGCACAAAACAGGCAGTGCTCATAAGAGGGAGGAGGGAAAGGGAAACTATGACCGTAAAAGTAGTAGCAACTAAGATCACATCATCATAGACAATGGCGTTTTGGGGTATAATGGTTGACAGCCAACTCAACTTCAAGAAGCATGTGGAATATTCCTGCAGAAAGGCATCTGCGGTGACAAGAATGATGCCAAATATTGGTGGACCACGCCACGGTAGTGGACTTCAAACTATATTTGCAGAAGCAGCAGCCGTCGTTGCGGGTATTATACCACTAGACTTAAGCGCCAGAAAACAAAAGAAAGTTCAAAATAAAGTTTAGGGTAATGTAGAAGCTGCAAGAAAAGACAGTCGTCCGACATTGAGGGAGAACACTATGGCGGAGTGGCAGAGAAGGTGGGGACATTACTTAAAGAATTTTAGACCGTTAGGCTAATCCCCTATATTGATACTTGTCTGAATAGATGCCATGGAGAAGTGAACTATAGTATGACCCAATTCCTTACTGGCCATGGATGTCATAGTAGTTATCTGTATAAGTCCAGGAATGACTATTCACTCAGATGACCACTGTACATTCACATGCCCGAGATTTAGCAGTCTTCGCAGTCAGCTAGAAACGTAATTAGGACGTCGTTTGAGGCTGGACAACATAATAGAGATCATGTTGAAATCAGAAGAAAACTGGAACGCAGTCAACTCATATGTGGTAAATTTAAATGTGGAACTAAGCGAAGCTTGACAGAAGAGTAAGAACTAGGAGAACAGCGAAAGCTGCCAAACACCGTGAAGTAATACCTAAGGCAGTCCCGCGGGGTGTGACGATATGGCGGGTATGGTTAAGTAGGTAATACTACTGCATGTTTTTCAGTTCGGACTGAATGCATCTTTTGAATATTCTACACCTCCAACGCATCAAAAAAAATCATTGATAAACACATAATATTGAAAGAACCCTACTATTATATTTGGAGCGCGTGTTCCCAGCGTGTGATATCTGTAAAGATATACAGAACTTAGCCTAAAGTATTTGGCAGTAGAATTAGGGCACATAACTTAGAATTTAAATACGACATGGGAGTATTTAGCCTTCAGACCGACAGGGCGAGATAGAGTTATTAAGCTTGGGGCACTGTTATTCCACTGTATATCATGTCCCACATTCTACCGGAGAAATTCTCTCTTAAGTTAATATCGATATTGAATTTTATTTCACACTCTCATAATTTCATGATTCTAGGTTCATGTGTTTCGCAAAATGCAAATTACTTTGAGTTAGTACCAACCCATTGCTGACACACGCATGAGTAATCCACAGATTAAATGCATGACCCTCTGGTAAACAAATGGTGTCGATAGAGCAGATGTTATAGATCCCAGAAAAACATTGCTCTAGATCAACAAATGCGACAGGAATGTACGCTCTCAGATAACGTGTGATTCATTTAGATTTTTTTTTAATTTTTCACAGATCACGTGACTGGTGACATACTGTCAACGTTTTTTTATTCAATATTGTTTGACAATTGTACAGTTGTTGTGGGTAATTCAAAAAAAATAATGCAATATAATGCCCGGTTGTCGGTGGAGTTGTATGATGGAGTATGCGCGGCTATCGCTCGTCAGATGGGGTGGTTCTGGCAGCTAAAATGGCACCTCCGTGTTAAAATGGCAATGAGTATTTCGCCTGGTTGCGTATATGGTGATCCTATCCCTGAGATTATGTTTGTCTGTCTGGTCGTTTATGTCTTATAAGTATCCGTATGAGTGTAATACGGATTTACACCGAACAAGATTAACACATTTCGAAGGTTAACTCCGATAACCCGCGCTAGCCCAGAATATTACTCATACAATTTGAATCTGTTGAAACTGACGTTTAAATTTTAACCTCATTTTAAACTGTAACACTGTTTGTATGTAACACTGTTAGTTACTAAAAAATGTAACCATATTAAAAACATACACAAAAACATCAACTGTTTGAGAGACGGACGCCGACCGAATAATTTCCAACGCTTCGCCGCCACCAAAAATTTTTTGAAGCTCACGCTGCGGAGGCTATAGTTGGGTATTATTGGATTAAAATATGAGCCGATTTTATCGACTGGCCCGATTTGACCCACTGATCCAATTTTAAAGGTTCAGTTATTTCAAAAACACTGAATAACCCAATAGCCGCCAACTTAATTTTTCTGTTGTGCCGCCGTCTTTGATAATTTTGTCTCGGCGCGGAATTTGCCTCAGCACGGAGTTGCCACCTGAAATGTCAACTTAATCTCAAATTGGGTACTGTAAACGGTAATACCGCATTTACACCTAACAAGATTAACGCATTTCGAAGGTTGACTCCGTTTACCCGCACTAACCCAGAAAATGACTCATACAATTTCAATCTGTAGAAACTGACGTTTAATTGCTAACCTCATTTTAAACCCCATTTGAACTGGAGTTTAATTTTTAACCTCATTTTAAACTGGTGTACATTTTGATGCAACACAGTTATTTACTAAAAAAATGCAACCATAATAAAAACATACACAAAAACTCAACTGTTTGACAAATGGAATCCGATCGAAAATATGGCGACGCGTCGCCGCCACCAAGACTTTTTTGAAGCTCATGCCGCCGTCGATAAAAATGGCTCTTACAGGTTTAAACTGTAAGCTGATTTTATCGTCTGCCCCGATTTAACCCACTGATCCAATTTTAAAGGTTCAGTTATTTCAAAAACACTGAATAACCCAATAGCCGCCAACTTAATTTTTCTGTTGCGCCGTCTTCGATAATTTTGTCTCGGCGCGGATTTTACCACCTGAAATGTCAATTTAATCCGAAATTGGGTGTTGTAAACGGCAAAGATTAGTGAATAAGGTTATTGCTAACGTGGCAGCGATAAACGGCAGTGTAAATGCGTTAAAAAGATAAGATAACAAGGTTATCGCTAACCTGGTCGCGAGAAAATGCGGTCTAAATGCGCCTTAAGTAAGATTATTTAATCATTAAATAAAAAGTGTGGTTTTGTATTTCTTTTAAAATTTTGTTATCAGGAGGCTAATGAGACAACATTTTTATAATTTTCCTGGCAATATACGCCGGTTATATCTGCTAATAAAATAAAAAATAAATAACGGGTTTATCAACACAGACGCTGCAAAAGTAAATCGATAGGGACAGCAAACGACGCCTTATTTTTTCCCACTCTTTTGACATTTATCTTCAGTAAAGTTTGCCATTTCATCATGGAAAGATATACGAGCCAACAACGAGTCGATATTATTAAAATTTACTACCGAAATTTGGAGTCAGTGGCCTCAACTTTAAGAGCGCTACGCCCAATTTATGGTCGTCATAATCGTCCTACCAGATCAACAATTGAGCGTCTAGTGGAAAAATTTGAATCCACAGGTACAGTACAAAATGTTCCCGTGCCAGTGAGACAAAGAAGTGCCCGTACTGTCGAGAATATTGCTGCCGCTGAGGCTTCAGTTCAAGAAAGCCCAAATGTTGGTCTCACACGTCGTTCTCAAGCGTTGGGCATCTCTGTGACGTCGTTGTGGCGAATTTTGCGAAAATATCTTGGCCTACATCCTTACAAGATCAAATTGACGCAAGAACTGAAGCCGCTTGACCACCATAGTTCGTGAATTGGGCTGAGCAACAACTTGAAAATCATTCGGATTTTCATCCGAAAATCATCTTGAGCGATGAGGCTCATTGCTGGCTGAATGGCGTCGTCAATAAGCAAAATATGCGATATTGGTCAGACAGCAATACACTCGTAATCCATGAGTCATCATTGCATCCCGAAAAAATTACGGTTTGGTGCGGTTTATGGGCCGGCGGCGTCATTGGGCCGTACTTGTTCCGTGATGATCAAGACCGGCACATTACTGTGAATGCGAATCGCTACCGTTCAATGATAACCGAATATTTTTGGCCCCAATTGAATAATATGGACTTGGAGGACATGTGGTTCCAACAGGACGGCGCCACAAGCCACACAGCGAATGCCACAATCAATTTATTGGAAACCAAGTTTGGTGAACGCGTTCTCTCACGAAATGGCCCAGTCGATTGGCCGCCTCGGTCGTGCGATTTGACGCCGTTAGATTATTTCCTGTGGGGCTACGTCAAGTCTATGGTCTATGCCAACAAGCCAGCGATGATTGATGAAGTTCGTACGAATATCGAACGTGAAATTGCAGCAGTATCGGCCGATTTATGCTTGAAAACCGTCGAAAATTGGGTTTAGCGTCTGGACTTCTGCAAGCGTGCCCGTGGTGGCCATGCAAATGAAATCGAGTTCCATACATAATGGCATCGAACGTACTTTACAGGAATAAAGAATTTCATTGGTATCTAAAACCGGTTTTGTTTTATTTAAAAAAACTTTTGTAGCACTCTTATTGAAAAACCCTTTATAATTTTATTTATCAACGAATTTACCACTTTGTATTAATATTTTCTGTTTATTTTCAGATCTAATTTAGTAATTATAGCGATGAAAATACGTAAGTATTTTTTTCTTTAGTTCCTCGGGGTAAATACCTGCGCATCCATGACTGGTGTTGCTGCGCAGCTACATCTGGTGGATGTCCCAGGTTGTGGCAGATAGTTCCGGTATTTTGGGCGTTAGGACGTATTATGTGTTAAATTCTACTGTTCTTTTATGTTTAGTGTTTTATACGTATGTCATAGTTCAAGTTTATTTTTTTTACTTATACGATTTTACTTCATGCCAGCATTTCCACCTTTTAAATTTCAAAATTTGTCAGATCAGCCCTATTATTGTTATGGTATAGAATTTGAATTTTATGACCGATTTTGTTAGGTTTAGTCAATGTATGAGGTGGCCGTCGGTGATGCAATGGTAGAGTGTGCGGGTACTGTGCATGAGAACTAGGGTGCGATCCCTGCTCTGACCACCTTAAATTTCTCTCGACGGCGGTCACTTTGCTAGTGACGGCGACACTAGTTATCCAGTATTAAGCCATGAAAAAGCTTCCAAAAAAAACCGATCGGAATCGGTGTAAAACTGTAGATCCCAATCAGTGAGTGCAAAAGTAAAACGCGCAGAGCTCACTCGTTATGAGAAAATCTCCCTTCATGGGATATAACGGAAAACCATTTTTTGAGTTAATGTATGAGAAGTTCATTCTACAAGCTTACAAGGTCAGGAACATTTTTCTAAATGAAAACTGGTTGGCTTTTGTTAGACTAATAGACAATTCAGATAAGCACATTCACTGGCATGACCAGCTTCGAAGTCCGTGACAAGTTCATCATCATATGCTTAACTACTATGCCTGGATTGATACTATCGGTAGATCATCAAGCGGATATATAACTACAAACTCAAATATGCAATTTACATGTGCGAATTAGTATAGATCGAAGATTCGTAAGTACCAGCACAACTATAAAAATGTCCATAATTCCAACACAAGAACAGGGCTTTTAGACTGCATCTTCTGTTTCCTCTTGCATTCTAACATTGTTGCAGTACTTTGAGGAGATTTTTAATCTAAATATATCACACACTTGCATTTTGCTGTAATATAGCTTTTTAATAACCGGGTTAGTGTCAGGTACGTTTTTTTATTTTGAATTTTATGACACCTGTTAAAGAAAATTGCGAGTACCGACATCGTTTGAACCAAGAACTATATATTTTGTATTCAGACGTGAACATAGCTAGGCGAATCAAATTAGGCTAATTGCTTTAGCTGGGTCATGTTATCAGAATGAATGAAGATGAGCCAGTGTTAAAGGTTGTCGATAACGTACCCGATGGAAGCAGGAAAGGAGGGCGACCAAGACTCCGTTGGAAAAACTAGGCCGAAAAATCCCTCCGTATGGTAAAATTAGTTTAATTTATTTATTGCTTTGTTTAATTAATATATGTAAGCCATGTTACCTAAAGAGTAATGTATTCAAAACCGATTAAGCGGTTAACCGAATTTCGGCCGGTTAACCGTATGTCGGTTTTCTAAAAATTCTTGTTTCCAAAGAACCGGTTTCACCGGTTATTTCAAGTCGTTTAACCGGTTTTTATACAACTGATATAACAACGCAGAATTACAAACCTAAAGCCTTTTTCATAGCTCACTATGGTTACTGACCCCATTAGACAGACACAAAAGACTTTGCCAACGAATTATTTCCCCGATAATTTGCTGAAATAAGTTGCCCAGTGGCAATATAAGTCACATCTGCCAATTCCAGTCTAGATGTTAGTTCAGGAACTAATGACAGCAAATAATTTTTCGCACTTCTTTTCACAGAATTTTGAGCGTTTATACTCATTTCACTCGGGGGCTACGTTAACATACCAAATTGTTACATCGAGTGACTTTGGGTTCGGTTTTTGGCATGGCGGCTTCACAGCCATTTTTCTTCGAAAATGAGCAAGTAGCCGCCGTAACCGATAATGGCGATTTTATTCCAAAAGTTGAACACAGGATGGCGCTACGTGCCACACAGACAATCGTTATTTTGTGCACTGTTTAGAAAACCGTTCAGCCAAAACTTGGAAGTCCATCCTCTGCCTCGCAGCTGCGATTTGAACCCGTTACACTATTATCTTGGGTGCGCCGTGAAATATAAGTGTTACGCAAACAATCCCGTGTCCTTTGAGATCTTAAGTCACGAAATGGACGTCCAAACAATCGAAAATGTATTCGAAAATTGGATAGATAGAATGAGGTACTGTAAGGCAAGTCATGGAAGCTATTTGAACGATATTGTGTTCATTCATAAATATCAATCAAATGTCTATTAAGTTCCAATTAAGTTCCAAATTTTACATGGCTCACCCTTTAGTTTCCCATCACATCCCATGAAGCCATAGACTTACACACACTGATGGGGACGAGCAGTTTTACATCGGTTCCGAACATGGAGAGCATTTTCATGGATATGTACTCGATAGACGAAATTCGAAGAGGCGAATTAAAAATAAACGATGTTTATAAAACGCATACTTTTCCTTTTGTCATAAAAACCGTTTAACCGAAAACCGGTTTCGCCAAAATTGGAATATTCGAAGAAACCGAAAACCGACATATTTGAAAAACCGGTTTGTTGAATACACTACTTGAGAGGTTGTATAATAGTCAATACAAGTAAAGCAAAGACAGACCAATTAGAAAAAATTTTGAACAGGAAGTTTGAATAGCATGGACATTCTCCCCAGGGTTGTATAATGTGAAGTGTATTCCTCGAAAACATGAAGCACACACATTTTGTGCACATTTCTGGCCAAATGGATATACAAATAACCAAATTTACCGAATTTGGGCTGATGAGCAACCGGAAGATGTTCTCGAAGAACCGTTAAATCCACAAAAATTCATCGGTGCGTTAAAATTGAGGCCGGTCATAACATAACCGTCAACGGCGATTGCTACCGCACCATGATAATGAACTTTTATTGCCGTCTTGCATCAAGACGGTGTTACGGCACACATAGCCGGCCGCACCACACTCCAGTAACAAGTCAAGGTCTTTGCCAAGGCCCTGAAGGGCCCAGTTATCACCGCTAAAATAAAGTCAGATACCCGCGTCTACAAACGAGCCATAGGAACCGCCAGTGGTTAGTTTTGAGTAGAACCACTACTGCACACTGCATGCAGATGATCCTGGATCGTAGAGGTGCCACTCTCCTAATTACATACTTGGTGGAGTGTTCCTTGTGGGAGGATACGTAATTAATGATATAATTCATTCGCCATGTCACCTACTCTTTGCGAAAATCAGTACCCTCTCATAGTACGAACACGGACTTTGTCGCCCTTGGTAACGGGTGAGTAACGGGTGAGCTGTTGAAAGTTTCTTGTGATTCTTGACCTGTGCCAACTTTAAAAATGCTCAGTTATCGTTGCCATTTTATCATGGAAAGACTTACACCCGAACAAACTGACAAACTATTGATTTTTATTATGAGAGAAATATTAATAGAGAAATATGAGAAATATTTTCACACACTTCGACTATTGTTAGGTCTTCAGCGACGAAGCTCATGTCTGGTTGAATGGTTATGCTGATCAGAAAAATGGTGGCAATTGGTCATGTTTGAGCGAACATAATCAATACAAGAGTTGCTAATTCATTCAGCAAAATGCACTGCTTGGTGAGGTTTCTGGGGGAACAATCGGTTGATAATAATTTGTGCCTAAAATGTACGAGGTGCATCTGGTCGACATGTGGTGTCGCTACATACCACACAGCACATGAACCAATTGACCTGTTGTGAGATGAGTGAGTTGGCCACCTAAATTGTGCAATTTGATGCCTCAAGGCTGTAGTTTGTGGGGTGAGTTGAATTCTCCCGTATATGCCGAGAAATCGACGCCAATTGTAGCCTTGGAAAACAACATTCGTTAGCAACCGATATGCTCGAAAAGTGATTCAAAATTGCACCTCTCGTGTGGATCACTAACAACGTAGTCTTGGCAAACGTTTTATGAAATAACCTTTCTATGAATTACTCTTAAACTTTTGTAATTTTCCTTTGTTTTTTTCGAAAATTAAAAACCAAACGCTAAACAAATCACCCGTAATGAGATTAAAAACTTTTCATTTGTTATAATATGTCTTATATGTATTAAACCAGCAAACTTCCAAGGCTGTATCTAATTTTTTTAAATTATTCCAAAAACTCGATTTGGGGCCAGTATGACTTGTTTTAAAACATACACAGGCACGTAGTATTAGTTTAGCAATCAATTTATTTCCAACAATATTTGTATCTAATACATGGGCGTGTGGAACATCCGGTCAATCAATTGCAAGTAAAGAGGTGACAACAAATCTGTGAAAGTAACTCTTTTACTCTGAAACTCTTGTCGAGTCAATAACAATTAAACAGCGTTTGATCACGTACCGACAATTACAGATTAAACAATAAAAACCCCATCGTCGTCGGTGAGACTCTGAGAAAATGGGACGCGCGACGTTGACAGATAGATCCATAGATCAAACGGAATGACACTTATTCATCAATTGATACAATGTCCACATTGAGTATTCGGCCAGAAAGGCACGATGAATTTATTACAAATGTATCAAACACATTTGTTGAGTCTCCATGCCAGCGGCTGACTGAGAAAAGTCCGCTGTCGTTGCTAATAGAAGCATCATTTAGGCGGCCAATGACAAAGACCTGCCTTTGTGTACCTGTGCGCATGCGTGTGGCTGTATGTACATACATACTTATATATATACATACTATGTATGCCTGTTTTAGTTATGATTTATCGGCACTGACTATGAAGTGTCAAATTGCTTGTCTGGGGTGTGATGGGAAAGAGCAATTCCCACAGATTCTAAGTAATTTGAATGTATCTGGATGTTTATTTAGTTACGGGTTTGTGGTTTATTAACTATAGGGTCATACTAAATAACGGCTTACACACAATCACGTACTAAGCTTTTCAGTGTAGATCAAGTTAGTATTCGGACATGAAATTACGTGCAACTGGAATATTAAAATGCGCTCATATGCAGTTATACGTTTGTGTTACTTCACCCAACCTCAATTCCAGGTTACTGATATTGAAAACGTTTGTTTATATTAAACCGATTAAAATTTGGTTTAATCAACATAGCCAGTGATCAATCAATTATGCTACCATTTATATAACAGAGCACAATTTTAAAAATGCTGTTTTATATTTTTCCTCTATAAATTATAGTGAATTTGAGTTGGTTAAAATTAAAATCAATTTATATTTATTTTTCTGAGTACACCGAAAAAATATTGTTCAAGAAATAACAAACAAGAGTTTGTGTAGTAATGTATGAGTAGTTCACACTAAGTCAGAATTATTTTTCTAATGATAGGTTTTGTTGGAGAAAGCAAGAGGAAAAGAAGAACATGGAGGAAAAAAGCGGTTCTGTTCTGTGTTGGAATTATTGAGCATTTAGTATGAATTAATGCTAAGGGATTTTCGATCGATACTAATTTGCATATGTAAAATTTCTAATACGAGTTTGTATATATACACGCTGAAATTCTTTATTTTTTTGTAGTTTGGATGCAAATATAAAGTGTGTTTGGAGCTTGTCGCCAAAACACATTGTGTTTACTATTCAATATTACATTTTTGAGACGCAATGATTAATATGTTATAACATATGTGTTTACGACCCAAAAATATCCATGTATGTGATACAAATACAGCTGTGTTTGTTGCACTGTTTATGCTCTCTCGAGAGCAAGATAATAAAAGAGGGACAAAGAGAGAGTCTATCTTGTAAGTGTGGATTTGTATTTTTGCAATTTTCTCTCAGTCAGTGATTCGTAAATATTCCTGAATGTACGTGCAAATTGCAGATGAAGTCAGTGTTTCTTATTTTGGCTGATGTATTGCGTTTTAATTTCATATATTCAGTCGTCCATGGTTCATCGGACAGAGGATATCAAAAGCGCTTGGTCTGTGAAAAAAAGTATAAACGAAGACTCGGACGCTTAAATGGTTTGTGATGTTACTTTGGTTTTTGTGTATGTGTTTCGTATATATGTATGTGTGCTGCCAAAGTGAGAAACGATTTTGAGGAAAGAAACTGGAAAGGGCAATACGTGAAGCCCTATGTCTGTCCGAGCCTTTACTGAGAAAGTCGGAAAGGCGGACCATTTATGAAATAACTATAAAAAAACACAAGTAATTAATTAATCCACGCTTGGCTTGCATGAATTAGATTTGTATATAAATATATTGTTTGTGTACCAACGCATAGCTGAAACCTTCTGAAAACAAAAACGTGAGAGACAACAAAGAAAGGAGAAGCAAAAGATTCTCATTTCATGAAAAAAACAAATAATGCATTCAATGCAAGTAAATGTAAAAAGGACCGTTTAAAATCTTTAAATTTTTTGTATTAATTATTTATAGATGTGGATTTATATTGATAAAATTAATTATAATAAATAATACATATATTTTTAAATCAAAGAATAGTTCATTTCTAAATATTATTATGTTTGGGAGGAAATACGCATATGTTACCACGTCAGTATATGCAGTTGGGGGTAACACGCGAATGCTTCCACGTAAGTATATGGATGTTTGGGATGAAGAAATCATATACGTAAAATAATATATATTTGCAGTGAACATGATACTGCTTACATTAAAATACAAGTGAGTTTGGGACTTGCAAACAAATGAATGTATGAAGTGTGCTTCAAACATATATATGGTTCCTGCAGAATATGTTTGTTAGAATATGTCAGAGATTATTTTCCAGCATGTACGATTGATGATCTACCACCAGTGGTATCAATTCAGGCATAGTAGTTAGGCATCTGATGATGAACTCGTAACGAAGTAGGGTGTTCGAAACCGGAGAACCGATTAACCGGTCTTTTTTCTATTAACCGTGTGCCGGTTTTTTAAAAATCGTAATTTTCGAATAAACCGAAACCGGTTATTTGACCGGTTAATCGGATTTTACTTAATATGTGTTAATATCCTTAAAAAAATTATATGATTTTCGAATTAAGTGAAATTTTGGAATTAAGAAACATGATTTATATTTTGAAATATGATCTGCAATTTTTGTCAAAATGATTTTATGATTTGAAATAGAATTAATTAAAAATACTTAATAATTGATTAAGCTTTTCAAACATTTTTTTTATCAAATTTCAAAATTAAAATTATTTGATAACTAATGTTTTAAAGTTAATAAGATTTTCATATATGAAAATCTTTTTCAAATTTGAATATAGTTTACGATTTAAAATCAGTTTAATGCGCATTTAAATAAAACTTTAAAATTTTATATTAAACACGCATTCCAAATTGGAATATGTACGAGTATATATTTTTTAAATGTGATGATTTATTCGACCTTTCGTAATATATTTAAAAATAAAATGTTCGAGCGTTAGGTCTATTTTAAATTATTCAATTCTTCAATATTTCAGTACCCATTGGGTAGCATCGTCAGAAAAATAACCACAATTATTAATTAAAAATTAAATTTTTAATTTCATTATTTTTTTCATTTACTTTTTAATTAATAATTGCGTTTACCTTCCCGACGATGCTACCCAATGGTTAGCGACATATTGAAGAATAAAATAATTTAAAATAGACTGGAACATTTTTGTTTTAAATATTTAATTTTTATTTTTACTTTTATTATTTAAAATTAAAACGTAATTAATTAAATAAACAAAAAATAAATGGTTTCCCATTACATCCCATGAAGGGAGAGGGGAGAGCTTCTCACAATCACTGAGCTGTGCGCTTTCCAGTTTACACTCACTGATTGGGACCTACAGTTTTACACCGATTCCGAACGGTAATTTGAGAAGCTTTTTCATGGCTATATACTCGATAGTGTCGCCGTCACTATGCGAGGTGACCGCCGCCGAAAAAATTTTAAGGTAGT
Source organism: Phaonia tiefii (assembly GCA_963931995.1). NCBI lineage: Eukaryota > Metazoa > Arthropoda > Insecta > Diptera > Muscidae > Phaonia > Phaonia tiefii. The sequence continues at coordinate 94,654,938 of OZ008371.1, read as the reverse complement.
CTGAGCAGGAATCGAACCCAGGATCTCATGTACAAGAGGTGCGCACACTACTCATTGCACCGCCGACGGCCAGTTGTATTACAGTTGTGAAATTTTGAGTTTTCAACACGAATAAGTATATTACAAATATTAAACATATGTATTGTAAATTCTACATGTGTAATTTAACTTAAAGCAAAACAACAACATCAAAAACCGAAAACCGGTTTCTAAAAAATTTGACTTTTCGAACAAACCGAAAAATGGTTTCTAAAAAATGCCCTCTCTATCACGCACACTCTATCACGAAGTCATGCCAGTGAGTGCTTTCCTGAATGGTCTGTTATTCCAACAAAACCAACAATTTTTCACATAGGAAAATGTTTCTGACCTTGTAAGCTTGTAGGATGAACTTCTTATTCATTACCACATAAAGTAACAAAAATCGGGCACAAAATTTAAATTCATTACGACTTTGTTTCAACCCAAGAAACCGTTCAAATTACTTTTTAATTGAGTCTATTACTAGAGTAATTAGCTGAACAAATATCTCTTGGGTCAGTTACTTCCTACTTGAAATTACAAAACAGATTTTAAATCAAATTTATATGGAAAGCCTTTTGAAAATTCTCGTACTAGTATGTGTTGAAAACTGTGACCGAAAATAATTGTTATTAAGTGAATTTTCAATTTAAGCATCATTGTGAGGGAAATTCTTTAGAACTTTTATTTTCTGACTTTTATGCTTAAAGTTAAAAATAATAAAATTATTTCTAATTTTAATTACGTGTTGTGTTCAAAACAATTATTGAGGACTTTTTCAAATAACAATTATTGACTGAATTTTATTTCGCCGCACAAAATATAAAAATAAATCGATGATTTTTATTTTTCCCGACAAAATTTAAAAAACACATAGCGACTTTTATTTCTTCTTGGTTAAAATAATCGTCTTTTGTATTTATGGGGTTTCCCCTTATTGCAAATATAACAAAAGTATATATATTCAGTTGATCTAACTATGCATGGGGCCCGTCGTCCGTCCTCTTATTTGGGAATTACAATATGATGAGTTGGATCCACAATTCCTGACCAGACTTCTTACCGGTTTCAGAAGCAGAGCCGATTCTCTAACGTCTCACAGTGGTTTCACATTGAATTTATTTGGAATTAATTCTGTAAGTTTTGAACAGAATATCTTAATGATGCTTAGAGCAGATGTATTTTCCAGATGATATACCTAGTGTGTATGGGGGCGGGCTACTTGGCAACTCTCTTAAGTTGGTCACCTCGGCCATGTCAAATATTTAATTGACTGCCCACAGTACAATTATGAGTTTATTGCAAAGATATTTTGCGTGGTATTAGTGCTTGTAAATACATAAAAAACAAATGTGCTCACATGTGTCGGTTATCTCAAACAATTTAAGAGATATTTAAGATAGAAGAAAAAAATTTAATATTTTTGGGCGATGTTGGTTCCGAGTTTATCGAACATAGTTTGCCCGCTTTGGGAATTAGACTATTATGTTGCGAAAAAATGCAAAAGCCTGTTAGTCATTAATGCAGGAGGTATTTTTCCTACTTATCTTCAAAATTTCATTATGATATCTAAATTTGTGTGGATTTGACGCAATTTTAAATAAGACTTTTTTCCACTAAAACCTACTTTTTTTTAGTAATTTTTTATTTTACATTAAATGAAGCGCACAACCCTATTTATTGTCTGTTACATATTATTAAATCCTTTGTTCTGCCGTTTCCAAAATGGCATAACTTTTGTATTTACAAGCACTAACACCACGAAAAAGTCAATACAAAATTCAGCACTCCGAGGTGACCAACGTTAGAGGGTTGCCCAGTAGCCCCATACCCAATAGGTTAAGTTAAAAAACTGGTTGAAAATTTCTATTTATTTTTATCGTTTTTCATTTGAAGAAAAGAGAGAGAAAAGTTTAAATTTCTAATTAATACATTAGTAAAAAATTCTGTTTTTTTTTGGATAATTGAGCTGCCATTACAGCACAACGGGAAAAAAGTCAATGATTTCACTTTTAAATTAAAATATAATTTTGTTAATTATGTTTGTAAATCCTAAATTTCTGCTACGAAAATAAAATATATTGTGTTCAAATAGAATGATTTTATTAATTATAGATTTCATGTGGGTCTTTTCTTGTTTTATTGCTTAAGACCAAAGGTGTGACCACCATTTTTAAAAAATTTAAAACCAATATTTTAAACGCACTTTACACTTCATAAGGAAACGGGGAAATTCCACCACATCCTTTTCAGTGTATTTTAGTAAATCCTTTAGACTGACCAAATATTTTGGTTTGTGGCGAAAGGCCTTGGCGAGCACTACGATTCTGTACCAAGCTTTAAAAATAATTTATTTGTTTGTTTATTTGCTTATCCTACACAACAAGATATAAATCTTATAATTACTGTATAGGAATTTACATTGGAGAGATGATAAATTTAATAAAACTTTGATTAAAAAAAAAATAAAAAAGGTAAAGTAATAATAAAATAAAATAAAATAAAATATAAATGTATTCAAATTGAAATTGAGTACAATCTAATATTAAACATTGAACAAATAAATGAAATATATTTAGATATAAATAAATTAACAAAGAGGAAAACAAATGCAAGAGAATATTTTAATTTTAATATAGTCATCAGAAATATTATGACTTAGAAAAAGATTTAGAATTTCACAAAAATCGAAAATGAAAAATATGTAGATAAATTACACTACTCAACAAAATGAAAAAAATTTCATGTACTCCGGATGCGATAATTTTTTCTGTGTAGATAACCTTGAGATGAGCTCGAAAAACGAAATAAAAATTTTTTTTTCGTTTGGTTTTTTTTTGTTTTTTTTTTTTTAAATTTTAAAAATTTTTTTTTGGTTAATTTGTTTTTGTATTAAAAATTGTTTCAGCAACTAACAAATCTCGTCAAAATATATACTAAATGGATGGTAGTAGACCCCAAAACATAAATAATGTGCGTCTGCATTCATCGGCTAACTACAGCGGTCGTAATCGGTTGTTGAATCAGGAATTTTACAAAATTTTACCGAAAATTTACAAGTGAAAGCCCCTTAAAGCATTTTAAAAAAAATATTAATTCATAGAGTGCATTTTTTTTTTGTATTTTATACGCATTGTGGCAGGTTTTAGAAATCAAACAAGCTACTTTTTAAGAAAATCCATCAATTAATAATGAAGTTGTGAATTTTTTCGCTAGAGCCCTCGAATCTACTTTTTAGTTCGAACATTGCATTTTACCTTTGAAATTATCTCACTAGTCAACCAAATGAAAAAATGTCATGTACTTCTAATGAAGTATTTTTTTCTGTGTAGATAACCTTCAGATGAGCTTGAAAAATACAACAAAAACTTTGTCTATGGTAAGGTTTTTTCTTTTTTATTACAAAAAAAATTAAAATTTGTTGGGTGACAAAAATATCGCTAAAGCCCTCAGAATCTAGTTTTTAGTTCGAACATTGCATTTTACCTTTGATATTGTTGTGGGTCTGTTTCTCTTATCACGAACCAGATATAGTCCCCCATCATAGCTTCGTTCCAAAAGCCTTGGTATCGGTGCTCTATTTCTTTCATTTGCTGATGAAAACGCTCGCCATGCTCGTCACTCACATCGCCCAGGTTGTCCGGGAAGAAGTCCAAGTGCGAGTGTAGAAAATGTATCTCAAGCGACATATTTGCTCCAATTTTTTTATAATTTTGGAGTAGTTGTTCGCCGATCTCTCTGTAATTTAAGCTTTTGTTGTTTCCAAGGAATCCGGAAACAATTTGCCGAAATGAGTTCCAAGCTGCAGCTTCATTTGGTGATAAAATGTGCTCAAACTGTTGGTCTTGCAACAACTTTTAATTTGCGGGCCGTAGAAAACGCCTTCCTTAATCTTTGCCGACGGAACGTGAGGAAAAATGGTTTTTAAATAGGCGAACGCTTCACCATCTCTGTTGAGAGCTTTCACGAAGTTTTTTATGAGTCCGAGCTTTATGTGAAGAGGTGGGAGAAAAACATTTTCCTTTTTTATGAGTGGTGTATATTTCACATTGTCGCTGCCGGGGATGAAGTTAACTCGTTCTGTCCAACTCCTCCTGGTGTAATGATGTTGACGATCGCGGCTGTCCCAAAGGCAGAGAAAACAACAGTACTTTGTGAATCCACCTTGTAATCCACAAAGGATACCGATAACCTTAAGGTCGGCACAAACTTTTCAATCGTGCCTCTTATAGTTAAGGCACTTTAGTAGATTGTCCATGACTTCGTATGTTTCCTTGGTGTCAACGGCATGAGCAATTGTAATCGAGGGTTTCTTGTTGCCGTTGTGCAGTAAAATTGCTTTAAGGCTCTGCTTGTTGCTGTCGGTGAAAAGACACCACTTTCCTGGATCGTAAGAGTACCCGAGTTCACCAAATAATCCGCGAATGTCCTTACAAAAACAGATGTTGCCTTTTTTTGTGTAGTACCTTGCGTATGGTTCATGACGCTTCCTGTAGATTGTTGTCACCACACCAGGAGCCAAGAAACCGAACTGTTTCATGCGCGATGCATGCAACTCTGCATCTTCCTTGGAGAGTTTCAGTTCTCTAACCCAATCGTTCAGTTCTGCTTGCGAACATAAGCGTTGACCTCCATGCAATGTATATGTTGACTCGCATTCTGATGTGGTTTCTACTGTCTCCGGATCTGATGTTGGATCTATCGCCTCATTATTAGATGCCCACTGGTTCTTCGGAAAATGGCACTGGAAAAGTCACTGTTGAAACAGCAGCGTAAGTCCATCGTATATTTTTTCCCACGCCGGTTTTTTTGCTAAGACAGAAGTAGCAATCTGTTACATGGCAAAGCGGTTCTCCCCAAAGCATTGGCATGACGATTCTCGGCTGTCGTCTGAAAGAATTTCAATAATAAGTTATATATGTGCTTGAATTTCGTAATCTACACTTTGAGTCAGCTAGCTGTACGTAGCACCTTGGACATAGAGCACTTGGTGTCCACCGCTCATCTATGTTTGAGACCTGTAAATTGAAGCTCTCTTCAAATGAATCTCTCAATTTAGGTGAAAAAGAACGCTTGTTTTTTTCAGAAACGTATTCTCCGCATATGTAACAAAAATTACTTGGATTGGTATTGCATTCAAATCCTCGCGAACGTTTGCTCATTTTGAGGTTACTTGCGAAAGTAAGTGATATTTGGCAATGTTCATCCTTAAATACCTAAAATAAAATCAGGCACAACAGGTAGTGGTTAAGGTAGTTGCAGAGGTAGCAGAGTGACCAACAAAGCGCATTGTTGCGTAGTGACATTACTACCTTCCGTTATTATTTTGTAAACATACCCATGTGCAATATCTATAAGTGATACATACAAGCAAAGGTACGCATACATTGAGCCATCCCTCACTGCGATTGTTGCATTTTTCAAGCCCATCTGAAGGTTATCTACACAGAAAAAATACTTCATTAGAAGTACATGACATTTTTTCATTTGGTTGACTAGTGAGATAATTTCAAAGGTAAAATGCAATGTTCGAACTAAAAAGTAGATTCTGAGGGCTTTAGCGAAAAAATTCACAACTTCATTATTAATTGATGGATTTTCTTAAAAAGTAGCTTGTTTGATTTCTAAAACCTGCCAGATTGCGTATAAAATACAAAAAAAAATGCACTCTGTGAATTAATATTTTTTAAAAATGCTTTAATGGGTTTCACTTGTAAATTTTCGGTAAAATTTTGTAAAATTCCTGATTCAACAACCGATTACGACCGCTGTAGCTAGCCGATGAATGAAGACGCACATTATTTATGTTTTGGGGTCCACTACCATCCATTTAGTATATATTTTGGCGAGATTTGTTAGTTGCTGAAACAAGTTTTCATACAAAAACAAATTAACCAAAAAAAAATTTTTAAAATTTAAAAAAAAAAAACAAAAAAAAACCAAACGAAAAAAAAAATTTTGCTTGCGTTTTTCGAGCTCATGTCAAGGTTATCTACACATAAAAAATTATGGCATCCGGATGTTGACTAGTGTTATAAGCCAAGTAAATTAAACATTTCGTGAAAAGTGATCAAGTAAAAGTGCCTTAAAGTGAATAGCGTTGCTGGTATTCTGAATCAATTGCGGTAGTGTGTTCCAAAGAGGTAAAACATTTATGAAAAATTGCCATTGCCATGAAAAATTGCCATAACTCCAAAAAAATGGGCAATTTTTTCACTCTCTAGTTTTAAAACATTTCGACTTTGGCCCATATATAAAGTACTTTTGATTCGTCTGCATAACGATAATGCCAACAAATGAAAAATACTTATATTGAAACCCACAATTAATACGAGTCTTTAGGTGATTTATATAATTTATCGGAAAGATTTAAAAGTTTTGTTTGATTCATATTTCCAAATTTCATCTAAAAATTAAATATATTTTATTTGAAATATTCCACAATAACTGTTATTGAAAGCAAAACGGAGTTAAAATCAAAATTATGTAATTCTTATTTATGAGTGATATACAAAACTTTTTGTATAATGATTATTTTGGGAGAGTTAGTATACATCTCAAAAATAACTATTATTTGTAGAGTGTTATAATAGAAATCAAAAATAATAGTTAAAAATTTATTTTTAAAATATATATCATAACTATTACTGCCCCTGGTTGAAACAATTCGCATTAACCCACGTTTACACATGCAAGTAAATTGTTGCAAGTTGAGAAGACGTATTATTATCGAAAATTTTGAAAATTATTCAAAACACAAGCAAATTTTGGTAGTGTCTAATTAGAGAAATTCCAGTATTGCCATTTATTCAACATCTGGAAAAAAGTCGGTGTTAATATGTTTTTTTTTTCTTCTAAAACGTATTATATTCATATTTTTAATTATATTCAATATATTTTGCGTTATGCTTTCATATTTTTTTGAACAAATGTACACAAAATTAGTAATAGTTTCAGTTGTTATTTCACCAAATACCAATAAATTGGTATAATCTAATTACTAGGTAACACTGCTTATCGTTTTGACATTTCACTTGCTGAAAGTGTCAAATATTTACTGCCTTCCAAATATTGAAGGCAGTTGAGCTGCAAGTCAATGAAGTGCGATTGTATTAGTGAAAAAGTGTATTGAGTTTTTAAACTTGCACTTGCATCAGTAAACGGGGAGTAAGTACAGTTTTGTTTATCTCTATAAGGTGTGACGATATACCCAAATACTTGTGGAGCAGGTACCTGATGAGACGTGTGCGGGCATAGAAAAAGCGACTAGAGATCTGCACAAGATTTGCTTGTTTTAAAGACATGGGCTGTAGCGAAGTTGCGGCAACAAAATAATTCATTGTTTTGGTTAACAAAACTATTCGCGTGTGTGTGAAGCTGTAGAGCACAAAATGGCAATACTAGTGCTTGTACTCCGCTACACATCGGATACTGTTTTTGTGTGCACATACTTGTACATACACCAATGTTTCGCTGGCAGTACCCCAAAGTACTTGCCCAATGTGCAGAAAAACGGATGCGGATACGTTACGGACCCGTTCCGGATCCGTAATAGACTTAAAAAAAGGAATCAGTGCAATCACGAATTTATGGATCCGTTACGGACCCGTTTCGGATCCTTAAAAAATTTAAAAAAGGAATCAGTGTAATCGCGAATTTACGGATCCGTTGCGGACCCGTTTCGGATCCGTAAAAAATTTAACAAAGGAATCAGTGTAATCGCCAATTTAGGGATCCGTAAAAATTTTAAAACGGAATCAGTGTAACCGCGAATTGAATAATCAATTTCAATCCCGATTTATCTCCGTAATAAAGTAAGAAAAGGAATCAGTGTAATCGCTAATTGAGTTTTTTTTAAGAAAATGTCCTTATGTGGTCCCCAGAAAAATCAGTTTTTAATAATTTTTTTTCGTAAATTACAACTCAATTGAAATCTATTTTTTTGTTGAATAGGAGAAAAGCATTGAAAGTCAAATTTCATTTCATGTCATTTATTATACAAAATTGTAACTTTAAAGCATATTGGCCAATTAAAAAAGTACAATATGTCACTTATGTAAAATACTACTCAACAAAGTGTGAAATTATAATAGGTGAATAATAATAATTCTATTTAATATTAATAATTAAAAAAATAATTAGACAAATACATGAATAATTGATTAAATAAAAACAGTTAAATGCACATAAAAACCAAATATAAAACTTATATATAATCTAAATATAAAACTAATATAAAGTCAGTGTGGGACTTTCATCCACTAAAAACTCCTCTCGTCCGTACAGTCAGTAATTGGTTTGTGGTAACTAAGATAGGATCCATATGCAATTAAAGTTTTCCAAATTTATTTGAATTGATTCAAATTTCATTTAATTCTTTATTTTGGTGAAAAGAATTAAATCAAAATTTACCCAATTCAATGCACAATCATTCATGCGAATTAATCCCAAAATTAATGATTCGTTTACAGTTCTGGTAGGTAATAAGTTTTTGTAAATAGTTTAAAATATAAAAAATTTTTATTTCACTTAGGTGCATTCCACAGGAAGTTTGGCAACGAACCAATTTCGGAAGCGGAGGAAGTCGCTCATGATAGAACTCAAAAACAAAAAAAATAAATTAACATTCTAACCCACGATCTCTAAAGAAAACATAAGCGAATGAAAGCCAGTAACTCACTTTGTAATTGATTTTGTAAATGCAAAAATACAAAAACAAATGCAAAGTGAGTGACAGTCTTTTTCGCTTATGTTTTCTTTCGGCATCGTGGGTTAGAATGTTAATTTATTTTTTTTGTAATCAAAATTTTATTTCAATTCATTTTTACTTTTATATTTTAATTTGAAATGAACTGATTTTTTTTTGCTTTTTACTTTAATTTAATAAGAAATGACTGAATTTATATAATAATAGTACAAAAATTAAAATTAAAAAAAAATTTTTTACTACAAATTTATTACAATCCGTCCGAAACGGATCCGAATTTGAAGTCCGAAACGAATCCCAAAAACGGAGAAAAAATCCGTTTTTGGATCCGTTTTTTTGGGAGGAATTTCTCCCGCTTGCGGATCTGAAACTGATCTGTAACGGATTCCGCTACGGATGCGTTTTATTAAAATACATGGGTCCGCAACGGATCCTAATATGATGTTCGTAACGAGTCCATAACGGATCCTAAAATCAGGAATTTCTCCCGCTTTCGTATCCGAAACTGATCCGTAACGGATTCCGCTACGGTTGCGTTTTATTAAAATACACGGGTCCGCAACGGATCCTAATATGATGTCCGTAACGGATCCGGAAAACGATAATAAAATCCTATTTTGGATCCGTTTTTTTTGGAGGAATTTCTCCCGCTTTCGGATCCGTAACTGATTCCGTTACGCATAGAAAGTACGAAGAAGTGGATACGTTACGGATCCGAAACGGATCCGTTTGGCACACTGGGTGGTTGCCGCAACTCCGCTACAGTGCATGTCTTGAAAATGGCAAATATCCCAAATGACCATTCAAGACGTCTTGTGCAGATGTCTAATAGCGACATACTTATAGAATTGTAATTGTTGATTCTGCATGTAATTGAAAATATACATAAAATAATGATTAATTTCGTACTCAAGTTGATTATGTATATAACCGAATACATTTACACATTTAATCGAAGATATTGTAAAGGTTTGATTAACGTAATACTAAAGCTGATTGTAAATTTAATTGAAATGTTCTTCAATTTAAAATTCGATCACCAGGTCCTCTTCATATAATCATCTATTTTATTCAAATTTCAATATTTCGATCTTCATCGAAGATCATCATCAGGAAAATAAAAGCACTAAATAACATAAAAAGCTTAAACTCCCTCCATCGACCAGTTAATTGAAATATATTCGATTACTGATCTACAATTTGAGTACAATTATCTTCATTAGCTAAATTCCAAGTATAGAAGTAATTGAGTTGACAAATTCCGTGTTTGATTTGCGTATTAGTTTTTTCTGTCACTTCATATTCAGTTGATTTTCCATCAAATTTAGAGCACAGCTAAATTATTTATTTTCGCTGTTGTAGCATTACAGAGATAACTAAATATGCGAATACAATTACAAAATTCGTAAATTCAAAGAACATTTTGTTTGCAATACCGAATACTTAATATTTTTCTTAGAGATCCCTGAAATATCGGAATTGTGTTGAACTTTTTTTGATTTTACTGGTATTACCAAACATTGAAGTGATGAAGTTAAGCACTAGTTGTACGAATCGCACATAATAGTCCGTAATGCGGAATAAACATTGTTTCAGAATCCACGTGCTTGAGTTATGAAATGAGGAGCGAGCTACAATGTAGTCGAATATTACAAAGCAAAATTTCAAACTGCTTCGGATTCATTGTAATACAATCGATTCAGATTAAATCTTGAGTCCCTAAACAAAAACAAAAAATCATTCGCCGGTTAATGTATTGTTTTATTGGTAGCACAACCAAAGCCGATCAAGAAGTAGACGACCAGAAGTTGTCCGCAATTTGGCAACCCTAGTAAAAGAGAACCAAAAAGTCGCCAAGATTCACCCAAAGGGATTTCCCTCTAGCGTCATATCAGAAACGATATACAAATAGACAGTCAAAATTTCACTTCACTCGAACGCCAACAAACAAAACGAGTGAAACTATAACCATTCTCTGCTGTCACTCTTACTCTGTTCATTGAATATTTCAATGCACTGTCAGCTTTTTGATAGCGTTATTATACATACGATAACTAACAAATTATAAACATGTTGAAGTAAGATTACATCGCTCTGACGTCTTTTCTAATATACCGATTGTTATGAAAATTGCACAATGTGGTACTGATGAGCTGCTGATTGTCCTTGACTATAATTGGTGGTGATTGGATAAAGAGGAATGACACCGCCCATACAATTTTAAATTTTAACTGGGTATATGTCATGAACTATCAGAGGTATGAAGATGAGATTTGGTGTATATATTGTTGGTACAGTATGAATTACAGCCACGGTGGAAGTGGAATGTGCCAAGCGCCTTTTAAAAGAAACCGTGATAGCAGTCATAATATTAGTTTGATCATAATTAAAACTTGACAGTATGCTACAGTTGGCCTACGAATAGGCTATTTGGAAGCAAGTTGACATAAAGGGTCGAGGTGCCGCCCACACTATCAATATTAGACTATTACATAAAGTATACTATATCAAACATATTTCAATGTATCTCAAAAAATATATGGCTTATTCGTTTTGAATAATTTTGTTTTAAAGTTCAATGATTCTAACTTTAAAATAAATGTTTGAATCAAATCGGCCATATATCTTTTGAGATACATTGAAATATGTTCACAACAGCCTGGTGTACGGACAATTGTTTGATACAGAGTAGGAATGTGAGGTTCGGTACAAATACTACTGATGTGATTCAAATTACTTTTTGGGGAAAACCAATTAAAATGCGGCTTTTAAAAAGGTCAGACTATGGAGCTCAGAAAGTGGCCACAGGTACGAATGGATATGAATATCATTGAGGCCAGTTTCGAGAGCATCGTAAATATCTTTATCCCAATAATGCAATTCAGAATAATCTTAAAGAGGCTACTACAATCACTGGAAATTATAAAGGAACCGATGTCCTTATTCCACGCATTCCCATGCCCATCGATTTCAAAATATTGCAGTTTCCGATTCGGTGGCAATTGCGCTGACCATTAATAAAACGCAAGGGCAGTCGCTTCAAGTCTGTGACTTAAGTTTGACAAATTCGTGTTTTTCGCACGAACAATATAGTACGTTGCATGTTCACGTGAAGGTACCAGGTGCAAAACGAGAAATATTGTAAAATAACAAAATTGTGTTTCATTAAAATTAAATTAATGAAAGCTTTTTAAACAAATCAGCACACAAAAATACCTTTTCTGACAAAAAATTCCTTTCCTTAAAAATAAAATAATACCTTTTCTTTTCGCTTATTGAGACAAGTAGCCTTTCTGAAAATAAGTACACTTTCTAAAAATATAACCTTTTCCTAAAAAGAGTACCACTTCTTTTAAAAGTACCTGTTCTTAAAAAATACTTCTTTGTAAAAAAAGAAATTGTATTCTTATGGCTTTTTCTTACAGAAATTACTTCTTCTTAAAAATAGTACCTTTTCTTAGAAAAAACATTAGCTTTTAATAAAAGAAGTACCTTTCCTTAAAGAAATACATATTCTTACAAAAAGGACCTAAAAATATGTTTTTTTTTTTTTTAAATCAATGAGTGTTCGAACTCACGGGTGATGTGTTAACCGCTCTTTGTTACACGGTACCTGTTCGATTTCTATGAACACACTATTAAATGTTACATTGGAAAATAAAAAACAGCGTTCAATCACATAATGACGTTACACTTAAATAATATTAATATTTAAATAATTTAAAGCCCACTGGAAGCACATGTGCTTAATACTTGCAACAGAAAGATTCGTACATACGCTACACAAGTTCACACAATTTTCGATGCTCTCTTGTTATCTCATTTTTATATACGTATAACCACGTCATTATTCTCTTTGCTCTTATACTTACTTATAGTAGACCTAATGGTTCTCTCGCCAAATATATGACATTTGGTCTGGTGTGATATTTACGTTCGATGTTGAAAAGAATTGTTTCACTAATACCAGATATAGGCAATGGTTCAAAACAACGAACAAAATAACAACAACGTCATTTCGTTTTGTGTGTTAAACTTATGGCCAGTTTTTAAGTGGGTAGTTAACTATGGGATTACTTAATCTTAATTCTAAGTTAATTAGAGTTTAACTTTGCATTTTGTTTTTCAGTGGTGAGTGAATGTAAGTCGCCATATTGTCAACTAATATGGCAACCCTTGTATTCTTATTGGAAAAAACGCGTGTTTTGTGATAAATACCAAAACAACAAAGGGGAACAAACAAAATGGAATTATGTACAATAAGAAGCATAAAATCGAAGTCATTTTAATAAAAATGTGTAAAAAACTATATAGGAGCAACAATTTAACGATCTAGACTCAACGAATGTGTACAAATACGCAAATCTGAAACATGTATTTTATAAAATTTTCATTTCTCACTTTGACAGTCAGTAATTTGATTGTCAAAATAATATGGTTCTGACTATAAGTTAACCAACCAACATTGGGTGGTTAAATCATAGTTAAACAATGACTAAAAAACACAATTCGATGTTTAACCAGAATTTAACTAAGAAACGAAGATCACCACTGACTGAAAAACTGGCCATTATTGTGTTAAATACAACACAAATGTATGCTAACAAGAACAGTCAATAAAAAAGTTGAAATCACATTTAAATTTCACAGTTTTTCACCAAAACGACATGAAAAATTAAAACAAGAAGTTATTGTAATTCCACCTGGTATATGTCACTTTTCGTCAAACATCTCTCTATCACACCGACCGCATTAATAAGAGTGTGAAAGGAAACGTCAGATGAGCCAGATATTCTGTCTAGTATGAGATTACTCTATGGCTCTGAGAGTGCTCCGCACCCACACAAGGCAACTATTTGCTGCCGCTACATCAGCGAGAGTTCTTTTTCGCAGTCTGACAATCTGTGTTCTATGTAGGGGTGGGTCACCCTTGTCATTTAGGGGTATGAAAAATAGATGTTGGCCGATTCTAAGACCTACCCGATATACCCACAAAATGTCATACAAATCGGTCTAGCCGTTTCGGAGGAGTTTAACGGCAAACAATCTGTGATCGCAGTCGGACAAACCAAAAAGACAAACTGTGTTTGGATGTATTCACTTTGTGAGTTTAGTCCCTACCCGCGCCTATAGATTTTAACACATCAAAAATGTATTCTATAAAAAAAATTCTTTAAAAAAGTTTATCACATTTAAATTATCATATTTTTCAACGGGTGCCTTATAGCCTTTTCACACTGGGCCCCATCTTACATCGTCAATCAATTTAGTAAAGATATTAACATTCCCCCATACAAATTTGACGCTTTGTGAGCTCAACATCTTTGAAATATGTTCCTATCCCATTTTGTTTCACCCCACAACATTCGATAATTTTGAGTCCATCACTAGAAAAATATCAAAAAAATTAAAGAGAGTCAAAAACAAAACTAAGATATATTTATATCAGGTGGTAGCGCTTGAACAACTGATTTAAGTATTTTGAATTCTTTGCCTCAATTGACTTTTAAATTCATATGTATTTTGTTTTTATACTTTTTTGCTTTCTTGTATTCCAATTGTATAACAAATTTCCTCTGAATTTGGCAGTGGAATGATACCAAACATATATAAAATAGCTATTGTTCAGTCGCAATATCACCCCCTGATATAAATACGTCTTGACGAAATAAATATAGGAAAAAACCAATTGCAATATATAGGAAATGTTAAAAACTAAACGTTTGATGAGTGTCATTCTCCATTTTTTCGTTTCCGGGGTGCTAATAGACTACAATTGCATGTATACTTACATATATTTCTTAAACCATTTTAGTTTCGTTTATTTTTGATCACAAAAATGTGGCTACTGCGATGTGGCATTTACTAAATGAATATTAGAAAATGACAGATAGAAGATGTTGCCGGTCTGAACGAATGTTTCATTTTTTCAACATCTTCCATGCGTTCCCCCAAAATGTACGCTGGTGTGAAAATGCTATTAGGTGTGTTGGTACTAACTAGTACATAATATATAGTGAAAGGAACTTCGTTCCAACCGGGTGTCCCCTGACACGTCGTTATTTTTTTTATTACACAATATATAATTTTTTTTTTTAAATTTATTAGCTGTGCAGATCAGGGGTTTTTTCCTGCAATTAGAAAAAATGTGAACAGTCGGAATCAGGTTTTGAACTCTCGATGGCAGACGGTAATTTCGAAGGTTGTCACTCTTCTCATCAGCTCCTTAGCGTTCTAGGCCAGATTTGGAAATAGTTTTAAATTATCTCTGAGTTTGGCAAAATACAAGTTTAAATTTTTTTTCTAAAATTTTGATATAAATCTACAATATTGCTTAGATATATACGGAGATGATTGCATTAACCCAGCAACTTTCGTCACGGCTATGAATACTGTTTTCCATTGTTGCGGTTAATATGTTTCATTGATGAAAGAAGCTGGTTTGGAAGTTTATTCCTCCTTATATAAATGATGTCCAAACATTAACAGCAATAATTTCTAATATTTTCCACTTTGCTACTTCGTGGAAAAATTAAAATAAATTATTTTTATTTTGACAAATGATGCAGCAGATAGTTTCTGCCAAATTGACAGTTATTATTTGGTGGAGAATTGTTGCTCATAATCTAGTAAACATTGATGTAAAAACACAGTTGCCCTTATGCAACATACAATTCAGTTTCGACGCTTTAATGACTAATACGTTGCAGCAACTATTTGGTTTTGTTACCTTTAAATGTGTGACTAAATACTTATACAGTAAGAAACAAATCAAATATTGAAAAAACCATATATGTCTAAACCTCAACGCTTAACAATTACAATTACATTATTAAACTTATAAAACGGTTGAGTTGCTGAAGCAACGCAACGACGATCGTTCTAAAATTTTGTTAAAACATTCTATATTGCACCAACGATACAATCGTGGGGAGTATAGAACATGCCATTATAGTTAGTAATGGAAATCAACTAACGAAAATGTCACATCCCTACGAATAATCGTTTTTATTTCAGTGAACTGATACTAATATTTTACGAATATACAATAATTTAAAACATATAGGGTACTCTAGTGCAAGAAGAGTTTGCTAAATTACACTTTTTTGCTAAAATATTCTATTGGATTATTTTGGAAATTTTCCAGGATTTTCGGATTAAATTCCCGGGAAAGCGGGAATAAAAAATGGAGAAAATTCTCGGGAAATCTCGGGCGGGAATTCCCGGGATGCCTTCTCTACTTTTCCCCTTCCAAATCAAATCGACGAAAAGTGACGAAAAGAAAAATTTTGCAGGTATTAAGATAGAGTCTGTAAAATGGAATAGCATGTACTATTCGATTAAATATCCCGACAATATTTACACAACGGACTCAAAGACATTTCAAAGAAACTACATTCATTCTAAACAACTTTTATATTTGTCGAACTTTTTCGAAATTCCAATAGAACCTCTTCTTTTTGAAAATCAATGCTGCAATAAGTCAGTTTTCCATAGAAATGATAATACTCCTAAGGTTTCGAATAAAGTAATAATAGATATGTTTCTTTACGTTCCCAAACTTACCCAAACGCGTTTCTTTTCTCAAAAATTTGGTAAATGAGAGTGATTTTTAATTCTCTCTCGCCAAAATGTGTTTCTCTTTTTACCAGTGTTGCCAATTTGGCGCATTTTCCGCTAAATCCAGCGGATTTTTAATGTCCATCGCGGGGTAAAATGTGTTTTAGTGGCTAGCGGAAGTTTTAGTGGTTTTTCTGCGTTTGGAGGTAAAAAAATTTCAATATTTTATGTGCAACATTGTTTAACAGTTGTATATGTTAGCATTTTAAAAGCTGTACATTGTAGCATTCCCTGTGATGTACGCAGATAAAAATCATTGTTATTTTACTCAAGTTCGTTGTCTGATAGCTCAGCACTGGAATTTTTTCTTGATTTCGTAGCAAAATTATATTTGATTGAAAGTCAAGGCGCATTGACGAGGTGGTGTAAATACGACAACATACACCCCTAGCCAACAAAAATAGGCATTTTGTTTTCTCTAGTATTTTTTCACAATCACAAAATATAACAAAGATATATTTGAATTTGGGGCTCAAGAAATAGCTAAGAAATGTGTAGACTGTTTTAGTGGTACCACCATTTCAATTCTCCTTGATTGAATTGGTTGTAAACAAATGTACTTTTTATGCGTAGTGTGGAGTAAAACAGCGTTGCATGAAGCAAATTAGATATTTTGTCTTTGATTCTCAGACAGCCGATAAAAAATATCCGATTTCCTTGAGTCTGCTTAAAATCAAGAAAATCGATGTCAGTTCGAATGCAGTATTATCATTATACCCATCATCATTATGCCGTATTATCATTATATAATTTGCAGATCTATCCAATGCCTATTGGGTAATTTATTCAATGTATTATGGGTAAACATTGTATTCATTTAATTATGTAGTTTAATTGAGTGCATACTGCCTTTTTATCATTTCATAGGAATAAATATTTATTGTTGGTTTAAATGAGATAGTTTATATGATATTTTGGTGTACCCTGTCGACTTGAATCCAACTTAAATACATGGTTATACACAAAATAAAATGCTATATTATTACAAGTGGCTTCAATCTTATTTTATATATTTTGACTTATTTAGCTAACTACAAGTATTTTTTATCAAAAAATTAAATTATTAAAATGTTGTCATTACCTTGGTCAAATGCAGAGGTCGAACGAGTTTTCAGTCAACTAAATGTTGTTAAAACTAAGTTACGAAACAGATTAATATCAAGTACTGTAAATTATGATGGCGACGATTGACGATTTTTGTTTTGTATATTCGGTGTCGTTTCAATTTCTTTACTGCATATTCTTAGTTTGATGTCTAATATAACTCAGCTAAATTTGTGGACATATACTTTATTCGTTATGAGAATACAATAATTTCAATATAATTTCTAATTAATTATTTTTATTTTTTTTTTGTTAAACGTAACTCTTCATGGATGTAACAAGATATATAACAATATTTTCTGAATTCAGTTATTACATATTTGACCGATTTTTTGTTTTGATTTGTTTTAAAATGTTAATAATTTTCATTGGCTATTGTAACCAAATATCAGAATATAGCTTAATTTTTACAACCATATATTATCGTGTCCTGAAATCTGTTAATAAATGGAGTTTGTAACGTTTCTGGTTTAAACATGGAATTTTAATTTTTTTTAATGTTATTACGAAAAGTGAAGTTGGAGGTATGGCATAGGTAGGTAAAATTTAATATATATATTTTAATTTTTTTCCCTTTCCTTAAGTGGGCTGACTAACTTAACGTCATTAGTGGTCAGTATGGAGGGTGGGCTTTGGATCAGTGTAGCGTACAACAGTTTAAGCTACATTTCAATCATGAACGGCTAAATCTGTATAATATATTTTTTTACTTCCATTCATATGTACCGCCGTGTGTTTTACTTTATTGCAACCTAAATTGAATTAAAATGTCTGGGAACTTATCATAACCCCCAAAGACGAGCACGGCCAATCCAGTAGGTAACCCCGTTCCCAAGATAGTACACCTCTTACAGACGGATCGTTACAAAATGTTGTGCGTAATGTCAGGTAAGTTTTTAAACTAATATATACATACGTACATTTTCCACAATATTTTTCTCTTTTTAAATTTCAGATATGGCCTCAAATATAATAACAAATGTTGTTACGAGTATGAAGTTCCAACATCATTACTTAAAAATACGGAAACAGCGGAAGACTGGTTGTACATTTTTAACTAAATAATTTACTCTATCCATATTAAAATGCAAACAGCTGAAAACTAATTCTTTTCTAAAAGCTAGTTTCATCATAAACTTAAAATAACTAATTCTGAGGTTTTTACCATAGAGTAAATATGAAGTAGAGCCGCCATTTGTCTCATCTGACGTTTCCTTTCACACTCTTCGTGATGCGGTCGGTGTGATAGAGAGATGTTTGACGAAAAGTGACATACACCAGGTGGGATTAAAATAACTTCTTGCTTTAATTTTTCATGCCATTTTGGTCAAAAACTGTGAAATTTAAATGTGTTTTAAACTTTTTTATTGACTGTTATTGTTAGCATACATTTGTGTTGTATTTAACACAATAATTTTAACACACAAAACGAAATGCCGTTGTTGTTATTTTGTTCGTTGTTTTGAACCATTGCCTCTATCTAGTATTAGTAAAGCAATTCTTTTCAACATCAAACGTATACATCACACGAGGACAAATGTCAGAAATTTGGTGAGTGAAAGATTTTCTCTACCCCTATTTACTCTATGGTTTTTACACTATACGTATATGTATTTATACACATACATATGTAAATTCCTTTTAAGGAAAAATAAATAAAATTCGTATGTGTTTCGTAAATAAAATGCGTTTTATTTCGATATTCTTATAATTTAGCGGATTTTTGAAAATTTCTTTGAAAAAATAAAATTTTTAGCTGATTCCAGCGGATTTTTGGATACATTTGGCGGTATTTTACAGAAAATACTTGGCAACACTGCTTTTTACCGAAGTTCAACACAGATTTTCTTCGGGTGAGTTTAGGTAAAGTGCTAAACAATCAACTGTTTGTTCGAAACGTCAACATAAAAACCTATGTTTTGTTTGTGAAAAAATGCATTGAATTTAAAATTTTATTAATTTGAAAAGCGATTCCTTGAGCGTGTTTATTTAAAAAATGGAAAGTGAACAGTGAAAAAGTAAGTCAATGTGCAAATAAATAAAAAAAACTTTGTTTTTTGGCGATAGGTGCTGAAGAGGACGCTAACCTGAACTTTATTATTGCTGAGTTAATGTATTCCTCAAGTGAATCTAATGATGATAACGATTCTTGGAAATTTATTACCCAAGAGTCAAGCAGTGAGCTTACTGGAGACTTGTCAAGCGTTTGAAAGGAAAAACGAAACATTATTATAAAAATCACATGAGGTGTCATGGGACACCCGGTTCGAACGAAGTTTCTTTCGCTATATATTATGTACTAGTTAGTTCCAGCACGTAAAGCGCCTGTTGAAAAGTACTATAATTTAAATGGATTTTTAAGAAAAGGTACTTTTGGTAAAATAAAAAAAATGATTTAAAGTTTTTTTTCTGCAATGTATTTTTAAAAAAAAATTATATTTTTAGGTCCTTTTTGTAAGAATATGTATTATATTTTCCGCAATATGTATTGTATAGGTCCTTTTTTAAAGATAATGTTTTTAAAGAAAAGGGACTATTTTTAAGAAGAAGTACTTTCTGTAAGAAATGGCTTTTTTTTACAAACAAGTACTTTTTTAAGTACAGGTACTTTTTAAGGAAGTGGTACTCTTTTTAAGAAAAGGTTATTTTTAACAAAATTTACTTATTTTCAGAAAGCCTACTTTTCTCAAGAAAAATGTACTGAAAGGTATTATTTATAACAAGAATTTACTCTTTTTTCAAGAATAGGTAAATTTTTAAGAGAGACAAAATTAAACCATACACCTAATGTAATATTTAAAAATTATAAAATCATAAGCAAATATCGAATTGATGCAACAAGGGGTGGGGGAACTGCTATATTAATCAAGAATAACATTCAATACTACAGTCACGATAACAAAAGTAGATATTCGCTAGATCCTTTAGAGACATGCACCATAAAGATACCAGTTGACTACGACACCTTTTTAGTTATTACATGTGCGTACTATCCGGCCGTCAATATAAATTCAATACGAACAGATTTGCAAAAACTATTTGATTCTAGGAATCTTCAAAATTCAAATAATTACTATGTACTAGCGGGAGACTTGAACTGCAAGCACACAGAATGGGGTACTACTGTTAATAACGCAAAAGGCAATAACCTTACATAAAGTCAATATCGAATTCCTTTCACTTCCAACATGTTCAGCGAAGCCCGCTTTCCCTACCCGTAATTACGTCATAATGCCTTCCATTGAAGCCAGCACACTTCACATGGGCATGACTATCACAAAGCCAACATGAAAGAACACAACCCTCATATACGTCCCTGACTGTACAAATCTAGTAATAATTACCAAATCCTAAAAGTATGCAGAATAATACTGGGTTGTATACTGGGTTATAGCTTAATACGGTTAAAAAATATTGTTTAAAATTTTTTCATTTAGCCCGCATCCCGCAACGTGCGATAAAGAACTTTGTTCCAAAACTATACCAAAATCAAATCTTTGTCCCGTTTTTTTAATGGTCTGCTGGGCACAAGGTCATGTACTTATAGTCTTAAGCTGCGTACAGATGATGCAAACATTTTGCAGCAAGTTGAGAATAACTTGCAGCGAATGTTTGCACAACTGTTAAGACCAATGCAAATATTGCATGAAAATTTCTTGCTTCAATCAGTTTTCGATTTGCATGAGAACTTTTGCATGATTGTTGCGTGCAATATATTGCTTTGGAGTTCACATTTGTTTTCAGTTTCTTTGTGCAAGACAATCAATAAAGACGTGTTTAAATTATGTCGGCTCAAAAATCACGAATTGCTGCAATTGCTGCATTAGCAATTGTAATTAAACGTAAAAAACAAAGAAGTTTGGAGTCGGTAAAAAAACGAAAGTGCTGGGTGAGAGAGTGGATCTCGAAAAGAAATGAAAAAGGCGTTCATGCTAACCTTTTAAAAGAACTGTAAAATGAGGATGAAGCAAGCTGGTATGTATACTACTACTGGTATAAACATTTTGATAAACTTTTCCAGTTTATTCTTATTTCAATATTTTACAGGTGATTCATATCATTCTCTGATGTATCTTGGAAGGCAACTGTTTACCGCTTCACAGAAATACACAAAACTGTACCGAAGCAAAAGATATTCGTGAAGAGTTTAAAAATTTTTTTGTTTCGCCTGATGGTGAAGTTTCATGGCAATATACAGAAGTATCTATAAAATAAATATACACAATTTGATTTAAATGTTAGTACTTACCAAATTTTGAATTTTATAATTTGTTTCTTTATCATTAATAATAAAGTTCAACGCATTAAAAAACTCCCATTTGCTGGTTACCTTGGCCACTCTTTTTTTGTTTTACTCGGCGGAGCTCTTGCATATAATTTAATTTTTTAGCAATTTCAATATACGCACTTTGTTTTTTATATTCTGGTGAAGACACATTCCACAGGACGGAGTAACTCTCATACTCTTCTATTAATTTTTTCGTCAAATCCCGATCCCACATATTAATGATATGTTCTTGTTTGCAGCTATAATACAACTGCTTGCAAACAAACAAGCAAAGTACCGTATTCAGACTACGAGCAACAAATATTGCGGCAAACAGTTATTGCAATCTTTGTTTTTGCAGCAAAATGTTTTCTTGACTGTTCATACACTCAAATTTGTGTGCAGCAATCAACTTGCTGCAAATTGTTTGCATCGTCTGTACGAAGCTTTAGGGATCTTTCACACCCTTTTAACCTGAATTATGACTATAAGCCACATTATTGAAAAATTGGCAATGTTAATTAGTAGTTTGAGTCCAGAGGTCAAAAAATAATAAAAATAAATAAATAATAAAATAAAAATAATAGTAATAATAATAATAGCATGTAATATTATTGACAGTTGTTTTGGGGTAAGAAAAGTGGTTTTTGCGTTTCTTTACTTTTGCATATTTTTGACGTAGAATACGTCTTACCTTACGGTATGAGGAGTCATGTCAGGTTTTTATTGTTGTAATCTTTATTTCATTGAATTTGAGGAAACGGCTAGATGCATTTTTTTAAAAATGTTATTGTAGGTAAATGAAGATGTTATCTTTCGTTTGATATACATTTCATATTGGTTGATATATTTCTAGTATTTTAATTTCTCAAATGAAAATTGTTTAAACACATACACTCAAACATATGTGTGGTGTTTGGTTGAGTGTTTTTGGTTGCCCAACATTGCTTAGGAACATGTATCTAGTAAAAAGTGAAACGAACAGCAAGCTAATGTTGCTTGGCAACATGTATCTAGTAGAAAGTGAAACAAACAGTAAGCTAACGTAATAGCTTTTTGCGAAAGCTTCAATAAAGCTGTTGTAACATTAATTTTGAATTGTAAAGCGTAAAGCTTTCACACAACGCTCGAATGCTAATGCGAAGACTCGATAAGGTAAACCATTTTCAATATTAGGGCGGCCCTCTCAACATTCGCAGAACTTATTTCAATAAAAATATTAATTAAAATACATAAATTAAATTAAGTTTAAAAAAATTGAACATAATATTTTTTTTTAATCGGACTTGAATCAAATGCCGTTGGTAAATATAAAAATTACAGCAGACAGTTGTCAGAGGCCGATAAGACAGAAAACATATATAACAATAAATGATAAATAATATAAGCAAATGAATTTATTGTTATATATGTTTTCTGTCTTATCGGATGGCGTATTCTACGTTAAACTTAATGGCCGTGTCTCTGACACAGCCTGCAGGGACAGTCCGTGGCCGAAGGCCTCGGACAACTGTCTGCTGTATTTTTTTTTAGTATTTGAGAGGGAATTTTGATTTTACTCTCATTTAACCAAACCATGGCCGTCGGTGGTGCAATGGTTAGTGTGCGCGGCTCTTGTACATGAGATCCTGGGCTCGAACCCGGCTCTGACCACCTTCAAATTTTCTTTCGGCGGCGGTCACCTCGCATAGTGACGGCGACACTATCGAGTATCTAGCCATGAAAAAGCTTCTCAAAATACCGTTCGGAATCGGTGTAAAACTGTAGGTCCCAATCAGTGAGTGAAAACTGGAAAGCGCACAGCTCAGTGATTGTGAGAAGTTCTCCCCAGTCCCTTTATGGGATGTAATGGGAAACTATTTATTTTTTATAGGCTAATACATACAGTAGACCCAATAGTTCTCCCACCAAATTTATGACATTTGGCCTGGTGTGATATCTACGTTTGATGTTGAAAAGAATTGCTTTACTAATACCAGATATAGGCAATGGTTCAAAACAACGAACAAAATAACAACTACGGCATTTCGTTTTGTGTGTTAATATTATTGTATTAAATACAACACAAATGTATGCTAACAATTACAGTCAATAAAAAGTTTAAAACACATTTAAATTTCACAGTTTGTCGCCAAAACGACATGGAAAATTAAAGTCAGAAGTTATTGTAATTCCACCTGGTGTATATCACTTTTCGTTCAACAGCTCTCTATCACACCGACCGCATCACGAAGAGTGTGAAAGGAAACGTCAGATGAGCCAAATATTCTCTCCATAGACTAATACTTATAGTAGACCCAATAGTTCTCCCACCAAATTTATGACATTTGGCCTGGTCTGATATTTACCCTTGATGTTGAAACAAATTGCTTTACTAATACCAGATAGAGGCAATGGTTCAAAACAACGAACAAAATAACAACAACGGCATTTCGTTTTGTGTGTTAAAATTATTGTGTTAAATACAACACAAATGTATGCTAACAATAACTGTCAATAAAAAAGTTTAAAACACATTTAAATTTCACAGTTTGTCACCAAAACGACATGAAAAATTAAAGTCAGAAGTTATTGTAATTCCACCTGGTGTGAGTCACGTTTCGTCAAACATCAAGAAGAGTGTGAAAGGAAACGTCAGATGAG
Organism: Phaonia tiefii; assembly: GCA_963931995.1. Taxonomy (NCBI): domain Eukaryota; kingdom Metazoa; phylum Arthropoda; class Insecta; order Diptera; family Muscidae; genus Phaonia; species Phaonia tiefii. The sequence goes on along the minus strand of OZ008371.1, from coordinate 94,630,576 downwards.
CCAAATATTCTCTCTAGTCTGAGATTACTCTACGAACAAAACTTTATACAATATCGCAATACTGCGGGCATGGTAGAACTATATATTAGGTAGGCGCATTAGCATTTCCGTGGTTAAGCTGTCAAAATTGACTGAATAATGAGAAACACTATGTACACAAAATGTGAAAAACTTAATAAGATTATATTACTTGATACAAAGTCTATGCTATTGCATTTTGATTGAAATTCTTTGAATTTTATTAACAAAAAAAAAGAAACAAAATCGAATTTGACAGCTTACCCACGGAAAAGATGAAAAAATAAGACGCGTTTACCCGATAGATAATTTTACCATGACTGCGAGGGTTCAACCATAGAGTAATACTTAAGAGCCTCTATTACTCTCTTCGCTACCTCTTCATGACGACGAGGTCGTAGGCCATTTCATCGATTTCGATTTGCTGCTGTATTTTACCAATTTTACACTTTGGTTGGACATAAAACGGACAGAAATCAAAGGGAATGCGTATTTCGTTCAATGCAAATAACATAAAACATAATTTAGTTGTCAGTTGTACCAATAATAACTAATTAATAAACACTAAATTAATCATTTCCCTAGTACCTTTTCGATTAGCTGTGCCATAGAAAGCCCCTGGTTCAACCATAGAGTAATTCCTTAACCCTATTCGTACCAAGCTACATTCATAGCGTAAACTACCACGCAGTGACTATAGGTCACTGGTATTAAAGAAAGACAAATGATCATAAATTGCAAATTCCTGAAGTATTATTCGGTAAACTATAATAAAGCAACTCAAATTGTATAGATTTAGGAAAGAAGCAAAACAATTTCCAAATGGAAATCCGATATTATAAGGATACATTAATTATTTCTTACATTTAAGGTATACTACATCTTTTTGGGAATGTTCGTTACAAAAATTTTTGTTTCACACTGTTCAATACTGTAGGGATGCCCATTCTTTTCTGTAGTGGCGGTGGTGACAGTGATTTTCTCTATGTGGTAGCAAAAGTTGCTTCGCCAATCGGCGCTATATTACTGCGCGATAGCCCTTTCAAAGTTCTCACATGAATATTTGGCATAATTGGCTGCCGAGCCAATTCTTTCAAAAATAGTTCACTGCGAGTATATTTCTTGGGCTCTTTCCAATCTGGGTATAAAAATATCTTATTACCAAATTACCATATTACCTACCATAAGCATCTATAAAATTATGAAATTGAGCAATGTGCTACCTGCGCGATTTCCTCTCGGTGGAAAATGTATGACACATTTGTATCAACGCTGCCTTTAGTTGTATTGTAGCACAAATTAAAATCCGACGTTTTAGATTGTTCGTATATTTTCAAAGAATGATGCATAATCGAAAGGACAAGAATAACCTTATTTTTAGAAACAGAGCCCACTAGAGTAACATTCTTTGTAAATCCGAAAATGTTGCTACCAGGTTCTCTTTTTTTTTTGTTCGGTAAACAGCTTCTCACGTGCAAGCCGCTTCGAAATCAAATTTTGGGCAAACTCAGTACGTGTAACATAATTATCAAAAGTAATATTTATAATCGTATTCTCATAGAACTCACAAAATTTCTTTACAATATTTTGGACCAAATCTGTATATTTGTTGGCACCGAAAGAAGGAATTCCGTATAATGGATAACTAGTTAGTTCCGCTATCGCAAATCCACCAAATCTGCATTCCATATTTATCGGGTTTGGATGGAATATACTGGCGAAATAAAACTCTGTCTCTGTATGGCACCAATTTGTTTGTATTTATTACGTCCCATAGGTCCTGAATACGAGCAAACTTATCGTGCCACCTACAGTGGCTTTTAGTAGCTCTGTCGACAAACCTTAAATTGCGCTATAAAATAGCTACTCTAGTTTCTGACATGCATGCACGGGTTAGCAAACCCCCATATAATGGATCCCAAAATCCTTTATAGTCAGAAAATGCGTTTTTCATATACCCGCAGCGATTAGCAAACCTATATAGACTCGTATTTCTATATCGGTTGTGGGTTTCCATTTTCGCCGATTTGTAACAGAAGCATATAAATTTGAACATTCAACTAGTATTTTCATTACCTTATCATCGAAGAATAAGGAACCCGTATGTTTACCTGGTGGCAATATCATTTTGCCGATGCTTCCTTTTATTATGATATGGGAAGGTGTCATTGCCAATAAATATATTTAAATCATCTTGATGTTCTTCAGCACCTGATAAATCCATATCATCTTCTAAGTCTGAGGCAGTTTTACAGAAGTCTACTTCAGTGTTCCTCATTTTACCAAAATTGTCATCAATTTATGCTTCATCAGCAAAACCATCATCGGCACTGAGCTCTTTGAATTTCGATAATGTTTAGGTTCCTTTTGCGACTGTCGGTGGTGCAATGGCTAGTGATCGCGGTTCTTGTGCATGAGACCGTGGGTTCGATCCTTGTTCTGACCACCTCACATTTTGTGAGAAGCTCTCCCTAATCCCTTCATGGGAAGCAATGGGAAACGGGTTTTTTAGATGCCTTTCAGTCGACTTTTTTCTATAAAAACTACTTAAATTTAAATATATTTAGTCTGTGTAATCTCCTTTATTGGGTCGTTATAAACTTCTCACAACCAACTTAATTTTCGTATTGGTTCTAATAGGGTTAAAGAGAGAAAATGTGTGTATCATCTAACGATAGGCGCTGGTCGGCTGACACCAGGTGGAGTAACACGAACTGATGACTTAAATTTGACATTTCTTTTTTGTTGAGAACCGTGAAATTTAAACGAAATTTTGCCTTGTTTGCTATCTTTAATTATTTGTATACATTTTTGTTGTATTTAACACAATAATTTTAGCACCCAAAACGAAATGCCGTGGCTGTTTACTTGTTAGATGCTTAAAACCATTGGCTCTATCTGTTATTATTAAAGTAATTCTTTCCAACATCCAAAGTTCACATCACACCAGGCCAAATGTCAGAAATTTGCTGAGAGAGATATTTCTCTATGAACGAATGTGTGGTATTAGCGGTGCAATGAGGACTACCCCTACAAGGGCCATGGAGAAAATTTTATGTATCCATTCAATCGAGATTAGGGTTAAATTCGAGGCCGCCCTTACGGTAAAACTCCTACAGGCAATAGGTGATTGAATCGACAGGGCTCTTAAGTCGAAACCCCAATGGATAATGAAGGCTTTGACCGGTTACACGCAAGATGCGAGTGAATCCGAATCCGATTCTTTAACGCCATCTAGAGAAGCCTAGCGGGATGGGACTCTGCCACAAACACCAAATGGGACCCGTTGTTACACGGATGGCTCAAGGCTAGGGGAGAGAATAGGTCTAGGGTTTCATTGATAATCTGGCAACCGAAACCCACCTACTCCTCCAGGATTTCAAGTCGAACTTTCAAGCGGAAGTTCGCGCGACTAAGGAGTGTATCAAATGGCTCGGCGATAATACAAACCCAACCGAAGCGAATATCTTCACGGATAGCCAAATGGAAATTAGGGCAATATCATCGGAAATTGTCAAATCTAGTACGGCCCTTGGCTGTAAGAAGGTAATTAACAATTTTTCCACGCACGCAGACTCATCATCATCTGGGTGTTGGGCCATAGTGGAGTAGTCGGAAATGAACTTGTGAACTTGAAATGAACCTTCCGGGAAACTTCAAACGCCTAGAAAGCGCGAACCTTTTGGGTGACGAAGACTGAGTTGGTAAATGGACGGAATCGGCCCGCAATGCCCAGTGGAACCAGGAAACAGTAGACAGATGGGTCGAGAACAATAGGTTTGGTGAAACTAGGAAAGCTTAAAATGAGCAAATTGAAGGGAGTCTTAACGGGACATTCGTGATTAACAGCCCTCCTGTACCGTATTGTTACAGTTTCGAATAGTGAGTGCAGGGCGTGCATGGAGGACGATGGAACATTTCCTGTGCCAATGCCCGGTTTTCACACAAGCTAGATCCAGGTATCTCTCGAACAGTATAATACCGGACATAACCGATCTTGTGGGAATGGACTGGAATATCTTAAGGAATTTCGTGAATAGCACCGAATTCCTACGAGAGGTAAAGTGACTTAGTAAATTGAGAGCGCACAACAGGCCGAATTTGCAGCTGACATGGGAAGGATCATAGTGCTTTTCAACACTGCATCGCCCCCTCTTTTCAAACTAACTAACTACCTAAAGTAAAGAAACAGACCAGCGCATTTATTCATAAAAGGTTTGCCATAGGTTTGTTAATGGTTTACGAAGTTAAATCACAAAACTTGTATTCGTATCTGAAAAACGTCACTGTTAAAAGTTCTCTAAACTATATCTCTATTAATAGAGATATAGAATGGCCTCGAGCTTGAATAATAAAAATTAAAAGTAAAAGCCGAATAAATAAAAATCATCCCTGATGAATTTGAATAACGTGGAGCACGACGAAACTACATGCAACTGATAAGTAGTGATGTATGTAAAATCAAATCAGTGAAGGTGAAGGTATTAACAAAAAGGTTAATACTGAACTGCTACGAATTAGGCAAGATCCAAGTATGCCAAAGTACTTTGACGCGAAAAGTTTCTTCACGAACAGCGTATTCGTGCTAAAGTCATTACTTTCCATAGAAGAAGTAAGAGCTTTTGGTAATTTGCAAGAAGATTAAAGAATAATTCTCCCTCTATCCCAACATTTCTTAAAGATGACAAAACATTGACTGAACCACTTGATAAAGCTAACCCCTTGGATGAAGTGTTTGCAAGGAACTCTTCCTTGCCGGATAACAATCAACCACTCCCCGTGATCAATTACGTATCTTGCTCCATGCCCAAGATATCTTTTTTGAACGCGAGGAGTTTAAAATATTCTTGCGAATGTCGTCGTAAATAAATCCCGGGCCCGGATGGCATATCTGCTCTGGTCTTGAGTAGCTGATCTTCGACGCTGGCACGTCCACTGCGCAACCTCTTCAACCTTGCATACCATGCGGAGGTCTTCCTGGCGCGTTGGAAGGTTGCTAATGTGCAGCCAGTCCCTAAAAAAATTATGCAAGTAACCCTGCATATTACCGCCCAATTTCACTTTGTTCTGCGCTCTGGAAGGTTATGGAGAGCATCGTTAACCACCATCTTCTTCCGTAGAATGAGATCTACTGGAGACCTGATGGCGTTCCTTTCGGAACAGTGATCCTTGTCAAAGCACGCTGCTTTTGGTGTCGGTGATAACTTCACTCGATTCATATCGAGTTTTCTCAGAGATTGGACTATACGAGTTGTTGTAGATGGGGTTTCATCCGACGAGCTTAAATTGACTGAAGGGGTACCACAGAGTTCTGTTCTTTCTCCTTCTCTTTGTCTTATTTTTATTGACAATCTCCTGGGTTATACTGTGAATCCAATCTACTCTTTTGCGGATGACAGTAATCTCAGTCAGTCTTATTCTTTCGACCGTAGGCCAAGTCTTCAAGAGATTGAAGGCAAAAGATGGACGATTAATGAAACACTCGACCGGGATCTGGTGCCCATTGTTGAATGGGGTCGAATGAATAGAGTAGATTTTAATGCGTGGAAGACCCAGTGTTGTTTGTTGTGTGGATATTGATGAATCAGAAGCTCTTGATGTTCGGGACACGAAAATACAATGTGATGTCCGTTGGGCAAAACATGTATGTGAAGTGTCGAAAGATGCATTCAAGTGTCTAAGTGTTTTAAAGCGGTGCAAGAAATACTTCACTCCATCTGATCTTCTTAATATCTACACCACCTACATCAGGGCAAAGATGGAATATAACTCCCATATATGGGCAGGTGCTCCTAGGACTTCTTTGAAGCTTCTCGACCGTGTCCAGAGGAGAGCGACGGTGCTGATAGGGGACATTAGGCTATCCAACTTTATTGCTTCCCTTGAGCATCGTCGAAATTTGGGTTGCGTTTCGCTGTTGTGTCGATACTTCCACGGTATGTGCTCCTCGGATATCCGTCAACTTACGCCAGACGTGAGGATATTTAGCCGAAGTACGCTGCTTTCCAGGAACTCTCATCCGTTTTTTATCGAGTGGCCGGTTGACCGCACTACGCACTATAGAGAAAATTCGTTCTTCAGTCGTACATTCCATATGTGGAATAAACTTCCGGCTAGTGTATTTCCCACCAATTGTGACATACAAAGATTCAAGGCAAATGTCAACAAACACTAATCCCTCTTTCCACCCTCCACTGCCTCAAATTTCCTTCCCCAACATAATTCACTGAATACCCCCAGAATGTTGGTTTTATCAAAAAAAGTATTCTTTTCGGACTCTGAATGTTGACTGGGAAGATTGTCCGAAGTTGATTGGGCAAGCACATTTGCCTGTGGCCGCAAAATGGTTAATAGCTACGGTCTGCCTAAAGCATGGATTGATTCTTCATGGATTAATATAAAATATATACTATTTCCCAAGTACCCAACTTAGTACACACGTCCACTTGATTCTGCTCAAATTGAATAGAAGCAACCAGCGCCCTGGAATCACTTGGTGATTGCAAAATGTCGAGTGAACGATGTAACCCCGCATCTCATTGATGTGCTGGGAAACGAGACAGGTTGTGGCAACATAAACATTTTTACACTAATGGCTCTTTAAATGCAAGTGGAGCGAACTGAGCTGAATTTGAAATTGATTTGACATGCTTCGGCCAGGATGGAATCATTCATCCATCTTTATCTTGTTGGGCGAACTAATGACGAATTACTTACTTGAACGCCAGTTGCTTTGCCAAGACACCCTAAACGCTTTGGCGTGCCAACCAAAAAGAATACGTACATACATATTTGTTTAATTCACAAACTTACTCTTAACTAGGACCGGGGAAAAGGGGGCATAATTAACATTTTTTTTGATGTTTTCAATATCAAACAATGACAATTCAACATTGTGGAATTTTAATTTGTAATCTCTTTCTCTCACGCCTTGGTCTCACTTAGGGCGAAAGTATTGTAACGACATCATCATTATTGTGAGGTCGGTCGGCTGCGATGGAAGTCACGTCGGAATGAAAACAATTTGTCAAAGTCAAACAATTTTACAAAATGTTGCATTGTACGAACGTAATTTAAATCTGCGGTCATTACAACATTTATCACCCTTTTCGTATGCCTTTCATTCGATATTCAATACATCTGTTTTCTGAATATAAGCCGAGTTGATCTTGGGACGAACTAATAATCGTATAGGTGTTTCAGTGCTATCTATCTATCTATTCAGTGCATGACTATGAATCAGATGTAATCTGTTCTGCGCTGGCAGTATCCGAGAGATGAGTTAAAAGCGTAATAAAGGGGAGATGACAATAATATAGTGGAAAATAATAACAACATTGTTATTGAGATTGTCATGCTCATTGTCATTCAAAGCAGATCTCTCACAATCACACCTTTCATCTCTCATTTATCATTTGTTCGTACAGAGTAGGACTTGAACATCACATGATGTTTGTTTTACGGTCATGCATGCGAGATAAAAGTCATTTGTTAAAGAATCGAGCTAAAAAGGAAATGCCCAAAGGTCATAATGATCTAATGATTGACAAAAACCCAACTCGAAATCTTTGTTAATTGTAATTGAAAACAAAGTGAATATATAAAACACCTCAGCCATACATATTTATGTAGGTATATATGTCGTCAGTCTATAAACATTCAGCAATACAATGCGCGATGGTCAACTCCGGCCAAAACTAAGGAACAGTTTTTGTTTTAATTTTCTTAACAGCTGATGCCAAATTGAAGATAAGACTTTTTTTCATTTGATTAACCTCCATTTTCAGGCAGCTCAGTTAAACGATTTCAGTGAGAAAATTACGTAGCGGATGGTTAGACTGAAGAACAATTATAAACACCGGTTAAAATTTTCGTTTTCAGAAAGGTTCAGTTAGCTAACTTGAAGTTTCTCCTTTTTGTGTTCTAAGATCGTTCGTTTTAACTAATATTGAGCAACATCAATTTCATTTGCTGCGAAACGGAACGGAATTCACAAAAAAGTTTTATTTTTGAGGAATTGAATTTGATTGGTCGTTACTTTTTCTTAGAAACACTAAATTATTACACGATACATTTTCCTGATATTTCTCGTCAATAACTATTTCGTCGGGACATGGGACTGTAATTGGAGATGAAAAGTTTCTGATAGCCATTCACTTGAGAGTGGCCCGAAATGAGTCCTTCATTGGGCAGTCCAAGCAGCTCACTACTTCCTCGCAGTATGAACTGGGCAATGGTTTTATCGGAAACCTCCGTTAGCTAGCTAAAGTGAGAAGGCGAGCAGCCTGATTGGTAAAGCGATCACTGATACGTCTCAGGATTATTAGGGGATCCTGTCACTGAAGCACTTCGAAGTAGTGGACATATTCTTCTGTCCTTTGAAGGCAGTTGAGGCAACACCCCTGGCCAACGGCGGATCAAAATTGAAGGAACCAAAATCCAGTTTCGACACACTGCATTCTGGTCAGCGTCTGATCCATAATGCACGACTGAAACATAATCATCCTGGCAGTAGGTGAAATGCAAACCACGGTGGGCTGGGTTTGCCTCCCGCCACCGTTATATAGGCAATGAAAATACATGGAAAATGTAATAAACCAATAAAACCCCTAACTGTTGACCGCGCTCGCAAACGTTGTAAAGACAACGATTTAAGGATATGTACCTGGAATGTTCGAACGTTATACAGGAAGGGTGCCATTTTCCAGCTGGCGGATGTCCTCGAAAGATATGAAGCTGACATCACTGCTGTCCATTAAATGCGATGAACAGGATATGGTTGCACCAGAAATAAAAACTGCGATATTTATATTTACATCAGCGTAAACACGAATTCGGATGCGGATTTATAGTTGGCAAGAGACTGCCACACCGAGTTTGAAGGTTCAACCCAACGCATAGCCATAATTCGCATCAAGCGAAATATTTCAATTCCTCGTTAATTCATGTGCACGCGCCGACAGAGGATAACGACGATGAGGTCAAAGAATCATTTTATGTGCATCTGGAGGAAGTATACGAACACTGCCCTGACCACGACATTAAGATTATCCTAGGCGAATTTAATGGCAAATTGAGAGAGGAGAATGTCTTTCAACCAACCATCGGTAATCAAAGTCTACATGATACCACCTCCAATAATGGAATAAGACTGATAGATTTCGCCGCTGCAAAGACATTGGTAGTTAGTAGCACACGATTCCAGCATAAGGACATACATAAGGCGACCTGGATATCTTCTGATCAGAGGACGAAGAACAAGATTGATCACTTGGTAATACATGGCAGGCACTCTTCTAGTGTAATGGATGTACATACCTGTGATTCGAGGTGCCAATACGAGTATCGACTCTGATCATTAACTGGTGGCTGCGAAAGTTAGCACAAAACTGAGCAGGGCGAAAACGTACGAAGCGGAACAAGGGTAAAGCTAGATATGGACAAGCTACAAATACCGGAGAAATCAATGTCCTATCAAGAGAAGTTCACTCTCCAGCTGGGGCAGAATACCATCCCTCCTGAGGACACAGATGCGCAGTGGAAGCACATCTCCCATTCTTTGGAAACCGCTGCAAGGTCTGAACTTGGCTATCAAAAACTATGGATAAGCCATGGTACGACGAAGAAGATAGCATTGCAACTGATGAGAAAGACGCCGGACGTATGGCAACGAAACAGTCAGTTACAAATACCCAATTGTGCAGGATGATTAATGAATCCCGAAAATTTTACCACACGGTAAGAACATCGTATAACGGGCCGAATAATGGGCTGCCCTCCTGCAAGGACGAGAATGGGAATCTGGTGACTGATAAGCAGTGTGTGCTTAAAATGTGGAGAGACCACTTTTCAACACTACTCCACTCAGATTCTTCCACTAAAGATCAGGAGGTAATGATTGTGGTAGATAGTGTAATTTGTAGTGTAATCCCGGTTTAAAAATAATAAAGCCGCTGGTGAGGATGGGCTACCCGGTGAAAATTTTAAACATCAACATGTATGCGGTATACGGTTGGGGGGATGTATGCCTGACGATTGGAGTGCCAGTGTATGCCGTTTATGTGAAAAACTAAAGCCAATTTTGAGCACCTGATTGGACCTGATCAGTGTGATTTTAGACCATGACGCCAAATCTTGGAAAGTACCCACGAAAAGCAAATCTATACATACCACCTTTTTGTCGATTACAAAGCTGCCATTCGGGGAAAATTATACGAAGCTATGTCTGAACTTTTCTGAATTCCGATAAAACTGATCCGCCTCTGTAGAATGACACTGACCAACACCAAATCAGCAGTGAAAGACAGACACACTTTCGTGCAATCTCTTCAACATCTTAATGGAGATAATAATGAGAAAGGCTGCAGTAAATACGAACAAGACCATTAATACGAAAAGCCATATGTTGCTGGCGTATGCTGACGACATAGACATCATTGGGCGAAATTTGCGAGAGGTTACTGCAGTATTTACAAGAATCGAAAAGGAATCAGCGAAGGTGGGTCTTGCTGTTAATGAGGGCAAGACAAAATTGATGGTGTCAACGACTAGAGAAACCTCTCGACTTGGTCCGCACTTGAACGTTGACAACCGATTTAATTTTGAAGTGGTAGATGAATTTGTCTACCTTGGATCCGCCGTGAACAAGGACAACAACGTCAGCCTGGAGATAGATAGGAGAATTGTGCTTGCAAATAGATGTTATTTTGGGCTCAGCAAGCAGTCTCTCGACGGACAAAAATCCAGCTATATCAGACTCTCATTTTACCTGTCTTGACATATGGCTCCGAAACTTGGGTCATATCGCAAGCGGGTGAAAAACACCTGGGAGTTTTCGAGAGAAAAATTCTCCGTAAAATATATGATCCTGTTAGGGATAACGGCGAGTACCGACGTCGCTGAAACGTAGAGCTATATAACCTCTATTCTGACGTGGACACAGCTAGACGAATCACAGTGGGCCAATTGCGTTGACTAGACCATGTTATCAGAATGGATGAAGATAAGCCAGCGCGAACGGTTTTTGATATCGTGCCCGATTGAAGCAGGAAAAGAGGACGACCAAGACTCCGCTGGAAAGACCAGGCAGAAGAATCCCTCCGTATCCTTGGTGTTTCCAACTGGCGAAAAAAGGCGAAGGATAGAGCCAGTTGGAAGAATATGTTGAAATTTGTTTAATTTGTTTGTTTAATTAATATGTGTAAGACATGTGACCTCATAAGGTTGTAAAATAGTCAATAAAAGTAAAAGAATTACATGAATTACTACTTGACGGTGTGGTGTGCCTTTTTGTCATGAACTGGCTTATAGGCATGAACTGACTGCTGCAATTTCTTCATTGAACTGTGCCAACTGCTATAACGGTGTGGTTTTACGTTCATCATCACTAGATTTATTAGGCTTTTGTAACTGGGTTCGTCGATATAAGACATACAGTGACGAGCAAAACTGTAACAGGGTTGACACAGTTAGGAAATAAATTTGTATATTTTAATTTATTGAAGAAAACAAACAAAATAACTAAATCATTTTACTGTTCTCTCGTGAATAAAAACAAAACCATTTTTAATTCTATATTGATGTATATAAAGGGATAAACAACTATTGTAAAGTTATACAAATGTTAAAATGTTTCACTCTGGTTTTATATTAATTTATTTGTTTTCGGATTCCAATTTTGTCCAGTAGCCTTTGGCTGTTTTAAGTGCTTGTATACGGCGAGGCATGCGGTGCCGAAATTTGACCGACATTTCCTTTGGAATCGCATCCCAAGTGTCTTTTACGCTATCCTACAGCTCGTTTACGCCTTTTGGAGAATCTTGATAGTTAGCGAGCTGAGATTTTATGTAACCACAACATTTTTCGATCGGGGTTAAGTCCGGTGACCGCACTGGCCATTTCAGCGACTGTTTAACCAGTTTTTAACGATTTTCGCCGAATTATTTGGGTCGTTGTCGTGCTGAAATAGCACTCTTTCTGTAGAAAGACCCGTTTCTTATTTAGCAGCTGGTATATCACTTTGCAGAATTGAAAATACCCATACCGTTATGGATCCACCACCGAGTTTCATGGCCTGTGTTACTGCATTTGGATTGGGGTTTAGTCCCATCAGACCATAGAATCTTAAACACAGGCCGTAATTGTATTTTTTTTTTATTTAAAACGTGTCGAATTTAATACTTTTCCTTCTTCCAGTCCGTCTCATTCCAGTTTTCGTAGTCTTGGGCGAATTCTTGACGAAGCTTTATATTCTTATGTGATAAAAATGGTTTATTTTTCTTCTCTTCAGCCTTAACACCTAATCTGTTGAGACTTTAACGAGCAGTCCACTCACTGGCGTCAATATTTAACGTTTTTAATGTCGCTGCTGGGGTAATTGCATTGCCAATTGTCACTAATTTTGCCAAATGACGGGAAGTTCTAGGGCGTCAAGGAGCAGTTGAAGTTTAAATGTTTTTCTTCCGTGTTCTTCTCTGGATCGTCGCATGACTTAGATTAGACTTTTAAAGTGAAAAGTATTAAAAAGTAATTTTTCTATGAAAAAGTAAATTTTAATAGAAAATATTAAAAACGAAATATGTGAAATTTATTATTATGGTGGATGGTTGGGAATATAGCTATTTCATGGCCCACCAGGGCATATCACCAGCTCCCTTCTCCACAAGTATTTAGGTATATCATTACACTTTATAGGGATAAAAAAAACTCATCTTAGCATGAATTGTCTCAACACTCCTACATGTGCGAAAACATCCATAATAAATACTTTGCCATAACCAACAATGTTCGCAACCTTTCTTTCCTATGCATGTTTTCATCGAAAGCCATTGCATAGATGTTTTTTCAAACCAGTACAGAAATTTCAGTTGGGTAAACCGACTTAAACACACCCTCACCCTAAGTCATCCATTATGTTCTAGTTTTATTAAAACCCACATGTATTCACCCTTAAGTTGAACAAATGAGGGTGGCAAATGTGCCAATATTCAATAGCAGTGTGGCGTCGTGCTAAATATTACTCAATATCCAACTTAATTACGATCCTTAGTGATTATGGGGAGTTATCGTGACTACCAGCAGATTATCCGCCCAATATTTATATGGGAGTTACAAAAATGGGCATGGCGAAATTGTTCATCTGCTTTTACATAGTATTACACAAAATATTGCTCAGTACCAACTTTTGTTAAGATTGGTTGTGGTATACGGGAGATATCGAGCCGGAAAGCCGTCCAACTTTTGTATGGGAGGTACAAAAATAGTTAATCTTTAATTTTTAGGAAAACATTGCCGGGTACCAAATTTGATTAAGATCGCTTGTAGTCTACGAGAGTTATCGTGTCTATCAACCGGTCAACCGCCCAACTTCATAAGATTGGTTCGGTTTTGCGGGAGTGATCTTGCCGAACAACCAGCCGGCCGCAAAACTTATCTTAGAAGGGCGTGGTAAAATTACCATTGTCTTAATCGGTGACTGGCGTTTGATGACACGAAGCCTATAACCTAATTTCATTAAGATCCGAGGTGTTTCACCCAACTTATCTCATTGACAACCCGGACGACCACCAAGCTTTTGTCTGGGAGGTACCTGAATGGACGTGGCAAAACGACTCATTTTCCATAGAAGAGTGCCATTTTACTAAATTTTGTCTAGTACTAAATTTCATAAAGAGTCGTTCGGTATTGCGGGCGTTACATACCTTACCGGACAACCAGCCGGCCGACCAACTTATGTATGGGAGGCACCAACATGGGCGTGGCAAAATCATCCTTGTCTTACTTAGTGACTCGTGTTTGTTGACATGAACCCTATAACCTAATTTCATTAAGATTTTCGATGGTGCACGCGACTTATCGCATTGACAAACCCGACGAACACCCAGCTTTTATATGGGAGGTACCAGAATGGGGATGGCAATCACGCCAGTTTTCTCCAGTTAAGTAAACATTTACAGATTATTAACCAACGTTTGAGTTGAAGCTTATCACATCTACCTGAAAAAAGTTTTAGGAGAAATATGATTTTGTACTAAATGTGTCGATTTGTAAGGGAGGTATCTGAAGGGGCGTGGCCAAAACGCCCACTTTCAATCCCAAACTAACCTTGGACAAATAATAGTCACTGATAAAATTTCGCTGTGATCGATAATGATTTACGGTTGTTATTGTGCTGACCAGCCAGGCAGACGCACATGGCTCAATCATCTTAAAAAGTCCCAACCCGAGTTTCGTCCAAGGGTACTGAGGGTCTAATATGGCCCCTTCTATACGTTAAATTTTGTTCCGTATTAAGCGATAATAAGAATAAGTATAATAAGAAACAACGATTGCCATGAGATTGGCGTTAGAGTGTACGTCTTCGTATTATTTCCGTTTAAGTTAATATTATTTGATCTTTCAGTTGTTATGTTCTTTAACAACGCTTCTTCTTCTTCTAGTGACAATTTCATGGTAATCGTTGTTTCTTTTTTGAAACAGCAACATCTATGCATTGGCTTTCGATGAAAGCATGCATAGGAAAGAAAAGTTGCGAACATTGATGGTTATGGCAAAATATTTGCTGTGGATGTTTTCGCACAAGTAGCAGTGTTGAGACAATTCTCGCGAAGTTGAGTTTTGTTTATCCTTATAATGTGTGATGATACTTGTGGAGAATGGCTAACCCCTTTTTTATGGTACAGGTTTGGGGGTACTGCTTTGCAGGTAGAGGGTGTAAATAATTATAGTATGAAAGGTATGCAAACAGCTGTAAGCATATTAAGGTAGATTAAGATAGTTCGAGAAATATTATTTAATGTACAGAAATTAGTGTTTTGAAAGATTAATGTTAGATTTAAGTTATTTCCATCAGATGTTCATAGTACCCAATAAATCGAAATTTGAAAATGAAATGAAAAATGTGGAGAATGGAGCTGATGATATTCCTTGATGGGCATTAAAATAGCTATATTGCCAAAATATACAATTTCACATATTTCTTTTTTGATATTTTCTATTAGTAAATATATATAAATTCAAAATATATATATAATTGTAATATTTCTAAATATGTATATATATAAATTCCACGAGATAAACTGCTTTATATAAAGGGTTTTTCAATAAGAGCGCTATAAAAGTTTTTTTAAATAAAACAAAACCGGTTTTAGATACCAATGAAATTACGTTTGACGTCGGAGTAAAAAATGACTTATAAACGAAATATAGCCCTTATCAAAACTTGAACAACAGTCGGATTTTAAGTGGAAACACAGGATATAAAGAACTAAAAAGGCGGTATTTAGGGTGCACATAACAAGCTTTTGTTAGTGGTCCCGAAGTTGTCTCCAGATAATCTTTAAAACTAGGGGGTTACTAATGGAACTTTTTGTATTTGTATAACGATCAGTGAGAGAAAAATTAGAAAGCGCACAGCTCAGTGGTTGTGAGAAGCTCTCCCCAATTCCTTCATGGGATGTAATGGGAATCGGTTTTATAGCGATTGGACGTTACTAAAGTATATGGTTATACTAGCTACGACAATGTCATCATCATCTCCGTAAAATACTTAAAGCAATAAAAATTAAATTCGAGCAAAAGCTGAAAGTTCGAACTTCGAACAAAACCAAAAAAGGTTGACGTTGCTCCTATGCCATTGCCGATTTACCAAAATCACAAAATACTGAAATATGTATGAAAAAGAAAAATAGTGTCCCATAACACCCCATGAAGCGATTGGGGTGAGCTTCTCACAATCCGTGGGATGTGTGGTTTCTAGTTTTTAAACTCACGGATTGGGACGGTATTTTGAGAAGCATTTTCACGGCTAAGTACTTGATAGTAGTCGTGTTTTGGTTACAAGCAAGCGATTATCGCTTACTAAGTTGGAAAGAAAACGGTTATTTAGCGATAAGTGATTTTATTCGAAAATATGAAAAAGGGTTGAAAACGGTAAAAATTTCTTAAACTTAGCGAAAATGAATTTCGTCGCTAAGTCTTCGCTAACTGCTTCATACAAAACAAGCGTTTATATAAGCAAGCGGTGTAACCAAAACACGTTCAGTGTCACCATCACTAAGCGAGGTCACCGTAGTCGAAGGAAATGTAAGGTGGTCTGAGCAGGTATCGAACCCACGTTATCATGTACAACACCCACGCGCACTAACAATTGCAGCACCGACGGCCATCCGAAATATGTGTAAGCAACCACAAAATGTTTAAAGTTAGCAGTAAAACAGCTTGTACCAAATAACTTTAGTTTGTCTTCATTTTCTCTTTCCAAAGAAAGAACGAAACTGACGTTATTAAAAAAAATCCAATGAGTGTTCGAACTCACGGGCGATGTGTTAACACCTTTTTGCTACACGGTACCTGTTCGATTTCTATGAACATATTCGTAAATGTTACATTGGGAAATAAAAAACAGCGTTCAATCATATGATGACGTTACATTTAAATAATATTAATACTTAAAATTATTTAAAGACCCAGTGCAAGCACATGTGTCATTATTTTCTTGCTCAATACTTTTTGTTTTATTCCCACAAAAGTCAAAGAATGCAAAGCAACAGACACTTGTACATACATACATACATTGTTATATTCGTACGATATAACCGAAGATCAACATAAAATACTTTTTTAATATTACTCCAAATTAATACTCCAAATTAAAACACTTCAATCTCGGCTCGCCGATATCGGATCACCTTGATTTTTGGCCTAAACTCTTCGTCGAAACCCGCACTAGCTTTTTAATCCAAAAATTAATAAAATCGGCTATGAATTTCCGGAGAAAATCGCGTGGGAAAATTATATGAAAATCGCCCAATAATCACTTTCAATACCGACTGCCAAGCAACGAACAAACAAACGATGATAAGACAAAACCGAAGATCAACATAAAACACTTTTTTAATATTACTCCAAATTAAAACACTTAAATCTCGGCTCGCCGATATCGGATCGCCTTAATTTTTGGCCTAAACTCTTCGTCGAAACCCGCACTAGCTTTTTAATCCAAAAATTAATAAAATCGGCTATGAATTTCCGGAGAAAATCGCGTGGGAAAATTATATGAAAATCGCCCAATAATCACTTTCAATACCGACTGCCAAGCAACGAACAAACAAACGATGATTTACTCTTACAAACCTAACACTTGCGTATGTATTAAATTTATAGTTTACTGCCCTAGAGGCGCGCGTATAGATGTTAACACATCAAAAATCCAATGAGTGTTCGAACTCACGGGCGATGTGTTAACACCTTTTTGCTACACGGTACCTGTTCGATTTCTATGAACATATTCGTAAATGTTACATTGGGATATAAAAAAACAGCGTTCAATCATATGATGACGTTACATTTAAATAATATTAATACTTAAAATTATTTAAAGACCCAGTGCATCACATGTGTCATTATTTTCTTGCTCAATACTTTTTGTTTTATTCCCCCAAAAGTCAAAGAATGCAGAGCAACAGGCACTTGTATGTACATACATACATTGTTATATTCGTACATACGCTACACAAGTTCACAAAATTGTCGTTGCTCTCTCTCTTGCTATCTCATTTTTATAAACGTATAATCAGCGATGCCAACTTAGTGCTTTTAGCACTAGATCTAGTGCTTTTTAGAGTGTCAAAACGCGAAAAATATGATCCAGCGCGTAAAAAAGAAAAGTCACTAAATTAGTGCTTTTCAATATTTTGGTTTGGTGCTTTTAGTGCTTTTTTTAATTTAACGCATCACATACAATTTTGTACTTTTGTAGGCAGTCTGGCAACTCAAAAAAATAAAACTCACTGTCTGTTGATAACATATGTATGTATACCTTCTGCTTAGATGAACAGGCAGTTACCGATATTACACAAGAGTAAGAACGTAAAGATAAAACTGTTACCAAGAAACGCTTAAAATTGAAAAAGAAAGATTATAAAACGTGCTGTGTCGTTTATATTTTTGAGGTATGTATGTGTGTATATATACAAAATAGAAGTGTTTCGGAGAATGTATTTAAAACTTTTTTTAATTGCAGATGGATCAATATAGTACAGAGATGTTTGGAAAAAAGATCCATTGCTCAAAAAGTGGTTATGTCCCGCGAAGGATAAATCCAAAGCAAAGTGTGAGTACTGTAGAACTGAAATATCAGCACGTTATACGGATTTACTACGTCACTCGCAAACCAAAAAACACCAAAGAATCATGGGAAATATCAGTGAAGTGAGTCAGATTCAACAAAAAATATCGTTTAAATCAGAAGAGGCAAGTGCAGCTCAAATGGCTCAGGGAAGACTTTGCCTTTTTATTGCGGTACACACTTCTTACCAGACTGTTAACCACTTGGCTGAAGTGTGCAATACGGAATTTGGAGACAGTAAGGCTGGAAAGTTTAGCTTACATCGGACAAAATGTATCAACATCATAAACAATATTTTGGCTCCTCACTTTGTTAGTGCCCTTCTAACTGATTTACAAGATGCATACTTCAGCTTAATTTTGGATGAAATCACAGACATTTATATGGAAAAAATATTGGGCGTAGTTATTCGATATTTCAGTGCAACAAAACGTCAGTTTGTGACAACATTCCTCGGTCTCGTTGATTTGGAACAAGGAAATGCTAGTGAAATCCTAGAAGGATTAGAACGTCTTATGGATATCTTCAGAATTGATATGAAAAAGCTTATAGCAATAGGAACAGATAATGCCGCAGTTATGACGGGAGTAAATAACGGATTATACAGAAAATTTCAGGACAAATATAAGTTAAAGAACTTAATATTAATCCGCTGTGTGTGTCACTCCCTACAACTGGCTGTGTGTTCCGTTACCGACAAACATTTCCCAAATAACTTAGAGTTTTTGATAAAAGAAACACATAATTAGTTTTCTCACGGAACTATTCGTCAGAAATCTTTTGCCAACCTTTTCAAATTGATCAACAAAGATGTAGAAAATCCCTACAAAATCCCACAAGTATCAAATACTAGGTGGCTTTCAATAGAAAGAGCGGTTAAACGTATTTTAACTATGTGGCTTGAACTTCAAACACATTTCAATATTACTAACGATAATGGATATGTTTCTAATATACTACAAAATATGTATAATGACGATAAAAATTACATTTATTTAAGCTGAAAATGTCAAATTACACGGCGATTTGCACCGGTTGCTTATGAGTTTAACTAATAAAATTATCATTAGCTCTGACAACATTAATTATTTAGAAGATCCCACAGACAATATTTTCGATGAGTTTTGCTATCTAGGATATAGTTTCGAAAAGGCCTGTGCTGATTATAAGGTGTCTGGAAATGACAAAAAAATTATTAAAAAGAACTGTGTTCATTTTACGAAGCAACTTATTTATGAAATTAGAGCCCGAATTCCAAGCAACTGGGAAGAACTTCAAAAAATATCATTATTTAATGTTGAAAATATTCTTAATAATCCAAAATAGAGAGGAAATAATGCGTTTTGTTCAATCATACATTACAGATGTAGACATTATTTCTGATATCGAACAATCTATTAAAAACATAAAGCTATGCGAATGGAAAAATAAAAATCAAACAACTCTTTTTTGGATAGAAGTTAATGAATTTAAAGATGCTTTAGGGAAAAACCCATTCATTGAATTATCTAATTTTGTTCTACGACTTTTAAGTATGCCATATTCAAATGCAGATGTTGAAAGGATATTTAGTACCATGAATTTGTTGAAATCTAAAATAAGGAACAGAATGTCCTTAAATTCTGTCAATTCTTTACTACATATTAAATTTTGTGGCCGAATATCACAAATGAAGATGAATTGACTGATGTTGAAGATATTTTCTATCCGGAAGAAATCAATCTTTTGTAAAACTTAAACAAAGAACGGTGAAAATCAATTTTATGGAAAAAAATCAGCAGCAACTATTTTGAAGTTATATTTAATTGTTCTACAGAAACCAAATATGTATGGATTTTTATTTAACTGACGAACGATTTTTATATAAAAGCACAAGACCGGACCAAGACTAATACACAGTACATATTACTATAAAAAATAAAAAAATTTACATATATTTTTTTATATTGCTGTAACTATTTTATATGTTATTTGTGATTACTTTTTTACTTTTAAGAAGTCAATGAAATCTAATGAATGAATTTACATATTTTTTTAGTTGCTAATAAAATTTTATGTTCTCTTAAATTCTCATTTCAAAGCAAACATTACTCTTTGTATGCGAAAAAAAAACCTAGTGCTTTTTTAAGCGTTTTTAGGGGGGAAATGACGCGTTTTTACCCTTTTTTTAATTTTCATGACGCTTTTTGCTCTGGGAAAGTTGGCATCACTGCGTATAATACGTCATTACTCTCTTTGCTCTGAGAGTGCTCCGACCCACATTTTATTGGACTTACCTTTCAGTATAATAAAACAAAATGAAAAAATTAAACAGAAGTGCTAATGATTTCATTATTTTCTTGCTTAATACTTTTTATTTATTTTATATTAAACCCACAAAAAACAAAGAGAATGCAAAGCAACATACAAATGTACATACATACATTGTTATGTTTGTACATAAGCTACATACGTTGCTGTCTTGCTATCTCATTTTTATATATGTACGTATAACCACGTCACTATTCTCTTTGCTATGCATAAGAGAAAACCGAAGATCAACATAAAACACTTTTTTAATATTACTCCAAATTAATACTTCAAATTAAAACACTTAAATCTCGGCTCGCCTTAATTTTTGGCCTAAACTCTTCGTCGAAACCTATGAATTTCCGGATCGCGTGGGAAAATTATATGAAAATCGCCCAATAATCACTTTCAATACCGACTGCCAAGCAACGAACAAAAAAACGATGATTTACTCTTACATACCTAACACTTGCGTATGTATGAAACTGATAGTTTTTTGCCCTAGAGGCGCGCGTATAGATGTTAACACATCAAAAAGAACAATCGCAAAAATAGTAAACAATAACAGTTAATAACTACAAAACTATTAATATTTCCCAATCTTTTGATTTTTGAATATTTTGGACAGAAGTAATTATCCTTTTGATGTAATTAAAATATTCATATGCCTAAAGGGAACAAGTTCGATGTAAGTCGTAATATTCAAGAAACCATGGGAGACATCCAAAATGGCGTTGGAAGTAGTTCAAACCGAAGAAAGGCTTATCATCCACATAACCCAACAGTTGAGGAATATTCAAATACAAGTACAACCTGCAGCAGCAAAGCAAGCAAGAATCATTTTCATCCAGACATATTACAACAGTTCGGTCAAATACGATGCTTAGAAAAGGGCACCGACTCAATTAAAGCCGTGATGGCTTTGTGCCCACCCAACACTGTACTATTACAGCGCCTAGCAATGGCCATAATCGTGAACGAGAAGATTAGGAGATACAGCGTTGTACATCCGAGAACTTGACAAGAATGTAACGAAGTGAAAGAAAAGCTGATGGAGCAGTACAGACCAGAGATGGTCTGTCGTAAACTGTGACGTATATGACTTACATTTGCGACGTATGTGACATACGTATACAACGTCGTAAACCAAATAGTTTAAGTTTGCGGCACAGCATAACATTGTCACAAACAAGATACATACATAGTATATGAAAAAGAAAATAACTTTAAATTTATATCTTTTTAACATTTTATTTTATGGACGGAATGAATAAAGTGGAACATTTTCATTTCTTTTTTTTACATTTAAAGTTACATATTTTCTTCTCCACTCGAATTCGTATCATCGATATCTTCGTAGAAGTCTTTGTTTTCATTTATTTGAAGCGAAAAGTACACGTCTAAAAGCTTTTTAGAACGCTCAACACCCAGTCGATTTCGCAAATCAGAATGCACATGAGACCAATTGGAGAAAATGCCCTCTAACTGTGCTGTTGACGCAGGAATCATCAATAGTTTTTGTGAAAATGATGTCAACGATTTGTGCCGGTTCATAGCTAGATTCCAAAACAGTTTTGGATTCGTAGTTTTTGCAGAAAGGACCGAAAAGAATCCAGCATTTTGTTTGTATTCTGCATAGGAAACAAGCCATCTTCGTCAAGTTGTTGTATTATAAAATCCTCAACTATTTTGTTTTGTTCTGACGACAATTTTCCCCCTCGGTATAGTGGATGTAAAAAATTTGCAGTAAGAGTGTATTTATTAAATACATTACTAAGTTGGCATCGATCGCTTGCGATTTCATATAATTCTGGTGATGCATCAGCAAGAAGATCAATCCATGCTTCAGTTGCATCAGCAATTGAATATGTTGACTTTTGACAATTTTTTATGATAACTGCTACAGGATTGAGTAAGTCCAAAAGCGTTTTGACTGACTGAATAAAGTCCTCTTTAAAAAGCAATTCCCTGATTTCTGAGTTGACGACAGCTTTTCCGTCGTTGTCTGGTGCTGCAGAAATCTGCCTCATCTTGGTTAAATTATTTAGCAGCCATAGAAGCCCATCACGTTCACTGCACCATCGGGTACGACATGGAAGTTTTGGTTTAGTTCCACCAAGCATAATTATTTTCTTTTCGAGATATCCTTTTTTAAATGCAATGAGAACTTTGTGTACAATTCCAAGCACTGATTCAGCTTCAGGTAATCCAGGTAATTCTGTGACAAGACCATGTTTTATAATTATGTCCTTCGAAAGTAAGTTTCCAGTATGCGCATTGCATGTTGTATGCATTAATTAAATCAATATTTCGGCCCATGCATACCATGTTAGACGCATTATCCGTTACAACAGCGAAAACCTGAACACCATAGCGCTCTTTAGCTAAATCCATAGCTTTATGTACAATCTGGACAAGATTTTCAGATGTTTCCCTTTGATCTGTGAAATCATATGATTCGAGAAATATTCTGTGATCGCAGTTATGTAACAAAGTTGCTACATTTTTAGTGTTCGCAGCAGAATTTTTCCATCCATCAATTAACAGTACAGAGCTTTCACCTTCTTGCAAAAATTTTGCATTTAAATCTTCTTGTTCTTTGTATATTGTATCGAGCAGTGGTCCAGCTAATCTTTTGCGACTTGGTGGTTTATATGACGGCTGCATTGCTTTACAAAATTCTTTAAAATACTTATTGCTTGCAGCAACAAAAGGCACATTACATGAGAAAAAAAATTTTGCTGCACGCAAGTCAAGTTTAGTACTCTCTGCTTTTGAAATTTGTCGAAAGAATTGATTTATCTTTAAGTGAGGTTTTGAGTTCGGTGACGGTGAGATTGACAAAAATGTCGACTGTGCTGCACTTAACTGAGTTGACGGTGTTACAATTGAACCAAGCGAGGAAGAAGAAGGAGAAAACTAAAAATTGAAAATAAATACATAAAAGGCTATGTTTTATCAAATGCAAACTGAAAGTATGACGAAGTTTTTACATTTAATTGCGATACTTCGAAATCGGTATTAACTTCTTGTAATTGTAAAGCACTTCCTTCCTCCATTGAATCAATGTTTTCGATTGGACATTTTTTCCTGCAAATAACCGAAAATTAAAAATATATACATACATATTTCACAAAATAAATTTAATTTACCGATGAGCTTCCATTCGTGCAACTGCTGTATTACGTATGAACTGCTTGCATTTAATACATTGAGCTACATTTCTTCCTCTTTCCGACTTTTTGGTGAAACCATGCCAATGTGAATGATTTGGTCGTCCACCAACAACACCAGAACTTTCACCAAATCCAGTTGGACCTTGTGAATCATTAGCTTGTTGTAACATATTTGCAAACTTTTTGATTCGGGCTCGCACTGTCAGAAAAACACTTATCACAATTCGGCTCTTCAAATTTGATTTTTCACAGATTCCAAAGAACAGTTACTTCCAATTTTTTTTGTCGACCAACACTCTGGGAATTCCCCGTATAATAAGCATATGAAACTAGGAACAAATATGAAACTAAAAACCATTGACTGCGTAGACGGGAAAAAACTCTCTTGAGTGGATTGCCACTAAAGAAAACGAGTGCAACTTTATATTTTTCTGATCTGTCTCTCTTGTACTTTCTTCGTTGAACATTTCAATCATAGATGAGCACACTGCAGTATATATTAAGTGCATTACAAACAACAGTAATCTGTAAATTTTTACTGATAATGAAATTTCATTTGCGTTACCACTAAAATTTTTACTGAATTCTGAAAATGATAGTTGTGTGTATAGTTTTCCTTTGAAATTATCTAAGTTTAATTGTAGTATCGGCTTGAGGTTATAAGAATAAAAAACTATTTGTTAAAACATTTTTTTTTATTAAATTTCATTCCACAAATTCTGCAATTAGTCTAATGAAGTAAAAACTGAAAAATTGTGACATTTACTACTTTTGCTACATTTGAGACAATTTTGTGACGTTTACACCTTTACAACTTTGTGACTGTCGTAAACTTAAAAAACGTGGGTGCGGACCGGACCATCCCTGGTACAGACTAGTCATCTGCAAGCGCGTCAAAACGCAAAGACCAAGTATAACCGTATTATTTCAATTCGGATAAAATACAGGTTAAAGGAGCCAAGAACATGCCAGTCTAATCATGAATCGAATCAAATTACTTCAATACTTCCCGATTAGTCTCTGCAGTCCCGAGTAGTCTGCAGGCTACCACGCGATAATAACAGTTATGGAATTATACATTTTTGCAATTCAACCGCATTTCCCAAGAACGACAAATTTCATTTAGGGTAGTATTCTAAAAGTCTCGAAAGTGAACGTAAACGCAAAAACCAACGCGAATGCCAAAGTTAACAAAATGATAGTTTATACATCCCTTTGCGCTTGCGTTCGCTTGCGAAAGCTGTCACTGATATTTGTGGTTTATAGAGTTGTGGTCATATTGACATTGGCCAGCATTACATTTATTACCCTCTTCTGGGTTAAATTTGACATTGGCTGTTTTAGCATTGAGAAACAGAGCAAGAAAAGAAATCTAATGCAATAATTAACTCAAAACATCAAAATATTGACATTGGCCCTTTTAGCACCAAGCCACAGAATAAACAACAATAAAATATTTAATACTATGTGGTTTTTCTCAATTTTCCAAATAACGAAAACTGAATTTATTTGATTTCAAAATGAAGGAGTAAAAAATGTATTTGTTGCTCAAAATAGGAAATGAGCACAATTAATTGTTATCTTTTCAATTGTTATTTGAAATATTGTTTGAACAACACTGCAGTAAACTCGATTTAAAGTTTATTAAGACTGTTTTTGTATAGGCAGTATAATTGTTTTATGGATTGTTCAGATGAGACTGTTACATGGTTAGATTTCATCACGTGTTTGGTTTCGGCTTCATAACTGTAACCAAGAGTTTGAAAATACCAATTTTTCTTAAAAGATGATAGCGGAATGTGTTTTCTAATCCACAAGCCACAACTAATTAAATTCAAATCATAATCAATTGAATAAATTGAAATACATGCGAGAGATCGAGTCTTTGGAAGAGCAACATAAAGAAGTTTAATTAAGCGTGATTTAATTTAAAATTTAATGGCGTCGCTATTATTTCTCGCCTCTGACCCGCAATTTAAAATGAGGAATCATTTATTGTCCCAATGGGGTAGGGTAAATTACACTGTCTTACCACACGATGCTGGTTTGTAATGTGACCAGGGACAGGGAGACCAACAAAATTAAATTGCCCAGAGTTCAAATAATATTTAAGTATCGGCTGGTCGCAATATGAATCAATAAAAACTATCGTATCACAATACAGTGCTGTCATTTTCGGGTAACGTACATATATGAATAAACTGAATGAATCACAGCATTAGATCTCCAGTTTAATAATTTTAATTTAGTCGAACTTCGATACATGAGAATGTATCAATTGAATTATGTTTTAACTGAAATATTGAAATTTCACACAAATTCAATCATACACTCCCCCAAAGGGATGGTGGTACATATAATTTAACCGGAAAAAATATCACGTATGGTTGATTCTGATATTACGGGAAAATTTTGACATCATTTTTGGCATTTAAGTTTTTTGCACAATTTAATACAACAGATAGGTAGCTTTAATCCTTTTAAGAATGGCTACTCAATTATCGAAGGTACACATCGATATTTTAATTTTTTATACGACTTTTTGAAAATATGTCCTCCAGGGTAATGACGTGTTGAGCAGGGAAATGACGACAACAAATAAAATGACATTATTTCCTTTTAAATCAATCATTTTAATTCAGTTTAGTTAAAAATTATAAAAATAAAAAAAACCACTTATTTTACATAAATTATTTTAAATTAATGAGAAGATTATCAATCTTCTTCTTCTTGTCAACGTCTACTTTGAATGGAAATTCATATTTAACGGTATTTCCGTGTACAATAACGATTGTTGTTGGTAATATATCCAGAACTTGACTTATCAAAATAGAAGATTTTTCATTATTAGCTACAACAAAGATATTCGATGTTCACTTTAGAAGTTTAGCAATTTGTACTTTTTTATCTTTAGAGTCCTTCTGACAAATAGCAGCATGTCTGTTAAGAAAATAAAAAAAATCAATGAGTGTTCGAACTCACGGATGATGTGTTAACACCTTTTTGCTACGCGGTACCTGTTCGATTTCTAAGAACACATTAGTAAATGTTACATTGGAAAATAAAAAATAATAGTTTTTTTGTATACACCGGGCAATGCTGAACATCAAATGACTCGCTTTGTTTGGCCATAGCAACAACAACGAAACAACCAAACACACAACATCACACATACTTTGTTCGAAGTAGCTGACGTATACGTGTGTCACAATATCCACATGTTTGCCATATCAACAGCAACGAAACTGCCAAACACACAACATCACACATACTTTGTACGAAGTAGCTGACGTATTAGTGTGTCACCATAACGTCGACTTGCAAATGAAATTTTGCGTGGCTATGCTTTATATCTCCGTTCAACAACAGCAACAGACACATGTACATACATACATTATTATTATGTTAATACATACGCTATAGATACAATTTCGTTTGCCTCACCCCTGCCACACCACTCTTTCATTGCTCTCTTGCTCGCTCATTTTTGTTTAACACGTCATTATTCTCTTTCGCAGTCGCAGAAAATCTGGTTTTAGCAGCACCATAAAATCTGACTTTGATAGATTTAGTCCCTATACGCTGCTATAGATGCTAACACATCAAAAATTTTAAAAATTATATATGTATTAGGTAAGGTTAAAATTAATTTTTTTCCTAGATTGCTTTTTTTTACACCTTGAGCAATGAAAGTGGCAGCTTTCAGACTTTTTAATTGTCGAGTGCTGTTGGTCTCATCTTCGCTCGAATTGTAAACATCCGCGTATGTCCAACCTTTTTCCGCAGTTGACGGTTCAAACTTTCCACGAATGTTAACGCCAAAAGAATCATTTGAGCTACAGGAAGTTAGCCTTAACATTGGTTGGTGATAATCGACAATCCCTAGTTCAAAGTGATGACAATCTTCACAAGCGAAACAACTTAAAGTTCTCATTTTCAAGCGACTAGACTGATGATTACCACAAATTTGATGAACTTTTAAAGTACCAGGAAATGGTAAAATATTTTTAAACTCGCTTTCCTTTGACTTTACCTCAATATCTTCGTTTTTTATTACAAAAAAACCGAATTCCAGGGAAATTTTCTTCTAGTTTCTGCAATAAAATATTAAAATCCATCAAATCGGTACCCTGCGCAACAAGACGATCCGCGGTTCTTTTAACAGTTCCTCCAATACCATCGGGCGCACCTTTTCCCTGACCAGATTCACTGTAGTTCCATGTAAACTTTTTCATTGGAGGATATAGCTCGTGCAGTTTGTTGGCAAGAAAATAAAACATAGTTTTATTAACTGTAAACTATCATTCCCCTGTAAGTCGTCATTACCCTGTGTTTCTTTGTTGCAGGGGAATGATGGCAGGGGAATGACGAATAGTCACAAAACTCTTTAAAATGTTAATTTAAGTACTTACCTTCGAAAATTTGGTTTCAATCTGAAGTTAAAAATCAAAAAGCATTAAAAAAACACACACAAAATTATAAAATGTATTAAACTTTTTGTTAACAACAACACCGGGGAATGACGAACGTAAGTGTGACAGCTCATTCCGAACGACAAAACGCGACTGATTTCATTTTATTAGCATAGTTGGCGAAAAACCTGCCACATATAACCGAAGTTGATATAATTTTCTTTCAAATTTGAAATATTGCAAATCAACAATGCATTGAAAATTTGAGTTTAAGAGAATATAATATATTACAGGGGAATGATGTGTACCTTCAGGGACAAAAGATAATCATCCATAAAAATAATAATTGATAAAAAAAATTAAACATTATTAGAAAAAACAAGTCATTAAATATGTTTTTTTTCTTTGCACTAATTTATTATATAATTATTTACTTTTTTTGTTAGAAATTTGGAAAAATTTAAGTGAAAGTAGTGTTAGGGACAGCCAGGGGAATGACGTTTTAACACTTTGGCAGGCAATTTTTTGAAGAATCCATCAATTTATGAAACATATATTGAAGTGACTACAAAGGACCTATAATGTTTTATTGTAAAGTATATAATAAAGTGGAATATATTTTATTTATCCTAGTTTAAATACACAAGGACAGCAAATTGGCCGGTTATCTCAGAATGAACCGTATATGAGTTGAAATTGGAGTCACTCGTCTTAAATTACAACCATTATAGCAACATTCAGAGAAAAAAGATCATCCATCTATAACGACATTTGTATTTAAACAACGGTTTATGATTGGTACCTGTAGTGCGATTCACTAACTTTTAGAGAACCGATAATCGCTATGTTACTTAACGATTTTTGTCGCTTGCAGTAACGATTGTGTGATTCACTAACTCATCCTTAACGATAGTAAACAGCTGACTTTTTGTGTTTACTGAAATTGATATTAAGTGGCAGCTCTGTCCATGTAAATGTTAAAATATACGAAAAGCATAAAGAGGAATCGAAAAAACAAACAAATTTCTGTTATAAAATTAAATTTGTTGGTTTATAAACCTTTTAACAATGTATGTATGTATATACATATATATTTGTTATTTGTGCATAATATATTTTTTATATTTCTTAGAACGACTACCAATCTAAGTGGGAAACAGAGCCACTATGCGACTCGCCGGAGCAACTGTCGAGGTAGCTGGATATTTTTGTTTTGTTGAACTTAACAACCCAAAAATAGTTGTCGTTAACTTTGCGATAGTCGAATCGCTAACTTTATTTAACAGCTGTTTTAGCGATAGGGAATATCGTTATCAAACTGCCTGCAGAATACAAAATCGTTAATTTTAGCGTTAAGTGAACTTAGCGATTCGATTATCGTTAAAACAGCTTACTGAATCGCACTACTGGTATGTAAGAACTCTTTCCGAAAAATCGAGACACGAACAGGTTAGACGAGTCATTTAATGGTACATCCTAGTCCTAAGCGAAGTGCGTTGGCTTAATTGTGGCAAATGTCAATTACCATCTGTTCACCGTTCACAATGAAGACACCAACATTAAAGAGGCAGTTCAAATCAGACTATCGGCAATCAGCGCGTACAGTGGGTTCAGATTATGACAACTATCTGAACAACATAGCCTAGGAAGCCGAAAAAGCTGCGAATACGGGTAACCTCAGCATTGTGTAGGCTTCAATAAAAAAAGCTGGGCGGCAAGAACATCAGGAGTACTGCATCGCTAAAGCTAATGATGTCACGGAAATATCATCACCAGATCAGCAAGTTGAGCGATGGCGGAAATTCGTTACGACACAATCTTGACTTCCGGGTGATCAGTGTACCCCTTCGGCAGAATACTCACGTCGCAACCCGAGAAGGGATATTTCAATGGAATTCACATATCAAGCAGATATCCAGGCGGCACTGGGTAAAATGATAGATCAAAAATCTTCTGTCCTTGATAATATTCATCGGAACTGTTGGAATATGGTGCATCAGCATTAGCAGATGTCATTACGCCGGTCAACAGAAGTGCATGGGTAGGCAACAAAATCCCTACGGAGTGGAAATGAGTGGTTATCACTATCTCGGAAAAATGTTAATTAACGCTGTGCAGGAACTGGAGAGGTATTACATTACTGAATCCAATAGGCAAGGTAATGGCAACCCCTATCCTTCAACGGATCTATCTGTTGGTGGAGCAAGTTGTGTCGAAGGAGCAGGAGGGAACACAATCCGTATAGTCATAGAAAAATCAGTTAACTACACTCGCCTCTGTATCTACTTTTCGTACACTTCGAACAAGCGTTTGATTTTGTACACCACAACTTAATGTGATCCATCTTGACCAAAAAAGGCGATACCGCACAAAATCGATTTCATTTTCAGTGATCTGTACAGAGATGCAGGGTATAAAGTTCGTTTGAATGGGAAGGAAAGCCAAACTTTCACTACATCTGCGGGAGTTAGACATGGATATGTCTTGTCCCCCACATTATTTCTTCTACTTATGGACGAGGTCATAGAAGCAATTTATGCGGGTGTACCGTTCAACATTCAGTGGAGTATGTATGAATATCTCCATGATACCGACTAAGCAGGTGACATACACGCTGAAAAATATCGGCCCCGGCAACATATTGCAGGAACCATGTACATGTTTGCAAGCATTGCTTGAAAACATACAGCAGTGTTTTCAGCAGCATTCAACAAACAACACCACGTTTGGGTAACAAATACATATAATATAACCTGTTATTCATTGTGCTCCAAACATGTTATATTGAATAGCAAACACAATCAGTTTGGACACAAGTATACTATATTTGCGTCAAGTTACATACACATTATATTTGCATCCAAACGACAAAAAGAGACAAATTTTCAGCGTGTGTGAATGTTTTATGGCCAACAAATTTGCTGACATCAAGCTCAAGATAAACAGAAATATAATTGAGCCCAAGTTAAACAAAATATAATCGTTAATTGAAGTCGGGGATTCAATCAACCACTTGGGCTGCAAGATTTGCACGGATGCACAAAATCTGATGCATTAAGATAATATCGGATAAAACGAAATGATGGCTACTTGGAGTTTGACGATGCTGACAATGAATAAGGTGCAAATGTTTCTAATGAAGATACATTTCGCCCAAGACAATTTCTAATGAACTACGAGTACTCTGGCATCGTATAAGCAAAAATCTTAGTGACTTGGATATACGTAGAAGAAAACTGACTTGGATCGGCCATATACTTACGGTCCCAACAACAGATATTGCTAGAGGGGCACGGGAATGAAACCCGCTGGGGTGTCGAAGGTCAGGACGACCATCAAATTCATGGAAGCGGTGCTTGGAGAAGGAATACAAACAAACTGGTCTATTAAGGATTCAAATTAAATCACTTGCCAGAGACAGAAATCAATGGAGAAAATGCGTCGACACCCTATGTTCTTTGTGAGCCATTTATTCATGTTTCTAATCGACATTGGAAATGATATGTCGTTTAAGAATGAAACGGGGGCACAGGTTCACACTAAGCTTGGTAAGAATATTGAATGCACATGGAGTTTTCGCATTTCGAAACTTTGGTTCGAGACATAAATTCTTGAAAATTAGTTGGGTTATAAGTAGTATCGCGGCCGTCGGTAGTGCAATGGTTAGTGTGCGCGCCTCTTGTACATGAGGCCCGGGGTTCGATCCATGCTCTGACCACCATCAATTTCTACCGGCGGCGGAAAAAGCTTCTCAAAATACCGGTACCGGAACCGGTGTAAAGCTGCAGGGCCCAATCAGTTGGTACAAAAGTAGAAAGCGTACAGTTCACTGATTATGAGAAGCTGTCTCAAATTCCTACGAGGGATGTTATGGGAAACCATTTATACATATATTTATTTATCAAGTAGTTCAGAGATTTGACTTGACTTGACTTGACTTGACTTGACTTGACTTGACTTGACTTGACTTGACTTGACTTGACTTGACTTGACTTGACTTGACTTGACTTGACTTGACTTGACTTGACTTGACTTGACTTGACTTGACTTGACTTGACTTGACTTGACTTGACTTGACTTGACTTGACTTGACTTGACTTGACTTGACTTGACTTGACTTGACTTGACTTGACTTGACTTGACTTGACTTGACTTGACTTGACTTGACTTGACTTGACTTGACTTGACTTGACTTGACTTGACTTGACTTGACTTGACTTGACTTGACTTGACTTGACTTGACTTGACTTGACTTGACTTGACTTGACTTGACTTGACTTGACTTGACTTGACTTGACTTGACTTGACTTGACTTGACTTGACTTGACTTGACTTGACTTGACTTGACTTGACTTGACTTGACTTGACTTGACTTGACTTGACTTGACTTGACTTGACTTGACTTGACTTGACTTGACTTGACTTGACTTGACTTGACTTGACTTGACTTGACTTGACTTGACTTGACTTGACTTGACTTGACTTGACTTGACTTGACTTGACTTGACTTGACTTGACTTGACTTGACTTGACTTGACTTGACTTGACTTGACTTGACTTGACTTGACTTGACTTGACTTGACTTGACTTGACTTGACTTGACTTGACTTGACTTGACTTGACTTGACTTGACTTGACTTGACTTGACTTGACTTGACTTGACTTGACTTGACTTGACTTGACTTGACTTGACTTGACTTGACTTGACTTGACTTGACTTGACTTGACTTGACTTGACTTGACTTGACTTGACTTGACTTGACTTGACTTGACTTGACTTGACTTGACTTGACTTGACTTGACTTGACTTGACTTGACTTGACTTGACTTGACTTGACTTGACTTGACTTGACTTGACTTGACTTGACTTGACTTGACTTGACTTGACTTGACTTGACTTGACTTGACTTGACTTGACTTGACTTGACTTGACTTGACTTGACTTGACTTGACTTGACTTGACTTGACTTGACTTGACTTGACTTGACTTGACTTGACTTGACTTGACTTGACTTGACTTGACTTGACTTGACTTGACTTGACTTGACTTGACTTGACTTGACTTGACTTGACTTGACTTGACTTGACTTGACTTGACTTGACTTGACTTGACTTGACTTGACTTGACTTGACTTGACTTGACTTGACTTGACTTGACTTGACTTGACTTGACTTGACTTGACTTGACTTGACTTGACTTGACTTGACTTGACTTGACTTGACTTGACTTGACTTGACTTGACTTGACTTGACTTGACTTGACTTGACTTGACTTGACTTGACTTGACTTGACTTGACTTGACTTGACTTGACTTGACTTGACTTGACTTGACTTGACTTGACTTGACTTGACTTGACTTGACTTGACTTGACTTGACTTGACTTGACTTGACTTGACTTGACTTGACTTGACTTGACTTGACTTGACTTGACTTGACTTGACTTGACTTGACTTGACTTGACTTGACTTGACTTGACTTGACTTGACTTGACTTGACTTGACTTGACTTGACTTGACTTGACTTGACTTGACTTGACTTGACTTGACTTGACTTGACTTGACTTGACTTGACTTGACTTGACTTGACTTGACTTGACTTGACTTGACTTGACTTGACTTGACTTGACTTGACTTGACTTGACTTGACTTGACTTGACTTGACTTGACTTGACTTGACTTGACTTGACTTGACTTGACTTGACTTGACTTGACTTGACTTGACTTGACTTGACTTGACTTGACTTGACTTGACTTGACTTGACTTGACTTGACTTGACTTGACTTGACTTGACTTGACTTGACTTGACTTGACTTGACTTGACTTGACTTGACTTGACTTGACTTGACTTGACTTGACTTGACTTGACTTGACTTGACTTGACTTGACTTGACTTGACTTGACTTGACTTGACTTGACTTGACTTGACTTGACTTGACTTGACTTGACTTGACTTGACTTGACTTGACTTGACTTGACTTGACTTGACTTGACTTGACTTGACTTGACTTGACTTGACTTGACTTGACTTGACTTGACTTGACTTGACTTGACTTGACTTGACTTGACTTGACTTGACTTGACTTGACTTGACTTGACTTGACTTGACTTGACTTGACTTGACTTGACTTGACTTGACTTGACTTGACTTGACTTGACTTGACTTGACTTGACTTGACTTGACTTGACTTGACTTGACTTGACTTGACTTGACTTGACTTGACTTGACTTGACTTGACTTGACTTGACTTGACTTGACTTGACTTGACTTGACTTGACTTGACTTGACTTGACTTGACTTGACTTGACTTGACTTGACTTGACTTGACTTGACTTGACTTGACTTGACTTGACTTGACGTGACTTGACTTGACTTGACTTGACTTGACTTGACTTGACTTGACTTGACTTGACTTGACTTGACTTGACTTGACTTGACTTGACTTGACTTGACTTGACTTGACTTGACTTGACTTGACTTGACTTGACTTGACTTGACTTGACTTGACTTGACTTGACTTGACTTGACTTGACTTGACTTGACTTGACTTGACTTGACTTGACTTGACTTGACTTGACTTGACTTGACTTGACTTGACTTGACTTGACTTGACTTGACTTGACTTGACTTGACTTGACTTGACTTGACTTGACTTGACTTGACTTGACTTGACTTGACTTGACTTGACTTGACTTGACTTGACTTGACTTGACTTGACTTGACTTGACTTGACTTGACTTGACTTGACTTGACTTGACTTGACTTGACTTGACTTGACTTGACTTGACTTGACTTGACTTGACTTGACTTGACTTGACTTGACTTGACTTGACTTGACTTGACTTGACTTGACTTGACTTGACTTGACTTGACTTGACTTGACTTGACTTGACTTGACTTGACTTGACTTGACTTGACTTGACTTGACTTGACTTGACTTGACTTGACTTGACTTGACTTGACTTGACTTGACTTGACTTGACTTGACTTGACTTGACTTGACTTGACTTGACTTGACTTGACTTGACTTGACTTGACTTGACTTGACTTGACTTGACTTGACTTGACTTGACTTGACTTGACTTGACTTGACTTGACTTGACTTGACTTGACTTGACTTGACTTGACTTGACTTGACTTGACTTGACTTGACTTGACTTGACTTGACTTGACTTGACTTGACTTGACTTGACTTGACTTGACTTGACTTGACTTGACTTGACTTGACTTGACTTGACTTGACTTGACTTGACTTGACTTGACTTGACTTGACTTGACTTGACTTGACTTGATGACTTGACTTGACTTGACTTGACTTGACTTGACTTGACTTGACTTGACTTGACTTGACTTGACTTGACTTGACTTGACTTGACTTGACTTGACTTGACTTGACTTGACTTGACTTGACTTGACTTGACTTGACTTGACTTGACTTGACTTGACTTGACTTGACTTGACTTGACTTGACTTGACTTGACTTGACTTGACTTGACTTGACTTGACTTGACTTGACTTGACTTGACTTGACTTGACTTGACTTGACTTGACTTGACTTGACTTGACTTGACTTGACTTGACTTGACTTGACTTGACTTGACTTGACTTGACTTGACTTGACTTGACTTGACTTGACTTGACTTGACTTGACTTGACTTGACTTGACTTGACTTGACTTGACTTGACTTGACTTGACTTGACTTGACTTGACTGACTTGACTTGACTTGACTTGACTTGACTTGACTTGACTTGACTTGACTTGACTTGACTTGACTTGACTTGACTTGACTTGACTTGACTTGACTTGACTTGACTTGACTTGACTTGACTTGACTTGACTTGACTTGACTTGACTTGACTTGACTTGACTTGACTTGACTTGACTTGACTTGACTTGACTTGACTTGACTTGACTTGACTTGACTTGACTTGACTTGACTTGACTTGACTTGACTTGACTTGACGTGACTTGACGTGACTTGACGTGACTTGACGTGACTTGACTTGACTTGACTTGACTTGACTTGACTTGACTTGACTTGACTTGACTTGACTTGACTTGACTTGACTTGACTTGACTTGACTTGACTTGACTTGACTTGACTTGACTTGACTTGACTTGACTTGACTTGACTTGACTTGACTTGACTTGACTTGACTTGACTTGACTTGACTTGACTTGACTTGACTTGACTTGACTTGACTTGACTTGACTTGACTTGACTTGACTTGACTTGACTTGACTTGACTTGACTTGACTTGACTTGACTTGACTTGACTTGACTTGACTTGACTTGACTTGACTTGACTTGACTTGACTTGACTTGACTTGACTTGACTTGACTTGACTTGACTTGACTTGACTTGACTTGACTTGACTTGACTTGACTTGACTTGACTTGACTTGACTTGACTTGACTTGACTTGACTTGACTTGACTTGACTTGACTTGACTTGACTTGACTTGACTTGACTTGACTTGACTTGACTTGACTTGACTTGACTTGACTTGACTTGACTTGACTTGACTTGACTTGACTTGACTTGACTTGACTTGACTTGACTTGACTTGACTTGACTTGACTTGACTTGACTTGACTTGACTTGACTTGACTTGACTTGACTTGACTTGACTTGACTTGACTTGACTTGACTTGACTTGACTTGACTTGACTTGACTTGACTTGACTTGACTTGACTTGACTTGACTTGACTTGACTTGACTTGACTTGACTTGACTTGACTTGACTTAACTTGACTTGACTTGACTTGACTTGACTTGACTTGACTTGACTTGACTTGACTTGACTTGACTTGACTTGACTTGACTTGACTTGACTTGACTTGACTTGACTTGACTTGACTTGACTTGACTTGACAAATTAAGTTTTGTTAATTTTATTTAATTTTTAGGAAGATACTTGTGTTTGGGCCACCCATTTCATACTAAGATGTAAAGTATGAACAAAAAAAATATGAAACCTGTGTTAGATAACACGGGCGCATAGGTCAGACGTAGAATACGTTAGTCATTTTGCAATTAAAATATAGGAATTAAATATAATTTTTGATAAATGATTTAAATCTATCAAATTTATCTTTAATTTTTATGTTAAAAATTTAGGATAGTTTTTAACAAAATTTGGGTACACTTTATATCAATTCGATGCACTTTTGAAAACAAGTGTAAATACTGCATGTGGCAACACTGGTTCTGTAATGTTCACATAAAACATGCATTGTCATTATACTTCTTTCTTCTCTTTCTCACACTGGTTCTGTGATGAACACACAGATATTCGTACTGCTCTTACACATGATGTTATAATACATAAAATACGAAGCATTTGAAAATTAATACAAAATTTGAAGGAGTTAAATTTTGATTTTCTTATAGAATCAAACAATTATATGTAGCAATATGATTATTTAAATACAAATCAAAAGAAGACATATTAAATATGTTACGACCATACTTGAATTTTCTTGAATGCATGCATAAAGTATTAAAAACTTATAATGAAAGTGACAAACATTTTCTCAAAATGTTTTGCTCCAGATCAACACCGCTACCTTACCGTATAACGTATTCTACGTTAAAACAAGAAACCCCTTAAAGCCGAAAATAGGTTGTCACAAAA
This sequence comes from Phaonia tiefii, assembly GCA_963931995.1. NCBI lineage: Eukaryota > Metazoa > Arthropoda > Insecta > Diptera > Muscidae > Phaonia > Phaonia tiefii. The sequence continues at coordinate 94,592,912 of OZ008371.1, read as the reverse complement.
CTTAGCATAACTGATTGAGTTTTGAATCAATTTTTATGTATGTAGATCAGTGGTAACCAACCCATAGCCTCGCGAGGCAGACAATAATCGTATTTTTCACACACACACGCGCGGCAACTCACATGTACACAACAACTATGCTTGATTCGAAGCATCACCCTGTAGTTTCAAAAGTAGCTAGTGGCTTTATGTAGTCAGTTATTTCGTTAGCGAAAAGCCTGACTAGCTACTTGATTGGCTACAGGTAATGCTAGAGTTCGCCTTTTGATTATTATAAGTATGAATACAAGGAAAAACAATGCACTGAACCGTTATCCCGTTATGATTTGTTGGTTGCTTGGTTATTTTTGTGTGTTGGCGTCAGTTGCTATCAGGGGCGGATTTACGCATAGGCAAAGTAGGCCTGTGCCTACGGCGGCAAAAAAATAGGGCTGCAAAATCTTGCAAAATTTTGCCGCCCTATTTTTTTTCAATCATGTTTCAAACTGTTTGAAGCTTTAAATGGATTTCTCGAATTAAATGATTTGGACGTGAGAAACTGCCGAGGACAGTCATATGACAATGCTCCAAATATGTCTGGAGCTTACAGCGGTCTACAAACGTGCATGCAGGAATTGAATCATTTAATCGAGTGGGTAGTTTGTTCGGCTCACTCCTTAAATCTCGTTGGAACGAACGCTGTGGAGTGCTGTTGCGAAGCCTGCAACTATTTCTTACTCCTCCAAAATGTGAACGCATTTTTCAGCGTGTCGACGTCTATGTGGCAAGTCTTAATGAATTCGCTGCTTAAGAAAGATACATCCCAAACATGGAAAAGTCTGTCTGCTACTAGATGGTCCGAGCGAGATGACGCTTGTCGAGCTCTAATGAATGATTGGGAGCAGGTTTTGAGCAGGTTTCCATACCATTGCAGAAGATCCCACACAAAAACCAATAACGCGATGGGAGGCGCAAGGGCTAATAAATAGTTTGGACATACTTGAAACCGCGTTCATGACGGTATTCTGGGGATTTATTTTAGAGCCCTTAAATAAGTCCAACAAAATTTTGCAAAGTGTCGACATTGAATTGAGTTCCGTGATATGAATTTACGACTCTCTCATCCAACTTATAGCATCACTCAAGGGTGAATTTGACTATTTTGAAGAAAAGACGAAGAAATTGTCATCGGTCGATTCATACAAATCGGACCTACGAAGGAAGAAAAGAAGGAAATTGCAACACGATGAAACTAGGACCAACGAAGTGGAATTCTCGAGTCGTGAGAATTTTAGGATCAACACCTACCTCGTGATAATTGACAAGCTGAGTGCGGAATTGATGAAGAGAAGGGAGGCGTACGTTGCGGTCAACGAAAAATTCAAGGCCATCATCGATTTTGAAAAAATGTCCCTGTTGGAACTGGAAGAAGCTGGTGAACATTTGCGTGCACATTGTCAGAACTGCTACATCTGAAGTCTCACTTCGCAACTCTCGATCCAAAAATAAAACCAACCAATCCACTTTCACTAGGCAAATGGTTGCGCGAAGAAAAATTGAACCAGATGTATCCGATGATCGATATCGCTGTTAGAATGTTTACTTGTACTGCGGCAGGAACGATAATTTTCGTGCTTGAAACGTATCAAATCTTATTTGCGTTCGACGATGACTGAGAAAAGACTCAATGCTTTGGCTATAATGTGTATTGAAGAGGAAACTTTGCAAAAAGTTGATCTGAACGAAATCATCGATAGATTTGCTGTTGAAAAAGTCCGCCGTAAAAATGTACATTCATAATGTACATTAGTAAGCGCGAAATGACTTGTGATTTACTTCTTGATTATTTAAAAGATGTATTTTTCGTTTTGTAAATCTTAATCAAAATTAAAAGGAGATTTAATTTATTACGTTACCTATTATTCAATTTTTAAAATTACAAAAGAGATTTTTATTAAGAAAATAAGGCGGCACTTTGTTGCCTGCCTACGGGAGGCAAATTCGTAAATCCGCCCCTGGTTGCTATTAAACGTTAGTAGAAGTATCATCGTGACAGCGTACGTGGGTTAGAAGTATTAAAAAGTGAATTTTAATACTCAGAACGGTAAAATGACAAGCGAAAGACAAATGAAACGTTTAATAAAGAAAGAAAAGGAACAAATTGTGCAAAAGTTTGAAAATTTAGAAAAAGAATGTGGTGAAGATAATGAAAATGATTTATTCATAATATTAATTCATTTTGGTCCGGCGAATTCATCAAGTGGATTGTACTAGTAAAGTATTTAGTACAATGTTGTCAGATATTTCGTCAATTCCATGTAACTAACGATCTGCATGGTACATGGTAGTGCAGAGTAGTATATAGTAGTAGTATTGTGTAGCAGAGTGCTACAAATTTTGTTATGAGAATTGACGAAAAATTATAGCGAAGTAAAAAATATAGTAACCTAAAAAAAATCGAGTGCAAATTTTTAAAACATTATCTCAATACTTGGTTTCACATCACTATTAGAACTGATAAATATATTGTGACTGTGTGGTATTTGACATATACAGCTGTTGGTTAGCTCTAACTTTCGGTTATGTTGTGTAGTTATTGATTGGAATTCAAATTTCATGCGTAAATGTACAACAGAGAAATTCTCGTGAGTTTTCCTTCCTTTCTCTAATTAATTCACGATAAACTACACTCAATATTGCATATAGACACTTCCACTGCTTAAATGTTGAGACATCAAATTTTGCTGTGGAAAGACAAAAAAACAATAGCGAGCCCAAGGAAATTTCGTCCGTCCCAATCAAATCAGAGACTTATAGTCTCATTTCTACACAATATCTAGGATTTCCAAAACCACATATTCTATATATTCACTAGGAATATAGCTTCAACAAATTGCTGGAAACATTTCCTAAATCAGTTTTCCTCAGAATGCCAGGGGCAGACTAGACCTTATTATAAGAAATTCTACCTCAATGGCCCAAAGAGCTTCCGCTAAATTTTGTGTTTTTAGAAACATCCACCGAGTGGTCATTATATCCAAAACGGGATTTTATCCACTTATTATTATAACAGTGGGCGATATGACAATATGTAACCTTAATTTTTCTTGCCTCTCAGTATTAATTTGATTCCAAGTAGGGATCTGGCTGCGATTTAAGACATGCTTGAGATAGCTCAGCGGATGTATCTCTGGCTAAGATTACCGGATGCTCGGGTTCGCCTCCTGGGAGAACTAGTCCTTTTTTTGTAATTTTTTTTGGTAAATCTATTTTTAGAATTTTCTATTTACTGAATATTTCAAAAGTGATTGCTGAAAGGTAACCGTAAGGGTAACACTGTCGATAACAGTCGATGGACGCGTTTCGCTCTTATTCACAATTTAGTGAAGCTATTTAATTTTTTCAAGAATTGTGATTTTTGTTTGGGTTGCATATTATGAGTAATACAACTCTTGACAAAATGAGATACCTTCACTAAATTGAGGATAAGGGCGAAAGCGTTCATCCATTTTAATAATCCATATCTCATTTTGTTCATAGGTAATGTGACTTTACGATAAACTAATAATTTCATAAACTTATGTTTCATGTTTTGTAATAATTTCCACTATATTTCTAGTTTTTGAAATATGTAGTAAAATAAGTCCTGAAATTTTGTAAAATGTGAATTTTTGTCTATTAGTGGAGGTTAGATAAACACATCCATATGTATATATTTTTTAGACCATCATGCTATATATAGCTGTAGGAAATATCGCTGGAAGAAAAATGACACAAAAATATAAATTAAAAATCGACCGAAAAAAACTGCAAATTAGCCCAGAAGTTCGTAAGCAACTCCCAAAAAATAGGAAAAAGCACCCAAAATAAAAACGCAAAATCACCAAAAACTGAAAGCGAACTTTTGCCTAATAAAAAAATTCCCCGATTTGGAAACAAAACCAGATCTCTATTAGATTTAAACGAAAAGTTGCACAGTATCTTTAACTATTGCCCGTCAGCCAAACTTTGAATCTGTATTTTCAGAACACATTCGTTGCAGCATTTCAGATGCCTGCAGGGCAACAATGAAGTTCCTTGCGGCGCTCCCTTCCTAATATACGTTTTTTCAAATCCCAATAAGCTCAAAGTCGGACTCGGATCCAGTTTGAGTCCGGAACATCGGATTTCGCTTTCTCTGATCCGATTCGGATCCGGTTTGCGTCCGGAACATCGGATTTCGTTTTCTCTGATCCGATTCGGATCCGGTTTGTGTCCGGAACATCGGATTTCGTTTTCTCTGATCCGATTGGAAGTGATGGAATGCCGCAGTAAAAAATATTTCCAGTATGCCAAAGACTAACTAAGAGAAGCAAATACACTCCGAAATAAAGTAATTTATAAAATATTTAAATGTTTATATATTCGACGTGGTTGCAGGTAACGCTGTACCGAATAAATTCTTCACATTGATTTTGTTTGCGTTTTGATTTTCCGGTAAAAATTTTAATCCGAAATTATTTCGAGACTGAATCCGATAATTTCGAGATCGGACCCACTTCTCGTTTCGAGATCGGGTTCGTTCTCGATTTCGAGATCGGATCCGACGTCACTTCGAGTTCGCACACATTTCTCGTTTCGAGATTGAAGGAAGAATTGCGGCCGCTTTAGTATCCGATCTCGATTCCGGATCCGGAGCCGATTCGGATCCGATGTGCTTATTTGGATTCAACATAAATTGTTATCAGCTGCTGAAAAACTCCCATCGGAACAATTTTGAATGTACCATCTATCCAGTATTTCCTTTGACGTGGAAACTTCTTTTCATTTATCATATTAGAGATTCCGAAAACAAAATGCTGTAACTGAACTTTTGTTATGCCATATGCATTCCAAAAATTTTCCCTGTTAAAGGCCTCATAGTCAATTCCTTCCATTCTCACTTTTAATTCTGCTGCGTACTTGCATTATTATGTATTTACTCGAACCAAATCCAAATAACTGGTTTTTACAATATGAATTAGTGCTAAAATGAGTGGGGCACAACGAGGGACACAACTCAGCTATTTTTACAAATTATGATACAATTTTTGGAAAAATTTGGAAAAACTTTTTTGACGATTTTTCGGTTCATAGTTTACCCAAATACCCAAATAGTGTAAATGAAATTTTGCTCGAAAATAGTGAAATCTCGCCCAACAACATTGGGTCATTTTGCATATGCAGTTAAACCCAAATTTGTATGAAAAGTTTTTGGTCGATTTATCATTTTCATTTTTGGATCATTTTACTTTTGGTGATATTTCCTACAGCGACTATATATATCTTCTGACATATGCAGACTTTTGCCATCATCTTCATATAGTTCAAGTACTGGAAGCTTGAAACCTGAAATCTCCCGGTTCTGCTGTCATTTAGTTTTGACCCATATTTGCCCCATTAGCTTAGACCAAATGTTGCAAAACAAAATTAATTTTATAGTTTAGACATTATTTTTGTACTCAAATGATTCTTCGGAATAGGTAATAAAATAAATTTAAACAAATTAAATACGTTTGGGTTATTTATGGAGCCGGACTTCAGGTTTTAAAAATAGCGGAGTTGGAGCCGGAGGTTTCTAAATTTTAAGAAAACTCTACACCTCCGGTTCGTCTAATATTAATGAACATTAATCTAAAATCTTTTAATACGAGACTGAAGAACTATTTAATCAAGGCTTTATACTATAATAAAATAAAATCAACTAAATATTTCAAATGTGGCCGTCGGTGGTGCAATGGTGTGCATATTGTTCAAGAAATCTTGAGTTCGATCCCTGCTCTGACCACCTTAAATTTCTTTCGTCGCGGTCACCTCGCATACTGATGACGACAGTATCGAGTATTTACCCATGAAAAAGCTTCTCAAAATACCGTTCGGAACCGGTGTAAGGACAAAATCAGTGAATATAAAACTAGAAAGCGCACGGCTCACTGGTTGTGAAAAGCTTTACCCAATTCCTTCATGGGATGTAATGGGAAACCATTTATTTATTAAATATTTCAAATAATTTATTTCATAATGGAAAAATAAAATAGATTATTTACTGAATAGAAAAATAATTTTCTTAATTGAAACGTTATACATTAATAAATATTTTAACTTTTTCTGAAGACTTAAAATGAAAATTCAACATTTTTTTTATTCAACATATATCTTATTCAACTTTAATATTTTAATTTAATCAAATCTTAGTGACTAAATACAATAATTGTTAGTTTCCAAACCAAATAAATTTAGAATAAATAAATAAATTAGAATAAATACAAAATTTTGCAAAATATGTATTTAATTTTTCCCACAATATTTTCCCAGAACTGCTAGAGATTTGGGCATATCTCGACTAATTGCAAAAATGCCATATCGATGCGTGAAGTGCAGCCTATCTCTTGGCCTGGGAAACTGTGTGTTGTCGAATAGAGAGGTTGCCGAGTAGAGAATCGTCGCTGACCCGGTCACGGGGGAATGTTCAAATCGAGGTTAAGTTCGTGAACTTCTCTGCATTTGACGGCGACTGGTTGGATAAGCCACTAATCACCACAATTCCACCCCAATTTGGGATAAAACCTCACATTAGGTGTTTTATTTATTTTTGAAAATAGTTGTTAATTTGCATGTTAATTATAAGTCACGAACACCTCGACTTGCGGGAATCTTCATACATAAAAGTCGTTGGGGTCAAACCGTTTCATAACCCACCACGGTACCAATCCTAGGTGTACATAAATGTATATGTAAAAAATATCCAACTGAATGTAATGTAATTAAATATGGGAATGTAATTCAGAGGAAAATGTAAACAAATCAAAAAGTCCATGAGGCTAAGTCGACTAGTTTCGTTCAAATTTTCGATTTATTTTGTAAACGCTGAAAAATCTGTATTTTTTGTTGTTTGGATACAAATATAAAGTGTGTTTGGATATCAAAAGCGCTTGATCAGCGAGCCTTTACTGAGAAAATCGGAACGGCGGACCATTTGTGAAATAAGTGTAATAAAAAAAACCCCGAAGTAATTAAGCCACGCTTGGCTTGCATGAACTTGATTCATATATAAATATCTTGTTTGTGTACCAACGCATAGTGATGATCAACGCATAGCTGAAACCTTCTGAACACAAACACGTGAGAGACATCAAAGACAGGAGAAGCAAAAGAACAGCAGAATCAATGCAAATAAATGTAAAAAGGGCCGTTTTAAATCTATTATTTTTTTGTATTAATTATTTATAAATGTGGATTTATATTGCTAAAATTAATTATTATAAATAATACATATGGGTCATTTCATGTCAAGTGACCCAACTTTTGAAACCGATGTCTTCCGATCGGGATGAAACTTGCACCAAGGTTAGTCCTATTGGATAGCAGCTTAGACAATAACTTTATACGAGATCGGTCAATAACTCTCTGAGTTAGAGGGTGTCGAATTTTGCATTTTGGCCAAACAGGTGTTTTTTCCCATCCATGTAACTTTTTACCTATTGTTCTTAGCAAAATTTGTCGTGAGTGTTTTAGATAGCTATTTCTTCAATCTTTTTAAAAAACAATAATAACAAAATTTGTTGATTTTTTTTTGCAAAATGAAAAATTTTTTTAAATTTTTTTTCAAGAGAAGACCATTTTTTTTTTGTTTGCTCAAAAGAAAGCTTAGGTCTTTTCCTCTTAGAGCTTTATAGTCCCTCAGTGGGATTCGACCTCTTATCTATCAAAATAAATGTTTTGTAACTCAAAACAACGGTTTTTCAAGTTTTAGCATATGCACTATTTTGAATTTGTTTCTATTTTTGTGTAAGTGTTTCTAAAACCTTAAAAATATAACTTATACTGAGAAACTAGACAAATTAACCTTTCCAACGGTATGTAACATGTCTAACTAAAGTTTCATACCCTCGATAATATAATACCCACAATATGTCAACCTCAGGAATAAAATCACTGTTTTCTATAGAAATGGGGAAAAATTAAAATTTTATTTATTTATTTGTAATAATAATTAAATTAGTATATAATAATAATAAAATAAATAGATAAATAATTTAATAAAATTTAATCTTAATCACATTAGATCCATTTATATCATAACTATTTGTTCTTGACCGATCTCGTTGAAAGTTTTTGTCTAAGCTGTTATCCAATAGGACTAACATTGGTGCAAGTTTCGATCGGAAGACATCGGTTTCAAAAGTTGGGTCACTTGACATGAAATGACCCATATATATTGAAATCGAAGAATAATTCGTTTGGAAATATAATTATATTTGGGAGTTAGTTCGCATATGTTTCCACGGAAGTATATGTAGGTTTAGGGGAAACACGCGAATGCTTTCACGTAAGTATATATCCATTTGTTTCCACATAAAAGCATATCGACACGTTCCCGGCAAAATGTATTAAGCGACAAAATGGAAATTGTTCAGGAAACGAAAAAAACTTTCTGTCAAGTAGCTGATTTGTATTATTTTTTCGGTTATTACCATTTCATTTGCTTCATAACTCATGACGTGGTTATGCAAGGGACATTCTCTGTATATCGAAATGCGGAGCTTGGCATAAATTTTTTAGAATATGGAAAAAAGTCATTGTCGCCAAATATGTCGCTTAATACATTGTGCCGGGAACGTGTCGATATAATATTTGAAGTGTGTTCCTAACATATACATGGTTCCTGCGGAATATGTTTGGGAAAATTTGTTACGAGAGGCCGTTATTTTTCAGCGGGAATACAAAAATATAAATAAAGTGTTTCCGTTTTCTTGAGGAATGAATGCAGCCCTGGGAATAGAACATATTCAATTTGACGAGTCCAAAAGTAAAGGTTTGCAAATAATAAAATTCTGACACATTGAGTTTAATTCCAAACTATGATTTCAAACATTTCTTTGATGTGGAACTTTGTCTCATTAAGCCTTAATAACATATGTATTGCGAGTTGCAATTAACATTCCACAAACAAAAATATTTAACTCCACCGAGATGGCCAACTTATCGGGATAATATTAATGAGATGCATGTATTACGCCGGGCCGAAAATAAGTAATTGAGGCTACATGATTTGGCTCGCAAAAACTCGTTCTCTGGATCAAGTAGAATACACACACAAAATTTCAGAAAAAGCAATTAACCCCTTCACGTCCCGCAATGCACCTGAAGCAAATATAATTGGGTTACATTCGCAAAATGATTGGGATGGTGGATTGTAGCAAATTACAGGTAGATATGACTGGACAAAAAACATTTTGAAAAACCCTCTGAAATATGCAATACATTCAGTTTACAATACATTTTAAAGTACAAAAATTACTTTTTTGCTCTTTAAAACTGCAGCAAGGCAACGAACGATCGGTGGCATTTCACAGCTGTCCGCAAGCCAGTACTCTTACAATAAGGGCAAGCCAACCGATACAGCTCAAGTGAATTTCATAGATAAATCAATTTACCTGTATGAATACACTCTTGTAGCATTTGTCAACACAGAAGATGCTTTAACAACGTCTTTCTGGGATCGACAAAATTACCTCTATTGGCGTGAAGATGCATAGCCTCGTGTCAGTGTCACACAACTTTAACTCGAAGTGTGAACGCACCAAGGGGAGTCGTGTCCACTTCTCTGGAATTTAGCCCTGGATAGTGTTTTGCTTGTGTTGTAGGCATCAGGTGGCACAGTCATAGTATTTACTGTCGCCGTGGAAATTGCAGTGCAAGTTAAATACCCTTCCATATGCAGAGATGTGCTCCAGGACTTAATCAGGAGACTCTCTAAGTTGGCCACGATGTGTGGGCTATGTGTACATCCGGAGAAACCTGAGGTCGCACTCTTTAACCGGAAGCTGAAATTTAGTTTAATCACCCAGCGTCTCAATGTGGTAGAAACATTTGCGTAAAGGATAGTGCAAGATATCTTGGATAGTGATAGTGCAAGATATAAAGACAGTGGCTTTATGTTGTCCGCCCGATATTTCTTTATGGAATATTTGTTGTGTGGCTTGAACTGGTAAGAGAATGACAATGGTTGGTATCACGGGTGTCCTTCGCACAACCCCTACCGAGGATATGTGGGTTATCCTCCACAAACAACCCGAACATTTCTAGGAAAGGAAAGTAGTTGCAGCGTCGACATTGCACCTAAGACATACTTCGTAATGGATCATCATCCCATATGAGTATGGAACGATTTTAAGTTATCTACATTAGAAGTCAATTATCACATACACACTTTGAGGATCCGGGTTTTATGATCCTTTCTCCCGGGAAAACTAAAAGGAAAAGTAAATGAGGTCTTACGCATTTAAATTTACTGAAATTACTATATATTCCTAGTACAGTCTCAAGACGTTGAGAAAAAAGATAATACTATATCTAAAATAATCTTAAGAAAACATTGTACAACAAATTCATGGACAAATAAATATTTAAATTAAAAAAAAACACACATACTTTGACGTTCTGGAAGCTTTTTAGGCTCCAACAGCTCCAAACTAGATGGCAAAGTAGGATATGGGCTTTGTGATAAAGAACTGTGTTTAGACCTTGCAAAACGACCATTATAGTGTTCTGAGGTATCAATATCTACTGTGACAAACGGTATTCCTGACCTTAAGATCTGCTGCGCATATCTAAATGAGATTAAGAGAGTGTCAGAACATGGAAACATTCAAGCCAACCAAAAAGCGGTTGATCTGGTGAGATTAGGGGCTACTTGAATTGTTCCACCGGATACGGAGCATGTGCGCATGTCCCTTTTAGAATTCATGAGCTTAAAACCGAAGCTCTCAGATATGGGAATGATAGAAGGTCTGGTGGCAGAGAATGCTGGATGACCAGGCAATAATGGCCACGTGTATCGGACACTAATCTTGATATCCATTCCTAGGCAAGAAGGTCTATGTTACTGCCCGGCTTATTTTATGAGGAGACTATATCGGCGATCTTGTTTCATATTGGATCAAATAGACATTCAGGGAGTTAAGCTGAATGATCTTAGGAACTTTTTGCTGTGTACTACTTGGTTCGATAGGGTCTAATGTATGCCTAGTTTTCAGCCACGTCATGGATTATCTGCATGAGGTATCTTATGACTTAAACGCCCTATAACCACACAAGGTGAATTTACAAGTTCAACGATAGGAATGGAATATGACTCCCGTGGTATCACAACGGTCCTTATTGGAGTAAGTGTATCAATAGTGGGAGCTATTTCTACTTACGCTAACCTAACCTGGGTTGAATAAACCGTTTAATATTATTTATGAATAATATATTATGAATTTAAAATAGACGTGTGTTAGGAAACCTATAGTTTTCCCATTTCGATATTAAAAGCGAAACCAGGGTTTAACCGGTTTTTAAGCCTCGGTTTAACTGAAAACCGGTTTCGTCAAAATTGGAATATTCAAAGAAACCGAAAACCAAATTTTTTGAGAACCCGGTTTTTTGAATACCCTATTTTCGATGCATATGACTTGGCATCATCAGTCGCATCATAATCGAGACGGTTGCTACTTTTGTCAAACTAATGTGTCGGGCCACAGTTTTAGAACGCGCAGAAATATTAATTAAGCACATGTTGTAACTGTTATAAAATCAATATCTGTGAATGCTGATGTTCCGACAACATGTGATGCAACTTCAAAAGATTGCCAGACAACGGAACGGCATTTTGTTTCAATAGCAGATTTCGCCGATCTCGTGTGCAACTTAAATTAGACAAACCGACAATTTGAAGCGACTAAGGGAGTGGAATTTGGTGGAAAAAGATTTTCTTATAAGATCTGGTAGAAAAAGTAACCGCACTTTGTTATTTGAGCAAAGTTTTAAGACTGATAACAATGACAGGGATCTCGTGTATTGTTCATCGATGTTCATCACAATTATTCATCGATGGAATGGTGACTTTTTACAAATTTAGGACTTTTTACTCCTTTACATATAAACGAACCACTAAGAAGCGAATTTTGATAAAAGACCTCCACCTTCATCTGTTTAAAATTCTACTTACTCAGGAACTCAAACCAGCAGACCATGGAAAGTGCCGGCTCAGTGTTCCAAATCTTGTTACACGGTACCTGTTCGATTTCTATGAAAAAATCAGTAAATGTTACATTGGAAAATAAAAAAAGAATAGTTTTTGTGCTGAAGACTCTTTTGCTATTGCGCTTTCTATTTCCTTACATCTGATTTAACATTAGATGTAATATTGTTAAAATAAATAAAGCAATATTCAGCTCGTTGAAATAATTTTTTTTGTTTTGTCATAGACAAAGCGACGACGACCTGCTTGTTTGAGTGCTGGTACACAACTGAATAAAATCAATATTTAGCTCACTGAAATAATGGTTTTTGTTTTGTCATAAACAGAACGACGGCAAAAAGTATTGAACAGTATAAAGCACTTATTGCACTCTTTCTCCGATCTCATGTAGAGAGTGTGAGAAAAAGAGAAAAAACGAGTCTTATTCTCTCTCATTCGCCAAATGTCACCAGTGCTTTTGAGTCATACAATTCGTTCCATGAGTTCTCTATACTATTCACTACTCTTTGGCGACGACGACCTGCTTGTTTGTTCGCTGCCGCTACATCAATACCATCATACTTATTTTCACGTAGATACTATTGTTGTACAAGAACCACGTATGTAATTCTAACGCTGTGTGTTGTTTGCATGTGTTCACTTTGATAGATTGACCTACCCGTGCCTGTAGATGTTAACACATCAAAAATCATCTTTTCCGATGAATGAATACCCAAAAATGCCGAATTTGGGGATCAGAAAATCATCATGGAATCCATGAGAAACAAATGCACCCAAAACGAGCAACTATCTAGTGCGGATTTTGGTCCGGCTGCGTGATTGGGTCTTATTTTTTTTGAAGATGAGGAAGAAATTACAGTCTAAGAAACATGATAACGGAGATCTTGTGACCTCAACTGGACGGCATGGTTCTGGACGACATGTGGTTCCAGCAAGTCGGCACCACCTGCAACACCGCGCATTAAACAATCGATTTATTAAAGCAACGATTTCCAGAAAAAATTATCTCAAGAAATTCTGATGTCAACATGCCACCAAGATCATCCGTCAACTTATACCAGATGTGAGGGCATTTGGCAGAAGTACGCGGCTTTCAAGGAACTCCCATCCGTTTACTATCTATTGGCCAGTCGATCGCACAACACATTACACAGGAAATTCGTTCTTCAGTCGTACGGTCCGTATGTGGAATAAACTTCCCGCAAGTGTATTTCCCGCCAATTGTGACATACAGCGATTCAAGGCAAATGTAAATAAGCACTACTCCCTCTTTCCACCCTCCTCTACCTAAATTTCCGTCGCCAGCACAATGCATTGCATTTATAGGGGGCATCCCCTGATTGCTTCAATTTTTGCCTCCAAAAGTATAAAAATATGAATATATTAAATTCAGTTCGTGATTGCGAAAACATGCTCAATTTGAAGTAAAAGATAAAACCTGTATTACGAAGTGTCACATAAAAACACTCGCACCCAACAGTCTACCTCCAACAACACAACAGCACCAACAATGAGGTTTTTACGACTAGAAATCCGTCAACACATTAACACTTAAACGATTTATGACAAACGATCCGTTGCTGTTTTACTGCATTCTCTCCGCACCAGTACTAGCATCTGCACTAACATACATACAATAAATAACAACAAATAAAAATTTCATCTTTATTATGTAGACGATTGCAGCGTGGAAACTGAGAAGAGTTTTCAACGTTGCATTCACACATTGTTGTGCGTTTACTCGTAACCGGAGAAGTGCATATCTTGGCCCACTACTCGCTGAGTATGTGTAGCTGCGAGACTAGTATCAGCAAGACGCATGCGCAATAGACTCTGGAAGGCGTTGTTGTGGCCAGCTCTGGAAATTTTGTCATGAAGCCATAAAACACAGAAAGCAACATTTATCCGGCCGTCAGACCATAAATAATTGGTTTCTTTGAAATATATTGTTTGTCCATGGCGAAGTATCACACAGTAATTGTTGTACACCTCCAGGTATTTCAGATATCCAATTTTGTGATCATTTAACTATAAAATATTTAATAACTGTTGTCATTATCGAAACATGTCATTACCCTACGAGTATACTAAGTATTAGAGGAACGCCCTAAAACGGAACACAATCGAATAGACTGGTTATGGTCATTTATTATCTTTTCAGAAAACAGTTTAATTTTAACACAATTTAGAAATGTACATGTGTAAGCATGCATTTACCAGTTATAATTCATCAAAGATTGAAATCAATTTCATTTCATTTATTATTTGTTTGTAAACTGAAAAATACCTTGCAGGCCAATTAAGCCATATTATATACATATGATATACAATAATTTCAAATAAATTCTTATAAATTAGGATTTTGAACATAATTAACTTATGACAACAACTTGGAAAGTCAGTATAGTATGTGTACCTATGTAGTATACAAATGCAAAGTATAGATGCATTACAATTTATGACGAAGGCTGGACATATGCCAAAGACTTACGTTTGAAAGAATCATTAGAGTATGACAAATTTCGCAGGCTAATAGGAAGCTGATTCCAAATTATGACTGCACAAACAACAAATGATGTCTCAAATATAGAGAATGACATACGAGCCAGAAGTAGCTGAGGGTTACGAGTGGATATCGTGAATTGAAACATACCACGAAGTGATCTTGTCACGCACCTGGAAATTGTTTTATAACAAGTTCGCAGAACACGCATTTTAATAAATACTTTAAACGTCACACCCAAAAAATCATTTATATGTTCCGATATATGATCACGACTATTCAACCCATACACAAGTCGGACTATCAGTAACATTTCCATCCTACTGAAATACTCTGTTGTTGTACGAGACACTACTTCAATGCCGTAAGCAATACACGAAATCACTAATGCGAATGCTATTGTTCAATTTACATGTTGAGGCAGATGCATATTGGTGCAATACAACTATAGAAGAGTAAACATAATTTAATGGAATTGTGTGTCGATATTATTTGTACCCATTCTCGAATCGAGATCGGACCAATTCGAGATCGAAAGAGGAATCGAGCCGATTCGGATCCGATCTCGAATCGATATCGAAGCCCATATATAAATGAAATTGACAAACGAATTGTATTTTGTACCACTTATACACTAATATGATGTCTGTTACATATGAGTATAATACATATTTCATCACATATATACTAAGTAATAAATTAAAAATAATAAATAAATTCATTAAAAAATATAAAAATAAAATAAAAACTAAATTTTTACTGCAAACCTGAATCGAAAGCGAAATCCTAGATATACCGGACCGAAGTCCGACATCTCGGACTCAAATCGGATCCGAACCGGAATAGAGAAAGCGAAATCCGACATCTCGGACTCAAATCGGATCAGAATCGGACCAGAGAAATTGGAAATCCGAGATGTCGGACTCAAATCGGACCCGAATCGGCACAGAGAAAGCGAAATCCGAGATGTCGGACTCAAATCGGATCCGAATCGGACCAGAGTCCGACTTTGTGCTTATTGGGTCCCCACTAATCACACTTCGAGCGAACGATAAATAACACCATGTGAATTTGGTGAGTTGATATAAATACTGGAGGTTATTGGCATTCTGGGACAGTCTGTGATTAAACGCCGGAAAGTAAGCAACTACTTCGTGTTGTAAAGGTAGAATAGAGACAATTGCGAATGTTAACTGGTGCAAATAAAGTAAACTTTTTACTGTATATGTAAAATAGAAGGATGTAAAACTGTTGTAATTATCGTAATTTAAATCGAACCTTGTTTTCTTAACGGGATTAAAACAGCGCTAAAAAGGACTATTGAGAAAATTTGTAACAATATGAATAGTATGAGACCTAATACGGAGCCCTGCGGAACTCCACCAAATATTTCACGTATATTAGAAACATACTCATGTAATGAAAGAAATTGAGAGCGACCAAACAGGCAAGAATAAATCAACATACATACATTCTGTATTAGAAAACATAAACAAAGTTTTCCATTTGACAATCAATACCACATGGCCTACTTTATCAGAGGCTTTAGATAAGTCCAACCCTACTAGCACGCCACATTCGCCAGTGTCAATCGCATTCCTAATAGTATTAGTCGAGTGCAAGAGCAGGGTCGCCAGTTTTTTTTAAGGCGAAATCCCCGAATTGTTATTTTTAATCCCCGAAAATCCCCCAAAAAAAAGATAAAATCCCCGGAAAAATCCCTATGGTTTTAAAGGTAGTTCGAGAAAGTTTTAAGTTATAAAATTAAAATTTATTTAGAATTCACTTTAACAAAACGAAAGCTTAAATATTGAAAAATTTAAACGTAAATAAATTATTATAATATTATATTATTATTAAATTATTATTTTAAAAATAGTTAGTTATAACAAAAAGATTATGACAAATGAGATCTGGCTTTAAAAAGTGGTTAAAAGTCATTAAGGCTTAGTATACATATATATCAAATACTTCAGGATCATAATCTTCAGATTCATCTACTTAATTATTTGTTTTGTACATAGTTTTAGTATTTCTCGTTATTTCTTATCCACTGCTTCTATTCTTTTCCGTAACACCAAATATCAAAAATGTTTTTTTACTTGTTTTATTGTTGTCATCACGTACAGCCTTGCCAGTAAAACAATTTGATATTTTCAGGAACTGACAAGTGTATGCACTTCTTTTTGCTGACAATATTTAGCAATAACTCAACAAATTTATGACATTTGGCCTGGTGTGATGTGAACGGTGGATGTTGAAAAGAATTACTTCATTAATACCAGATAGAGGCAATGGTTCAAAACAACCAACGAAATAACAACAACGGTATTTCGTTGTTCGTGTCAAAATTATTGTGCTAAATACAACAACAAATCGCACCCTAAATATAAAAGGGGCACAACTCAAAATTTTCAAATTTTAATTTTTTGCTTAAAAACAATAACCAAGGACCATTTCTATCCACTGTAAAAATCTGACGTCGTTTACTCTTCTCTTTCGTAAAAAAAATCCTTTATGAATATGTCTATTAGTGAGTATTTTCATACATATTTCTAATTAACCAAATCAGTTTTTTGCCTCTACTGAATAATTGAGAATTTTGAGTTGTGCCCCTTTTGTATTTAGGGTGCGAAATGTATGCTAACAATAACAGTCAATAAAGAAGTGTAAAACACATTTAAATTTCACAGTTTTCTCCCAAACGACATGAAAAATTAAAGTCAGAGGTTATTGTAATTCCACCTGGTGTACATTTTCATCCCCAAAAATCCTCAGATCCCCAAACCAAAAAAAGAATCCCCTGTTTTGAAAAAAAATCCCCAATTTGGGGATAAATCCCCTAAACTGGCAACACTGTGCAAGAGGTGCCCCTGCCCAAAGCCATATTGATAATTATTTATCATACATTGCCCTTCAACAAAATCAAGGATCTGCCGTTTAATGAGTTGCTCCACGGCGTTAGAAATAAGAGGTATAATGCTAACAAGTCTCATATTATCTAAACTACAAGAGCCCTTAGCTTTAGGTATAGGAACTACACGGGCAGATTTCCACGCTGGAAATCCGATGTCGTGAAAATACTATTAATATAAAAAGAATGTAACCAGATATATACGGAAATATTAACTTTATACACATCATCTTCAAAAACATCTTCCAGCAAAAGAGAAACGAACATTTTCATTGCTACTACACTCAACGAAAACACGGCGTACTCTGAATGTATTCTGACATGGATTTCATGACACATGACATTGGTCGCATGTCAACCGACACATACTTCATGGTTAATGCAATAACAAATGTCTTTGATACAAATGAATGAAATGTCAGTATGCTATTATTGATTTCAGTATTTTAAATCAAAAAATTAAATATTAATTAAATTAAATAGTATTTGTTAAATATAAAGTTAAAATTTTTGAGATAAAATGAATTCAATTAAGAAATAAAGAAAAACTTTTAAGTCAACAAGTAAATGCGCGACGTGATTATTACGTGTGTTCCAATCCATTTCAACCCCTTTTTTATGTAATGATTGCCGAAGTAAGTGTTGTTGTTGGTATACGCAAAAACCACAGCCAATTTTGTTTTTTTTTCTTTTGTTAGAATTGTCAAAATCAGCTTATTTAAAGAGACAAATGGAACATTCTCGATGTTCATACACCCAGCGAAATAATAATAAAGGCAAAATTATTTTTTCTCGGTCTCTCAATGCACTAGGTTTTTGGTGTATATGTGTGTCATTAGGTATATTATGTCAGAGAATATATCCATTCGATCTCCTTTACAAGTTCAAGGAAAACTTACTTTGTTTTTTCTGTTTCTGGTGCGAAATATATATAAAGGCAACATGGAAAAGATCCAGAATTCGAACTGTAGTAAATCGGAATTTAAACAGAAGTGAGTTTTCTTTGGTTGTTATTTTATTGTTTTAAAATTAACGTATGTATGTCAAATTAAAAAACACTAATTTATAAAGAATACCTGGAGGAAAGTACCTAAGTAAAGAAGAAAGCGAAAAATTTAAGATTATCATGATGAAGGCCTGTCCAATATGGAAAAAAAATTTCGAGGCGATTGAAAAGATCTAGCTGTGTCATTGAGAATTTTATAAAATAGGGTGGACACAAAACGACCAGGAAGGACACCACTGATCAGTGGCAGCGCCAAAAGAGAGATCAAAATGGTTGATGTTAAATAAAACTTCGGCATATGGAAATTATTGCTGAATTGTGCTTGGGAGCAGGGTTGCATCGTGTTTAACAAATAATGAAACGCGGCTTGAAACTGTCATATGGGAAAAAGCATGCAAAACTTGGTCTCAAACCAAGACACGAATTAGCCAGATTTAAATTCGGTGAAATATACATATTTTTGAATGAGGGGTGATATATTCCTATGGAAAAAATTTAATTTAGATGGACCTGATGGCTCGGACAAGTATTGGCGTTCCAGAGGTTTTTCCAAAATTATGCATCAGCGACGAAATTTTGGCGGTGGGTCCCTTATAGTTTGGGCAGGTATGAGTTATAGAGGAACCACTTTAATATGTTCCGTTTCCACAAAACTGGATTCCGAGTATTATATTCGACTATTGGATGTCGTCTTAGTTAACTCTGCAGAGGAAATTTGTGTCCCAAAGTTTATCATCCAGCAGGACAACGCAACAGTACATCGGTCTAAGAAAACTCCAAAGTCTCTGTAGTCCAGAAATAATACAAACTCTCGACTGGCATGCACTTAGTTCTGATCTCTATCCGACAGAAAACCTGCTGTCTATTTTACCTACCCAAGTTTACCACCCAGGACGCCATTTGAAGAATGTCAAGGGTCGAAAAGTAGCAATACCAAAAAATGGAAGATATCTGATCCTGCGCATATTCATTTGTTTCTAAACTCAATAGCAAGATGCTTAGTAGATGTTATAAGCGATAATAAAGATCAAATATCTTACGAAACTTTTTAGAATATTTAAATAAACATTTTGTCTTTATATTTATTTCGCACTAGTAATTAGTTTATTTTTGTTGATTCACCTTGAAGAAGTCATACTCAAAGTATTTTTGCTGAAAAGTATTTAATTTTGAAAGGACTAATACAATATAAAATAAAAGCTTTAAAATTCCTCACAATATTTGGAAAAACAAAAAATGGTCTTGGCTTTATATTTATTTCGCGGGGTGTATTTCTAGAGCGTATCAAGTGAATTGTATTGATCCCAAGCTGTCATTTAACGGTGATAGCATTCCGGATGCATTCCAAGTTAGTTTTAATGAAAGGCAAGTCGTGGTTAAAATTTTCATTAAAAGTAACCTAGTTGCATTGTCGCAATGCTTCGTAGTCATTTTCATTAAACTCTTCAATGGCTTCACTTATGTATTTCAAATTATTACAATAACATTCCACTGAATCCAACCACGTTCACAGATTTGGCTTCATCAATTACAGTTTTTGTGACCGATAAGGCGTAAACTGTTTTATCATTTTGTGATATAATTTGTGCTTTACAGAAACTGTTTTCATGGTGGCACAAACTCGGCAATCCGATGAAGGAAAAGCAAGAAAAATTAAGCACTTTAAGGGCTAACATAGCCGACAGTATTGGTGCAAATGCCACTTTATGTTAGGTGGGACAGTAAGCGTGATTTTATTTATTTCTCCGTAAACTAATTTTTCGACGACTCTGTATGGGATTTAGCTGGAAATAAAAAAACAGGCCTTGTATATAACTTTGTTAAAAAATATACCAAGAACCCTGTTTTTATCCAGTGCTAAGATCGTTTGTATTTGATCATGTAGTTGTATCATTCACGCTTAGAATCGTTGTACTCTGGTACATGTATATCAAGATTATTGCATTTTCGGGATTATCGAAGTTGTTTTCTTATGCAGGTTGACATTTACATTTATAATCCCGACAATGAGATAATCTTTGTAGGCGTATATGCCGTTTATGACAACTAACTTAATTTTTAATATCATGTTACAACTAAAACGGAGACTCCTCAAGTTAATTCTTGTGTTGATTTTTTTGCTGCTTTAACATGGTTGTTAAAACAGACATTAACAAAACTCTTTTGTAACATGAAACTCCACTTGTGTGAAGTTATCTATCAAAACAAGAAGAAGAGAAATATAAAAAAAATTTATGAGAAAGCTTGACAATAGTATGAGAATGTGTTCGCCAACACGAAACCATGAAAATTTAAACAGCAAATCTTAATACATATCATGTTTTAAGCCAGTATTCAATTCTTGCGAAATTTTCGTAAGAAATTTGATCATTTATCTATAAACGGAAATTTTTCTTGCACAGAGTTAGCACCTGTCTCTGATTTACTTTGCGAATATTTTCTTTTCGCACAAAATATAACGAAAAATTCATGAGCTGAAAATTTCGCTCAATTTTCATTTGCATGGTATTCAGCCCTTAGAGAAATTTTCGCAGGCAAAATCAATTACAGGGTTGTTACGCCAAACTTCGTTGAAGTTCGGTAATTTTTCTGCACAATGGAAGAGCTCTTATATAATCCCTCTCCACAAGTCTGGTAGTTTACTGAATGTTGCAAATTATAGGGGAATTGCAAAATTGAGTGCCTTTCCTAAACTTTTTGAGAAATTAGTCGCAGAGGTAATTTCTTACCATGTTTCCTCTATTTCAGATCCACGTCAACATGGCTTTCGGAAGGGTCGTTCCACCGTGACTAATTTGCTTCAGTTTTCGCTTCTATTATTGATGACTTTATTAATGGAGATCAAACTGATGTGATTTTTATCGATTTTAGTAAGACGTTTGATAAAGTTGACCACAATTTGATATTATACAAACTCGGGGCAATAGGTTTTAATTGTAACGTGCTGAATTGGATTAGTTCTTACTTAATGAACCGAGAACAGATGGTATCATTTGGCAGATCATTCTCAAGATCTATTTTTGTGTCATCTGGGGTGCCTGAGGGCAGTCATCTTGGCCCGGTTCTATTCTTGTTATTCTTTAACGACTTACCAACCTCCATGATGCACTCTAAATTGTTGATGTACGTTGATGACGTGAAGATCTATTTTTCTTACAAGGATCCTTGCCAATATACTTCATTTCAGAGGGATTTGTCTACTTTCCAGAAGTGGTGCGAAGCCATTTTGATGGAGCTTAATTTTGCGAAATGTAAGCATATTCTGTTCTCTATGTCATCATTCTTTTCGGCAAAATACATCTTAACATACATCTTAACATCTTAAGATACATCACTATCTTATTTTTAACCATGGTAAATAGTTTTATATTTCTCTGTATTCAAATTGATATTACATGGCAACTCTGCCAAGCGAAATGTCAAAATAGGAGAAAATAACAAAGAAGAATTAACAAAAACCTTGTGATGTGTAAATTTTAAATAGTTTTGTGCAAAGTAAGTAAAACATTATACATTTTTAATATTATATTAATTTAGTAAACGCTTGTAGATATTAAAATAGAATGGCTAGTGCTTCTGCCAAAAGAAGCCGCGCGTCTGCCGAGCAGCTAAGTCAAATGGTTTACTTTATGATAAATAACTCCGAGGCTAAATACTCCAAATCCGTTATATTCAACGATTGTGTACAACGATAAACACTTTTCTAAACGGATTAAACCACGCCAAAAATGCTGGTGTTAATAAACCACAATTTGTCTTGATAAAAACAGCTAACAGCTGACTTTAAACGTCAGCAGATATCGTTTAAAATGTTAGTGAATAGCAAAATGGTTAATTTTGTGGTTAAAATTTTTAAACGAAACAGTTGTGGTTAAAAAAGCATAGTGAATCGCACTACAGATCAGCAAGTGGAGCGATGGCGGAAATTCGTTACGACACAATCTAGACTTCCGGGTGATCAGTGTACCCCTTCGGCAGAATACTCACGTCGCAACCCGAGAAGGGATATTTCAATGGAATTCACATCTCAAGCAGATATCCAGGCGGCGCTGGGTAAAATGATGGATCACAAATCTTCTGTCCTTGATAATATTCCATCGGAACTGTTGGAATATGGTGCATCAGCATTAGCAGATGTCATTACGCCGGTCAACAGAAGTGCATGGATAGGCAACAAAATCCCTACGGAGTGGAAATGAGTGGTTATCACTATCTCGGAAAAATGTTAATTAACGCTGTGCAGGAACTGGAGAGGTATTACATTACTGAATCCAATAGGCAAGGTAATGGCAACCCCTCTTCAACGCATCTCGCTGGTGGTGGAGCAAGTTGTGTGGAAGGAGCAGGAGGGAACACAATCCGTATAGTCATAGAAAAATCAGTTAACTACACTCGCCTCTGTATCTACTTTTCGTGGACTTCGAACAAGCGTTTGATTTTGTACACCACAACTTAATATGGTCCATCTTGATCAAAAAAGGGGATACCGCACAAAATCGATTTCATTATCAGTGATCTGTACAGAGATGTAGGGTATAAAGGTCGTTTGAATGGGAAGGAAAGCCAAACTTTCATTACATCTGCGGGAGTTAGACAAGGATATGTCTTGTCCCCCACATTATTTCTTCTACTTATGGACGAGGTCATAGAGGTAATTTATGCGGGTGTACCGTTCGGCATTCAGTGGAGTGTGTATGAACATCTCCATGATACCGACTAAGAAGGTGACATACACGCTAAAAAATATCGGCCCCAGCAACATATTGCAGGAACCATGTACATGTTTGCAAGCATTGCTTGAAAACATACAGCAGTGTTTTCAGCAGCATTCAACAAACAACACCACGTTTGGGTAACAAATACATATAATAAAGGGTCCGCCATCTAACGTTTTTTTTCAACTAGTGCTTATTTCGTGAATGGTAACACTTGGCTCATGTCTGATTTGACAGATAATTAGTTTTATCCTTCCGCTGAACGAATATGGTTGTGTATACGCTTGAACAACGCTGGGAAATATTGCGACATTACTTTGAAAATCATGGCAATGTTGCAGATGCCGATTTTGCCAAAAAAATAACATCGTTTCAGATGAAGCTCATTTTGATCTTGGCGGGTATGTAAGCAAGCAAAATTGTCGCATTTGGGGCGCAGAAAACCCGCACGCATACATTGAAAAGCCGATGCACCCAAAACGAGTCACTGTTTGGTGTGGATTTTGGTCCAGAGGCATGGCCAGCCGAGGCAGCCATTACTTTCAAATAAAAAAAGAAATTTGAGAAAATATTCAGTAGTTTTTTTATAGCATTTTCAAAAAAAAAAGTTATTTGGCGGACCCTTTACATAGTAGAAATATTTTTCTTTAATAAAGACACTAATACTATGGATTAGTAATAGAAGATTTTTTTTGTCGTCTTATTTAGTGTACGAATTCCTTAGAGTCGCTGTTTTCCGAAGTATAGCGATACTTTGGTCATGGGAACGGCAATAAGTCGAAAAATACCATACAACATTGAAAAATAAGTTTTTGCTACAAAAATCATTCTTTTTCTTATTGTGCATAAAAATTCCTTAATTAATAATATAAAATTTGTCTATTTTTTTTAAAAATCTAATATTTTATTTCTTTCCGCTATCTCAAGAGCAACCGAATAAGAATCTCAAAAATCGAGTTAATATCTGTTCCAAAATCGAGATACATGGTTCAATCTTTCCGAAAATCGAAACTAGAATCCGACTTTCGGATATCGATCATTCGAATTCGAGATCCATGGTACCAAAAATTAGGTTCCGTTAAATTTTTCTTTCGAAGCGAGTTACATAGTTAGGGCCCTGCACTTAGTTCTGATCTTTATCCGATCGAGAACCTCTGGCCTAGTTTACCTACCCAAGTTTACCACCCAGGACGCCATTTGAAGAATGTCAAGGGTCGAAAAGTAACAATACCAGAAAGTGGAAGAATACTGATCCTGCGCATATTCATTCGTTGCTAAACTCAATGGCAAGATGCTTAGTAGATGTTATCAGCGATAATAAAGATCAAATATCTTACGAAACTTTTTAGAATATTTAAATAAACATTTTGTCTTTACATTTATTTCGCACTAGTAATTAGTTTATTTTTGTTGATTCACCTTGAAGAAGTCATAGTCAAAGTATTTTTTACTGAAAAGTGTTTAATTTTGAAAGGACTAATACAATATAAAATAAAAACTTGAAAATTCCTCACAACATTTGGGAAAAACAAAAAATGGTGTTGCCTTTATATTTATTTCGCGGGGTGTATATTTGCATATTTTGGACATTCAAAATAATAATTTCAGCTGTGTTTGTCAAACCTCAGCGACAGAATTCTTCTCTTGGTGTTCGAACAAAAGTTCGCTTGCCTTCAATCAGGACACCGATGAGCGAGTTGACATACATAGATTAAAACATTAATCTATGGGAGAAACTATTCAATTCTTCAGTTGTATGGATACTCTACTTGTCGTAATATCAATGTAAAAGCCACATTATAACAATGTAACCTTTTCGCGTCAAATAGAGTTTGCAACTGTACAAATTATTAATTATAAAATTAAAAATCTCAACAAGATACACTGCAAAACATTGCCTTGAGTATCAGGAAAGAGATTTATTTATTATTTTTTCCTTAATAATATTCTTTCTCTTCCTCATTGAGTGTGGACGTGTTTTCCTTACGCTCTGTAAAGTTTTAATTTATTTTGGCATAGAAGACGTGGTCGTCTCAGAATAATTATATAATTGATAATACCTTAAAAAAAATCCAATGAGTATTCGAACTCACGGCGATGTGTTAACACCTTTTTGCTACACGGTATCTGTTCGATTTCTATGAACACATTCGTAAATGTTACATTGGAAAATAAAAAACAGCGTTCAATCATATGATGACGTTTCATTTAAATAATATTAATACTTACAATTATTTAAAGACCAGTGCAAGCACATGTGTCATTATTTTCTTGCTTAATACTTTTTGTTTTATTCCCACAAAAAACAGAGAGAATGGAATGCAACAGACACATGACATACATATGTACATTGTTATGTTCGTACATACGCTACAAAAGTTCACAAAATGTTCGTTGCCCTCTTGCTATCTGATTTTTATATACGTAGCTCTGAGAGTGCTCCGCACCCACATTTTATTTGATTTACCTTTCACAATAATAAAAAACCAACCCGTAAAAAACATAGTTTTTGACTATAAATTCTTTATATATGACCACGCCCCTTTGTCCAATCCCGCCCATATTTGCAGCAGATCTTAGTATATATACTTCTTACCAACATACCCAATTTTGTTCAAATACACTTAACAGGAGCAGAATAATGGATTTTTAATTTGTGATCTGTATGGGCGGTACCACGCCCCTTTATCCAATCCCGCCCATATTTTGATAGCTTATTTTTGTCGTCGCCGTTAGTTTGCCTGCGGAGTTTCAGCTCGATTGGATCACGCGAAAAGGGTTAAAAATTAATCCAAAATTTTTTCGGCATACATACATATATGCATACAGACATGTGAAGTTAATATATAGAATTTAAAAAGGCGTTCAATCATATGATGACGTTTCATTTCAATAATATTAATGCTTAAGTTACGGTCAGATTGGGCAAATATTTGACGAAAAACGTCGAATATTTCTTGGCCCCAGTCTGACAAAACAGCTGATTTTGGTCAAACAAAATTATCTGCCATCAAATAAAAATGTGCTCAATGTGACCAGAGTGTGACCACTAACGAGCAAATAGTTTTCTCTTTTTTGAGCAAACATTTATTTGATCTTACAAAAGAATTGTAAGAGCAAACAATGGTAAATAACAAATGGTATAAGGAGTGTTGTCAGGTTTCACGACTCAAATTCTAAAATAAAAAAAAAATCACCAACATTAACCTAAAAAGAAGAATTGGTAAATATTATAAGCATTTTTAAAAATATTTTTGGTAATTTGGTGCAACGGCTATAAAACTGTGTACATAGGGCATAGTACATAATCATAATCAGTACTAACTTTTCAAATCTACACCGACTAAGCTGCGACTAATTAGGATAATTTGGCCATATTTAGAATTTTGAAGCTACTGAAATGTTGAAAATGGTATTCTAATCTCCTCCGTCAGACCTTACAATTATGCTAGGTGATTTTAGAGCAAGCTTGTCAAACTCGCAAAAAAGAATTTAAACAATATTCGACAATATTTCAAAATTTCAACATAGGATATCTCGATAACTAAGCGAGTTATCAAAAAATTTAAATTTTTTATTGTTTATTTTAACATTGTTTATAACTAAAATATATTAGAGGCCACATAAATCGCTTAAGGTGGCTAAGTCAGCATAATATCTTCCCGTATATCCGAACTTTGGAGGCCCATAAATCTGGAAATAGGGGCCGTCACCAAAATTGGAATTTACAATTTTTTGCTTAAAACAATGAGTTCTACCTAAAACCAGTCAGCTTTTTTGGCTATGCCAGTGGGAGCTAAACTTGCCCAAATTTGCTATTAAGATTTCTCCTTTTCCAAAACTAACTCCGTCGCTTCTCCACAGCATAAAACAAGAAAACATTCATCCTCCTGCATCATAGTTATTTAAAATAATTTTTGCAGTTTAAAACTTTTGGAAAAGCAAAATCGTAGTTACTGCTAATTTGTGTAAAATTTTTCACAAAAAAATTGACGCCGTCGCTGCTCCACAGCATAAAACCAGAAAACATTCATCCTCCTGCATTATATTTATTTAAAATATTTTCTTGCAGTTTGTTTAAAACTTTTGAAGAAACAAAATTGTATTTGCTGGCAATTTCGTTAAAACTTTTCAGAAAACAAATTTGCGTTTTCTGACAGCTTGCTTAAAATTTTTGAGAAAACAAATTTGTATTTTCTGGCAGGTTGATCAAACAATTATTTGTTGCAAATATTTGTTCAAGTGTGACCACAGGGCAAATGTATTTACCCTACTGTTTATTTGATACCTGTTTGATCAAACAAAAAGAGGCAAATAGTGTGAACATAGTGAACATAGCATAGTGTGAACACAAAATCATCCCAGTATTGATTTGACAACATTTTTGCAAATACGATGAAACATATTATGATCAAATATTTGCCCAATCCGACCGTACCTTTAATAACACTTAAAAATATTTAAAGACAAGTGTCATTATTTTTTTTATACCCACCTTTTATTATTTTATACCCACCATGGTAGAATTATCTATTAGTGAAGTAGTCGCATTAGCAATTCCGTCGTTAAGCTGTCAAAATTAGCTGAATAATGAAAACCAATATGTACACAAACTGTGAAAAATTTTATAAGATTGTCGTACTTGATACAAAGTCTATGCTATTAAATTGCATTTTGGTTGAAATTCTTTGAATTTTATTAACAAACAAAGACAAACAAAATCGAATTTGACAGCTTACCGACGGAAAAGATGAAAAAAACACAAATCAGCTGGGCTGACGCGTTTACCCGATAGATAATTTTACCATGATACCCACAAAACACAAAGAGAATGTAAAGCAACAGACACTTGTATATACGTATATCCACGTCATTATTCTCGTTGCTCTGAGAGTGCTTCGCACCCACACAATACAACTATTAGCTGCCGCTACATCAGTGTGTGTTTTTTTCCGCAGTCTGACAATCTGTTTCGCAGTCTATATAGGGGTGGGTCACCCTTATCATTTAGGGGTATGAAAAACAGAAGTTGGCCGATTCTAAGACCTAGCCGATATGCACGCAAAATTTCATACAAATCGGTCCAGCCGTTTCGGAGGTGTTTAACGGCAAACAATTGTTTTGTTCAAATAAATGTTGAATTGTGTACTGTTTCTTGATGTGTTAACGTCTACCGGCGCGGGTACGGCCTAAATTCACAAAGTGAATATGTACATCCAAACACAATTTGGCGGTTCCTTTGACTATCACATTATTCAGTTGTGATTACCAATAATTGTGTTTAATATCACCAAATGTTGGCAATATCAATTGATTTGAAATTCAGTTTTGGTTGCAAGAACTGAAATATTTAGTTAAAGCCACAGTTAAAGTTACTCGGGGTTTACTTCTATCCTGTAGTGGTGAATATTCTATTACTTGGATGAACGCAAAATGTTAAAACTAATTCGGTTGTACCAAATAATATATTGGTATGCTCATATATTGGTATGCCGTCGGTGGTGCAATGGGTAGTGTGCGCGCCTCTTGTACATGAGATCCTGGGTTCGAACCCTTCTCTGACCACCTTCAACAATTTCTGTCGGCGGCTGTCATCTCGCATAGTGACGGCGACACTATCGAGTATATAGCCGTGAAAAAGCTTCTCAAAATACCGTTCGGAATCGGTGTAAAACTGTAGGTCCCAATCAGTGAGTGAAAACTGGAAAGCGCACATCTCAGTGATTGTGAGAAGTTCTCCCCTGTCCCTTAATGAGATGTAATGGGAAACCATTTATTTATTTATTTATGCTCAACTAATTATTTACTTGAATTTGATTGCTGTCACAACTATCTAGTGATGCTTTAACCCCTTGTATGAATTTTATAAAAAAATAACAAAAATAATTTTTTATTCAAATTGTGTATTTTATATTTAAATATAAACAAAATTATTATTATTTATAACCAGGGTTCGTATTTCGTGCCCATTTTTTTTTATCGAAAATATGAAACAAATTCGACATCTCGAAAACGGAGCGTCCAATCGAAAAATAAATACAGACAGTCTTTCTAATTTGTTTATATTTTCGATCAAAAATGGGGATTGGTTAGCCTGGGTATAATATGTATGTTTAAGTTAATTTGTGTCATCCACAATAATAGTTCCTCCAGCCAATTGTCCACAATTGTTTGCATGTGTTTCACCTTAATTTATGATAATATGCATTCTGCGCTGGCTGATATCTATACACTTTATTGCTTTTTCACAACTTTTATTACCCCTTTCTGTTTAAAATAATAGTTTTTCTGTAAAGTCCTCGTGTAACGTTCACCTATATATAGTTTCTCTTTAACAGCAAAGCCTCTTGTGAAAAATCGAATACATAACTTTGTACGAGTAACAAGTGTTTTTGTAACAGAAACTAAATTATGATTACAGTAACTAATATTTGAACACGAATTCTAATATTGTACTTTTTATTAGTTGTATCTTCCATTTCAGATGAATGAGGTTTTAGAAATACTCAAATTGGTTAATACAACTAAAGTTCGGTAGTAGCAACTTGTATTTAGTAAGACCTATTTTTAATCTGTCAATAAATAACGTCGACAAATAATTCTGATGTTTGACTATTATGAATTCTAATCAAAATATAGACGGTATCATGGAATTTCCAATGCCTGAATTAATTTCCAACTTATCTTTTCCCTGTGTGTACATACCTACATATGTAATAGTATTTTCGGCAAAGCGACGGCTTCACAAAATAGTGCACACTGTTTCTTATACATTATCCCACATCGAAACGTCTAATATTTATTGTGTCAACTTGTTTGCATCAAATACGCATAATGCAACTATGATTGCTACGCGAAGTAGACGATTTGAGCACGGTTCTCTAGGACAAATGGAGCGTATTCCAAAAGCAATTATCTATAACTTGGAAAATTCTATTACAAGAAGATTGAAAGAAATTGTTAAAAACAATGGATTTTTTTAAAAATTTATTTAAAATAATATTTCTTTTAATACTTCCTTTTAAGTTGAAGAGTTAAGGTATAACTAACCTGACCAATCATCTCACTTTTAGCGGGATTACCCCGCTTTTTGCGCGATTATCTCCCCTTATGCGCGAATATCCCCCATTTTTGGTGTCAAAGCCTGACTTGAATCTATAATAACAAAATGATTATATAGAAAATAAATCATTTTTATTCATATATTTAGTCTTATTTTAACTAAATACATGTAATTTTATTTAGATTTCTATTTAAAAACAAAAAAATCAGTTATTTTACCCATTGTGTCGCGCTTTTTGGTCGCAAGCTGTTGGTCAGGTTAGGTGTAACAGCTGTATACATTTTCAAATGCAGATAAACACCCATTTCTTGGAGTAACTTTTTGTGTTCCGGACACAGAATTTCGAAAAAGACTAAAATTGCCAATTTTAGCATAATGGTTTCGCAAACGGCACAATTATTGTGGACATTTGGCATAATTTTGTAGTCAGTCTCTGGCAACACCGCTGATAAGATTACTCACCAAGTTGAAGAACTAATAAAAGAAAGTGAGAAAAGACTCTTAAATGAATTCGATAAGAGATTTTGTGAAGTAAGAGAAGAAATGAATGGCTTAATTGAAAGAGTTACAATCCTCGAAACAGTCGCGGGTGAAATTGAAACAATGAAACCGCAAATAAATGAAAAATTAAATTATGAAGCAGAAAACTGTCAATTAAAAATGTGGTCATTGATCTAAATTACAGGCTATTGCAACAAGAAAATCTAGTGGTAGCCAACGATGTACGGATTACTGGTATTCCAGAATATGATAATGAAAAATTACCTGACCTTTTCAATAATATCTGCAAGAGTGTGAATGTTGCTAACATAAATTTAGTGACTATTTGTCGTGTAAGAAACACAGGATAAAATATTCGCGGTATCCGAGACGGGCCTATAGTCGCCAAGCTTCAAACGCCGTATGAAAAAAATTATTTATTAAAAGCTATAGCCAATTTTAAAACAAATAACAAACAACACCTTACCTTACGCCAAATTGGGCTTGAAGATGATATCGCGATTTTTGTTAATGAAAATTTAACCCCGTATAATCACAAAATACTGAAATCTGCACTAAAAAGTAAAATGGATAACCAAATCAAGGCCGCCTACACTTATCGAGGAATTTTGATGAGTTGAACAATCTTTTTCGATCATTCTGCGAATGAAATCATATTTAGAATCTTTTTGCGATTCTTATTTACAATTACATCATTAGACATAATTATTATTTTTTTCACCTAATATTTTAATCTTATGCGATTTTATTACCCTACCTATTTGTTTTCATTTTATACACCTAGTTTTTTATCTTGCTACCCAATCAGTCAGCAAAGTGAAGTGATTTTTATAAACTCATATTTTAATAATGTTGTCGTTAAATAGTGGCTATCTGGGTTCCAGAGACAGTGTGCATACCATGATTAGAATTATGTCTAAGATGAAGCAAGGAATTAGAATCATCCATATTAATGCACAGAGCCTTCTAAAAAAGATTGACGAGTTTCGCTATATCTTTATTGGTTTATTGGTAAATCTTGATGGATATAAGTTGCCACTTATGTGAGAAATACAATTACTTCTAAAATTTTGCTTATATCTCCTCCTGATGACGCATTGGAATACTTATTCCTAACACTAGGCAGCCGTGACCGTCAAATGTTAATTGGAAATGTGTATAGACCTAATAACCACACCTGCATAGACAGTCTAATAACAAAGATTCTAGAAATTTCTTTGTCATTCAATGACGTCGTGATCTCGTGATTTTAATTCGAACTTGATTGTTGATAACAGGCTCCTTAATGAATTCACAACAATAGGTTTACATTCTGCTAATTTAAATAACCCTACACATTTTTCAAACTCCGCGAACACATTGCAAACAAACAGAAATGGAGAGAGATTAAAAGTATAGGAATAGGAATGGGAAAATCATCTAAAGTGCATGACAAAATATCACATCTGGATTTGAACGTATTAAACCATTGATGTATCTCCACCACAAAAAAATGGCTACACTGTCGAATCTGACCTAAATCCCCCAAATAACAATTTGCATTATCATTTCAGTTTTAATTGGCAAGCTGATGTACTACATGCGTTGCTACGTATCAAATCGAATGCTACCGGACTTGATGAAATCTCCCCCCAATTTCTAAAACCCCTTGTATTCTTTCTATTACCATATATAACACATATATTTAACCATGTACTTACTACCTCAATCTTTCCAAGCAGCTGGAAAAGAGCTAAAGTGATTCCTGTTCCTAAGTCTAATGGTGAATTCCGACCTATAGCAATATTATCTTACCTATCCAAAGCCTTTGAAAACTTAATAAATCAACAGATCACTTCCTACCTCACTGCACATCATCACCTAACTGACCGACAATCAGGATTTCGCGCTGGCCGTAGTTTTACTACGGCACTTATTGAGGTAACAGAGAATATTAGACGTAATCTTGATAAGAAACATATTAATTTTCTGATTCTTTTGGATCCCTCGAAAGAGTTTGATTCGGTGGACCACGCAATTTTGACCTGCAAGCTCTCTAGGTTCCTCAATTTCGAATCTAGTCCAATTCGGCTTATTGAATCATACCTTTCCAACAGATCACAAGCGGTATGTTTTGATAATAAACTCTCATTCTTTCTGAAAGTTGCGCGCGGGGTTCCGCAGGGATCAGTTCTTGGACCACTATTGTTTTCCTTATATGTTAACGATATTGCCGATATCGTGAATGGATATTACATGCATGGCTATGCTGATGATGTGCAAGTTTGCTTTTCGTGTAATAGTGTTGACCTGGGATCTTACATTAATGAAATCAACTACAAATTGGAGCGTATCAGTAAATGGGTATACCCTAACAAGACAAAATGTATTGTGATTTCAAGAAATGCAATCGACACATCTACTCTACCTAGTCTTTTTCTTAAAGGTAACAAAATTGAATATGTAAGCAGTGCCAAAAACATGGGTGTCATTTTTGATAACTCTCTCTCCTGGAATAAACATATCGAACAAACCATAGGCCAGGTTTACGGTATGCTGCTGACTCTATGGTCAATTCGACATTTTATTCCAACTGATGTTCGTCACACAATTGCCAAATCTTATCTTATGTCAAAGCTATTGTATTGCTGCGAAATATACGCGAATTGCCATTATTCCCATGAGAAAAAATTGAAAGTTGCATCCAATGACATCGTGCGCTTTGTCTATGGGATAAAGCGATCAGATTCTGTATCTTTATTTGCAAAGCGTTTTTACGGAATGGAATTTTTGACGCTACTGGAATTTCGATGCTTGATTCTCATTCATAAGATAATATACACCCGCGAACCATATTATTTGTATAGTATGTTACAATTTTCTTTATCTACCCGAACTAATTGCATAAAACCTCCACAAAGCAGTTATTTGGTTTCAGATAGACAATTTCTGGTATTTGCCATACGACTCTGGAATACCCTACCACTTAATCTAAGAAATATACCCAATTTCCATCAATTTAAAAATAAACTTTGTAATCACTTCTCTTTGTTGTAATATACGGGTATGTCAACTATTAACTATTGATTTTCGTTGTTTATCTTATGTTTTAATTTTTGTTTGTCAAACATATCCCTAAGTTACTCAATCCCTTTAATCTATGTATCAGTAATTTACGTATATCCATTATGCCAAAAATTAGATAGTACTTTCATTTAGAAGCTGAGTCTTGTTGTACTATCTTTGCGCAATAAATTAATAGATAAATAAAATAAATAAATAATATATTACACAATATGTCATTGCATTGATGTCAAGCCAGTCATAACATTTATGACTTTGAAAATATGGCAAAACTCGGTTAGGTCACTTGTCATATGTCATATGTAGGGAATTCGAATTCCCGGTGTTTTTCATTTCCCGGGAAAGCATGAAAAATAAATAAATTTCCAGGGATCCCAGAAATTCCCGGTTGAAATGTGAGACCCTTGTTTTTCGAATTTTATATGTCAATTTCGTACCACAAAAGAGAAAAAATAGTACAAACATCTAACAAAACGCAATGTGTTGCGAAATCTCATATTCGATGCATCAAATACTAACAAGGATTTACTTCTATTTTACATTTGGCAGCCTAATTTCTGTGAACCTTACCTAATAACAATCACACAAAGCATATGTAAATTCGTAATTCATGTGGATAAAACTAACGCTGTTTTATACAGTGTCACTTACCTGCCAATGACAATCAGCATGTTATGTTTATATTCAACCGAAAATTGTTTAGCGGCGACAAACTGATTTCGAACTTTTCTAATTTAAAATTTCTTGTTAAAAATTACAATGATTTGCTAAGTATTTGCAAAGATCAAATAAGAAATAAGTCCTCTTGCAAGATATAAAATGATTTATTTGCACTACAACGACAGGAGATATTAAAGTTTAAAATTAAAATATATAAATAGTACTATCTATAGATATTACAAAATATATCATACTGACGAAAGTAACTTTTGTAAAAATTTTAAAGTCTACATGAGTTGAAAAGAGGTTCGAAAAGATATGCAAATTGTTTTTTATATGGGCATTTCCACAGAAAGTTCAACCGAGACCAAAAATTAAAATCTTAATAGAACAATGATTTGTTCGAAGATTTTTTTAAAATAATATCTACATTTTTATAATATAATGTATTTCCAGCTTATCTCAGTTGTTATGATGAGAAAATTGATAATCAACAAACATTGGTATGAGCCGATCGAGGAAAGGATGGTGCTACAGAAGCGTAAAGCTTCCATTTGAATTCTATTTCGTTTTCCGACTTTTGCGTTATTAACAGTATTACCCCAATCTATGTGCTTGCAGTTCAAGTCTCCAGCTAGTACATAGTAATTATTTGAATTTTGAAGATTCATAGAATCTCTGCAAATCTGCTCGTATTGAATTTATATTGCCGGCCGGATATTACGCACATATAATAACTAAAAAGTTGTTGCAGTCAACGGGTATTTTTATGGCGCATATCTCTAAAGCATCTAGCGAATATATACTTTTGTTATCGTAACTGTAGTATTGTATGTTATTCTTGATTAATATAGCAGTTCCCCACCCCTTTTTGCATCAATTCGATATTTTATGTGATTTTATAATTTTTAAATACACATTGTGTCCATGGCTTAATTTTGTTTCATTTAATTGGACAATATTTACCTATTGATAAAAGGACCAATTAGAAAAAAATTCACAATTCCTTTTCTTAAAAGTACCTTTTCTTAAAAAGAAAGTACCTTTCTTTCTTGAGATAAGTAGGCTTTCTGAGAATAAGTAAATTTTCTTAAAAAATAACCTTTCCCTAAAAAGAGTACCACTTCTTTAAAAAGTACCTGTTCTTACAAAAGTACTTCTTTGTAAAAAAAAAGTCATAGTCTTAAAAAAACATTATGTTTAAATAAAAGAAGTACATCTCTTTAAAAAAGGACCTTTTCGGGAAAATATAATACATATTCTTACAAAAAGGACCTAAAAATATAATTTTTTTTAAAAAAATAAATTGTATAAAAAACAATTTTTCTTAAAAAAGTTTTTTATTTTACAAAAAGTACATTTTCTAACAGATCCATTTAAATAGTCGTATTTTTTCAACCGGTGCCTTAGACGTGTAATAATATACAGCGAAAGGAACACCTCATGTGATTATTTTATTTTGATAAATGGCGCAGAATATATATGTATGTATGTCGCTATGTATTTGAGAATTGTTGCTATAAAGGTAGTTAACATTGGGATACCAGCAGGCCCTTATTTGAAACAAAAAAATGTTAAATGTTTGGCTATTGACAATTGATGTATTCGTTGCAGCAACAACAATTGAGTTGTTGGAGCAACGCAATGATGAACATTAAAAAAATCTTGTGAACATACAATCGAGGGGAGTATTAAACTTTTCATTCTAACAATGTAGACCATCTAACGAAAATGTCGCATCCCTACGAATAATTTTCAAAGAATTGATACTAATATTTTACGAAAGCACAAAAATTTGAAACATATAGAGTACCCAAGTTCAAGAAGAGCTTGCTGGATTACACTTTTTTGCTAAAATATTTCATTATATCGGTTCCTGGAAAGCGGGAACTGTAAATGAACGAAATTCCCGGGAATTCCCGCCATGCATTCTCTAGTCATATTTCATATTTTATTCCATTTATTTCATTTGTCAAGTACTTTTCTTTGAGTGTTCTGAAATCTACCCGGTTACTATTTCCGACCGAACCAGTCTGCACAAAATAGTTGTTTATACTAAGGATGTTGCGAATGTTAGTTTAGCGAACGCGAATGCGATAGCGAATAAAGAATATTTTTTAATATAATACTTACTTAGGTTCATTAAAAGACAAATTAGCTCGTGTATATAAAGAGATCGTAGTTTTATTTAAATTCAGTACGATATAATGTTATAATAGATTTAAATATACACTCCGGTTCACTTATTTAAAGGCTCTAAAAATTCCATATTCAGCAGCCTGTATCTTTTGTAATTTCAAACTGATTGCAGAATTTTAAAATGGAAATGGAAGCTAGACATCTTGAGATATAAATAAATCATGACAATAGTGGTTTCTTAACTAAAAACTTTTTTTGAGCAATTTATGTATAAAAAAAGTCCAACAATGTGCTATTTTTTTTGGTTCACTTGAATAAAGGCGCTTTAACTAATTTTATTGAAAAACAGTTTTCCTTGTATTTTTAATTTATTTTATTTAAGAAGTATTAGTAATATACGGGTTTTCATTGAGAGATAAAGAGAATTTATGTAATCCAACGAAATTTGATTGCAAACATCCTTAATGGCCTGAATTAGTGAGTGCTTGTCATCAAATTGACTACTTGCTCCATAGACCTTACGAGATAAACAACCCCAGACATTTTCGATAATGTTTAGATCTGGCGAATAGGGTGGCCAGTCAAGAATATTAACATTTTGGCTTGCAATGAACTCCTTTACTACTCTGGTGTTGTGTAAGATATTGGACCAAATAGTTCACTGAACTTCGGAAAAGCCGATTCCAATAACGTTTTATAGCTTGCACCAGTAATTTTTGCACTTTGAAATTCAAGATCGATGGTGCCATAGTACGTAATAGCACCCCACACCACCGCCCTCTCGGCTGTGATGTCGGTTCAAACACCGCTTTTCTTTGCGCAGATCATGGAAATAATAGTTGTAGCTATCAGGACCATCCAAGTTAAACTTCTTCTCATCCGTAAATACAACGGTTCTCCAGTCATTTACATGACCTCTTGGCTGCACATCCCGTACCATGTAGTCTCTTGCGAATTGAAGCCGCTTTTCCTTACGAAGAGCATTAAGTGGCGGCTTTTTTTGTAATTTCAGGTATTTAACATTCTCACAGCTCTTAATTACTCTGCGTACTGATGACTTGCTAGCTTCCACTGCAGCATGAGCGCTTATTTTTGACAAGGATAAGGCAGAATTAGAAGCAATTCTGAGGATTTTTCTTTTCACATCAATAGATAAAGACAATGAAACCTTTCCTTTAAAATTTTTTCCATACCCTCGGGGTCCTTTTTAGCTATTGCGCTGTTAGAATATCCTTCAGAACGGTAAACATCGATTTTAGTTTTTTCCGATAGATTTAAATTTTTTTGTTTTGCCATTTTGACTCGTAAAATGATTAAGATGTAAACGCTCCCTACAAAAAATCATCGCCTGCTTTAAAAATAATAATGTGCCTTTATTCAAGTGAACCAAAAAAAATATAGCACATTTTTGGACTTTTTTTTATAAATTGCTCATAAAAGTTATTTAGTTAAGAAACCACTACTGTCATGATTTTTTTTGTATCTCAAGATATCTAACTTCCATTTCCATTTTAAAATTCTGCAATCGGTTACAAATTGCAAAAGATACAGGCTGCTGAATATGGAATTTTTAGTGCCTTTAAATAAGTGAAACCGAGTTTATGTATTAAAATTCACAACCTTAAAAAAAGATACCCAAAAATTTAATTCATCTAATGGTACATTTAAAGGTACGTGTACAGATAGATCCTATTCTTTATAAATAAAACCCTTAAAAACAAATGTGAATTCTACTTTAGACAATTTAATATTCGAAGTCCAGTCGGTTCAAATTGTATTTATGAAGAGTAATTTTGCCGCCTTGTCAATATTAAGATTGGTGCGAAGCGGATTATAAATTAATCCAGCTCCACTAAATAATTGTTCACTGGGAACACTTCCAGCTGGTGTGGCCAGAAATTGACACACTATGGGAATTAAATGTTTGTATTTGAAACAATTTGATCTGTAATGTCAATTCTACTTTCCTTATCGTATTCGGCTAGTAATTCGTTTGCTTCAGAATATGTCAAAGATCTAAATCCCTGTGTTTCAAGCGAATCCTCTTCAAGATCGCTGTGGCTTTCATTTAAAAAATGCTCCATATTTTTGAATCTGAGATGATACGTTTTTTGGTCGCGAATTACAAAAGCTTTTACGGGACTTTGAAATTTCCTTCCTCTTTTTCTTTAATGGAGAACTAGAAGGATCTTTTCCGGAACAGTTGTTGAAAATTAATTTCAAAACTTCAGAATATAAATATTCTTGGTCGGATGTGCTAAAAATCTTAAATTTATATCGAGGATCTAAATACGTTGATACTGCAAATATTGGTATTTGATGTATTGGTATTTTGATGTAAACTCGTAAAGGAGCGTGTCAATCACATTTACTATATAAGATGGAACATTTTCTTTTGATTTTTCGTGACCCAAATTTGATTTGAGAACGTGAATTAATGATATTACAATTATAGGCGGGAAATTTAGCAAATTCATAGCTGGTACCATATTATACCCTTTATCAAGGACGACGCAGTGGACTTTATCAGCGATTTCCTATTCATTAATCATACTTTCTATAGCTAATTGAATAACATCTCCAGTGTGACTGCCCTCAATACTTGTACATCTCAATATTAAATTTATTTTTTGGAAATCCGCTGATATTCCGTGGTCTGTCAAGTTTAAAAGATACTCCTGCGCTAGGTTTCCAATGTTTCAGTTGCCTAAAATTACAACAATTCCTACTGCGTTTACCTTACTTATTTTACCATGGTTGGCAGTGTTCACTTTGCTGACGTTTCTAGCTGAACATGCTATTTTTGTTGAAAATTCTCGGTAAAACATTCGTTTATTTTAGCGAATACGAATACGAACACTAAAAATTAAGCGAATAATTCGATTTCGCATATGCGAATATGAACGTTCGTTACATCCCTAGTTTAAACTATTGACATCGACTAGACATCCTCATGAACGGAGAGAACTCGAAATTAAGAAAGTATCCACATTCCTAACCAAACCTGAAAAATACTTCCGCTACTCACTCCTAAAAAAAGATGCTGTCTATTCCTGTGAGAACAGTAAATACGCCAATTATTCTCGGTAGGATTTCTCAAATACTCCGTGTATGCAATATGCCTAAGTGATTTAGATAATAAAATCGACTTTAACCTAAGCCAGGCCTCTTTTCGGTACACAACCGTCCCACTTAGAATAGGAACAAATGAGAATAAATCATGAATTATGCCATTTAAAAAGGCCGATTTTAAAATTTCGCCAGATGTTATATAAATTTGCTCAAAACTAATTCCAGCCAGATACCTAGAAATCCCTTCCCCGTCAACTCAATAAATTGGTTCTGTTGCGACATGTCAATGTTCAAAGAATCAAATGCTTACGAATGGTGAGAAATCGCAGGGAGTTGGGTCTGACAATAAAGATTTAGGAGGGATGTATTACCTGCCAAGGCGTAGTCTATAAATGAAGTGGAGCAGTGGGCAACATTAAAATGAGTAGGTGAAGAATTATGTACAATGATAAACTTTAAACGCGAACAATTTTATCTAATGGTGACAGTCTTACAAATATCAAATAGGTTGCAATTATAGTCACCAACAACAATTATGTTATTATATCCGGAATATGAATATAATATGAGTGTGCTCAAAAATATCTATATGGCCATGCGGCAAATATACAACTCGAAAAAGAATATTATGTTGACCGGAACCAATACTCAATACAGAGACAGAGACTCACAGACTCCAAAATTACTCGAATGAAATACAACCTTGTGTTTCCATTTCTTCGTCATATATATGTCAAAGCATACCCCTCTAACAGCCTCGCCCGTGTTCCTATGAAATAAGAAACCAGTAATTACTACTGACTTTGGTGAAACATATGAAGCATTACACTGTGTGTAATTTTTTAAGTCATGGCAAAATAACCATATACGGACACCACTACGTGATTAAAGACTAAAAAAAAAATGACCCGTGTTTCCCAATTTTTCCCAAAGTCATGCACTTTTTTTTTATGGGCCGCCAAAGATTTGGGGCCTCGGTATCATTTTCGTAAAAATGTGATCATTTTCTCAGGCTCATATCTTGCAAACCGTTCAGAATTTCGATTCACTCTCTGAGTTGTAGCTCTTGTCATAAAGAACAAAAATTGCGAACATATAAAATCAAAAAAACTTCACCTTCCAGATCAAAATCGCAAAAAACTTAAAAAAATTCGATTTTTTTTACCTTTTTTCCCGTGTTCAGGTCCATAGGTAGCAAACCGTTCAAAATTCAAGGAAACAATCAACTACAAAAATTTACCTAAGATCTCAATAAACAAATTTCTAGAACATATAAACTTCCTGGGAATTATTCTTAAATTCTGAACGGTTTGCAAGATATGAGCCTGAGAAAATGATCACATTTTTACGAAAATGATACCGAGGCCCCAAATCTTTGGCGGCCCATAAAAAAAAAGTGCATGACTTTGGGAAAAATTGGGAGACACGGGTCTTTTTTTTTTAGTCTTTTATCACGTACTGGTGTCCGTATATGGTTATTTTTTTTCGTGTTGCACTGTGTTATCAATGCCACTACCACAAATCATATTCTTAATATCATACATCTTTGTATTATAAGCCGAAGGACGAATGCTTTGGCAGTTCATATCGAATGTCCAAGAGACAAAATATTGTCATTCATACTAAGCTTATTCTTGAAGTTTGCTGCATTGTCAGCAATAGGACCTGGATTCACATAAGGTGCGCCCATTTAAAACAGACAAATATGAGCCGGGCAACCATTTTACATTTACAAAGAGTTTAACA
Source organism: Phaonia tiefii (assembly GCA_963931995.1). Lineage (NCBI taxonomy): Eukaryota > Metazoa > Arthropoda > Insecta > Diptera > Muscidae > Phaonia > Phaonia tiefii. The sequence goes on along the minus strand of OZ008371.1, from coordinate 94,551,505 downwards.
AATATCATATAAGACAAAAATCTGAACGAAATAAAATAAATATATCAAAATTCTTTATGGAACAGGCAATTAGGAAAATTATTTAAATTAATAATTGGGTATCGGAAAATACTACTAAGGGCCACCAGCAATAAGCAAAACAGCCAATAACATAAGCTGGCCAATGGTTATAATTATTAAACAAATTGAAACAAATCAGATATCTACAACTGTTGGCAAGCTCCAGTCATTAGCTATTTAGTCCACCGCCAACGACCAATATATAAAGCAAACTTACTACTAACGGTTGCCAGGAATGTCAACAAAATACACATGGTTATCTTCAATATTGTGGTTAGAACCATCCAGTAATTTATTACACTCCAATTAAGTCAACACTCTTTCCACTGCATCAGCAAAAGTAGCTTTAATTTTCGGCATGTCTCCATTGATCGATTTGCATTTAACAAACCATTTCTGGCATCGTAACTTGCGACATATGTAGACTAATTTAGTAGCATCAGGTGTCCAATAGTCATTTAAGTATATTTTGGATTGCAAATTTCCTTCACATGCACCATTTACTTGAATTGGAGGACCTCACTGGTAATTGACCGTAATTATATTTCTAATGAAAACTGAGTTACGTTTGACCAGACCAGACCTCCCACCTGCAAAATTGCACCAATGCTGTACATCAACAGGATCCAACTTAACATTTCAAAGACCTCCAATTTTCTTTACAGACTGGCTAATATTAGACAATCCTTGTGGCAAGCCATTGATAACTATATTAGCTCGATTCAAACGTCACTGCAATATGTTGATTTGCTTCTCCATAACCTCATATTTATATTGGAGTCGGTTCTCAACACTGCGGATTGTCTCTTGGCAGGAACTTGCATCCTTTTCAACATCAAGGATAATACTGTTAAATTCTGCTCTTATGTCCCTGAGTAGCTCATCCATTTTGATCTGAAATATATTCATGCACTTTTTTAACTGGTAATCCTAACCTTTTTGATGAGTCCTAATTTCCTTCCGCATATTATTAATCCACTGCCGCAGATACGTTTTACTCATCAATTCTCAGTCAACAACGCATTTCTGGCTTGAAAATTTCTGACCACCATTAGGTTTATTAGCGAAATTGCCAACTTTTAATTGCAGTGTTGAAGTCTGTACTATTGTACTACTTCGAACTGACAGTGAAGAAGGTTCAATCGTTGTCTGAGAAAAATTCTCCTTATCTACTGGCCCAAGACAATTTCTAATGAAGTACTCCGGCAACGAATATGCAACAGTCCTATAGAATTGGATATACGTAGAAGACAAGCGGCATCTACACACTACCCGCAGCAATTTCGCATTATAAATTGGGGAAGGGTAATCGAAATGGGTAATTACTCACGGGGATGGGTGGGGGGACTGCCCTTGGTGGCGGAAAGTTTCTGATAGCCATTCACTTGGGAGTGGCCAAAAAAGAATCCTCCATTGGGCAGTCAAAGCAGCTCACTACTTCCACGCAGTATGTCCTGGACAATGGCTTATCGGAGAAGTGAGAAGGCGAAACGAATGAGCAGCCTGATTGGTAATGCGATCACTGTTACGTCTCAGGATTATTAGGTGACCCTGTCACCGAAGCTCTTCGAAGCAGTGGACATATTCTTTTGTGCTTTACAGGCAGATGAGCCAACACCCCTGGCCAACGGCGGAGCAAAATTGAAGAATCCAAAATCCAGTTTCGACACTGCGTCAGCGTCTAATCCATAATGGGCGGCTGAAACATCATTATCCTGGCAATAGGTAAACTGCAAACAACGGTGGGCTGGGTTTGCCTCCCACCGCCCTTATATAGGCAATGCAAATACAATGAAAGTATGATAAACCAAGAAACCCCCTAACTGTTGACGACACTCGCAAACGTTATAAGGACCACAACTTAAGGATATGTACCTGGAATGTGCGAACGCTATACAGGACGGATGCCACTTTCCAACTGGCCGATGTTCTCGAAAAATATAAAGCTGACATAACAGCGATCCAGGAAGTGCGATGGACAGGATATGGTTGCACCAGAAAGAAAAACTTCGATATTTACTACAGCTGCCATTCACGAAACACGAATGTTTTGTGCTCAGCGAATCCCGAATAAGCGGAAAATCCAAAATTAAATGAATAGAAGATACAACGAACAATGTCAGAATTTGGATACTTCTTTATTAACCCTGCTGTTAGATTAGGACCATTTGGTCCAAATTTTTTCTGTTTTCCCTTGTAACTTTGGAACGGTGATATATACTGACTAAATTTTTCTGCTAATGGGGTCTTTTAATAAAACAATGTTATGTGCGAAAATTAAATTTTCTCACTTTATTCAGGACTGAGAAAAATACAAAATGACGAATCTTAGATTAGAGGACCATTTGGTCAATAGTACATTTTTTCATTACCAAGCGAATGTAAATTCATGTCAAATATTTAGAAGATGTTTTTGATATGTCAAATACTTGCTTTAGAAATTATTGAACCAAAATAGTTACAAAGGATAAGATAAAATTATTATTTTGGATGAAAATTCCAGTATGGACCAAATGGTCCCTCAATCTAAGATTCGTAAGTTTTTTCATTACCAAGCGAATGTAAATTCATGTCAAATATTTAGAAGATGTTTTTGATATGTTAGCGGATGTTTTTGATATGTCAAATACTTGCTTTAGAAATTTTTGAACCAAAATAGTTACAAAGAATAAGATAAAATTATTATTTTGGATGAAAATTGCAGTATGGACCAAATGGTCCCTCAATCTAAGATTCGTAAGTTTTTTCTAATCTAACAGCAGGGTTAATTCAAGATGTTGGAGGATCGTCTTACCAGTATGGCTGCTGATTTTACAAGAAGGAATACAGATCTTATTTTCTATCGGAAATAAGTATCTGTGACATTTCACAATCGTTGACATATGGTTTAGGCGTTAATGGAGGAAAAGGGACAGACGGTGATTTCGACAACTTTGTATCTTAATTATTTCAGGGTAGGCGTTACTTAGCATTAATGAAGGAATTAATGCTAATGATTTGGCATTAACATTACCTCCCGCCTTGCAATATATATGCAACCACTGACCAATTGAACTGATTGAAATGTCGTAGTTACTTGTTTCTGTCAATTAATTTGAATTTAGATAACAAAATATATTCATAAATAACGTATTATGAAATTGTGGAACTAAAATTTGTAAGAATTCATATAATTTTATATTCAAGTTTTTTTTAATTACATTAAATTATTTAAATTAAATTTAAATTATATTTCGTATACACAAATTAATTCATAATACAATTCAAGTACGTTTGATTTCGCTTTTCAACCGTTGATAGTGCATGCATTAATAAAGATTTCAAACCTGAAGTGGAGCAAGAACCATAGATAGTCCAGCCAAATATTGTACTTTGAGCCGTTGGGAATCCAGTCTTGGAAATAACCCCCTCACAAAGAATCTTCGGGTACAATTCAACTCCAATGATGGCGTCAATACCGGACGATTCGTAAAACTTAGAATCCGCTAAGAAAATGTCACGGAAACTCTTCTTTAACGACTCCGGGAGTGATTGGGCGGGAGTCTGAAGCATGAGTCGATTATCCACCCTAAACGTTCCCCTCTATTTTTGAAACTGAATCGAACCTCGACTTCAACGTCAGCAGACAAATTGTTTCATCCTGCAACGTCAGAGTTGATAAGTTTTGTTCTGAACTGAACTTTTTAGAAATTCGGCTTATTGGAGAACCAGAGTCTAGTAGACAACGTGCGTGAGTAGTCTTATTATTAACTTTGACCAAAACTGTTGGAAGAAGAATCACACTATTCTGACGTAGAATAGTAGTCAGTGATGTGGGCTTCGAAGCTGTCTTTGATAGCGACGGTTTCTTGGGGCGAACATTTTTGGATGTGGTAGGTGGAGAACTTGACCTTGAGCGTAAAGAAGAAGAGGCTGTAGATTTCCTGGCTAACCTGGGATGGATATGGAGAAGCGTGTGGTGGAATTTCTTGCAGGTCCTACAACCGTGTCTGGTAAAACAGGTTCCTTGCGAGTGATCGTGGGCGAGGCAATTTCCGCAGTATTCGTGAGTGCGGACAGCACGAATTCTGTCTGACACGTTCATAGACAAGAATTTCCTGCAAAGTCTGAGCGGGTGAGGACGACTGCATAATTTGCACAGAAAAGAATGGTGTTTGTAAGATGGTTCCGGTTGCTCATTTCGACGACGACGAGTAAGGTTTCGATTAGTTCCTTTGTTTGATGATTTTCTGGGCATGGTGAGCTGAAAAAGACGGGAATAAAGACTATATAATTAAGGTTCGGAAGACAAAAGGACCAGTTTAGTTATTGGTCTTGTCACGATGCCTCTTTGAGTGATGACATCCGCAACTCTAACGCGATTATCCGACCCTACGTAGACTATAGATACTCTGCCAAGGCGCCAGGAGTTTGGAGGAAGAATCTCTTCTTTGACTATTACGAGAGCCTCTTCCCTTATATTTTCTTCAGACGTCTTCCACTTTGTGCGTTTTTGGAGTTCTTTGAGCTACTCGGTTTTCCATCGAGCACAAAAGTTTTGATGTACTAACTTCATTCTTCGCCTGCGATTTCGGATGGATAAAGAGAGTTCGTTTACCTGTGGATCAATTGGGGCTAGTATCGGAGAACCTATGAGAAATGTCCTGGTGTTAATGCAGACAAGTCCGTTGGGTCTATAGATATGGGAGACAAAGGACGAGAGTTCAGACAAGCTTCAATCCTGGATAACAATGTAGCAAATTCTTCGTACGTATATTTGAAGTTTCCGGATACCTTACGCAGGTGAGATTTGAAACATTTCACTCCTGCTTCCCACAATCCTCCCATATGTGGTGCACCTGGTGGAATGAAGTGCCAAGTAATATTCTGATGTGCATAATTCGCTGCTATGGATTGACGTGAAGTCTCAAAGAATTCCTTAGCAAGGATTTTCGAAGCGCCAACGAAGGTTGTGCCATTATCAGAATATAAATGGAGAGGACAACCACGACGAGATACAAACCGACTGAAGGCACCTAAGTGGATAAATCTGATGTGGCTTCACGGTGTATGGCCTTTGTGGAAAAACAAATAAAGACACATACATATATATCCCTTTGTGATCCGACAAGTTCTGCCAGCGAATGTTTTGATATCAAATGGGCCAGCAAAGTCTAATCCCGTTTGGGTAAATGGTCTCGAAATTTCAGATCTTTCAGGTGGCAATGCAGCCATAAGCTGCTTTTGGCATTTCTTTTTATATAGAAGGCAGGGCTTACACTTATTAATAGTAGCTTTTATAAGGTTCTTAACCTTCGGAATCCGGTACTGAGACCTTATAATTCGAAGCACCAATTGATTTCCGCCATGCAGACTGATGTTATGTACAAATAGAACTAACAATATAGAATAATTGCATGAATATGGAAGAATAATTGGATGTTTTTCATTATAAGAGAGCTCTAGGGAATATTCAAGCCTGCCACACGAACGGATAATACCTTCAGGATCTATAAAAGGATTTACATTTAAAATGGAGTTGGAAGACGATATGTCCTGATGAGATGAAAGAGCTTTGTACTCATTTGGATACCAAGCTTTCTGACACATTGATATGAGTCGACCACGTACAGATCGAATCTCAGAGCTGGTCACAACATAAGAATCTTTGGAGAAATTTGAACGATATCTGGGATGGGTACACACAGAGAAATTTCGCATTTTAAAAATAAGAATTTTATTTTTAAAATGAAAATATTTATCATTTTTATTGTTGTTTTCATGTGGTTTTTGTAGCAGAAATCAAATTTAAAAATTAAATTTTCAAATTAAAAATAATTTTGTCGATGTAAACAGAACATTTTAGAATTGAAGGTATTTTTTTTGGAATTTAAAACGTTTTTTTTTTAAATTGCTCGGTCGAAATGAACAAACAAACACAATAAATTCAACTAACAGTGAAAATTTTGTTGTATTTTTCGAAGACAGGCAAAATTAAAAATGGTAGTTTTTAACTTGATGGAATTATTTTAAAAAGAAGCACACATGTACTTATATCAACATGATTATTTTTATTTCAAAAAGATGCCTCTTAATCTTCTCGGTCGACTAAAATAAAAAAAATATTAACAGTTATGCAGAAAGCGACCGTTTCAAAAATGGTTCTTTTCGATTGTCTTTGTTTTGCGCAATCGAACACGTACAGACATTACGAATATAACAACAGACAGACAGTTAATATTCTTTTTGACGCAAAAATTCATTTCGACAACAACAATTTAAACATTTTATGAAAAAAAGAACTGTTATTTGTAAGAAAAAAGTGTATGGCGACAAATGGACTGTATAGGTATTGCAATGGTTTACCAGATCTATAAAAAAATATGTGCAAAATAATTTTTTGAGTGATTTTTGTTATTTTCTTAATCTGGTCATAATATTTTGAGCAGCACAAGCTAAATTAAAATGCGCTTGTTCATTTAATCTGTGAGTGTCAAAGTGGAAAAATGGAGTGTGAATTATTAAATTTGCTAAATTCGTTTCAATTGCCAGAAGTGCATCCTTATTTAAATGGTAAGTTAGTAGTGTGATTGCTATTAAATAGCTCTGATATTACAGTGCATAAGTGAATATAAATTTAAATTTAAATTCGATATGTAATCAATGCTTATTCGTTAGTGTTTTAACGTAGAATACGTTGTACGGTAAGGTAGGGGTGTTGATCTGGAGCACAAAATTTTGAGGAAATGTTTGTCACTTTCATTATAAGTTTTTAATACTTTATGCATGCATTCAAGAAAATTCAAGTATGGTCGTAACATATTTAATATGTCTTCTTTTGATTTGTATTTAAATAATCATATTGCTACATATAATTTTTTTGATTCTATGAGTAAATCAAAATTTAACTCCTTCAAATTTTGTATTAATTTTCATATGCTTTGTATTTTATGTATTATAACATCATGTGTAAGAGCAGTACGATTATCTGTGTGTTCATCACAGAACCAGTGTGAGAAAGAGAAGAAGTATAATGACAATGCATGTTTTATGTGAACATTACAGAACCAGTGTTGCCACATGCAGTATTTACACTTGTTTTCAAAAGTGCATCGAATTGATATAAAGTGTACCCAAATTTTGTTAAAAACTATCCTAAATTTTTAACATAAAAATTAAAGATAAATTTGATAGATTTAAATCATTTATCAAAAATTATATTTAATTCATATATTTTAATTGCAAAATGACTAACGTATTCTACGTCTGACCTATGCGCCCGTGTTATCTAAAACAGGCTTCATATATTTTTTTATACATACATACAATTAGTTGACTTTTATACATACATACAGTTGTGCTCATATATGGCGTTGGCCAATAAGGCATTGTAAAAAGTTGGTGATACTATACATTATATTGGCGAAAAATCCAAACGAAAGTTTTAAAACTGAGTGACTTAATTATATGAGCACAACTGTATGTACATATGTACGTAGAATTTTTTTCTAATTTTTAATTCAAATTAAGAAGCTGCAATAATACAATTTTTATTATTGTGTAATATGTGAATCTGGTGATTTTTTTTTAATTATTTGATAACTCTTATAGCGGCTGGCATTACTTACAGCGATCTAAAACTAGTGCGCAAAGAGGACCTGCAAGAATTGATTCCGCCTCTAGGATTGCGCATTCGTTTTAGGGAGAAACTGTGAATTTGAAAAAAAGAAGAAGTACGATTTATAATATGTTTTTTTATGTGTTTATACATTGCCGCTAAAATTTCTTCTATTTATTCGGCAGTTTGGATTCGATGATGAAACAATTGCTACTTCCACTAAAATCAGCAGCTGGCTTGAAGAATCCGACCAATTTTTTAAGAACAGGACGCAGAAGGTACGATAAATTTGTAGATATGAAAATTTAGCACAAAAAAAATTGAGAATTATCGTTTAACCAACTAACAAGTTAAAAGTTTGTATAAATCACTGAAAACCAAGCATCATTTTATGGTGCATTATGCAACAACAATTGAAAGGTGTGACCCCCCCCAGGTTTTTGTGGTGTATGCGTTTTGAAGCCAAGCATAAAGAGGCTAAGGCTTATTTAAAAAACGTTCAATCTAGAAAGAATATAGAACAAACTATGTGTTTGAAATCTGCTCTAAAATTTGCATTCTTTATTCTTGAACACCAAAATTTCACAGATCCTGAGGTAACTTTCTATACTTCACACTTAACAAACTTACGCCAAGAATAATTCTTCTCCAAAATAAATTGTAACGAAATTATTGATTTTGAAAAAGTTGAAGTTGCATACAATATTACTTATAAGAACACACTTTTAAAATCCGATTTTTATTTATCTATAAGTGGTCCAAATTTCAAGTTATTTAAGATTCACAGTTTTTTAAGACAAACCGTTGATATATTTGTTTTATGCTATGAAGCTCTTCTAAATGAATTTGACGAACATTTTCAATCATTTATTGTAAACTGTGTTGTTGCAAATGAAATATATATTAAAAAAAATATGTGAATTCAATACTTATCCTGTTAATATTCATTATGCCAATAATAATGTAAAATATGCAAAAACAAAATATGTATAATTTGGTGTTAAATTTGAATTAAAAAATATTAATAATTATTTATATTTACGTATTCACTTCATTTTATAACTATGTTCATACATACTTTCTTTTATTTAAAATTAAATTTTTGGTATGAAAATAATGAAATTGAATTAAAAATTTATATTTTCGAATCAAAAATGTATAGTACTTAAAATAAAAATATTGTTTTAAAATTAAAATGGAACAGTTTTGAATTAAGAACGCTTTTTTTAATTCAAAAATGGTTCTTTTGAAAGGCTCGGTTCAAAATTAGCTGTAAATTTTTTTTATTTTGTCACCAGAGCCTTTCAAAAAGAACTATTTTTGAATTAAAAATGTTTCCTTTTAAACGTCTCGGTCGCCTTCTGCATAACTGTAAATACTTTTTTTCTTTTAGTCGACCGAGAAGATTAACAGGCATCTTTTTGATATTAGTAGAAACGTCTTTGGCAGAAAATCATTCAGATTATTTTTGAGTCATAGCAATTATTTTTGATTTTAAGACGTTTTTTGGTTGAGTATACTATAGAAAAATCTGTAAACGTAAGACATCACGCTCATAGCCCTAGAGAAGGATGAGAACTTTCCAAAACGTCGTCGAAATTTTTAAAATAAGTGAAATGGTTTTAATGGTCTTCTTTTCGACGTCTGTGTGTCTCAGGAGTCGCGATTCAGAACTTTGTAGCAAAATATTGAACTGCTGAAGCCATTTTGGACCATACCACCATAACTTGTTTCCTATAATATCTTTGGGAAGAACTCCGCGACTTGCTAAATCCGCAGGATTATCCTCTGATGGTACGTGATGCCAATGCAGAGGATCAATTATTTCAACTATTCTAGAAATACGATTAGCAACAAAGGTCAACCAGTAAGAAGAAGATTTAGCAAGCCAAGAAAGGACAATGGTGGAGTCAGTCCATCAAAAAATTTAATATTTTTCCACCTCTAATTTTGGAAGAATATTGTCAATCATTTCCTTTAGGATAAGTGCACCACAAAGCTCTAATCGCGGAATAGATAATGTTTTAACAGGTGCTACCCTTGTTTTAGAAGAAATTCAATGTGTGGATATCGAATTTCCGTTAGCTATTCGGACATATAATGCTGCTGCGTAGGCTTTTTCTGATGCATCACAGAATCCGTGAAATTGTACATCAGGGTTTCGAGTAAACCTAATCCACCGAGGAATTTGAATATCATCGATTGATGAGTAATTCGATTGCAATATTTTCCATTGAGAAAGGGACTCGGGAGAGAGGATATCATCCCAATCAGTGCCTTCATTCAACCCATATTCTTTGCATCAGTATTTTGGCCACTACAACACAAGGAGATAGCTAGCCTGCAGGATAAAATAATCGTGTGATTTGCGATAGAACCTCTCGCTTCGTGTTCTTCGAGGGTTCGGAGATCGGCTTCGTTGAGAAATAGAATGAGTCGGAACGGGCATTCCACCGGATGCCTAGTGTGTTTTCGCCGTACTGGTGTCATCAAAATCCAAAAAGTCTGGATTTAATAGATGCTCAGGGTGGAGATCTGCAAGCATATCTTTAGAATTAGCTGTCCACTCTCTCACTGAAAATCCAGCTGTCTCAAAAACAGGGATTAGCTCGTTTATTGCTTCTATGGAGTCGGCTCCAGCAAGTACATCATCAACATACATTGGGTTGCGGAGAATACTACTGGCCAATGGATAAGTGGATTGGACATCAGTAGCGAGTTGAATAAGTGTCCGAATAGCTAAGTATGGGGCGCAATTGACTCCAAAAGTAACCGTCTTTAATTCATAATCGTCGATGGTATCACTTTGAGTATTTCGGAACACAATTCTTTGGAACGGAGTGTGCTGTGGATCAACTAATATTTGTCTGTACATCTTTTGGATGTCAGCATTGAACACATAGCGGAAAAAACGCCACTTGAGAATTAGTAGAGTCAAGTCGTTTTGAAGAACCGGACCCGTGTGTAGGATGTCATTTAAACTTAACCCATTGGACGAACTAGAAGAAGCATTGAAAACAACGCGAACTTTTGTTGTTCTGCTTTCAGGTTTTATGACTGCATGGTTGGGTAAATAAAAATGGTTCGCAGAATCGGAAAAGTAAGACTGAGAGACCTTGAACATATGGTCCAACTGAATATATTCCCCCAGGACCTTATCATATTCTTCCTTAAAAGAGGGAGTCCGAAGTAGTCTAGCCTCATTTCTATAGAATTGCGCCATGGAACTATTTCTCGATTGCCCTAAGTGCAGATTGGTAGGATAACCCTCTTTAAACGCCAATGCGACAACATATCTACCATCCTGATTTCGTTTGGTAGTTTTAACAAACAAATCCTCACAGTATTTGTCAGATGGGGAAATTATACTCTTCCGTGGAAGATTCTCCACCTCCCAGAAACGTGAAATCTCTTCGTCCAATGATATTTCACAAACAAATGACGATATGGTGAGATTCGAATCGGAAGAACGGGCGGAAACTGGACCTGTAAGAATCCACCCAAAGACGGTTTCTTGAGCCAATAAAGATCCACAAATGTTATGTTGGATACCGGAAAGCATTAGGATGGGATTAGGTCTCCACCGATTAATATGTCGATATGGAAACTGCTATGAAATTGTGGATCAGCCAGTTCAATTTGTGGGAGACTATCAAAAAGTGAAGCACGACCACGTTGTGAAAGAAGATCACCGGCTAAGTGTGGAACAACTAACGCCTTGACTGGAATTTCAATTCTGTCATTCAATGGAGAATTTAGAACGAAGGAACATTCACGTTGCACATTTGCCGAAATAGTATTGTTCAACCCAGAAATTCGTGCCTTCGTGCGCTTACTAGGCAACTTGAGATCATTAAACAACTGCTCAGATATAAATGTACCTTCTGAGCCTGAGTCGATAAGAGCTCGAGCCTTACGTGTGCCGTTATAATAACAAATATTTACTATAGCCGTACCCAACAGGACACCCCTTTGATTGGACGCGAAACAGGATTGAACCACTTCAGCTCCAAGACTATAAGTGGACTGTATGGAAGTTGAGTTAGAAGAAAATGTAACTGAGTTTGGATTCAATTTGGAGTCATGGATCGTGCTAGAGGACTGAGAGCGGTTGGTATGGTGGCCATTGGAGGTATTTGACCTCGAATTGTCTGCGTCTTTATGCAGTAGACTATTATGCCACTTATTACATTTATAGCAGCTGTATTTGCTGGTGCAGGTTTTTAGAGTGTAAGCTTTAGAAAAACATTTCAGGCAGAGACTTTGTTTTTTAATCTGTCACTTTGACTCATCTTTAAAAATTTTGGACATTTTCGAACTATATGGGAATCGTTTGGACACAAGTGGCATTGTGGACTAGTCACTTTGGTCTGGAATGAATTAATATTTTTGATTGTACTGGCGGATTTGGTAGGTCTTTTGGCATTTGTATGCGAAGGTTTAATATAGACTATATTGCGGATCTCATGGACTGATTCCAGGGTCCTATGGCGATTTGTCAAAAATGTATCCAAATCAACCCATTTTGGAATAGATGTGTTATCCATTAGACCTAGTTCCCACAGATGAAGAGTATTATCGGGCAAGCAATTAGAACAGAGAAACACAAAAATGGAGTCCCAACTTTCAACGTCGATCTTGTACAATTTTAGAGTCGAAATACAAGAGTTGATATCCCGTTGAAGTTGTTTAATTGCTTGGCCTGACTCGGCTGCGATAGTTGGAGGTTTTAATACATGCTTGAGCTCAGGGATCGCACTATACGTGTTGTCACAGATGGGATCTCTTCTGACGAATATAGGATTAATGCGGGGGTACCACAAGGTTCTGTCCTCTCGCCTACTCTTTTTCTTACCTTTATTAACGACCTCTTGAGTCTTACTTCGAGTCCAATGTACTCATTTGCGGATGACAGTAGTATATGTCATTCATATTCATTTGATAGTCGGCCAAGTCCTTCCACGGTGCATGAGAGGAGACGGATGATGAATGACTCACTCAACCAGGACATTCGCCTGGTGGGGTAGGTCGAATCGGGTCGAATTTAATGAGCGTAAGACCCAGTGCTGCATATTATCGCACAAGCGCACGAATGACAAGTCCCTGTCACCTATTTCTATGAATGGTGTGGACATTGAGGAATCAGATGCTCTTGAAGTTCTTGGCATGAAAATACAGTGTGATGTTCGGTGGAATGATCACGTATTTAACGTGTCCAAAGAACCTTTCAAGTGCGTAGGCTTTTTAGAGCGGTGTAAGAAATTTTTCACCTCATCTGATCTCTTCAATATATACATTTCATATATTAGGCTGAAAATGGAATACAACTCTCATATTTGGGCTGGTGCCCCTAGGTCCACATTGGAGCTTCTGGACCGCGTACAACGGAGAGCGATGATGCTTGTAGGAGATAGGAGGGTAACCAACTCTGTTGCTTCCTTAGAGCATCGTCGAAACGTGAGTTGCGTATCACTTTTGTATCGGTATTGTCACGGTATTGTCACGGTTTTATGAGATACACGCCTCTATCCCGGAGGTAAGAGTATTTAATCGCTCAACGCGCTTTTCCAGTAGTTCACATCCATTTGTTATTACTTGGCCTGTGGATAGAACTACTCACTACAGGGAGAATTCGTTTTTTAGCCGTACAGTTCGTATGTGGAATAAACTTCCGGCGGGTGTATTCCCTAATTCTTTCAATATCGGGAGATTCAAGTCAAACATTAACAAACATTATACCCTTTTTCCTCCCGCCTCTATCCCTACTTCGTAAGTCCAATACAATGCACGGCATTTATAGGGGGCATCCCCTGAGTATTGGTCAATGTGTAAAAAAAAATGGGTACACAAAAAAAAAATGGGTACACATGTGCGTAACGTAAAAATATTGGCCGACTGATAATAAAGTTAATGATTTCTGGAACCAATAATAGGTCTGTCTGTTTACTGCAATATTGTACAATACTGTACAAAATGTTACAAAATGTTGTCTGTTTACTGCAAAACTTTTGCAACGAGAGAGCCAAAGAGAGAATTTTTTGACAGTTGGATGATAGAGAACTTGCAAAATGTTACTGGAGGAATTTCTTCTATCAAGATTTTGCAAGTTCGATCAGCTGTTTTTTATTTACATTTTGATTGCAATATTTTTGTGTGAAAAAGAAGAATAAAGTTGAAATTTAACAATGGCAGAGGTAAGTAGTTAGAATTGTGTTGATTTTTAACGTTTATAATAAATTATAATAAACAAAACATTTTACTTCATGCTAGAAACGTGCAAATACACAGTGCGACCGTGCGACACATATGCTAAAATTCTTTTGCTTTGTTATTTCAATTGTTTACACACCGATCAGCTGTTTTCTTCCAATATTTCACAAAATGTTGTCTGTTTACTTTTTGGAATAGAGAAAAAAAAGAGCGTAAAATTTTTTTTACTCTCTGCAAAAAGTTACTGGATAAATCTTGCTGGAAAAGTAAACAGACAAAGCTAATATCATCACTTTAACACCCGTGCGATTGCCGCCACTACTCGAATGGGTACCACGTGCACTGTACATAAGTATAATTCTCCTTTAGGATATGATACAATTGGAACAGATTTCCAATTGTGCACCAGTTATGGGATCTGTAATACAAATTAACTTGTTTTGATTTGTGTTTGGGATTCTCAAGGCCTAGAGAATGCCGCTCAATACGTCCTGTTTGCTCATTCGTGACAGTTCTTTAAAACATATGAATTCAAAGTTGCATTACAAGTTTTCAGCAACAGTTACGTATAAGGAATTGAAAAAAATTCTATGGTTCAAAAATATGTTGTCGTAAAATAAACCGTGTAAGCATTACACGGTATTTCATTCACTATTTTTGCCACCGCTGTTGCGAATTCCTGGTGATTGTCGTACAATTTAAAACAACTGGAGTCCCATCACTGTTGTTTGCAGAAAAATTATAATAAACAAAATATCATGAATGCTTCCAGATGATATTTCTCAGAGACCATCACAAGCACTCGTGCAAATAATGATATATTGAGAGTTAGGTGAATATGGTTGAATGTAAAGTATGTAAGATAGTTTGTAAGGGTGAAAGGGAATTCGAGTACACAGGAGCAATAGAATCAGCGATGATGATCACTTATCTTGAAATATGTATGAGTAAGAACTGTGGGGATTACACACTGGAGAATATCGGAAAAGAGCAAATTTAATCAGAAGATTGAATGTATAATGGCCAGTTTTTCAGTCAGTGGTGATATTCGTTTCTTAGTTAAATTGTGGTTAAACATCGATTTGTGTTTTTTAGTCATTGTTTAACTATGATTTAACCACCCAATGTTGGTTGGTTAACTTATACTCAGAACCATATTATTTTGACAATTAAATTACTGACTGTCAAAGTGAGAAATGAAGATTTTGTATAAAATAGATGTTTCAGATTTGCATATTTGTACACATACGTTGAGTATAGATCGCTAAATTGTTGCGAATATATGTGTAGTTTTTTTACACATGTTTGTTAAAATTACTTCGATTTTATGCATCTATGTCTTATTTTACATAATTCCATTTTGTTTGTTCCCCTTTGTTGTTTTGGTATTTATCACAAAACACGTGTTTTTTCCAAGAAGAATACATGGGTTGCCGTATTAGTTGACAATATGGCGAGTTACATTAACTCACCACTGAAAAACAAAATGCAAAGTTAACCTCTAATTAACTTAGAATTAAGATTAAGTAATCCGATAGTTAACTACCCACTTAAAAACTGGCCATAAGAGTTCTTATTCTGCTGATCATGATAGGAGGGGCGTGCAAAGAGAGACAGTGCCTTAACTAAAAACAAAGCAAAGGTAATGTTAAGTAATGAAATAAGGGATAATGTTATAGGAGAAATAATATCGTTAATAAGTTGAGTATCAACTGTTCGGGAAGTGTTTTGTATAGATGTAAAGGGCAATAGCCAATGCAAGGGGATGAAGAAGCGGAAAATGGCGTTACTATTTTATGCCAACGGTCTATTGTAACGAAATGTGTAGGTATGTGGCTGTACCAAACTCTCTTCTGTACATAAATAAGCGCATAAGCTAGAGAGGAGAAGGAAGAAGCTTCAACCAGACTTTGGTGGAAGAATAGAATAGGAATAGTTAGAAATAGTTCGGAATGTACTTTAAATATTATATTCGTATAGGCACTATTTCTCTTTAGAAACTCACCACCAAATGATTCCTCGGCAGAGTATCTTATTATGTCCTTGTTTTCAGTTTTGTATTCCTCTTCGTCATAAACTCTCCGGCTATCTTCCCAGGAATTATAGGATTTCACACCATTTAATTGAATGTTTAAGTTTTAAATTTTCCCACT
Organism: Phaonia tiefii; assembly: GCA_963931995.1. Taxonomy (NCBI): domain Eukaryota; kingdom Metazoa; phylum Arthropoda; class Insecta; order Diptera; family Muscidae; genus Phaonia; species Phaonia tiefii. Next base: position 94,535,485 of record OZ008371.1, on the reverse strand, counting down.
TTCAGGTATCTTTTATTTATCCAATTTTAAATATTCAGTTTAAATAATTTTTTTTTTTTACATTTGGACAAAGCGTCACCACATGGTTCTATATATTTTGCACTATCAAACGAATATAAAACACTACAAAAAGCAAAAACCAAACGTACCTTTAATTCTCCTTCAAGTGATGATGATGTGAGAGAGATGATGATGATGGAAATATGAGAGAGTACGTCTGTAAGATCTCCTCCAACCAATGACAGAACTCCCAGAGCATCTAGTAATCCGGTTCGATGGGACCAATGTTTCTTTTGGAAATCGTGGAATGCGAATGGATCTGGAGAATGAGACAACTTTTACGCTCTGAGCCCAACAAAGTTAAATAGCTGTTCGCATCAATGCGAAATATTTCAGCATCTCGTTAATTTGTGTGCACGCACCGACAGAGGATAATGACGATGAGGTCCAAGAATTTTATTGTCAAATTGGGATAGGAAAGTGTTTTTCGATCAATCATCGGTAATCACAGTCTACTTGAAACCATCTCCGATAATGGAATAAGACTGATAGACTTCGCCGCTAGCACACGATTCCAACATAACGATATATTTAAGGCGACGTGGACATCTCCTGATCAGAGAACGAAGAACTAGTGTTATGGATGTACGTGTGATCAGTATCTGGTGGCTGCGAAAGTTTACACAAGACCGAGCAGGGCGACAAACGTATGAAGCCGAACACGGGAAAAGCTAGGTATTGGCAAGATGCAAATACCGGAGATATCAATGTTCTATCAACAAAAGCTCACTCTCCTGCTAGGGCAGAATACTCCCAGTCCTGAAGGCCCAGATGCGCAGTGGGAGCACAACTCCCATCCTTTGGAAACCGCTGCAAAGACTGATCTTGACTATCAAAACCGCAGTAGGATAAGCCATGGTGCGACGAAAAATGTCGCATTGCGACTGATGAAAAAGACGCTGCACGTATGGCAGCGAAACAGTCATTTAAACGCCGTGCTGCGAGTGAGCGGTACAATACTGAGAAGGGAGCAGAGGGAGAGTGAAAAGGCCGAATTATGGAGGATGAATGATGGAACCCGAAAGATTTTCCAGGGGGTAAGAAGGTCGAATAATGGGCCTAAGAATGGGCTGACCTCCGGGAAAACGGGAATCTGGTGACTGATAAGCACTGTGTGCTCAAAATGTGGAGACACCACTTTTCAGCACTACTCCACTCTGATTCTTCGACTGAAGATCAGGAGGTAATGATAGTGGAAGACAGTCTATTTTGTACTCCCCCCCTCCACAAACCATGGCGAGATTAGAACGGAGTAAAGCCGCTGGTGCGGATGGGCTACCCGCTGAACTTTTTAAGCAGGTGGCGAAGGACTGCTAGACCACATTCATCAACTTATACGCAGTATTAACAATCTATTCCTGAAGATTGGAGTCCCAACGTATTATGTCCTGTATTAAAAAGGTGTGATCCATGTGTCTGTTCCAACTATCGCGGTATCAGCCTTTATCCATCGCGTATAAGGTCTTGTCGAGCGTATTATGCGATGATCTTAAGCTTGCGGTGTTTATGAATACAAATTAAATAAGATATATAATTCACAAACTTTCACTGTTTCAAATTAAATTTCTGTGAAATTTTCTAAAATAAATCAAAATCGCTATTATTTTTGTTTATGGACAAGAAATTTACAAGTAAATTTACTATGTTTAAGTAAGCTGGCGGAAAAAATTTGAGATTTCTTTGAAAAAAATCCCGGCGCTTCTGATATTTATAAATTTAAGGAAACAGACATCAAAATTTAAATTTTTTTGTAAAGATTAAGGAAACAGAATAAGATTGATTTCTTCTTTTTCTAAAAATCGTCCCTTTCATAATATCAAGTGTAGTAGTACAACGGTAAAGATAAACGGGAGATAATAAGGGACTTCGTTTGAGCAGATTCCATTCCTGAACATTTTTAAAGTTGACAAATACAAATTAACACGACAACAATCAAAAATATTTTGACATCCAATTATTATCTTTTCCAGGAATATTTTTCACTTCTTAACATATTTGGAAATGGACTAATTTGAAGTAATTTCCCCAAATTCTAAGGTAATATTACAACTAAATCAAGTCCAGTGGGGTAGCTAATCGAGCAAGTCTTATTATAAGTATATTTATGGCCGAATATCAAATTTTGGGGCCCATTTTCATTTATCATATTGGGACTTACATTCATTATGAAATTGGGCCCCACATATTAATAATGAAAATAAACCAAAACAATTTTCTGAGTGCTGTTTCATTTATTTTTGGGGCCCTGCTTAATTTTTGGGGTGTATTTTCATTCTCTACTTTGGGGCTCAATTTCTGTAATTTATATTTGTGGTGTATTTGCCTGGGGTCCATATTGCTAGTGCCATGCGCGATATATACCACAAAGTATATAAAAAGGGGGATTGAACTCAAGTATTCATGTTAAGGAGTCGCGAACGCTAACCACTGCACCACCAACAGTTGCAGTGATTATAGTTGGTCTCAAAGAGGTCAGAGGTAAGCTAAAAATGCTATACCTACCTCTACCCTCGTTTTTGCCTAATTTCCTCTTTATATATAGACAACAAGACTACCGATTGTTGGTTGTATGGTTGTTGCTGCAATGAATTTGCTTCATTATTGCAACGAAATTCTTTCGTTGCTGCAATGAAATTGTTTCATTGTTGCAATGAATAAGTATCGTTCTTGCAAGGAATTTATTTCATTTCTGCAAAGAATTAGATTCATTGGCGCAACGAATTTGAGTCATTGTTGCATTGGATTTGTTTCATTACTACAGTGATTGTGTTTCATTGCTGCAATGAATGTTTTGAAGTGTGTTTGAAATTATTTATTGACAATTGTACATAAATACAGTTAGTATTACATTGCGGGTGTTTTGATAACAATTTTTTGAATTTTTGTTTCGAAAATGGTATCAATTTGCTAAATAGATTATATTCGTTCCGTGTTTAAAGACTCGTCTGAGAAGATTGTGGTAGTTAAGGGGTTGAGTGTTATTGTGGCCGTCATATTCAGGTTCTGCAATTAAAAACAAATATGAGGAATTTATTTTTGATTTCATATTAAAATATGTAAATACAGGGTGTTTCAAAAAAAGTCATCCGATGTTTTTTGGCTCTCATTTTTTTTCTAAATAAAAAACTTCGATTCTGTTTTTTGATTATGTTTATTTGAACCTTTAGAATTTTATTGGTTAAGTTGAGAAGATGATATCGGTTAAATGGGCGACGTCACAATTGATTACCATACGTGCTATTTTTATGGTAGTTGGAGGAATATGTTGAAATTTGTTTAATTTGTGTGATTAATTCTGACCTCATGAGGTTGTAATAATATTGATTCTAACTATTGTATGTTTGCTTCTGGACAGTTATATTTGTTTTTTGAGATTGTAGTAGATTTATGCTCAGTATAAAATTTGCCATAGAGACCAAGAACTTTTGATGAACTCTACCCTTTCCAAAAATGCACCTTAAAATAAAAAATGTATCCTGGTAGTGCTAAAGGATGTTTTCCATGTATTTTACAATACTGATCATGAATTCAATGTAGGATTAGCGTGACAGTCGGCCACTGTCCCAATTTAAAAGTGGTGGATCCAATATGGTGGCTCCTGGCACTTGATGCAGAAGCCGGTCTCTATAAAGACAGCAGGACATAATTGCGCTTCAAGTTTAGGCGGGGCCACATCAGCATAGAATTTACACAGTTCCCTACTAGTGACCACTTACCGTTAGTTAGTAGAAAGGCACTATTTCTCCAGAAGAGCTGACAAGGGTCTAGAGGCATACCCACATATTCTAGGTCCCCGGAGCATATGCGGTAGTCCCCAGTACAGGTAGTTTGCAATTCCCTGGTGTGTAAGTGCCTATTGACCGGTACCGAAACCAATTCATGTTTAAGAGTGTAGTAATTCTTGTCAAAGTGTGTTTCGGTCAAATTGTAACCAACAATTCCTGGAAGGTCAGACATTGTATTGAGAATGAAACTGTGTTCAAAGCCAATTTCTGTTCAGAGTAATAGTTCCATAAGTCTAATAGCAATAGCTGTGACATTCTGTCTAGATACAATATATAGTGGTAATAATTACTTCAGTCGATCTCATTCTCAACGAACTGAACTTTATCCAGTATAGAAAAGTACGTGGATTTCTGTAGAGCTGTCCTCCAGACGATACATAATTATCGGCCTAAATTCTATCGTATACGACCAATGAACTATACGCGGTTTCAAATCCCAGCGTTTTCCTGTTGCTCTTTTGCAGGTACATATCCATTTGTCTCACATCCATTTTGTCTCTTTCCAGAATGTTGGGTTTGGAGTTTAATTTCCTGTCGAGTCAAATACGTAAGTATTGCAATACCCTTAAGGTTGGAGCCTTTTATAGCCCAAACGAATTCTGGATTCGGTTACAATTTCACTGGCTACATCGGATGGCTGTACTTCAACGGAATCTCCACCTGAAGTATCAACTTCACCCTCAGAATTGCCAGGGAAATGTGTACCCAGGAGCGTCTCCAGAGATTTATCACAAGACGCCGCCCTAGTTCTTGGGTTTTTATAAATAGTAAATAATAAATCCATAAACGAAAAGCTATGAACATCTAGGTTTTCCAATCAGATTTTTTATCAGGTTACTGCTCATAATATATTCCATAAGTAACTCACCCCTTTCTCTGATGACAGTGCTTCCCACATTTAATTATGTGCATTTTTATCTCTGCACACTATCATGTCGTTGTTCTATTCTTTCGCCAGTAATTTTGATTCACAAGGTGACATTTGGGTGTCATATGCCATAGGGTGGATCAAAAAACAGGTTGTGGGAGTTACCCTCTAGTTTTGAAGCTAATGATCTGAGCATCTGGGGAATATAAAACTTTTTTCGATTTGGTTGCCCCACATACCACCAGAATCCAATTGTGGCATGTAATATATCGTTGAACTTGCATCGGTGGGTGCCACAAATCTCCCACACACGAATTTGAACTTCGGTGTCAATTTCGATTAGTGACTGCAGTTACCTGATTTTCGTCCATCCTTCTTATAATTTGTCATGTCATAAATTATAGGCTTTTAAAATCCATCAATATTTTACATTGGAAATATTTAATTATATCTGCAAATAAAAAAAATATAGTATACATAAGAATAAAACATTTTAGGGACCCCAATTTCCACAAATTTTGTATTCACTTCTACCATGTTCTGATACTATTTCCACTTTTTTGCAATCAAACCCACTGTGCATCATAGATATTGTAACCCTTTCGGTACATGTTTTTAGATTCAGACCCTAGAAATCATATTTCCTTATTATTTGGCGTTGATTAAAAAATGGTTTTTTGACTGATGCCATGTGGCATCATTTGTACCAGTTGGTGTTAAAAAAATGATTTTTTAACGTAATGTCACTTTCTGTAATTCTACTTTCTATTTTTATGATGCCTTATGACAATTTAGCAGTTAGCTCCTTTAAATTGATGCCATATGGCATCATACAAATTTAAAAAAAACAACACGACCTTATCAGATTTTTTCGTTTCAATAATAAATGCAGCTAATAATATGTTACTGGAAATGTACGGTACGAAAGCGAGAGCTTTTTAACAGGGTTTTAATTGAGAGAAAATTGAATTAAAAAAAAAACCCTTAGGTTTTTTAAACAAGAGGGAGAAACCAATTTTTTGCAAACTATCGTGCGATGTTTTGAGAACAAATTTTTGTCGCAAATAAAAAAAGTTTTCATTATATATTTCAAAATAGTATAACAGACACATTTTGGATTTATTACTGTAAACTAAAATGTAATCTGTTAAAAAGCTGATCTTTTCGCAATAATACCTTAAAATAAATAAATAAATGATTTCCCGTTACATCCCACGAGGGGATTAGGGAGACCTTCTCACAACCAGTGAGCTGTGCGCGTTCTAGTTTTATACTCACTGATTGGAACCTACAGTTTTGCACCGGTTCCGAACGGTATGTTGAGAAGCTTTTTCATGGCTATACACTCGATAGCGTCGCCGTCACTAAGCGAGGTGACCGCCGTCGAAAGAAATTTAAGATAGTCAGAGTAGGGATCGAATCCACGTCGTCATGCACAAGAGCCGCGCACACTACCATTGCACCACCGAATCCTTACTTCTACAAAAATGTATAGAATTCTTTTCATTTGTTAAAAAGTTTAATATACTTTGGGACATCTTTGCGACCTGCACTGAGAGAATTATCTTCCTATTACCTATGAATTTCTTCATAGATTCTATGAATTGTTTCATTATTGTTCAGCCAAAGAAACATTTCATAGAATCTATGAGAAACTTTCATAGATTCTATGACGTTAAATTTGTGAAACTTTTTATGAAAACTTCGTAAAATGTATAAAATTGCTACATAAATTGTATGAAAATATTTCATAGATTCTATGAAAATATTTCATAGCTCCTTTGAAAATTTCATAGATTACATGAAGCTGAATCTACGAAGCTCCCAAAATCTATGAAAATCTGTCATAACAACTATGAATAGGTTGCATTGAGCCTATGAAAGTCTTTCATAGGATTTATGAATATGTTTCACAGATTCTATGAATCATTTTCAAAGAGAGAGGGGGTGAGGATCATGGGGTATAATAACGATTGTTTATTGTTTTTATACCGATTATTTGTTTTTATCGCGCAAAGAAAAATACGAAAAAATGCGTTGTTGCCGTTTATGACATGCAAAAACAGCATAGAGTAAGGAAGACCATAACCATAACAAAACATCACGCTAGAAATATAATAATTTCTATGTTGCCGGCTCCAACTCTGTTGTAACACTAAACTAGTGTTGCCAGAGACCGTCTAACAAATTATGCCAAATGCCGTCAAAAATTGTGCCGTTTGCGAAACGATTATGCTAAAATTGGCATTCTCGTCTATTTGTAATTCTGTGTCCGGAACACACAGTCACTCCAAGAAATTGGTGGTTATCTGCATTTGAAAATTTAAACTGCTGTTACACCTAACCTGGCCAACTGGTTGTCACCAAAAAGCGGGGCACAATGATTAAAATAATTTGGAATTTTTTGGTTTTAAATAAAAAATTAAGTAAAAATACATGATCTAGTTAAATGAAGACTAACGACCAAGTTCATAAAAAGTTATGAGAGGGGTGAGAGACGATTTATTATACAAAAACGTCTGTCCAATCTCTCTCTTTATGAATAAGGCAGTAAATATATAAAATAAGACAATTTATTTTGTACACATTCACTTTGATCTTATATACTCAAGTCGGGTTGAGACTCCAAATTGCGGGGTAATCGCGCAACTATCGGGGTAATCCCGCTAAAAGAAGGACTGTTGGTCAGGTTATTATTTATAACAAGTTATGAGATGTCTCAAATCTCTCACAACTGTTGATGTGTTAACACCTATAGCGGCGTATAGGGACTAAATCTATGAAAGTCAAAATCAGCTAAAACCAGATTTTATGCTGCTGCTAAAACCATCGCAGTCGACGTTATGGTGACATACTAATACGTCAGCTACTTCGTACAAAGTATGTGTGATGTTGTGTGTTTGGCTGTTTCGTTGCTGTTGATATGGCAAACATGTGGTTCTGTGACACACGCAGACGTCAGCTACTTCGGACAAAGTATGTGTGATGTTGTGTGTTTGGTTGTTTTTATTTTAGGTACCCCCCCCCCCCCCCCCCTACACCGACCACCCACACAAACACTCCACGACACAGCAAGCACAAATAAATCACCAACATATCAGTAGTACCCTGCAGTTTCAAAAGTAGCTAGTGGCTCTATGTAGTCAGTTATTTGGTTAGCGAAAACCCTGACTAGCTACTTGAGTGGCTACACGTAATGCTAGAGTTCGCCTTTTGATTATTATATGTATGAAAACAAGGGAAAACACAATGCACTGAACAGTTATCCCGTTATGGTTTGTTGGTTGCTTGGTAATTTTTTTGTGTTGGCGTCAGTTGCTATTAAATGTACGTATTACTATCATTGTGACAGAGTACGTGGGTTAGAAGTATAAAAATATGAATTTTAATATTTGGAAGAGTATAATGACAAGCAAAAGACAAATAAAACGCTTAATAAAGAAAGAAAAGAAACAAATTGTGCAAAAGTTTGTAAATGTGGGAAAATATAATGAAAAAGATTTATTCATAACATTAATTCATTTTGGTCCGGCGAATTTATCAAGCGGATTGTACTAATCAAGTAGTAAGTACAATGTCGTTAGATATTTCGTCAATTCCATGTAACTAGCGATCTGCATGGTACATGGTAGTGCAGAGGGTAGCCACTGACTACCGTCAATGACATCCCCATGTTAAATTCGTCAGTGTAAAGCATTGCTGGTAGTTTGACGGGCAGTTAATGGTAATTATTGGTAGTTAGGGAAATAACTCAAAATTCGTTAGCTACGTCGACTGCAGGGTAGTAGTAGTAGCAGTAGTTGTTGTTGTTTTTTTATTATAGTGAAAGGTAAGTCCAATAAAATGTGGGTGCGGTGCACTCTCAGAGCAAAGAGAGTAATGACGTTTTATACGTACATATATAAAAATGAGATAGCAAGAGAGCAACGACAATTTTGTGAACTTGTGTAGCGTATGTACGAATATAACAATATATGTATGTATGTATATACAAGTGTCTGTTGCTTTGCATTCTTTGACTTTTGTGGGAATAAAACAAAAAGTATTGGTCAAGAAAATAATGACACATGTGATGCACTGGGTCTTTAAATAATTTTAAGTATTAATATTATTTAAATGTAACGTCATCATATGATTGAACGCTGTTTTTTATTTTCCAATGTAACATTTACGAATGTGTTCATAGAAATCGAACAGGTACCGTGTAGCAAAAAGGTGTTAACACATCGCCCGTGAGTTCGAACACTCATTGGATTTTTTTTATGAAGTATTATTATGATTTTAATTTGCTACAGCATGAATATCAATTTCATTAAAAAATATAAACTAAAATAGTTTTTGAATTTCTACAACATTAAAAGCTAACTTTTTCATCTCTAGTAAATATCACGTTTTTTAAATAGATCTTTGAGTAATCCTTTGTTTTTAACAATTTCTTTCAATCTCTTGGAATAGAATTTACCAAGTTTTTGATAATTGCTTTTGGAATCCGTTCTACTTACCGTAGAGAACAGTGACCCAATCGTCTACTTCGCGGAGGAATCATAAAATCATTGCGTGCAGTTGATGCAAACAAGTGGACGCAATAAATATTAGAGGTTTTGATGTGGTATAATGTATAAGAAACAGTGTGCACTATCTTTTGAAACCCTCGCTTTGGCGAAAATACGCTTACATGCGTCTATAGGAACTAGGGTATCCATTTAAACAGGGTTTTAGATTAATCGGTTAATCGTAAATTTCAATCTGACAATTAACTGAAGAAAACGCAATCAAATTATTCGATTATTCGAATAAAATAAAACTAAAAAAAGAAAGCAGTGTTCAAACATTGTACTAGGCACATTTATTAAAACAAAACGTAACAAAAGCAACTTCATTATAAAGTATAAAATATATGTCGGTACAATTCACAAATCGTAGTTGCAGCAACCTGAAAATTAGTGCAGCCACATGAAAAACTAAACAGCCAAAATTTAAAAAAATCTCAAAGTTTGGACCCAAAAGTGCCACGCTTTCCGGTACCTCCCATACAAAGAGTAGGGTCGCTCTGAAACTATAACACCCTATTGGATTGATTAATTTTTACAAAAATTTTGCAAAGGCTAACTTTCTGACTATTGTCCTTATTGTATATAGTTTGAGCAGAATCGGACCAGGTATTTTGATACCCTCCATACAAAGTGATCAGTGGTTCTTTTTTTAATGAGCCAATTTTGAGACAATTTTTTTTATGTATTCCTATGAGCCAAAGCACTGTGCGCCGCGTTCTCTCAACAAACTATCAAATCTGTGTAAAGTTATGAAATTTGTTCGCAAATCGTTGCCATATGAGTTGCCACATTGTAGGAGTGTTTCAAGACGAAAACACGTACGTTTATTTTATTAATCGATTAATCGCTATGATTTGTTCGAGTTAATCGATAATCGAAAAATTTAATTATTAAAATGTTCGGTTATTTTATAGCACGATTAATCGATTAACCGAATAATGATTATTTGAATGGTTACGCTAATAGGTACCTTAAAATGCGGAATTATACTACAAGATACCGTTACATATTACAGCAATAGAACTTGTACAACAAATAAATTAAGACAATTTTAGTACGAAAAATTGTGCCGTTTGCAAAACAATTGTGCTAAAAAATTACACTTAAATTCCAAAAATGTTGGGGAAATTGTGCTAAACGGCACTAGGCATAATTTATCAAAAAACAAGTGCTAAAACCAAAAAATTGTGCCAAAACGGCACAAATTATGCCAACATGGTAACACTGAATCTTCCTCTTTCTTTGCTTCACACTTTTGATTAGTTTGCATGCTGTACTGTACAGTGACATCTGCAACAACAATTTCAATGCTTCTGGGTGGGCCAAAACAGTTACAATGAGAGAGGATGTTAAGTTTGTTCATTTGCACTCTACGTATCTCGTTGTTCTAACGATTATTAATGTCAGTCATTAAAATTGTTTTTGATGCTACATCATGCAAAAAAGCAAAGAATAAGGAAGATCACTAACAATCAAAAAATTGTACGTATAATAGGTTCAATAGTAAACTTTCTTACATTTTGGTTTATACGTTGGATATTTTTTATGCCATAAAAGCACCGATTTATTTTTCTTTTTCCTTCTAATCATTACAAAAACGAGAGTAGGGAGTGTAAGAACACGATGGGAGAATAAAGGTTACGCAAAAAGTGTGGAATTTATTTCTTCTCTCTGCGCCTGACGTCACAGTTTCAGTTTCGTGTATGATAGCATTTTCTTGCAATATGAAAATAATTGATTTAAGACGGAAATTCGTTATTTATTTGTTAGTTCATAGTTTTATTAAGTTTATTTGGCATTTAATGGGTTTAATTGATTTAATTGTAAAATATATTATTTGTCTAAAGAACAATTGCTTTACTTCATAATGACAATATACTTTATGGACTGCACTAATATGATTTTAAAATAATACAGACTGGTCAGTAAGAGACCTTGATAAAATTGGTAATGAAGAATTTTCATAACGATAATGAAATATTTTCATACAATTAATGAAGTATTTTCAATGCCACCTTTCTATGAACACATTTTGTAAATTTTATAAAAATTCGTAACATTTTATTCATAGGATCTATGAAATCTAGGAAAAACTTCATAGGATTAATGAAGGATTTTTAATGATGAATGATTCATTAATATTATGAAGAAAATTTTGCGAGTGTAGTTAAGCGGATCAAAATAACGTGATTGCGCTGGCTAGGCCATGTTAGTAGAATGGATGAACCAGCACGAAGGGTTTTAGAAACCCTAGACGAAAAATATGAAGACCCAGACTCCACTGTAGGGATCACGAATCCCTGCATACATTTGGTATTGCCAACTGGAGAGATACGGCTAAAGATAGAACTGGTTGGCGAAATATGTTACTTTCGTTTTGTGAGGAAATAGTAAAATCATATAAAGGGTGTATTTTTAGCTCCACGAGAACTATAAATATCGATACCTATGATTTCACAACTGTAAATGTCAAACTGTGGTATCATTTCCATCCAGTAATGTTTGGCAAGTCATAATCAATCGTTAAACGCTGCAACAGCGCTTCCAAATTGTGGAAATTCACTTTGAAATTCATAGATCCATTTTACGGTCAACATAATCGGACAAGTGAGCAAGCAATTTGTGCAGTTATTGATCGTTTTCGCATTAATTTTACTTTTTTCGATTCAAAATCAAAATTGACTGTTTGGTGCGGTTTACACGCTGGCTGCATCATCGGTCCATATTTCTTTCGAAATGAGCAATGAGCTGCCACTACGGTGAATGCAGAGCACTATCGAGCCGTGCTGACTGAATATTGGTTTCCAAAATTTAAACAGCTAAACATTGACGACATTTTAAGTCTTTTTTCGTAACTCTTTGGAAATGATATCGGTAAAGTGGGGGCCACCGTTTTTGACGACCAGTTGAACTCTTGTTACGATATTTTCAATCGTTTGACATGGACTTCGGACGATAAGTTTCCCACTCCTGTCGTATATTCTCTTTTGAAACTTCTAGAGACTCCACAATGAAGGAAGTCTGGAGCGGTCGGATCGGGCGATCTTGCCGGCCACTGCAAATCGCCTAAACGGGACATTAGCCGAGCCGATAACTTATTCTTCAAAATGTCCAATGTACCAATGCACCATTCTGTTGGAACCAAATGCCTTCCATAACCAATTCATCAACTCGCGCCAATAAAATTTCGTTGCTAATGGATTTATTTGTTGGGCACAACGTCGTCGAAATTTGTTGGCCACAACGTAGGCTGAGTCCTCTACATTTTGGACATGAAAAGGTAAAGATATTTCCAATTCACTGTATAAGTATTATATATTTTTGAGTTTATTACTGTAAGAGTATGCAGATTCCATCATAGACTTTTTGTTTTGTCCACTGCACCCGTCAGCAAATAAGTAAGACATTTTTGATATTGAAATTAGGTTCTAACTTGCGGTTTGGTATTGGTTTTCCAATAACTCGATTACTTCCCACAACTTCACAACTTTCTTCTCCGACTCTTATGAGTTTTTAAGGGCCCCCGTGTTTAATGACAAATATAGGAAAAGTAAGCTTTAATACGAGTATATCCAAAGACTAAACAGAGATCGATGTATTCTCTATCTGGGTTTCAAAATGTAAAGGCGGTTGCAGCTTTCGCTAGTTTCTTCTGTCTACAACTTGCCTTGCATTTTATTTCTTTCCAATGAATTTCATTTCCTTCCAATTCGAAACTTAAACTATTTTAGTTACGCCAGTTGGTAAAAAAATATTTTAGTTTTTTGTCAGATACGTTCAAAATGTGAATGCGATTTCAGTTGCAACGGATGATGGCAGATAAATGCAATTTGTACCCGAAATACACAGGAAAATGGGAAAACCCAGTATTATTTGCACAACTGTTACTTTTTGTAGAGTACACAACTTATTGCAAAGAAATAATAATATAAAAACTATTCCCACAGTGAAAATGCAGCAGAATATGAATTTCTCATACTTTAACACGTAAATTTCAATGAATTTCAACGAATGAATCAATGAATTTCTCATACTTTAACACGCAATCCAACAAAATCGGTCATAAAATAAATTCAAACTAAACTAAACCAACAAGAGTTTGGCAATCATAGCACGATTAAGCTTGCAAAATTTTGCGTTAAAATCATTGTATTTTGAGATAAAAAAATTTTTAACTATTCATTTCGACTTTGATGGTAAAGAGGAATGTGTGGCTCTAAACTAGATTCATCACAATATAAGTACTGATCAAGGTCTTGAAGAAAGCATCACCCAGTTTTGGTAATTAATGGGTCGATTATCGATAGCAACCGAACCTCAACGCCACTGAAATAAAAATTAGTATTACGTATGGCAACTTTGGCCAGTTGCCGTAGGTAACAATGTTTCCCTTCGATAACAGAGTTTGGACACTTCGCCAACTGTAAATAATGTAAACAAACAATAAATCTAAAGTGTGTGAGAAATAAACTTGTATTTAGGAAGAAAATAAATTTTTTTTAATAGTAATGACAACTTCAGTGGAATTATGTATTTTTTGGCGAGGAAGACAAAGTACAAAACGTGGCATCTATTAGAATGCACTTAAGATACAACTCTAATCCTTTAGAATTGCCGGCTACAGTGAGTGAATGTTATTACTGAGAATAATTGTTAATAAACAATTCCGTATTAGGTTCAAGGCAATAGTTTATTTAGTGGAAATTTTGGAAAATGACTTCAAACGAAGCCATCGGGCGACAGAAATACCTCCGCTCTTAAAAGTTGGTGTAGCTTTAGTGTTTTTTGCGGAGGGAAGCTTCCAAAAGTCCCATGGCAACGACTTCAACCTTGGCATGGTGCATCTAGTGTATCTAATTGAAAAAACATTTGTAGGATATGGATTATTTCAAAAATGACGGAGCAAGAAAATACCCTAAATAAAACCGGCTTTATCAGAAACGAAGTTGTTGGATGTATAGATGGGACACACGTACATATCATTGGAGCGGAGGAAGAAGTTCGCCATTTATACATAAATAGGAAAGGCTAGTTTAGTTTAAATGTTTTGCTGGTAAATTATAATACTATAATAATTATTTTCATAACAATGATCTAATTGTAAATGTGCGACTACGAGATGCGAATCGGATATGTTGACGCCAGACAACCTAGTTCTACTCACGATGCCCTCATTTGGAACAAAAGTCGACTGAAGCAACATGTTGCTGATTTCAGGTAAACACATGGCAAATAGGGCTAAATTTCTGGAATTCGGTCGCAGCTCAAAACTTAGTAAATAAAGGCCAAAATTAGAGAAAAATATAGAAAACGGAAAATTTGTTTTTTTTTTGTCGGACAGACCTTTTATTTAAAGTCTGGAAAATTGTTCTTGAATGTTTTTAAAATGACTAGCAATGAAACAGATTCATCATTCCCTTTGATTTGAACACCCACACTAAATGTCAAGACATACTATAATATGGTAAATTGGGGCTATCTGGTTGCACAGAAGCCGTTCCACAAAAATAAAGACACAATTAAATTTGGAATAAAAATACCTTTCATTTGAGTACCCACAGTTGCCTGTTCCTAGCAATCTCTAACTGGACTCGTATTTTGGACTCTTTGGGCCCCATATGTCTGTCCAACAACAAAAGTATATATTTTTCTTAAATATCGTTTTTTCATAAGTTTTGAGCTGCCCGAGCTCCGACAAGTATACAAATAATATTGTATTTATTATGCACAAATTTTTATAAACATTACAATTTAACAACAAAAAATTAGGATTTTGTTTAGAACCCCAGCTTTTGACTCCTTACCGTTCACCTGAACGTTTTGTTTTGTTTACTGTACAGCAACCAAAAATTCGTGGTTGCTAATATATCCTCTATCAAGCAACTGAAGTTGCTGGCTGTCAGTTCCCAGTTGCCATATGTAATAAATTTTCGTCAACTGGCAACGCAACTGACGTTCGGTTGCTATCGATAATCGACCCATAAGTTACATGTTTGACATTGAAGTTGGAACACAATGTGACATCAAGTATTTACATCATCTTTGTCGCCAAAAATTTGTTTTCGAAATTGAAACTTTTAGCAGGAATGGTGGTGTAGTATTAAATCGGAGTAAAAAAATTATGACCAATCCCGCCAAGCTAGACACATACAATTTGAGTTGTGTATGTCATTCATTATTTCGACATCTTAGAATCTGAGTGTAGTGGGTTTTAATTTTCATACCGTATACACCTTTAAAATTAGTTATTATTTCCGAAATATAAGCATTTTTTCATATTTTCAATAATAAATGGGAATGGGTTACCCAGGATTACCCTGGGTAACCCATTCCCATCGTCGTGGGTAATGGGTAAAGGCCGCCTACCCATTTCCCATGTGTAATGGGTAATTCCCCATTGTCGAGTGTAACTACCCACTATTTTCCTGATAATGTAATGGGTAACAATTATAGGTTCATCGTGGGTAACTACCCATTATTTTCCACATTACCCTGTGGGTAATTGGTAATCGTGATGCGTAATTCCCCAATGTCGTGTTAGCTGCCCATTATACAAACGGTAAACGATCGCTACCCATTCTCCACGGCAATAATAAAGGGTTACCCAACAAATACGAATCCTGGTTTCTGTCTGTGAATTATATTTAAATTGATGTTGTGTCAAGCGTTTATTTGTTTTCCAGCTATGCGACAACCAAAACACAAATGAGTTGATTTAACAACTACGTTCGCATAGATGATAGCAAAAACAGTTAGTGGGACCCAATTTAGTAAACACACAACCACACAATAGTACTTAAGGACATTATGACAATATCTAGTTAGAGCTAATTAACAGTTTTAATTTTGAAATTCCGTGCAAACTGACAGTTAAAGCTTTTACTTAGTCTAACTGTATGATGTTAATGGGTGTTAAAGCCAGGCGAACTGCAATCGAAAAAACGAAAGTGAGTGACGCAGTATCGTACAAGTTTGTTGTGGAAGTTTTATTTAAGGAGTACATTTCGCGACCTGAAACATCAAGGTTCTAACTGACAATTTTTGATAAATTTATCTGGCATGCCCTTTCGATTATTACCAGAGCTATAAATATATCTGTTATCGTTGACGAGATATATAATACTCGTACAACAAACTTCTTTCTAACTACATATTTACCTGTAGTAATTTGATTAACAAAGTGCATTCAATCTGGTTCTTCCTAAAAATTATTTGGTGCTCTAAGAATCTTGTTGTTATAAGGTCGCTAGTATCCGAATAAGCATTATGGCTGGAATTCAAGTGGAATTACACTTGAAATGCAGTCACTATTTTCAATTTCCAGTGTTGGATTATAGTTGAAACACACTTAAATTCAATAGTTAATCCAGCAAAATTAACCATTAAATTACAGTCGAACAAAACAGTACCTTAACAGTGTAATTCCAGCCTTGAATAACAGTGTTATTCAAGTCGAACTGAACCTGTTTCTACGCTTGAATTCAAGCATGGAATTGCAGTGCAATTCAAGTCAAACCGAATCTGTTTTTACCGTTGAATTCAAGCATAGAATTTCAGTGTTATTCAAGCAATAGGACAGTGTTATAACAGTATTTAAACATTCTTTTAACAATAATTTATAAACCATTTTCTGCCACCTTTTGCGAGCATCTGCTTTTGGATTTGAATAAATACATTTATTTTTCTTTCCTCACAGTTGAATTATTTCTTTGCCTTTCTTATTTTATTCGTTGTTTTCACTATTGACTGACTTTTACGTTGAAATATTTTTCACCATTAATGTTTTATGATTGACGTTTAGAGAACATAGCTGACACGATTTGATGCCGCCGTTGTTTTTAAATTTTTCCAATAATTTTTTCACAACACAACGACTGAAATGAAACAAAAAACGACGACAAACTTCTGCGAAATCGAAAAATTTCTCGACATTATAAGTAAATGCTTCTTTGAAAATTTAATTGTAAAATCATCATAATCACCGCCGCCAATGATTTTACATCAGGTCTGTGTACTAAATAACATAATTTATTGTTGTTTTTTAACGAACTTCAAACAGACTGGAAAGAGGTTGGAATTCAAATGTAACTCAAGCTGGAATACACACTGGAATTCACAAGTAATTTGTGCTTATTGGGATACTAGGTTTTCCACAGAGTAAACACATGCTGAGAGATAATTTCTCTCATCTGACGTTTCATTTCACACTATATGTGGCGAGTTCGGTCATATAGAAATAGACCAGAGCCGCTTGATGACGTCGAGGTAGTGGGTCATTTCATAGAATTTGAGTTGCTTGCTGCTAATTTCAAAGAGTATAGAATTTTAAGTAGAGAAGAAAATTTAATCATGGAGTGGAATGCCAACATAGAAAACGAGTGAAGCGTCTCATTTCTCTGCTCCCTCTCTTACTCTCTTCGCTGAATATTTCAATTTCGCGAGTAATTTTTCGATGATGTTATTGTGTCTAACTATAGAAATTCAAACCATGTTTAAATAAAATTACATAAAGTATGTAAAAAGTATGAAATTTCCATGTCATAACATGAGAGAGAGAAATGCGTTTGAGTGAATCGCGTCGACTATTTGGTTCTCTTTTACGAGGGTTGCCAAATTGCGCACTTTTTTCTTCTCTACCCTTTTCATCCTTTTTGGACATCCCCTGGTTCGGTGTGGTAGAGAGATGTTCGACTTACACCAGGTCGTTTTGGTTGAGAACTTTGAAAATTAAATATATTTTAAAATTTTTCGTAATTTTTTATTCTTAGTATATAAGTATATGTGTGTTGCGTTTAAGACCACTAGTTTAATACAAAAACACAAAATGCTGTTTTTATTTTGTTGTTGGATGTTTTGTTGTAACGCCTTTATCTGCTATTATGTATTAAAGCAATTCTTTTCAACATTCATATAACACTAGGCCTAATGCCTTCAAATTGCTGAGAGAGATGTTCTCTCTGAATATATGTCTACTCTATGAGGTTATCATTTACATCCATGTGTATTCTTTTTTAAATAAAGTGGAACCTACGATTGGGAAGTGGTAAAATTGTCTACCAAGTAAACGCATAAGCCCAGCGGATTTCTGATTTGTTCGTTGTTTCCGTGTTTAAGCTGCCAAATTTGGTTTTGTTTCTTGTGTTAGCAGTTGGTTTGTTGATACAATTCACTGAATTTCAAATAAGATGCAATTTGAAGCGAAAATATTGTAAGTAATATAAAGTAATACACACCATTAAATTTTTCCGAAATCGGTTAATTTTGACAACTTAAACACGAACTTTCTCATGCGGCAACCTGGTAGCTACTTCTACCATGGATAGGAATTATATTTGAAATAAATTGGCAAATATGTATTTCAAAAGGTTTAATTTACATAGGTTTTCATTCAGCTGGATTTTATGTCGTATTAAGCATACTTTTCACTATGAAACACCTTGTAACAAAAGGTCGACAAATTCAAGCGAAGGGAGATTATCAAGATATTCAACAAAAGTAATATTTAGAGGTTTATAATTGGTGTAGAAATTCTGCATTTTACCATTTTCTTTAAATATTCGACAATATGTAACCAATTTTAAATAAATTTTAATCTGATATCTTCCATATTGTTACGTTCCGTTACCAGCACCAAGAGATTTGAAGCCGGCTAGCTTCCATAGGTTCTCCCTCAGGAGCGAATTCATCCCAATCTCTTGGCCCAACGGACGCACAATTATAATAATCAAATCAAACACTAATATTCAATGGAACACATACGGAGTGGAAAGTAGATATTCTCCTCCAGCCGGCCTTCCCAACATTGGTCACGAATATATCCACCGAAGTTTAGATGTGAACCCTTAGACCCGCCCACATTTCGCACTTACCACTTTATTACACCACCCCTATTTATGATCAATTAGTCGCTCATTTTCGTCTCATTGCTGAAACTAATTATAAAATTATTTATTATAGTTTGGTTTTATCTTACGTTTACTTCACAAAAAAAAACATCAAGATATTATCTCCCTAATTCTTATACTACCAATAACTTTTAAGGCGAATCGTATCTAAAATTTTTTTATATTTCCCAGATTTCGGTGATCTAAAATCGATACCTTCATGCATCGGATGGAATTACTACATATTCTGCTGAATAAGAAAATTGAACTTTATATTGAAAAAGCAAAAAAAAATAAATATATATAAATCCAAAATCAAAACGAAAAAATCTTCTTAATTACTAGATACAAAGATCAAATACAAACATCAAATTTGAATATGACAGAATAAAAAGCTAAACAAAAAGAAGGAATAAAACAAACGAAATAATTATCAGCATCCACACTCTTGGCAGGATTTATTAAGGATCATACCTGCGTTTAGAGAAACATAATTCATTCTAAAGTCTTTGCATCAATAGGTAATATTTTCTCACAAAATCTTTTCATAAACAACCAAAAAAATAGATAATCAACTATAAGGGATACCTACTAGTTTTATGATCTGAAGGAGCTCCCTAAAATCTTTTGTGGTCTCGCTTAATTTAAATGTTTTTTTGGTATTATGAAGACTGTGTAATCTAAGGGAATATTAATATGTTTCGGTCTCGCTGATACAAGTGCTGATATGATTTTTGTTTGTTTTCACAGGCGTTAGTTGTCTACATTCGCACAAAAAAAGGGAATACTTAAATATAACCTAACATTAAAAAAAACTTAAAATTGGCAAAAAGAATAATTTTTTTATGTACGGTAATCTAAAATCTACTCGTTCATCCAAAAAAAATAAAAATATATATATATAGCCACTGGTGTTTCCTGTCGTTGCAGCCACAGTTGAGGATTCAATGCGTCCCTTGTGCACTTTACAAAGTTGTAGTGCTTAATAACCTTAACAATGTTGTCAAATTCAG
The DNA here is from genome assembly GCA_963931995.1 of Phaonia tiefii. Lineage (NCBI taxonomy): Eukaryota > Metazoa > Arthropoda > Insecta > Diptera > Muscidae > Phaonia > Phaonia tiefii. Next base: position 94,515,322 of record OZ008371.1, on the reverse strand, counting down.
AAGCTTAAAATTTTTAGCTATAAATACAGGAATGTATTAATGTTTTTAGTTTAGTTTTTAGTTTAGTTTATTGGTTAATTTTCGATGGTAGAACAATAAGAATACAATTCTTTTATAGTTCAATAGCGTATTACAAATGGAAGTCATTATAATTACATACGTAATTCAAAGTTCGAATTAAGTTTTTTTTTTTTTAAACATAAATTTTAAGTAGGTATGATACAACTTTTATTTTTTACTAAGGTTTACATTATTTTTATTAATCACAAAAATTAAATTAAGTTAAGTTATGACTAATAATTTCAGAGAAGAAGTGATTCATAAATTAATTGTTTGAGAGAATGAAGTATAGGAATATAATACAGTAGAATTAGGCAAATAGGAAGAGAATAGGGTTAAATAGAGCTAGTTGATAGAATTTATTAAATCGAGAATTTATTATTATTTAAAAATGTTTTTTCTTGTTATAGATTTTATTGCTATGGGTAAGGCATTCCAATGCTTAATAGCGTTGACGAAGAACAATCTGCTTGTGTTAAGTAAAGTATGTTTGGGAATTATGAGTGTCATATTACGTGAGATGCGGCCAAATGCTAGTTTGTCATATAGGTATGAGGGTGTCTTGTCATTAATTAATTTGTGTAAGAAAAGTAAGTTACGCACCCGGAGGTAATCCACTAACTCACAGCCAAGAATAATTTTTCTCCATGTCGACACACTACTGAATCGACTAATGCCAAAAACATAACGCGTAGCACTATTCAGTGATAACAGTAATTTGTGGTATGACTGGGAGTCCAATTTACTATAGACATCCGCAAAGTAATTAGTCAATGGTAGTATCAACTGAATTACAAGACGTCTCTTTGTCTGACTGGGGATACAATTAGACGTCATTCTTAAATTTCTAAGAACGAAGTATACATTCTTCACCAAATTGTTAATATGATCTTTGCAAGTCAAAGAGGAGTCAACATAAAAACCTAAATATTTAACCTTGTTAACATGTTGCAGAACCGTGTTCCCTAGCTGGATGATAGGCATTTGATTTAAGGTGATCTCAGAGCAACTTATTGGTAGAACATGAGTTTTCATGGGATTAAGTTTCAATTTGTTATCCACGGACCATTTCCATATCTCAATTAAATCTTCATTCATACGACAGCACATATCTTCAACCAGTCCTATTCGATTGGATATATATAATTGTATGTCATCTGCATACGCATGCATATTACAATTAACCCACACCTGAAATACATCATTAACAAAGACACTGAACAGAAGTGGACCCAAAACTGAACCTTGAGGAACACCAGACGTAACACTTTTAAGATTTGATTCACTGTCGCCAACTACAACCTTTTGGGAACGATCGGTTAAGTAATTTATTATAAGTAGTAGAGCAGAATCAGACAATCCGTAATAATATTTGAGTTTTTGGCAGAGTATGTGATGGTTTACCATGTTAAAAGCTTTAGAAAAGTCTAAAAAACACATTATGGACATATTACCTTTGTCCAACTGTTCTCTTACGTCATCCATTACTTTCATGGCAGCCGTTGAGGAACTGTGACCAGCACGAAAGCCAGATTGTAAAGGAGAAAGTAGCATATTATTATTAAGATAACCTGTTAGCTGATTAGACAATAAAGACTCAAACACTTTTGACAAAACTGATAAAATACTTACAGGCCTATAATCATTAGGACACTTAGCATTGGATATCTTAGCTACAGGAGTTATTTTCCCTCTTTTCCACAACTTTGGAAAAGCAGATGTAGTCAGACAAAAATTAAAATAATTTTCAGAAACTTAATAGACACACCATCCACACCAATAGCATTTGATCTAACTTTCATTATAGATTCATATACGTCAATTTCAGAAACAGAACTGAATTCGAACACTGAAGAACAAAAAAGCGATGGACGAAGAATAGCATTATCAATATTGTCAGTTGCATCTGTGCAGAAAAAATTATTAAGTATAACAGGATCAAGATTGCATTCATTTGATACTTGTGAGTGAACGCCAAGATTTCTAATATTTTTCCACAGTTGTGCAGCAGGCAATGAAATATTTAACTAACGGGAGAAATAATGGATTTTCGCTAGTTTTGTCACTGTGGTGGCTTTATTTCGGGCCCTAGTATAAATAATTCTGTTGACTGCCGACGGATGTCTCTTCCAAATGTTATAGCACCGATTCCGAAACTTAATAGATTTTCTCACGTTAGAGGTAAACCATGGACAAGAGTTGTTTTTCACATATACTGTTTTCGTAGGAATATGTCTGTTGTAAACGTCCTGCATTTTTGTCATTAGAGCATCCAACTTTTCATCCACAGTTGTCTGGTACCAACAGTCATTCCAGCTATGCTCTGACATTTCAAAGAACAAGGAGGGATAATTGATTGTAGAATAATCCCGATAAGTTATATGACGACTACATTCACTTCTCCGGAGGCTAACATTTAACGTACAAAACAAAAGATCATGATCAGATACAAAGGAGATTTGATCAAACAGAAGCACAGACTTTAACTCAGAAAGTAGGATATATATAATCTATTAGACTAGGACTAAAATTAGTAGAGAAACGAGTAGGTACACTCTCATTTACAAACGGTTGGCCAACCGAATAAACAGATTCACATAAATCATTTTTGTTTTTATCTTCGCTAAGATAGTTTATATTAAGATCACCACATGTAACAAATAGATCATATTCTATGGCACGCTGACTAAAATCGGAGAAAAATGTTTCAAGACTACACGCTTTATTGGGGTTGTAAACACAAGACACAAGAACTTTTGTTAAATTATCGTACACTACAACATTACTGAACTCTATATCCGAGTTGTCAGATTTATTAACTAATGCTGCTTTTAAATTGTCTCTGCAATATATGGCCACACCACCACCTCTTCTACCACTCCTGCTATTATGGAAGAGATTGTAACCACTAATATCGTAGTGGCTGTCCAATACCTGGCGAAACCATGTTTCTGTTACACATATTACATCAACACTTGAATTTTCAAACACTGATCTAACGTAATCAAGTTTCGACCCATTTAGACTTCTTGCATTAAAATGCACCACATTAAGTCCAGTATTTTGCCTGCACAATATATTTATCATTACAGAATGGTTCCCGTCTACGCTATTGCCCAAATCAAGATGATTCATAAAATTTACAAGAAAAAACATTTTTATTTAAAAAAAGGAAATTATATAGAACAGTAGAAATTATTAGCCTTACAATCATTTTGTTCGATAAGTAATAAGAAAAAGAAAAATCAAAGAAAATAAAATTATTTTGCAAATTAGAAAAAAATGTATTTTCAAATTATCGTTAATAAGGTGTCCTCATCAGGTACATACACTGCTTCAGATTTACGTTGTAATCGGACATAAACTTTGCCCCTTACAGAGAACGCACTCCACAGCTTCTTATCTCTCTTAAATTTCGTTGCTAGTTGAAGGACTTTTCTATTTGGCGCATCCAAACTATCATAGATACGAAAAACTGTGTCGCACTCAAACCCAGCTGAGCGCATGGACACAATACCCTTATGTTTGCGGCGGAAATCAGAAAACGCTTTCAAAGTGCGATTCCGATCAAAAGGGGTATAAAATTTAACTATAACCACTGTATTGTTTTGATTAACAGTAGTTTTTCCAAAGTTGTACAACTTAAGGTCTTCGACAAAAGTGCCAAACTTATGGACGGCCTAAAATGTCATCTATGACCTAAAATGGTCGCATAATGCAAAAATATGGTTGTTTTAGAGTTTTTGTTCACAATTCCTTCTATAACTCTGTCATTCCAACAGGTAGTTGTAGCAAGTGTTTTGCAAATTGCGTTTGGCACCACGCCAAACAATATGCTTCATATGCGGATTTGAGCTCAGCGCTAAAATTTCCTTTTTGTCATTTGGAAATTGAATTATGTTTTCATACGTGACAAAATTTGTCTATATTATTTTTACACACGTTCATCTCTAATCACTGATCTAATTTAGGATTATAATTTTCTAATATTTTTTTTGTATTTACACTTTTAAAATGTACCTACAAAATAGTCCAATTCTTATAGTTGTAATTAGCAATATCTTAACGTAATGTTACAATAGCAACCAAATTGCAAATTTGAAATTATTTCAAGAGAGATCTATGAAGATAATTTAGGCGGCTGTTATAATATTACGATACATGTACATTAGGGTAATAACTTTTTGCATTTTTTGGCAAATATCAAATCTCCCCAGACAAAATCGTGTAGGGCATGGACAAATATTAAGAACTGCGTTTTTAGATTTTCGCTATCGTTAACAAAGGTTACGTACCAAACGCGTTAAAGTTTTGAATCAAACGTGGAATAAAAATAGTACAAGATATATATATATATCCGCTTTGTAAAACATCGCGTACTTTGAACCTAAAGTTTATATCTTACAATACCTACTTTTAATCATTTATTGTTATTATTTGTTTACATACTTACATATGGAGCATTCCACGTCAAATCGGGCGGCTTGGAGAATTTTTTTTTTAGATTTGTTTTATTTTTTAATATATTGATGTTCCTTTTCAACAGCATAACTCAGTAAGTTTTCAGATTTTTTCGGCTACTGGTTACAGAGATATCGAATTTTAAAATAATCGCATTATAAGGAAACTGTGTTTAAATAAATACTCATAACTTTTTCAATGTTAGTCCAAACAGAACAATTTTTTTTTGTATTTTTTGTTTTTTGTCTACAATTTAATAAAAAATAGAAAAAAATTGTGCACAGTGGACTTGAATGCGATTTTTGGGGTTTAATATTTTAAATACATTTTTCTCACTGTTAGTGTTCTTCGATTTTCTTGAAATTTTTTTATATTAAAGTTCGAATGTTTTCACCCCATTTAAGCCCCATTTGGTAGTGGGTTTCGAAAAATTACTATTTTCTCTGATTTTTTCAAATTTGGTTAGAAAATATTTTTCGCTTTAAACCACTGTGCAATATTTTTTATTTCATCAAAAAAAAAAATTCAAACTAAAATACTCGAACCAAAATTATTATTGTTTTTTATTATATTAAGTATTTTTTTTAAAAATTTTAAAAACTTTTTCATTTTTTGATCCAGAAAAGATTTTAGCAATTATTGTACCAGCATTAGTAGGAATTATTGAATGCAAATTTTGCGTGCCCGGAATAGATTTAGCCGTTTCATATCGAAAATCCATAGTTATTTGCTTATCAATCTGTCTCTGAAGACTTACTCTAGTGGCGATTCTTTTCAATGTGCCTCCAATTCCGTCGCATGGTCCCTTACCATGTGCTGTTGCAAAATAATGCCATTCTGCAGCTATCTTAAAGTCTTCCTTGTGATAATATATGTGCGGAGCGCCATCAGAAAAGTAAAATATTTTAGATGCATTTGATAATATTTCTTTTACAAAGTCAGTAATAATCCTCAGATACACGAATACAGCTATTGCATCGTGATTATTGCCATCAGAAATTATGACCAGACTTCGGTGAGTGAGCTCTTCATTATACAACTTCATTATATACAACTTTGAAATAAAACTCTAGGTTGCAATTATAACTTTGAAGCACTTTCACTTATGAAATATATATAATTTTTTAAAGAATTACAAGACCAAAGCAAAATCGAAAAAAAAATAATTTTGAGCATTTGCTTTGAACCAGCAATGCAAATTTGTACTACTTTTTTTACTACTATCGCAGTTCAAACCTGTGCTCTCTCTCTTTTACTATGATTACAAATATTGCACAGTGGTTTAAAGCGAATAAATATTTTCTTACCAAATTTTAAAAAATCAGAAAAAATAGTAGTTTTTCGAAACCCACTACCAAATGAGGCTTAAATGGGGTCAAAAAATCGAAGTTTAATATAAAAAAATTTCAAGAAAATCGAAGAACACTAACAGTGAGAATAATGTATTTAAAATATTAAATCCCAAAAATCGCATCCAAGCCCACTGTGCAAAATTTTTTTCTATTTTTTATTAGATAGTAGACAAAAAACAAAAAATACAAAAAAAAATTGTTCTGTTTGGACTAACATTGAAAAAGTTATGAGTATTTATTTAAACACAGTTTCCTTATAATGCGATTATTTTAAAATTCGATATCTTTGTAACCAGTAGCCGAAAAAATCCGAAAACTTACTGAGTTATGCTGTTGAAAAGGAACATCAATATATTAAAAAATAAAACAAATCTAAAAAAAAAATTCTCCAAGCCTTCCGATTTAACGTGGAATGCCCCATATGTATAAACCATATTTTAAAAAAATTGTTATTAAAAATATTAAAAAAATATATATATTAAAGGCATTTTAGAAATCGCTGTCGGTGCGCGTAAGGTTTTTTTTACCAAATTGAACTGAAATAGTTTTTTTTTATCATTAATACAATATTTGGCATTAGAAATGCCCTGGGGAGAATGTTGTCTAAAAAAAGTTATCACCCTAATGTACATATAGTCATTTTATGAAACACAAATAATAACTTCACTCATTTCATTTTTTTGTAAAATCTATAAGTAAACAGTTTTTCAATTTGGTCAGTGTTTTATTCTGTGCTATATACGGAACTATAATGAACATATTTATCAGTTATATTTTTCAACCTAACCCTACGTTAGATCCGCGTTCGCGTCTAACGCTCGTTCACTCACCAGACGCATTTTTCGTTTTGTAAAATCCAATGCCCATATCGATGGCTTAATATAGAAAAGAAGTATCTCAATTGTTTGGTTCTTTAGAGGAAAAGGGAAAAAACTGGGCAAAATAGGACCGATTTGACAAATTATTTGTTTTTAAACGCAGTTTTTTTTGGTAAAACTAATTCTTTATCTGTTAACATTAAAAAATATTATATTTTTTGTACGAAAGGTGTATTTGTGAGTCCCCTACCAGAATATACAAAAAATGTGATTTTGTAAAAAAATAAGATAAGACCTTTTCATTTTTAGCCGTCGATATGTATATTTATATATTCCAATTCTAACTTTCTTTAAAGTACACTTCAAACAGGACTGATATTTGAACATTGTATAGGCTGGCTCGATTGTTGTCTTAGACACTTAAAACACTTCCTACGAGAATATTGAAACCAAGGTTTTAATTTTAATAAAAAATATGAAATAAAAATTACATTTCGCCCGCTTGTAAGCATCAAAATTCATTTCATGCTTCATGTCTATGGGACGATATTATGAGATAATGCTCTCTATCTACACTGTTTGATAGGTTTGAATTGAAAATGTGCTTTATTAATGTGAAATATTAATTTGTACGTAAAATGTCAAATCAATTTTCTAAATATATGACAATTATGTACAAAAACGCTAATTTTGTATTTTTGTATTCTGCGACCGTTTAAGATCATAGATTGCGAAGGCCTTTAATTGTACAACCTTGAAAAGCTATACTACATTGTTGTGCTAAGAGTTTACAAATTATAAGCAAAATTCAATATATATATATATTGAATTGGTGCAGTTATTTTGGAACCCTAAATGCAAGTTATGTTCATTAATGTATTTGGAAATATTGTTAAGGATATTAAGTACTACATCTTTTTAGAAGATTTAAATTTGTAATTTGTTTCAAATTGGATACATATAGGCGAATGTTTAAATAAAATGGAAAAATTCACTATTTCTACACCGATTGCGGACCTCTAAATAGAATTTTTGTTGTATGTATTTAGAAAAGTTATAAGCTAGAATTCTTGTGAAGACAGCTACCGCAATTTGTTTACCGTTAGGCAAGGAATGTCAAAACATATAAATTTTGAAATTTATCATGACGTTTCGTCAAATAGGCGTGTAACGGTGTCCTTGTCTTTAGAAATATGTTAGAGGGGATTGTGCAATGGGAAAATATGTAGCTACTTTACAATATTGTCGAAGGTTGTAAGGCAAAATTTCAAACTGTTTAGGATTTATTAAAGTAAAATCAGAAATAGGTCCCTGCCACGCTGCCAAAAGTTTCTTCGGCCTGTAAAAAAAAATTGTATGTAAAGGCGCAAACCCGAGCGTGGTGGTATGTTACCACGTCCAAGCACTTCCATAATTTTTTGGTTTGGTTGAGGACCTAAACAAATACCTTTCATGTGCTGCCTAGTGTTATTTGATAGATATTGGCATAAATCTAAGAGAACTGGTTATACACGAAGACACATCGCCTCAACGCAAATTATTTCATTATCCGGAAAAGTGTCGTCACGGCGAGGAATACGTTTCATTACTGTGTATTCTATGGTTGCGATGAATACGTTTCATTCCTGTACAAGCAAAACTGGTTTGGAATTTAACCATTCATATATATATATGATTTACAAATATTAACATCAAGAACCGTTTGCTATTTCGTGGAGAAATTTAAATTTTTAATTTATAATGGCCGTCGGTGGTACAATGGTTAGTGTGCGCGTCTCTTGTACACGAGATCCTGGGTACTGACAACCTTACATTTCTTTCGGCGGCGGTCACTTCGCTTAGTAATGGCGACATGAAAAAGCTTCTCAAAATACCGTTCGGAAGCGGTGTAAAACTGTAGGTCCCAATCAGTGAGTATAAAACTATAAAGCACATAGCTCACTGGTTGTGAGAAGCTCTCCCCGATTCTTTCATTTGATAATTGGATCATAAATAAAATCCATTTATTTGTTATTTAATATTTAACACATTCGTTTTGTCAACTTTGAATTCAGGGAGTTTTGCTGACACCGCTTTTCGACCACCTACATGGCAAATTTGAAACAGGACTGCATTTACAGGAGAATGAGCATACAAATCTGTATCCAACGTGTTATGTGTATCCATCGTGAGGTTACGTGAATTTTTTTCTCGGCGATTTGACTTTTTTCAATTTTTTTTTATTGATTCTGAAAGGCCTCTTAAAGACCTTTTAAAAACAAAAAAATCCGACCACAGGCTCAGAAGTTAGCAACTTTACCCTACTACCTTCCGACCGACAATCCGAAAATTTTGAACCCGCTGCATTTCGCACCCCTTGCATTTTCGGACATGGTCCTAGTGGACTTATCTTCCTGAAATGAGCCAAGGAATACGCTGGAAAAATTTGTCCGGAACTTCATGAAACACCCTGTATATATAGTATGTATATATTTTTTTATATGTATACTATTTTATAATATCTACATATAAGTTCATATATTTTATAAATTAACATACATGAATATATTCTCATAAAACTTTTATTATTGCTGCACATGTTTCGATGACCATGTGGGTTAAGGATGGCTGACTTATAGCTTATTCACATTTACCGCGTTTCAGCTGGGACGCCGGCGTTTCGCTCTCTTGAGATCATTTCGAAACCATGGTGTACATCACATAACTACTGTGGTTTCATGTGACATTTCTCATTTCTGTTTTGTGTTTTCTGTATTGACTGGAAACAACACAAACGCACATTTGTGAATAAAGAAATATAAAATAATATCAAAAAATTAATGTAATTTTTATAATATTAGAATTTATATCATTGTATGATAAAGCAATGAATGCATTCAAAGATATAAATGATTATATTCATAAATCACATTGCAATAAGTACTTACCACCACAAAGCAAACTAGAAATGTAAACAAACAGATTTGTTTTCCCTCATTTTTCTGACATTTGCTTTGAACCAGCAATGGAAATTTTTTAATTTTACTCCTTTTTTTAACTACTATTGGAGTACAATACTGTGCTCTCTCTCATTTTTACTGTGGTTTCAAACAAACTACAGTAAAAAGAGCATAATGTTTGCGTTTTTTCTTGTATGGAAATAAGTGCCAATTAAAGTGTGTTTCGCTGAAATCATCGAAAGAGAGCGAAACGCCGGCGTTTCAGCTGAAACGCGGTAAATGTGAAAAGGGTATTATATAAGTTTGAAATTTTAATGCAGCATAACTTTGGCCCGTTGCTATGAGCCACAAGCCACAGAATCCATCCTCAAAAAGTTGTTGTAATCATCCGGAGCCGTCGTTTGCAATTCTTTCAATTATTGTGTGTGAGAACGTTTTTGGCTTTTAGCAAACCACTTTTTCATCCAAATTCGACTTTTTTTATTTTTATTTTCATCTTCTATTAATTCATTGAAGACCAACTCGCGCGACATTATGAATATAAACTTCACTGTTCAGTTTTTTTTTTACACTGATGCTTGCTGTGTGGGCTTGATCGTTTAATAGCAAACCATTTTTTCTCATCAAGCCGCGCTTGATCGTCTAATAGCCGCTTGACGTCCGCAACGCAGGATTTATCCAAATGTGTGTGAAGTTAAATACGTGTATAACTAGCGAAGACACAAACCAAACATTATTATTGTGAATGGTTCCGCGAAAATAATTTTGGAGTCTGTTTTCGCCGTGAAATCGAATACACGGATATATGCAAATTTATTTAGCGACCAAAACGATATATGCCTTCTGTTGACAACGATAGTAATGATTTGTTTAGTCAAATGAAATGATTCGGCTACAAAACAATCAACAATTTATTTATTAAGAGAACAAAATACAATGTAATGATGACCACACGGGTACAGAATGATACAGAATGAGTATCCGCGTCCCGTTCAATGTTTAATGTTAAACCAAAAATATCCAGTCCACGTCGTCGTGTTTAATAAATATATGATAATTTAAACAAAATCAGAATAGAAGGAAAAAATTTAAACCAAATAGTGAAAACAAAATACAAAACCAAAACATCATTGAGTTAGTTTTCAGGAGGAAAGAAAAAAAATATTTTGCACATATCGATGGTGTTGCGTAAAAAGGGTCAATCTGCATTTTTTTACGAAGGCCGATCTGATTTTGTTTACCTTGTCACGACAAGTCAAAAGGGCGAAACTGCTTGGGTCTATCTGCAACGAAGTAGGTAGATAATTATACTAATCGAAGAACCCAACCATAACTTTCTATAACCATAACCATTTTTGCTACGTTATAATCTATGAATATCTTACAGAAAATTGGAAACAGCAGATTGGCCCTTTTTACGCAACACCATCGATATAACTATTTGACAGAGGTATTTGAATTTTGATTTTTATGACCGATTTTGTTAGTTTTTGATGTGTAAACATCTATACGCTGGGGGTAAAAAGCTTTTTCACAATACAATCACAAATTTAGAGTAAGATGTGCGATGTAATCGTTAACCAATCGTAAAGCGTTATCAAATCGGTGTGAGCTATGTATGAGTGTATTAGTGTACTCATACGCTGCATACAATATACTCAACACCATCTAGTGTGCAATAGTAGCGACTAATTTTCACTAATTGTCGTACATTATGTTATCGTAGGCAAATGAAAACAAATAAATAAAATGAATACAAAAACATTTAATTTTAATAACTTTTAAAAAGATTTTTTGCACTTTTAATAAAAAATTTACTAAAACAAAGCAAAATAAGGAAAACTAAAAACTAAACTTGTCAAATATAAGGAAAACTAAAAACTAAAAGTTTTCTTCATCTTTGATATTGTCATTCATACTTAACAGCTGGATATAAGCACCATCTAGTGTGCAATATTAGGTACTAATTTTCGAAAACCATTGCTGTAAAATAACATTACATTTCAGTAAACAGCTGATTAATAACTTGTCAACTGCAACAAATACAAAATAATAAAATATTTTACAAAACACCAAAAAAATTATAACTCAGAACATAAAACAACACAAAGTGTATCAAAGCTGAATGGAGGTAATGTTAATTCTAATAAAATTTCTATAAGATTCCAATATAAATTAAGATTATAACATATCTTCATCACGTACTGTTGCCTTACACTGAAACTGGTGCACGACAATTGGGTAACAATCTCCATCTCATGCCAATTATTATGGGTGGAGATTTTAATAGAAATTGTGCAAACCCACAGTCGCAAGCTTTATCAAAATTTTTATTTGACGTTTTCCACTTGTATATGAGCAATTCTCCACAAACCCCCACAACTAACAATTCCACTACTATAGATGCAGTTTTCCATAGATTTTTAAATACAATCGAATCAAAAATTTATATATCTTATTTTAGTTACCATAAGCCAATATTAACAACTTGTACCTACTTAAGGCATTTACCATAGATGGGCACTTTGCAGTACTACTAAAATTTCAGTAAAAATAATTCTTTAACTAGTAAATTTTTACTGATTACTAAAATTTTTTCAGCAATTTTTATAAAGTGCCTACATGATTACGATGAGGTGCATTGAATTTTCAGTAATCAGTACTGCCCGATTACTGATTATTATGAATACGGCCCTATGATTTGACTGGTAATGCAAATTAAATTTCATTATCATTAAAAATTTACTGAATTTTTTCAGTAATCAGTAAATTTACTGCTTACTGTAATTTTTTATGCAGTACATATATACTGCAGTGTGCCCATTTACTAACCAAATAAGTTAAATAAAACAAACAAAAACCAGCAAATTCCTATGTTTTGATACTTTTAATTGATTAATTAAAAAAATATACTAAAAGCATAAGTACTTCCAACTTAAAAAAAATTTTCATTACTAGATGTTTACACATCTCCCCTGTGATCGGACTCACATTAATTTTTTTAGTTAATGTATGAGAAGTTCAAGCTACAATCTCAGGTCAGGAACATTTTCTAATTGAAACATGGTTGGTTTTTGTTGGAATAATATGGAATTAATTTAAGTACACTCACTGGCATGACTAGCTTCGAACTCCGTGGCAAGTTCATCATCAGATGCCCAACTACTGCGCCTGAAACTAGTCATGCTAGTGGGTGTGCTTAATTGAATTGTCTATGATTTCAACAAAAACCAACCGTTTTTCAATTAGAAAATGTTCCTGACCTGAGGTTGTAGCATGAACTTCTCATACATTAACTAAAAAACTAACAAAATCGGTCATAAAAATCAAAATTCAAATACGTAACTGTCACTAGCCCGGTCATCAAAAAATCTGTACCACAGATAAATACAACTCAGTGATATAGTAAAAAAAACCCACTTCAAAGCATTGCAACAATGCTAGTATGCAAGAGGAAAGAAGAACATGGAGGAGAAAAGCTTTCTGGTTTTGTGCTGGAATTATGGACATTTCATTGTGTGTTGATACTTCGGGATCTTCGATCGATACTAATTCGCATATGTAAATTGCATATTTGAGATTGTATATCTTTATTTTTGCGATGGTACAAGTATCATTTCAGGCACGGTAGTTAAGCATCGGATAGCTGGATCTACTATTTTTGTTTATTGGTTACGGTTCACATTGCGTTTTACTTCTCCGTCATTCAAAATATCGTTAATATTCGGATATTGCCCAATTGGATTCGTAAAAGTCGCTTGAAATTCACGATTATTCATATCACAACCCGCTGAATTTTAAGCGAAATGGGCAAGAAAAATATTGTTGTTTTTATGTATTACATCTAGGGAATGCAAATTGTCGGACTTTTTCATTTCCCACGAAAGCGGGAAAAATAAATCATTTTTCCAGAATCCGGGGAATTCCCAGTTTAAATGTGAGTCCCGTATTTTGTAACTGTTTTTGGAATTTTTATGTCAATTTTGTTCCACAAAAGGGGGAAAACAATCAAACGTCTTAAATAACGCAGTTATGTGTATTGCAATGTGTACCGAAATCTAATATTTGAAGCTCTTAATACTGATGAGGATGTACTTCGATTTCAAATTTGGTAGCCCAATTTCTGTGAAACTTACCTAACATTCACTCCAACCATTTCTAAATCTATAAGAGATATGGATAAAACTAACACATTTTTTATACATTATCCCATATCTGTCCAATGGCAAACAACATATTGTTACGAATTTCCTTATTCGTCCTTTTTGCGTTGTTTTATTCCCAATAACAAAACAAGGTTCGTTTTAAATTACGATAATTACAACGGTTTAACTTCCTTTTATTTTACTTATTTAGTACAACAGTTTACTTTATTTATGACACTTTAACAAGTCTTGTATTTTACTATCAATTCGCGTTGCTTACTTTACGGGGTTTAATCACAAACTGAACTCTCCACTCCAAAGACCTCCGCTATATATACCAACTCACCATACTCAAATGAAGGTATATCTAGCGAATTCAAGAACCTTCTAGAATCTGGATGTTGTTGTTGTTGCTTATCTTTGTAGAACAATCTCGAAGGGCGGAGAGTTATCTTTGCTGAGGTGAATTCATGCTACTGGTTTAGCGAGCTGGTACGTTGTTACAATGCATACTTTCAGGCGCAGCACTAACCGCCTGTTATTTACATACTGTTAGTAGAGTCATTAACAGCACGCAAAAGCTTTTACTTATTCGTAACACTGCCCCCCACGTAAGCATGTTCGTCCCGAGCAGGCTCAACCCTCCGTTTTCCATACAGAGCTAGTCTTTCCAAATGCACGACTTTCATTTTAGCTCTTGCACTTTGGCTTTTCTGGATTCTATAAACCACGTCATTTATTCGTTTGAAAACCTTGTAAGGCCCTTCCCAGTGAGTCTGAAGTTTTGGAGATAAACCCTTCTTGCGCTGTGGGTTGAACAGTAAAACTAGCTGGCCTTCATGAAATCCTTCTGAATTTGCCGCTCGGTCGCATCTGGCTCTCATTTTGTTACTGACCATCTTTAATTTGTTGCGCACAAATTCATGGAGATCATTAAGATCCCCCGTATCATGGTAATTGACATCACTGTTCGCAGGGTCAGACGCTGGAATGGTACCGAACTCCAAATCTCCAGGCAGCTTCAGCTCATTTCCGAAAATTACTTTAGCGGGTGTTCGCGAAGTGGAGTCATGGGTGGCCGTCCTATATGCCAAAAGGAACTTCGGTATGTGTTCATCCCAATCTCTTTGATCTGCGCTGACTACTTTTCTTAGGTATTCTTCAAGAGTTCGGTTGAATCTTTCAACGATTCCGTCAGACTGAGGATGCAATGGTGTTGTTCTTGTTTTCCGAATACCGTATGACTCACACATTTCTTTGAAGATAGTCGATTCAAAATTCCTACCCTGGTCCGAATGGAGCTCCGAGGCGACACCAAAGCGGCATATTCAGTTATCCACAAACACTTTAATTATAGTCTTCGCTTCATGATTTGGAACATGGTATACTTTGGGCTATTTACTGAAGTAATCCATAACCACTAAGACGTACTGGTTTCCAGAGCTACTGACTGGAAATGGACCAGCCACATCCATAGCTATACGCTCAAAGGGTGCACCTGTGTTGTATTGCTGCATGTGGCCATGACTTCTTCGCGTTGGTCCCTTAGCTGTCATGCATTGGGTGCAATTTGCTATCCAATCGGCTACCGCTTGTTGACAGCCAACCCAGTAGAACCGTTGCTTTAACTTTTCAATGGTCTTGGTTATTCCCAGATGTCCTCCACTCGGGCCATTATGGAATTCTGTCATTATCTCCTTTTCCTTAGAGGAAGGTACCACTATTAACTTTTTGACTATTTTACCATCCTCACTTTCCCATAACCGGTATAGGCAACCTTCCAATAATTTTAGGCTGTTCCACTGGGCCCAGTATGCTCTCATCAGGAGGCTCTCTGAGGCGATATCATTGCGTGTTGGTCTCTCGCCTTTTTCTTTTGCAGAAATGATTTTTGCCAGTGTAGGGTCGCTTCTTAGTGCTGTTGACCCGTCTTCGTTGGATTCCAGTCGAAGCAGACGTACGTCAGTGATGTTTTCTTTCACCTCTGCTTTTGAGCAGTGTTTGCATTCCAGCTTGCATGGACGACGTGACAGGGCATCAGCATTACCGTGTTTTCCTCCTTTTCTATGCTCAATGCTGAAGTGAATGCTCTGCAGTCTTTCAATCCAACGAGCAAGTTGACCTCCGGGGTTCTTAAATTGCAGTAGCCACCTTAGCGCCGCATGATTGGTTCTTAACTGAAAAGGCTGGCCGTATAGATACTTGTGGTAGTGTTTGACACACTCTATGACTGCCAGTAGCTCTCGTCTCGTAACACAGTAATTTTTCTCTGGCTTTGAGAGTATTCGGCTGTAGTACCCAATAACTTTTTCCTGGCCATTGATTTCCTGCGAGAGCACGCCACCTATTCCGTAACCACTCGCGTCAGTATCCAACACGAATTTCTCTCCAGCAACAGGATATGCAAGCAAAGGAGCCGTGCATAAATATTGCTTCAGTTGGTGGAATGACTCTTCTTGTTTTTCGCTCCAACAGTACGGCCGCTTTTTCATTGTCAACTCGTGAAGACTTGCAGCCACTGTGGCGAAACCCGGCACAAACCGTCTGTAGTACGTGCAGAGTCCTAGAAAACTGCGTAATTCATGGAGATTCTGCGGTCGTGGCCAATCCTTCACTGTCAAGATTTTGTCTTCATCGGTGGAAATGCCATTTGCTGTCACTCGATGTCCCAAGTATTTTACTTCCTTCTGGAACAGAGAACACTTTTTCGGGCTGAGTTTCAACCCAGCCGCGGTTATACGTTGAAGGACTTCTTTAAGATTCTTCAGCTGTTCATCGAATGTTTTCCCCATGACAATGATGTCGTCTAGGTACACCAAGCATGTTCGCCAATGAAGTCCTTTCAACACGCACTCCATTAATCGCTCGAAGGTGGCTGGAGCGTTACAGAGTCCAAATGACATTACTTTGAACTGCCACAGACCATTCCCTACGCTGAATGCAGTTTTCTCCTTGTCTTTCTCGCTGATTTCTACTTGCCAATAACCACTTTGCAAGTCCAGCGTGGAGAACGATTTTTTCCTGACAACGTATCCAATGTGTCATCAATTCTTGGTAGTGGATAACTGTCCTTTTTGGTGACGTCGTTGAGCTTTCTATAATCCACGCAAAATCGAGTACTTCCATCTTTCTTCTTAACTAGTACCACCGGCGAGCTCCATGGACTTGAAGAGAGTTCGATTACACCATCCCTCTGCATTTCAGCTACAAGTTTCTTCACCTCATCTCTTTTTGCAAGTGGAAGACTTCTGGGTGCCTGTTTTATTGGTCTCGCTTCCCCTGTGTTGATGTCATGCTTTACCATTGATGTCCTACCTTGGCATTCTTTTTTTAGGGCGAAGGCAGACGCATGCTTCCACAGTAATTGCTTTGCTTTGTACCTATCAGATGGCTTTAGTTCTCGCACCCACTCACTGAGATGCGACTCCAGTACTTTCTGCTCCTTTACTGATGGTTTGCTGCAGTCCCAATTAACTTCACAGTTGATGACCGCCTCGGCTGGTGTACATTCTGCAAATTCTGTGCGGTCGCTGATCACCTCCTCGTTGTTGGACAAATTTAGAACTCGTACAGGCAAATATCCCACAAACCGCCGATCTCACAATCTCCCTCCATTCGGGCCCATACTATGGTTTCTGAGTTTGGTGGCAATTTTACATCTTTGTGAGTGAAAAGCCTTTTAATCTGTGATGTATTGTCGTATCCCACATTGAGTGGAATTTCCACTTTAGCCCACGTCAAAATTTTCTGCCCCATATCTAACTTGAGGCCTTGGGCAATCATAAAATCTGCGCCAATTATCACTTCATCGACAATGTCGGCGACAATAAACACGTGCTCGATGCTCATGTTGGCAATGGCTAACTTCAATTTACAGTGCCGTAGCAACGCGATTTTCCGTGAGGGGCAAACGATTTCCAACGCCTTTTCAATTTAAATTCGGCTAACGTATTTCAACGTATTATTTCTAAAGAGGAGACGATCGTCAAATGTTTATGCGAAAATATAGCGTTCGCGGTTCGGTGTTTGTGTTGAATGACGCATGGACTCGGACACGCACACGCACAAATTTGTTACAATATCGACGGAATTACACAAAAAAAATCATCGAGGTAAATATAAATAGAGCCGATATGATTAGGAATAGATTGATGGGAAACCCGGCGGCCGGAAGTTGTAGAGTTGATAAACACATATTTCAATTCTTTTTCAGATCATTGTATTCATGATTTCAAGTGAGCTCGTACGATATCGAAAAAAATGTTGAGAATGGTTTATTCGAGCGACTTTTCCGTTTTACAAAATCTAACAATCCAGACCTTTGTAAATGGGAGACGTATATGCCTCATCATTATACATATCGATCGCCAGATATCCAAAATGAGATAATAGAACTTCTGGCTACAATGGTGCGGGAGGACGTAGCCAAACACATAATGAGCTCTGATGTGCCGTACTTCACATTGTTGGAAAATGGAACGAAAGACAAACAGAACAAAGAATGTGTGGCGATCGCCGCCAGATACGTCAAAAACGGTCAAGTGCATGAAAGCATTATCTCAATGGAAACATTTGAGGAACTGAACGCGCGATACATGGCCAAACGCACGCTGGAAATTCTCGAAGACAAAGGAATATCCAATAAACGGATTTTGAGGTAAGTCAGTCAATTTCGATTCACGCATGGTATTCTGCTTTGCTACCGGAGCATGATTTCATTGCATTGTTTTCAGCCAATGTTACGATGGAGCCAGTGTGATGAGCGGGAAAGACGGTGGCGTTCAAAAATTGATTCAAAACGAATTGAAACGAAAAATTCCATACTTCCACTGCCAGAACCATTTTTTTTCATTTGGTCATCATCCTAGTCGTTGGAAGCGTTCAACTGGTGAAGCAATTTTTCGAGCAGGTATAATCTTTGCTAAATTTTAACTCCGAATTTACGAAAGAATTTTACTGATAAAATATTTTATATTTATAGGTGAAACTTATTGCGAAGTTTTTTCATCGACATAAAATACGACAATATTACGAGGGTCATTCCATTTTGAACTTGATTGAAACCCGCTGGGTTGGTCACCTACGTGCTTCAAAATCTATACTTGATAACTATGACCATATCATGGAGACCCTGCCGCAAATAACAGCTTCCAATGGTTTTGATGGCGACGATATAGCATTGGCGGCTGGAATTCAGCACGTCATGCAATCCATCGAATTTCGTTTCGCGCTAGTATTCCTGAAAGATGTATTGCAGATGATCGAACCCGTGACAAAAATTCTGCAAAGTCGCGAAACGGGCTTCAAAAATGCGATGCCTCTCATCCGAGCTGTTCATTCAACGATCAAAAAAATGAGGACAGATGAGAGTTTTGAAAAATATGAGGCCCAAGCAACTGATCTGCTACCGCAAGCGCAAGGTCGCGCTACTCGCAGTCGCCGTCAATCTACGCTGCTCAAAGATTCAATCGTCGATGAAACACTTGGACAGCGAAGCGATATTTCGGTTAACTTGAAATCATCATTTTTACAATCGATATTGTTTTGATTGAAATGGAAAAGCGGTTCATGAAAGAAAATTCGATTCTCACGGCAATTGACACAGCTGATGAAATGGATTTGGAAAAATTGCAGCCTTTGGCCGAGCTGGGCATTGAATTGCCAACTGGAATTCAGCTGGATATGGCGAAAGAGCACATGAAAGTGATTCATCAACAGCACGAAGACTTGAACAAACAAAGAAAGTCGGATGATAAAATCAAAACATTGACGTTGACTGAGCTATACAAGGTGCGTGCTGGGATGGAGGATGTGTACAATCTCTTCGCAACGATTGAGACTTTTCCATCCGGAACGGCCATATGTCAGTCGTCGTTCTCGGCGTTAACCAGAATCAGCCGGCCCCAAAGAGTCAGCATACTCACAAAACGATTAAACAATCTATCGTTCTTGTCATTTGAACATAAACGATTCGAGTCGCTGAGCTTGGATACGGTTTTGAAGAGATTCAATGAACTCAAAAATCGTTAGGTGCAACTCTTCTGAATTTCTTTTATAGTGTTGTTGAACGTATAATAAAGAACATGTGTTTCGCTATATGTCTCGAATTTTATTAGTTGCTTTTGCCCGCTGCACAGATATTTATGAAATGCGTGAGGGGGCGTCGGTTGAAAAGCGTGAGGGGGCAGTGCCCCCTCCTGCCTCTATGAAGCTACGGCACTGTCAATTTAACTTTACCATGTACAGTTGTTGTGGCCGTCGGTGGTGCAATGGGTAGTGTGCGCGCCTCTTGTACTTCAGATCCTGGGTTCGATTCCTGCTCTGACCACCTTCAAATTTCTTTCGGCGGCGGTCACCTCGCATAGTGACGGCGACACTATCGAGTATATAGCCATGAAAAAGCTTCTCAAAATACCGTTCGGAATCGGTGTAAAACTGTAGGTCCCAATCAGTGAGTGAAAACTGGAAAGCGTACAGCTCAGTGATTGTGAGAAGTTCTCCCCGGTCCCTTCATGGGATGTAATGGGAAACCATTTATTTATTTTTTATGTACAGTTGCTGTACGGAGTCTTACACCATGTAACGATTCCATTGGTCCATTTATCAAATCTGATCTGATGATAGATTGTGACGCGCCTGTGTCCATAGTCAATATGCGCTTCCGACCACCGATAGCTCCGTAGACAGGTTGTTGTTTTTCTGTTGTATTATTGAGATGGAGATCGTGGTGCCCTCGGTTGTGGGAGC
Source organism: Phaonia tiefii (assembly GCA_963931995.1). Classification (NCBI taxonomy): domain Eukaryota; kingdom Metazoa; phylum Arthropoda; class Insecta; order Diptera; family Muscidae; genus Phaonia; species Phaonia tiefii. The sequence goes on along the minus strand of OZ008371.1, from coordinate 94,494,800 downwards.
TAGTCCATGCCCCTCTGGGCTAGCTCGTTTTAGTTTAACGGAGATTCATGTTGTGTAGTATAATTTGCCCGTTTATTTCCACGTTGGGGTGAGCTCGATCTTGATCGCTTTCGTGGTTCTCTGCAGTTTCGTGAAATATGACCAGGTTTGTCGCAATTGTAGCACTTTGGTCTGGGCTTACTTCCGCCTGTAACGCCTTGCTGAGGGTTTGGGTGATTTCTTTAAGATCGTTTATGGCACCCTTCAAATCTCCTGCCTCCGACTCCGTTTCAATTCGTCTAACTCTGTGTATTTGAGGCTTGGACACAAATTTCGCTGTCTCCTGTGCCAATGCGAACGAAACGGTTTCGGCGAATGTAGCTTTTTGTGTGGCACAAGTCACGTATTTTATGTCAGGATCACGGATGCCGTTGACGAATGCTTCAATCTTAAATTGGTCCAAGAATTGGTGGGACTCACCAGGATAAGTCATCAACACCAAACGTTCCACCTCGGTTGCGAAGTCCTGAAGTGTTTCATTATGCTTTTGTACTCGGCCTCTTAATTCCATGCGATATAAATCCTTCTTGTGATCGCCACCATACTTGCGTTGTAACGCAGCCAGTATATCCTCGTCGTTGTTTCTGGCACTAACGGGAATGCTCTGAAGGACTTCTGCTGCACTGCCTTTGAGTGCTAAAATTAGATCTACTGCTTTGTCGTTGCTGTTCCACAAGTTCGTAATTGCGACCATTTCGAATTGGAATTTAAAAACGTCAAATGGTGTAGAGCCATCGAAACTGGGAGCTTTCAATCTACTAGAGGCTTCAGAAATTACTTGCACTGGCCCCTCTTGTAACTGAAGTTCATTAATGTTTCTTTGCAATTCAGTTACATCTTCTCTTTCTCAAACTTCTGTTCAACTTCTTCGAACTTCTGTTCGAAGTTATCGAATTTCTCATTAACATGTATTTCCATGTTGTTCATAACTTCCGAAATTTGTTGAAGTTTGTCATTTGTGGCGTTAGATGTCTCTTGCATTATTCTTGAATTTTCGCTCAATTTCTCGTCCACAATTCTAGAATTCCCGTTCATAATTCTAGAATTCTCACCAAATTTCTCATTCAATTTGTCGTTAATTATTCGGGAATTTTCGCTCAATTTCTCGTCCACAATTCTAGAATTCTCATTCATAATTCTAGAATTTTCGTCCAATTTGGCCATCATGGCAGCAAACATTGTAGAAACATCTACATTACCAGTTGCTTCTTTTGTACAAACCTCCATTTCGTCTTTGCACTCGAACTGCAGCTCTACCTTATTACCGGCTGTCGGTTGATCCAATTTACTCAACTCCTTTTTTAGTTGTTCAACTTTGAGGTCTTCAAACTTCATCGTTGTCCTTAATTCGTAATTTCACTTCTGACACCAATGTTACGAATTTCCTTATTCGTCCTTTTTGCGTTGTTTTATTCCCAATAACAAAACAAGGTTCGTTTTAAATTACGATAATTACAACGGTTTAACTTCCTTTTATTTTACTTATTTAGTACAACAGTTTACTTTATTTATGACACTTTAACAAGTCTTGTATTTTACTATCAATGCGCGTTGCTTAATTTACGGGGTTTAATCACAAACTGAACTCTCCACTCCAAAGACCTCCGCTATTTATACCAACTCACCATACTCAAATGAAGGTATATCTAGCGAATTCAAGAACCTTCTAGAATCTGGATGTTGTTGTTGTTGCTTATCTTTGTAGAACAATCTCGAAGGGCGGAGAGTTATCTTTACTGAGGTGAATTCATGCTACTGGTTTAGCGAGCTGGTACGTTGTTACAATGCATACTTTCAGGCGCAGCACTAACCGCCTGTTATTTACATACTGTTAGTAGGGTCATTAACAGCAAGCAAAAGCTTTTACTTATTCGTAACAATATGTACTATGTTTATATTCAACTTTGACCGCCTTGTGACACGTTCTGAGGTGAAATTATTGGTGTCGATTTCGTACATAAAGTTTCAGTTTAAATTCTACAAAGCTTGAATATATAATCGGGCGTATCTCTGATAGCTTGTATAATATCGAAGTGATATATATATCACTGAAAACTTTATATATATAAACATTGCAATAATTTGGGTAATTATATGCAAACATCAGATAGGAAGTAAAAACCTTTTCAAAATATAGAATAATAACAGGTAAAATATATTAAAGTTTAAAATTATTTATAAATACCACAGTAACTAAAGAGTGAAGTTTTGTTAAAAAAATTAAATTTTTCCTGCGTACTGATTGAGTGGAAAAGGAGTTCGAAAAGATTTGAAAATTGTTTTTTAACGTAGAATACGTTATACGGTAAAGGTAGGGGTGTTGATCTGGAGCACAAAATTTTGAGAAAATGTTTGTCAACTTTCACCCACTTTTACTTAAATATTAAAACATATTTTAGCAATTTTTATATGTTACTTAGTTTTGGTAATATGTTTTGTTTCGAATTACATTAAAAAAATTATATGTCTATATATAAAAGTTTTATGTAGTTAAGGAAATAAATATTTAAGAGCATGACATTTTAGATTTTTTTTTGTACATGCCGCTGTTGTTGTTGGTTTGTAAATGCCGCTGTTGTTTTTGTTGTTGTGAAATCAAATGATTTTGGCTTTGCTGTGCTTTGTTTATTTATCGAGCAGCGTGTAAATGTGTGTGTGTGTACATTTCGTTTTGTTGGATCGGTCGGTTATTAGTTCGTTTGGAGGGGAACATAAAATGAAGGGAGGGGAGCGTGGACACTTGTGTGTGCTTGAAAGTTTACAGATCTTTGCTGTCGTTTGTTTACTTCTGCGAGCAGCGTGTAAATGTGTATAATTAATACAAAGGATTGGCGATGTATACCCTCACTATATCAATGGCGTTTTTCCTAAACACATTTCTGTGAATACATTGGGAAGTAGTTGGAAAGCAGCTATCTATTGTGCTGCCATATCATAAAATGTATTGCTGTAGCTGTACTTCAAATGAAGATGTCGCTATAATGTAATACGTTAAACTAGATATAGTTTCATCCTTAAACATATGGCATACAGTCTTCGAGCACACAAACTAAAAAATAAATTAATAAATCTTGTTCAAAACTATTCCAATCGTTTAGATCAGTGGTTTCCAAACTTATTTGGGTTATCGCCACATTGTAGCGACATCTTTATTAGATGTACAGCAATAGGAATTACTTTTGTGATATGGCAGCACAATAGATTAGCTGCTTTCCAACTACTTCCCAATGTATTCACAGAAATGTGTTTAGGAAAAACGCCATTGATATAGTGAGCAGAAAATAAAAGAGGAAATTTAGAGAAAACGAAAGCTGCCTATAAATCTGAGTTTACACATGCAATTTTGATGGCGTTAATTATTGTGTTGGTTGGAGAGAAATTCGACGGCATTTTGTAAATATGCACTTTCTTAGATTCACTAAAGCAATCAATGTCTTTATATGCGCAAGTTGCTTTCTGGGAATACATTGGGAAGTAGTTGGAAAGCAGCTAATCTATTGTTTGCAAAATGACTATTATTGTTTGCAAAATGCAAAATCTATTAATTGCAAAATGCAAAATCTAACACAGGCTTGTTATTTTTTTTTATTGTATTATAAGTACATGTTTCGATCTGAAATTATTTCTTAGTAGAATATTTGTAGATATCCTTTGAACTATACAGATCACGGTTTTATCTGCAATTAGACAAAATGTTTTAAACTCTCGTTGGTGGACGATTGATTCTAATTTTGTGACTCTTCTCATCAGCGCCTTGACGTTCTGGGCCAGATTTGGAAATATGTAGTATTAAATTATCTCTGAGTTTCGCAAAATGCAAGTTTATATTTTTTTAAAAAATTTTGATATACATAAATCTAAAAGTATTGCTTAGAAGTAACGGAAATACATCAACGCAACGATAATGATTTAATTAACCTGGAAACTTTCGCCACTGCTACGATCATGTTTCATTACTTGGTGAATATGAATATGGAAAAATTAAAATTTATTATTTTTATTTTGACAAATGACGCCATCATACAGGCTCTGACAATTTAACAGTTATGTGGTGGAACATTGTTGCTAAAAAGCTAGTAAACATTGGTGTAAAAACAGAGTTGCCCTCATTTGATACAAATCACCCAGCAAAAAATTTTTAGGGTTTTGGAAGCACTATCAATTTTTTCTCCATACTGAAGCGCTTACTTAGAAGTCATTACAATTCCGGCATACCAAACTGCAATGAAGTATGGAATCACAAACGAAAATACCATTCTATAGAACTGTGCTACATAGAATTGTGCTACCGAGATATCGATATTGTAAGGCAATGCTAATTATTTTCTTGTCGCCCGCTTACTGCTCTGCAATAAAGTAAGGCAATAATCTTCATATCTTTCATATCTTCTAGACTGCAATGAATGAAGTGCCTTTGGTCGCCTTTAAGTAGTGCTTCCAAGTGGGACATCCCATACAAACATCATGCCTTATTTCAGCAGGTTTGTAAGCGATTGCCACCATGTTTTCGCCTTACAATTCTGCTTCCGGGTAAGCAGTGTTGTTTGCTGGGCAGTATCGACGTTTTAATAGTCGTGTTTTGGTTACAAGCAAGCGATTATCGGTTGCTAAGTTGCAAAGAAAACGGCATTTTAGCAAGAAGGCATTTTAGTCAAAAATATGAAAAATGGTTAAAAACGGCTCAGAAGTTAGCAACTTTACCCTACTACCCTCCGACCACCAATCCGAAAATTTTGAACCCGCTGCCATTTCGCACCCTTGCATTTCCGGACATGGTCCTAGTGGACTTTTCTTCATGAAATGAGCCAAGGAATACGCTGGAGAAATTTGTCCGGAACTTCCTGAATCGCCCGGTATAAGCAAGCGGTGTAACCAAAATACGCTTAATGACTGATACGTTGCAGCAACTGTTTCGTTTTGTTAACTTTAAATGTTTGCCTAAATACAGTAATAAACAACTAAGATATTGAACGAAGCATATATGCCTAAACCTCAAAGCTTAACAATTACATTATTAAACTTTTTTTCTCCCAAAGGGACTAATGACGTATTCGATGCAGAATCAACAATTGAGTTGCTGGAGCAGCGCAACAATGATCATTCAAAAAATCTTGTAAAACATGCTATAGAAATGTAAATTAACTAACACAAATGTCGCATCCCTACGAATAATCGTTTTTACTTCAGTGAACTGATACTAATATTTTACGAAAATACAATAATTTAAAACGTATAGAATACCCTAGTGCAAGAAGAGCTTGCTAAATTGCTTTTTTTGCTAAAATATTCTATTGCAATCTTTTAGAAATTTCCCGGGATTCCCGTATAAAATTCCCGAAAAGCGGGAATTGAAATTCATTCTGTAATAACAGCCCGCTATGCGGTTAGGTATATGTTTGAAATGTCTTTAATTTGCAGGTTCTGTACAACAACCCAGCAAAAATATTGAGATTTTCGAAGCAGTTGGAGTTTTTGTAAGGTCTGCATTGCTTCCTGCATATTATATGCAATAAAATAAAGATGAATTATAAGTAAGGAGAATTGTGCACTAAAGCGCTTCTGAGAATTAGAAAAAAAGTATAAAAAAACTAAAACTGTACCAAGACAGTTGAAACCATAGATAAAGGAAATAAGTAGATATCCCGCAGGCGTTGGCAAGTACTGCCACTAGATGCTGTGTTGTCGTTTTGTAACTTTCATTGACGTTTCTCATAACATTCACTGACGTTTATTCAACATTGTTGGACAGTTTTTCAATACAAAAATAGAATCATTTTCCAGGTAGTGCTATTCGAACAACTAATTTAGTTTTTATCATGTCGTTGTGTTCCCCACTTTCTAATTCAAATGCATTTTGGTTATGTGCTTGTTTGGTGTACTGTTATTGTTGGTATTCGTTTATGTTGACCTGTACAGCATCGGCCCACTAAACAAAACAAAATCCCTGTTGATGTTGCCTACCACACCTTTTGTTAGCACCTTTCCTAAATACATCTTGCAAAGTGTATTTTGTTTGGGATCAAACGTTGTAATTATTGCATTCAGCTCCATCTAGAAAATATCCCATTGAACAATAAATTTCCCACGGCATGTGCGATATCTAGTTAATTCCTTTATCTATGGTTGAAACGAAATAAATATGAAACACGATCACGATGCTGTAGGGACAGAATTCCATTAATATTAAGACAGTAAACAAAATTAAAATTTTTTCCTCTCCTTGAAAGCAATGAATATATTGCGTTTAGTTGGCACTATCAACTGCTTTTAAGTGGGAACTTTGACCGAAAAAATTGCGCTTCTGTATGCGTATTGGCAACTGCTTCCGAAGAGATTCCTGCGTCCATTATTGCTTTTTGGCATGCACAATTTTTTGCAGGGAAATTATTTCAATTAATTATTGTTAGCAAGTGCTTCGCCATAAGCACTACTGAGAAGCTGAAATGTAAGTGCCAACAATTTACGTTGATTCTAAAAATGTAAAATGTTTTTACGAGGTAATAACTGTTATTTTGTTAATCGGCATTCTACATATTACTCGTTTTCGTAACCATTTGTAGTCATAGTCACAGTATTTAGTATATCTGGACTTTTCATCAGTGGAATACTCCGAGTCCTCGATTTTAATTATTATGTGTATATCCATTATTAGGCCTAACTGTCTCCCTAATACGTCTCAAATTGCAATTCCAACTTGAAATATATTCATGTAAATTTTTGTCTGGTTCTTAGTTCTTGTAATTGGATCTAATAATCAAATGCACACATGTAGGCTTTCAATGTATTCATAACACCACCCATCCATCGACACCAAACCAAACAGTTGGCTAATATTTAATTTCATTCTCATATTAATATTTGTTGAATGCGACTACGCCCAATGCAAGTATTAGTTTGGACGAGCTTCTTAAGTCGCATTGATATGTCGATACATCGATTCCATGGAATCACTTGCACTTGTTAATAAGACCGAATGTCTTATCAGATTACAGTCGTTGTGACCTGCTATTCACAACTGCTCCTTTATATGAATTCCTATGATATTCATATTCCTCATATTTAGTACTTATTTATGGGCTACAATTGTCAGTCGAGGATTAACTCACAAACTGATGAGTACATATATACAAACAACATTAGCAATGCACAGTGAGGACAATAATTGAACCAAAGCATTTTCTCGGATGGAAATAAGATGTATATTAGGCATTACGACTGTGGACCATAGTGCAAATACAGTACGTTGGGAAGAAAATATAAAACTAGGTTAAAATGGAGATGAGGAAAAACAAAAACCAGGCATAATTTGGAACTGCAATACTACATAAATTCCCGTATTCAGCTGTATAGAAATTTCCAAAAGATTTACCACCTGATTTAGCTCGCAAGCCTTTCATGAATAATTCCCTTTCGTACATCATTTTTATTTTTCAAATTGTGCGGAATAAATTCGAATAAAGTGTAACTTGGCATATCGGATAGACCGTAAATGTGTGACAAATAGCCCAAAATTTGGACCGATCCGACGACGTAAAGTCCTACCGCCCATATATAGTTAAGGGGTTAATTGCGAAAAAATAGTAAAACAACTGACTTTCGTTTTTGAATTGTGTTTATCTTCCTGACTATACTACCCAAAGGGTAGCGAAATATCGAAGAATAAAATTAATTAAAAATACGACCAAACGCTGCAACAATTTAATTTTTGAGAAAATTTTTCTTTTAAAGAAATTGTGGTGATATTGGCTGATATATAGGAACCCTTTTTTTGGCGTTGAAACCGATTTCTCAAAAACTGCTCGAACGATTTCCTGAAAATTGCCAAGAAGTATTTTTATTTTCTCGGATGTGACGTGTGATTTTGTCGATGCAGGGTATCCTGTACGAAAGTTGTAGAATATTTTAATATTAACTCAAAATTTCAATAAAATATAATTTTGTTTACCACTAAAAAAGATAGTCATGCGGCCTTATTCATAAAAAGTTATGAGGTTGGAGAGACGATTTGCCATACAAAAAAAATTCTCTCAAATATCTCGCAACTATTATGAATATTTAAAACTTTCCCATCTATTAATGTCATATGAAGATCATAAGTTACAGTGATTTTTCTCTCATCCAATATAGTGCATACCAAGGGCTCCAGCTTTTGTATTTGGTCGTCCAGATCTTTTTTTCTGTAAGAATGTGTTCCTTGGTTTCTTTCACAAACTCTAATTTGAGCGGCGTATAAAATCTTACGGACTGTGGAATTTAATTAAGCCATAAAACCGTTTCAAAATCACCTACTAGTTTTAGTGGTACGACGGTAGTTGCAAACAAGGACTGATCAAAAGATTGTGGCTCGTTCACACTAAATTTCTGTTTGTATGTTTGATTCCGTAGAATCCATAACTTGCCATTAGTTTCACATTTGTAATTTTTGGAAACTGCTTGAATATTTCTTTCTACAAAAGGATAATGCGACAAACAGTATGATCCAACAAGTCCTTAAGATGGACTTGCGCTACGGTTTCTGTAACAGTAATTCCCCGCGGCCTACTTTGTTGCAAACGCTACAGCCTCATTTGGAGTTAGATGTAACGGTTCCGAACCCGTCGCAATTTTTTTTAATTTCGGTTCCTTTGACGTAAGGAAAGTATTTCTTAACATTAGTATCTATCTCATTACATTTTTTCGCAGAAATTGGTGCAGCGTGCACAAGAGGAGAAGCATTGTGGCATTGGCCGTCTGTGGTATGCATGGGTGTATCCTACTCGAGGACGTCCTACTCGATTCATAGACGACGTTCTATTCAATGTTTGACGATAGCCACTTCGAATGCTTGGCCTTGAATGTTATTAAGTTCCGGCTGCATTTCGGAAAGTTTTTTTTAATAAACAGGTCAGAGCTTTTAGTTTTTTTCTCAATATCCTTTCTAATTTCAGGGCTTAAGCTATTTGCATTTAGCTGCTCAAAAATCCACCTTAAAATTTCGGACGATACTATATTGTTGTAAATCCAAACATTCAACAGCGTTGCATGACAAAATTCAAACGTATCTGGAAGTTGACAAAGACGAAGAGAATGCGGAAAAGCCGCAAATAAAATTAATAGCATACACAATTTGGGCTTTAATTTTACATAATTACATTTTGGCAGAAAGGCAGTTCAAGATTCACAATACACAGGCACGGGGTTGGTTATCATATATTTTAGGACATCACAAATAATATACAAAAATAACATTTAACACAGAGAAATGAAAACATTTATTAATTATTATTATAAACTCTACACACCTTCGTCAGTAATTTCCATTCTTAAGAATTAGTTTTAAGTCAAACTTAAAAAAATTACACAGCCACGAATTCAACAAAAAGCTTTGCCTCTTCTATGCTAAAGAAACAGCTGATAAAACATATGACTTTAAGGCAATGCTAATTTTCCAGGGTTGCCATGACATCCAAATTTTTATTGATTTCCTTACACCCAAGTACATATATTCTTGAAAAATAAAAATTTTTTAGTAAAGTTTTGTTCCATAAAAAATTTTGAATTTATGCCGCACAATTTGAAATCTGGCCCAGTGTGGCATGTGGTGATACTTACAATAATACCGTGCCACCACCATTATCGTACTTCCCATACAACAGTTTCGCGGTTTTACGGTTGTGCGACCCGATATCTCCCGTAAACCACAACCGATTTTAATCAAATTTGGTAATAGGCAATATTTTATCAAAATCTACTGTGTAGTCACAAACGCCCACTTCACCATGCGTATTTTTGTGCCTCCTATATAAATATTGGGCGGACAATTGTCACGATAAATCTCCAAAACAACTAGAGTCACAGAGAAATAGATTAGATTCGCTATGCCTCTCTTTACGTTTTCTCGATGACGCCGAGGTAGTAGCCCATTTCATCGAGTTCGAGTTGCTGTTATATGTTACTCTTTGGTTGAACATAAAACGGACAGAAATAAAAGGGAATGCATATTTTCGTTCGTTGCAATGGATATAAAACATAATTTAGCAGTCATTAGTATCAATCAAACACTATGTAAATTTAGTATGTTGCATGGTTTGATTCTGGTTGCTTATCGCTCACTCGCCTATCTACTTTATTTTTCATCAATTGCCTACTTCATAGTCGATCAGCTGTGTCATGGATACCCCCTGCTAGGATCCTAATTTAGTTGGGTATTTGATAATATTTAGCACAATGTAACTCTGCTCTTGAATTTGGTCCCATCGGCCACGCCCATTCATACAACGGAAGGGTTAATATAAACCGGTTTTTAATAGAACTCAGACGAAATGGTTGACTTAGGGTGAAGATATGATTAAGTCGGTTCACCCGGCTGACATTTCTCTACTGGTTTGCTTCATACATTAAAATATTTAAATAAATAAAATTTTTAAAATTTTTAAAATTCGATTTTTTAAAATTCGATTTATATTGCATATATATTTTTTATACAAAAAAGCAATTTTTACACAGTTATGCTTCCCACTGTTATCGAATTTATGTATGCGCTGCCAACATAAAAATATCGTAGATTATATGTGTCTGGAGTTGTATCACATTGTTAGTAATTATCACCTTCTTGTTTGGGGCTTTATAAGGATTCCTCACAACAATTTAATATCCTTTTATATTTCCTTTTTGTCTGTTCGCCTTTCAATGCGTTGACATGTTTTGATCCTTTTTGTGAAAGCAGTACGATTTATTTTCACTCAAAAGGACACATCGACTTGTGCACCGGCGTGAAGTTCCCACTTCAACAGAGTTTCTGTTAATCCATTTGTTTTCCAGTCTACCTACATCTGGCCACAAAGGATTGTGGTGGGATTTTGTACTTATACACTTGCCAATACCTTTGTATTGGTCATATTAAGTTGGAAATCGGATTCGGAGGAACAACTCAGCTATTATCTACATTTGATTGCGGAATGTCCGAACTATTGCGCACGTCACATGTGTTGCAATTACAAATAAACAGCGATACGTTGAGGGGGGACATGCCTTCTTAATAGGTTGTCATTGTTGTTGACTTTGTATTAAAATCGATTAGAATTATTTTTATTTATTTAATTTTGTTCCTTCATTGGCGTTACGAATCCGTACAAGTTCATGTGTATTGTTGGTATTCATTCATATTAGTTTTATATGTACGTAAAACATAGTGTGTAACAACAAATTGTTATAAAACAATTTGTTACATATTAAGATGTTCTTAGCAAGTGACTGTTATTTAGCGTGTATATGTGCAATAGGGTGTATCTTAGTGCGTTGACTTAAACCAATTGTACGGATACTTCATAATTTTGACAATGTTATTTTGTAATAGTAGTACGTGGAAAAACAAATATCTCTAAACTCTAAACTCTAAATGTATCAAGTGTGAACTGAATGCCACAAAATATTCTCATGATCGAGCTCAGATAAATTGATTCCCATACGTAATTATGGAAATGAGAAGCATTTACAGAAGAATTACAGTTCTATGCAACTTGAAACTTTCACTGTCTTTTTACACCAAAGTATGTCTCTAAGACATACTGATCGTCATAAAATTATAACAGGCCGTAAATAAATCTTAACAAATAAATTTTATACTTATAAATAAATTAATTTTATGGTAATTTTTTTTTTAAATATATTATTTTTTAATTTTACTTTTCGTAGGGGTTAATTTCACCATTTTGAATATATTATCTTCGATCCCCATATTAATGATATTCAATATTCAATTCTTGCCAGGCTTGTCACTTACGCCACCGAGATTCTCTAGCAAGTAATATAATATGCACCGTCGGTGGCGCAATGGTTAGTGTGCGCGCCTCTGGTACAGAAGGTACCTGGTTCGATCCCTGCTCCGACCACCTTAAAATTTCTTTCGACGACGGTCACCTCTCTTAGTGACGGCGACACTATCGAGTACTTAGCCATGAAAAAGCTTCTCAAAATACCGTTCGGAACCGGTGTAAAACTGCAGGTCCCAATCAGTGAGTATAAATCTATAAAACGCACAGCTAACTGGTTGTGAGAAGTTCTCCCCAATTCCTTCATTTATTTATTTTTTAATGTAAATACGAATGCTAGAAATTAACTTTGCCAGACATATTAACGCTGGTTGGAAAAAAATATGAAGGAATTGGGGATGTGACTTTCGACTCGAAGTAAAATCACTGTGCATGGTGTTGATTAGCAATTCTTCCGCATACACGCTGAGAAATCTGTCGTTTTTTATTATTTGGATGTAAATATAACGTGTTTGTAATTACAGAGTACTTGTGTCCAAACACATTGCGTTTGCTATTAAAAATAATGCATTTCAGTCGCAATGATTCATAGATTATACGAGGGCGGATCAATAAATCCGTGACTTTTCTCACTTCCCTCATAGTTATAGACTACTGTCAAATTTTGAGCAAATTCCGTCATTTACTTTGCGTTTAACAGCTGTTCAAAACATAGAACCTCGTGCATTTTTTTAAAAATGGAAAAAGTGAATTTCGAGTGCTCATTAAACATTAATTTTTGCGAAAAAAAAACCGTCAATCAAACCAAGAAAAAGCTTGATAAATACTATGGGAACTATGCACCATCGATTTCAATGGTAAAAAAAAGTGGTTTACTGACTTTCGTTGTGGTCGCTCCAGTACAAATGACGCTGAACGTTCTGGACGGCTAATTGAGGTAAATACACCCGAAAATGTCGAAAAAATCCACGATATGGTGTTGGCCGATCGAAGAGTAAAAGTGAGTGAGATTGTTGATGCCATTGGCATTTCATATGGCAGTGTAGTTTCGATTTTAAATGATCAGTTGGTTTTAAGAAAGCTGTCTGCAAGATGGGTGCCGCGTTTGCTCCCAATCGACCATAAACGTAATCGTGTGACAACTTCAAAGGATTCCTTGGAGTTGTTTAACCGTCATTTTTGCGGCATTTTGTAGCTGGGGATGAAACATGGAGGATGCATTACAATACTCCGGACACCAAGCATCAGTCTAAACAATGGGTTTCTACGGGTGAACCGGCTCCGAAGAAGGCCAAGGTAAGTTTGTCGGCCAGAAACGTTATGGCAACAGTTTTTTGGGATGCACGCGGGATATTCCATATCGATTACCGTCGAAAGGGAAAATCAATAAAGGCGAATATTATGCCAACTTATTGGACCGATTTAACGAGGATTTAAAACAACAACCTCATATGGCTAAGAAAAAAGTTAGTTTTTATCAAGATAATGCACGAGTGCACACGTGTGTAGTCCCAATGGCAAAATTTCATGAATTGGGCTACGAATTGGTACCTGATCCACCATATTCTCCGGATTTAGCCCCCAGTTACTATTTCCTATTTCCGAACCTAAAGAAATGGCTTTAGGAAGGGATACATAAATTGGAGAAACGTTGGACTAGGTGTATTGATCTAAAAGGAGATTATGTTGACAAATAAAAAACTGTGTATCATTCAAAAAGTCACGGACTTATTGCTCCGCCCTCGTAATATATGTTTTTGTGACCCAAATGTGGCTTTGTTTATTGAAAACAGCTGAAATCAAAAACGTGACAGATAACAAAGTTACAAAAACAGATATCCAATTCATAAAAACAACGTTTGTAAACATATACCTACATGGTTCCTGCAATATAGTTTCTGAGCCGTTATTGTTCAGGGTGTATGTAACTGGAAAGCTGACAGATCTCATCGTATACTTACTCAGAGAAGTAATTGTTTGGAAAGAGGTTGTTGCAAAAATAAATTCAGCTGTCGCCACCGAATTTCGGTTGCCGCAACAGAATTGAGGTTGTCACGACTGAATTTATTCACCACAACTGAAATTCGGTTGATGCAATCTCGTTTTATAATTGATTCGGTTCTGACAACTGTATTTTGAATTTTATTCCTTCTGTCAACCATATATTCAACAATATTTGTTGCAACAACCGAATTTGGAATTAATTTGTATACAACAATAGAAATTGGTACCAAATTTCTTACCCTAAAGATTACCCCATATAAATTATTTCCTCGCTTTGTAATTATTTACGAGAATACGTTAACAAATTTCTGGACAACGTTTTCCAAATTTAGTTGTGCCACTATCTTAAATTGGTTGACAACCTCTAATTACTAAATTCAAGAATATTGCTAGTACTACATCTGTATAAGACCGTTTCCTTCCTAAAGATCTTATTTCAAAATTCAGAGTTAATAAAATCATGTCTACTTTCAGTAGGACAAACGTCGTAGGAAGCTGAGGAGTCTCGAAACAACGACTATAGACATTTTCGGGAATTTTTATTCGGAAAACTTCAAGTGTCCATACCAACATTAATTTACAGGATAGACTTTTAATTGTCAAACAACGAAACACAGCATTCTAAGTTCAGATGGACAAAAGTTGATACAACCGCCGTATTTCGATGATAATGCAAATGGCGTTGAAGAAAACAAAGTATAAAATGAGAAGAATACACCCAAGTAGACGTACTTTATTGTCAATTTTCGTACCCCTAACTCATTAGGCTTACAATATACATAGTTTATCCACCTAGATTTGCAATCCGTCACACTGTGCATAGAGTAAATATTTACCTAGAAAGAACATCTCTCTCAGCAAATTGATAACATCAGACTTGGTGTGATATGAACGTTGGATGTTGAAAAGCATATGTTAATAGCAGATTGAGGAATTAGTTCAAAACAACCAACAACAAAACAATAAAGGTATTTGGTTAATACAACACAAATGTATACCAACAATAACAGTCTACAAAAAAGAGTAAAACGCATTTAAATTTCACGGTTTTTCACCTAAATGACATGAAAACTTCAAGTCAAATTCTTATAACTCCACCTGATGTATGTCAATTTTCGTCAAACATCTCTCTATCACACAGACCTTACCACCAAGAGTGTACAATGAAACGTCAGATGAGAAAAATTTTCTGACTAGATATATTTACTCAATGGTTTGGGGAGTCCTATGACATAGAAAACTAAAAAACATAGTTTTTTAGTACCTATATAGAAACTAAAAAAATCGAAGACACCATTTGTTTGTGCCTCTATCAATACTAAGGTATTTTTGTATCAACCTAAACAAAACCTTGATAGATTTAGCTAGATTTGTATAGATACCAGCGTGTAAAATGTACTATCATATAGTGCAGTCGATTTAAAAGAAAATTGGGTTTGAATCTTGGCATTTATTGGAACTGGCCTTGTAGTGCCTAGTACCCCGGAACCATATCAGTAAGTTATAGATAGTGAAAGAGTAATCTTTTGAAGCCCCTCAAAATTCGAAAAGTATCACAACCGCTCTACTACACATTTTTTAATACCAATTTAAGTACAATTTACAACATTCACGTGTAAATAAAAATATTGCAAACCCTAAAATTATAAATCTTAATAAACAGTATACAAATTTAAAATATTGAAAAATTTCTGATCAGACATTTATTCAAAGATATACGTATATTCGAAAATATGTATATATCCTGATCCCAGCTTAATAAATTCTGAAATTTCAATAAGTTAGCAAGAAGCCTTTGGACATTCGTGAACGAAATAAAGAACAATACATATAATCTAAACTAATTTATTCCCAAAAAAAAACAATTTGGCCAAGAAATATTTGGTGATTATATATGAAACGTGTATTTGTCTAACGATTTTCTTCTGCACAAGTTGAAGCGCTCTATTGTTGTATCTCCTTAATGTATCTAAAATGATTTATTTAATATAAATAAATAAATATTTTCATTCGGTTAGCATTTTCTTTATCGACTCGACAATATAATATAAGAGGGTGATCATGTGTGTGATCTAGTAGCATGTGAACGTGTGTGCTTGTGAACATAGATTAATAGCAACGAAGAGGTGATGGATTCATATTCGGATCCACACCAGAACGGACAAACAAAAACACCAGAAGCAAAACACTTTGATTAATTAATCCACCCAGTGGTTGACATATCATTGGTGTTGCTACAGAGCGCGCTGTGTACTGTTGTTCGTTCGTCTGTCCGCTGTATATAACGGATACAAATGCGACATAGCGCAACAAACATTTACACATAGTGGTTCTTGTTGTTGATGTTGGTGTGAAGGAACAAACGTGTAGGAGTGATCAATCCAACTAAATGACGGCGACCACATCTCTAATACCCGGCCGGTTATTATTCAATTGTATAGGATGCTTGGAATTCCGTTTTCAAATAGGAAAAGCGAATAGCATTAGGAAAAACAAACAAACACAATGGACAAATTTTCTCTAGGCGTTTATTAATAAATTCATACATACATACATACATATGTACTAGAGATGGACGCGAGTCAAGTGATAGCCGTGATGTGGGTACGATCAAAATGTACTAACGTGATTGGGCGTGATTCCAATCTCTGCGTGAGTGATTTGGCGTGAATAATATCAGTAAACAGAAAGAAATAGAAGATACCCGTCGATTATATTGGAAAACTAATCTACACAAATGGTACAATGATATCAAGGTAAAGTCATTTGAATAGCTGATTTCAGTTTTTCTATAGCAGTTTTCGCTTCGGTTGTCAAACTCATATGTATTTTGGTTTTCTGTGTAATGAGCTTGACATCTGAAGTCAATGAAACAAAAACCAAATATCTGTTGTTGCTGCAAGAACACATGCTGCTACTATACCATTTACATTAGCCGGGCCGAAGAAAAAGTTAAAGCTACAGGATTTGGTTAGCAGAAAAATCGTTCTATAGGCCAAGTAGATTACCTACACAAAACTTCAGGAAAAAATAATTACCCCATTAACCTCCCGCATTGCACTTGAAGTAAAAACAATATTCAATTTCACATTTTGGGAAATTTTAATATAATTTGGTTACATTTGCAAAATTGTAAGATTTTAAGAATAAACTTTGAAGAGTGCATAAATTGAAATTTACTTTAAATTTCAAAGTAGGAAATGTATTTTTTGTTACTCTTATAAACTGTAGCTACAGAATTTTTACAGCTTAGGATAAATAACTTATAGAGAAGAGGTTGTTGCCGATATAGCGCATCAAGGATACCCGCAAAATGTGTTACAGAGTTTCTGCAGTTCTGACGGGAGTGCGACGATGTCAAAAATTGTACAATGAAGTGCATGGAATAATAAGAGGAACACGTTTTAGTGTTGTAACTCGTTAATTTCCTAGTTTGCAACTTATGGAATACCATTGCCCTAAATATTGGCGTTTCGGATATCAAACCTCACCTCAAACTTTTGTATGGCCTTTATTGGCCTCAATAATGGCCTTCTATAACTGACAAACATCGAGATCAATGAGTAGCATCAGACAAAAATATATTTGTTTTGTTTCATGAACTTTCGTGTCGAAAAATTGATACTGTTGAGTTTCTGTACCGTATGCAGGTACCCTATACAATTTTGTCAGGGCATTCTTGATGCGCTATATCGGCCATTACGTTTTCTATATAACCCATTTATTATAAAGTACGTTTTCTACTTTAAAATTTAAAGAAAAATGCATTTATTGCATACTTCAAATCTTTTTCTTCAACACTTTTGATGCATACACATCGCAACATAATATATGCAACATTTCATCATCTTACACTTTTGAAAATACAATCCAATTCTATTAAAATTTTGCAAAATGTAAAACTGCATCTCGTTATTAATTCAAGTGCAATGTGGGAGGTTAAGGCGGTAATTGTTTGTCTGCAATTTTGTGTGTGTCTGTTACTTGACCCATAGAACGATTTTTTGCTAACCAAATCCTGTAGCTTAAACTTTTTTGTTCGGCCCGACCTAACGTTTAGTCTTACTCGACTATATATATGTACATTTATTTAACTTTTTATATATCATTCGTCATTTTTACCCGTTGTGTCCCGATTTTGGGTCACAACCTCGCGGTCAGGGTAGGTTCGTTGTCTCATCCCGCCTTGGATTTCAATCGGTCTTTATAAAGAGAAGTCCCTCTTTATGACTTTTCTATCTTTAGAACTAGTTTAGCTTGGAAGTTATATTTTTTTACCATACAATTTTCTACAGTAGCAAGCAGGATTTCAATTTACATTGTCAGACGATCGTTTCGAAGTTTGTGAACTTCATCATCAGAGACTTAGTTGTAGGCTACTAACATCTGTTCAAATGTGCCACTAACTGAAATAATTTGATAGGGGTTTTTGTTGATTTTGCTTCACATTAATCTGTTATATTTATTTTTTTACCGTTGGGTGGGTCACAAAAGTAGTAAAGTAAATATTTGAACAGAGCTCATCACAAACTACATAATTTCAAATTACACTGAAGTCAAATTCCGGTCAAGAGGAAAATGTTTCTAATTGTGATTAGTTAATTTTTTAGTCTGGCTTTTTAAAAACAAAATAAAAACATAATGTAAAAAACCATTTTTTTTTTATCAATATAAAATTATTTATTAAATAAATATTAATAAAACTACAAAAAAATATATTTTATTTTTAAATACAATTTAAAACATAATTTACAAAAATTATATGTTTTATTTATTTGAATGTTAACTCATTTGTTAAAAATAATTAAACCCCTCTTTTTGGGCCAAAACACAACTTATATTAATAAAGTAAATGGTTTCCCATTACATCCCATGAAGGGACTGGGGAGAACTTCTCACAATCACTGAGCTGTGCGCTTTCCAGTTTTCACTCACTGATTGGGACCTACAGTTTTACACCGATTCCGAACGGTAATTTGAGAAGCTTTTTCATGGCTAGATACTCGATAGTGTCGCCGTCACTATGCGAGGTGACCGCCGCCGAAAGAAAATTTGAAGGTGGCCAGAACCGGGTTCGAACCCAGGATCTCATGTACAAGAGCCGCGCACACTAACCATTGCACCACCGACGGCCACAACAATATTACAACTACATATCAAAGCAGTTTGTACAGTTGACATTTAAATTGACATGAACTGCGCGATTATTGCCATTTTCATTTTAAAACTTGGTAATTAAGGGATAAATCTGAGTGGGTGAGCGGCGGCCTGTTTTTATTCGTGAGCATGAACTCACTTGACCATCTCTAATGTATACATATATACATACATTATCATTCAGATGCTTACGCTTCTCATCTTTACTGCACAGAACTTAGCCCACTGGCCGTAGATTTGCACTCGAGTAGAGTAGAAAATGTAGTATTGAGAGTCAAGAAGAAATATATACATATGGGAGTTTCGTTGAGTCTCCCCCCTCCGGGACATTCTAAGTAGGGAAACTCGTAATTGACACCATTTGATATAATTGTCGGGGCCATGTCAAAAATATACATTTGTCAGTTTGACACTATCGCTGTCATAGCCATACGTTTATTATTGTACACAAAATTTTCAAGATCTGACAATCTGTGTCAATATCCCACTCTGTGTCTGCCTATGCCAAAGTACATGCGAAATACAACGTGGAAACACTCAATAATATTGTGGTAAATGCAAACTAGATACGAGTAAGCATAGTACGGATTCAAACAACAAGAAGTATTGGCAGTATAAATAGTAACTTCAATTCAGAGGAATCATAAATGATCTCAATAATTTTGAAATAAAAATGTAAGTACTTGTAATCGGAATAAAAATGTTCACCACAAAGTCACTATCCAATGTCAAAATAATTCCACAACAATTCAATATATGTGGAACATATGAGCTGCTCTGAGCCATTTGATCTAACTTACATTCAAAGAATTTGGACAAATTGATGCTTTTAGAACTAAAGGAGGTCATTCTTGCCATATTTAAATCCTCCTCATATATTATCACCACAAGGAAGGAGTCATGAAACATAAAGTATTTATGGGCGTCATTTTTTAATACGAAACTTTTCCTTGTGTAATTTCTAACAATGAAAACTTGCCATAATTTAAAAACCCAGAACAGAAATTTCAAACTAAGTCAGCCGTTGGCTGTGAGCGGTACTTCAATAAATAATCGACATTTAAAGGATAAAGTAAGACTGTAAATTCAAAACCAGTTATCCTATCTGTCTGTTGCAAGTACGAGGGCGACCAAACAAATTGCCCTTGATAGTTGAAATTTTCTAGGAAAATATTTTGTATTTCTCGCCAGTTTGAAAATGGGCACAATGGATTCGATTTTATATAATTTCTGCCATATTTACTACATGTTTATTATTGGTTTGATACATTCAACATGTATATATGGCCAAAGTCAAAAATTTGTAAAATTCATCAATTCTAATTTATTTGATAACCGGTAGTATCTAAGATAATGCGATTAATGAATTTCCATCCTACACACTTAAAAGAGTTAGAATGTATAAAGATTTTGGCTAATGTTTATTACATCCCACAGTTTCAGCCACTCGAATTTAAAAAATTTTCAAAAATTGTTTGAAGATTTCTAGTTTGTTAATGATATTTTTTCCCATGCGCACACATGGTTCGTCCTAGATAAAAGTAGTCTTCGGAAACGATACAGACCTTTAATATAAAAACATGGGGTACAGTCAACCTGTAAAGCTTTATTGGCCGTTAACAACTAATGATGGTTTTTTATCACTTGTTGTATTTGAATGGAAAAATCGTGTACAAATGGCCAAACTGGCAGCATGTAGGACCAACCGTTACCAACATTTTGATATATACAGGGTGGAGCGCAATAAATTGCTTATTTGGGAATGAAATAAAAAAGTTATGAACCTTAGAAAAATTTGTTTTATATCTTAATTATATTAAACAGTAAGGGAATTTTTAAATTACATGGTTTTAAATAGTGTATCTGGCAAATGTCGACCTTCGCTATCCGCACACTGCTGCATACGTTTTCCGAAGTTTTCAAGAACTCTAACAAGCATGTCGACTGGTATTCTGCCAATTTCAGCCTCAATATTGTTAATTATGTCTCCCAAGGTGTTGGGATGGTTGATATACACCTTCGACTTCAGGTAACCCCAAAGGAAAAAATCGCATGGGGCTAAGTCTGGTGAGCGTGCCGGCCAGTTCACATCACCCCCCAAAGAGATAAGCCGTCCAGGAAACATTTGCCTCAAACAATTCATGGTAACCCTCGCTGTGTGTGCAGTGGCACCATCCTGTTGGAACCATGTATCCTCTGATTGCATTGCCTCAAGAGCCGGCTGAAAAAAATCGTGTATCATACCGTTCGGAGTTCACAGTTACGGCAAGACGGTTATCGATTAGCGTTTCGGAGAATATATTGTATTAAAAAATAGTGTTTTTATTTTTTCAAGGCTGCTTGTGGTATAAGTCATTGACATGGTTCTTTTTGTATTTCATTGCTTAAGACCAAATACTTAAAAAATGATAAATATTGATTGTCACCAAATAAATTTGGATTATAAGAAAAGGGCGGTATCCCGTTCAACCAAATACAAATCATTAAACTCTTAAGATATTCATTATTCTATTTTACCTAATTATTGCAAACTGTCATAATAGGATCACTTAATCTCCATACACCTGGAGGTATATGAAATTAATGCCAGCCAAACTGCAGTCAAACAAATGGGCGTGCAAATTCACCATGATTGAATAGGAGATTGATATTGGGACAAACATTAGTCGTGTTTTGGTTACAAGCAAGCGATTATCTCTTGCTAAGTTACAAAGAAAAGGGCGTTTTAGCGAGAAGTCATTTTATTCAACAATATGAAAAATGGTTAAAAACGGTAAAAGATGTCAAAATTTTTTTGTTTTAAACTTAACGAAAATGAATCTCATCGCTAAGTTCTCGCTAAGTCTTCGCTAAGTGCTTCATACAAAACAAGCGAATACATAAGCAAGCGGTGTAACCAAAACACGCTTATTCTGCACTACAAAATTTAGATCGTTGTTTTTTTTTGAATGCCGCCAGATGCCCATTCAAAATGCGTGTCAGAAGTACCAAAATGGGCTTGGTGAAACCGTTAATTTTTTAATTCGGGGCGGCGTTTGACAGGCCATGGTTAAGTACCGAATTTGATTAAAGTCCACGAAACAAGACGGATACCAAACTATTGAATGGGAGTGTCACATCTGACAATTTTCTCTAGTTATGTAATTCTTGTCCATTTTCAATCCCAAACTAAGTTTGGAACGGATTGATTTCGGAACGGATTGATTTCCTTCGCGACATTCGTCTCTTGGGGCAACAATTTGTACCCGCAAAGCAGACAACCATTATCAACTGTGACCCGCAATTAAGGGATGCGATCAACCTTTCTGCGGAGAGTACTTGTAGACCAGTCAACCAGCCATTCGTACAGACTCGCAAAATATTAAAAAGTTCTAAAACTAACTTCCACTTTTTTCACTATGAGCGAGGGTATAAAAACTCATCTGTTATTCATTCTGATACTTTCAGAATATTTACGAATTTGTTATCTATATCTATATTTCTATACTATATTACTATTAATTACTATATAATATTATGAAGAGGAAATGTTTGTGAATTTGTTGGTTTGTATGTAGGGGGTAATCTTCCAGTATAACCAGTATAATGCTACTTTATCACAGAGTGCTATACTCTATTTTTTTTTGTTTTTCCCCCTACTAAAATTAAGGACGAAGTCTACCGGGTTTGCTAGTGATGATATAAATAAGTATATGTATTTGTTATGTAATTTATTTTTCCGAAAAAGTGCCTAAAATTAAAAATAAATTTCCAAATTATTCTGACAAACTAATTTTATTGGGTGCTTGCTTTCCATATGTACCCAACATTTGAAGTGTCTCATATCCAAGACCACTAGGACTCTGCCAAAATTCTAGCATTCCACCTTCCTCAAAATAACATCTTGAATTAAGCGATGTGTTGATGGAACCGTTCCTTGTGTTTATCCGCAACGGCTCCTAAATTTTCAGGAAAGAAGTACAAGTGTGAGGAACTCTGCATGTTACACAAAAAGTTATAATACACGTTTTGGAATGCAAGCCAAGCTCATTTTTCTTTTTGATTCCGTAGTTCAAGAAACGTCGAATCTTGGAAAAGGTGTCTAATCTACCCACTAAAATCAATTACCTTATTGTCCATTGCTTTCACAAACTGTTTAATCAATCAGAGTTTTATGTGTAAAGATGGTAAGTAATTTTTTCCCCTCGGGACCAAGCGACATTTTCCTAACCCGGAGTAAAACTTTCTCGTAGAGTCCAGTTCCGTACGATGGAATGTACGTATACATGGGAAGGCTAAATGCAGACCCATGATTAGAGCAACTACTTTTAATTCAGCGCATAGTTTCCATTTGTATTCATGATTACTGATTGTAAAGATGAAGCGACTGATGTTTTCGTACTTCTCCTTTACATCCACAGAGTATGAATTTGGCTTTCAAGCTTGTATTTAATCAGCATATACACATTTTACATTTGACTGGGCCACATGATATCTTCAGGCCTATCATCAATCATTTGAATTAGGACAGGCCACTATGCAGGTGTACCACAGGGCTCTGTTCTTTCTCCTTCTCTTTTTCTTATTTTCATTGACGATCTCCTTGGTCAGACTGTGAATCCAATCTACTCTTTTGCGAATGACAGAAGTCTCTGTCATTCTTATTCATTCGACCGTAGGCCAAGTCTTCAAGAGATTGAAGTCAAACGCAGGACGATGAATGAAACACTCGGCCGGGATCTGGTGTCCATTGTTGAATGGGGTCGACTAAATAGAGTAGATTTCAATGCGGGTAAGACCCAGTGTTGTTTGTTGTCGCATAAGCGGATTGCTGACCCAGGTGTGTCGTCATTGTCTATGGACGGTGTGGATATTGATGAATCAGATGCTCTTGATGTTCTGGGCATGAAAATAAAGGGTCCGCCAAATAACTTTTTTTTTTGAAAATGCTATAAAAAAAACTACTGAATATTTTCTCAAATTTCTATTTTTTATTTGAAAGTACACTCCTTCCGGTTAATAATGGAAAATAATTTCATTCAAATGGCTGCCTCGGCTGGCCATGCAGTAGCCTACACGATCGGTCCAATTTTTAAGCACATTATCGATTGTGTGCAGCTGTATTTCACCAATGGCTTCACGAATATTGTCCTTTAAAGCGTCAATTGTCTCTGGCTTGTCGGCGTAACACTTATCTTTGAGGGCACCCCACAAATAATAGTCCAACGGTGTCAAATTGTAGCTCCGAGGTCGCCAAACGACATCAGCTCTGCGGCTGATAATGCGATCTTCAAAAACAGGGCGCAAAACATCGAGTGTAGCACACATTCTGCAACATTACCATGATTTTCAAAGTAATGTCGCAATATTTTCCCGCGTTGTTCAAGCGTATACACAACCATATTCGTTCAGTGGAAGGATAAAACTAATTATCAGTCAAATCAGACATGAGCTAAGTGTTACCATTCACGAAATAAGCACTAGTAGAAAAAAAACGTTAGATGGCGGACCCGTTACAATGTGATGTCCGTTGGGCAAAACATGTATTTGAAGTGTCGAAAGATGCATTCAAGTGTTGGGCTTTTTAAAGCGGTACAATAAATACTTCACTCCATCTGATCTTCTCAATATCTACACCACCTACATCAGGCCAAAGATGGAATATAACTCTCATATATCGGCGGGTACTCCAGGACATCTTTGGAGCTTCTCGACCGTGTCCAGAGGAGAGCGATGGTGTTGATAGGGGACAGTAGGGTATCCAACTCTATTGTCTCCCTTGAGCATCGTCAAAATGTGGGTTGCGTGTCGCTGGTCTATCTGTATTTCCACGGTATGTGTTCCTCGGACATCCGTCAATTTATGCTAGACGTGAGGATATTTAGCCGAAGCACGCGGCTTCCAAGGAACTCTCATCCGTTTTTTATCGAGTGGCCGGTTGACCGCACTACACACTATAGAGAAAATTCGTTCTTCAGCCGTACAGTCCGTTTGTGGAATAAACTTCCGGCTAGTGTATTTCCCACCAATTGTGACATACAAAGATTCAAGGCAAATGTCAACAGACACTACTCCCTTTTTACACCCTCCACTACCTCAATTTTCCTTCGCCAACACAATGCACTGCATTCATAGGGGGCATCCCCTGAGTGTTGGTTTGATAAAAAAAGCCTTCATCTTACGAAAATGTAGTGCCGTTGGGGTTAGTACTATTTCGTTTCTTTTAAAATCATTAAAAATGCGTTATTAGAAATGCTACAAAAATATTTAAAAAACTATTGTTGGTTAATTTGATGACAAAAACCTTCCGTTGAAATTTTCGGATTTTGGCATTTTAACAATGGGCTCCATCAATCAATAGGCGCACAAAGGGTTTTTTATCGAGCGGACCCATCGCCGCTACTCTTACCTGCCCCTACCGACCGAGAGGGCCACGTCCCCATAACGCAAGGACAGCGTAGACATTATAGACCGGTCTATAATGGGAGAGCAAGGATAATAAGTCCACACGTTGCAACCAACTACAGAAATTCTTCACCGATTGGTATATATTTACATATGTATGTGTCATTAGGTATATTATGTCATAGAATGTAACCATTCGATGTCTTTTACAAGTTAAATGAAAAGAGACGTTGTTATTTCTATTTCTATTATTCTATTATTTATTAGTAAATAGGAATTTTAACAGAAGTGAGTTTTCTTTGGTTGTTACATAGAATAACACATACGTAGAAGGTTTTATTCGCTCAATAAATTAAACGTCATAGGTACGATGGAAATTACACAGTGGAGGGTGGAAAATATGGGTTCAATAATACCAGATGGTGGCAATAGTATACAGCGATCCGCAAAGGAACTACACCCGAATTTCGTGTTTTTGTGGCAAACTAGTTGTGTTAAATACAATACAAATGAATACCAACGTTAAAAGTCAACAAAAAAGTGCAAAATACATTTAAATTTTTCAGTTCTACACCAAAACGACATGAAATAGTTAAGTGAACATATTTTGTACCTCCACCTGGTGTATGTAAACATTTCCACAGACCTACCGAGAGAGTGTGAAATGAAACGTCAGATGAGAGAATAAGTTCTTCTATAGTATGTGTTATTCTATGGGTTGTTATTTTATTGTTCTAAAATTAACGTCGGTCAAATTAAAAAATAGAATACCTGGTGGAAAGTACACAAGTAAAGAAGAAAATGGAAATGGAAAGCTGTGTCATTGACAATTTTATAAAATAGAGTGGCCAATATGAAAACACAAAACGACCAGGAAGGACACAACTGATGAGTGGCAGCGCCACAAGAGAGATCAAGTACGCAAAACTTGGTCTCAAACCAAGACACGAATTAGCCAGATTTAAATTCGCTGAAATATACATATTTTTGAATGAGGGGTGATATATTCCGATGGGAAAAATTTAATTTGGACGGACCTGATGATTCGGGCAAGTATTGGCGTTCCAGAGGTTTTTCCAAAATTATGCATCAGCGACGAAATTTTGGCGGTGGGTCCCTTATAGTTTGGGCAGGTATGAGTTATAGAGGAACCACTTTAATATGTTCCGTTTCCAAAAAACTGAATTCCGAGTATTATATTCGACTATTGGATGTCGTCTTAGTTAATTCTGGAGAGGAAATTTGTGTCCCAAAGTTTATCATCCAGCAGGACAACGCAACAGTACATCGGTCTAAGAAAACTCCAAAGTTTCTGTAGTCCAGAAATAATACAAACTCTCGACTGGCATGCACTTAGTTCTGATCTCTATCCGGCAGAAAACCTGCTGTCTATTTTACCTACCCAAGTTTACCACCCAGGACGCCATTTGAAGAATGTCAAGGGTCGAAAAGTAGCAATACCAAAAAATGGCAGATATCTGATCCTGCGCATATTCATTCGTTGCTAAACTCAATAGCAAGATGCTTAGTAGATGTTATCAGAGATAATAAAGATCAAGTATCTTACGAAACTTTTTAGAATATTTAAATAAACATTTTGTCTTTATATTTATTTCGCACTAGTAATTAGTTTATTTTTGTTGATTCACCTTGAAGAAGTCATACTCAAAGTATTTTTGCTGAAAAGTATTTAATTTTGAAAGGACTAATACAATATAAAATAAAAGCTTTAAAATTCCTCACAATATTTCGAAAAACAAAAAATTGTGTTGGCTTTATATTTATTTCGCGGGGTGTATTTCTAGAGCGTTTCAAGTGAATTGTATTGATCCCAAGCTGTCATTTAACGGTGATAGCATTCCGGATGCATTCCAAGTTAGTTTTAATGAAAGGCTAGTCGGGGTTAAAATTTTCATTAAAAATAACCTATTTGCATTGTCGCAATGCTTCGTAGTCATTTTCATTAAACTCTTCAATGGCTTCACTTATGTATTTCAAATTATTACAATAATATTCCACTGAATCCAACCACGTTCACAGATTTGGCTTCATCAATTACAGTTTTTGTGACCGATAAGGCGTAAACTGTTTTATCATTTTGTGATATAATTTGTGCTTTACAGAAACTGTTTTCATGGTGGCAATCCGATGAAGGAAAAGCAAGTCAAATTAAGCACTTTAAGGGCTAACATAGCCGACAGTATTGGTGCAAATGCCACTTTATGTTAGGTGGGACAATAAGCGTGTTTTTATATGTGTCCATAAACTAATTTTTCGACGACTTTGTATGGAGAGACGCTTAAAATCGCCTAGCCCTCAATACAAAGTGGTCGAACAATTTGTTTAGCTGGAAATAAAAAAACAGGCCTAGTATATAACTTTGTTCAAAAATATACCAACAACCCTGATTTTATCGAGTGCTAAGATCGTTTGTATTTGATCATGTAGTTGTATCATTCACGCTTAGAATCGTTGTACTCGTTGTATATCAAGATTATTGCATTTTCGGGATTATCGAAGTTGTTTTCTTATGCAGGTTGACATTTACGTTTATAATCCCGACAATGAGATAATCTTTGTAGGCGTATATGCCGTTTATGACAACTAGCTTAATTTTTAATATCATGTTACAATTAAACGGAGACTCCTCATGTTAATTCTTGTGTTGAATTTTTTGCTGCTTTAACATGGTTGTTAAAACAGACATTAGAAAAACTCTTTTGTAACATGAAACGCCATTTGTGTGAAGTTAGGTTTGTTCGAGAACTTTTCCAGCAAAAAATAGCAAGCAAAAACTATCTGGAGAGTAAGAATGATTTTACTCTCTCAATAAAAAATAGCACAAAAAGTACGCGAACGACATCCAGCAAAAACTAGCAAGAAATCAATGTCTGTTAGTAAACAGCTGATTCGTGTTTTAGTCTTTGGGTTTAATTTTATTGTTTTTGCTACCTCGAGTGCAGCAAGTTCATAAATTGTGTGAAAAAAAAAATTATTTAACAACAAATTAACAAATTCCATTAAAATGATTAAATAAACATATTTTCTTACTTACCTCTGCCATTGTTAAATTTGTTCTTTCTTTTGATAATTTTGTTTGTTTACATAAAACAGCTGTTATGTTTGGCTTGCTAATTCGTGCTGGCAAAAATTTTCCAAGCACAAACCATCAACTTCTCCATCATTGAACTGTCAAAATATTCACTCTCTGGCTCTCTCGTTGCTGGCTGCTGGGAGTTATCGAACACTTTCCAGC
Organism: Phaonia tiefii; assembly: GCA_963931995.1. Taxonomy (NCBI): domain Eukaryota; kingdom Metazoa; phylum Arthropoda; class Insecta; order Diptera; family Muscidae; genus Phaonia; species Phaonia tiefii. The sequence goes on along the minus strand of OZ008371.1, from coordinate 94,466,210 downwards.
AAAAAATGGTGATAATTAGTGCTAATTATCATGTTCTCGAACAAACCTGTTATCTATCAAAACAAGAAGAAGAGAAAAAATAGAGAAAATGTATGAGAAAGCATGACAATAGTATGAGAATGTGTTCGCCAACACGAAACCATGAATATTTAAACAGCAAATCTGAATACATATCATGTTTTAAGCCAGTATTCAATTCTTGCGAAATTTCCGTAAGAAATTTTATCACTTATCTATAAACGGACAATTTTCTTTTACTTTTCGAATATTTTCTTTTCGCACTCCATTGTATTTTTAACGCGTGAAGCCCGGTATTCAGTTTACGTGTATACCATAAGAAGTACGTGCTGAAAATTTCGCTCAATTTTCATTTGCATGGTACTCAGCCCTTAGAGAAATTTTCGCAGGCAAAATCAATTACAGGGTTGTTACGTCAAACTTCGTTGAAGTTCGGTAATTTTTCTGCACAATGGAAGAGCTCTTATATAATCCCTCTCCACAAGTCTGGTAGTTTACTGAATGTTGCAAATTATAGGGGAATTGCAAAATTGAGTGCATTTCCTCAACTTTTTGAGAAATTAGTCGCAGAGGTAATTTCTCACCATGTCTCCTCTATTTTAGATCCACGTCAACATGACTTTCGGAAGGGTCGTTCCACCGTGACTAATTTGCTTCAGTTTTCACTTCTATTATTGATGACTTTATTAATGGAGATCAAACTGATGTGATTTTTATCGATTTTAGTAAGACCTTTGATAAAGTTGACCACAATTTGATATTATACAAACTCGGGGCAATAGGTTTTAATTGTAACGTGCTGAATTGGATTAGTTCTTACTTAATGAACCGAGAACAGATGGTATCATTTGGCAGATCATTCTCAAGATCTATTTTTGTGTCATCTGGGGTGCCTCAGGGCAGTCATCTTGGCCCGGTTCTATTCTTGTTATTCTTTAACGACTTACCAACCTCCATGATGCACTCTAAATTGTTGATGTACGTTGATGACGTGAAGATCTATTTTTCTTACAAGGATCCTTGCCAATATACTTCATTTCAGAGGGATTTGTCTACTTTCCAGAAGTGGTGCGAAGCCATTTTGATGGAGCTTAATTTTGCGAAATGTAAGCATATTCTGTTCTCTATGTCATCATTCTTTTCGGCAAAATACATTTTAGGTGACAGTGTTCTTGAATTGGTGGATTCAGTTGTTGATCTTGGTGGTCTCTTGGACAGAAAATTTAATTCTGAACTTTATTAAACGTTGGGCAAAGGAATTTTCAGATCCCTACGTTACGAAAAATCTGTTTACTTCTCTAGCCCGCCCAATTCTCGAATATGGATCTGTTGTGTGGGACCCTCAGTACAATTTGTATGTTAATATGATTGAATCGGTCCAGAAACAGTTCTCATTTTATGTCTGAGAAACCTTCAATGGAACCCGAACCATAATCTTCCTTCGTAGAGCAGTAGACTATCATTGCTCAGATTGCCGTCTCTTAGTAGTAGACGTACCATGCTAAACTCTATTACAGTTTTGAAGATAATTGATGGATGTATATGTTCTGAATTTCTGAATTTTCATAAATATCCGATTGAGACCCACGAGGTACTATAAACTCATTCACATCGAGTTTCAGCGTTCGAATTATGTGTCCTTAGATCCAGTTAGGAGAATGTGTTGTGACTTTAATGAGCTATATCAGTTTATTGATCTCTCTGGTAGTTGGAAACTACAAAGTCTACGATTTGAACCGATTGCATTAGTGCTATATGTTCTCTTACATATGTAAATTTAGTTTCTCCTTACTATCTGGTCTGGTTTATAAATTGGTTCTGGCTTTATTCTTAATTATTATTTATTATAAAGTCTTTGTTATTCTAATGTCTCGTGATGTACATTCATGCTTATTTATGATTGTGTAAGTATTAGTACCGAGAAAAAATATATTGCCTCTATAATAATTTCGCTGGGTGTACTAACTGATAAAAAATTATTTAAACAAATGAAGGCCGTATTTGCGAGAAATCCTGGTTTTGTTGAAATCATTAAAATTCAAGAAAGTATTTTCAATAATTCCAAAACGACAATGTTTGAATTGACAATGTTTAAAAAATACGCTCCCGTTTCACCGTGTGACGTGGAGCGTGTCTTTTCTATATGCAGAAGTTTTTTAACAAACCAGCGGAGGAGTTTTATCCTGAAAAATGTAAAAACGTACTTAGTGGTTAATTGTAACAGTGATATAGAACAAGGCATAATCCAACTATAAAATAAATTCTCTTACTCATACCTCTTTATATAACCCCACAGTGTACAGAGTTTCGCTAAAAGGGCTTTTTTAAATTTAGGAACATCCTCGATTTAGGCCGAAGATTACCTGTTATGCGGCTAAAGCGAAATACGGGATTCACCGTTTTTGTACGAAGTGTGAGAATAAACAAAAAAACACGTATAGACAACAAAAGGCGGGTTGTTGATGCGGCAGTGTCTTATTTGTGATAATAGTGAGTGGACGTATTTTCTTGCGGATATTACATTTTCATTCCAGTTTTGTGTAATAATAAATACGTATGTACTGAATCATGGTATATATGGAATATAAGTAAGCCTCGAAACGTACCTCAAATGAAACAATAAGAAAAGGGCTCGAAAAGCAGTCACATTGGACACTAAACTTTATGCATTGCGTCGATTAGGTAGGGGCAAAAGAGTCGCTAATATTTCTATAACTTTGGGATTGCCTAAATCGACAGTTCAAACAATAAGAGATAATAATACGTGAACTCGCAGAAGAAGTAGCATTATGGAGAAAATTATTTGATTTGTGGATAGGCGACAATAACCAAAGAAATATTTCTACCAGTCATATAATTATAGAATCTCTAATGAAGGTCAGTCAATGCGTCGTCGCAAAATAGATATAACTTTTGCAGCGGCAAGGGTTGGTTTGACAAGTTTAAGAAACGTCGGAATTTATGTAGCATTAAACCAGTGATGCCCAAACACTTGTTAAAACAACGAAGCCTAATCGTTTTTCACACACACACAACCCGAACGTAAATGAAAAGAAAAAGAGAAACCAAAAAAAATAGTTTAGTTGCTTTGGATGGAGTAAATCGATGGCGCTTTGTTGGATAAAATAAGTACACTGACAATATTTCACAACAACCAATGATATTTTAATAATGTATATACAAATTTAATAAAGACAAGCTTATTATAATTTTTTTTTTTAATTGTATTTATTTTTATTCATTATGTGGGATTTTGGTTGGGAAAAAGCATTCTTATTTAGCGTGAATGTTTTTAATGAAGCAGAGTGCCTTGTTTGTAACCAAAAATTGAAAGATAAATATGCTTCCACTTTTAAGCGGCACTATAACAATAGTCATTCAGATCTTCATTCAGTTACTGGAATTGACAGAGATCTGTTAATATCAAAACTGAAAGAAGATTTGCGACTTAAATACAATCGATTTATGATTACTTCCCATGAAGAAAGAAATGATTCAGCATGTGGCCAACTCAAGGTGACTTACGCAATTGCATTAGCTTTAGCAAAAACAGGTCTACCTCTTGAGGATGGTGTATTTTTCAAGGAAATATGTATGTATTTCAATTTTACCATTTGTTGGAGATGGAAAATGGAAAATATTATCAAGGAAATGTGTTTGTCCCGCAACACAATTACTCGCCGCACTGAAGAAATAGGTAAATTTATAGAAAAGATAGGCCTATTTATACAAAAAGGGACAAATGAACGAATTAAAAACGCTAAATACGTTTCAGTGTGTTTCGATGAAAGTGTAGACATTTCTGACCATATATTAATAGTTTTGTAGATCTAATATTTCTCCCACCAAATTTATGACATTTGGCCTGGTGTGATATTTACGTTTGATGTTGAAAATAATTGCTTTACTAATACCAGATAGAGGCAATGGGTCAAAACAACGAACAAAATAACAACAGCGGCATTTCGTTTTGTGTGTTAAAATTATTGTGTTAAATACAACACAAATGTACGCTAACAATAACAGTCATTAAAAAAGTTTAAAACAGATTTAAATTTCACAGTTTTTCACCAAAATTACATGAAAAATTAAAGCAAGAAGTTATTGTAATTCCACCTGGTGTATGTCACTTTTCGTCAAACTTCTCTCTATCACACCGACCGCATCACGAAGAGTGTGAAAGGAAACGTCAGATGAGCCAAATATTTTCTCTACTAAGATTTACTCTATGTTTCTGACACTAGCCATATGATTGTATGCATACGAACAATTGATAATCATTTTAATTCATTTGAGGAAATTCTACAACTAGAATCCTTTTATGGTAACGTCAATGGTGAAACCATTTATGCATCTTTTGAACGCAATGTTTTATCATTAATAAATAAAGATAAATTGTCTGCAATATGCACGGACGGTGCAGCCGTTTTAGTCGGTCGTAAGCAGGGGTTTGTGGGGCATTTAATAAAAGCAGGAATAAATGTGCCAACCTTTCACTGTATTATTCATCAACAAGCCCTATTTGCGAAAACACTTGGCTTTGCTGATGTAATGAAAACTGCAGTGAAAATAATAAACCGCTGAAAAGGGGGAAATAATGCACTGACACTTAGGAAGCTGGTGGCATTTTTGGAGGAAATAGATGCAGATTATGGAGACGTCTTATTGTTTACTGAAGTAAGATGGCTAAGTAGAGCAAAAAGTTTAGAACGTCTCTTTAGCCTAAGAGAGGAAATAGTTCTATTTTTGCAATCTGAGGCCTCCACGAAGGACACAGACTTACTCGGCGCCATTACATGTCCCGACTTTTTAATAGAATTATCATTCCTTACGGACATTACCCTTCTAATAAATAATTTGAATCTGGTTTTACAGGGAAGAAATATAAACATATGTGATTTATTGCATGACATTAATGAGTTCACGCGAAAATTAGTAATATTAAAAGATCGAATGGCTTCCCAAAATTTTACAAATTTTCCAAAAGTTCTTGAAATACATTCAAAATTTCTCAATCTAAATAAATTAAACCTATTTTTAGAAGAACTAAAAAGGCTTATTGAAAATTTTAAACAAAGATTTCAAGATATATTTGGTATGCAATTGGTTATTAACATATGAGGGACGATTTATCTGTACCAATGCAAACAGGTATTGCTTTTAGGAAAAATATTTGCCCCAACAAATATGGTGCCAGTAGGGATCTAATACTGAATATGCTTTCAATGTTTTCGACAACATATATATGCGAGTCAACATTTTCGTCATTGTCTCAAATTAAAAACAAATATCGGAACAAATTGGCTAACATCCACTTGGAGACATTGCTCGAAATAAAATGTTACAAGAAAGACATTCGATTGATCAATTAATTGAGTTTCATAATTTAAATTCTTAAATATTATTTTTAATTATATTTCCTTAGATTTCTTTATTCATTAAATATCGTAATTTATTTATTTCATTCATTCATTCATTTATACATACATACATTCAATAATTCATTAATTTTTTTATTCATACATTTTTTATACATTCATTCATTACTTACATTTAACGCACAAAACCAAAAGTATTTAAATAATCTAACTTATAAAAAACAATGCAGAGTTTTGCAAATTTTTTCTGTTTAATAAGAATTAATAATGTTTTTTGATTAATTTTAATATTTTTTGAATTTATTACCACCGTTTTCGTATTCAAATTTGAGCACTTTATAACAAACTTTCGACACAAAATGTTACAACAAACAAATTGATAAATTAATTGAATTTTATAATTTTTTTTAATATGTATTTATAAATAACATTAGTTATAATGTTATTTTACTACAATACATTATGTGAAAATATTTTATTTACCTGTTTCTTAAAGAACGTTTTTTATTACCTATGAATTCCATTCACTCACTTTTCTTTATTAATTCATTTATATTCATATACGTACATAAATATTTCTTAATTTATTTATTCATCCATAACTTAATTTTAACACACAAAACCTAAAATATTAGAACAATAAATTAGAAAATTATAAATCTCTAAACTATAATCTATAAGAACACAAATAGTAAAACAATACAACATTGTTAACAAAAAAAAACAAAAAAAAACAAACAAAACCAAGTGATTTTGTTCAGTGCAAAAGTACCAATACAATCTAATTTTTTTGTAAAATAACTAATACATGCTCATTTCTCTGTGTGGGCACCGCTGCATTAAACTAAGAGGAGAAGCATCTCCTAACTAAGAGGAGAAGCATCTAGCGCATTTAGATTTTAGATTTTTATTTATTTATTCGTCTCCTGCTCAACAAGACAAAGTCTTATAGTTATAGAGCAGGATTTTTAATTTGTACAATTAGCAAGCCATAAATTAAACAATAGATTTCTTTTATATAAAGCTACAAAAATAGGTTTAACATATTAATACTGTGTAGCATGAACTATATCTAAGAACAATAATTACGTAATATAGAGAATTAACATTAACAAGTTTTATAATTGACTTAGGCAAAGTGATTAAATAGAAAAGTCTTAAAGCTATTTGCATTGCTGTTTGTTTGTTGTTTGTGTGGGGGAAAGCATTCCAAAGACGCACTGCATAAATAAAAAACTGCCATTCAGAAACGAGACCTTATTTGATCAAAAAGGTATTTTGGCTTTCCAGTATATATTATCCTATGGAAAAATATCAAGACTCGTATGTTAAGAAAATTTTCGAAAGACACTCCGAATATGGATTTTGAATAGAAAGATATATGATCACGTTTACTGAGCCCATAGACATATCTAACGATGTTATTATATAGGATTTATAATTTGTTCATACTTTTGGAATCACTATTTGAGAAAAGTTCGCACCCATACGCCAAATTAGGAACTAAATATGCCTTTGCCAGTAATATTCTCACATTTAATGGCGTAAAATACTGAACGGACCATAAAGCTCTCAATTTAGTGTATATTTGGCCAACGAGTGTATTTATATTGTCTGACCAATTTAATCTGCTGTTAAACACTATGCGTTTTTACAATTCCTATTCGTTCGGTATTTATGAAAATATCTTCATGAACAGGTGCACTAATAGTTTTTTTGTGAATTAACATACATTTTGATTTCCTTGGATTGATTGATAGACCATTGGCCGTTGCCCAGTTATAAATATTCTGTAAATCATTGTTAAGTTGATCAACATTTTCACTGACTGATTCAACTGGACTACTAATGTACAGTTGAACATCATCGGCATACATTTGAACATTAGAGTACGATATATATTGTGGTAAATCATTAATATAGATGGAAAAGAGGAGTGGTCCCAGGATCGATCCCTGAGGCACACCTCTTGTTAGATCTTGTGGATTAGATGATGTGTTGTCAACATGAACATATTGACTACGACCAGTGAGGTATGACGATATCAATTGAGTTGAGGTAGATGAAAAGTTAAAAAGGTGCTCTAATTTTGTGCATAATAACTTGTGATCAACGGTATCGAAAGCTTTTGAATGATCTAGGAGTACTAAAAAGTTTACCTTACCATCGTCGAGCTCACGCCTTAAAGTCTCCGAAACGTCTATTAAAGCGGTTATGCAGCTGTGATTAGATCGAAAGCCTGATTGCCTGTCTGATAATAAGTTCCTGTCATGTATGTATGCATTTAACTGCTGATACAAAATCTTTTCCAACACTTTTGATAGAAAGCTTAAAATAGCAATTGGTCGATACTCTGTATTTGATTTTGGTACGGGAATTATCTTTGCAAGCTTCCATTTTACAGGAAAAGAACTAGTTGTTATGATTGTGTTCATAAGGTGGGTTATGTATGGTAAAATAAGTGGCAAAATTATCCTTAAAAATTTAGGATGAATATTATCGTGACCAACAGCATTAGATTTAATAAGATTGCAGCAATTAAATACATCACGCTGGGTGACACATGCAAATTCAAATCTGTTTTGCTCAGTAAAAATATTATTGTTATATGACAGATAATCATAACTCACACTGCTATCCGTTGTCAACGAAGGAATATTAGCAAATAGGTGGTTAAGTTCGTCTGCATTGATAGAACAGTTTGTGTTTTTGACATTTTTACCACCTCCAATTTCCCTTATCGTTTTCCAGGTTTTAAATGAACTAAGAGCAGAACCAAACCTCATAGCATAATAGTCAGATTTTGCATATTTTATTGCATGGTTAACCAACTTCCTGGCTAAACGAAATTCTGTTTTTAGTTCAACCGTTCTAAAACGCTTCCACCGTAAGTACGCTATATTCCTTTTCTGTATGGCATCCCTAACCGAAGCGGTGAACCAAGGTTTATCTTTCGTCTTAATATTTCTTGTTTTCAATACAACAGTCTCATCATATAGCTTAACTATATTGCCTTCCAGAAAAATTAGTTGATCATTTGCAGACGTCAAGTGGTACACGGTTTCCCAATCTGTCTCCAAAAAATTTTCATATAGAAGATCATAGTTTATGTTTTTAAAATCACGATAAGTGTAAGATTGATCTTTATGCAACAAAAACTAAATCATGTTTTGAAAAGCAGGAAGCGGAAAGCTGATCATATAGAAGAACTTTTGATCTATCGCCAACGAAGATTAGGTCAAGAAGTGTGCTATTAGATTTTGTAAAATGAGTTGGTGTTATAATATTGACTGGAGTAAGCCCTAGGGACTCCATACTGGCTTTTAATGAAGAATCAACTAAAAGGTTAGAGTTAAAATCACCGGTAATTGATATATCATTGTACTTCATTATCAATGTTTCAAGTTTAAGTACAAAGCTGGTAAATTCAATGGAGTTGTTTGGTCTATATACGCACCCGACTAACATTTTATTGCCAGAAGATAAAATTTCAAGAAATAAATGTTCTATTTTATCGTTTGATTCCGACTTACAACAAAATTTACAGGTTATACCATTTCTGACATATATTGCAACACCACCACCACATCTCAAAGGTCTATCAGATCTAAATATTTTGTACCCCTGAAGAGATATGAGCCCGTCGGAGGTAGACTGATCTAGCCATGTCTCAGAAACACAGATAATATCTACATTTGAGTGTTGAAAAATCCACCACCATCAATTGTTGGCCTTAAACTTTGGGCATTTATATGGCATATCTGTACGCCTTTTTTCTGTTTAGCCAGAATACCAATCATGTTTGCTGTAGCGTCTCGGGAATACACACCATATGATATGTTATTTGTCATTTAATAAGACAACGAAATGAAAGATTATGAAAAAGTTTAGAAACCTAACAGCAATGCAAAAAGTTTTTCTACAAATAAAATATTTCATATGGAAAATTGAAAGAAAAATGGATATCAAAATAGTTAAAAGAAAATTAAAAATATTTGAAAATTTTAAGTAGATATATAAGCTCATGTTGAAAAATTATTAGGCATAGTATCGGCTCTTCCAATGGGCACATTATTATAATCATTATTGAAGCGAAAAATATTATCGGAGCGAAGAAGATTATCTAGTACCTCGAGGTGTTCAATACACAGGGGTTGATCAGTGCTTAACCGTTTAACATAAACAAGTCCGCGAAATGAATAAGCCGAATGAAATGAATAAGCCGAATTCCTAAGAGTTACTGCTTCCCTTAGAATTTTAACGTTTCCATTTGTTAGATTCTCATTTATATAAAAATATTGATTTGGGGTATCCGTTTCAAATCCAAGTAAATTTAGCGTTAAGTTGTTGCTCCCTTTTCTAAATTAATTCAGAGCTTTCAAAATTAAATTTTTATCAAATGGGGTCATTAACCTGGCAATTATAACACCATCAGGAGAATTTATTTTATTTTTATTGTTTTTGACCTGGAACAACGGTGTTGGAATTTTTAGAATTTTGCAAATATTATCAAATAAATGGTGGAGATCTTCATCAGTATTGTACGGTATACCATTAATTCGTAGATCACAAGCTGAATCACTTCAAGCATTTATCAAGAAAAAATGGCAATTGGCAATTATTTTCATAGATGAAAAACGTGAATCTGGTAACAAAGTTTCCAAGAAGAGGTTAAGGTTGTTGCTTGGGAACCCCGCTGGAGACTTCAAATTAAAATCATTATTGGTTTAAATGTTCGAAACCCCGAGAGCTGTAAAGGGATTGGGCAAAACCCAGTTACCAGGTATGTATAAAAAAAACTAAATAAATGGTTTCCCGTTACATCCCATGAAGGGATTAGGGAGAGCTTCTCACAACCAGTGAGCTGTGCGCGTTCCAGTTGTTATACTCACTGATTGGGACCTACACTGCCGTGCTAAGCAAAAAGTCTTAAGCGCCAAAAATCGAAAATTGAGATAAGGCCAGATTCGGAACCGTGTATGAAATTCTGATTTTTGTGTTAAGCTTAAAAGCCAAACTTTTAACTATAAATGTCTTTAAAATGCTAATCGAAATGGTCACATCTAACACTTCTATCGTGTTTACTACGCAAGTAAGTCTTATCTGCCACTTACTATGATAAAAAGTCACATTGACCAAATTTATTGGCCTTTAAGACATTTTTCCTTGTATCTCAGATTTTATGTGCAATATAACGTACAAATTTGTAGACGATGGCAACTCTGATTTGTAATGTGTCAAAGTGCAGGCGACAATTGTAATTTTCGCACCATCTCGTTCTCACACACATCATTTCGAGTTAATTTTGTTGTTTACATTGTTTTCACAAGAAAAATTGTGTAGAAATTGATAATTGTGGTAAATAAATAGAATTAATTTTTATTTGCGTAAATATTATTGATAAGTTTTTATGTTATATGATAATAAAAACAGAAAATGGATCGCGATAAAAAATTTGCACTTTTAGCAATTAAAAACTCGGAACTCGCTAAAAAAAATTAGAATGGAAGTTAGCAGCAAAAAACAAAAAAGAAAGTAATGAAAAAAATTGTGATAATAAGCCATCGTTCACACCGCTAAATGACACCGCTCATGACTCCCTACTTTCTTCAGAATCTTCAAATGTTCAATTGACAAAAAATGGCTTGCCTAGGAAAAGAAAAATTTATACAACACCTACAGAAACCAGGAAGGCTGAAAAATTAAAGCAGCAAACATTAAAATTAAATTTGAAGGAGGGCTGCAACAAACTATGTATCAAAAAAGAATGCCGTCAACTCAGTGAAGACCAGCGTATTATGATTAATAAAACTTTAGAAGCTCGTGAAAGAAAATGATTCATTTACAACCACATAACAACGATGCCAGCCTCAGCGAAGAAGGTCAAATTCAACTGTGAGATCAGTTACTGCAAAATATACGCTACCTACCGCAGAATCCACCGAGTTGGTAGTGTGCAAAAAAATGTTTTTGGCTACTTTGGGTTTCGAACATCAAAATGATAGGGTAGTGCGTAATGTACTTGCATCAAAAAAAAATTCCTATGCTTCTGGCCCAAAGGGCGACAAACGGGACAAGCACAATTCACATAACGCTTTCGATAAAACTTCGATTCATTCACATTACAGAAGAGAGCATGCACCTAATGTGAGATATTTGCCAAGTGATATAACAATCAAAGACATGCATACAAATTATAATGTGTAATCGTTTCTGCAGATTTGCAAAAGGTAACAATTATTTTAAATTGAAAATATGTTAACACAATCTCTGTTATTTTGATAGGTAATAATGCTTCCTAGGTGTGACATGTTCAAGGAAATCATTTTTTCTCCTCGAATTATTGCATTTAATGAAAGCTTTGTACCGGTTGGGAAAAAAAAACAATATAAGCCAGTTGCAGCTATTTGGGACGAGGGAGTTTCCGGCAGATCCAAAGAGGATATTATTACAGCATTTTATGCGTTTTTCAAGCTCCGTAGAGATACAAAAAATTTCATTTTTTGGCTCGATAACTGTGCCGCGCAAAACAAAAATTGGGCATTGTTTACTTTTTTTTGTATATATTGTTAATTGCTCGGAACATAATGTTGAAAACATAATTTTAAAATATTTTGAACCAGGACATACGTTTATGTCTGCTGATGCTTTTCATCATCAAGTTGAAAGTTCTTTAAAAAAACAGAAAAAAGTGTATGACATTACAGATTTCAAAGATTGCGTTCAAAGGAGTAATTCAGGAAAAGTTAAAGTCATTACAATGCAAGTTGACAATTTTTACGAATGGAAGGACCACTCGTCTCAACACAAGCTTAAAACAATTGTCCCGAAAGTCTATTTAAATGAATGTGTACAAATAAAATTTGTAAAAAACAATAGCTTCTTGTTATACAAAACTAGATTCACTGATAAAAATTACACAAACTTAAATTTCATAAAAGCTGCATCAATAAAATCTGGAATTTTAAAACCTGCAGCCAAAACGATTCCTCGTGGTATACTTAATAAAAGAAAACGAGACCTTATAAAAAAGCTCAAAGATATTTTGCCCAACAACAGAATGGCATTTTGGGAATCTCTTCCAGAAACTGAAATTGCACCGACCGAAGAAAGCGATTGAACCTTGAAATTTACCAAAAAATTTATAATTTTTTTTATAACGTCTAATGTTTGAATTAGATATGTTTGTTTTTTCTCGATTTGGCTTTTGTCTTGTTTTTGAATATGTTTTTATTGATATGAAATAAATCTTATAGTTTTTGAACTTATTTGTACAATTTGGGTTTTGTTATATTTTATGGCTGAGTAGGCTAAGCAAAAAACCAACCCTTAAAAACTAAATTTTTGCCTATAAATACTTTATATATGAAACACAAAAAAAAAAATTTATATGGGAGGTACAATAGGTCGTGGACCTAGGGATCTGACATTTTTCCAAAGTGTAAACATGGGTGTCAAAAGTCAATGTGCAAAATTTCAGATCGCTAGGATGACGACAAGTGGGCCATTTTTGACTTTAAGTTTTTTTGGCACACGTACGTACGGCTGTGAATTTAATATAAAGTATTTAAAAAAATTATATGTCCATTTACTCTACTTTATCATAAAAATTTCCCCTATTTGTTATGATAATAAAATTGCATAAGGAAATATGTTTTTAATAAGTTTTTGAAATTTTGAAAAAACATTTAATTTAAAGGCGCGAAAGACATAAAACTAAAAAGCTTAATATCTCAAAACTACTAAAATGGAGATAAGACCTTCTTGCTTAGCACGGCAGTACAGTTTTACACCGGTTCCGAACAGTATTTTGAGAAGCTTTTTCATGGCTAAATACTCGATAGTGTCGCCGTCACTAAGCGAGGTGACCGCCGTCGAAAGAAATTTTAGGTGGTCAGAGGAGGGATCGAACCCAGGTCCTCATGCACAAGAGCCGCGCACACTACCATTGCGCCACAGGTATATTGACGTATAATCAAATAGCTTGAATGACTACAGCAAGTAACAAATAAAAGTGATGACAAATCTTCAATGAAAGAGGTTTGAAAAATGTATAATGACACCAAAAATATAGGCGAGTCTTGGAATGAGGTACAGCCAGCATCATTAAACAAAGTTTGGAAACCATATGACCAGAGTGAATTATAACCTCTGGGTTGGATACTGATTCGGTGACGGGCACATGCCAAAATGTATTAGATATAACGGTCAGTAATGTACTTGAAGATTTTGGAGGAAATTACCTTATTAACTTGCAAAATTTTCAGGAAGAACCCTATCAAATAAAGAGATATTACAGATGGAATTAGTAGATTGAGAATCCGAAGATACAGAGGAGCCAAATCCTGTTTAAAATAAGTTGACATCAAAAGAATTAAGCGAGGCGCTGAATCACTTCAAGCAGGAAGCACGAATTCATCTTCAGTCTGGTCCTGACGAAGTAAGAAGTGCAAAAGTGACACGCAACATAGAGAAATACTTTTCTTGCTATACCCAGTTTTCTGATGAACTTAAATGAAAAGGGAACAACAAACAATAGACTACATTTTTAAAACCAAAACGTGAAAATATTGGATTTAAATTAAATATCGTGTTGAGCGAATATTAACATGAGTTGCAGATTTTTTTATTTTGATTACTTATCCGATCTCGGACAACCCCGAGGGGTCAGGGACCTTACAAAATGAAGATAACACATTTCGCCAACCAATTCGATCTTTTGCTTTATTACTCCAGCTGGCAATAACAAGTGTACGCAGGGATTCGTCAACCTGATCGCACCAGGGGAGTCTTGGTCCTCCTATTTTTCGTTTTCCTTCGAGTTGGGTTTCGAAAACCATTCGAGCTGGTTCGTCTTCATCCATTCTACTGACATGGTCTGGCCAGCCCAATCGCGTTATTTTGATCCGTTTAACTATGTCAATGTCGGGATATAGCGTCGCCAATACTAACCGTTATGCACTATAGGGCCATACATTTTTCGGAGTATTTTTCTCTCGAAGAGTCCTACAGATGTTTCGTCTGCTTGCTAATACCCAGGATTCTCCGCCATAAAGCAAGACAGGTTGAATGAGAGTCTGGTACAGTTGGACTTTTGTTACTCGAGAGAGGGCTTTATTTCTAAAGTGCTTGCTTAGCCCAAAATAACATCTATTCGCAAGCACAATTCTCCGCTTGATCTCCAGTCTGAAGTTGTTGTTTTTGTTTACGGCAACTCTGAGGAATATAAATTCGTCCACCACCTCGAAATTGTAACGATTATCGACGTTCACGCTTTGGTCTCATCGCGTGGAGGCCCTGTTCGTTGAAACCATTAATTTTGTCTTGTCCTTATTTGCCGTCAAACCCACGTTGGTGGCTCCTTCTCAATTCTCGAAAACTTATCTAATTGTGCGCCCAATGATATCAGTATCATCAGCATACGCGAGCAGTATGTGGCTTTTGCTGGTGATGGTTTTATTCATGTAGACTGCAGCTTTTATCATAATGATATCCATTAAGATGTTAAAGAGATCACACGATAGGGTGTCGCCTTGCCTGAGGCCTCGCTTAGTTTCGAAAAGTTCGGTAAGATCCTTACCAACTTTCACGGCGGATTTGGTGTTCGTCAAGGTCATCCTGCAAAGGCGTATGAGTTTTGCAGGAATTCCAAGCTCAGACATTGCTTCGTACAGTTACTCCCGCATCGGACTATCGAAGGCTGTATTATACTCGACAAATAGATGACAGGTGTCGATTTGTTTTTTGTGGGTCTTCTCCAGTATTTGGAGTAGCGTGGGAATCTGGTCAGTTGTCCCATCTTTTCTCCCTATACCGCTCAGTTGTAGCTCGCGTTGCAATTGATAGAAGCATTGCCAAACGCGCAGCGTTTTTTGGACATGCGAAGCATTGCCATACGTGCAGCTTTCTTTTCAACATTTGCAATGCGGTACGTACCATGGTTTATTGCGAAGCGGTTTTTCGGTTTCCACTGCGCATCAGAAACGTCATCGGGAGGGGTAGGTTCTGTGCCAAAAGTTGCGAGAGCTTCCTTGAGTAGGCTGTGGCTACCTCTGGTAATTACAGCTTTCTGGTTTCCAGCTTTCTCTGTGTTTGGTATCGAACGATTTTCGCTCTACTCAACCTTTTGCGAACATTTGCTGCTACCAGGTAGTGATCAGAATTGATGTTAGCTCCTCTGACCACTCGGATGAGTGCCTTCCATCAATTACCACGTGATCAATTTGGTTCTTCGTTCTTTGATCAGGAGATACCCAAGCAGCCTTGTGGATGTCTTTATGCTGGAATCTTGTACCACTAATGACAATGTTTTTTGCCGCGGCAAAGTCAATCAGTCTCATACCATTGTTGGAACTGTCAGCATGTAGACTGAAATTGCCAATAGTTGGATTAAACACATTCTCCCTTCCTACTTTGGCATTAAAATCTCCTAGTAAAGGGTGATTTTTTTGAGGTTAGGATTTTCATGCATTAGTATTTGACAGATCACGTGGGATTTCAGACATGGTGTCAAAGAGAAAGATGCTCAGTATGCTTTGACATTTCATCATGAATAGACTTACTAACGAGCAACGCTTGCAAATCATTGAATTTTATTACCAAAATCAGTGTTCGGTTCGAAATGTGTTTCGCGCTTTACGTCCGATTTATGGTCTACATAATCGAGGCTCATTTCTGGTTGAATGGCTACGTAAATAAGCAAAATTGCCGCATTTGGAGTGAAGAGCAACCAGAAGCCGTTCAAGAACTGCCCATGCATCCCGAAAAATGCACTGTTTGGTGTGGTTTGTACGCTGGTGGAATCATTGGACCGTATTTTTTCAAAGATGCTGTTGGACGCAACGTTACGGTGAATGGCGATCGCTATCGTTCGATGCTAACAAACTTTTTGTTGCCAAAAATGGAAGAACTGAACTTGGTTGACATGTGGTTTCAACAAGATGGCGCTACATGCCACACAGCTCGCGATTCTATGGCCATTTTGAGGGAAAACTTCGGAGAACAATTCATCTCAAGAAATGGACCGGTAAGTTGGCCACCAAGATCATGCGATTTGACGCCTTTAGACTATTTTTTGTGGGGCTACGTCAAGTCTAAAGTCTACAGAAATAAGCCAGCAACTATTCCAGCTTTGGAAGACAACATTTCCGAAGAAATTCGGGCTATTCCGGCCGAAATGCTCGAAAAAGTTGCCCAAAATTGGACTTTCCGAATGGACCACCTAAGACGCAGCCGCGGTCAACATTTAAATGAAATTATCTTCAAAAAGTAAATGTCATGGACCAATCTAACGTTTCAAATAAAGAACCGATGAGATTTTGCAAATTTTATGCGTTTTTTTTTAAAAAAAAGTTATCAAGCTCTTAAAAAATCACCCGTTACAATCTTAATGTCTTGGCCAGGGCGGCGGTCATACGTTTCCTCTAGGCGCGCATAGAATATGTCTTTGGCATCATCATCTTTGTCTTCTGCCCCGACACACAAATTAGGGAAATATAAAAATATTTTTATTTTATGCGAATTGTGGCTATACGTTCACTCACAGGATTGAACCTAGAGACTAGATGTCGCAGTCTTTTGCCAACTCCGCAACCAAATTCATGTTTTTTCTCATGGCAACTGTTGTAGTTGCCAGTGTTTATTTTTCTTGTGCAACCATGTGCTATCCATCGTAATTCCTGGATAGCGGTAATGTCAGGCTTATAACTTTCGATACTTGATACTTGCACCGGATCTATATAGAGTTCTTACATTCCATCTGCATATCCGTAAATCGAGATCCTTATAACGTTTGCGGGGGTCGTCAACAAATAGGGGTTGTTTCAGTTTTCTTTTTCGTTTTTGTAATATCACTGCCATTATGAACGGTGGCGGGAGGCAAATCCAGTCCACCGGGTGTTTGCATTTTATCTACTGCCAGCTAGCTAACGGAGGTTTCCGATAAATCCATTGCCCAGGACATACTGCGTGGAAGTAGTGAGCTGCTTGGACTGCCCAATGATGGAATCATTTCTAGGCACTCCCAAGTGAATGACTATCAGAAACTTTCCACCTCCACGGACAGTCGCATGTCCCAATTTATTTCGATTATTTTATTTAATTTATTGGTGTTATTTCGTTTGTTTATAATTTTATTTAGTCTAAGACGCAAATGACTTATTTTTAGGTTCACTGTGAATTCTAACCTTGTTTTTTAATAAATTGGAGCAGCCGATCGTGTTAATATAGACTTGTATGAAATATATTACCTCGTTTTACGGCGTTTCGCTTTATCATTTTCGAAACGTCTCTAGGCTGTGTTTATGTATGTATGTATACCCGACTGAATAAATTGGTTAATTTACTTATTATTTAGTTATGCATTCTGGATTTTTGATTTGAAATTTATTAGATTTATTTTGTTTTTTGAATAAATAAAACAAATCCTGAATTTAAAAATTTGTCGTGGTTTTCGCAGGAGTTTTCATGCTGCTTTAAGTGCTTAAAAGATTTTTTCCTGTTGCAGATTGTTCGTCCTAATCATGACTGACCATAGAGTAATGACGTATAGAGCTGCCATTGTTCTCATCCGACATTTCCTTTCACACTATTCGTGGTGTGGTCGGTGCGATAGAGATTTATTTGGCGTAAATTGACTTACACCAGGTGGTATTACATGAAAAACTCTGAAATTTGAACGTATTTTTGACTTTTTTTTAATACATTTTAGTCTTAGTATATATTTTTGGTGTATTTATACAAAAATTTTAACGCACAAATAAAAATGCCCTTTCTGATTTATTGTTGGATGGTTTGAGCCATTGCCTCAATCTGGTGTTATTAAAGCAATACTTTCCAACATCCAAACGCCCTTCAGCAACACACCAAATGTCATCAATTTACTGAGACTATGTGACTGACTCTTACTAATGCCAATGCTGAATATTGATAGGAGAAGTTTCTATATTTTGCCAACAGCAATCCATGCGTGTATAATTTAAAGTTACTCACAAAACATTAAACTTAAATATTTATATTTAAATTGTATATATAAGTGTAAGTATGTCATAAATTTTCGGAATTAATTTCAAAAATATTTGAAAATTAATACCAGAATTTGCACATTTTCAGGGAATTATATGTATTCATACATACATATGTTGGGATGTGTGTACATACATATGTACATATTTATTTTAGCTTTTTTAAATTAGACGTGATCCAGTTCAAAGTCTCAAATGCAATATCTATAAAGGAAATGACACAAGGTCGCCACATTTGGAGACGTCTTGACCAACTGACCCACTAATGAATAGCGACTTATTCCACTATTGACAAACTGCAGAAAATTCCTGCTAACTTTTTTTACCAAATGTAAGAAAATGTCAGGGGGTGTAATGAAGTATTGTATGGGAGCGGATCGGCAAGTCAGCCTGGACTTTGACATGTCACTTCTACTGCCACTTTCCACACTGATGACGTTAGGGAATTTCCAACTGGGTGGTCGTGAAGGCCAGAGTGATGAAAATCTATAAGTTTTGATTTTATTCAAAATTCAGTGAATTTATCTCATTGCGACTAGAATTAAAATTTGTTTGATTGGGTTATGTAGTAATGAGTAGCTCAGGTGGTTTCGATGACACCTCCTGGCTACAATCTTGATGTACGATACAATTTCAAAGAGAATGAGCGACAGGCGAATTTCAAAAACTGACTTTGAATATGATTTTATTTGCACTTATGACTTTTAAACTAAATTTATATGCAATAATTAGTTTTGAAGAACACAACAATTTTCTTTAATTTTTATTTGTTTTACTTCCAAATTCTACCAGAAAAGCTTGCATTTAAAAAACGCATCAAACTATCGTTAACCCAGTAACATACGACAACAATTTGGTGGAACTGAAACTAATGTTTTTATTTTTATTGAATGAGGTAACCCATTTGCATTTTACGATGCGTATTTTGCTAAAACTCTTTTATAATACTTTTCCTGTTCAGTTGGAAACAAAAAATGTCAAATTAAATACTGAGCACTTAGTGCCTTTTAGGATTAATAAATGGCAACAAATAGTAAGACATTTGAATTTTAAGATTGTGTTGTTGTAAAATCATATATCGTATTCTAGCAGGAAACTGTAGCAGGTAGATAACACACAATGTACAATCGCGGCCATGCAAAAATCCTTTTCAGGAAAATTTGATGTAGTCGTTTTCTACTTTACTTTCATTGACTATTTTACAACCTCATGAGGTCAGACGTCTTACACATATTAATTAAACAAACAAATTAAACAAATGTATACATATTCTTCCAACTGGCGCTGTCCTTCGCCTTTTCTCGCCAGTTGGTAATACCAAGGATACGGAGGAATTCTTCTGCCTGATCTTTCCAGCGGAGTCTTGGTCGTCCTCTGTTCCTGCTTCCATCGGGTACGTTATCGAAAACCAGCCAGCGCGGCTCATCTTCATCCATTCTGATAACATGGCCCAGCCAACGCAATTCTACAGGTTCTTTATTTCCACAGGTTCTTAAATTTGAATGCGTCCCGTAGTTATAAAACTTCACTCATCATTTTATTGCCAATCCAGAAGTGTTTCTGAAAGCGGAAAGTAAAACAAACTTAAAAGTTATTATTCCTGCACGGTAGAAATAAGATCTTTGTTTTATGAAAAATTTTCAAAATTTATAAAAAATGAGCAAGAAATGCGGAAACGTTTTGTGCAAAACCCACACAGATCCATTTTATTATTTGTGCGGCGAATATAAAACAAATGTATAACTATAGCTGCTTACCACTGTATTTGTGAAAATGTTATTTTTGCTTGATGCTTATTTTTTTGGTTAACAGATAAAGAATTTAGACGATGAGTTTCAGGCAGCTAGCTACTAGACCCAGTGTAATAAGCGACGATGACCTACAATAAAAAAGAAAACAACGTCAAGAATGAATCTCACTTAATGTGTCATAAACCACAACACCATTCACATGTTTTATATTTATTATACTTTTGTATTATAAACGATATTTTTTTAATATTATCTTGTTTGGACCTACAGTTTTATACCGGTTCTAGACGGCTCAAAATACTGTTTGGAACCGCTAAAAATATAGCACCAAGAAAAAACACCACTTTTGCTCAACGTCATTAAAACAGTCATATCAATGTATATGTATATCCGGAAAATATTAGCTTACATTATGCATCGAATACGACAAATATGTCATTCGTGTCAACCAATTTTAAATCAATGGGTAAGAATTATTTATTTAATTTTTTATTATTTTATATTCCTATTTAAAAATTTGCACGTTTTGCAGGCGGCTCCTGAAAATTGGGCGTCCTATACTATGGGGAGAAACAGTGGACCACAAATCCGATTCTTACTTTTGTTTAAGTACACAAAGCGGTTACGGTAAACACATGCAGCGGTGATTGTGGGTCCACCACTCCAGTTCTACATTCAGATGGAATTCCGTATCCGTCAACTGCCTTCATCATAGCCATCACTTTTAACCTTAAGTAGTTGTATAATACAAATCAGATATTTCGGATTCAAAGCTCCGGCACAAATATAGGGAGATTTTTTTTAGCAGCTTTCTTTTTGCAACACTGTTTTTGGCAGCTTAGCTGTTTTATGGGGCTATGTTAAGGCTCATGTCTTTAGGGACAAGCACGCATCGGTTGACACACTGGAAGCCAATGTTGAAGAATATATTTGTGAGATAAAAATAAAATAAATGGTTTCCCATTACATCCCATGGAGGGACCGGGGAGAACTTCTCACAATCACTGAGCTGTGCGCTTTCCAGTTTTCACTCACTGATTGGGACCTACAGTTTTACACCGATTCCGAACGGTAATTTGAGAAGCTTTTTCATGGCTAGATACTCGATAGTGTCGCCGTCACTATGCGAGGTGACCGCCGCTGAAAGAAATTTTTTTTTAAGGTGGTCAGAGCAGGGTTCGAACCCAGGATCTCATGTACAAGAGCCGCGCACACTAACCATTGCACCACCGACGGCCACATATTTGTGAGATACCGGCCGATATGTTGGAGAGAGTAGCCAAACTTGAACCCAGCGTATGAACTGTTTGAGGCGCCGCCGCGGTCAGCAATCACATGAAATAATCTTTGAACAGTGAACTATATAGACGGTTCTATCGACTCAAATAAAGATTTCATACATTTCTCTAAAATGTATGTGTTTTATTTTTAAATCAAATGCGAAAGCCCATAAAAAATCACCCTTTATATTATCTTATAAGATACCTCGAACTTCCGAAAGAAAACTCGGATCATCTTGCATCTCGCTTATGGCATCAAAATTTCTTACAAAATAATGTCAACTCAAAAGTCAACCGTAACCGGCATAATCCATGCGTGAGTGTTTACACTTATACGATACGGCTAAAGTCAATATGTGAATTTTCTTCAACTTTTGTGGACCTATTGAAAAGCTTGGCCAAACATATTATGAAAGTGAATGGAGGGTAATTTGTCGGTAGGAGCAAAGAAAGCCTTTAAGGAGTTTTACTGCACAATGACTGATTAGCGCGTCTTCCTTCAGGAAGAAGGACTAATGATAACACTGTTGTAGTCAACAAATTTATGAGCGTTCTAGTAAATTGTATCGTTTAGATGCAAACCTATTAAGTTGATCGGTACCCGTAAAATGTCTGTATCACGTTAAAATTTTGAAAAAACTATTTCTACCAACTCTAAGATTTCACTGCACTTTTTTTTTTTTAAAAAAAGAGTTTTTCACTATTTTCAGCACAACTTGAAGGGACTCGAATTTGTTCACTGACAGTATTTATTTATTATGAATAGATACATCTGTTATGTGTGCCATATCTACCTGTTTCTGTGTCCTCATACAATATTTTTATTGGAATTTCTCGAGAATACAATCAAATTTTTTTGAGTACACATGACAAATTTTAACAGAATATCAAAATAGGGTTAAAATAAAGAAATACGTGCCTCGGCGTTTTGCTGCAGCACTTCAGAATTTTGAGAAAATCGATATTTAAACTCCGAAGGACCGTGGGGCTTCACATGTAATATAATACATGTTTGCAACACACTTCAAACATTCATATGCTTGCAAGTCCCACACTCACTTGTATTTCAATGTGAACAGTATCATGTTTACTGACAAACATGTATGTGATTACGTGGAAACATATGCGTTCTTCATCCCAAACATCCATTTAGTTACGTGGAAGCATTCGCCTGTTTCCCCCAAACCTACATTCACTTACGTGGAAACATATGCGTATTTCCTCCCAAACATAGTAAGATTTAGAAACGAATAATTCTTTGATTTCAATATATATGTATTATTTATTATACTTAATTTTATCAATATAAATCCACATTTATAAATAATTAATACAAACAATTAAAAGATTTAAAAGGCCCTATTTTAGGTTTACATGCACTGAATGCATTATTTGTTTTTTTTTCGTGAAATAGGAATCTGCTATTCCTTTGATTCTCGTTTCTTTGTTATCTCCCACGGTTTTGTTTTCAGAATGTTTCAATTATGCGTTGGTTATCAGTATGCGTGGGGACACAAACAATATACAAATCTAGTTCATAGAAGCCAAGCGTGGATTAATTACTTGTGTTTTTTTATTGTACTTATTTCACAAATAGTCCGCCGTTACGATTTTCTCAGTAAATGCTCGGACAGACAAAGGGCTTCAATTTGTTGTCCTTTCCAGTTTGTTTCCTCTAAATCGTTCCTCACTTTGGTAGCACTCATACATATATACGAAACTCATACACAAAAACCAAAGTAACATCACAAAACATTTAACCGTCCAAGCCTTCGGTTTCCATTGATCAAGCGCTTTTGATATCCTATGTCCGATAACCATTGACGACTGAACACATGAAACTAAAACGCAATACATCAGCCAAAATAAGAATAATGCAAAACTACAGATACACACTTACAAGATAGACTCTCGTTGCCCCTCTTTTATTCTCTTGCTCTCGAGAGCATAAACCGTGCAACAAACACAACTGTATTTGCATCACAAACAAAGCCATATTTGAGTCGCAAACACATATATTATAACTTATTAATCATTTTGTCTCAAACATGTAATATTGAATAGCAAAGACAATGTGTTTGGACACAAATATATTATATTTGCGACAAGCTCCAAACACACTTTATATTTGCATCCAAACAACAACAAAAACACAGCTTTTTTAGCGTGTAGTATACAAAAACACGTTTTACTCGCAAATCGAGAAATGATGGAATTTTTTGTTTCATGCTTAATGTAAAAACTTTTTCGATTCGAGAACTACAGAGACAATGTACTAGTTTTAATGTGGCTTTGGATAATGATTGAAAGAAAAGAATAAACGACATTATAAATCCTTCCAAAATATATTATTAACGACGTCACCACTTTATATGAAGAATTCGACACCTTGGATAGATTTAAAATTAGATTTTGAAAACCTGTTTTAATAGCCTACAAAATCCAAAACACTAAACACTTGTTCCATGGTGAAGAATATTAAAAAATTTCTGCATACCGTAAGTTTCGTCTACTTTGCTCAAAGGTAAATGCCGGTTTTTCAATCAGATGTAAATTTACCCATTTGTGTTAAAGTCTAGGGAGTATGTATCTCTTTATAATAGACTTCGAAAACTTTGCTGCGGTTCATGGAGGCAAATCGCATGCCCACCCCTGGTATACGTATTATGTGTTAGCTTAATATTTCTTAATCACTGGAATCAAAGCGAAATAATTAAAAGACAGCAAAGCTTTTAGCATTTGCAGTTGGTGCTGTCCATTTTGTATCATAATAAGAAGATCCCCTTATACATCGCCATGCCGCTGGTGGTGATGTTTGTTGTTTTTAAATCGGTACAAGCGTCAGCGATTCTTGTCGACATCTCCGAAACAATTTTATATAAAAAAATCAAAATTGTTTCGCCACACATTGTTCTTCATTAGGGTTCACTGAATAATCGAGCCACTATACAAAACAGCATATCCGATTTATTTGTTTTGACAGGTGAATAATGAAGCAACAAACCACCACTCGATTTGATCTAAAACAACAAGAATTATTCCAGTAGCGGAAGGCATGGGAAGCCATGGGATTGAGGGCCTTTTTACATTAGACCGAGGCATTGCCGTTTACTGTATAGACATACATTAGGGTGTACTGAAACCCGTGCGTATTGGAGAGCTGATTACCGAAACGTAACTTTTTTTAAATAGGGGTACTTAGAATTCCCCCACCGGCGATTGATGTTTCGATTCCTGGATAATTTTGCAAAAAAAATTATTCTGTTGGTCAATATGGGGCTCAAACGATGTGTCATGGAAAAAAATATTTTTTCAAAATTCTGATAGGGTATTTTATCACGGCAGCATTTTGAAGTCTTGATCAAGCTTAAGCTTTCAATTAAATTTCCAATATACATTTTTAATAATATTTCGGTTCAAGATCAAGTACTACATATTTAAAACTAGTTTGATCTATGAAAATTTACATTTTAATAGAAAATATTTAAGAAGGAATAATGTGATGTTGGGAATATAGCTATTTCAATGCCCAGCAAGGCATATCCTCAGCTCCCTTCTCCACAAATATTTAGGTATATCATCACACATTAGTGGTATTCATGCAAACTAGAAAACCTAGAACTTTTGCTCAACGTAAGTTTGCCCCGAAGCGTTTCATGAGGCACCAAATAAAGTTGCTCAGTGTATCTATGCAGCAATTGTCAAAAAAGGCTGATAAAGTAAATATACATACATATTCATATACATATACATACGTATTAGAGCCCTGCAACGGCACACATTTTCGCATAAACGAAAACATTCGTATTAAATATACACACACTACTTCACTTCAGCTCTGTGTGCGAAGAGAGGTGCATCCCCGTACCGACACTTTGCAGTATGAATAGGTACGAGAAGGTAACAACGAAAGTACACTGACGTATTCGTATTCGTAAGCGCCGGGTAAACCGAAGTAAAAGTTGCCGGTAACTTGTGTACATGAAGCGAATATACGAGTAATATTTGGTTATTATCGAGGTGAATATGGGGAAACGTCATATTTAGAAATTGGTGTGTTAAGATAGATCATAAGTAAAATAATTAAAATTAAATACTTTTTGTAGATTTTTATTATTTTGTATGGTTCTGAAAATATGTTGTTCAGTTTTATATTTGTTTAAAAGTTGTTTTTTACTGTTTAATTTATCAAATATAGTTTTCCATAACCAAACGATTTAACTTACCATTCTATTAACATTCTTCACTAAAACACACTGAGCATTGCAAAGAAAATAAAGTAAACAAACTTCTACGTGTTCGGTGTAGTTTGCTCTGTCTCGTAGTATTTTATCACATTCTCGCTTACAGAGTACGAACAAAGCTCTCTTCTCTATTACCGAATACCGAGAACCAGTGTATGCCAATCGGAGCGAGTACGATGATGTGACCGTACCGGTATGCTGTTCTTCTCTTTGTTATTCGGTTTGTTGTTTACTTGTCTTCGTTCGCAAGGTGCCGGTACAGTATGTACAACAGTTAATTAACAAACAGAAAATATTCATGCATGGATCTAATACGTATATGCTTCACCTATTCCATTATTTTATTTTTTTCACATGAATCAAAAACCCTCTCTTTTTTTCAATACAAAAATATTGACATTGAAAGTTATCACGTTTCTATTTCCAGGTTTGCTCAGCAAATTTGCCTCAAAAACTTTCCAATTTTGTGCAAGTCGCTTTGTATGGGTAATTTGTTTGTTTTGACGTTTGCTGTGCAAGTTTACGATTTTTCGAGTTTACGAGGTTCTTTCGAGCTTTCATGAAGACCACTATTATGTAGTCAAAGAAAAATCAACTTAGCGAGAATTGTCAGTGGTACCCGCCCTGACCGCTTTTCATTTATTTCGACAACGCTCAGCTCGATTAGTGATACCTATAGTCTGGTATTTAGCCAAGAAAACGCTTCTTAATGTCTAGTCGTTCGGATTGGATGCATAAGACAGTCAGGGACCTGTTCGCCTTCTAGTGTTACACTCACTGATTGGGACCTACAGTTTTACACCGACTCCGAACCGTGTTTTAAAAGATATCTGATACCAATTTTATGGATAATGTCGCATCACAAAGCGAGCAGAACGTTGTCGACAGAAAATGTAATGTGTTCAGAACAGGGAACAAAACCACGTTATCATGTTCAAAATCCGCGCCACTTATCAAGTCACCACCGACGGCACCAAAAGCACAGAGTTGATTGTAAGAAGTTCTCCCCTATCCCTTTAAATTAAATAAGAGAACCAAGTGTTTTTATCCAAATACACTCGGAATCGAAACTTCAACAGTCAGTAGGGACTATTAGTACCCTCATATAAAAATACTTTTATGTTCCTTTAATCAGCTCTTTAATTCGGATCTTTTGAGACCTATTCTACCAAAAAAAAATAATTTTCAGTACACCTTAATGTATATATGTATATATCTATAACTACTTTCAACTCAACTTTCGAATCTCCTCGTTTTCTCAAATTTACCTCTCGGATTGTGATGTTACCGTTATATGATGCACTAAATGCTGAATTTGATCAGCCAAAAAGTTAAAAAATGTTGGTAATGCAACTGACAGTTACGTGCAGTTACTAGCGACAAGTTTATCTTTTACAGTCACGGTCGCTAAACTTGGGATTTTTGACCCGATTTCGGTTTTTATATCCGAGCCTTAAATATATCCACTTAGTGTGTCTAATACGCTTGACATGTCCTGGGCCGGAATTTCGGCCTTAAATCGTGTTAAACGCGTTAAGTGGAGTCGAAGCTTTAATTATTTTTTTTCATTCAAAACAGTAAAACCGTTATTAATAATATATGTTTTAAAATCACACATTAGATTACAAAATTTAATAATCTCAACAACACAAAATGTTTACAAACTGTTTCTTTTCAAAATTATCAGTTTGTTCGATTTTAAATTTATGTAAAAACTGTTCAAACAATTATTTTATTCATTTAATTTTCGTTTGGAAATGTTCTACAGAAACAGTTCAAACCGTTCAAATTGTATTTTCCATTTTCTTTTTTCTGGGAAAATTTAAAAATTTAACTAAGAAATAATTTATTTCTTTAAAGATACGGTTTTGCAATAAAATACATTAACAACAAAAAATTTAGAATTTTTCAGAAAAACGGAGGGCCGCCTTCAAAATCGAAATCGGAAAACCGGATAACCGGTTTTCTTTAAATTAAACGTTTGCCGAACTTAATTATCGAATAAACCAAATACCGGTTATTTGACTTCGATTAACGGATTAACCGGGTTTGGCTGCATTTAACAGGGTCTATAGGTTTGTAAAATTGTACCACAAAAAGGATAATGATATTTCAATAAATAATAAACGGCATTAAGATTTTTAAAAAAATTCAGAATGTACAGCTTTTGTTTACACTTCCAAGTTATCGGCATTTTTATCGATAAATATTAAAATTGGTGTGGAAAAAACATATGCAACACTACAATTTTGTTTTAAATAACGTCGTTTTTTCGTATAACTAATTAGAAAGCCTGTGTCAAGAAATTTGTAGGAATATTCAGTATTATTTTGTTATTTTTTCCTATTGAAGCTAAAATAGAGTTCGTTTTAAAATGGCGCGCGATAAATTCGGATTTGAGCTCAGACGGAAAATTGTGAATGCTTATTCTTGTGGAATATCAGAGAAAGAAATTTCCTGGAAATATAATGTTCATAAAAGATCAATATCTCGCATTATTGCTACTTTAAAAAAAAACTTCAGAAATTTGTATTATACACCGACGTGGTCGACCGCGCAAGACAAGTGATCAGACGGAAATTTTGATCATCAGACACGTGAAATAAGACCCATTTATCTCTTCCTCCTAAATAACTGCAAAAATTAAAATATCAGTTTCTGCTCCGACAATTCGTAGACGCCCTTTGCAGACCTCTCTACTCGAACGAAGTCCTGCAAAGAAACCGCTTATATCAAATTGTAATCAGAAAAAGCATTTGCAGTTTGCTTAAGACTATTTAAATTGGCTAGGAAGTAAATGTAGGCCTGTCTTGTTTAGTGACGAATCAAATGTAATATTATTGACAGCGATGGCATGTGTTACGTACAACAACTAGTAGGAAAACGCATCGACGCACTTTACTGCAAAAAGACGGTCATACATGGAGGGGGGAGTGTAATGATGTGGGGCTGTTATTCTGGTGTTTGCCCACTGCACAAAATTTATGGCAGTATGAACCGATTTGTGTAGAAAGATATTTTAGAAAGGGTTATGCTTCCATATGCCGAGTACGATATACCATTGTGGTGGGTCTTCCAGCAAGACAACGACCCCAAACGCTCATCGAAAGTGGTTAAATCGTGGTTTGGTAAAAATAGAGTTACGGTTATGGAATGGCCACCCCAATCATCAGACTTAAATCCCGTCGAGACACTCTGTTCTGTTCTGATACAAGTTCTGATATTTTGTTTCGACGACTGAAAGATGCGTGGAAATCAATCTCAACAAGCGTCATTGACATACTAATAATATCAATGCCTCGAATATGTCAGGCTGTAATGCACAACAACGGATTTACTAGAAAATATTCAATTCATTTGCATTGAAGTGCGCTTGATTTTATTAGTTGCATACGTTTTGCCCACTGAAATATAAGAATGAATATGTATTTTTATGTTTTTTCATACATTTTTCTAAATATCTGTGGAGTACATCCCTTTCCCTTATTTTTAAAACAATACATTATAAAAGGTAAATAAAAAATTGCTAATTTCAGTAGCAGAAAATTCTTACGAAATATTTCGTAAAAGATGCATTTTGGTTGCATTTGTTTTGGCCACCACTGTACATATATTAACTTTTCACACTTCATAAGATACTGATTTATAAAAACTTCTTTCAAATTCAAACATGATTTTCAAATTTAAATAAGGTTAACGAGAATATGAATTACTTTTCAATTTTATATTTAACATGCATTGCAAAGTGGAATGTGATTTACATTTGTTAAATTTAAATACAGGTGTGAAATTTTGAGATTGAAACACAAATAAGAATACTCACTTCAATCCAACCCAACTCACTTCAGTTGAGTTCAATTCAATTAAATTCATTTCAATTCCATGCAATTGAGTTCAATTCAATTCAATGCAATTAAGTTAAAGTAAATATTCAATTCAGTTCAATTCAATTCCATTCAAATCACTTCAATTCAACTCAATTCAAAAAAAAAATGGTTTCCCATTACATCCCATGAAGGAACTGGGGAGAGCTTCTCACAACCAGTGAGCTGTGCGCTTTCTATTTTTGTACTCACTGATTGGGACCTACAGTTTTACACCGGTTCCGAACGGTATTTTTAAGAAGCTTTTTCATGGCTTAATACTCGATAGTGTCGCTGTCACTATGCGAGGTGACCGCCGCCGAAAGAAAATTTAAGGTGGTCAGAGCAGGGATCGACCCTGGATCTCATGTACAAGAGGCGCGCACAATACCATTGCACCACCGACGACCAATTCAATTCAATTCTATTCAGTTCAATTCAATTCAGTTCAATCCAAATCAATTCAATTCAATTCAGTTCAATTCAATTCAAGGCAATTCAATTCAGTTCAATCCAACTCAATTTAATTGTATTCAATTCCATTCAACTCAATTCAATTCAATTCAATTCAAATCACTTCAATTCACTTCAATTCAATTCAATTCAATTCAATTCAGTTCAGTTCAGTTCAGTTCAGTTCAATTCAATTCAATTCAGTTCAAATCAATTCAAATCAATTCAAATCAATTCGAATCAATTCAATTAAATTCAGTTCAGTTCAGTTCAGTTCAGTTCAATGCAATTCAATTCAGTTCAATTCAATTCAATTCAATTCAATTCAATTCA
The DNA here is from genome assembly GCA_963931995.1 of Phaonia tiefii. Classification (NCBI taxonomy): domain Eukaryota; kingdom Metazoa; phylum Arthropoda; class Insecta; order Diptera; family Muscidae; genus Phaonia; species Phaonia tiefii. Next base: position 94,435,868 of record OZ008371.1, on the reverse strand, counting down.
ATTCAATTCAATTAAATTAAATTCAATTCAATTCAGTTCAGTTCAGTTCAGTTCAGTTCAATTCAATTCAATTCAGTTCAAATCAATTGAAATCAATTCAATTCAATTCGAATCAATTCAATTCAATTTAAATTAATTAAATTCAATTCCATCAATTTAATCCATTATAATCCCCATTTAATCTGTTCATCAATGCTGGTGTTATTGCGGAAATGAATATGTCTAATTGCAGCAAATTTGTTTCATTGCTGCAATGAATTTATTTCATTGCTGCAACAATTTTGTTGCATTGTAGCTATGAATGTTTTGTAGTATGTTTCAAATTAATTATTGATTGATATTGAAAAACTACATTGGTATTAAATGGAATTATATACTTTTAATAAAAATTTTAATAATAAACTCTCGTCTGGGAGAAGATTGTGGCATTTGAGGTTTGTGACCAATGTGACCATCGTATTCTAGTCCTACAAATAAAAGCAACTATATGGTGATACTGTTAATAAGCTTCCTATTCATATAATATGTGCAGAAGCTATGTGGATATACACATATGTATGTACTTACCATGAACTTAAGCTCCACTACCATTACGAATTTCAACACATTGAATATAAGAGAATACAAGATCTCCGTTCAGAACTTCCTTTAACCACACCATATATATTCTTCGTCTCATAACACTGTAAGTAGGTGAAAATGACACACCAAAACGCCGAGATACGTCAACCTAAGTTTGGATCGTAGAATCCAGTGGTGTATCCCGTTTTGAAAAGATAGGTCGAAATCACGAGATATTTCGATTTTAAATTTTAATAGATTTAAGATGATTTTTGATTTTATTTGAATGAAAAACGTTAAAACTTGTTTAAAATCAATTTGTTTATTATTTATTTGTCAAAATTTATATCTAGAATTAATGGACGTCCATCTTCAAGCGGACATGGAACTATATTTGCGCTTATTTTGATGATTTTATAAATTTTTTTTTTGACTTATTCAAGTTTTACTCTTTGTTTGCAATCGACCAGCAGAAATTTGAAAGCATTGAGTCTATTCTTTTTCCAGCGAAACGGTCTTCGAATTCCATTATAGTTTGATGAAATCTTTCGCCAGTTTCGTCTGTTTCTGTGGACAATTGTCGTTCGTAAAAATCGAAATGTACATGTAACATGTGGATTTTCAACGACATATTAACGCCAAGTTTGTCGAAAGACTTCATCATGTTGTCAATATAATCACGGTACTCTGGTGAGCGATTTTCGCAAAGAACGATTTCAATTACCGCACGAATTGAGTTCCATGCGTTTAGTTCAGTTTCATCTAACATTTCAGAAAAACTCGAATCCCTTAAAAGTTTCGGTATATCTGGACCGTTAACTACACCTGTTAAAAAAATTGATATAAAATATATTGCAGTCACACACTTTTGGTTGCACAAAATTACCCTCTTTTAATTTTTCAATTGATAATTTTGGAAAAGCGTTGTTTTTCAAGTATGGTAATGCATTTTCGTTAACGCGAACCAAACGCTTTAAAAAATTCTTTACAACTCCCAGCTTGATATGATGATGCGGAAGCATTATTTTCTGAAGGGGGATCAATGGTGGACGAATTACATTAAATTAAAATAACATCTTGCGAATCGCGTTTTGGCCAATGTTGCTTTTCGTACTGGTTGCATTTTGCACGGCTGTCCCATTTACAAAAAATACCCATGTACTTTGTATAGCCAGTTTGCATTCCAGCTAATAGTGAAAGAACCTTAAAATCACAATTTACGTGCCAATTGTGTTCGTCATAAGAGATGCGTTCCAGAATTAATTTCATGGTATCATACGACTCATGCATTCCAAGAGCATACATCAACGGCACTGGTTTAACGCTGCGGTTTTCAAATAGCAAGACTAACTTTAAGCTTATGGTTGAAGAGTCTATGAAAAGACGCCATAAAGATGGATTATAGTTGCAGATTCCCATTTCATTCATTAAACCGGGAATATCTTGACAATATGCTTAAGCTGCGCCCTCGGAAAGCATGAAATAAGGCTTATATGGTTCTTGCCGGTATTTGTAAGATGTAACTTTTACACCTGGTGCCAGCACGTTGACGCTTCTTAGTTCCGAAGCCAAAGTCATTGCATTATTTTGAGATAGCTTCAGATTTCGAACGATTCTATCTAAATGTTCCTGCGAAATTAATGATGGGTATTGTATAATTGGCTGAAGGTAATCAGACTCAGTGTTGAGTAAATTCTCTTGAATAATAGCAAACCTATTCGAGGTAGCTAAGAAGGCAACTTGTCCTATTTGGCCAAGGACATGTACAGAATTTGTTGCTATATCAAAAGTACTTATACACTTGCTGAAAGAAAAAGATTATCAAAACTTAGCGAGTGGTTGATGTTCACAGCTTCAAAGTCCCAAACAGAAGAAGGAAGCAAATTCAATTTATTCTCCATAAACCAAATATTACTCTTAATTAGTTTAATCTTGAGTGTAACTAGATCAATTCTGAATGCAGGCAATAAAATAATTCTCTTCCCCCAATGTGAAGTATATTCAAATCTCGAGTTAATGCAGAACTTATTCATGCAGAATATAAGAGAAATGAACAAACCAACTCGAGATGTAAATGTAGGCTACATATTTTACGATCACTGAGCAAGTGGTCAGACGTGTGATATGTACGAAGCATTGTACATATGTACATTTGTACGCAAATTTGTCGCTTATGGCCAGTTTTTAAGTGGGTAGTTAACTATCGGATTACTTAATCTTAATTCTAAGTTAATTAGAGGTTAACTTTGCATTTTGTTTTTCAGTGGTGAGTTAATGTAAGTCGCCATATTGTCAACTAATATGGCAACCCTTGTATTCTTATTGGAAAAAACGTGTGTTTTGGGATAAATACCAAAACAACAAAGGGGAACAAACAAAATGGAATTATGTAAAATAAGAAATAGATGCATAAAACCGAAGTCATTTTAACAAAAATGTGTAAAAAAAACTATATAGGCGCAACAATTTAACGATCTAGACTCAACGTATGTGTACAAATATGCAAATCTGAAACATCTATTTTATACAATCTTCATTTCTCACTTTGACAGTCAGTAATTTGATTGTCAAAATAATATGGTTCTGACTATAAGTTAAACAACCAGCATTGGGTGGTTAAACCATAGTTAAACAATGACTAAAAAACACAAATCAATTTAACTAAGAAACGAAGATCACAACTGACTGAAAAACTGGCCATTAGAGATTTGATAATTGTCTCTCAGTCGTGGATACATATTTATGTACATACGTATATATTTGTAAAGCTTCACGTGAGTAAGATAAATGACAAAAAATCAACCAAAGCTAGGACGTATCTATATGTACATATCATTTCGACGCATTGATATAGTTACATTGTTGGAAATAAGTTTATGTACATATCTCCATTATTAATTTTATCATTAAACTAAATGTTAAGTTTTTGAATTAAGATGTTTTTAAAGCTAAGGTTTGTTTATAAGCTAAAATATTATTAATGATTTATTGGAGACAGTGTAATATTCTCGCCAACAATTAGCATGATGTAATGGTGTTGGTGAAGTTTGTGATTGTACTTCATAGGACGCAGTATCATATTGGTATCCGACGGATGTACTGGGACAGGCAATTCATCACTGTATGGAACTGGTACGTGATCACTTGGCACACCTTTGTATGTATGTATGTAAAACCGGATCGTTCTATAAGAATAAATTATTGGGTATTCCATATATAGTCTATCTAAGTGAAATTACTGTATCCATTGAGACCATTTACATCGTTCTTGGATCGGTCCATATCATTGGAAGTCCAAATGGCATCGAATATCGCCATAATTTCCACCATTTGTTTAATGCTCTAAAACATGTGATGCACGTAAATTCAGGTGCATGATCAACATTTCGCATTTCTTCAGCGGGGGTAACCAAAAAATACTTATTGTAAGCTTTGAGGGCATCTTCAACCAAATGTCGTCGATGATTTTTCGGTGTAAATTTTCCACACACAAAACAAAACATATTTAATTCTTCGCAATGTGATCTGCATTTTTCGTTACTCATTTTTCTATTTTTGGTCAATAAAATGCATATATTTTTGATGTGTTAACATCTACAGCGGCGGGTAGGGACTAATCTATCAAAGTGAACACTTTGATATATATGTTGTAGCATCTGTTTGTAATAGGGATGCCAATCCCAACATCACGAATCCCAAAATTATTATAATTATTATGGCCCCAAATTGTAAGAGGTAAACTAATTCTGCTTCCAAATAGATGTCTATTATTTCAACGGTTACATTTTGTCGAAAAAAAAAATATATAAATTTATTTAACAAGAGCTTTTGCAGGTTTTTCCCCCAAATAAAATCAAAAATCACCTTAAATCTACTTCAAAATTTAAAATCGAAATATCTCCTTATTTTGAGCTAACTTTTTAAAACAGAGTATACCACGGGATTCTATGACCCATAAAATAGTTGGGGTGTCTCGGTGTTTTCGTGTGTCATTTCAAAACTTCAAATTTTACTTTACTATTCTGCGACCAATACCTAAAAGTCTAAAATGATAAATGAATCAATTTGACATTATCAACCAATACCTGAAACGCCGAGCTCAATGTAGAGTTGAAACCATAGTGTAATAATATAAGTGGAAGCATAAGCCCAGCTGATCAGGCATTTTGTTATCGGGTTGTTTCTTTTTATCATTCTTTGTTTACGTAATACACTCGAAGTGTCAAACTTGTCGCATCATTTGTTTTGAATCTTCCTTGCCCTCTTTGCTTACGCTGGTCGTTTCACCGCCTGTAGTGTTTCTGATGGCTAAAAATTTATAGAAGAAGTAACTAAATTACCTACATACATATGTATGGACTTACTGATGGATACTTACCAATTTGGATCTTAAATGCGTTCCAACTTTCTGCCTATTACTTTTTTTTAATACATGTAATTCTATGCATGTGATTATTTACTTTGGCGTTTTTCCTTTGCCTCTCTTCGTATATAAAATGATTTTGACATATCGAGTGTATTGTCATAACAATAGTACAACAAAATTCTGTCAAAATCGTTTCATATTACAACAACACGCCACGCGTCGACTTATATTATTAGACTATGGTTGAAACGAAGTTATTTGCAAATTTGAACACTTATTATTTCGGATGTTGAAACTTTTAATAAATTTTAAGTAATCGTGATTTGCGTCTAGTGGAGACGAACTTTGAGGAGGAAAGGAAGTTCTTATGAAAGTTTACAACCTCGTGAGTTCTAAGCGGCTTCTAAACATAGTCGGTTATTAACCAGGGGGTACCGATGAGTCAGCTGTTCAATTTAGTACTTGGAGAATAAATAGAGAATGTGCTATCAAAGAAGACTCGTTGATAGGGACTGGGTTGCGTGGTGTGATTTTCAAACTTCTGCTGCCGACTGTCAAGCCAAAAGTAAAAAACACATCAACTGAGAGTCAATTTTGCAAACTAAATCGATTAAAAAAAGGGATATTCAATGAAAAAAATCAAAATGTAATGAAGTGTTAGAGTAAAGTTATTTGTGTAGATCCCAATTAACACGAAAATTTTTAAAATTAAAGATTGCTCTCATTCTCTACATGTTTTCCTCGTAGATCTCGGAACTCGTTAGTACAAAAAGCAACTAGTGCACACTCTTATAGTATTATTACTCGGTGTTATTAACGCCTGGACTACTTTAGTGACATAAGGATCTACTCTGTTGTTATCGATTAACCCATCGCTTAACCAATAAATGTTGCTACGCAACGTTATCATTACTACCTTGTTAGAAATGGTATGTTTACAATTTATAAGATGCAAATTGTTTAGAAGTATAAATACGAATGTATTCAATACCTTAAGAGTTCATTACAATATATATTTTAATTTTAAAGTTTAATATTTCTTTTTGTAAACAAATCATTGTATATCTTGAAAGAGGACTTAATTCTTATTCGATCTTTCCAAATACTTACCAAAACATTGTAATGTTTAACAATCTTGTTCTTGTTTATCTTGTTGCTTGTGACTTATAGAAGGTCATTATTGAACTTCCACATAAGTGTTTCCAAATAAAAATAAAGTTAAATATACTTTTTATTTTCGATACACATTAACGCACGACGTCAACATTTAGCACAATGGTCTTTTATAATTTGGAAACAAGAAGATTATCGAGCTGCAGCATTAAAAACTTGGTGCCCAATTATTTCATGCACTTCATCAGTTCAGTTTTTGTAACTCTACCTGGTGTAAGTTAATTTTCGTCGAACATCTCTCGTTTGCACAAACCCTGACGAGGAGTGGGAAATGAAATGTCAGATGAGCGAAATGGCTTCTCTATTTAAATTCAATCTATGATCATAACAATCCTCTGTCGGCAAACTGTCGCTTTGTTGTAATGGGTAGTGCTACAACTAACTGGGCAATGCTTCACAAAGGAATGACAAATAAACAAGTTGTCATAATAAATTAATTAACATCGATAAACTGGAGAAAATTTAATATTGTGCCAATTAAGTCATTGGTGTACCATTGTACTTTCAAGGTCTTAATAGTACCAAAAATTTTACAATTGTACCAACTTTTGCATCCCTGATACACACGCATACTGAAAAGTGTGTTTCAGAATATTTGTAGTTTTATTGTTTAAATGGGCGGGTCACTGAATCAGAAATAAACGTGTTCCGACAAGACCGATTCAGCCATTACTAAGAACATACATTTATTTTGTTTTTAATACTCGAAAGCTGGGGGCTGTAAAAAATAGGGTGTGACCCCAAGTAAGTATATCACTAATCAACACGTTCCGCCCAAATGCTCAAAGCTAAAAAAGTGTCATTTTGACCACATGTGGCTCTTATAATACTGTAGTATATGCATGAATTCAAATACACTGTAGTGTAAATATAAAAGAATAGTCACAGTGCAAACATTTGAATTCATTCAAATACACAGCAGTGTGAAACATAATAGCATAAAATACATTGTAAGATACATTGTAAATATTTCGTATGATAAGCTACGTGTATGTCAGTGTCTGCACATATGAAAGAAGTCCAAGTGTTTCGGATTTCTAAAGCTAGCGCAAAGTGGCGCCGCTTATAACGTAAACTAAAACCACAGTCAATGACTCGAACAAAAATTGGATCAACAATGTGAGTTTCGAAAATGCGAAACAAGCGAATAATGTACAAAGCCAACTGGAGCATCATTGCGACACACTAATGCCCCAGTTGTGACATATTTGCAAACACTGAGAATTACGTAAGATCGAACACGATCGATCAAACCTAGATAGTAAAATAGAAAAGTAAGAACTCTTTATAAGCAGAACATTTTTGTAAATAAAGATTCATTCTAAACACAAACATCAAAACAAGCAGTCGTTTTATTGGAAAATCAAGGCGACACCTATTACAATACACAAGCCTGCTAAGAATGCATCGCTGAGCGGAGTTCTATATAATGCCGCCAAAACGCTTGAAATTAGAAACCTGCATTTTGGATAGCGTCTACCTCAGCTGAAAGTGAATGGTAACACTCAATAAGAAATGTTTCCGAGGTCTGACCAGTTAAAGCTAACTAATTATCATATGATTGAATAGAGTGCTAGGCACATAATAAATGATTTTCATTAATCAGCTTATTTTGACAACTTAATCGCGGAATTTCTTAGACTTAAATGGCTGTAAAATATGGCAAATTTACTTAGATATCTTCAAATGTGTTACTAATTTTTTGTAAGCACTTTGTGTGTAAAACATTTCGTCATTGCTGTCAATTGTATTAATGAAATTTTCCTCAATCATACAGTTCTTTATTTTAGAGAACTGTGCGAGTAAAGTACTAAGTGTTATCTTCTTCGACCTTATTAGCTGATATCGCTTTTGTATAAATTCAAGTCGCTTTTCATAGTAACCGTTTTTCTTTTCATATAACGATGTGCATCCGGAAATGGACTTTAAAAAAATCACCTGACTTAGCCCCATCGAAATCGCACACGGAATCCACAATTTATAAAAATTGTCGTGCTTCGGAACCTTTACATTAAACTGGCTATGGAAATTTTCTGCGCCGCTGCCTGTTTGGATGGCTCTTTGTAACAGAAGAGCTCTCAGAAATTTTTGTTACTATTTCCTTAAGAAAAGGAAAAGAACTATTATAATTGAATTAATATGAACTGGAAATGGTAGTGTGGTGCAATGGTAGTGTGCGCGCCTCTTGTACATGAGATCCTGGGTTCGATCCCTGCTCAGAGCACCTTAAAATTTCTTTCGGCGGCGGTCACCTCGCATAGCGACGGCGACACTATCAAGTATTTAGCCATGAAAAAGCTACTCAAAATTCCGTTCGGAATCGGTGTAAAACTGTAGGTCCCAATCAGTGGGTGAAAACTGGAAAACGCACAGCTCTGTGATTGTGAGAAGCTCTCCCCTGTCCCTTCATGGAATGTAACGGGAAACCATTTAAACCATGGAAACTGTTTTAAATATTTCCGACTCTTCGGGATATTACATGTTGAACATAAATTTTAAATACTACGTCTACTCAAAGAAAAAATGCACTGATTCTATATTTCAAACATTACCAACTATAAGCAATTTTGGTTGAATATTACGCTTTTGTAGACTAACAGTTTTAATTTGAGATCTAATTCGGCATCTGTATCAGCTAGTATGGCGAATGATTCCTGGGAGTCTATTATTGTGTGCCACTTCCTATATTTAGCACCACTTGTGTCAGCAGCCACTCTTTGCTGAGGAGGAAGTACATGGTGGAGATGCCAGCAAATTGCAAGGGATTTTGTATCTACCTTAACCTTAAAATCACAATTTACGCGCAAATTGTGTTCGTCATAATTGATGCGTTCCAGAATTAATTTCATAGTATCATACGACTCATGCATTCCAAGAGCATACATCAATGGCACTGGTTTAACGCTGTTAAGCTTCTGGTTGAAGAGCCTATGAAAAGACGCCATAAAGATGGATTATAGTTGCAGATTCCCATTTCATTCATTAAACCGTGAATATCTTGACAATATGCGTCCTCGGAAAGCATTAAATAAGGCTTATATGGTTCTTGCCGATAATTGTAAGATGTAACTTTTACACCTGGTGCCAGCACGTTGACGCTTCTTAGTTCCGAAGCCAAAGTCATTGCATTATTTTGAGATAGCTTCAGATTTCGAACGATTCTATCTAAATGTTCCTGCGCAATTAATGATGGATATTGTATAACTGGCTGAAGGTATTCAGAATCAGCATGATGTAATGATGTTGATGAAGTTTGTGATTGCATTTCAGAGGACGCAGTATCATGTTGGTATGTCCATGGATGTACTGGGACAGGCAATTTATCACTGTGTGGAACTGGTACGTGAGCACTTGGCACACCTTTGTATATAAAACCGGATCGTTCTATAAGAATAAATTATTGTGTATTCAGTCTATCTAAGTGAACTAACTGTTTCGATTGAGACCATTTACGTCGTTCTTGTACGCGTAGCAATTTTCTGTATCAAGTTCCCCTGGATCGGTCCATATCATTGGAAGTCCAAATGGCATCGAATATCGTGGTAATTTCCACCATTTGTTTAATGCACTAAAACATGTGATGCACGTAAATTCAGGTGCATGATCAACATTTCGCATTTCTTCAGCGGGGTAACCAAAAAATACCAAATGCCGTCGATGATTTTTCGGTGTAAATTTTCCACACACAAAACAAAAGATATTTAATTTTTCGCAATGTGATCTGCATTTTTCGTCACTCATTTTTATATTTTTTCAAAATGGTGAATAAAATGCATATATTTTTGATGTGTTAACATCTATAGCGGCAGGTAGGGACTAATCTGCCAAAGTGAACACTTTGATATATATGTTGCTGTTTGTAATAGGGATGCCAATCCCAAAATCCCGAATCCCAAAATTATTATAATTATTATGGTCCCAAATTGTAAGAGGTAAACTAATTCTGCTTCCATATAGATGTCTATTATTTCAACGGTTACATTTTGTTGAAAAAAATATATATAAATTGATTTAACAAGAGCGTTTGCAGGTTTTTCCCTCAAATAAAATCAAAAATCACCTTAAATCTACTTCAAAATTTAATATCGAAATATCTCGTTATTTTGAGCTAACTTTTTAAAATGTAGTTCTATGACCAAAAAATTAGTTGGGGTGTCTCGGTGTTTGTGTGTATCATTTCAAAACTTCAAATTTTACTTACAGTGTAATTTGTTGTGGTTTGGAATTCCCTTTCATTCAGTTGAGCCAGCTATCGCTCCGTAAACATTTTCTTCAACTGATCAACTTGTTTTACTTTAAACACATTGTTTAATTTTTATTTTGGTTTGTTTAAACTTACTTGAAACACTTTATTTCATCTTTGTCTCGGCTCCACATGTCCGCACACTTGCCTTTCGTTAATCCATGTTTCGATTTTTTATTGAATTAAAAACACAAACCTTCAATATATTTTTGATGTGATCTCGACTGTCGCAAACACCCACACACAAATGTTCAATTTAAACTGCCTATGTCCTTGCACATTCTATTGCATTTTTCAGGGTTGTTTTCGCTACGGATGCGTCACTTTCCTTGCTGTTACGCTGCTCATTGCATTCTGTTTCTTTCTCGATTTTCGTTGTACTCCATTTAAAAATATACAAACTATCACAACACATTAATTCACACAATTTATTTTTCTAAATAACCATACTTATTAAAATAGCACTAAATTGTCATCGGAAGTTCATTATTGAGTTAATTAATTACTTCGCTAACACATTAGAAATATAATTAAATCATACCGGTGGAGAAACACTTCTATTAGTGTCGGTTGTTAGAAGGAACTGAGTTAAAATGTGTACGTTCTAAATTCGCTCATTTACTATCTTCATTCCATTTCCCTCTTGATGTTCATAAAAGTTTGTATCGTTCCATTAAGAACTCATTCGTTACAGCAACGAAATTTTTTCGTCAGCTATAAATGTTGGCAAACAGCCAAAACAAATAAATAAGAATAATAATCTAGAGGAAAAGTAAGATATAAACCAATTAACAATAGTCTAATTGTCATACGCTTACACTTATTTTGATTTTTCGCCCATTTTTCTCCAAAATTCAAAATAAATGTAATTGTTGCAGGAACGGAAAATTAATTGTTGCAGCAACGAAACGACAAATTGTCAAAGAAATCATGTATGAAAACTGTCGATGCATCAACAACCAAATTGTCGGATGCACGAAATTTTTCGTTACAGAATCGTAATACATGAACGAATATGGTTCATCCATGCTACGAAGCGTTTTTCTTTCAGTGTAGTACGCTACATCTTTGTTACATCTTTATAGCCAGATTTACATGGTTGAGAAATATCACGAAGCACTCATGAATGTATTCGCCTGTCTCATCTTTACACATTTAAGTTTAATTCGCAACAAGATTTAACTTGTTTATTCTGGTGTACTCAATGTTACTGATATACGACGTCTAATGACCGACATCCAATTTCTTTCGAAATATGGGGCTATCGCTTGGGGTTGTTCAAAATAAGTCATTCATAATTGTCTTGCTGTTCGCCGATTCCCTAACTTTCGTTCTTTAAATATACATATGATGGTTGCCTGCAATTCTTTTTTTACATTACAATTTAAATGAATTTGAAAACCAAGTTAAAACCGAATCAGATGAGCAACGGTGGCAGCTACGTAAGATTATTGGTATAGTGATAAAAAGTTAATGCTCTGTTGTCTGATTTGTGTTGACAGCTAATGGAACGGACTAACGTAATTTAAATAAAAATATTTACGAGTACACACCCTGGTTATTTGGGAATGATTTCAAATGCTGTCACGTTTTGTCAAAATATCGACAACAATATTACAAAACGTGTTCTAACTTATGAACCGGAAGTCTCCCATACAATTGTAGTTTGAGGGCCTATATTATTTTTTAACGATGAACATTTTTCTCAAAGATACTCAAAAAAAAAAAAAAATAACATTAATTGGGGCGTTCTGCCTGTAATTCAGTCCCTTAGCAATTTTGACTTCCCAGCAAACTTTGTGGTCAAATATTTGAACGTGATAGAGAAAAACGGTAAATGCCATTAGATTTAGCGTGTCAAATTTATGCTGATTCGCTTTATTTCACTCAAATCAGACTTTGAAAATGAATGAATGAAATGGGTGTATTTAACTAACACCAAAAAAAACATTAAAAGATTGTTAAGAAGTCTCAAGGACTTTGCCTCCTATAGGGAGGGGGGAGCCTCCCGCGGAGGTGAAAGATTTTATATTTTTACGATTGGACGCAGTGTTTCCGAGTTATAACCATTTTTTATTTTAGAGATTTTCTTATTTTGGCGAGTTTTTGAAACCCTTATAAACATACAAAAATTATTTTTTCGATTCCACTCTACGTTTCCGAGATATAGATATTTTTCCTAGTTTTATCATATTCTCGATCAAAAATGGGGATGGGCTACCCAGGGTAACCCACTACCCACGAAATTCGAACCCTGGTTACAAACAATAATAATTTTGTTTATATTTAAATATAAAATACACAATTTTAATACAAAAATATTTTTTTTTTGGTTTTTTTTCTATAAAATTCATAATCAGCATAATTCATAATCAACAAATCGTTGTGACAGCCATTAAATTAGTAATTGGTTTAGCATGCCAATATATTTTTTGGTACAACCGAATTAGTTTTTACATTTTTCGTTGGATAATTTGATTGCTAGAACTAAAACACAATTGACAGACCAGATTTACTTCTTGTTGCTGTGGCTTCAACTAAATATTTCAGTTCTTATTTGCCTCCATAGGAGGCTGTAACCAATGGATGTCTTTAATACAGCAGTTCAATCGCTAAAACTAAAATCTTTCGATTAAAATTCTAACCAATTATTTTCGGACTTCAGAGAGATTTTCATTAAGTGGTCCAGACGACTTTTTTTTCAAAAATAGCCAAAATAAGAAAAACGCTAAAAACAAATATCCATAACTCGGAAACAGTGCTTCCAAATGCAAAAATAATATAGTTTTTACCTCCGCAAGAGGCTTTAACCAATGGATACCTTTTATACGGCTTCACTTTAAACTCAAATTATTCAAATAAAAAATCGTCGAAACACACATATTTTTCTAATAAGTCCAGCTGGAGATGGAATAATTTTTTCAAAATTCATCTTAAACTAAAATTTACAAATAAAAATATCTTATAAATACAATATATAAATACAATTACAAAGAAGAAAAAAAATAAAAAAAAATTTAAATAAAATTTTAAACATTGAGCAGGAAAAAAATGTGTTGTTTAGCATAAAAAAAAAAAAAAAACTTAAAAAATAACAAAATTTATATAATAAAAATTTAAAATATGGAAACAAGAAACAGCAAATACATATGAATAGCGAAATTAAAAACAAAATAAAATTAATATAATAAAAACTTAAAATAAAGAAACAACAAAATCAGGAAGCAGGAACCGGGAATAAGATGAAGGAGAAGAATTCGAAATCAGGAACAAAAACAAGCGGGAAAAAACAGGAACCAGCATTCGAGACACATTGATTAACAGCAAATACGTCATATGGGATATGATGTTGAGTTGGCAGTATAAATAATAGTTAAAACACCCGAGTTACAAAGCAGGAAAAGCAACACCAATAAAATCAGGAATAAATGTGAGGACAGGAAATCAGGAACCAGGAGCATAAGTTAAGACATCAGAGTTACGGAGCAGGACAAATAACACCAATACAACCAGGAACAATACCAAATAGACGAAATAAAAAGACGCCATGATATCGAGTTGACATTATACAGGAAACCAGCAAACAACGAAATCAATAAACAACAGCAAATAATTTAACGGGACAGGATCGGTAGAAATACGGGAAACAGGAATAAGCAACAGCAATAATTAGACGCGACATCATCAGTCCAGGAACCAGTAACATACATTAAAACACCAGAGTTACGAAGCAGGAAAAACATCAAGAAACCAGGAACAACACCAAATAAATGTAATTAGAAGACGCTGTGCTATCAACTCAACAGGAAAACAGGAATAAGGAGCAGCAATAATTGGACACGACATCATCAGTAGAAGAAATTCTCAGCAACCAGGAACATATATATATCAGCATATAGAACTCAAGAATCGTCGGAGAAATGATTCTTGCAGGCAAAAGAATTGAGGTAATAAAATGCAACGACTTTATTCAATCCTAACGGCATTACAAGCGTTACATTGATTTAACGATTCGAATGATATGAACTGGCAACCATAGCATGTGTAAATTCGTAAATAATATACTTTTTCACCCTGGCTAATGGTTCAAAAAACGGTAGATAAATATAAAGCTCATTTTAAAGAAGAAATAGAATGCGGACCGGGTTATAATAATCGTAATTAGATCTTGACACAGACAATTTTAAAGGACGAAAATTTCTAGTAACGCGAGATGGTATATTAAAACGAATTTTACTGAGAAAAAATTTTGAATCAACTTGACCGTTTATCAATTTTATAATAAACATAGATCTTAATATATATCTCCTTCGTTCAAGTGTATATGGGATGACGATTTTTTTTACAAATAAATGATGGTGTATTAAAGTCATCCATTAGTTAAAGCCTCCTAGGAAGGTAAAGTTATTAATTTTGCGATTGACGGCACCGTTTCCGAGTTATAAAGGGATTAGGGAGAGCTTATCACAAACCAGTGAGCTGTGCGTGTTCTAGTTTTAAAGTATACTCACTGATTTATACTTTCTACAGTTTTACACCGGTTCCGAAAGGAATCTAGAGAAGCGTTTTCATGGCTAAATACTCGATAGTGTTGCCGTTACTAAGCGATGTAACCGCCGTCGAAAGAATTTAAGGTGGCCAGAGAAGGTAGCGACCCCACGTTATCATGCACAAGAGCCGCGCACACTACCTTTGCACCACAGACGGCCATCGGTTTCCGAGTTATAGCAGTTTTTATTTTAGCGATTTTTTTATTTTGACGATTTTGTGAAAAAAATGTCTTTTAGTTATTTTTTCGATTTTTATTTTGATCAAAAATGGGGATGGGTTACACTGGCTATGCGAATAATCGCCCAAGTGAAAATCGCCCAAAACCCAAAAATGAACAATCGCCCAAAAAATATGGGAAAAAAATTGGGCGATTTTTCATCATGTTTGGGCGTTTTGGTATTTTGTTCATGATGAATGATCGCCCAAATTTGTAAAAATATAAATTCGCCCAAAATATTTTTTTGGGCCATTGTTAACTTATCTTATTTTTGTTGAACAAGTCATTTTTTTTCTTAAGTTAACTGTTGTAACTGTATTATCATGTAAAAGGCCCAAAGTGTTCCGGATTAGCCTCTTATGAAAAATCAAATACATAACTTTGTAACAAGTGTTTTTGTAACAGAAACTTAATTATGATTACAGTGACTAATATTTGAACACGAATTCTAATATTGTACTTTGTATGAGTTGAATCTTGCATTTCAGATGAATTAGGTTTTGGAAATACTCAAATTTGATAATACAACTTTTATTTAGTAAGACCTATTTTTAATTTATCAATAACAACTAATTATGATGTTTGATAATTATGAATCCTAATCAAAATAGAGACATTATCATGGAGTTTCCAATGCCTGAATTGATTTCCAACTCGTTTTTCTTTTATATACTCTCATTACATCCGATGAAGCGACCCGGAATCAAGGAGCTATGCGCTTTATCATATTAAACTCACTTATTAGACTTACAGTTTTACACCGCTTCCGAATAGGTTTTTATTGTCGGGAAGTTGTTTCAAGGCTTTTTACTCGGAATTGTCGTTGCCACTAAGCAAGGTAACCGTCTTCGGAAGAAATGTGAGATGGTCTGAGTTTATTATGTACGTGAATCGTGCACTCTAACCCAACATTTTTGTGTAATTAAAAGAATAACCAAGGACTATATCCATTTGACATAACATTTTTGTTTAAGTTCTGGAGATACTTCCTACGTTGATTTCAAAAATTCCTATTACTCAAAATTTCCGTCCGTTTTTTTCATATTGCAAAACAGTCTGTTTAAATTTTGTCAATTGTGAGTTAATACCATCGTTTTGTGGAGACATTTCTATGGAAGATATGTAAAAATATGTGAATATTCTTAGTTGGAAAGGTGCTGAGTTGGACTGGTGTCCATTTAAACTGTTATAATCATGCTATTGTCGGTAAACCCAAGGCCAATTAGTGCTGCGGTGCAACAATTTCAATCAATGGTTCAAGAGGCGTGTCAAATCTCTATTCTCCAATTGTAATACCGACCTATGACAGCAATTATTTGTGATATGTTAATAATTTGTTCCAGACAATTGGTACTACAGTCTCTGGCACACTTAGTCATGGAGATCGAAGCGTAAGCATTTCAGTACAAAATCGGAAGCCACTAATTATTTTCGCTGTCATATATCTGTGTGAACACAATTGTCAAAAATACTCACTTGTCTTTTATTTTCGTGTAGTGCCAAAAAATCACAACTGAACTCAATTTTTTAAAACGATTGAACAAAATGGAAATCAAAAGTTAAGCAAACGGTTAATTATCTCTGTTTTATTAAATTAATTATTTAAGGTAAATATTTATATACATTTCAGCATAAAAAAGTCAACGTTGATGCAGCTGCAAACATTTATCTAATATGTGGAGGAAAATCCTGAGATCACTTGTCGAACGCCAGTCTTTGGAGGTTCAAACCTGACCACAGAGAAACAGTGGAAAAAAGTGCTGCGGAATTTGTTGTGTTTATTTGCATATGATTTTTGTGATTGTTATGCTTTAAGTTTTGCAGTCAATTGTTTCTACTTGAGGACACAGGGTTGTATTTTTTACGTAACTAAAATAAATAAAATAGTTTCCCATTACATCCCATAAAGGGACTGGGGAGAAACTTCTCACAATCACTGAGCTGTGCGCTTTCCAGTTTTCACTCACTGATTGGGACCTACAGTTTTACACCGATTCCGAACGGTATTTTGAGAAGCTTTTTCATGGCTAGATACTCGATAGTGTCGCCGTCACTATGCGAGGTGACCGCCGCCGAAAGAAAATTTGAAGGTGGTCAGAGCCGGGTTCGAACCCAGGATCTCTTGTACAAGAGCCGCGCACACTAACCATTGCACCACCGACGGCCAACTATTTACGTAACTATTTAGACATTTTATCACTTTTAATGAATATAGCGATTTTTTGTTAGGTATTAACCCTTTTATGGGATTGTTGATCTGGCAGTTTTGTCATTTGACAACTGTTAACCCAGCCAGCATTTTTTGAACTTTTTAATCATATCCGAGACTTTTTCGAGTCTATTTTTTTCGCATTTTCGGAACATAAAAGATACTTTTGTTGGGAGTAAAACGTGTCTAACCGCGACTCTTCTCGATAACTCATTTATGAGACTTTAGAGTCATTTTCGACCCCTTTTCTAGTAGTATTTAAAGTGTTTTTTGAATCGATTTCTGATCATTTATTAGTCTTATTTCACTTCATTCGTGCCTCTCTTACGAGTCGTATTTCAGTCATGTTTATAATCGCTTACGAGTCTTTTATCACTCTGTTTAGGAGTCCTTTTATTGTCATTTGTCACTCAAGTATCTATTCATTTGGGAGTCCTTTTTATATCATTTATGAGTGTAATTTGAGTCGTTTAAGTATCAGTCGTATTTCTAATCGTATTTAACTCTTTTTCGCCAATTGTTCAGTCGGCTTTCTGAGTCCTACGTTCACATTGACGCGATTTTAAAAAACAAAAACAAAACAAATATTAAGTTCATATTCGAGTGATGTCTGTACATAATAGATACATCAAAGTTTATTTAACTGAAAATAATTGTTTTTCGTTAAAAATTGTTTTTAAAGTGAAATTGCACATAAAAAATAACTAAACAGATTATAGTAATAAATTATTTTCACACTAAGATATCCGGTTTTTAATAATGATTTTTTTATTTATTATTTTAACATATAACAAAAAAAAACTAAGAAATAATCCTGTACATTTTCCATTTGTAATCATCTATCTCGGCAGAATATGATCATAAAATACATAATCACATTTCTAACACCTGCATGATCTGTTTTCGATTAAGTATTTTTCAATCTTCCAGATGAGCAAAATATGATAATAAATATCGGAAATAATAGTAACAGTTTAATACTCTGGATGATTAATTTGCGATTGCTATACAATTTGTTATTGTATTTTAAATCGAACTCTTTTTACCCATTAGCGCGATCCATTTTCGAGTCCTTTTTTGATCGGGTAAGTGATTAATCAGTTTTTGATCACCAAAAGTACTCCAAGATGACTCAGCTAGATGATTTTTGTCAAATCGATCATCCAAATGCTAGCTGGGACGACGTTGATTCTGAATCAACATGTATTTGTAAGAGAAAATATGAATGATGTATATCGTTCGTTTACTGCTTTGTGGGATGTACAAATCCGTTTTTGGTTTCCTTTATTTTGTTTTGCTTTAATTATCTGAACGATAATGAGAGATTATCCGAAAATGAAATACTGTATGTAGCAAAGCACGCAACAACAAATAAACGGTTGAATCGCGATTATATTATTCAAAAAAGTCTTTCATGCGTGTTTAAAATTGTTTTGTGCTTGCATAACATTTGGCAGCAATTTTTAATTTTATAATTTTCACCTCAATTTCTTTAAGTGTACAAAAGATGTTGGAAATAAAAGAAGTAATAATAATAATGTCTATAACGTGTATATCTTGGATATTATACCTACTTTGTGTAATGCACGTAAAACCAACACTTCGACTTGAATTTGGAGCACTTATATATACAGGGTGATTCAGGAAGTTCCGGACCAATTTCTCCAGCGTATTCCTTGGCTCATTTCTTGAAGAAACGTCCAATAGGACAAATGTCCGAAAATGCAAGGTTGCGAAATGGCAGCGGGTTCAAAATTTTCGGATTGGTGGTCGGAGGGTGGTAGGGTAAAGTTGCTAACTTCTGAGCCAGTGGTCGGATTTTTGGGCTTGTTGGAAAGGTCTTTAAGTGGCCTTTCAGAATCAATAAAAAAAAGTAGGAAAAAGTCAAATCGCCGAGACACAGAGCTTTCGGGAAAAAATGGAGAAAAAAATTCACATAACCTCAATTTGTTCAGCCAGATGGCAGGTAACTTCTGCCACTGGCTTTTGAACCCGCTGCCATTTCGCACCCTTGCATTTTCGGACATGGTCCTAGTGGACTTTTCTTCATGAAATGAGCCAAAGAATACGCTGGAGAAACTGGTCCGGAACTTCCTGAATTGGTCCGGAACTTCCTGAAGCTACAAATGTTTTTTTAAATAAAACAAACCCGGTTTTAGATTCCAATGAAATTCTTTATTCCTGTGAAAGTACGTTCGGTGGCATTATGTATGGAACTCGATTTCTTTTGCATGGCCACCACGGGCACGCTTGCAGAAGTCCAGACGCTGAACCCAATTTTCGACGGTTTTCAAGCATAAATCGGCCGATACTGCTGCAATTTCACGTTCGATATTCGTACGAAGTCGGTGGTCAAGCGGCTTCAGTTCTTGCGTCAATTTGATCTTGTAAGGATGTAGGCCAAGATCTTTTCGTAAAATTCGCCACAACAACGTCACAGAGATGCCCAACGCTTGAGAACGACGTGTGAGAGACACATTTGGGCTTTCTTGAACTGAAGCCTCAGCGGCAGCAATATTCTCGACACTACGGGCACTTCTTTGTCTCACTGGCACGGGAACATTTTGTACTGTGCCTGTGGATTCAAATTTTTCCACTAGACGCTCAATTGTTGATCTGGTAGGACGATTATGACGACCATACATTGGACGTAGCGCTCTTAAAGTTGAGGCTACTGACTCCAAATTTCGGTAGTAAATTTTAATAATTTCGACTCGTTGTTGGCTCGTATATCTCTCCATGATGAAATGGCAAGCCTTACTGAAGAGAAATGTCAAAAGAGCGGGAAAAAATATGACGTCGTTTGCCGTCCCTATCGATTTACTTTTGTAGCGTCTCTGTTGAAAAACCCTTTATATATACTTACACATATATATTGAAAACTTGTTATAATTGAACTTTATTTGATACAATTTACTCCAATAAAGTGCCATGGTACTTTGTTTGATACACAAACCACATATCCTAAATATCACAAGAAATGTTAAACTCTAACAACAAACGCTCCAAATTTTAGTTTGCAATAAAGGGGTTTCCAATAGGGCGGAAGATTTTAAAATTTTATAAAACAAGTTGCGTCTAAGATATCAACGAATTTGTTGTTTTATTTGAAATGGCTATCAACGACATTCTGCGCTGTAGACGACAGCGTTCAAGTGGCCTCCGAGGTCAAATTTATGAGCCCGTCGCATGGAGCAGGCTGAATTCGAGCACGGGATCAAATCGCACGATCAAGGTGCCCAGTTCACGTCGCGTCTGCATAATAGAACCATCGTTTCTGAAGAAGTAGTGGCACCAGCCCACAATCTGCCCCAAACAGTGACTTTTTGCAGATGCATTGTCACTTGGAGAACGTCGTGTAGATTGTCATCGTCCGAACCCGGCAATTTTGCTTGTTGACCTACCCGTTCATCAAAAATTGGATCACTTTCCAAAATGGGCGGAAACCGTGCATCGTTGCAACAAGAGAACCCCTATTTTTACTTAGAAGGGATGACCTTTTTTTTAAGTTACTAAACTGCCCGTGTTTAATAAAAACGGATAAATGGAAAAATATTGGAATTTTAGTACTCGTTTGTTTTGCATGAAACGCACTTTGTGCATAGTAGGCGTTACTGGTCACGATTTATATACATTAGATACAATATTTTTAATTTCTGTAGCATATTCTTCAAATTTTGCCGAACTGATTATTTTGGTAGCAGCTAATATTACTTTGGAACGTTTTATTAAATTTTTATTGAGACCAAGAATCTGCGAGGATATTTCAGGATATTTTAAGAAACGTCTTGTACTGTTGATTACACTGTGGAAACCAAAAAATAACAAGGTTCTGACAATAGATTCCTGTAGAGGGAGTAAAAACAAATAAAACGGTACAGGCGTTTTGAAAGTTTACGTCTGAATTTTTTTAATGGGGTTGTGAAATTTTCCCCTTCTTGCAAATTCTTATGATGAAAAGGCATAGGAAACTATGTTATCTTTACATTTTAAGTCTAGGATGTGTTCAGTAATTGTATGTACAAATTTATGAGAAACATTTGTGTGGAATACTTTGTGTGGAAAAGGGTAAAATCACCCCTGCCACAGGGGTGTAACGGGTTAGATTGTACTACAAAAATATTCCTCATAAGATTCTACTATAAGTTACTTAAGACCAAGAGTTGGCGCTAAAATCACCCACAAAACTGCATTCTAGAGCATTTGTGTGTATTGGAAAAATATTATACTTAAAATTTAAAAATTTAAAATAAAAGATCAGTATACATTTAGGTATCTAAGCAAGAATTTACTTATTAAATTTTTCTTTTAGCTCTTGGCAATTCTATGCCGTTATCAAACAATGCCCAGCATATGTCAGCTACAAGAGAATGAATACTCTTTCCTTTGTAGAATTCTTCAATAGATGCACATGTTTGTTGAAATCGTTCTCCATGTTCATCGGTCTCTGTTGCCAACTGATGCTCAAAATAATCCATATGAGAAAAAATTTACCTAGTTTCTCAAAAGCACTTAGCATGGCGTCGACGTATATGCGAGCGATTTTTGAGTAGAACATGTAAATAACTTCCTTAATGCTTCTCCATGCGGCAAGTTCGATTAATGAGAGTAATTGCTCACATTCAGCGATTTGCATAAATTTTCATATGTCCGGGCCAACAAAAACACCTCTTGTAATGAAAATACACAATTTGTAAAATTTCTTTTGTATGAAACCAATGACAATAATCAAAGTTTAAAGCACTCATACCTCCATTCATCTTTGCTTCTCTAAGTTTTAGAAACATTAAGTGTGTATTTTTAACCCGCTGAAGTTAATTATAGCTTAATTGGAAACGATATTAAGTGACATTTCCATTTCCCACTTAAATTCCGACTTGAGCAATGACAATCTTGCCACATGTTCAATTTCAAGAAATGGCAACAAAAAGTTATCTTAGATAAATTTTTTTATCATTTCTTGCGAATGAAAATGTTAGCGAGGAGAGACTCAAAATCAGAAATTTCCAAAATGGCTTACACATGGTAAGTCCATTCCAAGTATTTTATTTAATGGAAGGCTAAGTATATTTTTATATCTCTAAATTTGAAGGATAGATGTTTATTTCTGATTGAAAACAAAATTGGAATTAAATTGTTCACAACAACGCGCGCTAAATGTTAACATATTGATCTTGGTAGAATTATCTATCAGGTATAGTCGATTAAACAGGTGATTAAATCCAATTCCTTTTTTGTTCCACTTGTCAAAATTATACATATTTTGTTTTTATAATTTTTTATATTTTTGTATTGTTGGTATATATTTGTGTAGAGTTTGACAACTGAAACGAATGAACGCAAATAAAATATCTGTTCCCAATGTGCCATATGAATCCGTTACGTATTCGAGACGGATCCGATTTTGCAGACATTTTGCCCGAAACGGACATCCGTTACGAACTCATAACGAATTCGTTTTCGTATGAAATTCCTCGCGAAATCGCGAATCGTTTTTTGTACTTTTTCGGCTCCGTCTCGAGCTCGCAACGAACTTCATATTCGAATCCGTTTCGGAATCGTTTTTTGGAAATGAATGAAATTGAGACAAAAAATCGTTTTTTGTAATCAAATTTATAACAGAATGGTGGAAGCAAGTTTAAGTAGTATTAATACACTCCAGTTCCCTTATTTAAAGGCACTAAAAATTCCATATTCAGCAGCCTGTATCTTTTGCAATTTGTAACCGATTGCAGAATAATATCCCACTGGTACCGCAAGGAACCCACCAAAAAAACGATAATTTTGTTTAACAAATTTGTTTTAAACTTCGCGATGCGACTTTTAAAGTGTTAATTGGTGCTAGCGCCACCATTTGCAAACACTGCCACTTGGTGCCAACTTTATTTGACACGTGTTTATTTAGTAGTGTAACACAACTTCGAGTAAGAACACTTTTGTGAAATCGCTAAATTTGCAACAATTATTTTTATGTTAAATACGTCGAAATCTAAGTTTAAAAAAATATTTTCGTGGTGGTTATAGTGTCTAAAAGGTATTGTGAGTGTTTGAAGTGATTTAGTTTTGTTTATTTTACTCGATTTTTATCAATTTTTAGTTGGTTCTTTGCGGAACCGTCAGGCACCCGGACTTCCAATTTAAGCACATATGAAGTTATACAGATTTGTTTTGTTATGGTTTCTTTAGTTTGGCTTTTAGAAATGGCGCGTAGAATTCGTGATTTTCGGACAGAAGAAGAACTTACCGAGTATGTAAATTCAATTGCGTGGTCAGAAAGCGAAGATGATGGTGATTTTTCTGCTGACGATATGGATGACCCAGATTTCGATTTTGACGCTGCTTTGGCTAACGAAAATTTGGAATATGTTCAACAAATAGGTGATTTACATGATGAAACCGAAGCGGTGGAAGATAATCGAAGATGTCGAAATGGGTAATGCCGATTCGGGCAATTCAAATATGGAAGAAAACATTGAATCACATCAAGGTGATAATTGATTACAAAATGTTTTGTTTGATTCTATTGATTTATGTTTATTATAGGTGTTGCAGAAGATCCAGTAATTGTTGGTGATCGTTCCCGATGGCGAGAGTATGCGACAATGTTTGAAGGCGTATCGATTGATAAAGAGTCTAATGTTTTTAAAAAAATTGTTGCCTGTAAAGTCGGTTTTACGGGCGAAGATTTTACGTGACAACGTCTTTTTTTCGGTAGAATATTTATTGATATGAATATAATTAAATTGCACAATAGGAGTGCAATGAACTCACTTGCCCAATGAGTGTTAGAACTCACGGGCGATGTTTTAACATTTATTGAAACTTATGGTTTAGGAAAATAGAAGTAATTTCAACACCATCTAGGTACCTGTGCGATTTCTATGAACACATTATCAAATGTGACATTATAAACAATAAACATATCCTTTATTATAAAATATAAACATTTCTTTTATTATAAAAAATAAACATTTCTTTTATTAAAAACAAAAGAAAATAATTTACTAACCAAAAAGTATTTCAATTCATCATATTCGCATATCGTTTTTAAAGCCGACCGCAGCTCTCTGTTTCGTTTTGGCTACCTAATTCATATGAAAATTTATACACACAAACATACACTACACATATCATAAAGCCAAAAAACAAAAAACAAAAAAAAAACAAAAAATAATACCTTATCCAATGCAGACTGATCTAAATCAATATTCATACACACGCACATATATACGCACATACATACTTGCTCAGTCGTCATATATATGATGTGCCAAAAAACAAAAACACTCACACCACCGACCAACAGCCACTAGAAGCCAGCAAAGCAAATCGTTTCTGGCACACAAGTAAACACATTGCGTTTACTTGTGTTCGGTGACTCATCGTAACGTTACCGGGCGTTACACTTTTTCATAAGTGACTCCCAGCCGCAACCTAATTTAAGACGTTGTCACGTCAAAAACCATTGTGGCGAAAAACAAGTCTTCAATTGTATTCGAATTCTGTTAAATTTCGAGGAAATGAAAATTTGACACCGGAAATATTGGCATTGAACTCACCGCTTCAGTTTTTTCCTTTTTTCATGTCGGACGATATTATTTCGAATATCGTCGAACAGAGTAACTTGTACGCAGTGCAAGAAAACATTGATAAACCACTGAATACCACGCCAGATGAAATCAAACGATTCATGGGAATTAATTACTACATGTCGGTTTTTAAGTACCCGAGCGTTCGATCATATTGGAGTGAGTATGGTTTCAAGCCAATTATGGATTGCGTAACACGAAATCGTCACGAAAAGATTCGCCAATTCTTACACTTCAATAACAACGAGACAATGCCGCACCGTCATCGTGTTCAAGAGCCATCGACATCATCCGCTGCTGCACGCAGTTACAGACGTGATAACGTTGGGCACTTACCGGAGTATATAAAGGAAGGGAAGCCGCGATGCAAATTTCCGAAATGTACATCCCGTTCGAAGGTCCGATGCCAAAAATGTGGGATACATTTGTGCTTTTCTGCTGAAAAAAACTGTTTCGCTCAGTTTCACCAAAACTAAATGGCCTTAAAGAAACTCCTATACAAATATTTTTGAATTTATCATTCAGTTTTTTAATGTTTCCGAATAAAAGTTATTGATTTTTGCTAAAAAAAAATTGTTGTCGTACAAAACTTCCTTTTTTAAATTTTGATGTCCGGGCGCCTAGTGGTTCCGCCAAGAACCAACCAGGTATTCTTTACCTAGTTCAGGTAAATGTCATCTATGGAAAAAATGGTAGAACAAAAGTTGTTTAGAATAACAAGATTTATAACGTCAATTTTTTTCGGCTCAAAACAAAAAATCAGGCTACTAAGGGTTAAAATGGAAATGGAAGCTAGACATCTTGAAATATAAAAAAAAATCATGACAATAGTGGTTTCTTAACTAAGGAATTTATAAAAAAAAGTCCAAAAATGTGCTATTTTTGTTGGTTTACTTGAATAAAGGCACTTTCACTAATTTTAATGAAAATCAGTTTTCTTGTTTTTTTTTTAAATTTATTGTACTTTATTTAAGAACTATTAGTAATGGGTACAACCCCCTTTGTTTTTAATAACTTCAAATATACGGGTTTTCATTGAGAGATACAGGGAATTTATGTAATCCAACGAAATTTGATTCTAAGCATCCTTAATGGCCTGAATTAGTGACTGCTGTCATCAAATTGTCTACCTACTTCATAGACCTTACGAGATAACCAACCCCAGACATTTTCGATAAATAATCCCATTTAGGCATAGGCTTACATACCGTGGGAGCTGTAGTTTTACACCACCTCCGAGCGGTATGTTGAGAAGCTTTTCATGGATATGCACTCGGTAGTCGATCTCAAAATTCAAAAAGACTGACTTAAAAATAAACGAAAAGGCATAGTTTACCATTTTCTCGTATAAACCGAAACCGGTTATTAACCGTTTTCTAGACCTCGGTTTTACCGAAACACGATTTCGGCAAATTCGGAATAGTCGAAGAAACTGAAAACCGAAATTTTTTTATACACTAGTCGAAACCAGTTGATAAGGTTAGGTATAACAGCTGTTTAAATTTTCAAATGCAGATTAGCACCCACTTCTTGGAGTGACTTTGTGTGTTCTGGACACAGAATTACAGAAAGACTAAAATGTCAATTTTAGCATAATGGTTCCGTAACCGCACAATTGTAGAGGATATTTGGTATAATTTGTTAGTTGGTCTCTGGCAACAGTGATTTAAGCTTAGGTTGCTTCATGGTTTGCTACTGGTTGGTTATCGCTCTCTCGGCTATCCACTCTCTTTTCTATATTTTTCCTACTACATAGTCGACCAGCTGTATTATGGATATCAAGTTATGCGTACGATTCAGGTGGTTTTCTCAATACTTATAGAGTGCACCGTCCCCGATTGTCATTAATTGTGTCTCAAAAATACTACAATGGTCTGGTAGTCTTTGTGCATCTCTTTAGAATAGACTGAACAACGGACTTCCATCTAGTTTGGAATCGTCAATGTAGAAGCATAAATACCTTCCATTGCCTGGTATGTTTCCTCTCCAGTCCTGGTCCCAGAACACATTGGTAAATTCCTGTAAATATTGTTATTTTCGTCAACTACATGTTTAAGTAGAAAAGTAGTTATATCTGTAGCAAAACCCTTATACGAGTATACATTTAAATATTAAATTATTGTGTATACTGAACTAAATAATCAATAACAATACATATATAAGTACATACACAAGTTTCTTTTGACATGTAATCTCTTGGAAACCCGCTTATCATTTTCGGAACTAAATTGAAGGTGCCCGGAGATTTAGAGTTTGATACTATACCAAACGGATGATCTTAATGATCTTCATGAATTTGGGCGCAACAAAATATAGATGGTCAGCAATAAAATGAAAGCCATATAAGACCGAACGGCAAATTCAGAAGGATTTCATGGCGGTCAGCTAGTTTTACTGCTCAACCCACAGTGCAAGAAAGGTTTTTATCTCCAAGTCTGCAGACTCACTAGGAAGGTCCATACAAGGTTGTCAATCGAATAAATGGCGTGGTTTATAGAATCCAGAAAAGCCAAAGCCCAAGAGCTAAACTGAAGGTCGTGCATTTGGAACATCCAGCCTTGTATGGAAAACGCGGAGGCGAGCCTGCTTGGGACAAACAGGCTTAAGTGGTGCTACAATTAAGTAAAACAATTTACTTACACTCTACGCCTAAATAACATAATAGGCGTGTTTTCGTTACAAGCTAGCGCTTGTCGCTTGCTTGCTATTACCAAAACAATTTATTGTAATATATATAAACGTCGCATACTGGTTCCGATTAGCAATCTAGCTGGATAAAAGCCCAAAATTTATGTGCTTCAAAACGAAATAGATGTGACTGTAATTATAGCTATATATTTGCGTAGTTAGAATATCATAACGGTTTACAAAAAAATCAAAACTTTGTACTCTGGCGTAGGTGCAAACATACAGTTCTGTGAAAAGCTTATTTCTGATTTAGAAGTCAAGTCAAGCGGTCATTACAAAAATTCAATATTTCGCGTGTGCAAAAGAAATTTAAAAATAATAAAATATGTATACAATTTCTACAAGTATGTACTTTAATTTCTATGCAAATTCTTATTATTTACTGCTGTAGGGATTAGCATATTATTTAGCTTTTACTAACACTAATTTCAGAAAAAAAATTTTTTTCGTCGTGTTTGGTCTCGCAATAGCAAACGCCACAAAACGCCAGCGAAATTTTTTTTTGTGTATTATCTAACAGCCCTTTTTCTAAATTGTTTTTTTTTAGTGGGCGCTTACGAAATTTCGAAGTTTGGCGTATCGAAACACATATACCAAATAATGTAGCCTCTGTGTTTAAATATGTTTTTGCAAATATGTTTTGGAAAACTCTGAGGAGTCTATTTTAAAAAAACATTAAATATAAGTGAGCCGATTTTTGTCAAAAACTGAAAGAAAGTTGGACGAACTGCCATTCTTCTCTAAAGCGTTGTCAACAGAAATACAGTTGCTGGCTAAATGGAAACATTATATTTGAGAAGAAGAAGCCGAGTTCTAGTGGTCGCCCCATAAAAGGTTGATGAAGAGCTGATGACGCGGTTTCCGACAATTTTGAAAACTGTGGCAAGTGGGTGTGAAATTGATTTGGAGAAATTTAGAGAGTATTTCTTCGATACAGCAACCATATTTATAAACAAATACAAATGGTACTATATGCCATAAAGTGTACATAAGCTACTAATCCATGGATCCCAAATAATTCAAGAAGCCGCACTTCCAGTGGGAATGCTTTCTGAAGAAGCTCAAGAGGCCTGTAACAAGATTTACTGGAAATATAGAGAGCACAACACTCGAAAAACTAGCAGATTGGATACTATGACTGATTTAGTTAGTATGTTGCTTATTTCATCGGATCCTCTTATAAGTAGTCTTCGGGTAAAACATGATAGAGAGAATAAGAATGCATCTCCTGAAGTTTTAAAACTTCTGCAAAAGCACGATAATGTCGAAGATGATTTGACTGCCAGCGACGATG
This sequence comes from Phaonia tiefii, assembly GCA_963931995.1. Classification (NCBI taxonomy): domain Eukaryota; kingdom Metazoa; phylum Arthropoda; class Insecta; order Diptera; family Muscidae; genus Phaonia; species Phaonia tiefii. Next base: position 94,406,977 of record OZ008371.1, on the reverse strand, counting down.
ACGAAATATGCCGAATGGCTTTTTAATCTTATAAATATTTTTATCGGAATTTCTGTATAAACTCTTTTATAATTTTATATTTTTTATTCTCGTTTCTTTCTTTTTCTTCCTTCTCTTTTCTTGTCTTCTCCTCTCCTCTTTCTCTCTTATTTCCTTCCATTTCTTATCTAAATTCCGCTTCCAATATGGTTTAAATATAACTATAATATTCTGGAATTTGTGTTTCTAAAATTTCTTCTCGTTTTGGATAAACTACATACTAAGGGAAAGGGGCGTATTACCAAATGACCACTCCCCTTTTTACAAATAATAAATTATAGCTTATCGACTTTAACTCCACCAATTTGCAATGTATTTGGAGGTAATTTTAGAGTTTTGTCCAGCTAGATTGATAATCGGAACCAGTGTGTATCGTGCTCTAACGCATGATTTGTAGTAATTCCCCAGTATGTGTATATTCTTCTACTCGTCTTTGGCTCACAATAACGATATCCAACACTGTTTTTCTGATTTGTTCATACTGGCAACTTTCTATCTATTTCAATCGGAAATACATATGATCGTCTCGCTCTATCCAACACTGCTCTTCTGGTTATTTTAAGACTGGTAACTTTATGCCTGTTTAGGGCTGTAACGGAAGCGGTAATTTCAAGTGCTGCTTAATATCGCTTAGCTCTCCATGCAAAATAAGTGATAATCTGTGCAAGCGATGTAACCAAAACACGCCTAATGTAAATGACATGCTCGCCAAACCAGTTAGTGAATAAGCTGCAGTTCCGATTAAACCCGGTTAACACCTCCACTAATCGAGAAAATGATGATAGTACCGTCTGCGGTTTTCTAAAAGTTCGAAAAAAATACAACAACGATAGAACGAAAAGGTCGAGAAACCAGGTCTGGAATCAGGGAGAACATTCTAGAGAACCTAGCGGTGCAAAAACTCGTATAAATAGCTGACGTCTTTGACAGTTGGAGTTAGTCTGTGATTAAGTAATAGTCAAAAGGTTGAAATATAGACTTATTATAAAGCGTTGACTTTAAAAACTGTATAAGTAAAATAAAATCAACTAAAACTGTTGTACTTTTCGTAATTTAAAACGGGAATAAAACAGTGCTAAAAGGACGACTAGAAAATTCGTTACATTATATTAACTCTTTCCGGAACACTAAAAGATATCGGTGAAAATTAAACAAAATATTAATTTGCTTCATTTATTACAGATTTTTACTGAAAAATATGTATTAAAAAAAATTGTGTCCTTGTAGGTTTCTCAGCAAGGACATGGTATTACATATGTATATACCACCGTGCACAAAATGAATGATTCATTTATGAAAATTAGTACAGCAATCAGGCACATTACAAGTTGAACTCATCCATTGAGTCCTTCTTTGGTGTCCCGCAACGATGCAGTGTGCACATCTACGTATTGTGGGTCTAATTGTTTGATTTGATGATGAAGCTCGTATGTTTGGGTCAACATAGGCGAACTTTTGTTTGCTTTTTATAAGTTTTTGCATACATGGGTGGTACTGCTTGACAAAGAACTGAAATTATATCAAGCTTGAAATCCTTTAGTTATAATTGATAGCCCGATGATTTGGATATAATAAAATAATTCACTACTGCCACATCAAGAAAGTAAAAAAATCGCTGTCACCACTTTATAATATTCCTATCCAGTTCGTAGTATTTTTTAGTTGATCTAGCTTGTCGACGTTGTTCACGTGCATATTGTAGTCGTCTATAATATTCGGTTTATCGATGTATTTTACAGATCCATCGATTGGGCGTTGTTCTACCTTAGCAAAATTATGTGGGTCATGAAAGTTGGAAAAGGCTGTGACCGATCTTTTATCAATCAACTTCATAAACAGCAAACGTGTATCACTAATTTTCCAGTCATATTCTCCTTTTTTCAATTGTTTGTTAGCTTAATCGTAGTCTGGAGAAATTTTCGTGTTTGTGGCACTGCTCCGCGACTGTTTATTGACTTTTTTCAGTTCCAGAAGCAGGTTGTAGGAAGTGAAGAAGTTATCACAAAGTACCTTGTGTTTTCTCTCACCAAAAATCAGAAGTCAGATCAAGGAAAAATCTTTCGCCAAGCTTTTTTTCTCGAAACGATGAACATAACAACTGGCGCACAACATTTTTTATAGGGTTTTTCGGCATGTATTGGCTTAGATTTGAACATCCTATAAGAAAAGCCAGTCTAAACAAAGTATAGTCGCAAACGTATATAAGTATAAAAAAATTACCTTTGAAATCCTGCATCGCCTGCATCATAACAAATTTTAAATCTTTCTTGCAACATTTCTAAGAACGGTTGAACTTTTTCTTTGTTTCTTTTATTGATTATTATACAACCTTATGAGGTCAGATGTCTTACACATATTAATTAAACAAACAAATGAAACAAATTTCAATATATTCCTCCAACTGGTTCTATCCTACGTCTTTCAAGTCAGTTGGTAACACGAAGGATACGGAGGGATTCTACGGCCTGGTCATTCCATCGAAGTCTTGGTCGTCCTCTCTTCCTGCTTCCATCGGGAACGTTATTGAAAACTTTCGCGCTGGCCCATCTTCATCCATTCTGATAACATGGCCTAGCCACCGCAACTGGCCTAATCTGATTCGCCTAGAGAAGTTCACGTCAGAATATAAATCATATAGCCCTTCGTTCCAGCGACGTCGGTACCCGCCGTTTTCTCGAACAGGACCATATTACGGAGACCTTTAACCGTCGAGAGAGGGCTTTGTTTTTAAACTGCTTGCTGAGCCCAAAATAGCATCTAGTTCCTAGCACAATTCTCATATTTATCCCCAGGCTGACGTTGTTGTCCTTGTCAATGGCGGATCCAAGGTAGACAAATTCATCTACCACTTCAAAATTAAATCGGTTGTCAACGTTCAAGAGCGGACCCAGTCGAGATTTTTCTCTAGTCATTGACATCATCAATTTTGTCGTGCCCTCATTAACAGTAAGACCCACCTTCGCTGATTCCTTTTCGATTCTTGAAAATACTGCAGTAACCTCTCGCAAATTTCGCCCACTAATGTCCATGTGGTCAGCATACGCCAGCCACATATGACTTTTCGTCTTGTTCGTATTTACTGCAGCTATTCGCATCAATATCGCCATTAAGATGTTGACGAGATTGCACGAAAGTGTGTCGCCATGTCCCAATCCTCGCTTGGTAAAGAAAGGTTCGGTGAAGTCTTTCCCAACCTTCACTGCTGATTTGGTGTTGGTCAGCGTCATTCTACAGAAGCGAATCAGTTTTGCCGGTATCCCAAGTTCAGTCATAGCTTCGTACAATTTTCCCCGTATGGGGCTATCGAAAGCAGCTTTGCAATCGAAAAAAAGATGGTATGTATCGATTTGGCTTTCGTGGGTCTTTCCAGGAAAAATTTCCGGGGTTTGTCGCCCATCCTGCACATTTTGGTCTTCTCACTTAACTTTTCACAGTTCGCTAAACTTGTGTGACCCCATTTTCGGCATTACGGAAGAGTCATTGAAATGAATATTGTCCAAAAGCCATAAATGGTTTCCCATTACATCCCATGAAGGGGCAAGGGAGAGCCTCTCACAATCACTGAGCTGTGCGCTTTCCAGTATTCACTCACTGATTGGGACCTACAGTTTTACACCGATTCCGAACGGTATTTTGAGAAGCTTTTTCATGGCGAAATACTCGATGGTGTCGCCGTCACAATGCGAAGTGAACGCCGCCGAAAGGAATTTTAAGGTGGACTGAGCAGGGATCGAACCCAGGATATCATGTACAAGAGGCGCGCACACTACCATTGCACTGCCATTGGCGTCTGTTCCTTTCAAAAAATTTCAGAAACTATTGAAAGAATGATTGTATATTTTCTAATATCAATATTGATTAGGGCAATTAATATAATATGCTCACAAAAAACAAGCGTTAAACTACTTACATACTTGTATCGAGTGAACCTAGTCCAAGAGGTATCTTTTCCACTTTACATTATGAACGGAGGGTATTTGAGGACACGACTTTATATACACATTGCCGGTAACTATAAAATTTCTTAAACGTAAAATGTAAACATTGACAAACCATAAAAAATAAAATACTACCCCAAATTATTAGTATGTATTAACAATTTTTATATTTTGATAATTTGTAATATGAAACCGTCCCAATAATGTTATCGCAACAATAGAATTCTTCTTCATGTCGATGTTAAAATTGGTGTACTTTGCTTGTTTAGTTTGTAAATACTTAAACAATTTCGGGAACTCAAAATAAATCGAATTTGCCCACATACAAATTTGGTTTATTACAAAACAAGTAGTTTTTACAAATAAAAAAGAAAGAAATAAGTAGATAAATCGAATAGAAATGCTCATGCAATCACCTAATACTTCCTACATGAGTAATCCGTTCAATTTTCAATGCATTATTTGTGCGTTTGCCTACTAAACCGACCACAGGGGACACCAGACAGACCACTGCTTCATTTTGTAATCGTTAAAAATGATAACATTGGCTTTGGCTTTTGATAGAGTCTATTTAATGATGTATCTTATGAGTGAAGACATGATTGTGTAGATCGCATTTTTAAAGCTGAAAGACGATAAAATAAATTTATTATCGAGTGGAAATAACAAAGCGAATTGCGAAATGCAATCAATTTTAGGCGTATAAAAATATCGTGGAATATGACTTTAAGACAATTTTTTATACACACCTTTTAATTAATTTTCTGTTTGATCTTGTTTCCAGTGCTGCCAACAACAAGAGATAAAAACGCTAATATCGTTGATAGTGCGGGCAGGGTAAAAATTGGTACCGTAAGAAAAGATATGCCTTAGAATTGTTGGTTTTTGCATTGTGATATTGATTGATTGTTTCAACATAGTCATCAAAATCTGCATTACAATGAATTCAGTTACAAACAGCGAGTTTGGATGCGGATTTTTAGTTGGCAAGAAACACTGAGTTCGACAGATACCCACAAACTTAATGAAAAGTAAATTCTACATCTCAATAATTAATTTATTGTCTGAGTCAAAAATACATTCTTTAAGCACCTAAACAAGATATATGACAACTCGTGGGGATGACAACAAAACTGCATTTCGGCCAACCATTGGGGAGATCAGTTCGTATATGTATGACAATACTTTTCTGAAAACTAAATGAGAAGGATAGATTTCAAGGCTCTAAGAAAGTACCCTCATCTAAACAACAACCAACAATAAAATGAATTTTAAAAAAATAAATGGTTTCGCATTACATCCCATGAAGGGATTAGGGAGGGCTTCTCATAAACCAGTGAGCTATACGGGTTCTAGTTTTACACTCACTGATTGGGACCTCCAATTTTACACCGATTCCGAAGGGTTTTTTGAGAAGCTTTTTCATGGCTAAATACTCCATATTGTCGCCGTCACTAAGCGAAATGACCGCTTGCGAAAGAAATTTATTAAGTGATCGAATCTACGTTCTCATGCACAAGAGCCGCGCACACAATCATCGTACCACCGACGACCAAAATAAAATTTGCCAACCCCTAAAATGTGTTCGGCTGTAGAAATTATAACCTAAAGACAAACAAGTCGAAAATGAACTAAAAATCATCCAAATCAAATCAACCTAAAAACACAAAAAAGTTTAAAAAAATATTAAAACTGTTTCAAGAAGCTAACAATTATTTTTGCCGAAATATAGCAAGTAAGACAGAATATTGTGTACACAGAATTCGTATATTTCAGAATATTAATTTCGCATTAGACATTTTTCCAAAGTTATACGATCTACCTAGTTTTTCAGTACATTTGTGATTCTCGTCATATCTCGTCAAAGACAGCGTCGATTTCGTCTTTTAAGCCTCGATGGGCTAGGGATTGTTTGCATAACACTTATCTTCACGGCTCCCCAGAAATACTAGTCTAACGGGGTCAAATCGCATTGTACTTCCGAGTTTCGGCTGATTATGTGGTTTTCGACCACAATGCACAAAAGATCGATTGCAACGTTGGCTGTGAGGCATGAAGAGCCGTCTTGTTGACATAATATGTCATCCATGTCATCCTCTTCAAGTTTTGTGAACAAAAAATCGCTGAGCACCGTATTAAACCTTATTAAACAGTCGCTCATTGTGGATCCATCGGTCCAATGTGAAAATTTTGTTTGTTAACGTGGTCCCCGAGGTCAAAATGAGCATCTTCGGATAAGATGATTTGTCTGTAAAAATGCTCATCTTAAGCCAAGCGATCGTCAGCCCATTCAGCAAAGTGAAAACCCATCGGATGGTCACGAGACTTCAGTTCTTGGACTAATTGGACTTTAAAAGTATTCATACCGAGTTCTTTAAGCAAAATTCTGCGCGAAGAAGTGCGACAAATTTTCAATTACTGCGAACTGTTCGGACACACGTTCAGCTACACCGGTAACATCGCTTCACAAATTGATCCACAAACTGCGTTGATGCCACTCTATTTCTATTGAATTTATTTCGTAGATTTCGTACAGTTTGAGTTGAAGACTCAGAACTTTCGAAATTTCGAACCTTTAACTAATAATCTGGCACTTCTGCTTCGAAATATTGAGGGGTTCCAATTTCAAATTATAAAAGCGTCGCATGGCCCCTTTTCAGCGATAATTCATCTCTCTTGAGTGAATTTCGCCTGATTGGCGAAACACTATTTCACCTAATCACATTTATTATTACCCTAGCTGACCCAGCAAACCCCAAATAATTAGTTTTAAATTAAAAAATTAATCAACTGACGTATATGAAACATAAGGGTATCCACGATAGTTATTGGTTAAGTGCCCAACACTGAGAGTTTGGGCAACAGTGAGGGCACATACTAATTAACAGTTCGAACTAAAAAAAACAATATGACAACATAGGTTCAAACGCCGTTTATTGAACCTTTTTTCAACATATTTGTTGAAATTCAATACACGTAAATGTTTTAACCCTTTTGCATAAATTCGTAATAAAGGGGAATCCGAGTTATTTCAGTTCTCAGCAGTATATTTGTAATGTAATTTGTACACTTTTCGTTGTAAAAATCCTTTCATTCATCTGAATTTTATATTAGTGACAGCTCTTGCAATTATATTTTGAATTATATACCACAGTTCTTAGCTTTTACATTTTGTACCAAAGCCAAAAGTTCAAATACTCGGAATTTAAAAATAGTTTAGTTCCACTCTTGATGTTGATGGCAAAAAAATCACAATTTAGTCAGTTAAGTATTGATCATTTTTTTAAATTAATAGTTTTCATTAAATTCACCTAAAAAAATGATATCGAACTTTGCATAGCTGACCCGGCAAACGGCTTTCTGTCCAACAATTATTTCACTCGTGAAAAGATAGTACATATAGGCACTGAAAGATAAGCTTTTTTCATGGCTATATACTCGATAGTGTCGCCGTCACTATGCGAGGTGACCGCCGCCGAAAGAATTATTAAGGTGGTCAGAGCAGGGTTCGAACCCAGGATCTCATGTACAAGAGCCGCGCACACTAACAATTGCACCACCGACGGCCACAAAAAAAAAGTGTTAAATTCGGCTGTGCCGAATCTTTGATACCCTCCACCTTAGTGTTAACCAGCAAAATTTTAAATTTTAAAAAGGACCTTTTTTAAGAAAATGTACTTTTTTATAAAGCTAATGGCAATTTATTTGATTACAAATATAATAAGTTCAAAAAAATTTTGCTGGGTTATTGCTTAGATCAACATTTTCATCTGCGTAGCTAATGGTGGAAAATAGACAAGTGTTTATTTGTGTTAAAGACAACGACCGTTACTACTTTGAGTAAAAACAAGTAATATCTATTCACCACTCTATATTCTCTCTCTTAAAAGTTTCAATGCACTTTTGCTATCCAAAAGTAAATATGAAATGCTAAAAAAAAGGCACAACTCTGCTTTACTACATGTATGACACATACATTTGCGTTCATAAATTTGTATGGATTTTGTCACACACAGTTCCAAGGCTTCGTGGCATGAGGGGTAAGGCGTTGTACGTTAGAGTGGAAGGTTGCTGGTTCGACTCTGTCATTATTCATTTTTTTTTTTTTTTAATTTTTTAATTTTTTTTACAGTTCTTGAAAAAATCCTTGTTTAAAAATAAAAAAGCATTTTTTGAAGAACTGTTAAAAAAAAAAACAAGCTGGGACGAGAGTTGAACCAACAACCCTCAGACTCCAACGCGCAACCCTTTACCCATCAGGCCACAGCGACCTTAGGTGAAGTGTGACAAAATTCATGTAAATGTATGAACACATGAAAGTACTACATCTAAACATTCTAAAGTACTTATCTATTATAAAGAACAACAAAGATTTTCAACATGGAAATTCACCACACGGCAAAAGGAGTACTTTAGTATAAAACTACAAAAATTAATGTGAAAATTTTATGAGTTTTTTTACGTTTCCAATCATAACATTTTTTCCAATGGATCAATTTCGCTGATTTTCAATACCAAACTGCTCAGGAATACGTGGAACATTCTGGCCAAAAACCAAAGCGCGTTATCACCGATTGAAGTCGTGAGAATGTTTTCAACAGACGGTCAGACGGACGTGGCTATATCGACTCCGGTTGTTATAAGGATCAAGAATATATTTACTTATTTCTATATGTTACAATCAGAATGACAAACTGATATATACCCTCTATCACTTACAGTGGAGGGTATAAAAAAAAAAAGCTTCTCAAAATACCGTTCAGAATCGGTGTAAAACTGTAGGTCCCAATCAGTGAGTGAAAACTGGAAAGCGCACAGCTCAGTGATTGTGAGAAGTTCTCCCCTGTCCCTTCATGGGATGTAATTGGAAACCATAGGCACTGAAAGGAGATAAAACCCTCTCTCGAGTAACAAAAGTCCAGCGATCCCAGACTCTCAGATGGCGCAGAATACTCCGAAAAATGTATGGCCCTATAGTGCACATGAACCATGTGCTGTATGAGCTATACCCCGACATTAGCTTAGTTAAGCGGATCAAAACAACGCGATGACGCTGTCTAGGCCGTGTCAGTAGAATGGATGAAGACGAACCAGCATGAAGGATTTTCGAAACCGAACTCGAAGGAAGGCGAAAAATAGGAAGACCAAGACTCCGTTGGAGCGATCAGTTTGACGAATCCCTGCGTACACTTGGTATTACCAACTGGAGAGAAAAGGCAAAAGAACGAACTGGTTGGTGAAATCTGTTATATTCGTTTTGTAGGATTCCTGGCCACCCGGAGTTGTTCGAGGCCGCATAAGTAAGTAAGGGGTTTTGGTCGACGGGTTTGTATGGTATAGAAACAAATTTGTTTGGCACTCAGACGAGCTTCATTTTGAGCTCTTGCCAATCCCCAGCAAAAAATATTTAAAATTTTGAAGCAGTGGGTGTTACTGAAAGCTCTGGATTGCTTCTTGCTTCAAAATTCAATGGAGTAAGGGAGAATATTGTGACTTTCAGAATTCATCAGAATTTATTAAAAATTTTAACAATGTTACTATCTTAGACAAAACAATTTCTTCTGCTATCAGTATCTAACTTCTTGGAAGAATTCTGCATTCAGGTAACAGAATCAAGGGCTTCTAATTGGAAATTTGTTGGAAAAGCAAGCGCTTCTATCAGCGTATGGGTTAGTGATTTCGACCTCTTTGGTTCTTCCAATAGTGTTTTTTGCAGGATCGGCTCAGCTAGTGTAGCTTAAGCAAATATGAACAATAATAAAGTGAAAATCTTTTATTTTAACAACTACTTAAAAAAATGGTGTCCCATAACATCCCATGAAGGGATTTTGGAGAGCTTCTCACAATCAGTTAGATGTGCGCTTTCTAGTTTTTACACTCACTGATTGGGACCTACAGTTTTAAACCGGTTCCGAACGGTATTTTGAGAAGCATTTTCCTGGCTAAGTACTCGGTAGTGTCGCCATTACTAAGAAAGGTAAGGTGGTGTGAGTAGGGATCGTACCCACGTTCTTATGTACAAGAGCCGCGCACACACTCTAAGTACTTTTTGTTTTTTAGTACAATTGTTTGAGTGAAGGTTGTGAATGTTTGTACAAAAATAGGCAGGACCAGAAATGGAGAAAGCCAAAATTTAGACCAAGAGATTTTAATTACATATAATATTGACCTGTACGAAGAGAATGGTATTCTAGTGACTGAATAGGTAAAAACTTAAGCAAAATTTAAGTTGCCAGAGGTAGCCCCAGTCTATTCAAGCAATCTCTGTCTGTCATTTGTTCAACACTTGTTCAACATTGGCCGTAATGGGCGTGACAATATCGCCCATTTTCTGTATTTATGTGATACTTTGCAGAAGACTTACCAATACCATTTTTTCAAGTAGACTTTATTAATGCGATCTATTTTACAAATAATATTTAGCATTAATTACGAAAATTATATATGTATAAGTTTATGTGACAGCGCATAGAGAAAGGGACCTACATCTGAGCATCGAATGAGACCGATCCTATGCCCCAAAAGTGTTCCCTCCCAGAGATATGCGCGTTTTATGAAAGTGAAGTCGACGATTCTACGTATAAGATACACGTATTTAAATCTTTAAAATGGCTCTCCTGAACAAAACCGGTTTTTACCCTTAGGTCCCTTTCTATTTTCCGCGTCACATATATGTATAATACTGATCATTCTACGTCGAAAATCCAAATATATTTATAAGTAGTGAAGATAAAGTGGCAAAACCAAAAATGTTGCCGTTGCGTTTAAGATTTATAACGAAAAAAATTAAACAAACTTAATACTAAGAGATATTGGGGAGCTCTTCTACTGAGTCTTCTAAAGGTAACGATACTTGACATCAAATTTACCGCTAGAGGATTTGGATGACTTTCTATTCGAGATGTATATGTGAACATTCTAGTCTGGATTTCTTCTTGATTGTTAGGAATAAACCATGGAGCATTTAATATATTCCGAAGAGATTTTGATTGAAACCGCTGTAGAATTTCCAAATTAGAGTTCGAGGCTGTTCCCCATAGCTGAATTCCATATGTCAATATCGGCTTGATGATTCATTTGTAAAGCAATAGTTTGTTTTCGAGCGAGAATGGAGATCTATAGTTAATGAGAGAATTGAATTTATTCAATTGTATGTCAAGGTCCTTCCTTTCTGTCTGGATATGTTTTCTCATTTGTAAAGATGTATTCGGAGATATTTTACTTCCACTGTCTTTGGTATTCCTGCTTCATTTAGAGTTATGGGAGGCCAAGCTTCACATTTGAAAGTAACGGTGACTAAAACTGATTTTGTTTCATAGACTTTGATCCTCCAATCATTAAGACAAAATAAGATATTATCGACATATTTTTGAAGGGAGATACTTGCATCAATGGGGTCTGCATTGACGGCTAAAGCAGCTGTATCGTTAGCGAAACTTCCAATTTTAACGTCGTCGGTTAGAAGGAGATCTGAGGGGAAAAGCAAATAAAGTGTTGTGCCAAAACACTGCCTTGAGGTACACCTGCTTTAGTTTGATAAATTGAGCTAATTATAAGTTGAAGCATTGTCTTTAATTTGAATAGTAAGCCATCATGCCAAACTTTGTCAAATGCTGGAGAGATATCGAGAAATGCTGCAGTGCATTACCGTCCTTTTTCAAAGGACTAATTTCTCGTTCCCACGAGCTCGTGCACTTGTTCTATGGTACCATTTTTTTCGTAACCCCGAATTGAAACAGATTTTACGTATCTATAACGTGCATAAGTCTGTACAGAAAGAGAGACTTCAGGACTTTACAGAGAATTGGTAGTAAACTGATTGGACAGTATGAGGATACATCTTCGGAGATAGCCCCGGTTTGAGAAACATTGTGATTTCCGAAACTTTCCATTGTGGAGGAACAAAGCATCGAGAGAGAAATGCGTTTCAAATATATGTTAAGAGAGAGGGGCCTTCTTGTGGAAGTTCTTTTAGAGTTTTGGGAGTACCAAAATCATATCTTGGAGCTTTATTAGGTTAGAGTTTACGTATGACATCTTTTACTTCAGATTTTGAGAATTTTCTTATGGACAAATCAAGTTGATACATTTTATTCAGGATATTTGAGGTTGGATATCAGCATTGATGAACTCAAATTAATTTGGAGTAAATACCTCTTCCAGGTGCTTTGCAAATCCATAAGCCTTTTCAGAGTTAGTTTTTGTCCAGGGGTTATAATTTTTTCTGATAGTGTGATTAATTTTCTCCGGATTTTTGTTTTAATTTAACCGACTTTTCCATAGAGAATAATTTGTAGCTTCCGAAAGGTCGAGGTTTAGTTTATCAGATTCATAATGTGTGTTGTCTTCCTGTTATAATATATCTGTGAGTTCAGAAGTAGGTGCGTTAAGAGTGGATTTCTCCCGGGGGTATCGTGTTATTTCCGATCGATTGAGATATTCACGCTTTTCGGCACGTTTTCTCCTTAATTCTACAGAGTAACGAGGGACGTTGTAGAAGCTTTGTTCTGGAGTAGAGTTCCACGCAAATTATTGAATGCATAGATTTAAATTTTCTATTGCATTTGAGATATCATACTCAATTTTAAGAAGAACTTTCAGATTTACTGATGCACTGACAAGTTCTTTACAGTTTTGCCAATTTGTTCTTCTAGTGTGAAGTGTTCGAGTGTATTGCAATTAAATGAGATTTGTCAATAATATATAATAATAAAGTTTCGTAATATATATCTTTTTCCAGAAGTTCGGAGTTACTTTTCTCCAACTCTTGGAGATTACTAACACTGAATAGAGTTAGACTATTCCGAGGTGGAAGTTCTGAGTTCGAGTGGGACTGCATCTATATGTCAATATCAGCAATGTACTATTGTACATGCACAACATTGACATATATAAAAGCTAATTGCTATGAAAGTATAAATAGAAATACCTGGGTGAACAGCGTTTTTGTGGACAGAGAATGAGCAATGAGATGTAAACAACAGATAATACTCATATTTTGGTATTGTTATTTTTTATATTTTTGCACTTTAACCACTTGAGATTAGCGCATGAATAATTTGGCCAATAAAACTTGATGGGGAGAATAAGTCCTCAAGGGATATACGGCACTATTTGGAGTCACTCGTAAATACACGGAGAGAAAACCAACACCTGATTAAAGTTAATCATATATATTTTTAAAGTTTTAGAAAATCTGAATTTCATTGTAATTTTTCCATTTGTGTGGGAAGTTCCAGAATCGACGTGCCAATGAATCCTTTTTCAATCCCGAACTAAGTTGTGGCAAATTTTTACCCACTGGTTTCTTGTGATTTTAAACAACTATCCGTACACACTGGGATCAGTAAAACATAAAACAAAGAAAAAAACGGCAAACTGAAACCAAGCGAAAAAAGAAGAACATGGAGGAAAAAAGCCGTCTGTTCTTGTTTTTGAATTATGGTCCTTTCAGTGTGTGTTGATACTTAGGGATCTTCGATCGATACTAATTCGCGTATGTAAATTGCATAATTCAGATTGTATATATACGATTACTGATCAATCGATGGTATCAATTCAGGCACAGTAGTTAAGCTTCTAATGGTGAATTTGTCACGGAGTTCAAAACTAATCATTCCAGTGAGTGTGCTTAATTAGATTGTCTATTATTCCAACAAAAGCCAACCTGACCTTGTAAGCTTGCAGTATGAATTTCTCATACATTAACTGAAACCAAAACAATTGGTGGATAGTCAGCTGTTTTACAGGGCGACATTCTGGCCCGAAACGACAGCAAATACAACAGCTTTACACTTTTTGGGTGCAACATTATCAAAATCAAAACAAAAATCACGTACGGTTGCACTTTATTTTCAAACGAACACAAAAAGCACCTTTAGGGTAATGGGAAAAAACAATTTTGAATCATTTCTCAGAACCGAAATCACCATAATTAATACTGGATATTATTTGTACTGGATAAGAGTTAACATTTTGGTACGAATTTTTTTAATAGCAATCTCCGCCATTCAATAATAACATTCAACACTTTCACTGTTGCTCGAAAACTCATAATTTTCGTAGCTAAAAAGCAGACTGGGTAAACTCAACTATCCAAAGCGTATTATCTAGTTGTTTCACCAAAAAATTTCGTACTTTCGAGAATGCTATTTAGTTAGCAAAATCATCAACCGTCTTGTGGAGATCATAACTAGATTGTTCAAATACTCGACAGTATCAGCAATCCGGCCGGTTTCAATTTATACGAAAATCAATTTTTTTTCAAACGGCGATTTTCGAATAACCGACTGTGGAGAAATTCGTTTTTTAATTAAAATACAACTCTGGTCTACTTATAACGTATTCCAAGAAATATCTCACCTGAATCTCGATGTTGTTTATTTTCCATAATTTGATTCTTAAATGAACTGATAAATGAAAAATTTTCATTTGTTTAATCCTTGTACATTTTTTTATTAGTCTCACGTATTCACGTATTCTTTGTAAGGAAAAGTGGTCAGTTCAGTTCACAATAAGTTGATTAAAAAAACAAAAAGAAGAATCACAATTATTTAGTCTGTTTGTTGCAGTTTCTAATATTTAAGGAAGACGATAGAGGTCAATGGCATTATATATAGAAAAATAAGGAAAATTAATTCGAAAACATTATGCAGTTATAGAAAGCTTTAAGAATTAGAGAATATTTCATAAGTGACGTATTCATAAAGAGAGTTTAAACTGTCGAACAGGTATCAGACTAACAACCCTGTTATATCAAGATTTGGGCTTTTTGGCTCCTTTAAGGAATCTTTATCTTTTGATGCCCCTCCGTTAGGGGATCTAGTGGCTTTTTAGGTCACAGCTTCTTTAAGTTCCTTCACTAGTTTTGGAAAAAAATTAAGGAACTTAAATGCAAATAGCTCGAAAGATCAAATATATGAATGATGCAAAGATCTACTACATGAAAAGGGAGGGGAAAAGGAAAATTATCAGATAAAGGATATCTAGGAGGAAATAAATTGGAAAATAAAGAAAATTAAATAAAGAGTCGAATGAACAGAAAAAAGAAAACACCTTGTACGATAAAAGTCTAAGTGATAGATTTGTATAAAAAGATTAAATGAATAAAATGCATTAACAATATTTTCCTCCTAAATTCGACATGTGAACCAATAAATTTTTTCTACAGTCTATTTGCGGCGTTGAATAGCCTTAAAGAAGTTTTAAGCATTTAACAAGAAATAACAAAACTCAGATCATCAAACAAAGACCATCAAACAAAATACCTTCTTAAACCTTTATTAACTTATTATTATAAATAGCAGCCTCTTCCCAACCACAAATCTATATGTGACGCGTAAAATAGAAAGGGACCTAAGGGTAAAAACTGGTTTTGTTCAGGAGAGCCATTTCACTTTCATAAAACGCGCATATCTCTGGGAGGGAACACTTTTGGGGCATGGACCGGTCTCAATCGATGCTCAGATGCTGTCCACATCAAAAAAAAAATTTAAAATTGATTTTTTTACCCTTAGGTCCCTTTCTCTATGCGCTGTCACATATATATAATATATATATATTTATATAATATTTAATATTATAATATTTCCTAATATTGTCCTATTCGTCGCATTTCTTCCTGGGTAGCAGTAACGGCGACAGCCTTGTAATTTACGAGGAAATATTCCAGTTGCATATTTTCACCTGATGTGCTGGGATCTTACATTATATTCGACCGGAATATATATTTAAAAAGTCCGCTGTATTAGCAAATCTTTAAGCACAAATACTTTGACAAAATTTCAGTACTTTTTGATGTGTTAACATCTCTAGGCGCGGGTAGGGCAATCTATCAAAGTGAACACATTCAAACAACACACAGCGTTAGCATCACTTATGTGAGCAGGTCGTCGTCGCCATAGAGTATTTTTTTTATCTCATCGCATATTGGTTAGCAATCACCAATATTCGATGCTCTGCTTTGTTCAAATTTGAAACATGATCAATACAGTGATACACAATTTCATTAGTCGGTAATGATCATTATGGCTACTTGTTTTTCTTTGTTTTTCCCCTCTTATTTTAAATTCAATTTCGCTTGTGAAATTTGTTGTTGGTTTTATATGCCTGAAATCATGTACATATATACACTAATGATATTACATATGGATAATTGTAAGTATAAGTAACTGAATATGTAGGGTGTATAAGTATATTAGGTAATAATGGTAAGTCAAACCAGCTATAAAGGTATCGGCCAGTATGATAACCCTCTAATGCTGGATTCTAAAATAAGGTGTAAAAATTATGAGAATTATTTTTTTTCGGGTACATTTGCGCCTCTGATTTCAAAAAAATTATTTTCAAGTCAGAACGAACTATCTCGCTGATGTCGGCCTCAAAAATTAGGCAATAAAGTGGTGTTAATGTCAACGTAAACTCAAAAATTAGGCAAGAAAGTGGTGTTAAGTCAACGTATGTACAGAAAACTCAATGAGTGTTCGAAATCACCTGCGCTGTGTTAACACCTTTTTGTTACACGGTACCTGTTCGATTTCTTTCGATTTACCAACACATTAGTAAATGTTACATTGGAAAATAAAAAACAATAGTTTCTGTGCTGAAGGCTCTTTTTCTATTGCGCTTTCTTTTTTCTTACGTCTGCTTTAACATTAGATGTAATATTGTTAAAATAGATAAAGCAATATTTAGCTCACTGAAATAATTGTTTTTGTTTTGTCATAAACAGAGCGACGACAAAAAGTATTGAATAATATAGAGAACTTTTTTTCCGCTCTCATGTAGAGAGTCTGAGTAAACGAGCATAAACGAGTCTTATTCTGTTTATTGAATATTTCAATATAAATTCACCATTTCGACAATGTTATTACATAAAACAATACAAAAGGCATAAATGTTTCAAAAGGCATCAATGTTTCACATCAAAATTATGAATGGACCAAGTTATGACAAAAAGAGAGTACAACGTTTTGAATCATTCGCCAGATGTCGCCAGTGCTTTTGAGTCATACAATTCGTTCCATGAGCTCTCTATACGAGTACTGTTCAATATTCTTTGGCGACGACGAGCTGCTTGTTTGTTCGCTGCCGCTACATCAATATCATCATACTTATTTTCAGGCAGAAACTATTGTTGTGCAACAAGCACGCATGTGATGCTAACGCTGTATGTTGTTTGCATGTGTTCACTTTGATAGATTGGCCTACCCGTGCCTATAGATGTTACCTCATCAAAAAACCTCTCTGTCAATCGCAAGTTGCAGCTATTACAATTTACAAGGACCACTATGACATGGCCCAATAAATGGCTCATTGTTGTGTTTTTGGACGAAATAAAATTTAATCTCGATGAACCTGATGGATATTATTTCTATTTCCAGGATAAAAGAAAAACTGCGTCTATAAAGAAGACTTACCCAGGAAGGGCCTAAGACATTTGTGATTTGTTTCTGCAGTTGACTACATTTTCACATGTTGTTTAGATGTAGGGTAGGTGGAGGTTTGGGGTGCAATATATCATTATGGTACCTGAGATTTAGTATTTGAAGCCGGAAAAATTATATGAGCATCATAGAAATGGACATTGGAAGAAGCATTGCCGATGTTCAGTAATTTATTTGGACCCATTGAAAGGACTTACCAACATGATAATGCTCCAATTTTGAGTTGGCCACCCTATTCTCCAGGCCTGAATATAATGGGAAATGGGGTGAATGTCAAGAAAAGTAAATGAAGAGTGGAAGCAATTTGAGACAAAAGATACCTTTAAAGGTGCTATAAAGTAAGCCTGGAATTGGAATAATTATACCGATCTATTCGGAAAGCGCACAGCTCAGTGATTGTGAGAAGTTCTCCCCTGTCCCTTCGTGGGATGTAATGGGAAACCATTTTTTTTTTATTTATTCCCAACCGCATTTTTTAAGTTATTTCTAATAACAGAATAAGTTATTTTTATTACATAAAACTTTCTTGTTTCTTATAAAACTTAATTTAAAAAGTTTAGAAAAATATTGTCAGTGGTGATCTTTCGTTTCTTAGTTAAACCGTCGTTAAGCATCAATTTTTCTGTGTCAGTCACTGGTTGATTTAACGACCCAATGTTGATTGGTTAACTTGTAGTTAGAATCATATGATTTTGACAATCACATTGCTGATTGTCAATATGAGAAATGCAAGATTGTATCTAATACATGTTTCTAATTTGAGTATTTATCCACATACTTTGAGCCAACATCGTTAAATTGTTGTGCCTAAATAAGTTTTTATACATTTTTGTTAAAATAACTTCGATTTTATTCATCTATTCATTTATTTCTTATTTTACATTATTCCTCAAACCAAAACATAAAAAACTAATTGTTAAGGAAATTCAAATGTTTTTTATTTAGTGTGGAGTACAGTCGATACAATTAAGTTCTCAATAAAACGTCTTTCAAATGGCCTCCACGACTTCTTTTGCAGGAACAAATTCAATGAGCCCAAATTTCGAGCACTTTTTCCACCAAATCAAGTCGTATGCCATGAATAGCACTTTCAAAATTGATTTGTAAAGCTTGAGAGAGTCTGGTTTATTGGTTAAGACCAATAACTTCAAATAACCCCAAAAGAAATTGTCTAATGGTGTTAAATCACAACTTCTTGGAGGCCATTCAATGTTACAATTTCTTGAAATAATCGAATCTCCAAACTTCCATGACGGTTACGGTAGGTAGTCCAATGGCTTCAGTTCTTGAGGGATAACAATTTTATACGGATGCAAGCCCAAAGCCTTTCTCAAAATCCGCCAGGTTGGGGTCTGAGATATTTTCATTACTTCGAGCAGTTCTTTGTCGTATTGGCACTTGAAGATTATGTAAACAATATGTACTCTCCTAATTTGCAACAATTCACGACCATAAAATGGCAAAAGCGCACGAAAAGTTGCAATTGGAGAACGATTATTTTGATAAAAAAATTTAATAATTTGTAAACGTTGTTCTTGCTTACATCTCTCTGTGATAAAATTGTAAACATTACTGAATACAATAGAAAAAAATTAAAGATCATGACATGCCACAAATGCCCGAAACGTCACTTAATATAACAATATAAAATTTTTTTTTTAATTTGGCGTTTACGTTCCCTTTCGGGACTTTTAGAATAATACTCTAAGCTTTTTTTAAAAAAAAATTATAATCAATTTTTAATAAATGTTATTGTCTATAATTATAAGAATAATAAAATAATCTACGCATTGAGGTCGTGAGTTTAAAAATGTGATTTTAATTTAATTAGAAAAACTAGTCATGCACTTCAAGAGTTGATTTATTTCAACCCGAATTATACTTTATATAAATATATTTATTTTTCAGAAAAAATTCACTTATATTGTCATGGTATTTTTACTTACGTATTTTTATAGTTCTATACTTCATCAGCCCGTCTACAAAAATCAATTCTCGAGAATTCTTACTACCTCTAGATATTTTTTTTCTAAATTGGCTCGATTTGTGCGGAATTTTGTTTTCTCCAATAGCTCCAATGAGTTAAAGCTTACGTTTAAATATGTATAGCGTTCCTTATTTAGGTACCAATAATTTCAAATATAATAATTTCAATAATAATTTCAAGCAGAAATCGTCAAATCGTCATTTTCTGTTTGTGGGTGAAAAAATCTTCAAAATGACGACAATCGTCACTTCTGGCAACACTGCATCCATTATATGTATAAACTGTTCTTGCATTTACCCAAATATAACATTAGGCGTGTTTTCCTTACAAGCTAGCGATTATCGCTTACTTGCTGGTAACCAAAACTCCAAACTAGCGATAATTTATTATAATATATATAATCGTCTTGCTCTAATACATGGTTTTTAGTTATTCTTGAATATGTGTATATACTTCTCCTTGTCTTTGGTCCACAATGACGATATCCGAAACTGTTTTTCTGATTTTTTCATACTGGCAACTTTATGGCCTTTTCAACCGGAAATACATACAATCGTCTTGCTCTAACGCATGGTTTGTAGTTAGTCTGTAGTTATATTCGTCTCCTTATCGATAACGATATTCAAAACAGTTTTTCTGATTTTTTTCAGACTGGTAACTTTGTGCCTGCTCAGAAGTGAAATGGAAGCTGCAACTTCAAGTGCCGCTTAATAATCTAAGCAAGTGGTGTAACTAGGGATGCCAAACGGGAAATCCCGAAATCCCGGGATTTTTCGGGATTGATGAATCCCGAATCCCGGGATTTTTCGGGATTATTATTAATTTTGAAAAACATTAAATTAAAAACAATGGCAAAAGTCAGTGTCGTGTTATTTTTTGGAAGAGTTGAAAGGTGCACCTCAAGCAAAATGCAAATTGTGCCAAAAGGGTTTAAAAACCATTGGCGGCTCTACGCATCTTAACGTTAGTTAATTTTGGCATATATATGTTTATTATACGGTTTACTCTCCAACAATTACGAAATTTATTGCGTCGGGTAGAACATGTTATTTTAAGCAAAGAAAGTAAAATAACAAAATCGGAGCAAATGCATAGTTTTGGAGTTATATACCCCGAAATTTCGTATACTTTTTCCACTAACGTACCGTGTAAAGCCATATCAGTTTTTTGTATAAAACAAGTCATAAAAAACTCAAAAAATAATGTAGCATTTTTCAATAAGTCGCTAAGTTATCGAGTTATCGGATGTTTACGTTTCCCAAACAAAAATGTTAAAATAATTTTTGTTTTTGTTTGAAGAAAAAATATTCGAAAAATCGAGCGATATTTCTAAATTAATTTTTGTTTTTTTTTTTTGAGAAAAGTAAAAAGAAAATCGATAATTTTTCTTAATGTCAACATCCGATACATTATATTATGAGTTTGTTTTGAATTGTTTTATACAAAAAAACTGATATCAATGGCTTTACACGGTACGTTATCGCCATAACCCTCTCACATATCCGAAATTTCGGGGCCCATAACTCCGAAACTATGCATTTGCCCCGATTTTGTTATTTTACTTGTTTGCTTAGAATAACATATTCTACCCCCTTGTGGTTGGTTTTTGGTGTGTAAGTCGTAAAATAGACCTGTTCCAAAAAAAATTAAAAATAGAATCCCGAAAAATCCCGATATCCCGCAAAATCCTGGGATCCCGAAAAATCCCGAAATCCCGGGATTTTTAAAAATCAGTCCCGTTTAGCATCCCAAGGTGTAACCTATTGTCAAGCATAGAGTTGCCTATTGTCAAGCATAGAGTTGCATTATTATTGGAATATATCTTGCACTAGATATTGATATGACTCGATTCACAAATAAAACAATAAGACATTTGTGATTTGCTTCTTCAGCTGATTACATTTTCACATGTTGTTTACATTTAAATCAGCTGACATGACAACCTATGCAATCCAAAGCAAAATCTAAATGTCGGTTGTTCTTGCGCTACAACAGCAACAAAATCTACTGCTTCTACAATTTCAATTTATCTTGATAGAGAGATGTTTGACGAAAATTAACTTACACCAGGTGGAGTAACAAGAACCACTGACTTGAATTTTTCATGTCGTTTAGATGAAAACTTTGAAATTTAAATGTGTTTTATAATTTGTGTTAACATTATATATGAAGCTGACATTACAGCGATCCAGGAAATGCGATGGACAGGATATGGTTGCACCAGAAAGAAAAACTTCGATATTTACAATAGCTGCCATGAGCGTAAGCATGAATTTGAGTGCGGATTTATAGTAGGCAAGAGACTGCGACACCTAGTTTCAAGGTTCAACCCAATGAGTGACCGCATAGCCACAATTCGCATCAAAGCGAAATATTTCAACATCTCGTTAATTTGTGTGCACGCACCGACAGAGAATAAAGTTGATGAGGTCACAGAACATTTTATGAGCGCCTGGAGGAAGTATATGAACGCTGCCCTGACCACGACATTAAGATTATTCTAGGTGATTTTAATGCCAAATTAGGAAAGGAAAGTGTCTTTCGACCAACCATCGGTAATCACAGTCTACATGATACCACCTCCGATAATGGAATAAGACTGATAGACTTCGCCGCTGCAAAGAACATGGTAGTTAGTAGCACACGATTCCAGCATAAGGACATTCATAAGGCGACCTGGATATCTCCTGATCAACGGACGAAGAACCAGATTGATCACTTGGTAATAGATGGCAGGCACTCTTCTAGTGTAATGGATGTACGTGTGATTCGAGGTTCCAATATCGACTCGGATCATTACCTGGTGGCTGCGAAAGTTCGCACGAGATTGAGCAGGGCGAAAAACATACGGAGCCGAACACAAGAAAAGCTGGATATTGACAAGCTACAAATACCGGGGATTTCAATGTCCTATCGGCAGAAACTCTCTCTCCTGCTGGAGCAGAATACCCCCCCTCCCGAAGACCCAGATGCGCAGTGGAAGTACATCTCCCATTCTTAGGAAATCGCTGCAATGACTGAACTTGGTAAGAAGATCGACCAACGGGCCTAATAATTGGCTGCCCTCCTGCAAGGACGAGAATGGGAATCTGGTGACTGAGAAGCAGTGTGTGCTCAAAATGTGGAGAGACCACTGAAGATCAGGAGGTAATGATAGTGGAAGATAGTATAGATTTGTATCCCACCACCCCCCCCAAACCAAGACGAGATTACAACGCCGATCTCCGGCCTGAAGAATAATAAAGCCGCTGGTGCGGATGGCCTACCCGCTGAACTTTTTAAGGCAGGTGGCAAAGGACTGATAGCCCACATGCATCAACTGATATGCGGTATATGGCTGGGGGAATCTATGCCCGACGACTGGAGTATCAGTGTATTATGTCCTGTATTCAAAAAGGGTGATGCGTGTGTCTGTTCCAACTATCGCGGTATCAGTCTTTTATCCATCGCGTGCTACGCCAAATCCTGGAAAAGACCCACGAAAGGCAAATCGATACATACCACCTTTTTGTCGATTACAAAGCTGCTTGCGATAGCCCCATACGGGGAAAACTGTACGAAGCTATATCTGAACTTGGTATTCCGGCAAAACTGATCCGCGTCTTTGGAATGACGCTGACCAACACCAAATCAGCAGTGAAAGTGGGGAAAGACCTCACTGAACCATTCTGTACCAAGCCAGGACTTAGACAAGGCGACACAATTTCGTGCAATGTCTTCAGCATCTTAATGGAGATAATAATGAGAAAGGCTGCAGTAAATACGAATAAGACCATTAACACGAAAAGCCATATGTTGCTGGCGTATGCTGACGACATAGACATCATTGGGCGAAATTTGCGAGAGGTTACTGCAGTATTTTTAAGAATCGAAGAGGAATCAGCAAAGGTGGGTCTTGCTGTTAATGAGGGCAAGACAAAATTGATGGTGTCAACGACTAGAGAAACCTCTCGTCTTGGTCGGCACTTGAATATTGACAACCGATTAAATTTTGAAGTGGTAGATGAATTTGTCTACCTTGGATCCGCCGTGAACAAGGACAACAACGTCAGCCTGGAGACGTTGTTTGGGCTCAGCAAGCAGTTTAGGAACAAAGCCCTCTCTCGATGGACAAAAGTCCAGCTATATCAGACTCTCATTTTACCTGTCTTGACGTATGGCGCCGAAACTTGGGTCATATCACAAGCGGATGAAAAACACCTGGGAGTTTTCGAGAGACAAATTCTCCGTAAAATATATGGTCCTGTTATGGAAAACGGCGAGTACCGACGTCGCTGGAACGCAGAGCTATATAATCTCTATTTTGACGTGGACATAGCTAGACGAATCAAAGTGTGCCAATTGCGTTGGCTAGGCCATGTTATCAGAATGGATGAAGATGAGCCAGCGTGAAAGATTTTTGATAACGTACCCGATGGAAGCAGGAAAAGAGGACGACCAAGACTCCGCTGGAAAGACCAGGCAGAAGAATCCCTCCGTATCCGTGGTGTTACCACCTGGCGAGAAAAGGCGAAGGATATAGCCAGTTGGAAGAATATGTTGAAATTTGTTTAATTTGTTTGTTCAATTAATATGTGTAAGACGTCTGACCTCATGAGGTTGTAATATAGTCAATAAAAGTAAAGTAAAGTTAACATTTTACATTTGTGTTGTATTTAACACAATAATTTTTACACACAAACACGAAATTCCGTTGTTGTTTTCTCGCTGGTTGTTTTGAACTAATCGCTCTATCTGTCATTAGTTATTAAAGCAACACTTTTCAACATCCAACGTTCATATCATCATATCGTGTCATCAATTTGCTGAGAGAAATTTTTTCTCTAGATTTCTTTAATGATAATAAATGATGTAGAATTTAGATATGATTATTATTGACTGATTTAATTATTGTATTTTTTAATCTTTACATTCGTGCGTGTTAAAAGTTTGAAATAAAAACAAAATTTTAAATAAAAACAAAACCACAGAGTAAATGTGTTTAAATATTAATATTTTAAAACAAATAATTTGTATTTGACAATAATATTTTGTATTTTTTTCATTTAAATTTGGTTATATTTGCTGATGTTTTTACTTTCCAAAAACACAATACGGCTATAATTAAATACTTCTCTTAAACGTAAAAATGTTGTCAAATTTACAACGCAGCGGATCTTATCGGCCTCGCATCGAAATACAAGCTGGCAATTAAACTCCCAACAAAATTTTAAACAATACGTCAATGGCCTTATACATTGAGAGGAAAGACGAAACTGTTAGAACAAATGTGTTGTAATGAAATCACTTTCAGTTGGAATTCAACTATTAGTTCAAATTAATTGTACCAAAGTAAAAAATAAGTTATTGGTAAAATATATATAACTAAGAATATGTATTAATAGGGTTAACCAGTCGAGTTTCTTCGTGAATACTTGATTTAATTATAGTCAAGTATAAGTTTAAGTTTAAGCTAGAAGTTTATTGAAATTGACCCCAATACCCGTGTTAATGGTATTTTGTTATATACTGTAATGAATACATTTTTAATTTTTTTTGCATGAAAATCCATCAAAGTTGGCACCACTAGCTTAGAGTGATAAAATACGCCGAAATGAAATCAGCTCCTCATGACCGATTGCTTGCTCTCACAAATTAATCTTGTGATCAAATTAAATGATGTTATTTCTTTTTCGTTTTGGGAAATCAATCAGTTGAGATCATTTATATGGTTGGAACCTAAACGTTTTATGACGGCAATAATATTTCCTTCGCTGCTAATGATCGTAAAAATGTTTTCATTTCATTCGATTTAATATAAAATGAATAATTTGTTCTTTTTTAATTCAGCGCACGAATCTTGTGTGTTTGAGTGTCTGCTCAGATTTAATGACTTTCGAAATCATTTTCAGCCAACGGAACATAAACAACACAATCTTGTTCTCGCCTTAAGGGAATCAATCAAATGGGGTTCTCGACACATGTGAACAAACATTCGATACCCTACATCAGTGCATTTTCAACCTTGTTCCCATCACGTCTTGCCTCAAGCACTGTGAGTGGCTTTTAATCCATTAGATTGATACACGTATGTATGTATGTCACTATAAGATATATTTTCGATAGCAT
Organism: Phaonia tiefii; assembly: GCA_963931995.1. Classification (NCBI taxonomy): domain Eukaryota; kingdom Metazoa; phylum Arthropoda; class Insecta; order Diptera; family Muscidae; genus Phaonia; species Phaonia tiefii. The sequence goes on along the minus strand of OZ008371.1, from coordinate 94,381,460 downwards.
CAATCAAAAGATGCAGCTTTTTTACGACTTAAAAAGAATATTGATATTGCAATCACAATACTGTGTCTCAAGTGTGTGGTAATGCATATACTTATATATTTATAATGTTCAAAAAACTGCTCGATTGGTACAAGAACTCTGGGCAATTTGTAGATCTTACAATAGATTTAGAAAAGGTGATTTGGTAATCAGCAACCTCCCACTTTCAAATGGCAGGACAGTTCTGCGTGTGTATTTACAGTTAAGAACTTAAGTTTTGAACTTTCTAGTCCGTCTGGTCTGCCGGCTTCTAATGAATATTTTCTACTTAGGTGAAGGCATAAAAAAATGGTGTCCCATAACATCCCATGAAGGGATTGGTGAGAGTTTCTCACAATCAGTGAGATGTGTGCTTTCTAGTTTTACACTCACTGACCTGCGGTTTTACACCGGTTCCGAATGGTATTTTGAGAAACTTTTTCATGGCTAAGTACACGATAGTGTCGCCATCACTAAGCAAGGTGACCGTCGTCGAAAGAAATGTAAGGTGGTCTGAGCTGGAATTGAATCCACGTTCTTATGTACAAGAGCCGCGCGCACTAGCCATTGCAGCACCGACGGCCACGAGGTGAAGGCATAGTAAATTTTAAATTCTTAAATATCCAAAACAGAGTTCAGGGGTAATATGGGTGATGACTGAGGATGATTTTGTCGACAGCCGACGACAGAGAGTATAATTCTATTTACCATTATTCATCAGAATAAAAATAAATAAATAAATGGTTTCCCATTACATCCCATGAAGGGACCGGGAAGAACTTCTCACAATCACTGAGCTGTGCGCTTTCCAGTTTTCACTCACTGATTGGGATCTACAGTTTTACACCGATTCCGACCGGTATTTTGAGAACTCACTCACTATGCAAGCTGACCGCCGCCGTAAGAAATATTTTTTGAAGGTGGTCAGAGCAGGGTTCGAACCCAAGATCTCATGTACAAGAGCCGCGCACACTACCCATTGCACCACCGACGGCCAGAATACAATGGAATATTTTATTAAAAAAGTGTAATCTAGCAAGCTCTTCTTGCATTAGTATGCTTACATTTTTGTACTTTCGTTCAATATTACCATCAGTTCACCGAAAAAAAACTACTGTTCGTAGGGATGGGACATTTTAGTTAATTGGTTAGCATTGCTACAGTGAATAGTTTCATGCTCTCGAAAATTGTATCGGTGGTGCAATGAAGTATATTCTACAACATTTTTTGATTTGCTCCAGCAACTCAATGTTGCTGCAGCGAATACATCAATTGTACACTTTGGAGAATAGACAATTTATTAATAATGTAATTCTTAAGTTGTTGAGGTTAAAACTCTTCTTATTTGGTCATCTTATGCCTTTGTCAATATTTTATTACTGTATTTCAGAGTAAGTAAAAATGCCGCTCGCCAGGCGAAAAATTCAGCTCCACCTTAATATAAAGGGTTCACTCCGAGTTAAAAAAAATTAAAATCTCGAGCGAATTTAATTTTTAAATTTTTTCTTTATTTGAATCGCTCCCGAGAGAATCCAATATGAAAATTAAGAATTTAAGAATTCGGAGTTTAATTTTTATTTTACTCGAAAAGAGACCTTATAGTGAAGAGTAGCCGAATTTTTCGACTCGCGAGTGGAATTTTTTTGAATTTGGATGTGCATAAGAAGCAACTGCGACAAATGAACGTCTATTATAAACGGCTGAATTATAAAAGACCAGTGGCTATAATGCTGCCAAGGATCTAAGATCGTCCATTAGGCGGCTTTTTAACAAGGCCAAGAAGAGCGGCGACCAAAGGGATTGGGACGATTACAAGATTAGTCTTAATCTATATAAAGGTGAAATCAAGAAGGCCAAACAGAAATCCGGGCGAAACTTCTGTGAATCCATTGGGGGAACCAACCAGACTGCACGCTTAAGATGCGTGGTCGCTAAAAACCCACCGTGTGCGGGATTCTTAATGAAAGACGATGGAACGTGGACGTATTCGTCTGAAGATTCTCTTGGGATTCTCCTGAATACCCACTTTCCCAACGGTGACAGGAATGCTGGTTATCAGCCAGAAGAGCTAGGCGGAAACTCACCTAGCTTAGAAAAAATTCGCTCAATAGTGAGCAGAAAAAATCTGATATGGGCCATTAGATGTTTTAAGCCCTATAAATCAGCCGGACCTGACGGGATAATTCCCGCGCAACTAGAGGAAGCACTATACATATCTTGTAATTTGTTGTAGGTAATCTTCAAGAGCTGCCTTATGCTGGGAGTCATTCCAAGTATTTGGAAGCAAACCAAAGGGGTTTTCGTCCTGAAAACGGGCAAATGCTCTCATGTCAAACCAAAGGACTTTAGACCAATCAGTCTATCATCCTTTGTTCTTAAGGCATTTGAAAGGTTACTGGACATTCACGTTCGAAGTAATCTTCCACAGAATCTACTATTGAGTTCTCAGCATGCCTATATCAAGGGCAGGTCAACTGAGATGGCTCTCCACTCTATAGTCAGCATAATAGAAAACTCTCTTGAGAATAAGGTCTTCGCTCTAGGGACCTTCCTGGACATCGAGGGAGCCTTCAATAACATTCAACCATGGTAAAATTATCTATCGGGTAAACGCGTCAGCCCAGCTGATTTGTGGTTTTTTCATCTTTTCCGTCGGTAAGCTGTCAAATTCGATTTTGTTTCTCTTTGTTTGTTAATAACATTCAAAGAATTTCAACCAAAATGCAATTTAATAGCATAGACTATGTAGCAAGTAAGACAATCTTATAAAATTTTTCATATTTTGAGTACATAGTGGTTTTCATTATTCAGCGAATTTTCACAGCTTAACGACGGAATTGCTAACGCGACTACCTAATAGATAATTCTACCATGCATTCAACCTTCGGCGATTCTTAGGGCGTTACAGAATCTAGGAGTCGACAGCTGAGTGACACGCATAATTGTGAAGCTTCTGGTGGATAGATCCGTCAAAGCTGAATGGGGTGGGGTTAAAATTGCTAGAAACGACACCGCAGGGGGAGTTCTGTCTCCTCTATTATGGTTACTGCTTCTTGAACTGGACAGGCCGAATGCCAGGTCTTTGCCTATGCCGATGATATTGCTATCATCTATACGGGTAGAAACCTCAATTTACTTAGTATTCGTACAATCAGCCTACTTAGTCTAATTTCGAACTGGACCTCTATCAACGGACTATCACTTAACCCACTTAAAACTGAGCATATCCTGTTCTCTCGGAAATATAAAATACCCGCATTTGAACTGCCGTCAGTTAATGGGGTGCAATTACAGTTTACGGTACAGGTCAAATATCTGAGGGTAATTCTGGACAGAAAACTGTCTTGGAAACCGAATTTGGAGGAGAGAGTGAAAAAGGCGTCTGTTGCTCTTTACTGCTGTAAAGGGGCTATAGGAAACCGCTCTCCTACGATCACCAGTAGATTTATACGGCAATAGTCACACCAATATTCCTCTATGGCATCGTAGTTTGGTGGAGGTCCCTCTAAAAGAAATATATTCTGAATTCCTTGATGAAAATTCAAAGATCATCACTGATTAGCGTTAATTGGACAATGGGCACGACTTCAGGTACTGCACTTAGTGCTATCCTCAACATCTGTACTGGTGAGAATCAGAGATTGTGGCGTTTTGATATCGGGGCATTCCGGACACGCTGAATTACTATACCGGATCAACTCGATTCCCGTAAAAACGGACTACTGTATCCCCTACCTACTACCAGCGAAAAATCTAAGGACTTCTATTCCGAACAGGAATACCTGGGAAAAGTCACTGGAAGGGGATACCAGTAGTATCAAAGTAGGCTATGGGGTCAAATCACCGGACCTAAATATAAATATCTCCTTCAAGCTGCCAGATCACTGTAGTGTATTTCAGGCTGTAATTACTGCTATACTGGAGGTTGCTGAACTACTGAAAAGTAGTGTCACGACCCTCCGGAGAATATGTATCCACACAGACAGCCAGCCTGCCATAAAATCCCTGGTAGCCATGTTTGCTACGTCCCTGACGGTGAAAGAATGCCACTCATCACTTAGGGTGATGGCAGAGTATTTTGACATCAGGCTCATCTGGGTACCGGGACACAGCGACATTCCAGGCAATTGTGTAGCGGATGCGTTAGCTAGACAGGGCACTACGGCACAGGTTCTTCCGGCAAAAGAAGGTGTTGGTATGCCAATCTCTATCTGCCGTTTGCAGATCAGGCAGTGGGCCGATAATATGTTCAAGGACAAGTGGAGACTTACTTCAACTTGCAATCAAGTCAGGGTCCTCTGGCCACAGGTGGACTAGGCAACTACTTAATTTGCCGAGAGGCAGGTTATCCACAATGTTAGGAACACTTACGGGACGTTGTCTGGTAGGAAAACACGCCCTAAGATTGGGACATAGAAACTCCACTCTCTGTAGATGCTGCATGGAAGAGGACGAGGAATCGGCGAAACACCTTCTCTTGGATTGCCCTGCTCTTGCAGTACTGAGAAGTAGGATATTCGGAACACATCTAGTTAGCACCGTAGCCCTACAGGATATTCCTGTAGGTCTTATAGACAAATTTATTGAAAGGGCAAATAGGCCGGACGAAAAGTCAATAGTTGCTCTGGAGGAAACTGCAGGTATCACAATGGACTTATTTAGCCTAAGTGTGCTAGACAGTGTGCTGTCTTGCAGCCTTTTCAACCCACCAAGGGTAGTATTCTAAAAGTCCCGAAAGTAAACGTAAACGCAAAAGCGAACGCGAACGCCAAACTAAAAAAAATTAGTTTATACATCACTTGCGCTTGCGTTCGCTTACGACAGCTGTCACTGACAGTTGTGGTTTATAGAGTTGCCCAACTAAAATATACAATTATAGACTAGAAAAAGTTATCTTGCATTAAACTCTCAGAATGAGAAAGATTAAAAAATTGAGCTCAATTTCAGTAGATCAACAGTTTTTAATATTGCTATTATATTAGATTTTAAGATTGCCGTCGGTGGTGCAATGGTAGTGTGCGCGGCTCTTGTGCATGAGGACGTTGGTTTGATGCCTACTCTGACCACCTTAAATTTCTTTCGACGATGGTCACCTCGCTTAGTGATGGCGACACTATCGAGTATTTAGCCATGAAAAAGCTTGTCAAAATACCGTTCGGAATCGGTATAAAACTGTAGGTTCCAATCAGTGAGTGTAAAACTAGAACGCGCACAGCTCACAGGTTGTTAAAAGCTCTCCCTAATCCCTTCATGGGATGTAACGGGAAACCATTTATTTATTTTTATTATTTATAATACTGCAAATACCAACAATATTCACATAAAATGTGTAAAAAACCTATGTTGTTTTGGGGTTCAATGTCCAATAAATTTCTCCATCTATGTATATTAAATTAGTTGTCCTTTCAAAAACACTTGCCATTTGGCAGAATGTATTGATTGTAATGTATTGGTTCTTTTGTTTATTATTGTCAACATCAACCGATGTCTTAATTTTTGAATATAATTATAATAGTTTTGCAACGTATTATTTATTTGAACGTTCCAATTTTAATTTTATTATTGTGAATAAGAATTTCAGGGCGTAAACAGTATAATTTTGAATTATTTAAAAAAAAAAGTTTGAGCTCTATCCGTCGATTGCATTTCAGCCAAAATCGGCAACTACTTACGAGTATAAGCAATGAAATGCAAAATACTTCCATTTCCCCATTCTCGATCGAAATTTATCTTTAAATTTGTAAGTTCTTCAACTAACGCGATGAACTGTGGCGTGATCAATTTGACAGCTGAAGTGATCAAAAACGTTGCGCTGCGTTTTATAAACTACCTGTAAAATAACGTAACTCAACGCAGGAAGTCACCGAACAGCTGTAACGTTTTATAAACTGCCAAAACGATAAAAGTAACGCGAAGTGACTGATTCACGACTTATATAATACCACTCTAAAAAATCGAATGGAACAATGGGGAATGTACAACATATGAGTATATTAAATAACTAGTATATGTGGTGAAAACCTACAAATAACGAGACCATTAGTTTGGAATGAGTGGGTCTAGATGTCGACTAATAATAGGAATATAAGTTTAAATAAAGCTACTAAAGGCAGACCAAAATTAGTTTGGAACAATGACTGGAGACCGGTGGTTAAAATGGGGTAAAAATTGGCGAAAAAGGGTTAGACTTCAAAACGCAACAAAAATCGTTTGGAATGTTTAAAAATAGTGTCTGTGGGTAAAAAGCTGTGGAGGAAAATCGTTTGGAATGATTTGGCATATGTTAAATATGGTGTACGTGGGAAAAAAACGTAAGAAGGGGTAAAAAGACCGAAACAAATATAAAACTTGAAAGTGGAAAAAAATTGGCATCATTGGGGGCATTAGGCAGGAAATATAACACCATAAATTTGTTATACATATTTATGGTGTTATATTTATATGTTACATATATATTAGAGCGGGTTAATTTTTTTTTTGATGAAGCGTATAGCAAAAACGTAATCTATAGGTGATTTTGAGAAATTTTGCTCAAGAGACCATAGCTCTAAGTCGGATTTGGAGCCCCCCAAAATTTCAAAATAGATATTTTTCAATAAAAAGGGTCCGCCAAATAACTTTTTTTTTTTAAATGCTATAAAAAAAACTACTGAATATTTTCTCAAATTTCTTTTTTTATTTGAAAGTACAATCCTTCCGGTTAATAATGGAAAATAATTTCATTCAAATGGCTGCCTCGGCTGGCCATGCAGTAGCCTACACGATCGGTCCAATTTTTAAGCACATTATCGAGGTGTGCGAAGTTAGCCCCCCATTTTTGGAAATAAATATTTTTGAAGATTGTTCTGAATTGTTCTAGGATTGTTCTACAATGTTCCAAAACGATGATTTTCTAAAATATAATTTGTACCGGTAAATCGAAAAAAAACAATATTAAACTTTGCACCCCATTTGTGGAAAAACGAAATTTTTGCGGTTGTTCTGGGTTGTTCTAGTTGTTCTAAACATTGTTCCAAAACGATGATTTTCTAAAATATAATTTGTACCGGTAAATCGAAAGAAAACAATTTTAAAGTTGCACCCCACTTTTGTAAAAAAAATTTTTTTTGCGGTTGTTCTAGTTGTTCTAAACATTGTTCCAAAACAATGATTTTCTAAAATATAATTTGTACCGGTAAATCGAAAAAAAACAGTTTTAAAGTTGCACCCCACTTTTGTAAAAAAAAAATTTTTTGCGGTTGTTCCTAGAACAACCTAGAATAACCTAGAACAACCGCAAAAAATTTTTTTTTACAAAAGTGGGGTGCAACTTTAAAATTGGTTTTTTTCGATTTACCGGTACAAATTATGTTTTAGAAAATCATTGTTTTGGAACAATGTTTAGAACAACTAAAACAACTTAGAACAACCGCAAAAAAATTTTTTTTCCAAAAATGGTGTGCAACTTTAAAATTGGTTTTTTCCGATTTACCGGTACAAATTATATTTTAGAAAATCATCGTTTTGGAACATTGTAGAACAATCCTAGAACAATTCAGAACAATCTTCAAAAATATTTATTTCCAAAAATGGGGGGCTAACTTCGCACACCTTGTGCTATACCTGAGCAAAGCGTGTACCACTAGATTTTTCGACATTCATGCCTTGATAAAGTCGTGATTTGAGCCTGTTATATTATTTTAAATATTTAACCCATTACTTCTAGACCATCAGGGTTTATTTAGAATGAATGCGGCAATTAACCTAAATTTTGTGAGATTTGTAGATTGGTATTCTTATATTAAAAATCACAAATAACTAACTTCCTAACTCCCCAAAGAAATGTGAGCCGAGTGTAGACTGCCGCCTTCTGGAAAGAGCGGGGCACAGACAAAGAAGGTGTTCTATTGACTCCGCCTCCTCTTCGTCACCGCAACTACTGCAAAAGTCATTTCTCAAGACTTTCAGTTTCTCTGCGTGTTGCTCAATGAGACAATAGTCGTGTTTTGGTTACAAACAAGCTATTATCGCTTGCTAAGTTGTAAAGAAAACGGCTTTTTAGCGAGATGTCATTTTATTCAAAAATATGAAAAATGGTTAAAAACGGTAAAAGATGTCAAAATTTTTTTGTTTTAAACTTAGCGAAAATGAATCTCGTCGCTAAGTTCTCGCTAAGTCTTCGCTAAATGCTTCATACAAAACAAGCGAATATATAAGCAAGCGGTGTAACCAAAACACGCTTAATGACATGTCATGACAGCCACGATAAGTGAGACGTCCGGTCTTGGTAATTACAACAGGGCGTTAGTGCGTTTCAAGTATAGGCAACCACATCAGCTTGGAATGTACATAGTTCCCAACTATTTACCACCTACCGTTGGTTGCCTTAAGAGCACAATTCTTCAAAAAGAGCTTTAAAGAGCATTAAATTATTCAGTAATTTTATTAAGGGATTTGCGACAGTCGAAGGCAGTTCTCGAATTCAAGAAGACAGTTTCCAGCGCCTTGATTGCAGCTTGACTATCAGATATAATATTGATTCCGACCTTAGTCATAACATTACTTTGCAGCCTTCGCTAATAGCTAAGATTTCGGCAAGTTTAGCACCAACTGTATAGAAGTTCACGAAGCTCCTATGTCCAGGAGTGCGACAATTCCATTATTATATGTCAGGTATAAGAGTGTGATACTTTTTATCAAAGCGTGGGTTGGCCAATGTGTAATCGACAGTACCTGAAATGTCAGGCATTGTGTTCAGAATGGCACTATACCCGAGTAAATTTTCTGAAAAAAATGTCATTTCCCTAAGTCTAACAGAAGTAGCCGTAACATGTTGCCGAGCTACAATACTCAGTGCTATTAAATTCAGTTTGACATTTAGTGCATCAGTCGGTGTCGATCTCAACACTCTGAACTATATCCAGTATCGCCCAGTAAAGCCGTCCACCAGACGATAACGCCTTACATTATTATCAAATTAACTACTGCCGTCTACGTCCAATGACCCCAGCTTTTTCCTATTGCCATTTTATAGGCATAGTATATCGCTGTCACAGCCTTTTTGGCTCTGCCCAGAATGTTGGGTTTAAAGTTTAATTTCCTATCGAATAAGATACGTAAAAATTTTGTATTTTCATAGGCTATTCCTAAGAGTACGAGGAAACTTCCCTTTAACTAATATTTCCACGTCGTCTGCATAGGCGCCCATATTGTCCAGAGAAAGCAGAATACTGTTCATGAAGAGATTACACACCAGCCATGAGAAAACTCCGCCTTGAGGCGTTCCTATGCTGACAACTCTTTAGAGATCTAATCTAGCAAAAATGCGTCTCTTTGTGCGACCTGCGACAAACAACCTTAAATTGCTATCAACCCCGAGAGTCGTGATTGTCGCAGTTATTGTGAGTGGATTTACATTATCAAAGTTTCCCTCTATATCTTAAAAAGCTACCTTGCTATATTCTCTAACAGCGAAAGAACCTTCAACAAAGATGACCAGATCACGCAGAGCGGTTTCGGTAGACCTACCCTTGCTATATGACTGCTGTTGAGTAGATAGTACCCTGTGCTCATTGTTGGTTCTAACATAGCCATCGAGTAATCTCTCCAAGAGAAACGACGACATACTAATCGGTCGGAAATCCTTATGACCCATATGGGATGGTTTCCCCGCATCATGAATAAAGACAGCCTTAGTTTCCCTCCATTTGAAATGTTTGTAGGCCTGCTCTGCATCTGATTAGAAGCACTTTGAGCCAGGGCACCAGTCTATCAGTCACTGCCTGTAGTCCCGCCGGCGAGACATTGCTCGGTCATGGTAAAGGTTTTAAGCTTTCTATATTCCAAAAGAATTCTAGATTCGAATACACCTTCACTGGCAACATCCAATGGCTGTATTTCAATGTAATCTCCAACAGTAGTATATAGTTTACCGTCATAATGGCGAGCGAAATATGCATGCGGAGCAGGCGCAGTGATACTTCACTGGACGTCGTCCATAAACCATTACTTTTTCTGAAGGATCCAATAGTAGAAGGTGTTGCAATCCTTGATACCAGCCTGCGTCATCACAGGCGGCATCTGCACCCTGCAACTTGCTGAGAACATCAAAGTATACCCAGGACAGTCCGTTTTCTACGGCACTCCATTTGTCGTTTCCGTGCCCATAGTTGTGACAGTAAGTTTTCGTATTTGTTATTGCTCTGTTTCATTAACATTGTTCCGTCGAGTGCGGAAATACTTACTTTTCCGGTCCTTAACAACCCCGGGGGGTCAGGGGCCGTACAAAACGAAGATAAGATATTTCGCCAACCAGTTCGATTTTTTGTTTTATCTCTACAGTTGGTAATACCAAATGAACGAAGGGAATCGTCAACCCGATCTTTCCAGCGGAGTCTTGGTCTTCCTATTTTTCGTCTTCCTTCGAGTTCGGTTTCGAAAACCCTTCGTGCTGGTTCATCTTCATCCGTTCTACTGACATGGCCTAGCCAGCGCAATCGTGTTATTTTGATCCGCTTAACTATGTCAATGTCGGAATATAGCTCATACAGCTCATGGTTCATGCGTCGCGGATACTCGCCGTTGTGCACTACAGCGCCATAAATTTTTCGAAGTATTTTTCTCGCGAAGACTCCTAGCGATGTTTCGTCTGCTGGATATAAGACCCAGGATTCTGCACCATAAAGCAAGACAGGTTGTATGAGACTCTGGTATATTTTGAGTAGAAGCACAAATTTATCTATGCTTTCACATCCAGATAAAGTTATTTTATCAGTTTATCTAACGGAGCTTCCACCAATTTTGTTCGACAGAATCTCGATAACGAAAACAGTGAGCGCCATGTTCAGTGGGAACAATGGGTGAGGTTACCATTTGAGTAGGATACTTACCCCCCAAACATATATTAAATCAAAGTGGATACAATTTTAATTCATCTCTAAGCAGATAAAATTCGGACCTATAAAATGTGCTATATTGTTTCATTTACGTCTACGCGTTTTCATAACATTGCAGTTTGAATATTGCCACTAGAGGTGGGCACAAGTCACGTGATTGGCGTTAATCACGCGTGATTCACATGTGAATGTGAATTTTGCTCACGTGAGTAGCGAAAAAAGCTTCGTGTGTGAGCGTGCGTGTAATTTCCGCGTGAGTCACGCATATTTCCGAATGTTTGATTTTATTTAATTTGATTTTCTTACTACTTTGTTAATCAAACTATTTTGGGAAAACTTCATCTCCTATATTCCAAGCAGCTCAGCTACAAGCGAAGGAGTAGTTTTTACCTCTGGAAGAGTACTAGTGGAATTATGAAGCAGATTTGTTTGCGATAAAAGTGACATAATTGAATTCCTAAGTATATAAAAATGCTTAATTTATTTGCAATTTTTTTTAAAAAGACACTCAATTTACCTTACTTAGGTGGCCTCAAACAACCCAGAAAAGGTCAAAGACCTTACAAAATGCGGATAACATATTTGGTAACACCAAGCTCTCGCAGGCAATATACCGTGTGGTCTTTCCAGTGATGTCTTGGTCGTCCTATTTTATACACCTTGATACTCGCCGTTTGCTATTATAGGACCATATAGTTTTTGGAGGGGACATGGGACTGTCCGTGGAGGTGGAAAGTTTCTGATTGCCATTCACTTGGGAGTGGCCAGAAATGATTCCTTCATTGGGCAGTCCAAGCAGCTCACTACTTCCACGCAGTATGTCCTGGGCAGTGGATTTTCGGAAACCTCCGTTAGCGAGCTAGAGTGAGAAGTCGAAACAAATGAGCATCAAATCAGGTTTAGTAGGTGACTGATGTCACTGAAGCTCATCAAACAATCGGGCATATTCTTTTGTCCTTAGAAGGCGGATGAGCCAAAAATACGGGCCAACGGTGGATAGAAACTAAAAGAAGAAAATCCAGGTTCAACATATCGCATCCTGGTCAGCGTCTGATCCATAATGGGCGGCTGCAATCAAATATCCTGGCAGTAGGTAAAATGCAAAAACCCGGTGTACTGGGTTTGCCTCCCGCCACCGTTCATAATGGCAGTGAAAATACAAAAACGAAACAGAAAACATAAACAACCCCTATTTGTTGACGACCCCCGCAAACGTTATAAGGACCACGATTTACGGGTATGCACTTGGAATGTAAGAACTCTATATAGATCCGGTGCAAGTATCCAACTGGCAGATGTCCTCGAAAGTTATAAGACTGATATTACCGCTATCCAGGAAATGCGATGGACAGGACATGGCTGCATAAGAAAAAGAAACTGCGATATATACTACAGTTGCCATGAAAAAAAACATGAATTTGGTTGCGGATTTGTAGTTGGCAAAAGACTGCGACATCTAGTCTCTAGGTTCAATCCTGTGAGTAAACGAATAGCCACAATCCACATAAAAGCGAAATATTTTTATATTTCCCTAATTTGTGTGCATGCCCCGACAGAAGAGAAAGATGATGATGCCAAAGACATATTCTATGAGCTCCTAGAGGAAACGTATGACCGCTGCCCTGGCCATGACATTAAGATTGTACTAGGAGATTTTAATGCCAAAGTAGGAAGGGAGAATGTGTTTAATCCAACTATTGGCAATTTCAGTCTACATGCTGACAGTTCCGACAATGGTATGAAACTGATTGACTTTGCCGCGGCAAAAAACATGGTCATTAGTCGTACAAGATTCCAGCATAAAGACATCGACAAGGCTACTTGGTTATCCCCTGATCAAAGAACTAAGAACCAAATTGATCACGTGGTAATTGATGGAAGGCACTCATCCAGTGTAATGGACGTACGAGTGATCAGAGGAGCTAACATCGATTCTGATCACTACCTGGTAGCAGCAAAGGCTCGCACAAGATTAAGTAGAGCGAAAATCGTACGAAACCAGACGCAGAGGAAACTGGACATCGGAAAGCTGCAATTACCAGAGGTAGCCACAGCCTACTCAAGGAAGCTCTAGCAACTTTTGGCACAGAACCCACCCCCTCCCTAAGACGATCCTGATGCGCAATGGAAACCCATTTCCGACTCTATAAAAACTTCCGCAACAACCGTACTTGGTTTCGAAAAACCGCTTCGCAATAAACCGTGGTACGATGAAGAGTGTCGCATAGCAAATGACGAAAAGAACGCTGCACGTATGGTAGTGCTTCAGTCAATTGCAACGCGAGCTGCAACTGACCGGTTTAGGGAGAAGAGAAAGGAGGTAAACCGTCTCTTTAGAAGTAAGAAACGGCAGTGGAGACAGAGCGAGAGTGAGAAAATTGAGACATGCAGAAGGAAGAACGAAGCCCGAAAATTCTACCAAAAAGTTAAAAACGGAACTAATGGACATGGTTCAGGGCCCCCCTTCTGTAAAGACAAGGACGGAAATCTCGTCGCAGATGTGCAGAGCATGTTGGGAATATGGAGAGAGCATTTCTCCGCGCTACTAGTACCTGAGTTATCCGATGACGATGGGACAATCGATCACAATATGGACGACGACGTCGATTGCCCCCCTCCTAACCAAGACGAGGTCGGAACAGCTATTGCCCGGCTTAAGAACAACAAAGCCGAAGGAGCCGATGGATTACCGGCGGAACTGTTTAAGGCTGGCGGCGATGAGCTGATAAGGTGCATGCATCAGCTCATTAGCAAAATTTGGTTAGATGAATGCATGCCCGGCGATTGGTGACCCGAGTATCTGTGCCAACTACCGTGGAATAAGCCTTTTATCCATAGCATATAAGGTTCTATCAAGTATAATGTGCGAAAGACCAAAACCAATTATCGATGACCTGATTGGACCATACCAGTGTGGCTTTAGGCCTGGAAAATCGACAACTGACCAGATTTTCACGCTACGCCAAATCCTGGAGAAGACACACCAAAAACAAATCGACACCTATCATCTATTTATCGATTATAAAGCGGCCTTCGATAGTCCGATACGGGAGAAACTCTATGAAGCAATGTCTGAGCTTGGTAATCCTGCAAAACTCATACGCCTTTGCAGGATGACCTTGACGAACACCAAATCCGCAGTGAAAGTTGGTAAGGATCTTACCGAACCTTTCGAAACTAAGCGAGGCCTCAGGCAAGGCGGCACCCTATCGTGCGATCTCTTTAACATCTAAATGGAGATCATTATGAGAAAAGCTGCAGTCAACATTAATAAAACCATTAGCAGCATTAGATATCATTGGGCGCACAATTAGAGAAGTTACTGCGGTTTTTTCGAGAATTGAGAAGGAGTCAGCAAATGTGGGTCCGACGGTAAATGAGGACAAGACAAAATTAATGGTTTCAACGACCAGGGCCTCCACGCGATTGGACCAAAGCGTGAACCTTGATAACCGTTATAACTTCGAGGTTGTGGACGAATTTATGTACCTCGGATCTGCCGTGAACAAAAACAACAACGTCAGCCTTGAGATTAAGCGGAGAATTGTGATTGCGAATAGATGTTATTTTGGGCTAAGCAAGCACTTGAGAGATAAAGCCCTCTCTCGAGTAACAAAAGTCCAGCTGTACCAGACTCTCATTCAACCTGTCTTGATTTATGGCGCAGAATCCTGGGTCCTATCGCAAGCAGACGAAACATCCTTAGGAGTCTTCGAGAGAAAAATACTCCGAAAAATTTATGACCCTATAGTGCACAACGGCGAGTATCGGCGACGCATGAATCATGAGCTGTATGAGCTATAGCCCGACATTGACATAGTTAAGCGGATCAAAATAACGCGATTGCGCTGGCTAGGCCATGTCAGTAGAATGGATGAAGATGAACCAGCGCGAAGGGTTTTCGAAACCGAACTCGAAGGAAGACGAAAAATAGGAAGACCAAGACTCCGCTGGAGGGATCAGGTTGACGAATCCCTGCGTACACTTGGTATTGCCAACTGGAGAGATAAAGCAAAAGATCGAACTGGTTGGCGAAATATGTTATCTTCGTTTTGTAAGGTCCCTGACCCCCCGGGGTTGTCCGAGACCGGATAAGTAAGTAAGTAAGTAGTATAGTTTTCGGAGCAGTTTTCTCTCGAAGACTCCCAGTGATGTTTCATCATCATTCGATATAACCCAGGATTCTGCGCCATAAAGCAACACAGGTTGTCTGAGAGTCTGATAGAGTTGGATCTTCGTATATAGAGAGAGTATCTTATATCTGAAGTACTTGCCTAGCTTGAAATAACACCTGTTTGCAAGCACAATTGTTTGCTTGATTTCTACACGCAAAGAAAAAAACGTTTATTGCTCGGTTGCCACAACAATATCTACTTTGATTGATTTGTATTAATTTATTAATCGCAACCGTTTATGTAGTTCTCCCAAATAAACTCATATATCGCAAATGTGTATTATGTTGTTGCAAGCGAGATCTCGTTTGCATTAAACGCGTACAAAATTACATTTGTCGCAAGTTAAAAACCGTTTGCGATAACTGAAATTAGCCATTTTTCTAATGAGAGCACAGATTACGAAGAGCGTAAATTTCTCTCATTCTGTGGACTGTATACACAGTCCACTCGTTTCACATACACACTCACGCATACACATAAAAGGCTTTTGCCTTGTCAATATATCTTGGATGGACAACTGACGCGATAGACAAAAGAAAGAAAGAAAAGAAAAGATAGATAAAAATTCCAAATTTTTTTAAAACAAACTTTGTGGATAAAACCAAAATCATAAAAGTTGGAAATTTACACAAAAAAGAGCTTGTGGAAACAATAAATATAAATTTTAATGTACAAGTCATGTTGTACTACACCTCGGTTGCTGTAACTACAACTCGGTTGCTGTAACCGAAAGAACTGTTGGTGGAACCGTTTCTCGTTTATCACAAACGCTTTTTAGCTTTCAGTTTTCATAACTCGTTTACTGCAAACGTTTTGCTGTAACCGAGGGAACAGTTGGCGGAACCGTTTTTCGTTTCTCGCAAACGTTTTTTCAACTTATGTTTTTCATAACTCATTTGCTGCAAACATTTTTCGGTTCTCCCAAACGAAATTATATGTATGGCTTAACAGAAGTTCGTTTCTCCCAACTACAGTCCCCAAACGAACTTCAGTTATCTGAGATTTCGTTTGGGAGGAACGAGTTTTTTCTTTGCGTGTAGGCTGACGTTATTTCGTCTGTTTTCGGCAGATCTGTGGTAAATGAAACTCGTCCACTACCTGGAAATTATAACAGTTATCCACGTTCACCCTTTCATCCAATCGGGTGAATGTTCTGCTTGTCGAAACCAATAATTTTGTCTTGTCCTCGATTACTGCCAATCAAACCTTTGTTGATTCCTTCTCAATTCTCGAAAATACTGCAGTAACTTGTGTTTTTGCTGTTGATAGTTTTGAAGAATATCAATTCATTGGCAACATTATTGCATTATCAGCTAACTCTAATGTAACTAACATGACATTTCCTATTTTTGACAACCTATTTATTCAATAAGTTCCTTATACCTTCGTGACTTACTTCCATTTTAACATTCTGTAATAAAGAGTTGAATTATCCAAACATAGGTTATGGGTCCAGGTCCACGTGTGTAAAAGACCGAACAAATATATTGATAGTATTGTACTTAATACTTAAAAGTGAGTTACATATTAGCGGTAAAATATTTAATATTTCGAAATAATCGTTCCTATGTCAGATAATGACGTATCCATTAACGCAAAATGAAAAGTTGTCGCGCGAAAATTACACACAATGGGCGATACAAATGAAATGCTTGTTACTTACACTGGAGGCAATAATAGATGACAAGGCGGCATGGCAAGCAATGGTGCGTGTGCGCTGTTCTTGGACATGAGATCCTGGGTTCGAACCCGGCTCTGACCACCTTCAAATTTTCTTTCGGTGGCGGTCACCTCGCATAGTGACGGCGACACTATCGAGTATCTATCCATGAAAAAGCTTCTCAAATTACCGTTCGGAATCGGTGTAAAACTGTAGGTCCCAATCAGTGGGTGAAAACTGGAAAGCGCACAGCTCAGTGATTGTGAGAAGTTCTCCCCAGTCCCTTCATGGGATGTAATGGGAAAACATTTATTTTTTATTTATGTTCGTTTTCAATTTGATAGTCGTCAACAGTTTCTTCAGCAAGTTAACCCTTTTTTTAACGAGATTGACATGAAGGTTCCTGAAAATTTGCAAAGTATTCTATTTTACCACAAGATATAGAGAACTGTGTAGTGGCGATTGAGACTCAACATACATTATTGAAACACGATAAATTGATGTCAAAAATTATAGAAGAGGAGCAAGGCGACAACGGGTCGGAACACGTTTTTTCCATCAAAAGTGATAATACGATCACCAGAACTAAAACCAATATACAGCTCGTTCAACAAAAAATTTGTAATGTCATGGTTGTGGTAAAAGGGGCCACATTAAGTCACAATGTAGAAATCCAAATGTCGAAAAATACAACAATTAGATTTTAAACAGTGGAGCATCCTCTGATATGTGTCATGATCACTCAGGTTTCAGTAACATGGTGTAATTAAAAGATACTGTAACAAAGAATTATCCAACAAGTTTTATTCGTGCCGATTGAAGCTTTTCTAACGACGATCTCAATTAATATATTGAAGAGAACGAATGATAGAGTGATATATTGAAGAGATCGAAGTGATAGTAATTTTTGCGTGATTCACGTGAATCACGCGTGAATGTGAGTAGGTTCAAATTTTGTTCACGTGAGCGTGTGTGAACGTAAGTAGCGAAAAATTCTTCGTGCGAGAGTGATCTTCTTTTTCCTTTTGCGCGCGTGCGTGAGTCAAAACTTACTCACGTGCCCATCTCTAAGTTTATACAATTTATAGAATCTTCAGTTGCAAATAACTTACACAAAAAAAATTCAAATTTGAAATCAATCAAAAATAGCGATGCAAAAATGTATTCGGTTGGACATGGAATTACCTGTCGTTGTAGTGGTATTAAATTTGCTTGGTTCCTTTGTGTATCTTGACCTTGTGTATTTTGACCGGTGTTTACACGTTCTTATCCGGGCATTGTTGTATTATTGAACCCGGTTGAAATTCAGAGAAAAACTCAAAAATTAATTCTCAATGTGTTGTATGTTTCAAAGGAACCCAATAATAATCACATTTTAAATATGTACCAAAATAAAAAGTAGTGATGTTTGAGTTTGAGATAAAACGATAAAACATCATTGCGACGACTTTACAACAGAATCAAATTTTAACTGAAATAACTGATTGGACTTGATTCACAATTTGACAATCAGCTCTTAAACGACGTGCATCTGTAAAATAGTTGTACTTATTGGCCAGATGACGATACAACACAAAAGTAAAACCAAATATAATTTTATTTTAATTTGAATTTCCCATCTATGTACTATTCCCTTCCCATTAAATAACATTTCCTTTCCAGTCTCATATCATCTTTATTTTCTTTGTACACATACAGGCATTTGTTTACATGCATTTCATTATAATCTTTCCATTTCATTATAATCTTTCCATTTCGTTATAACCTTTACTCGTTCACATCATAATTTCATAATACTTTCTGTTTCCGATCAAAATTAACGTAATTTCCGTCCAATTTAATTTCAAATTTGTATTGATAACTATCGATTCACATCCCCTACTTTTTATACCCCCTCACCCATAGGATAGGGGTGCATATCATTTAATGCGAAAAAAAATTTAGCGCATAGAAGGAGCAATATTAGACCCTCAGTATCTTTGGACGAAATTCGTTTTGGCACTTTCTAAGGTCAACGCGATAACTGCCGGACATCTTTATCGATCACAGCGAAATTTTATCAGTGACTATTATTTGTACGATATCATGTTTCTGCTAAAACCCTATTCTGGTTGATGTGATTAGCTTCAACTCAAACATTGGTTAATAATCTGTAAATATCTACTTAATTGGAAAAAATGGGTGAAGTCGCCACGCCCATTCTTGTACCTCCCATGCAAAAATACTTAAAAATACTTAACTGAAGAAAATGAGCGTAATGAAAATGACACTTAAGAAATTAGGTATTAGGCTTCACGTCATCAAACGTCAATATCCTATATAGACAAGGCTGATTTTGCCACTCCCATTTTGGCACCTCACAAACAAAAGTTTTTTGACCGTCTGGTTGTTCGGCACGATAAGCCTCGCAAAACCGAACCAATCTTTATGAAATTTTTTTCTAGACAATATTTATTCAAATGCCACTCTCCTACGGAAAATAGCGGTTTTGGCACACTGGTTCTGGGTACTCCCCACACAAAAGTTGGGCCGGTTGATCGACACCATAACTCTCGATCGACACCATAACTCTCGGTAACCACAACCGATCTTAATGAAATTCAGTACTATTCAATATTTTGGTAAAAGCTATTCTGTAAGTAATAATTGAACATTATGTCACGCTCAGTTTCGTACTTCCCATAACAAAATTGGACATATTTCTGGTTGGCCGACTAGATATCTCCAGTAGGCCACAACCGATCTTAATAAAAATTGTAACTCATCAATATTTTGGCAAACGCTTCTGCGTAATAAAACATTAACAACTTCGACATGCCCATTTTGTATATCCCATATTAATATTGGGCGAGCAATTTGTTGGTAGTCACAAAAATTCCCCAAAACTACTTAGGACCCTAACTACGTTGGGTATAAAGTAATAGATACCGTAATGCCAATCTGCTACCCCTTAGACCAGCGTTCAGAATGACCCCAAAACGCTCGACACCGCACATTCTACGTGGTGATACAGTGTTGCTAATGGACACACAACACAAGTGTTTCAAAAACGAAAACACTTGCACACAGAGAACACAAAAACAAAACACTTTTGTGTGCACACAAATCAGTGCAGCACACATAATAGAACTCTCATCAGCGTGAAACACTAATTCCAACCACCAAACCGTGCACAAGCTTGTGACAAACACGGTCGCTTGTGTTCGATGGGCGGGTCGGACATAACACCTAATCGTGCACACAGGTATGAACAACACGGTTCGGTGCTGTGTTTCGACATCAATGACAGATAAACATATTTCTTTGTTTACAACATTCATTAATTTCTATGTGTGCTTCATTTTTCTGTGTGCAGCCGACGTTCTTGATATCTTCTCAACGACCGAATAAGAGAGAAAAACAATACATGTCAATTGAGCGAGCACAATTGTGCCACTGTAGGACGTCTATGAATTCTATTAAGAAGATTAAGAATATTTTTTTTATTATTTTAACTATTGAAGTGTATTTTATTTAGTTATTTTTTTAATAAAGAATTTTATAAAAATTTATTTCAATGTTATCTACATATATGATAACCAGCTATGGGCACAGAAGCTGCTTAGAAGCCGCGCTCTCACAAGTGCGTCTACGTATATGAAAATGAGAGCAAATAAATCAGACAAGAGAGCAAGCAGAGCAACGAAAATTGTTTTAGTTTGATTAAAAACAGCAAGCAAGCAAGACGTGTGCCGCATTGTGCGATTTGAAAAGACGAAAAGATACACGCATAAATTTTTTTGTTCAGAGCGCTTCATACTTCCTTAGATGCGCTCGCATTTCGTCTCGTATTAGAGTAATTTTTATTTACATCAAAAAAGAAATTTATACTTTACTTTTTTTTAGCTTTAAGACTTTGTAAATTAATAAGAAAGCCATAATTCAATAAAAAGTTTTCACTTATATTTCAAATTTCAACAATGTTTCTAAATTTAGAATTTTTAAACATCCCAACTTCATTCTTACCACCATCGTCTGTTTTTTCCGAGAAATATTTTTTTAAATAGGTATTCCATTCACACACAACATTTTTGCCAGTGCCACACATCCAAGCAAGCTCACAAGCACTTCACTGTAGTGGTGCCCGTAGCTGATGATAACCTTTGAATACCAACCTTTCAGTGGGTGGCTTTTAATAGATAAGTTAAATAAATACTATTTATCAGAAATAAAGAAAATGTATGTACTAATAAAATATGACAAAATATTAAAAATTATAATAAATAGAAAAATATAACAAAATAACAATCCAAAATATTACACTGAGAGTTTTGTAACAAACCATACGATTTAACGCCACCCATGATCACACATACGGTCATACGGTGTCCACAAAACACACTAGAGTTGGGTAGTTCATGAACTACCTAGTTCATTTAGGGTGACCAGACATCACCATCATGAACATAATGCACATGTTCGATACGGCGGCTCCATGAAATGTGGCCGCAGTGAAAAATTACCCCAAAATGAAAAATTACCCCAATATTTTGTACTACCTACAACAACAAAGTTTTGGCCTTTTACTTACGTGTTGTTGTAGGTAGTACAAAATATTGGGGTCATTTTTCATTTTGGGTTTGGGGTAATTTTTCACTGGGGCCACATTTCATGGAGCCGATACGGCGAGTATGTTCGTTATTATTACGACCGGGCACCTTAAATGAACGAGATCGAGAACTATTGAACGAGTTCGACACAAGTCTACAACACACCAGATCAACATAAAACTGTGTGTTTGCACACATGTTTCGCACAATTAGGTGTTTCTTTTCAACACTGAGAGAGCAAGACAACGGTGCTAGACTTGTGTCGAACTCGTTCAATAGTTCTCGAACTCGTTCATTTAAGGTGCCCGGTCGTAACAATAACGAACATACTCGCCGTATCGAACATGTGCATTATGTTCACTATGGTGATGTCTGGTCACCCTAAATGAACTAGGTAGTTCATGAACTACCCAACTCTAAACGGTGCGACACGGCTTAAAGAGTGTTAGCAGAGTGTTCATGTAGCAAGAAAGCACAAACACTTCACACAACGGTGCTTTTCATACTTTTTGTACACGAACTTGTGTTTTGTCCAAACGCTGGTTTAGACTGAAAACAGACCGAACGTTTTATAATAATTCATAAACCATAATATATTCTTCTTATGTGCCAACATACGCCAAAGGATAGAAACGAAACATATTTTCAATACATTTTCTGGCCTCTTATGCCTAAAACATTTTGCCTGATCCTGTGTGTCCAGCCTTACAGGACGATATATCCCGAACCATTAAAAAAAACTTTATAATTTACATTTTATTTTGAACAAAATTGGTATATGACCTCTTAGATGTGAAGAGTCTAGGTCGCAAATTCTTTTGGTAAACAAATTATAAACTAAAAATATAATTATATATGACAAAATTAAATGTATTTTAAATTTGCGAAAATTAAGTTTTTGTATGTTTTATACTTATAATAGCTTGTAATCGGCCGTCGGTGGTGCAATGGTAGTGTGCGCGGATCTTGTACATGAGTGGGTTCGATCACTGACCAGACCACCTAACATTTCTTACGACGGCGGTCACCTTGCTTAGTGAAGGCGACACTATCGAGTATGTAGCCATGAAAAACTTCTCAAAAATAACGTTCGGAACCGGTGTTAAACTGTAGGTGCATAACTAGAAGTCAGTGCAAAACTAGAACGCATACAGCTCACTGGTTGTGCGAAGCTCTCCCCAATCCCTTCGTGGTATGTTATAGGAAAAAATTTTTTTTATTACAATATATTCCGCAAATTTGAGAAAAAAAAATTCAAAATTAATTTTATGTAGAAAAAAGGACATGTGGTCTTGGTTTTATACAGTTTATACTTAAAAATTATAAAGTACGCGTTTTTTGTCGAATGTGGACCCCATTTTGCCTGAAAGTACTTATCAAAACTAACAAAATTTAATATTGGGTTTATCTGGATTAGCTCGTATTCGAATTTTATCGTATCGTGAATATTTTGGCCGAAACTTGATTTTGAGCATTTCTCAAAAAAATTAATTTTTCTTACGGCTACATCTAGTCAACCGATTGGAATTCTGTTTTGCAGCCCTCAGCAAAATTATAGCTATAAGTAGTGAACAGGGAGGGAAATATAGAACACTACATCATTTCCAATGGAAATTTGAAAAATATCAATTTAATTTTGAAAAATATCAATTGATATTTGAAAATTCTATTTGAAATTTGAAAAACATCAATTGAAATTTGAAAGACATCAAATGAAATTTGAAAGACATCAATTGAAATTTGAAAAATATCAATTGAAATTTAAAAGACATCAATTTAAATTTAAAATTAGTCACTTGAAATTTAAAAATTATTAACCGATGCTATGTATTAGATTTTTAAATTTCAATTGATGTGTTTTAAATTTCAATTGGTGTGTTTCAAATTTCAATTGATGTTTTTTAAATTTCTATTGATGTATTCCAAAATTTCAAATAGAATTTTTAAATTTCAATTGATGTATTTCAAATTTCAAATATTATTTTCAAGCTTCAATTGATATTTTTCAATATTAAATTGATTTTTTTCAAATTTCAATTGGAAATGGTGTAGTTCATACTTTTCCGCTCTTTTGTTTCAGCAGTTTTTTGTATTTCAGTTGTGCAGTTCTCTCCGCCATTTTCAAGTTCAAGTTCAACAAAGGTGCCTAATGTATGCTAATGTTGCAATCTTTGTTCCAAAATATAGAAAGATTACGGAAACATCAATATTTCAGAAAAGGAATAACCCAATCGTTAAGCCGATCTTCAATAGGGCGAGTTAGTATAAACAAATATCACAGTTTCCAAAACACTTTAGAAATCTGTAAAAATCAGACCAATTTCGCGAATATTCGCTCCGATTGAACTAAAACTACAAGTTGAACTGAAATGAGCTCTTTAGTTCACATCTCATGTGAACTGTTAAGCTGAAATGATACAATGCACTAGTGAACTAAATGAGTGAGGTAGTTCATTCTGTTGAGCTGAACTAACATGACCGCTCACTGCAATGAAGTAAAATTCCCAACTCTAAAAGACAGCATTTAATGCTTCCAAATCGCAAAATTTTCGAGAGATTCTCAGTTTGTTGTGATATTTCTCCAAATAATTTATCATAACTAGAAAATGACTGGTTCACATTTGATTGAAGCAAATCTGAACAAATTTAAATTATCTTCAACTTATGCCTATGCCTCTTTTTAAGTTGATCAATAATTTCGGAGTTATCATAAAAATTTTAACAAACATTTTTTTTAATAATATACTTTTTATTTTCCATTTCAAAACTACTAGTTTCTTGTCTAGCCTAGATGTATTATAAGATGATGTATTATTAGATTATTTAAAAAATAACTTACGAAAAAAATTATGAAAAACTGATTTTCCAGGGTCCCACTCAAGGAAAACAAAAAATTCCGCTTTCCTTTATTGACTACATTGTAGCCGGCGTTGAAGTTAACAACTTTGCTAAACATCACTCTGCAATATTCGGTCATTAATTAATCATTAATTAATTAAAAAAATATATCATTTCCCCTATACGATGCGTAATCACTTTAAATCGATATATCTCGGTGCATAGACCTGACCCAGCGAAACGGTGGGACACGTATAAATTTTTTTTTTTTTACCGATATAACTTTTCACGGTAAGCAGAACCCCCGCCGATCACTGACCCATAACATTTGTAGCACTGTGTGGTATACCTGCAATATCTAAACGTCCACCGTTTTTCTATACGAGAACTCTTACAGCCCCACCGGAAGTTTCGAGTCCTAGTGCATATTGGAGAAAAAAAAATATACTATTGTGGGTTCTGTATGGGGTTTAAACTGCGCGTCATTATGAACATAAACAGAAAAATATATTTTCAAAATACTGATAGTCATTTTTTTTATTTATTTTTCTAAAGGAATCGAATATTCAACGGCCGGTAGGGGAGTATAAACCCGTTCGAATAAATCAGAGTTTGACGTTCTTGTAATAAGCTCTTCAATTCGCCTCTTCTGATTTTTAATTGCACAACTGGGAAACTCTTTTAGTCATACATGTGACCATGCGACCAGAGTACTAGTATGTCACAATAGAACTAGCTGTCAAAAAAACATTCACAGGAAATTTCTGTTTTATTGCTTTCCAGAAAATTTTTTAAGAAATCACATAGCGTTTGAAAATTTGAGGTATTTTGTTGAAATAATTTAAATGATATCCGTTTTGGTGTCACTGCCGCTTTTGAAAATATATCAAGAGTGTAGATACATAATATGTATATGTACTTCTAAGTACAGACAATCTCGCAGCGTAAATAGTAAATAGACACACCCCAACAACTAATTTTCCGTATTCCTCTGACTGGTACGCCTTCATTCAATACGATACGCATATTCATATTGTGTGTATTTCTGTGTTATGTATTTTTAATGATTTTTCTTATGATTTCCATAGTTTTTCCTTATTTAATGGATTTCTGTCAATCAATGAACATTTGTGATTGATTAAGTGACAAACAGTCGAAATCTGAAATGAGTTCTAAAAAAATGACACATGACTTTGTTCACATAGGAAAACGGGAAGCCAGAAACTAGAACACCATTCATTATTAACTAGAACCACGACGAAAGAGAAAGCTGCCGCATTCTTCAATTCAATTGTGAAATTTCAGATTGCGGCACATGGGGAAGCGGATATTTATACGTGTTCACGGTCGCAGAGTTAGTTTCTAACTTTCGTAGTGAAAATGGTAGAATTGGCATTTCCCTACAAGTTCCTATCATAATAAAACCGATATTTTCGAATAACGATTTGAAAATTTTAATTTTTTCAGACGAAAAGCACTTTAATACCAATGGCCAAGAAGGATAGAGTTACTAGTTTTACCGCGTTAGGAAGGACGAACAATTTTTAAGTCGTCGTCATAGCAGAGAAGGAGGCGTAATGGTCTGGGTGGTATATCGTCTTATAGCTGAGCCAGTTTGGTTTGGGTATGTGGGCGAATGACGGAAATTAGTTAAGAAACTGGCTCCAAACTGCCTTTGTGTAGTTCGTCAACATTTTTGGGTCCCTTACATTCATCTTTCAGCCGTCCACACAATGACTTGTCTTCAGACGCAGGACGCTGACGTAATATTAAAGAAAGGAGGTTATACAAAATATTAACAGTACTAGAAAAATATGGGCAAATAAAAATTGAACCAAATATCAAAATGATTTTGAATTTTTTTGAAAATGGTGAGGCTATTCAAACTTATGTTTCAGAAACCAGTTGCAAAAATGCCGTTATCTTCAACTGACCGATTTAGAATTTTTGTCATTATAGAAACACAA
This sequence comes from Phaonia tiefii, assembly GCA_963931995.1. Classification (NCBI taxonomy): domain Eukaryota; kingdom Metazoa; phylum Arthropoda; class Insecta; order Diptera; family Muscidae; genus Phaonia; species Phaonia tiefii. The sequence goes on along the minus strand of OZ008371.1, from coordinate 94,355,339 downwards.
AATACACTCTTGTCAATGTCATTGATATAACTTTTCTTGCATCATAAAGAAAATTTATAGCCTTTTATTGAGTTTTTAGTTAGGAGTGTATATTTATGTATGAAATTCTGGTTTCACTAAAACCGTGTATGCTATTAAAGAAATTAAATGCATTTTTTTAGCAGCAAAAAATGTAAATCGTGTAAACTTGCACTTGCATGGTTAATTAAACAAGTCCTACTACACTTCGTTAGAGTTTAACCACGAACAGGAAAAGGCTTATTTCATCAAACAAAAATCCATTCGATTGTTCAACATTTTCACCAGACACCATAGTCAATTTCAGTACGACCATTTTTCAATATGATACGACGAAAAATCACTCCATATTCATTTTCATTTCGAGTTTGATGTTTAAAATTTAAATTTTACGATTCTGAGTAATCTCTGCGCCATCTGGGAAATGGGTCTTGACTTTCAAATTTAGTCTAGGGGTATCTACAACCTTTGAAAAATATATTTCAGAAGTTGAAATAGAATTCCTTAATATTTTTCTTAGCTTTCGCTCTATATGAAGAAATATAAATATCTGTTAAAACAATTCTTGTAAACGATGAAAAATCAAAAATAAAACCATCACGAATTTTTCAATCGTATCAAATTAGGAAAAAGTTATCACCACGTCTCTTTCAAGCTGAGCAATATGTTCTGTAATGAAAATTAAAGCCTTTCCTGGAGCAAAAAGGACAATTATCTTTTACTGAGCACATACATATGTAAATTTTTTTAAATTGAATTTGATTTTTTTTATGAATTAAACCTGTAAGTTTTGAACGGAATAATATATTGCGATGAAATTTCATACGCTTAGAGCAAAAGTATTTTCCAGATTATATGGAGAATTCTGGATACGTAGTGAGTACGGCGGTTAGTGGGCAACCACTTTTATTGTTTTTTTTTCAAAAAGGCGACAATAATATTTCGCTTGTACATTTTTGTTTCTTCCAGCAGGTGCAAATTTTTTTATATTTCAAAAAGAAGAGTCAAAATTGAGCATTTGTTCAATACAAAAAAAAAATTTTATTTCCAAAAATTCTCAAATAGCAAAGCTCCGATTAGAAAATGTCTACCATATTTTATTAACCGTATATGTTGACTTCGAAAAAAAAAATGTTATCACATCCCTGCTGTAAATAAAGAAATGGCGAACATTTTGATAGAAACGGCAATTTTGGACCATATTTTCCCTACTTTGGGAAAATTTCTTTCTTATTCTTTCACAATTATTTTTTGTTTTTAATACAAATTGTAAATATTTTCCATAGCGGGATAGGGGACAACATCTCACAATCGCGGCCTAGTCTTGCACTCACTGATTTGGACTTACAGTTTTACACCAGATCCGAAGGATTTTTAGACAAGCGTTTTCATGGCTAATTACTCTACAGTGTCAACGTCACCAAGCGAGGTGACCGTCCTCAAAATAAATATAAGAGATTTAGGTGGCATTGTACCTGCTTTTTCATGTACAAGAATACTACTACAACTTTTAAAACATTCGCATTTTACTAATTTTCAGCCTTGATATGCATTCGGCACATACGCACAAAGGCATAATAAGTATACGTTTTTCATGGAAAGTGAGTGAAATGGAATCATGACATTTCAAGTCGATCGAAACTGTTAAGCTTCCTTGTTCCGAATGTTATGTTATTAGCGATCGAATATACCATCATTCGAATGACATTTCAAATGAACCCAATTTCAGTCGAATACGAGTACGGTTTTCGTTCGACATCGGAGAACAGGTCAATAGGCTGTAGTCTACATATTGCATTTGCCAAACTTAGATTAATTTTCCAAATTGTACTCAAAAGGTTTGAAGGACTTCACAGTTGTATTATAAATAACCTTTGTAATGGTACCTTAAATTTACTGCCGAAAATTTTCATCACATGATAATGGCGAAAGAATATACAGAGCATCTTCCACGAATATGTTTTTAATTGTTTAAAAATCACTTGAGTGACATAAATTTTAAAATATTGTGGCTAATTTCGCTGCTTATTATAGTGAACAGAAAAATATTTAAATCATATTAAATTTTAAAATGTATTTGGTCAATTTAGTTTACTATATACGAAACGATATATGATACAAAACAAAAGCACATCCAGGTGAAGCATAAATGACTTCTAAAAAATGGTGGTTTGCTTATAAATGAATGGTACAACATTTGTAAAAATAATTTGCTGTAATTGTCAACCTCTTAATAAATTTAAAAATTTAAACAATCGCAAGAGCTATCAGGTGCGTCAACAAATGACCATATTCAGTTTTCAGCCTCTAAATGTTTAGTCAAACGGGAGAGGCTTTTATTCAATACTTAAGCTGAGTTTGCTTATACAAAAGGCATTTCTATGAACACACGAAAGATCGGCTCCAAAGCATTCCTACTAATAATAAAAACGATAAAATACGATAATTTAAATGGGTCTTTAAGAAAAGATACTTTTGTCAAATAATAAACTTTTTTAAGAAAAATTTTTTATAGAATGAATTTTTTTAAACACTGAATTATATTTTTAGGTCCTCTTTGTGAGAATATGTATTATATTTTCCCGAAAAGGTCCTTCTTTAAAGAGAGGTACTTCTCTTATTAAAAGCTAATGTTTTTTTTAAGGAAAGCTACTATTTTAAAGAAGAAGTACTTTCTGTAAGAAAAAGCCATAAGAGTGATTTTACAGAAATACTCATACGGCCTTATTCATAAAAAGTTAGAAGAGGTTTGAGAGACGATTTATCATACAAAACCCGTCTATCAAACCTCTCACAACTTATTATGAATAAGGCGGATAGTTTTTATCGATCACTTCGTTGCTGATTTTTTCTATTTGCAAATGTAAGTTCAATGACAGTAAAAAATGTGTTTTTGTTTGTGAAAAAGTATACTAAACTAGCTTTCCAAAACACGTAATCACATAAAAATCGATTTAAAAATGAACGAGTTAATGACAACTTGTAGTCCAACACCGGTATTGTTAAAGTTAAATATACAAAACATCATTCGTTTGCTTTTTCAAAACATATTTTGTTTAAAAGGTAGTGTTGTTACCGTTTAAATAAATAGTTGGTTTTGAAAATCGGTTAAAAAATGGCTCAGTTACGGTCGTTTAAGTTAAAAAATTTACTTTTTTAACAAATTTATACGTATAGAGATGCAAAGGTATCTATTTCTAAGATGTACCCAATGTGCACAAAAACGGATGACGGTCCATAAAAACAAAAAAGAACGAATCAGTGAAATTGCGAGTTGGAAGATCCGTTTCGAACCCGTTACGAGTCCGTAAAACAAAAGTTAATTCGTGAAATAATTAATGTCGCAGATTCATATCTGCGTTGATAAAACACGAATAATTAACAAAAATACTAAAATTAGCTGACTACGAATGTTTTTATTTGTAAAAATGTATATATTGTTACGAATAAGTAAAAGCTTTTGCTTGCTCTTAATGACTCTACTAACATTATGTAAATAACAGACGGTTAGTGCTGCGCCTGAAAGTATGCATTGTAACAATGTACCAGCTCGCGAAACCAGTAGCATGAATTCGCCTCAGAGATAATTCTCCACCATTCGAGATGATTCTACAAAGATAAGTAACGACTAGAAGGTTATTGAATTCGCTAGATATAACTTCATTTGAGTATGGTGAGTTGGTATAAATAGCGGAGGTCTTTGGAATGGAGAGTTCAGTTTGTGATTAAAACCCCGTAAAGTAAGCAACCCGATTTGATAGTAAAATATAATAAATAATATAAAATTAAAGTGGTGTAAATAAAGTAAACTGTTGTACTATATAAGTAAACTAAAAGGAAGTTATACCGTTGTAATTATCGTAATTGAAAACGAACCTTGTTTTATTATTGGGAATAAAACAACGCAAAACGGACGAATAAGGAAATTCGTAACGATATAATGTATGTGAGAAACTTCAGTGGATTAGAGACAGATAATAGACACTGAACAGAAAAGCATCGTCACAGGGATGGAAATTTTCATCACCCCAACAGTTTTCGTCATCGAAAGTGAGCTAAAGTACAGTTTCATTCCCGCTACGAAAATGTATTCATCAACTGAAAATTGTTCATCACTGTGATGAAAGTATGTTGTTGCTGCAATGAATTTGTTTCATTGTTCCCGTCATTAAACCAGTGATCGTTCTGTAAGGTTTTCCTTCCACTTTTCTTTTATTTATTTTAAACAAATTTGCTAAACTTTCGATTGGATTCATTTCATTGTACGATAAATTGTAACTTTTGATGTTCGTCTTACTTGAAACACTTTGTTTCTTCGACTTCAACGTTTTCATTGACTTCCAATCCAAATGCCAGTGCAACGAAACCAGCGCTAACGAATTATGGTTAAAGCACAAAACCACTATTATTTTGTTGCGATATGTACCGTCATGCTCATACACACATACAACTGTTCAGCTACATATTTCGGGGTACTCTTTCTGCTATCGATGCGTCACTTTCTTTGCTGACGGGTTGTTCCTTGCATACTGTTTATTTATCTATTTGACTTATAGACATTCAATTTACTCAAACGACCACAGCAAACACATAAATTCACACAATTTATTTGCAACAGTAAAAGATTATTACTAAGTATATCTAATTAGTCTGTTTTAACAAATGAATTTAAATTATTCCGGCGGAGAAATATGTGTACCACTTTCGGTTGTCGCAATGACACCGATTTAAGATGTGTACGTGACCCGCCACTCACGCTCACTTGCTGCCCTCTTTTCTACTCTCACTCAATGTATTAACTGCATTCTCTCTTTTAAATTAGTTTCGCTCCAATAACGAAATTGTTTCGTAAAGTATATATGTTGGAAAACATTCAAAATAAATAAATAATAAAAATAAATAAATTAAATGAAAGTTTTGAATTAAAGTTTTAAAATGTAAAAGTAAGAATATCAATAGTTTAAATCTCAATTACTTTTTATAATTTTAAACCCATTTTTCTACAAAATTCAAATTAAATAATTAATTAACGGGCTAGACGCTGCTGAAGATGATGCTTCACAAACATTGAAACGAACGTCCAGCGAATGTGAGTTCGAATCCCACGCGCCCATTTTTTTCACTAACCGGAGAAAACATGACCTCTTACAGCCTTAAAGGAAATTACAACTTTAAACATAACGAGGATCTAAAATAACAAAATTTGAAACATATGGTAGGGCCAAACCAAAACAGAACGAGACAACTACAATTAGAATAGTTCGTTCTATAAATATAACTTTCAAAACTTCTGCATCAGTGCGTGTAAGTAGGAAAGCAATGTGTAAGTAGCGGCAACAATAGCTCTGCACACAATCAATAAATGTCTTCGGTTAGTGACTTGTGTAAATACACACCGCAGCCTTAAAGGAAATTACAACTTTAAACATAACGAGGATCTAAAAGAGTGATTGCCACTCCATAGCCACGCGTGGAAGTCAATAATCGTATTTTTCTCGTTTTTTCACACACACACAATCGGCAACTAACATGTACACAACAACTTTGTTTGATTCGAAGCATCAGTCTATGGCTGTGGGTTTGCGACCACACATAATACGTTTGAGTGCGTGCGTTCGGTTTTGCCTACCACTGATCTAAAACAACAAAAATTAAATAAAATTGTTGCAGAAATGAAAATTAAGCTCTTGCAGCAACGAAATGAAAAATAATCAAAGAAATCATGTAGGACATTTTTCGTTGCAGTGACTACCAAATTGTCGGATATACGAGACTGTTGATTGTAGCAACGAAAAAACATTAATGAAAATGTTTCATCAATGCGACGAAGCGTTATTCTTTCATTGTAGTTCATGGACATATTTTAATTTTAAATATCAGAATGAATCCGTTTCACAATTTATAAAAGTGCATCCGTCTCGAATCCATTTTAGTTACAAAAACCAAGCCGAAACGGCTTCGATTATGAAGTCCGTTGCGAGTTCGAGACGGATCCGAAAAAGTAAAAAAACGGTAATGAGGAATTTCATATGCAAACGGATTCGTTAAGTGTCTGTAACGGATGTCCATTTCGGACAACATGTATGAATGAATTCGTAACGGATTCATATGGACGTAACTTCTTCACTAATAACAAATTCTTAAATATTCTGCCAAATACTTCCATTCGGTTTGAAGGTGAAAGTAAGATACGAAAAATTATGTTACAATTAGTTTATTATATACAGGGTGATCCAGTCACGACTGGACAAATTTCCCCAGCGTATTTCTTGGCTCATTTCATCAAAATATGTCCATCTACGACCATCTCCGAAAATTCAAGGGGGCGAAATAGCAGCGGTTTGCAAATTTTCGGATTGGTGGTCGGAGGCTAGTAGGGTAAAATTGCTAAGTTCTGAACCAGTGCGCGTTGGGAAAAAATTAAGTTAATTTTTCAACTTTAGCTTTCCCAAATTTTTTATGGTGGTTGATTAGAAACATATTGAGGAGAAAAATGCCAAAAAAATTACTGTTGGCAACTCTATTTGTGCATAAACAGCTGTCAATATAATCGGTTGTTTCAACTGCATTTTTTCAGTTGTCAGACTTAAAAATATATAAAAGACTCATAAGTGATTTTTGTAACATATAATTGTTTTTTTTTAAGTTTTGAAGTTATGGATTCGAATATTCGAGGTATTTACTTTAAACTGTTATTAAGTGTTTCAATTAATGTTTGTGTTTAATATTTGTTTTTATGAATTTAATGATTCATGTTTTTTGCGAAAGTGTGATTATTTTCGCTGACTTTCGTAGAGTAGAACTTGTGTTGTTAACAATTGTCAATGAATCAACCTGTACGTAGTTTTTCGTGAATCTCCTGTGTTTTAAGTAGTGCTAAAATTTTCTGCAAAAAATTGAAAACTAATGAGAAAATAATGATTTTCTAGAAAATATCAAGTTCAAAAATGCTGAAATTTTCGATTATTCGAATAATAAAAATGTGGCTATTATTTCGGATTTTTTGATAAACAAAATTGAGTGTGAAGTTGATGATGAATTGAAGGTAAAATTGGGAGATAAAATTCTAAACCTTTGTAACAACATGAAGCAAAAATGGGTGAAACACACCAGGAGTGCCAAGATCTTCAAAAGATATGAGATGGAATGGTTAGAGCGCGAAAATATTTCTATAGTACCTCGAAAAATCAGTGTGACCGGCCGACCTAAATTAACCCATAACGAGAGTAGTTCGAGAAACAAACGCAAAATATCCTCCGAATTATCATCACAGCAAAAAGACGATACAAAGTTGTTGGTTCATGCTGCACCCATATCAACGAGAAAATTGCATGACACTAATTTGAAATTCGGTTTAAATTTAGTTAGCCATTTCATCGACTCCAACATCAGAAATCAGAAAAAGTTTCGGCAGAAAAGATTTGGAAGTCGTGCCAATATCAGCAGAAAAAGCTTTAATGTTTTTATTCGAAAATGGTTTCACAAAAAAGTACATCAATATGCGTCAATACAACAAATGCCACAACAACAATATTTATCCATCTTGCAAACAAGGTTACCAGTGCAAGTTAAAATGTAGGCCACTGACATCAACTCTACCGTACGTTTTGTTGAAGTCTCGCTGCAAAATTTAGTCGATCACACTGCTGGAAGAATTTTTGTCGTACCAAGAGGAATTGATGTAGAGGAATTGGTGTTGAGCTTGAGCTATGGATTCGATGGTTACACTGGACATAGTTTATATAAGCAAAAATTTGAGCAAAACACTTCAGATAGCCTAGATCAATCTCTATTTGTGACATAAGTCATACCTTTGCAAATTATGTCGTCAGCAGGTACAGACGTTTGGATGAATCGAACACCCTAGTCGGTGCGCTTTTGCAGACAATTCAAATTGGAACTCATAAAAAAACAAAAGATCATATACTCGTACTAAAAGAAAAACAGAGTATAGATCTGCAAATTAAATATATAAAACCTTTTAAATACGTACTGAAAAATGAAACACGCGTTACGGTAAAAAATAATTTATGTATGACTTTAATTGATGAAAAGTCTTAAATGTTTTAACCGAAACAAAAAGTACGCAGCAATGCCCCATCTGCAGTTCGGGACCCAAGCAATTTAAAATTGAAAAAGACTTAAATTCTTCTGTTTTTCCACCAAAGCTTGGATTTGTTGCTTCGAGTTCGTCCTGCATCTTGCGTACAAAATTGATTTGAAAAAATAGCAAGTTCGTGGCAGAACAGACAAAGAAATTGTTGCAGAAAAAAAAGCATACAAGATAAGTTTTGGCACGTAAATAAACCCGAAGCAAATGGCAGTGGCACGACTAGTGATGGCAACACAGCCAGAAGAGCGTTTAGTCGAACAGAGATCTTGGCATCGATCACAGGAGTAAATGTAACTTTTTTAGAGCATCTGCATAAAATTTTAGTAGCACTTTCATCTGAGTTCAAGATTGATGCTGAAAGGTTAAGGGTATATTGTACTGAGACCGCTTAAATATTTTTTAATAACTATGAATGGTATTGTATGTCAGCGACCTTGCAGAAAATATTAGTCCATTCTCATCAAATAATAGGAGCTTCACTTGTTCCGCTTGGGTTTTTAGGAGAAAATGCGCCCGAGGCACGAAATAAGTTCTATAAAAAGGATAGAATTGGACAGGCAAGGAAAGATACCAGAATACATAATTTGCTTGATATATTTCATAGAGCGATGGACACTTCTGATCCATACATATCTAGTATATGTTTAAGTGAGCGTGCAAATAACTTCCATTTTCAAGAACAGTAACTGGACTTTTCAAAAATCCGGAAACGCCACCAGAATTATCATTGCCATCTATTTCCCAACAAACTGCTGAAACCGACAGTGACTCTGATAATTCCGACTGTGATTCTTTTGATAGCACAGTCGATATTTAATTATTCAGTGCAGTTAGAAGAAGACGATGATGACCTAGCTTAGGATGGTAAGCCAATTGTAACGATATTTAATCCAGCATATATTTATTCCATGTTGTAAATTTTCAGATTGATCTTTGCAGTTGAAGTCTGCCGGTTGTCAATATTTTTCTGTATATTGAAGTATTTAAGTTTTTTTTTATTGATGTATAATATATGCAGCTTTGCGGTGATATTTGTTATGATAAAAAATAAATATTTTCCCACTACTTTCCACGAAGGAATTGGGGAGAGCTTTTTTATGATATTGAGCCCCTTGAAAAAGGGTCCGTGGACCACTAATATTTTTTTGATATGGTTTTGTTATCAGTGGTAGTTTGCGTATCAATTTTGGTAAAACTAGCTCAACTCTAAATAGTTTTTGCCGTGACTTTGCGTTTTGGTCCCATAATGCAGTGGTCGGATTTTTAAAAATTAAAAAAAAAGTGAAATCGCCGAGATACGGAGCTTTCAAAAAAAAATACATAAAACCGTGCACATAACCTCAATTGTCTCAACTAGATGGCATAACATTTATGTTATTTTTCTCTTCAAAAATAGCCCTATCTCTTACCTTTCCAAAATTGATTCTGAAAGGTTCCAACAAGCCCAAAAACAACGTACAGCTGAAGGTTTTCACTGAGCCAGAGGGTATCCATGACACATCTGATCAGTGTTGGCAATTCTGCGGATTTCCCGCTAAATATAGTGGTTTTCTAATGTGCATCGAGGGGGAAAATGTGTTTTAGCGGTTAGCGGACGTTTTAGCGGCTTTATCCTGTGTTTGGATGTAACATAATTACAATGTTTTATGTGTTATCAAGCAATTTTTAAATGTTTATAATTACAATGTTGCTTGTGTTATCAAGCAATTTAAAAATGTTAAAACGTATTAATCTTCTCTCTGCTGAAAGTATTTTAAAACAAATGAGAGATGATATAATTCCGCATTTAAAATTATTTGTAATTTGTATTTGATTAGAGTATTCAAAAACCGGCAAATTCATGAAACCGGTTATACGGGTTTTTGAAGAAAATGGTTCCACCGGGCTTTTTGAAGGCAAACCCAGGTTTCCACCGGTTTTGCTTTTTATATTCACTTCTTAAAGACCTTATCTACTTAGCGTGATAAACACGTTAACATGTTTTGGGAGCATAATCAGTATGAAAAATCAGCTGATTCAAACATGTTAAATACGCTAAGTGGAAGCGAATGAATAGATTATTTTTTAATTTAAAAAAGTGAAACCGTGATTACGAAACATAACCGTGTAATCATGATAATTAATGTATACAAATTGGGCAAATCTTTGAATTTTGTGAGAAAACTGTGGAAATGGAAGTATCTAACAAATCATTACTTTTTAAAAGCTAAGAGTTTCATCATATATTTAAATAAGAGGCCATTTATACGATGCATTGCATACGTGCATTTAACTGAATGCAGTTCTTGTTTGTTGGCAAACGAGGTAGAAAAAAATGTACGGTTGGTTCATTTCTTTTATTTGTATTCTGCTTCCAAAGTGTTGAGGTGTTTTTAAAATATTTGTGAAAAGGAGAAATAAAAAATGTGTTTATACTGTAAGAGATCATTATTTTTTGGACCGGGTATAGCGGTCAAATTCTTTGTTTAAAATATGCGAAGAATTGAAACAAATAAATAAGTATATCAGTGTTGAAGCTTTTAAAAAAAAATCATATTTTGAGGACGCAGTTTTCTTCGCTGTTGTTCAAATCTAACGTTTCGGCAGCCAGAAATCGTTAAACAGCTGGTATATTTTCTAAAATTTTGAATTTTAAGAGCCCCTGGCAACACTCTTTGCTCATTTAAAATAGGATTACGAATGACGTCAGCGAAAAACTGTATCTTTGGCGTCAACGAAAAACTGTATCTTCTCTTAGCTTTCGAAGTGTACGTACCACATACAGTTGTCCAATTTTAATTCCAAAGTCGCTTTTGACAAAACAGTGCCCTGTACAAATTTTCAGAAATGGCGATTTCGTTTCTGAGAAATATTTTAAAATTTTTCTGCCCTTTGCCCTAAAAGTGCCTTTTCATGTTCGTTTGTGGGAAAAGTGGAACCTACTTCAAGGTTATGTTTTCGTTTCTGAGAATATTGTACTCAAAAAGTTCAAATTGCTGACAATCTGTCTTTTTTATGACTTCTTTGTTCTTGCTAAGCTAATTTTTCTATATTTTTTGTGGGGCGCTAAGCTTAATTAAGCGGTTGCAGTTAAAATCCCTTATCGTCTCAAACAAAGTGGCCGAAATATTAGTTAAGCGGGAATAACAAAAAATACCAATTGTACTTATATTGTTACTTGGTCGATCAGTTTAAATTTGCTTAATGTCGCTTAGGTCCCCATATGTACTGGTCGAAAATTATAGTTAAGCGAGGTAATTAAAATAAGAAAAAAAAAGCCAGCGAAAGAATGCAGTTGTGAGAAAATTCACAATTTTTGTTCTTTTCTGACCCCAAAAAGGCACAACTATGAAGGGGCGATGGCAACATTTTGAAAATGAAAATAACAAGATTATTAAATTATTTAAAAAATAAATCTTTGTAGTTAATAATTATGTGAGCGGTTGGTTTAAAGGTAATCCAATTCCAATATTTTATTAATCCAAGATGGCCTTAATATGACAGTTGACAATATTTTCCCAAGCAAAATGACAGTATAAAGAAAGAAGTTTTAAACAAATTACAAAACAGTACACTTAGAGAAAAAACTAATTTTAACGATAAAGAAAGAATACACATAGGAAAATAATTCCTTTTAAAGCACATAAACACAAAACATCACTGCCCCATTGAAGGGCCTCGACTTCAATCACCATCTTCACGTCTGCGACCCTGACCTTGCCGTCTTCGCCCATTATAACTGCTATTATACGACCTGTTAGCCACTGAAAGGGGTCCCGATTGTCTCGTGAATTAGCACGAGCTTACCACGGCCGCATCTGGCTGAACCGCGGACCACTTGGTTCTCTCCTGCAGCCCTCGGACGTAGTCCTTCTCCCAAATGCGCCAAAATGACTGATTGAGTCCGCAGAGAAGCCGCCATAGCTTGGCCATGTCTTCTGGCTGGGACGCCGGCAGCAGCGTCACTTGAGCCTCCTCTAGTAAAAGATGTGCGGGGGTGAGCGCTTCTCCGTCGTTGGGGTCGCTGCTGAGTGCTGATATGAGTCTCATGTTGAGCACGGTCTCCACTTCTGCTATGAGTATATACTATTTAGCTCCTTTGCTGTGAGAACTGCCGTTACTATTGTGCGCAGCATTAGCCCTTTGGCAGACTTCGGTAGTTAAATAAGATACAAGTTCAATGTGAACAGCCTTAGAACAGCTATGTACATTTTAACTGGAGGACGGCAACGAATTTTCAGTGTAACATTTACAGGTCCACAAAAGTCAACTCCACATATTTTAAAGGGACGTAACGCCCATTATCTGATTCATTAATTTTGGGTTGTAATGAAAATAGTGTAAATACTCGCGCACTGTTCTACTACACTCTTCCTTGGCATTAACTAGCCAGATTTTGTCCCGTAGGAGAGCTACTAGTGCCTTAGCACCTGCATGACAGTTTTTCACATGTATATCTCGCAAGTACACAATAATGAATGCAGAGGTTTTAGGGATTAACAATTGAAACTTGGCATCATAGCTTATTGGCGGATTTAGCAGCCGCTCGCGTACCCTAATCAGCTCAAAAATGCGATTTTCTTGATTTAACTCGCGCATAAACGGATTAAGGCGTTTCTTCTGACTTTTCCAGTTTTTTAATTTCATCGGAATAACTTGCGTTCTGAACAATTTGTACAAATTTTAGGAAAGACCAGTTCAATTCTGTAGCAGTGATATTCAAGGAGTTTGGTCTTGACTCGTAGACTAGGAGACTTTTCGAATATGAAGAATATTTGTCGGCTATTTTCAAAATTGAGTTGTGCGTTTCCTTTACTGCAATTAACACAGGAGTGTTGAGTCTTTCTAGGGACTCTTGTTCTGGCGTTAATTAAAAATGTTTGTTGACAGGCCATGCATCGGCGTTCTTCAGTAAGAATGATGGGCCATTGAACCATATTGAGTCTCTTAGTTCTTCAAGATTGTAACCTCTTCAAACTATATCAGCAGGATTCTGCTTAGAGGGAACCTGTCGCCAATAGACATTCATTGACATGTCTTGGATTTAACTAACCCGATTAGAAACAAATGAAGCCAATGTTGATGGATGTGTCCTGATCCAGTGTAGAGTTATTTCTGCATCGGACCAAAAGTCAATACTTTCGATTTTACCAGACACGTTTGATTTTACTTTTGACCACAATTTGGCCAATAATAATGCGGCACACAATTCAAGTCTTGGCAAAGACTTAATTTTAACGGAAGCGACTTTAGACTTTGCAGTCAAAAGACAGCAGCAGACCCTGCCATCGTCTCTGCTATAAATGGAAATACAGCAGCCCTATACTCTAATATAAGCATCTTCAAATCCATGTCCTTGGCAACTAAAATTTGTTGAAGATAGAATATGCCTTGAGATTTCGATCTGGCCGATTGATTTTAGATTATGCTTGAATGATTCCCAAGCTGTATCCATTTGAAGTGGAATGAATGTATCCCAATTTAACGTACTAAGCCATAACTCCTGAATTTAAATTTTGGCCTTAGTTACCACTGGGCATACTAATCCCAGAGGATCAAATAATCTGGCTGTTACTGATAGAATATTTCTCTCCGTGCCTTTGAGTGACTTGAATTGAAAATCCACACGGAACTTAAAATTGTCACTTCTGGGTAGCCAGTAGGTGCCCAACGCCTTTGTACAGTCGCCGCTGACATGCACCGATTTCTCCAAACTTAAAGAATCAGTCAGATGTGAGGTATTAGAAAATCATTTCGTTAAATTTAATCCAGCTGACTTTAAAATTTCAGAGATTTGTGATTTTATTTCCTCCAGCTCATTTAACGAGTCAGCTCCTGTCACTAGATCATCTGCATAAAAATCCTAGCGTACAAATTGCTCAATTCAAGTAGGCATTTAATAGCCAAAAAGGGAGCTGAGGAAATACCATATGTGACTGTATAAAAAAATGGTTTCCCATTACATCCCATGAAGGAATCGGGGAGAGCTTCTCACAACCAGTGAGCTGTGCGCTTTCTAGTTGTATACTCACTGATTGGGTTCTACAGTTTTGCACCGGTTCCGAACGGTATTTTTGAGAAGCATTTTCATGGCTAAATACTCGATAGTGTCCCCGTCACTATGCGAGGAGCAGCGATCGAACCCAGGATCTCAATTACAAGAGGCGCGCACACTACCTATTGCACCACCGACGGCCACATATATGACTGTATATAATCTGTAAATATTCAGATTGTCACCAGGACTTAAAAATTAGTAAAAAAAAAATTGCCAGGACATAAAATTAGTTGAAAATCTCTGTCGGCCTCGTCAATTAGTACTTGACGGTACAATTTCACAATATCAGCCGTCATACAATATTTATGCATTCGAAAGCGGATTAAAGTAGAAAATAGATCTTTTTGAACCGTAGGTCCGATCATTAATATATCGTTAAGTGAGCAATTTGATGATGTTTTACTTGAGGCATCGAAAACCACCCGAAGTTTCGTGGAAGTACTTTCGCGGCGTAACACACACTGATGTGGTATGAAATAGTGAGACTTGTCATCATTAAACTTATCCAAAATAGACATGTGGCCTAGCTCAATGTTTTCTTCCATAAAAGCCTTATACATCTCTCTTATATGAGGATCTCTTGACAACCACCGTTATAAAGAAAGAAAGCGTGGTTTGGCGGTGTCGTAGGAATGAGCCAAGAGGTAAGAGTCTTCTTTAAATGGTAAAGATACTTGAAATCTGCCTCACGACAATCGTCGAACAGAACTTGTAAAATAATGCTCGCACTTTTGTTGTTCCATTGAGAGAACATTTGCCTCGTTGGGAACTCCTTCTAGTTCCCAAAATCTCTGCACAATTGTATCAAGAGAATTCTCGCTTTCTATATTTTTGACAGTGTTTCACAAAGCCGAATCAGCCGTTTTTGACTTTTTGTATTTTCCCGAAACTTTCCATCCCAGGACAATTTTTGCAACACATGTGCATCGAGATTTTTAATTTAACCTGCATACAAAAGTTCAAAGAACATTTCAGCTCCGATAAGAATATCCAATTTTTCAGGTTTGAAAAATAATGGATCCGCAAGTTCGATATTTCGTGGAATGCCAGGTTGATGTTTTGAAATGGATCGAAGCACCCAAAATTCTGATGAGAATTCTTGTGTGAATCACTGGGGTGATCTGGTTTTGTTTTTTATAGATATAAAAAATTAAAACGTTAAATCCAAAGCATATACAATTTAACTATAACGCTGAAAATTAATAATAAATATCTTTAAAACGAGCCAGTTTCAGTTTCAACCAGCGACAACCCAAGGGTTGCACGGGCATGCCCACGCATTTTTATAGCACACAGTGGCAAAAGTTTAATTTTTTGTCCCATATGGCATCATTGGCTATAAATGGGATAATCAACCGTAATTTAAAATGCGTTGTCATCAATTAAACGACCATACATCCAGTCAGTTATCAAGTGGAAGAGGTTTTTCATGGAAACCCCTGGTCAAAGGCACTTACCTGTACATGTAAAATACTTTAATATGGGTTTTCATACAAACTCTTAAATTCTTCGAATATCTCATATTTCGCATCAACTCAAATTCAAACTTCAAATTTGTATGAAAAATTTTTGACATTTCATAATTATTCAAGTTTTACGGATACACAAGGGATTTATGAGTTTCAATCAAACCCCACAATAACAGATCCATTTAAATAATAGCAGTCAGTCAAATGCAAAGGTATTAAAAGCAGGGTTTTGATGTAACAGCTCTTCAATATGGTAGTTGGAGTACTAGTGGAAAACACAGGGTAATGAAACAATACGCGATAAGTGACTGGAAGGTAACCATACTTTAACTATATTTAACTGATATTTATAGATCTTTGGTTGATGACAATGCATTTTAAATCACGCTTCATTAATAATAATGTCTTTTAAATAATGTTTTATGATTGCTTTGCCGTCTCAAAATAGAACTCTATGAGATGTCCAGCTATTCCAACGACTTTCAAAGGTTTCCGGTCCAAGCAAAACAGCTGTTGCACACTCTTAGTATTTTATTCCATGGTTGCCACGTATTCCATATCAAATCTATAAACCTGCACATACAAAATACTTGACAAACAAAATTTCCAGATATGAAGCCAATGATTTTCAAATAAGTGCAATTACCACTGGTATTTAATTATTTTATTTACTATTTTGTTGTAATATTTTGTTTACAATAAACTTCAAATTATAATTGTCATATATTTAATTTTCCCCGTGTATGATTTCTTAGACTAGTCAATTGCAAATAACTTTTTCATAAAATTATAATTATAAAATTATAAGTAAAGAAGATTTAATCTGATATGGAGCTGCTGGTGCAAATGATGGCAGATTTTAATCTACGTGTCGACTAAGCAGTATATGAAACAGATATGGGTCTTCAATATGATTAAAGTTACTCAAGCTCATCCAAAAACAACGACACAAAGATACACACAGTGCATTAAATGACAGGTAGCGATTTTTGGAAGACTAACTCAATTGCGCTATTGTCAACGTTGTCGTACAATTTAAATTGGATTTGTCTGATAATTGCCATAAAAACTGCCGAGATATCAGCAGTCTAAGGCAGACCAGTCTCCGGCGTATCGATCATGGTATGAGTTGCTTTCAGCTCGAAATGCACGCAGAGTGGAGACGGTTGGAAAAAAACGGTAATAATATCACAATTTTAAAGTTTTGTCCTGATCATGTTCGAATGTACCAGACATTTCCAGAGGAGGAGTCAGGATTTTAGAATATTGTACACAGAGGTATCCTGTGTTAACACAGGTGGTGCTTCAGGGTGTCAAAGTTGACCACGTTGGTGCTGTTGAAACTTTCAACCCAGATACTTCTACACTTATTGGCCGATTACAACAATTTTTTACTTTTGAAAATCCACTACGTACACTGAGAGAAAATTCTAAAATTAAGTCCGTTAATTAAGTATTTTAAGAACACTATGTTCTTGATTTTTCGTTCTTAAAACAAGAACGGCGGTTCTTGAGAAAACACCATATGTTCTTAAAAGTAGAACTTCATTTTAGAATTAGAACAAGCGTTCTTAAAACTACAACGACCGTGCACGACCTTAGAACACCTGTTCTATTTTTAGGAACACCCATTCTATTTTTAAGACCATCTATTCCATTTTCAAGATCGCCCGTTCTTTTTTCAAGAACGCCCGTTCTATTTTCAATAGTGCTAGTTTTATTTTCAAGAACACCCGTTCTATTTTCAAGAACGCCCGATCTATTTTCAAGAACGTCCGTTCTATTTTCAAGAAAGCCCGTTCTATTTACAAGAGCGCCCGTTCTTGATTTCATAAATCCCGGTACATTTTCACCAAGAGCCGAATGTATTTGTTTGCGCGTCGCACTTAAGTTTGAGCTTGTAAAGTGTATTGTCGTGTTAAAAGTGAATCAAAAAAATGAAAGCAGTGAAATTATCGATTGTAGTGGAAATACAAATAATCAAGTTGAAACCAACATACTTGAATTACAAAGCCGTGATGACGACGAACAACTTCAAATTTGTTTGCGAAGCATTGACATGGAGGCTGTTTGAAACTGAAGCATTGAACTTGAAACTGAAAATTTAAGTCGCTTATAAATCCTGACTAAGCAACATCATATGATGTATACAAATTTTTACGGATCTTGAAAGCCAAAACCAAAACTATCAAAATTGTGGTCCTCTTAAATATTTATGGTCCATGCCTTTTTTGTATAAAGAAGCTAAAATGTATTTTAATAATACAACATGCAGAATTAATCCATCTCACTCTGCTGCCATTAAGGCAGGAATACAATTTTCTCATTTTTTATTACACATGAAAATGGTATGGAACCACTTTTTAATTTCGATTCATCTACAATTATTGACATAAAGGCTTTTTTAATAAAATTAATCCTACGTAGAGCATTAATTTAAAAAATGTGAAGTATGTGAACAAATATATTTCAAATGAACTTTGTATAAAAGCGGCGTATATTTAGCAACTAACACTAATTATATTGAGTTACACAAAGCTATATACTACATTATTCAGAATAACAATATTTATGTACTTTGCTATTCAATTAATGTAAATGGATTTGGTCAACACTTCCAATCTTTTGAAACGGGTTCATTAAAAGTTAGCCTGACTTTAAAGAATGTAGAAGACTTTTATACCCTCCCTATTCACTTGTATCCTATGAATAATGGAAAAATGTATTTTAGGATAAAGTATGCTTAAATATTTTTTCGTTTTATACAGTTATTAATAAAATTAAATATTGTAAACTGTTTGTGTGTGTATTTTTTTGTATATCGGCCATTACATATCTAGAAATAGAATCCAGAACGTTCAGAAAGAATTAAGACCGAATCGTTCTAAATGTAACAAAGTGGTCGTTAAATGAGACCGCAATGTTCTCAAATCAAGAACGAATCGTTCTACATATAACAAAATGTTCTCAAGACAAGAACGAATTGTTCTCAAAACAAAAACTATTCGTTCTAAATGTTCTACCGCTATTAACATAAATTTTTCCGTTGACTTTTTTCAGTTTGTTTGTTAATAACTCTTTCATTTGAGGGAAGAAAACACCACTAAATTTGGAACAACCTGTTTGGAAATGCCGACTTCTCAAATTTTGAATTTTTTTTCAACCTGTACAAATCACAATTTTTTTTGCGAAAACGTCCCATCATGATTCATAATTTCTATAATTTTTCCAAGAAACCTATACAAATTTTTAAATTTTTCTGAAAGACAAGGCTTTGGAAAATATATTTAGTGTAAAATTATAATAATTTGGAAATGCACACTACAGTCAGTGTTCTCTAAAAATGTGCAATTTTTGAAAAAAATTTTCAATTTTGAAATTTGGCAAAAATGTTGCTCAGGGTTTGTTATGTCTTTTTTATTTTTATTGTAGATTGAAGTGTTCTTAAATTCACGCCAAAAGAGAATGGTTTTATTCGTGTTGACCGCAGCTTTTCTCACCATGATCTCAATTAAACTATTGAAGAAATCGCATGATAGGGTGTTGCCCTGCTGAGGCCTCGCTTCGTTCTAAATGGTTTGGTGGGATCTTTATCAATCTCTACTAAGGATTTCGTGTCGATCAGTGTCATTCTTCAAATGCGTGTCAGCATAGCAGGTATACCAAGCTCTGGATAGCTTGGTACAGTTTTGTTCGAAGGGAGCCTTATAATCTACAAAGAGGTGGAGGTGTCGATTTGTATTTCGTGGTTTTCCCCGAGATTTGACGTAATGCAAATATCTGGTCGGTATTTGGTCTAGAACGCGCACAGCTCACTGGTTGTGCGAAACTCTTTCGAATCCATTCGTGGCATGTAACGGCAAACCATTTATTTTAGTTGACTTTCCAGTCCGGAAGCCACACTGATAAGGTCCGATCAGGTCTGCAACTAACGGCTTTAGTCTTTCGCACATTACGCTAGATAAAATACTCATTCCACGATAATTTGTGTGTATTCTCCGGTTGCCTCTTTTCAAAACAGGACATAGTATGTTAACGCTCCAATCTCCGCCAGTATCTGAGTGGCCTTCTCTGCATAGGCCGTAGCTACATCTGGTAATTGTAGCTTTCCGATGTCCAGCTTTCTATATATATATCTGGTTTCGTACGACTGTCGCACTGTTTATCCTTGTGCGAGCCTTTGCTGAAACCAGGTCATTTTCACTAGTAGTGCCTTTAATCAATTGCAAAGTGATCAATCTGGTTCTTCGTCTGTTGATCAGGGAAAATCCAAATAGCCTTATGGAGGATGTCTTTATGTTGGAATCTCGTACTACTGACAACCACGATTTTCGCCGAAGCAAAATATAACAGCCTCATCCCGTTATCAGAAGTTATGGCGTTTAGACTGAATTTACCAATTTTTACCGAATAACCGTAATGTCATGCCCCGGGTAGCGGTCGTATGATTTCTCTAAACGCTCATAGAACATGTCCATGGTGTTACCGTATTTTCCTTCTATCAGTGCATGTACATAACTTAGCGATATGTAAATATTTGTCCTTTTTACGCGGATGGTGGCTTTACATTCACTGACGGGGTTAAACCCTGAGACCAGATGTCGCAGACTTTTGCAAACTACAAATCCGCAAACAATTTAATGTTGTTCCTCATAGCACCTGTAATCTATGTCATAGCTCTTCTTCCTTGTACAACCATGGCTTGCCCATCGCATCTCCTGGATAGCAGCAATGTCAGCCTTATAATTCTTAAGGGCATCTGCCAGTTGGATAGTGGCATCGGATAGTGTTCTAATATTTCAAGTGCTGATGCGAGAAGCTCGCCCCAATCCCTTCATGGGATGAATAACGTAAATCATGGTCCCTATAACGTTTGCGGGGGTCGTCAATAAATAGATGAGTTTTATGTTTCTCATTATCATTTTGTATGTTCATTGTCAATACAACGGTGGGGAAAGGCAAGCCATTTTAGCTACTGCTAGGATAATCATGTTATGGATATTGGCTCATCCGCCTTTAAAGCACAAAAGAATATGTCCACCAGTTTGAAGAGCTTCAGTGACAGGGTCGTCCATTTAACCGGAGACGCATCAGTGATCCCATAACCAATCAGGCTGATAATTCGTTTCGCCTCGCAACACTAGCTAGCTAATGGAGGATTCCAATACAACCCGTGACATACTTATTTTAGGAAGTAGTGAGCTTCTTGGGGTGCTCTATGAAATAATCATTTCTGGCCACTCCCAAGTAGTAAACTTTCCTTCTCCACGGTCAGTCTTATGTCCGATGTTGGGCAAAAGCTGTTTGTAATAAAAACTGAATACTTTGCCACGCCAATTTATGAACCTGCCAGACAAATGTTAACGGACAACTGACTGGTAGTCATAATAAATCCCCAAAAACAAAGTGATCCTAATTAAATTGGGAATTAGGTAATATTTTACCCAATATGGGCGAATAGGGGGCGAATTTACCATGCCCATTCGGGTCGGTTGCAAAAAAATATAAACACGTTTTATTAGAACATATGCTCAATGGACGATTAAGTGTGAGGGTATGTTCAAGTCGGTTAACCCGCTGGAATTTCCGTACTGGTTCTTCTTCTGTTTACTATATTATATGTGTTGCCGTTTGTATTGTCGAATTCAGATGGCGCATAATGAAAAGTAAATAAGAGAAGAGAAAAAACGAGAAGGAAGTCAGGAGAACTGTTAAACTGTGAAGTCTCTGTTATTAGGGGGCCAAAATGAATGCCGTTGCTCTCTTCAGTTTAGTTCGGTTAGAATGACAAATTGAATTTATTGTTGTCGTTATTAATGATGTTGTTAACTAGTGTCTAATTGATTGCATACCATCCCCCGGCATTGTACGTTTAATTTCGTTTAAATGGTTAATATGCCTTTTGTACACACATACATGCATATGTATGTATTTCTGTGTATGTATGCTCAACTTACGCGCATGTCTGATTTCTAGTCTGTCGACTCTACTAATGTATCATTCACCTTAATTCTTGAAAATATTTTTCAATTTAATCTCCAACAACCCAATAAATACTGATGATGACTTCACGAATATATTTGAATGTAATCGGGGCGGACACATCGATTTAATTGTTGTACAACAACCTCGCCAGTTGTTTATAACGATAATCTGTGGCGAATGTAGTGTAGATTTCTATTGCGATATTTTCGTACTGCCATTGTGTGAATGTAAATATGAATCGTAACTAATGGATGTGGAGGCTCTGTGCATTAGGGTGTACTGGACAGATTTTGCCTTTTTGAATGCACTTTTGGGCCTTGACTGACGATTAAACATTCCAATTCTAGAGTATTTCGACAAAATAATTTGAACCGGCATGCCAAGTCGAGCACAGAAAATAACATACATTTTTAAATTTTTATAAGGAATACTGATTCAATCATATTTCTGTTCTTATTTTAAGAGAATTTGCGAAAATTAAAACAATGGAAATTTAGCAAGAATTTCAGATTAATATTTTACTGTAAGATTTGTCAAAATTTCAAAGATATATTTTCCATGAAAGTCCATTAAAGCCCAGTGTGCTCAATATTTTTGGTATTTTGGAACGAAGTTCTTTATCGCACGTTGCGGGATGTGGGGGTAAATGAAATAAAATTAAACAAATATTTTTATCACTTTTATGCTACAACCCAGTATTATCAACTATATTGTGTGATTTTGTTTTGGTTTGTGTCTAGACTACCATATGTTGGGAAATTTCTTGTTTAATGGGAAGTTTTCTAGGTGGAGCCTGTAACCAATATTTAGTATATATTGTTGTTTTGAACCCAATAAAAAGTATTTAGAAAAGCCAAAGTGTAAGAAGTTTAAAAAAAGAAAATTTCCTTAAATAAGTGCCTTTTCTTAAAAAAAAAATTTTCTGATACAAAAATACCCATTCATATTCTTAAACAAAGTACGTTTTCTTAAAAAAAAAAAACCTTATCTTAAAGAAGTACCTTTGCTTAAAAAAAAGTAATGTTTCTACAAAAAGTAAATTTTCTAAAAAAAATTTTTTTTAAAAAATAAAGACCTTTTATTAAAAAAGTAAATTTCATTACACCAAATTGCCTTTTCTTAAAAAAACTAAATTTTTTTAAGGAATACATTTTTTGTGAAACTCTTAAAAATGTACCTATGCTTGGCAAAAGGAAAAATTTTAAAAAAAATTCCCATTTCTTAAAAAAACCTTTTCTTCATAAAAATACCTTCTCTTAAAAAAACAAATTTTCTTACAAAAATTGCTTTTCTTATAAGTAAAATAATACGTTTATTTTTTTCTTGAGATAGGTAGCCTTTCTGAAAATATGTACATTTTCCAAAAAAAATAACGTTTTCCTAAAATGAGTACCACTTCTTTAAAATGTACCTGTTCTAAAAAAAGTACTTCTTTGTAAAAAAAAATTATACTCTTATAGGTTTTTCTTACAATAATACTTCTTAAAACTAGTACATTTTCTTAAAAAACTATTAGCTTTTAATAAAAGAAGTACCTCTCTTTAAAAAATTACATTTTCGGGAAAATATAATAAATATTCTTACAAAAAAAGTCCTAAAAATATGCTTTTTAAAAAAAATTAATTCTATAAAAAAAATTTCTTAATAAAAGTTTATCATTTTTCAAAAAGTATCTTTTCCTAAAGATCCATTTAAATTAACAACAATGCGAGAATGCATGAGGAAAAAGAAGAACATGGTGGAAAAATTCTGTCTGTTCTTGTTGTTGGAATTATTTAGGGCTTTCAGTGATGTTGATACTTAGGGATCTTCGATCGATACTAATTCGCACATGTGAATTGCAGAATTGAGTTTGTATATATACGATTGATGATCAACCGATGGTATCAATTCAGGCACAGTAGTTAGGCATCTGATGATGAACTTGTCACGGAGTTCGAAACTAGTCATGCCAGTGAGTGTGTGTTGAACTGAATTGTCTATTATTTCCAACAAAAACTAACCATTTTTCAATTAGAAAAATGTTCATGACTTTGTAAGCTTGTAGTATGAATTTCTCATACGTTAACCAAAAATTATCGTATTTTTAAATGGGCGCCTTAGTCGTGTTGGAACTAACTAGTACATAATATATAGCGAAAGGAACTTCGATCCAACCGGGTGTCCCCTGACACCTCATGTAATTTTTTTTATAAAATACAATGGTAGTGTATGGACGTCGGTGGTGCAACGGTTAGTGTGCGCGGCTGTTGTGCGGGAGAACATGGATTTGATATCTGCTCTGACCACCTTGCCCTTCTTTCGACGACCGTCCGGAACCGTTGTTAAACTACAGGTCCCATTCAGTAAGTCAAAACGCGAAGCTCAGTGATTGTGAGAAGCTCTCCCCTATCCCGTCATGGGATGTAATGGGAAAATATTTATTTACTTTTTACAATAGTAGGGTGAGCTATATCCAATAGTATCTATCAACGAAAAAAAAAGTTTCACTATCCCGCTTAAGGCCCCCTAAATTGAAATTCCAAGTAATATGAATTTTCAGTACAACCTAATGTATGTACATATTTATATACTTGTGTAGCAGTACATCACAAGCCCATAATATGAAATTTGTTTTACAATCAAATATTTGAATAGATACCAGGTATCGATATCGCTGGTTTGTCGGTCTAACCACAATGACAATTATTGTTGCTAATAATGATTTAAATATGAATACGGCTTAGAATTGTCATTCAATTGTGTTCACAATCCGAAAACGGTAACAATAACAAATCAATACATGCGACAGGAAGTGGGTTGACACATATAAAATCGTGGGATTTTCAACCACACAAGGCTAAAGTACAAAGCAACAAAATAATCGTTTGGAAAATTTCTTGATATTGCGTATAATAGTAGCATAAGACATGTAATATTTACAGTAAATTTATTGAAACTGAACCAAACTTTAATGGGGTGCAGAAAAAGAATGGCTATGGTAAAACCAAATTGAAACAGACCTCACCGAATCATTCGATACCAGTCGAGGTCTCTGACAAGTCGAATTTGTATTGTCAGCGATTTTACTATTTGTGGCCAGGGCACTACGTCTATCCCGTGCAGCGGGACTTACTCGACTTATTTTTGTGGAAGCTTCAAAGTAAAAACCTATGGCGCCCTGTTTCTTATGAGATACCACTAGAGTATTTGAAAAAAACGCCCTTTTTAACCGCCTTCGCTTTGTTCGAAAATAAATTTTTCAAGGAACTGGTTTGCGGTTTTTAATTTAGTGATAACTTAATATTTTTATTAGTTTTTGAGTCTCAAAATAGTATGGATGGATGGTTTCCCGTTACATTCCACGAGGGGATTAGGGAGAGCTTCTCACAACCAGTGAGCTGTGCGCGTTCTAGTTTCACACTCACTGATTGGGACCTACAGTTTTACACCGGTTCCGAACGATATTTTGAGAAGCTTTTTCATGGTTAAATACTCGATAGTGTCGCCGTCACTAAACGAGGTGATTGCCGTCGAAAGATATTTAAGGTGGTCAGAGTAGGGGTCGAACCCACGTCCCCATGCACTAGAGCCGCGCACACTACCATTGCACCACCAACTGTACTGTATTTAAATTTGATAATCACTTTTCAATTTTAAATTAATTCATATTTAATACAAAATTTAAAAGTTTTATTAAAATTCCCATTAAAACCGTTTATGTTTGAAAATCATATTTGAAATTTCACGAATCAAAATCGTAATAAGTTTAACAAATTTTTTTTAAATGCTAAGTTAAATTTTGCAATTTGAATATAAAAACTCTTTTAACAGTGTAATTAATTTTTAATAAAGTTATAAAATCATTTTGAAATTTGAAATCAAATTGTTTGGAACCCGTATGTAGAAGTAGACGTATTCAAGCCTTAAAATAATATTTGAAAATAGAAATCATGTTTCCTGATTCCAAAATTTAGTTAAAATTGTAGCGGCATCCGCAGTTTTAATTTTATCTTTTTTAAAGTCTCACAAATATAAACGCTGCAAAAAAATCGGCCCTAGCAACATTTTTAAGGAACCATGAATATGTTTGCAAGCATTGTTTTAAAGGGATGAGAAACTGCTGCCTTCTTGTCTCTTGTTGTCTGTCAGGCTCTTGTTTGCGGCAGCTTTCAACAATTAAAGCCATATTTTGGTCACAAAAACATATATTATAACTTATTAATCATTGTGTCTCTAATATGTTTTATTGGATAGCAAACACAATGTGTTTCGACACAAGTATACTATATTTGCGACAAGCTACAAGCTATATTTGCATCCAAACAGCACAAAAATACAGATTTATCAGCGTGTATGTAAATAACTAGTTGTCCAAGGTACCTTGAATAACCTTATTACATACCTATTACAGTTTTAATTAATTTTTGAATGCTGGTGATTTATGGAGACATTTATAACATTTATGTGATTGGAAAACACTTCGTAATTACGTGGAAGTGAAAAGAGGCGCACTCGCGCTCTGTTGGTACAGGGTGTCTGGTAGCAGATTTCTATTTTCAAACTTAAATAAAAAACATAATAATTGGCACAAAGTTTTACTAAGAACATTGAACGATAGAATGGAAATGCGGATTTTATTTTGTAAAGAGTGTGTCATCCAGATGACCGTTGACATTCGTCGCCTGGCCTCGAGAATTTTCGAAAAAAAAATGGTCCAATTATCTCATGCGTGGATAAGGCACACTAAACAGTTACCCTGAAGCAATGGAATGGTTTTTGATGTTGCAATCGAGGGTTGCGGGTTCTTGGAGACCAGTAAGGGCATTTTTGCTTGTTGAAGTGGCCGTTTAAGTGAAAATGAGCCTCGTCGCTCCAAAAAATGGGATTTACAGTGCGAAAACGCTCCAACATGGTCTCACAAAAATTTTTCCGTAAATCAAAGTCACTTTCTACCAGTTCTTGGACGATTTGAATTTTAAAAGTATGGAACGTCAGATCCTTTTTTAAAATTTCATGAATAGTCGCTATTGTAAGCCCCAGTGAGGCTGCTCTTTTCCGTATTGAATGTCGCCGATTTTCACGTAAACTGCATTCAACCAGTTCAATGTTTTCGGGAGTCCTTGAAGATCGACTGGGCCCTGGCCGTGGGACATTCATAGCCAAAGCAGTTGTGCGGACTCTCTGCACCCACGATCGAATTAAATTTACACTCGGTCCATCACTTATTCGCCGAATACCGAACTTTGAACAAAATTGTCGACGAGCAATTACGTAAGAATGAATCATTACTCTTAAAAAATGTCTCCACAGCGAACGCAAGATGCGCACTCGACCACTGCGGAATCGATAATTCCAACGGCGCCACCCTCCCTCCGCACCGTTTATTACTCGGTGAAATAATCGTATTTAGAAATATTAATTTGGCTCCAGACACCCTGTATAAAGTGTGGACTATTGAAACCTTCCTAATGTTTTTTGCCAATAAAAAAAAAACAAACGCAAATTAGTCTCTGAAATTAGTTTCTGAAATTAAATGATGTTTCGTTTATTTCGAACCGGGCAAATTTGTTTTGATCACTTCTGGAATATTTGATTGCGTTAATGGTCACCTCCAGAGCGAATGGCGCAATGTGCTCGTTTTCCGCATTTTCCATCACCTTTCGTAGTATCGGGCTATTTAAGTCGAATATTGTCTTTCAAGGCTTCGAAGGTCCGTGGCTTGTTGGCATTAACTTTGGACTTCAAATTACTCCACAGGAAAAAGTCTGGAGCGGTTAAGTCGGGAGATGCGGAAGGCTTAAATGGCCCAACGTGTACTTAGGATATTTTTTTCAAGTGCTAGTAATATCCAGTGCTGTTGCGTTGGAGTCTGGGCTATTTGCCTGGAGTCGGAGTTGAGGTTGTAAAAATTAAGACGACTCCGACTCCAAGTTTATCATTTCTATAAATAGTCAACAATTTCGACAAGAATAATTTGTTAGCCGAGTTTTTAGGTCAAGTCTCTTTTTTACACCGTAAACACACAGTTTGTTTTAGGTCTAAATAGATTTGTCTTGGGTTTGTTGCCAACAAAGCCGATGTATAGTCAAATTCTTGGTATCATTTAAAATTATTATTATTATTATTCTTAGTATCATTAAAAATTATACTACCAAATTGACAACGGAAGTGCTAGAAATTTACAATAATAAAAACAAACGGCCTTATTCATAAAAAGTTGTCATAGGCTTGTTAAAGGTTTAAGAAGGTAAAGCCCAAAAATTGTATTCATAATCGAAAAATTCCTCTGTTAAGAGTTCTCTAACATCGCCATTTTTGTTGAACGTTTAACCCTTCTTTAATGCCATTTTATCCGCATTAATACACAAATGAAACAGTTTTTTTACATTTCACGCGTGCCGTACTTAACTATTTATGCGATATAAACACGTCGAATTATTCTGTGTATATTTGCAGCGTTTATAGTGTCACATTGTCCTGCTAAGCAACCAAATAGTTTCGTTCCAATTTTTATC
Source organism: Phaonia tiefii (assembly GCA_963931995.1). Taxonomy (NCBI): domain Eukaryota; kingdom Metazoa; phylum Arthropoda; class Insecta; order Diptera; family Muscidae; genus Phaonia; species Phaonia tiefii. Next base: position 94,327,220 of record OZ008371.1, on the reverse strand, counting down.
ATTTTTAACCAAAATGAACTTTTGTTTACATAGTGATGTATATAAAATCAAAACATTGAAACTACAACCTATTATCCGGTTTTATATTCGACAACCCAAAACTGAAATCCAATTCAATATGATTTTTTGACACTTCTTCCAAATTTATGAATATAGGAAAATATTAATTGATCTTTTTATTGAATAGTTCTTTCCATTAATGTTTAAAATTTTGCAAAAATGCATTGGCGCATTTAAATAAAAATAAAATTAATTCGGTCTATCAGTTATTGTTCATCTTGTTTTTACATCACAAGCACTGTGAGAATACATAAAACAGGGTTGTCAGTCAATTATCTGTTCCCTAGTTAAAATACTCATTAAAGCTTTCAATAACTGATGACTGCTTTAGAGGTAATTTAATGATTTTTTATGAATAAGGCCGTTCGTTTTCAAAAGTGAATTCGTTTCATATTATTTTGAAATGGGTATCAGTTTTTAAATTTAAAAAATATTTCTTCAAAACCAAATTAAATATTTGAGTGTTGTGCTGCCAACAGTAAAATATTATATGCAGTTCAAAATATTTCGTTATTATTAATATGGATACCTTAGAAAATGGGTTTATTTAATATTGGAGTCGGTCGTGAATTTTCAAGTTGTTGTTCGGAGTCGGGGAGGAGTCGTGGATTCTTAAATTATTGGAGTCGGAGTCCTTCAATTTTTGACAGACTCCACAGCCCTGGTAATATCCTAGTAAATCCAGTACATAAATTTACATACCATTAAACATACCCTCACCCTAAGTTATCAATTGCGACCGTGGAGAAGTAGTTCATTTGTTATTACACAGTATTACACAAAATATTGATCTCTACCAAATTTTGTTAAGATCGGTTGTGGAACACGGGAGATATAGAATTGGCCAAGCGGAAAGCACCCCACCTTTTGAATGGGAGGTACGAAAATGGGCGCGGTATAGTAGGTAATCTTCATTTTCAGGAAAACATTGCCGAGTACCGAATTTCATTAAGATAGTTATTAGTTTACGAGAGTTATCGTGTCGATCATCATCCGCCCAACTTCCAACCGACTTTTGTGTGCATTTGACTAAATTTTGTCTAGTACAATATTCCATAAATATTGGTTCGGTTTTGCGGCAGTTATCTTGCCGAACAACCAGCCGGCCGCACAACTTATGTTGGTATCACCCTTGTCTTAAACGGTGATTGGCGTAAGATGACACGAAGCCTATAACATAATTTCATTAAGATTGGAAATGTTTCACTTATTTTATCTCATTGACAACCCGGACGACCACCAAGCTTGTGTATGGGAGGTACCAGCATTTTGTCTAGTACCAAATATCATAAAGATTGATTCGGTTTAGCGGTAGTTATCTTGCCGAACAACTTGTCTTTATCGGTTACCCGCGTTTGATGAAATGAAGCATATAACCTAATTTCATTAAGATCGGAAAAGTTTCTCGCGACTTCGCATTGACAACCCGGACGACTACCAAGCTTTTGTATGGGAGGTCCAGAATGGGTGTGGTGGACCTCGCCAATTTTCTCCAATTCAGTAGACATTTACAGATTATTAACCAATATTTGTGTTGAAGCTAAGCACATATACCTGAAAAAAGTTTTAGAAAAAACATGTTTTTTACTAAATGTGCCGATTTTTATGGGAGGTAACAGAAGGGGCGTGGACAAAATGCCCATTGTCAATCCCAAACTAACCTTGGACAAATAATAGTCACTGACAAAATTTCGCTGTGATCAATAAAGATTACGGCAGTTATCGTGTTGACCAGCCAGCCAGACAGACAGACATGGCTCAATCGTCTTAAAAAGCCCCAAAACCAATTTCGTCTAAAGATACTGTGGGTCTAATATGGCTTCTTCTATGCGTTAGATTTTTTCCGTATTAAATGATACATACCCCCATCGCTATGGGTGAGGGTATAACAAAAACGCGCATAATCATAATACACTTGCATTTGAAAGCGGGGAACACAACGACAGGAAAAAATTGTTGTTGTGGGAATAATTGAGCTTTCCAGTATGAATTTATACTTAAAGATTTTCGGTCGATACGAATTCGCAAAAGTAAAATTTCTCATACGTGTTTGTCTATATCCAACTGATGATCAGGCACAGTGGTTAGGCATCTGAGGATGAACGTGTCACGGAGTTCGAAACTAGTCATGCCAGTAAGTGCGCTTTCCTGGGTTTCAGTATCGTGTTCGAATGGCTGTATAACGGTATTAATTACAAAACATCTGATCGTTTTCAGCACTCTAACAACAAAATGTACACGATTTTTTCAATTGCTCAAGTTTTGCTTTTTTGCACTGGTTAAACCCCATAGCATTTAGCATTTGCTCTCTGTGCGTTTGTCTATTAACCCATTATGAGCCACTTCGAACAACTTTTTTCAACTGACTATTTGTCGACTTCTCGAACAGCCGATATCGGTGAAACTATATGAGATAGCGAAGATGGATTTGAGTTCAGCGGACCCTAAAGTAGTTAACATAGAAAACTAATTTTTCTATGTATTAAACTAAAAATAATGTACGAATCTTGTGCAACTGAAATAGTTCACATTTGCAATCGCACACGATGCTGAAACCCCTTATTACGTCGCAATTAAATATTAAGATTCAAACTGAATAGATCGGAGCTTTTAGGGTCAGTGTCTTGTAAAGGTATTTTTTATTAATTGCGAACGAACAATGGGGATTTTTCCTGCATTTGCCAATTAAAATCCAATGAGAATTCAATAATCCCAATACCAAAATTATTAGTAAAATTTTAAATTTTTTTTAATTCAATTTAACAATTTTTTTCCAAAATTCCACAAAACTATTACTCAATACGAAAGATCCATAAGATCCATAAAACACAGACCACCTCAATGAAATTTGATACTCGCCCATGTTCTATCAAAAACCACTCTCAAATTAAACATGGACGATTTCGCCAAGCCCAGGTTGGTACGTACCATAAATTTTGGGCGGACAACTTGCGGCAGGTACGAAAATCTCCCAAAAATATAACGATCTTAACTAAATTTTGTAAATTTTGTTAGTTGGCGATAATTGCATTTTAAATTAACAGTTTCAGTTCTAACTAATTAGATAAAATAGAATAATATACACGCCGAAAAAACTGGTCCCAGCAAAATATTCCAGAAACCATGTACATCATTGTTTTCATAAAATATTATCGGCTGCTTTTTGTTTCTTTATTGTCTGTCATTTTTTGGTTTCAGCAATTTTCAACAAACAAAACCATTTTTGGGCAGCAATAACAAATAATACGGGTGTTTTGTTGTGTTCCAGTCCGATGTTTTTTCCATTAGTTGTCGAGCCAATTGAATTTTATACTGGTATAAATGCAAATTTTGTTTGAGTATTTTAAACAAAGTTGACGAAGACATTTGAAATCCTTGTGCACGGTCTCTAACTGACGTGTCTGGGCTTTCATCAACATTGTTTCTCACTGCAGCAATATTTCGTGCCGCACGTACGCTACGAGTTCGGCCAGACTTCACTATATCTCCCAGTGTAGATACACAAAGTTTCAAATGGTTGACTTGCTCGGCACATTATTTATTATTTACTCAAACTGACAAATGTCAACCAAACAGATATGGCGGTCAAAAACCATCGGCCTGGAACATAAAAACAGCCTGTATTATAGCAAACATAATGTGTTTGGACAGAAATATACTATATGTGCGACAAGCTACAAACCTGGTATAAGTATATGCATCCAAATAACAAAACGCTATAAATTTTTCAGCGTGTACATATATTTCAGGTTTTTAATGACTGTTAATTATTTTTTTAAATGGACAATTTGCATTTAAAACACATTTAGTTTTCACGAACTAAGTGTCATCCTCGTACCTCATATAACTATTTAACATTTAGCTTTTTTTGTGTGGTGCCATGCACCTTTGCCCAGTAACAATTTTATGTGGCTAGTATCATACCCTTAGGAGTACTTACCTACACTTAAAATATCATATGCCGTATGCGCATATACCAATACTTACATATTCTATAGAGGGTCGTGGCACAGTCCTCTTTCGGCACAAGGACTACCTGTTTCTCTACACAAGTATATCATTCACCAAATGTCATTCTCATACATAAAATAATGTCAGAAATGTGATTATTCGAAGTTTTGTGTTGTATGGTCGCAGCCACAAACCTGACTTTCAATTTTTTTATACGACTTATAGTGCAATACAATGCAACTACGTTTACAATATTTAGCATATAAATACAAGGTGGCGCAAAAGTAATCCTCCTATCAGAAAATGCTATAAATTTTGCGATTGGCCCCTAATATCAGTTCTGTTTTGACAGTTGTGTAGTAAACACATGCGAAATACACGTTAATAAAAACTGTTACGCTACACTGCTCCAGAACGCGGAATATTGCCGACTATTTATTTGACCAATAATCGGTCGGTGACTTTGGTACAACGTGAATTTCGTCGCAGATTTCCTGGCCGTCTAACGCCTACTGGTGAAACACTGCGACGTTTAGCCGCTCGCCTCGAAGAGACTGGTACAACACGAGATGCTGCCAGGCGTGGCAGACCCCGGAGTAGCCGTTCTGCAGAGAATATTGCTGCTGTAGCCGAGGATGTCATGGATGCGCCGTCGACATCGACCAGACGACGTGCCCCGCAAATGGGTATCAGTCGGCGGTCTTTACAGCGAATTTTGGTACAAGATTTGAAGATGTTTCCGTACAAAGTCCTGACGGTGCATCAGCTGTTAGCTGCTGACCGCCAATCGCGTCTAACATACGCTCAAGCCATCCATAATCACCACCAAGAGGAAGATGATTTTTCATCAAAAATAATCATGAGTGATGAGGCCCATTTCCATCTTAGCGGGTACGTAAATAAACAAAATGTACGCTTCTGGGGCACTGAAAATCCGCGTGTAACCCACGAAGAGCCATTACACCCGCTCAAAGTCACTGTATGGTGTGCTGTTTTCGCTGGAGGAGTCATCGGACCTTTTTTCTTCGAAGACGTCGCGGGCCAAACGGTTACTGTGAATGGTGAGCGCCACAGAGCAATGATCAACGAGTTCTTTTTGCCGCAACTTGATGAATTGGGATTGGAAAACATGTGATATGCTGAAAGATGCATTTCCCGGGCGCCTAATCTCCCGTTTTGGCGATTTGCACTGACCAGCAAGATCGCCTGATTTGACCGCTCCAGACTTCTTTTTGTGGGGCTTTTTGAAGTCGCGGGTTTATTTCAACAAGCTTTAGACTCTTGCAGCTCTTAAAGACAATATCCGTCAAGAATGTGTGGACGTATCGCCGGAAGTTTTGGCCAAAGTGATGGAAAATGCCATAAAAAGGGCTCAAATGACAATCTACTGTGGCGGCGGCCATTTACATGACATCATATTCTCGACTTGATGTAAAAAAACTTAAAAGACCAAATAAAAATAATCCACAAGAAGAATCAAAGTTTTAATTTTTTTTTTAAATTACAGCCAAAAAACATCGGAAGTTTACTTTTGCGCCACCTTGTATGTGGATACCCATGTTGAATGAATCAAATCAATAAAATAAACATGTTCATATATTGTGAATATGTTAGAAATCTTATAAAATCACCTGACACCGATTGTGACCATTTTCAAATTAGCTGTTATCGAATTCTACGACATATTTTTTGAAAATTCATCCACCTGGGTAATTTGTTTGGACGCCAGTGCATTTACAACCAGTGATTGGATTTTGTAAATTGTATTGGATTTTAATTTGCGTTACTTTATCTAAGGCAAATGCAAAAGATTTAGCATTGCCAGCAATGACAATTTAAACATATTAAAGGTTTTCAGCAATGCGAACACTTTACAATTGCAAAGGATTTGAGCAGATAGTAAGCGCACTTGTGCAATATATTTTTACATCACTGAATGCACTGTGTGAAAGTATCAACTGTGTGGCAACGTCACCTGGTAATGAGCAAACGCACAGGGAACAAAATAAAGCTATTTGGTTTGACCCCATATCAATTGCAATCGTGTACACTTTGTTTTTGTAGTGCGTAAAGGAGATCAAACATTTTGCAATTGCTCCGTTGCACAGCCATTCGCACACAATACTGAAAACCCTTATTGAATTTCCATTTGTTCAGGCAATGCAAATAAAGGTTGTGAAATCGGATGCCAACTATATTGAAACATGGGAATGCTTTTAATTATTTTGAATTGGTTTGACTGCTGGCAATTCTGTTTTAAAGTATTTCACAAGTAGAGATTTATGGCTTCGATTGACGCTGCCTCGTTGTACTTTCAAATTCAGTTTCAAATATTGACTATTATGCAACCCCATGAGGTCAGATGTCTTACACATATTAATTAAACAAACTAATTTTAATCACCAACTGGTTCTATCCTTCGCCTTTTCACGCCAGTTAGCAACACGAAGGATACGGATAGATTCTTCGACCTGGTCTTTCCATCGGAGTCTTGGTCGGTCGTCCTTTTTCCTGCTTCCATCGGGTATTTTATCGAAAACCTTTACACTAGAAACTATAATTGTAATATAATTATTTTGTCCCATCTATATTTACAACAGACAAACATATGGAACTTTATGGCGATCAAGAACATAGTTACTAAATTTAGTTTATATTGAATATAGGGTACACAAATATAGCATCACTTCTTAAATTATCCTAAAATATCGGCAAAGCTTTAACAAATTAACTCGCAATCAACGGCTGACTTGGAAAGTGTGTGTTTAAGTCAGTTCATCCGATTATAATTGTACTGGTTTTCACTTTGTTTGAGTATTTAATGTGTACAGGTTCGTGGGTTTGATTGAAGTTGCATCCAATTCCTTATCAAATCCATAAACCTACACACATAAATAATTTAAACTAAAAATAAGCGCAATTGCCAATGTTATTTCATCCTTTCTGGAATTTGCATTTGTAGAGGCAATAATTGTCATCTAATTAATTTGTCCCATGTATTATAATTTTATTAAATTCGACGACATTATCTCGATTTTATAATTCTCCGCAAATACACCTGTAGAAACTGAAGTTTCCGCGGTGTTTTAAATTTCCACATTCGTTACAAATTCAAATTAACATTATATGTGACCTGGTCTACGGTAAGGTACCTATGGTCAGAAAAAAACTTTCCGATAATAGAGCTGTTAAAGATTACGAGTCGCGCTCGGGCGTTGCGTTCGTGTTTCCGCTACCACCACTTCTGTTTCTTGTTACCCTTGGCCATCTACCTCTCAGCAAACTTCCCCTATGTACAGTTTTGTTTTTACAAGAAATATTTTTGTAGTATATTCGAGTGACATTGGATCGAATGTAATTTGAAGCAAAATAAATGAAGTTAGGAGTCTGCGGGTTGTTTCAGCGAAAAGATCGTTAAATTTTCTATAAAATTATTTCAAAAAACAAAAACAACATATTTTTTCGACCATTTCCGTAGAGCAGGTCATATATATTATTTTACTACACTGACTTAGTCGCATGGATGAAACATTTTCGTTAATGTTTTTACGTTGTTATAGTGAAAAGTGTCGTATACCCGACAATTTGATAATCGCTGTAACGAAAAATTTCATACGTAACTTCTTTGACAATTTTTCATTTCGTTGCTGCAACAATTTACTTTCTGTTCCTGCATCAATTTTATTTAATTTGAATTGTGTAAAAAATGGGTTGAAAATTAAAAAAAAGTAAAGGTATTAGATTTAGACTACTGATATTTAATTTATCTCTTACTTTTTATAGTTTATATTCATTATTTATTTATTTTGTAGGTTTGTCAAAATTTTTAGTTGACGAAATAATTTCATTATTGTAACGAAACTAATTTTTTGTTTTTTTTTTGGTGAAAATGGTGAGCGTGAGTGGTGGGTCACGTACACATCTTAAATCAGTTCCATTGCAACAACCGAAAGTGGTAGACATATTTCTCCGCCGGAATAATTTAAATAAATTTGTTAAGAAGACTAATTAGTTGTACTTAGTAATAATTTTGTGTTTGCGAATCTAAAAATCAAATAGATATATAAACACAATGCAAGGAGCAACACGACAGCAAACGTAGTGCAGGCAGACGTAGTCAATGAAAACGAAGAAGTCAAAGAAGCAAAGTGTTTCTAGTACGACGAACATAAAAAATAACAATTCAAACGAACAGTCAAATGAATCAACTCGAAATTTTAAAAAATTTGGTTAAAATAAATAAAAAGCAGTTGAAGAAAATGCTTGCAGGGCGATCACTGGCTTAATGACGGAGAGATTTGACGCTACAATTAAATATCAGGACCCTCAACACAATAACAATTGCATGATTTAAGAAAACAATGATGTGATTCTATTTTAAAGAGTAGAGCATAGGGGAGTAGTGTTTATGTTCATGGTAAGTACAGACATAGATATATCCATATTTTAATAAGAAATCTTAATTATAAATTCCTCATATTTGTTTTCAATTGCAAGACCTGAATATGACGGCCACAATAATTCCCCTCGACTACCACAATCTTTTCCAGACGAGTGTTTCAACATGAAATTAATATAATCTATTTAGCAAATTGAAACCGTTTTCGAAACAAAAATTCAAAATATTGTTGTCAAAACACCTGCAATGTAATACTAACCGTGTATTTATGTACAATTGTCATTAAATAATTTCAAACACACTGCAAAACATGCATTGCAGCAATGAAACAAATTCACGTTAGCAATGAAACAAATTCATTGCAACAATGACTCAAAATCGTTGCACCAATGAAACCAACTCATAGCAGTAATGAACAAATTCATGGCTGCAATGAAGCAAATTCCTTTCAAGAACGATACCTATTCATCTACGAAACAAATTCGTTGCAATAATGAAGCAAATTCATTGCAGCAACAACCATACTTTCACCACAGTAACGAACAATTTGCAGTTGATGAACACCATTTCATAGCGGGAATGAAACGTTACGTTAGCTCACTTTCGATGACAAAAGTTGTTGGGGTGATGAACATTTTCATCCGTGTGATAATGCTTTTCCGTTCAGTGTGTGTCTGATGCATAGCAAAATTGAAAATGTACTGGGAACATCAGATTATCCCCCAAACAGTAACATGTCAAAATTTTGGAAAGTGGAGTGGATATATAAAAATGAATTTGTGTCGCCTTGCAATGACGTAATACTGCTGAAAATCATCGTATTAAAACAGGTAAACTCACAAAATGCCAAAATTTTTAGAAGATCAATTTAAGGCCATATTATAAATTTTCGGTTTTTGGGCGAAGGAGTGTGGTAAAAGTGTTTTAGTGCTAGAAGGCTGAAAACAAGTAAGAAGATAGTACTGACGGGCAAATCAACTCGGAGCCGAATTTTCGGTTTGTACGCGGAGAGGAGTTACAAAAGTTGTTTTGTACTGACCAAGGGAAGTTTGAAGCCGGTGTATGAAAAATTTTATTCTCTTTTGAATTATACACAGTACATCAGGATAATGCTGAATGTTATGTTTTGCGATTGCTTTGTGTGATTATTGTTCAAATCTTAAACTGGAAGTTGACGTTCGCCATTTAATTTTTAAGCGAAAGTGGATAGTACAAATTAAATGAAAAATTACGATGAAACTCGTGTAAATTTTTGAAGAATTTTTTCCAGATGAAATTATTGTTTATTTTAAACAGAAAACATAAAATGTTGAATTTTAATCAAACAGTTTTGCAAAAATGAGATTTACAATATTGATTGATTGGTTGGAAAATAAAATATTTCAATTTTAAAATTCAAAATGCAGATGACAAAAATGTGAAAAAAGCTAAATAATTTAAACTTTTAAACATAAATGTAATCAGTTTTCTCTCCAACGATATGTATGTGTGATATATGGGTTAATTCCAAAAGTAGTGTACATGAGCATTTTTTTTTTTTTTTTTTAAGGTTGAGGAATTAATTCTCTGAAATTGTTTACTTGCATTAAGATTTGTGCAGATTGCGAAATTACTTTTAGTTTCTTTGAAAAAATTTGTTTTGCTTTTTTATTGCATTTTGGTGAAATATTTTCCGGAATGTCACTTTTTACAAAAATTTACAAAACTAAGAAATTAATGCAAAAATGTTAGAACAAAGCCTACTATCGCATTCGTTCACTTATTATTTACCAGCTTTGGATGTTTTTCTTAAAAAAAACGGGTTAGTAATAGCAAAAAGTTATTTTTCGAAGAGATTCCAATTATTTTTTTTTCCTTTTATAATTCAAGAATTAAAAAAAAGTAATTTTTTTACAAAAATTTGTTTTTGTGCAGCTTACATTTAAAGTAACAAATTTGCTTCAAACAATTTGGAAGAAATTGTTGTATTTTGCTGGAAACTTGAAAAAATAAAAAGTGACAGTACGGAATTTTTTGTGACACTAAAGAAAATCCAATTTAAATTTCAAGTGTAACGAAAACTTAAACATTTATTCATTATTTTGTTTTTGGTTACTGTTTGTTTTTTCTCTTTTATATAAAAACGAAACAAAAAATACAAGTAATCCAATTATATTAACAAAAAATTCATGAACAAATCTATTCATCGGAATCTGTGAATATTTCATATAGTCATTCAATAGTCATTCAAAGTAATAGAACAAATTATCTTTACATCAAAAGAACTACAGTATTGAAATCAATCGGAATTTTCGAGAAATAAGCTTTTAAAATAAAAAAACCTTTTTACTTAAAAGTGACAGTAAAGAAATTTGTGATATTTTTTTTGGTTTTTTCTTCTAAAAAGTTATTTCACGAAAAAAAAAAACATGAAAAAGTGATCAAAACTTCGTAATATATTAATATACATTTTTATTTATTTTATTTTTTACGATTTTTTATTAAATAACTGTGTGACAGTACGGAAATTTTTAGCTGTACTTACCATCGTGCGATTATAAATTCACTTGAAAACACCAAATAATTGATTTTATTATTTTATTTTTTATCTTAATCAATTTATCACTTCTTGCACTTTTTAATAGCGATGCACATAAAGCAAACGAAACAGCTCAAGTAATGATTATGACTGAATTAAAAAAAATGTGACATTACGGAAAAAACGCAGAGGCAAAGTAAAATTAGAACGTCAAAATGACATTGATAACATTTTTCAGGTAAAACCAGGAAAAAGCAATAAAAATAAATACAATCATTGAAAAACAGTTATATTTTTTATTATTGTTCTATTGTTTTCAACTCTTTTTCCATGTTGCTTAATGAATAACATGTGTGGAGACAGGTATATTTGTATGTAATAGGCATGATATACAGTTAAAGCACCATTTGCACAATTTACCAGAAAGTTTTACAATAATAACAACTACTTTTGTTTGTTGCTAATTATTTTAGAGCTTACTTGCCGTTTTTGTTTTTTTATTTTCTTTTACATGAAAAAAATAAAAAGCTTGAGACGAAAAAAAAGCATTGTGTTTGGAATTAACCCATATAGTATATGTATGTTATAAGTCAACTGAATTGAATTATTTAATTATTTTATTAAAAACATCGTTTGGTTTTGGTTTTTAAAAGTCTACCCAAACGCGCAAAATACGTTTAAATTTCTCAGTGCTATAACAAAACGATATGAATAAATTAAACCAACTGTTCTTGTAACTCCACCTGGTGTAAGCCTATTTTCGTCGAACTTCCGTCAAGAATGCAGTCATGTAAAATTCTCTAGGCAGGCGTATGTGATCCGAAAGAATATGTCAAAAGTGCGTACTCTTATTGTATTTCTGTAAAGCCCAAGCCATTTCATTTACAAGGCTTGATTGTGCGAATGGTTGTAAGAATGTAAAGGTTAAGAATTATACATAAAGTAAACATCCATCTATATCTACTACATATATACTTATTTGGAAGGTAGTGCAGTCATTCTTTCATTAATTACTAAATGATGAAATGTTCTCATTTTTCGTCTTATGGTTTGTAATTTACTCAGTGATGAATTACAATTTGAATCCGTGGAATGTATTTGTTTACGGATGGGCCCACAGCCCAACAAACACACTCATATACATATGTATGTGTGTATATACTATGTATTTACTTTGCACGAAAGTATATCGCTGTCTAGTGTATTTATGTGCTTTAGTTGGGAAAACGGTAATTTATCTCCGAAACAATTAATCAATGTTTGGTGTTTGTATTGAGTTGGTTACATTTTCTTAATTTACACTAATATCTACATATTTCAGATGTATCTACATAAATACGTTATGTTTGCCGCATACACATATAAATATACTTAGTACAGATGATTTACAACAATCTAACAATTTCCAAACGATCCATTAAGCCTTAGCAAATGGTGGGAGTATATATAATATTTTCCCCTAAATTGTAGAGTAAATACTACTTCTCTCAGTAAATTTACGACATTAGACATGGTGTGAATGTTGGATGTTGATATGTATTGCTTTAATAATACCAGATAGAGGGATTAGTTCAAAACAACCAACAAGAAAACAACAATGGTATTACCTGTTTGTGTGTTATAATTGTTATGTTAAATACAACATAAATGTCTACTAAGAATAATAGTCATCAAAAAAATTTAAAACACATTTAAATTTCACAGGTTTTCACCAAAACGGCATACAAATTTCAACTCAGAAGTTATTGTAACTACACCTGGTGTAAGTCAATTTCCGTCAAACGTTTCTCTATCTCACCGACCTCCGAGTGAGAATTGAAAAGGCAGGTGATTGAAATTTGCCCTCTATCTATGTTAACTGAAAAACACAAGCAAACTATTGATAATTACAAGCATCTTAACAAAATACCCTTCCGTTTTGCCTGACATTACTGTCAGATCTCGTTTATCGCAGATAATAAAAACCAGGTGAAATCCAATGCGCTGTTCGCTTTCAGTTACTAATATACGTGTATATTAATTTCTGTTTAAGTTGAAGTTATTAGTTTTTAGGATGTTATGTTCTTTAATAATTTCGGTTCAAGATCACTTACTATTAACATACATACTTATCTTTTTTGAAATTACAACATCTATGAAATGGCTTTTGATGAAAGCCTGCATAGGAAAGAAGTTCTGTGAATACTGATTGTTACGATAAAGTATTGTTGTGGATGTTTTCACACAAGTAGGTGTTGAGACAATTCTCGCTAAGTTGAGAATTGCTTATCCTTATAATGTTTGATGATATACCTAAATACTTGCTGAGAAGGGAACTGATGATATGCCTTGGTGGGCATTGAAAGAGCAGTATTCCCCACCTTCCACAATAATAATCGATTCCGCTTTGTTTCTTTAATAATATATATAAAAAATACTTTTTAAAAGTAATTGATCTCGAACCGAAAGTATTAAAGAATATACATTTATTGGAACGAAGTTACTTATCGCTCGGTGCGGGATGGGATCTAAATGAAAAAAATTAAACAACTTTTTTTAACACTATTATGCTACAACCTAGTATTATCAACTGTACTGGGTACTTTTGCTTTGGTTTGTGTCTAGACTAACATATGTTGGGAAATTGCTTGTATAATGGGAAGTTTTCTAGGTGGGGCATGTAACCAATAATTAGTATACATATGTAATGGGTGGTTAAATTTTAAGGGCCGATGTTGATTTTGAAAAAACACAAATTATTTTGGAAACTATTGTCATTTCTTTTTATTATGATAATATGGTCTGGTTCAATTATGTATGGAAAAAAATATCGGCGGAACACCTCCATCCGATGGTTCAAATTTTCGATGACGCTGAGGCACAATTGAGGTTCTATGCCGTCAATGTGCCGAATTATCTCATCCTTTAGCTCTTGAATTGTTGCTGGCTTATCGGCGTACACCTTTTCTTTCAAATAACCCCAAAGGAAGAAGTCCAACGGTGTCAAATCACATGATATTGGCGGCCAATTGACGTCGCCACCACCTGAGATAACACGGCCATTGAATTTCGTGCGCAAAAGAGCCATTGTTTCGTTAGCTGTGTGGCTGTACGAGCATGCACTGGTGTTATCACATCTCCTACAGACCCGGTTTGCTCAAATTTTTGCACAATTTTTCCGATTGTACGCACATTTGGACAATTAAATTGACCGAAACATCACGAAGTGCACGATATGCATTTTGATTTGAACACCCATTTCCATAATAATATTGAATAACTTTAACGCTTTGCTCGATTGTGTATCTTTCCATGGTTCAAATTGAGTTAGTCTGAAATTGAGAAATGTCAAATGAAATGCAGAAAAAAACTTGACGTTTAGGCGTGGTTCACATTCAACATCGGCCCTTAACATTTAACCACCCGATATATTGCAGTTTTGAACCCACTAGAAACTAAATTTAAAAAAGCTAAAGTGAAAGAATTTTATTATTATTTATTTTTTAAATAAGTGCCTTTTCTTAAATAAATGTAAATTTTCTTAAATAAGCGCCTTTTCTTAGAATAAGTAAATTTTCTCAAAAAACCTTTTCTTAACAAAATACCTTATCTGAGAGAAGTACATTTGCTTGAAAAAAGGAAATTTTCTTACAACAAAGTGCCTTTTCTTAAAAAATTACACTTTCTTTAAAAAGTACCTTTTAGTGAAACAAAATAACTTTTCTTGAGATAAGTACCCACTCTAAAAAATGTACCTATTCTTGAAAAAAACCAATACTAAAAAAAATCACGTTTCTTAAAAAAACCTTTTCTTCAATAAAATACCTTCTTTTAAAAAAATTGATTTTCTTACAAAAATTCCTTTTCTTAAAAATAAAATAATACCTTTCCTTTTCCTGAGATAAGTAGTCTTTCTGAAAATAAGTACATTATCTTAAAAAATAGCCTTTTCCTAAAAAGAGTACCACGTCTTTAAAAAGTAGCTGTTCTTAAAAAAGTACTTCGCTGTAGAAAAAAATCATACTCTTATGTCTTTTTCTTACAGAAAGTACTTCTTCTTAAAAATAGTATCTATTCTTAAAAAAACATTAGCTTTTAATAAAAGAAGTACCTCTCTTTAAAAAAATACCTTTTCGGGAAAATATATCACATATTCCTACAAAAAGGACCTATACTTTATACTTTAAAAAAGGACATATACTTTAAAAAAATACATTCTAAAAGAAAAAAATCTTACAATAAAGTTTATCATTTTACAAAAAGTATTATATTTTGAAGATCCATTTAAATTATGGCATTTTTCAACGGGCGACTTAGGCGTGTTGGACCTAACTAGTACATAATATATACCGAAAGGAACTTCGTTCCAACCGGGTGCCAGTCATGTAATTTTTATCATAAAATGAAAAGTTATATGGACAATTTTTTTTCGTATTTTCACTTGGCAAACTCCTTAGATTGATTCCGAATTAGAAAAAAAATGTATATAAAAAACCTTTATTCACAAATATTCTAGGGCTATATCTGATGAACAATGTTGCTCTATATTAGTTTTCTTTAACATTAATATTTAATCCAGAAAACACCAAATTTAAAAATAACAGCGGAATGTTCACATATCTTCGCATTCTTTGCATACGAACTTATTTTCTTAGTATTTATTGCTTTTGTTCATCTGCGTTATGTTTTTTTTTATTTCTCAATCAGCATTATTAAAAAAAGTCGGAAACAAAATAGAATTACAATAATTATGAGTAATAATAAACAAAACAACCTTCATTTTTATTTGATATAGCAAGTGCAAATGCACTGGACCTTATTAAAAATTCAGAGGAAAAATTATTTTGGGAGAATCAAAGAAAGAAAGGTAGACCGGGGTTTATGTACAAAATAGCAGCAAGTGAAGAAAGAATGGAAGAACGTCAACAAAATCATTTAAAACGGAAAGAACAGAGCGATCGTGCATTAGCTGCTTCTAGTAAGAAGAAATTATATATTATTTTTAATATAGTATTACATATATTTATTTGTACTGTCTTTATTCAGATGAAACAGCTGAATTTTCTTCCTGCAGTTCGGAGAGCGATATCAGCGAAATCGCTGCTAGCTATATCAGCGAAATCGCTGCTAAACGTGAGAATGAAACTATATAAAACGTAGATGAGAAATAATTGAAACACACAAGGTTACCTTACAAAAATATAACCAGAACATTTTATTCCTTTTTAGCAGGTCTTGGGAGCAGAAGCTGTAACGCCAACGGCAGCCAAAAAAAATGAGAAGATTTAAAAATATAAGGACTCCAAAACTTGCAGCCGCTTTAGATGTTTGCAAGGTCAGTGATCGAAAAAACTATATTATAAATAAAGCGTCTATACATAATGCAAGGGAAAAAATACGAGCAGAACAGTTCAAAAATATAAAAGGACGTTTCAGCAAGAACGAACTTGGTGCAATTTGTTTGCACTGGGACGGAAAGCTGTTACCAGCTCTTACTGGGAATGAAAATGTTGACAGACTTCCAGTCATAATCTCATGCGGGCGTACGGAGCAACTACTTGAAGGGCCCGCACTTAAAAGTGGAAGTGGCAGAGAGCAGACGTCTGCTGTTTCTAAAGCTATATTTGAATGGGGACTTCAAGATCATATAAAAGCCTTGGTGTCCGATACAACTGCCGTAAATACAGGACGTTTTAATGGAACCTGTACGACTATTGAACACAGTCTTCAAAATCAGCTGCTTTGGCTACCTTGCCGTCACCACATTTTGAAAGTCGTATTAAAAAGTGCCTTTGAAGTTAAGATAAGTTAAGAAATGTAAAAATATTTGAGCAACTTAAAAATACATGGGGAAATATAAACCAAAATAATTATCAGTCTGGAATGGAAGATAATGATGTAAAGAAATATTTAACAGCAGATAAAGATAAAATAATTGAATTTGTGAACGATGCGATCTAAACTAAACAGCCAAGAGATGATTACATGGAGTTTCTTAAGCCTACACTAATATTTCTTGGCGAGACTCCACCTATTCGCAATGCAGCTTTTCGCACCCCTGGGGCTGTCCACCACGCGAGATGGATGGCAAAAGCTATATACTGCTTAACAATATTTTTATTTCGACGTGAATTTGATTTGGCAGTAAAAGATAGGAAAGCTTTACGTAATATATGTACTTTTATTGTTTCAATATATGTTGAGATGTGGTTCTCTGCCTCTTCTGCTGCTCAAGCACCATACAAAGATTTCCAACTTTTAAAAACACTGGATTCTTTTAAAAAAAATTATGCTGATATATCTGTAGTTGCATTACACAAATTTAAAAACTACTTATGGTACTTGAGTCCTGAATGTGTGGCTTTAGCATTTTTTGATAACAGTGTTTCTTTTGAGTCAAAAAAGAGATGGTGAAGGCACTGAGTCGTGAGACTTTAGATAAATATGTAAAACGCACCTCAATTCAAAATTTAAATGTTATGCAGGTTATCGAAGGCGGAATGGATCAGTTCATTTCTTCTGAGACAAATAATTTTTTTCTTCGCTTTAAAATCAATACAGCATTTTTGAAAAATTATCCAACTTCATGGCCTGCGGATAATAATTTTAAAAATGGTAAACGATACAGCTGAACGAGCGGTGAAATTGATGCAAGACTACAACCCAATGCTCACAAAAGACGAGGAACAAAAACAATATATATTGCAAGTACTCAAAATCTATCAAACACAATTTCCTATGAGCACGAAGGAGATTTTATCACAAAACTTTTTATAATTACTCCATTTAATAAAACAAATAATCACCAGGCAAAGAGAAGATATGTGAAAATTTCGCTGTTATTTTTAATTTGGTTTTTTCTGGATTAAATATTAATGTTAAAGAAAACTAATACAGAGCAACATTGTTCATCAGATATAGCCCTAGAATATTTGTGAATGAGGGTTTTATCTAAAATAAATATTACTGAAGTTATGAACAATTAAAGCGAGCCATAGTGAGAAAAATATAATTTTTAGCAAACTTTGTGGGCTCAAGGCACGCCCAAAAATTATGCAAACGATCTAAAGTTTTTTATATAATTTTTTTTTCTAATTTGGAATCAATCTAAGGGGTGTGCCAAGTGAAAATACGAAAAAAAACAACGGTCACACTACTATGCACATTACAAATGAGAGGGAAATAAAACATTACACTAAGGAACTAATTCAAAAATTTGTGTAATAAATTCGAGCGGAATTTGGTAGAGGGGTGATGCCTTCATTAAAAATTGGTAAAATTTCAAACTTGCCCACAATTACACAACGCCTACTTCCTTCTGCCACGAACGAAAGCCAGTCACTCACCTTCGTCCTTCGGCAAATAGTTCGCCAGACTTTAACAGCCTTAAATTTCAATTCATATCTGTTCATTACAATTTACTTTAATTTCATTCATTTAAAATCACATCAATTCAGTCAATTTAATTGAATGCAATTCGCTTCAATTTAGTTCAATTTAGTTCAATTCAATTCACTTCAATTCAAATTAATTTAATTCAATTCAATTCAATCCAGACTGACTTGATGCCTTTCCTGAATAGATGAGAGTGCATCCATTCGGCAGCGTCGGCCATCCGGTTTCGCTAAGTCCCATAAAAAGCAGGTTGTAATCTATCATCTCTCTACAGAAATGAGCCAATTTGGCTGGTTCCAGTAGAGATTTCACATTCCAAATCGTGTCCAAGATGGGTACCTGATTGGGATTCCGCTTCCGATCCTGAATCTGGCAGTTTGAGAATAACATTTCCTTTACAACTCGGGGCTGGTCATCAGAGCCTAGTTTGTTACCGGCAGGGTAAACCACGTGCATAAGGGAATGACAGTTGAGGTTGTTTGAGTCGCGTCACTAAATCATTAGTACCCATTAGGTTACCATATAGGTACCAGAATACTTTGGAACATTATGTTGAGCAGTAAAGCCCAACAGTTAAAAATAATGTCCAAAACTGAAAGAATAATCCTTTGTCGTATGGATGAAACATTTTCGTTAATGTTTTTACGTTGCTACAAAGAAAAGTTTCGTATATCAGTCAATTTGGTAGTCCCTGCAACGAAAAATTTCATATGTGATTTCTTTGGCAATTTTTCATTTCGTTGTTGCAACAACTTACTTTTCGTTCCTGCAACAATTTTATTTAATTTGAATTGTGTAGAAAAATGGGTTAAAAATTAAAAAAAGGAAGTGCATGAGATTTAAACTATTGATATTTGATGTGTATCTGTTACTTTTTATTGATTATTTTTATTATTTATTTATTTTGGAGTTTTGCCAACATTTATAGTTGACGAAACAATTTCGTTATTGCAGTGAAACCAAGTTTTATGAAGATAAAGAGAGAAAGCAGGCAGAAAAATGAGTGAGCGTAAAAAAGAGGCATGCAAGAGGAAATGGTGAGAGTGAGTGCTGGGTCACGTACACATCTTAAATCAGTTAATTTGCAACAACCGAAAGTGTTAGACATATTTCTCCGCCGGAATAATTTATATACATTTTTTAAAACTAATTAGTTCAACATTTTATTCAGAAAATTAAATTACGTGAATTTGTGTGTTTGCTGTGATCGTTTGTCTGACTTTTGTATCTATAAATGAAATAGATAAACAAACAGAATGCAAGGAGCAGCCCGACAGCAAATAAAGTGACGCATCGATAGCAGAAAAACTAACTGAATATTTGTGTGTGTGTGTGTATATGAGCGTAGCGGTACAAATCGTAACAAAATGTTTGTGTTTTGGCTCAAAGTCAATGAAAACGAAGAAGTGAAATGAACAAAGCGTTTGAAGTAAGACGATCATAAAAAGTAACAATTTAACGCACAATGAAAAAAATCCAATCGATGCCGGGGAGATGTGGGGCTACAATTGAATGACAACAACAATTGCATAATTTAAGAAACAATGATGTGGTTCTATGTTAAAGGAAATGTTGAACATAGATCATTTGCTGTGATGAAATCCATACGGGAGTAGAGCTTATGTTCATGGTAAGTACAGACATACGAGTACGTAGATATGCACATATCTTCAATAGAAATATTAATAATAAATTTCTCAAATTTGTTTTTAGTTGCAGGACCTGAGTACAACGGCCACAATAACACACAACCTCTCGACTACCATGATCTTTCTCCAGACGAGGGGAATGGATATAATATACATATTTAGCAAATTCAGACCATTTTCGAAACAAAAATTCAAATTTGTTTATCAAAACAGCTGCAATGTAATACTAACAGTGTATTTATGTACAATAAGCAATAAATAATTTCAAACTTCAACACATTTATTACAGCAATGACACAAAATCATTGCAGCAATGAAATAAGTTCATAGCATCAATGAAACAAATTCATAGCTGCAGTAAAGCAAATTCATTGTAGCTATGAAACACCTTCATTGCTGTTATGAAACCAATTCATTGCAGCAGTGAAATAATTTCATTGCAAGAACGATACTTATTCATTGCAACAATGAAACAAATTCATTGCAGCAACAAATCAAATTCGTAGCAATAATGAATGAAATGCATTGCAGCAACAACCATACGTTGTTTGCAGTGACGAACAATTTGCAGTTGATGAACACATTTTCATAGCGGGAATGAAACTGTACGTTAGCTCACTTTCGATGACGAAAGTTGTTGGGGTGATGAACATTTTCAACCCTGTAACGATGCTTTTCCGTTCAGTGAACAAATCGCACATTTTTTAAAACATTTCCCATTGTTTTTTTTTAACTACTTATATAATAACATATATAAGTAGTTAACAGTGATTTGTCTATTGTGCATGGGTTAGGAAAGTCTGTAGTTCTAAATGTTATCCAAAAATCTGTCGAGTTTTAATTTTTTACCAGTCCTGAATGTTAGTGCAAGTTATTTTCTACACGAGTTTATTATGTATTTAAATTTAGTTTACAATTTAAAAAAAACAGTATGATTAAAAATTAAGCTCATTATTTTGGGCCATATTTGCAACATATTTCGTTAATAATCCCTATAGAAACGGTCATGAAAATTATGACCTTGTTATATCCGGACATTTTTCCCAGAAACGAAATGGGATTTATGTATATTTTAAAAGTGGGCATAACACCCATATCTAATGTGGGACTATATCACTGGGAGTTATGACCGTGATATGGTTGGTATTGGTCCATATAAGAAAAAAATATAACAACAATATATTATGCTCAACAATATTTATGCTCTATTTAGTGTGAAAATTGGTACAACACTGAAAAAAACCCCTTCGTCACATGGATGAAACATTTTCGTTTATGCTTTTGCGTTGCCATAGTGAAAATTGTCGTACATCCGACAATTTGTTTGTCTCTGCAACGAAAAATTTCAAATGTACATGTTTTCTTTGACAATTTTTCATTTCGTTGCTGCAACAATTTTCTTTTCGATCCTTCAACAATTTTAGTTAATTTGAATTTTGTAGAAAAATTTGTTACAAATTACAAAAAAAGTAAAGGCATGAGATTTAAAATATTGATATTTGGTTTATCTCTTACATTTTATAGTTTCATTATATATTTATTTTGGAGGTTTGTCAACTGCGACTAAAACTGACAAACCAATTTTGATATTACAACGAAAAGCAGTCAAAAAAGTATGCGAGCGTAAAATAGAGGCCTTTAAGAGAAAATGGTGAGCGTGAGTGGCGGGTCACGTACACATCTTAAATCAGCTCCTTTGTAACAACAGAAAGTGGTAGATATACAGGGTGATTCAGGAAGTTCCGGACAAATTTCTCCAGCGTATTCCTTGGCTCATTTCATGAAGAAAAGTCCACTAGGACCATGTCCGAAAATGCAAGGGAGCGAAATGGCAGCGGGTTCAAACTTTTCGGATTGGCGGTCGGGTAGTAGCCAGTGGTTTTTGGGCTTGTTGGAAAGGTCTTTAAGAGGCCTTTCAGAATTAATTAAAAAAAAAGTAGAAAAAAGTCAAATCGCCGAGATATAGAGCTTTCGAAAACAAAAATGGAGAAAAAAATCAATTTGCTCAGCCAGATGGCAGGTAACTTATGTTTTTTTGTTGAAAGGTAGCCATACCTCTTACCTTTCCAAAATGACATAAACGAAGCCCAGAGGTCTTCCCAGCACCTGGAAACACGCTAAGGTTATACCAATACCAAAACCCAAATCTGGAAATGGAACCCAATGGATGAGAAGATAATGCATGCGCAGATACCTCAATAACTCAATAGAAATGGTCTATTGACGGATAGAGAATCAGAATTTAGGCCAAAACATAGTTGCATTACTGCTCTTACGGATGTGACAAATTTTATAAGAGCTAATATGGATAACAACCAGATTACTCTCCTGGTTCTACTGGATCATTCGAAAGCATTTGATTGTGTAGATTATAGAATATTACTCGTATGTTCAAAACTACATGAGCAATTTAATTTTTCACAGAACGCAGTCCGTTATAATAAAGAACCAAATATCAAGACCATTGGAAATGCATAGTGGTGTTCCACAGGCTTCAGTCGTAGGCCCGTTATTGTTTTCATTGTACATTAATGATCTACCAGAACAACTTCGACACTGTAAAATTCATATGTATGCTGACGATGGGCAATTACACCTGAACTCATCATCTGATGGAATATCGAAATTTAAAGAGTTTACAATTTGGCATTGGCTAATAAACTCCACTTATATCCCCAAAAACCTAAATGTCTCCCGTACTTATTGGCAACCAAAAAATTGAACTTGTCACATCGGCTAAAAACCTTGGAAGAGTCATATTGCCACTGGAAAGGTATTTGGGATGATTCGCTCGCTATATGTATCATAACACTATACCCCAGGCATATTCAAGTTCTTCTAGCAAAAACGTATCTGATGCCCTCACTTCTATATGGCTGTGAACTTTTTTCAAGTTGTGATGCTAAAAGTTTGTCTCGACTGAATGTGGCATATAATGCAATTCTACGGTATATTTTTTGGCTTAAACGATTTGAGAGCTGTGCACCTTTTTCGAGATTTTTGTATGGAGTGACACTTGAAAATTTGCTCAAGATAAGGACACTAATTTTTCTGCACAATATTGTATACACAATATAATAATATTACATATTTAATATCCTACGATTTGGCAAATCGAACAGAGGAATACTGCTCATACCAATCAGAAATCGGCGCTTACATTATTTATTTATTTATTTATTTATTTATTACTCCGCTACAAAAATTTAATTTCAGCTGGAGGATTAATTTTTCAAATTGCACTTACGTACTATGTTACAAAACATCTCTTACAATGTATAAAAATTTTCAGTAAATTAGCGTTTGTAAAAAAAAAAAAAGTGGATTTGTGATATTACGTGGAAATATTGCTTAGAATTGTATTAAGAATGGTATTTAATAGATTAAAAAGGCGAAATTATGAAATTATTATTTAAATAATATTAAATATTTTCTAAAGTTTTAAAATCTATTGAAAACAACAGCCAGTGAATCATTAAATATCTATAACAAGTACAGATATGGGTATTTTTTTTTTTTTAGGTTATTAAAAACAAGAAATTTGTGAATAAAGCCAGTCGGCAGTTAAATATGTGCAACAATAATACCATTTTCCAAAATCACATACGTTGGTGTTTTAAACTTAAAGTTAAAGTTTCTCCCATTACGCTAGTTCGTGCAGAAATCCATTTTATTTTTAATGCGGTTCGACTTTGGAACTCCCTGCCCTTTTCAATTCAAATTATAGGCAACGCAATATTTATTAAGCGTGCATTATTTAAACATTTTTAAATTTGTATTTCTTACTAATTGTCATTAAAATAAAAATAAAAAATAAATAAATAAATGGTTTCCCATTAAATCCCATGAAGGGACTGGGGAGAACTTCTCACAATCACTGAGCTGTGCGCTTTCCAGTTTTCACTCACTGATTGGGACCTACAGTTTTACACCGATTCCGAACGGTAATTTGAGAAGCTTTTTCATGGCTAGATACTCGATAGTGTCGCCGTCACTATGCGAGGTGACCGCCGCCGAAAGAAAATTTGAAGGTGGTCAGAGCCGGGTTCGAACCCAGGATCTCATGTACAAGAGCCGCGCACACTAACCATTGCACCACTGACGGCAATGGTGCTCAATATTCTACTTTTTCTGTTATTTATTTATTTCCTTTTGTCTTTTAACATACTAATGACCCTCCCCCTAGTTTTTAATTATGTTATTAAGTTCCTTATTCTCCTCTATGAAATAACACAGAGTGTAATTTTTTAAGTCATCGCAAAATAACCATATACGGACACCACTACGAGATAAAAGAGCAAAAAAAGCCTAAAGTCCTCCAGGTTTTTTTTTATGGGCCCCCAAAGAAGTGGGACCTCGGTGTCATTTTTGCAAAAAAGTGATCATTTTCTCAAGCTCATATCTTGCAAACCGTTCTGAATTTTGATTTAGTCTCTGAGGCAAGGTTGTAGCTCTTGTTATGAAGAACAAAAATTATAAACATGTAAAATCCAAAAAAAACTTCATCTTCAAAGTCAAAATCGCAAAAAACTTTAAAAAATTCATTTTTTTACCTTTTTTTCCCCTGTTCAGGTCCATAGGTAGCAAACCGTTGAAAATTCAAGGAAACAATCAAGGAACAAATCAATGATCCACATCAATGATCCTAAGATCTCAATAAACAACTTTCTAGAACATATGAACTTCCTAGGAATGATTCCTAACACCGTTTAGGTAGCCCTTAGATAGCCACAAAAGTGAAAAATTTCCCGACAATTTTTTAATTTCATTTGTTTTTTTCTTTACTTCAACATTGAGATACTATAAAGCCTTCTCCCGTAAGTGAAAAGGCATGTTGCAGGTTTCATTGTTATACTATTACTGATTTTATTAATCTTAGTCCTTACGTGGTATGGGTTGACATTTAGAGTTAGGGTTGTAACAAAGAGTAGTAGCATGGATATTTAGTAATAATGATTCAGTGTTGTAGGGATTATTAGTCTCAGAAGGGATGACACTACAATACTATGCTATCTATTACAAAAATTATAAAAAAAAATATTCGTATTATGTTTATAATGTTGATGGCCCTGGACTTGCAAATCGCACTCTCTTAAGTTGTGGATCCAAATCGTCGTCCGAATCTGACTCTGATTCAGAACTTATGGTGTCCACAGGCACGTTACTTCCAGACTGCCCTACATCTTCAGCTTTTTCTTTTTCAGATACTTCATTAACATCATACAGGGTGATCTTGTGACTCCACCAACATACCTGAAATGAATTAGAAAAGAAATCAAAAAAGGAATGCAAAACAATGCATCAATAAAATAAATATAATATAAAATAAATACATCTGCAAGCAATGCGTCGAGTTTTTTGCCTTTGTACCGTTTTTCCATGGGCATTGTGGTTTGGTGAAACCGTTCTCCTTGCTCATCGGATTCGGTAGGGAGTTGTTTGATAAAATCGTCACAATGAAAATGAAGAAAATGCAGCTTTAATGTCATCGATGTGCCGATTTTCTCAAAATAATTCAGCATTTCTTTTACCCATTTTCTTGCTTCCGGTTCCGCGTCTCGATCCCCTCCCAAGACTCTGGTGCATACACGCTGTTTTAAATTTACTACAATACCTTTTTCAATTTTGTCCTCGCTACGCTTTGGGAAAACGCTTTTCAAATAGTCGAATGCGTTTGGGCAATTTACAACGGCCACTTCGATGGATTTTTTAACAATTCTCAATTTTATGTGGAGCGGTGGCAGCAAGATGTCTTGAGTATTGTCTATTAAAGGTGCATTCCTCAGTTTAGGTTCTTTCATTTGTTCTTGGTCTCCACGAATTACATTGGTATTGATTCAGAAGTGAGCGCGAATCCCAATTACAAAGAAAACAAAAGAATTTTGGAAAGCCGCCCTTATCGATGATCCCTTGCAAAATGTTGATGACCTTCAAATCACAGCAAATCTTCCATTTATTTTCGTAGTATTTGATTTTTTCCATTATATCGTTCAATGTTTCATAGCTTTCTTTCATGTTAATACCCATTGCTAGCGGAATGGAAGGTTTTCGGTTCGGCACATGCAACAACACTGCTTTCAAGCTTGAAAAAGAACCATCAATAAATAATCTCCACTCACTAGCGATGTAGTTCATTCCCATTTTTACCACCAACGCTTTGACATCGTTGCAGTAAGCGAACGAATTGTCATCATTTAGAGTGTAGAGGCTCTAAAATTCAGCTTGCCGTTTGCGATACGCCGTAGAGTTCACATTACCATGTGTGAGTTCTCTTTGCTTTAAAAACGCTGTCAAAAATATGGCAAGTCGCTGCGATAGTCCCACTATTTCCACAATGAAATCCATTTCCATTTGTGTTATTAGTTGTGGTCCATATCTTCCCTGTTGGGGCTCATAATCGGTATCAGATGGATCTTCGTAAGTAACACCACTTGCTCTAGTCATTCCTGTACATTCTGTACTACGATCTGGAGTTGGTGGCCTTGGTGATACAAAATTTTCAGGTGCAAGCACTGATAGTGTGGCTGTTACAGTTGCTTTATAACTTTTGTTCCTCTCAGCATATCGATTTAGACCACATGTGTAATTTACGCATGCATAGCAACTGGTTTCATCATGATCACCTGGGAGATTAATCCAGTTTACCGGCTTTCAATACTTCATACTATGTTTGCCTCCACTCAACCATCCCATAAGATTGTTATAACATTGGCGACACACTGTATTAGGTGTGTAATTTTCACCGGTCAAGTCTTCTTCGTCGAAAAACAACTTATATGCTTTCTTGTGACCGTCAGTGGTGCAATGGGTAGTGTGCGCGCCTCTTGTACAGGAGATCCTGGGTTCGATCCCTGCTCCAACCACCTTAAAATTTCTTTCGACGACGGTCACCTCGCTTAGTGACGGCGACACTATCGAGTATATAGCCATGAAAAAGCTTCTCAAAATACCGTTCGGAATCGGTGTAAAACTGTAGGTCCCAATCAGTGAGTGAAAACTGGAAAGCGCACAGCTCAGTGATTGTGAGAAGTTCTCCCCGGTCCCTTCATGGGATGTAATGGGAAACCATTTTTTTTTTATGCTTTCTTGAATGCCCTAGTTAAAAGATTCTTTTCCTTTTGCAATGTTGTAGAACTATTTTTTCTGATTTGATGACCGCAAACGTAGCAAAATAAATCAATATTTTCACACTGCATATTGAAATTGTCAGTTGCCAATGTTGTGTGCGAATTATGCTGTAGCACTTTCACTGTTTTTACTTCCACTTTATAACTTTCACCGCTGAGCTCTCGTTGACGTCGCGCTGTGTAATGCCTCGATGTGAACGTCGTGTCGCTTTCATATTGTGTTCTGCGTCCGTTGTGAATCCAATGCAGATGTTTGCTTCCAGGTAGTTTTTTGATAGAAGTTTTTTTGATTTTATATGTTCACAATTTCATCTTTATGACAAGAGCTCCAATGTGTTTCCAGGTATTTTTTTTATATTTTGGGTTGTTTTCATGTGAATTCAATGCAGTTGTTTGCTTCCAGGTAGTTTTTTGATAGTTTGGGCACGGGAACTCATCCACCAGCTTGAGCATTTTTATTAGAGTGCACTTACTATCAGTGAAGGTAAAGTGCACTCAAACACTCGGCCTGCTCACTGACAATTATTTACGTTTAAAGGTGTGGAAATCAACATTAGTTTTAAGAAATCGCTTATTTTCTTGCACTTCAATTGTTTTTACGCGAAATTTTTATCTCCCAGAAAGTACTTTTGTTAGAAATACCTCACTATCTCCGGTCTTAGAAGGGGTTAATGCGGAGTATTATACCTTAAAAAAAAGCTTGAAGTGTTGTCTTTTACTGAGTCTAAGAAGAAATAAGTTTACTAGGGCTGTTTTTTGAGAAAACCAGATTTTTATTAAAAAAGAGAGGTTAAAAAATCTTTTTTTTTTTAATTTGCCCCAATTAGTTAATAAAAATTAACATATTTATATACAGATTTATAGCGTTTTCAAAGGTCTTCTCAATGATACCTATCTCAACCAGATCGGATAAGAAATGAGTAAGATATAAGCGATTATATACTCAAGCTATAAAGGCCTATATCTCAAGAAGTTGGATCGGCCTCCTTTAAAAAACTTTCGAGTTTTAATCAGCGATATAAGCCCTACCAGGCCGAAGAAAAGTGGCGCATTTTTCATAAAGTAAATTTGTTCGTAAAAGCGGAAAATAAAAAAACCCATTTTGGGCGATTTTTCGCTAATTTTTTAAAGTTTTTCGCGATTTTGACCTTGAACATGACGTTTTTTGATTTTATATGTTTAAAATTTCTTTATGACAAGAGCTACAACTTTGCCTCAGAGAGTAAATCAAAATTCCGAACGGTTTGCAAGATATGAGCTTGAGAAAATGATCACTTTTTTGCAAAAATGACACCGAGGCCCCTCTTCTTTGGGGGCCCATAAAAAAAACCTGGAGGACTTTGGGCAAAACTGGAAGACAGGGGTCTTTTTTCTGGTCTTTTATCATATATGGTTATATTTTTTCGTGTTACACTGTGTAATATACCATTGTAATTCATGTACATTAATTATAAGATTTATATATCTTGTTGTGTGTGAAACCATTTGAAATAAATACATAAATCAAATAGATCAACTGCTGTGATGAAACCCATAGGGGCGCAGAGCTTATGTTCAAGGTAAATACAGACATAGATATGTACATATCTTAAATAGAAATCTTAATACATAATAAGTTTCTCATGGCCGTCGGTGGGGCAAGGGGTAGTGTGCGCGCCTCTTGTACTTGACATCCTGAGTTCGATCCCTGCCCTGACCACCTTAAAATTTCTTTCGACGGCAGTCACCTCGCATAGTCACGGCGACACTATCGAGTATTTAGCCAAGAAAATGCTTCTCAAAAATACCATTCGGAACCGGTGTAAAACTGTAGGTCCCAATCAGAGAATATAAAACTAGAAAGCGCACAGCTCACTGGTTGTGAGAAGTTCTCCCCGATTCCTTCATGGGATGTAATGGGAACCCATTTATTTATTTTTTTTTAAGTTTCTCAAATTTGGTTTTAATTGCAGGACCCAAACCCTTCGACTATCACAATCTTCTCCAGACTACTGTTTCAACATGGAATGGATATAAAATATGTATAAAATTAAGACCATTTCAATAACATTGTTATCAAAATACCTGCAATGCAATACTAATAGTGTACTTATGCACTATGAACAATAAATAATTTCAAACACACATTCAAAACATTCATTGCAACAATGAAACAAATTCATTGTAGAAATGAATCAAATTCATTGCAACAATGACTCAAATTCATTGCACAAATAAAACAAATTTATTGCAGCAACGAATCCAATTCGTTGCAATGATGAAACAAATTCATTGCAGAAACAACCATACTTTCACCACAGTGACGAACAATTTGCAGTTGATTACCAGATTTTCGTACCGGGAGTGAAACTGTACGATAGATCACTTTCTATGACAAATGTTGTTATGGTCAGTGGAGTTCAATGCAGATAAAAATATACGGCCTTATTCATAAAAAGTTTTGAGAGGTTTGGGAGACGCTTTTTGTATGGTAAATCATCTCTCAAACCTCTCATAAGTTTTGAATATGGCCGACAGTTTACGCGTAGAATTGGCGGTGCTATGCCCCTTTGTGGCAATCTAAAGATTGCTACATCGGCCAAACTATTTAGCCCCACTCCTGAAATTTGTGCTGAAACTTGATACAGTTTAGAGGAAGGTTTCTCGATATGTGTTAACATTTTACAAAGGGGCGTAGCAACGCCCATATAAAATAATTTCAAATGATTATATTTCAGGTACCATTTGAGTTATTAATATGATATATGGTACATATACGAATGTTATTTTAAGTTATTTTAAATAATTCGAAAAATAGTGGTTGCCACAAGAGTGTCAAAATCCGAAGAGCACTGAAACCGGTAAACCGATTTTTTTTCTGTTAACTGTGTGTGTCTGATTTTTAAAAAACTTCTTTATGGTTCAAACTGAAACAGGCTTTTACTCAGTTTGTATTAAATATCCTAAATGTTAAAATAAAATAACTAATTAAAATAATAATTTTCAAGTTTTAGTATAATTTTGGAATTAAGGAGCATGATTTCTATATTCAAATACTAAGTTGTGAATGATATTTTCAAATTATCAGATATTTTCAACTTTCAAATGGTATTTTCAAGTTTCAAGAAGTAAATTAGAAAATTCGAAGTACACCCGTATTTGCCAATAAAAATTTTTCCCTGTTACATCCCATTAAGGGATTAGGGAGAGCTTCTCACAAACCAGTGAGCTATACGTGTTCTAGTTTTACACTCACTGATTGGGACCTTCAGTTTTACACCGGTTCCGAACGGTACATTGAGAAGCTTTTTCATGACTATATACTCGACAGTGTCGCCGTCGAAAGAAATTTAAGGTGGTTAGACCAGGGATCGAACTCACGTTCTCATGCACAAGAGCCTGGAAAGCTGGATGTTAAATATCGTAATGTGTGCAAGGAAAAATCTATCATTGTGAAAATGACACAAATATTTAAATATTTGCAAACGAAAAAACAACAAGTATCGGGAGATGTTATGAGGATTTAAGCCATGATTAGATACGAAATTGAATAAGACATGTATCTAATGATATTAATTTGTCAAATGTACAGAAAATTCTTTTATATCAATTGACTAATTTTCTAAAAACACTAAGAGGTAGTCTCTCATATATTGGTATAAAAAAATTCAAACAAATATTTATCATCGAAAATGGCTTCATTGTTTTTCAAAATATACTCCATAAAGATTAATACAGTTATGCTTGCGTTCGAACCAACAGTCCAAACATTCTTTGCCGTAACCGAATTTAGAGGCTGTCATAAGTACACTAGACATCTTCAACCAAATAAGTTGTTACCAAAACCTAAATTGAGGCTGGCACAACCACGCTAGAGGTCATCACAACCAAATTAGAGGTTGTCACAACTGAAATAGACCGCAATAGAGATTATCAGAACCCAATAAGAGGTTGTCAGAACCGAATTGGATGTTCTCACAAACGAATTAAGGGGATATCACAACCGAATTTTAGGAATCTAAACAACCGAATTTACCACTTCCAACTCCTTTTGAAGTCGCAGCCATCACCGTTAACACATCCAGTTACGATACATTGTGTCTGTTTACGCATAATTCGCTATGACCATTCCGTATTCACTCGAGGGGCTCATTTTACCCATTATTCGTTGGCAACCCCTTTTGTTGTCGTTAGAACCTATTTTAATGAGTGAGGAGTTCGCTAAATGCCCGCCATTTTTGGCAACTCTCCCTTTTGTGACATGTATACAAGTTCAGTCAGTTGTATTACAGATCTGCTACTGCTTGCCAAATTAAACCTGCTACAAGGCAATTACATCGATTTTCGCCAATCAATTAATCAAGCTATTTGTTTTGAATTGAAATTTAAATATTGTTGTTGTTAATTTTTATTGTATTATTTTCACGAATAAACATATGGTCCTTCGAACTGGATTTCTGCTACACGCTGCAAATTAATTTATAATTTCTGTGTGTTTGGCAGCACAATTAACAACAACCATTATAACCATCAGTTTCCCACGTCCGTCCATCCATCCATCTTTACAACACAAGAATATAGGTACGTTGAAAAGTGAAGTGCAAAACAATTGAGTAATTATATTAAAGATAATTAAAGAAAGCAACATCATGATTAGAAGATTTGTGGAAAAAAATTAAACGAAAGTAATAAATTAAAATTGGAAAGTGGCCTCTTACAACACCAAGAACAGTGTTAAAAGATTATTCCGAGGGCGGATCAATAAGTGCGTGACTTTTCGAACTTCCCTCGTAAATGCAACCCTACTCCCATCAAGTACCACCTGTTAATAGACTACTGTCAAATTTTAAACAAGTTCCGTCATTTACTTTGCGTTTAACAGCTGTTCAAAACATATAACCTCGTGCATTTTTTCAAAATGGAAAAAAATGCATTTTCGAATCAAACCAAGGAAAAGCTTGATAAATACTATGGGAACCCTGCACCATCTATTTCAATGGTAAAAAAAAGTGGTTTACTGACTTTCGTTGTGGTCGCACCAGTACAAATTACGCTGCACGTTCTGGGCGGTCAATTAAGGTCAATGCACCCACCCGAAAATGTCGAAAAAATCCACGATATGGTTTAGGCCGATCGAAGAGTAGAAGTGAGTGAGATTGTTGATGCCATAGGCATTTCATATGGCAGTGTGGTTTCGACTTTAAATGATCAGTTGGGTTTAAGAAACCTGTCTGCAAGATGGGTGCCGCGTTTGCTCTCAATTGACCATAAATTTGTCTCATCCGCAATATTCTCCGGATTTAGCCCCCAGTGACTATTTCCTATTTCCTATTTCCTATTTTCCTTTTCAGCATGAAACCGTGGCATAGGCATACATTGAGCATGATGCTGCTGTCATTTGCGAATTTGACACGCTTTAAGCCTTATAGTTATGGTACTAATTTTTCAGTGTTCGTTGATGGCAAGGAAATTGTAGAAGTGGAGTCACTTAAATATTTGGGTCTTCAGCTTCAATGTAACTTATCATGGGATACACACATAAGAACGTTACGTACGAAATTATCTCAAGCAGTTGGATTATTGTACAAGTTTAAAAACAAATTCAACAAAGAAACAAAATATTTAATATATCAAGCCCTCATTCAAAGCAATTTGAATTACTTGATTGTGCTCTATGGTTTTAAGAAAACCAAAGAATTTAAAGCTCTTCAAAGAACACAAAATAAAGCTCTAAAAATTGTGGGAAACCTTTCAATCCGTAAGTCTACAGTATCATTATACACAGATATTTATCCTGTTGTTCTACCAATTTATGGACAGTGCCAATAGCAACTGTTAATGTATGTTTTTAAATGTATGCATAATATTGGCTATCACACTATTAAATTTTCAATAAATAAAAATTTGTTTAACACACGCCATAACAATAATTTGAAAGTTCCAATATGTAGACTTAATGCAAACGAAACAAAGAATAGAATACATGGGTAGTTCTGCTTATAACAATCTACCACAATCAATAAAAATAATTAGTCGCATATCTGAATTTAAAAATTCAGTGAAGCAAGTTTTACATGAGAACATTACAGAACTGATTTAATAACTCTAACTCTTTTAATTTTTTAATAAAATTGTAATTTAAAGTAATAATAAATGTTAATCACTTTGTCATCTCGCCTCTATAAAGTCAATATGACGCTGAGGCACAAACAATTTTTTTGAACTAACTTAAATTACAAAATATATAAGTAAAATAATATATAAAGGGTCCGCCATCTAACGTTTTTTTTTCAAATAGTGCTTATTTCGTGAATGGTAACACTTAGCTCCATAAGCCAATAGATTATTACGGTTGTATGTGACAACTAATAATCCAACTGAAAATTTAAAAATTCTGGCTAACTATATAATAAAAGTATACACGCCAATGTATTTCAATGTTAAGTATTATAGCTCTGCCGCATACGGTAGCACATTACGTTTTAAATTTATTACTTGGACACGATTTTTACCACCGAATTTTCTTGGAGTTGTAAATACAGTAATTCAAGATAATCCATATTTTGCACACTCAGAAAATATCTTGCTATCTATGTTGTTTGATGATAGAATGGAAAAACGAAACATTGCTATAAAGAAGATTTTACATTACCGAAGAGATATTGTCGACCCAACGGAACTTAGAGTTTATAAAAAATCTCTTATAAACTTTAATTGTACGGAATATACAAATATGATTGATTTAAATGACGATACCATTTTATTCGAACCACCGTTTACGCAAAGTTGTTCGTATGAACATTTGGAGGGATATTTAAATTACGAAGTGCCACCGTTCGATGATCAACAAATTCCTTTACACATTCAAGGAACGGAAAGACATGTCCAATGGCTGGCTGCCCCTGCTAAACGAGTTGCAGGAAAGAATGTAGAAGGCGCTATGGCGACGACATTAGAGAGCCGTATGAAAACACCCAGACTTGAAAGCAAACAAGACTTTCAGAAAAAATAATGTTTTTTTTCACATTTTGTCTTTTACTACACTCAAATTGAATATTTTTTTTTGATAATTGGTTGATGTATACTTTATTATCTATTAATTTGAATTTTTGTAGAAAAAAAAATAAAAAGGGAAAAAAATCAAAAAGTTGGTTTTATGGTGTTATTTTGTTTTAGCAATATCGCATGAATTAATCAACCGAATTCGATAAATTTGGGCTTAAACTCTTCGTTTTGAATTGTAAATTGAATTAAATAATGGATTGAGCCAAAAAAATGGCCATGAAAGTAATATTCTTGGACAAAATCATGAAAAAAATGGAAAAATGGTCCAAAATTTGGACAAAAATGCCAGTAACTTTTGAACTTTTTACCAACAAAAAGTAGGGGAATCGATTTTAACGATAGAGGTATGGTTCCTTCGGCAAATTTTCATGGAATAACCCATAGAATACGGAAATCATAGGGAAATTGGTGAATTTTTTCACTCCCTACAAATCGACCCGCCCTAATATATATATATAAGTAATAAATATAAATGAACTAATAAAAAAAAAACCTAGAGAAATGGCTCGGTGGAAAGAGATTTAGCTACAACGATGAAATTATTGATCAAATAAATGCCTATTTTATGGACCTCGAAAAATCCTATTTCTTAGTAGGGATACAAAAATTGGATACAAGTGTATTGAGCTAAAAGGATATTATGTTGAAAAATAATTTTTTTTTTAAAAAAAAAACTGTGTTTCATTCAAAAAGTCACGGAATTATTGATCTGCCCTCGTATTAATACGTATATTGGTACATACCTCCGTTTTTTAAATAGGAGTGAGAACAAGTGAAATAATGGCATTGCAATTTTTGGCCAAATTCGGTGCCGGTGTTTCTTTTAAATTGTGCCGCGTAACTTAATTATCACCTGGGAGATTTGGTGACAATCATATATAGTACAAACAGTGTGAAATTGTAATACACTTCTGTTCACATATATAGAAAGTACGTACACACCTACTGCTATTGTATTGACGTACATACATCCATACATAGGTACTGGTATAATTATTTTAATTTCTTTGTGTTTCTTTTGCCCTTACAGGAACCGCGCGGGTCGTTTGTTAGGATTTTTCAATTATAGTGAAAATTAAATTTTGTGCCACGGGAATATTCTTAGCTTGTGTACGCTACACAACGATTCGTTTGGATAATTAGGTTTACTGTGTACCCTACAATCGGCGCATACGACACGCGTTCGGTTTGGTGTTTTTTATTCGCATTATTTTATTTAAAATTTGACGCCTTGTCTATGAGTTGGCAATTTCTTTCAACAAGTGTGCCTATGGTATAGTTGGTATGGTCCAGTTGATAATTTAATTTTTTTTGTGATTTTTGTTCTCTTTCTTCATTTTCTTTGAGAATTTTGCAAACATATCGTTTGATTTGAATTCAACGTTTTTATTTTGATATTAATTTTTATAATTTGGAAAATTACTAATTGTTTGATCATATTCCGGTCAAACTTCGGTGTATATTCCGTACTTTTGCGAAGCTTTGGGCGAATATTTCTCAAACATTAAACTCTTCCAATTTTTTTTTTGTTTCGAAACGATTCTTTTCGAATTTTCTCTCGATTTTCGGGGCGTTAAGTATGTTTTAGCCAAATTTGGGTGAGCAATCGGTACGTTTTGCGAAGTTTTGGGCAAATACTTCTCAAGTACTCCTGTTTTTTTTTTTGATAATTTCCTCGAATTCTTTGATTTTTTTCGAGACTATTTTTGAGTGTTTTCCGATTTGCTTGCGACTTGTATCATTCCGATTTGCGAGGAAGGGTGAACATGCCTGAATCCGCACTCGATTTGTTCACCAGTTCTACTGATAATTTAGTGAAAGCTGGTGAAAGCTCGGTTTTGCACTATCAAAGATTATCGGCATTCGGTATTTACATTGGAGATTCATGTTGTTGAGATAAAAAAAGTTATAGAGAAGGGTTGTCGCCATGTATGGGAAGTGTCGGTCAGACCTGCGACATCATACAGATGTATCGCCAGATACGAGTTGACCCAGCCCATAGTTGTTATCAGCGCATACTAAAGTATATAGGGAGTCTACCATAATACGGAATTTTTAACTTTTGACCGTGACATTCGGTGAAAATTGTGCTCCCTTCCTGGTCATTCGAGTGTTGTTCCAATTGGCTGACGAAATTTACGCCCAGTACCCGCTCGCTGCACTTACAATTCGTTAGTGCATGTATGTAGACGATGTTTTGGGTGGGGCTCATAACATTAACACGGCGATTATTACTCGCGATCAGCTCATAGCGTCACTTTCTTCTGATGGTTTCCAATTACGGAAATGGACCGCAAATAGCAGAGAGATTTTAGAATGGTTCTTGGGATCTTCGATGGAATGCACGTCTGGATTTTTTTTATTTTAAAGTGTACCTCATTCTATCCAAAACTTCCTCTTCTAAGAGAGAAGTATTGTCCGTGATCGCACATTTGTTTGCTTGGCCCGGTTATAGATGTGGCGAAATGATCATGCAGAAATATGGCGGGATAATATTCATTAGAATGCACCCTTAGTACCATCTACTCATCGGGAGTGCATGTCGTTCATTGATACGTATGATGACTTCAATAACATTCAGATAGCAAGATGGGTTCATTACACCCCTGATTCATTGCCTGAATTACATGTCTTTTCTGATGCCTCCGAAAAGGCATACGCGGGGGTGATATATACTATATGAATACAGTACCCCAACGGGGATAGTCGGACTCCTATGCTCTCATGTAAGACGAAAGTGGCTCAAGTTAAGTCAAAGACATGACCACGCCTAGAACTCTGTGGGGCTGTTTTAGCCTCAGAGTTTCTCAGGACAACACTGCACGATATGGACACTAGTTTTCATAAGATATACTGCTGGACGGATTCGACAATCGTTCTTTCCTCGTTGCAAAAAACGCCGTCCACATGGTCAACATTGGTTGCAAATCAGGTGTGTAGAATTCAGGAGAAACGGGGAGAGCTACAACTGGTATCGTGTACGGTCTGAGGAGAACCCCGCCGATTTGGGCAGCCGAGGCGCTCCACCTGCAGAATTGGCCAAATCTCACCTCTGGTGGCATTTGCCACGCTGGCTTAGTCTCGCCAAATCTCAGCGGAACATTCCCGGGGCTGCTCCTGCGGATACAGACGTTGAAAAAAGGTCTGTCCAAACCCATGCTTTTTTCGAATTACGAGGATGTTTTGAATCGGGTTTCCTCATTACCATATTCATTTCGTTTTTTCTATTTATCCCACCCAAATCACAAAAGTCACCACCATTTTGAAAGTTAGACTATTTCAAATGAGGAAGTGAAGAACGTCCGCTTATGATCGGCTATTCTGGCTCAGAAGGCACACTATGCGAATGAGTACAAGAGCTTATTGGATAAACTCCCTCTTGATTCGAAGAGTTCTCTCGTTCCGCTCAATCCTTTTATAGACGAAGACGATGTCATGCGCCTTAACGGCCGTTTAGTTTCATCACCCTCTCTACGCTATTCTGAACATTTCTTGTCATTTCACGCGGCTCCTAGTGGATTTTATTCTTGTGATTTCCATACACGGCAGGAATCATTTGATGATCCGTATAATGCGCGTCGAATATCGCGCCTGAAGACTATGGTTCGTGCTGTAATCCATCGTTGCAAAGTTTGTATGTTGAATAGAAAACGTTCCTGCAATAAGATTATGGCCGCTCTTCCTGCGGAAAGAACGTCCATTGATAGAGCCTCCACCAGTACTGGTGTTGATTTCGCAGGTCCTTTCGATATTAAAGCCTCACTAGGCAGGTCCGTTAAAATTTCGAAGTGTTATATCTGTTTGTGTATGCTTTTCGACTAAAGCCATACATCTCGAAGCAACCACAGACCTGTCCGCTGATTCATTTCTTGCTGCGATTCAACGTTTTATTGCTCGCCGTGGATGTCCATCGACCATGTTTTCAGATAATGGGACTAATTTCGTCGGCGCGACATTGGAAATCGAACGTGACTTCTGGATAGTCCTTCAGCAGACAAGTTTGCGAATTAGCTCCGACCAGCTTTATCAGAGTTTGTCGTGAAAATTTATTCCACCAGGGGCTCTTCACATGGGTGGCCTCTGGGAATCGACAGTAAAGAGCTTTAAACTACACTCCCGAAAATATGTACAAGACTGCATGTTCGCCTTTGAGGAGTTCTCAACGGTGTTAGCGCGAATTGAAGAATGTTTGAACTCGCGTCCGTTATGCCCTATGTCAGATAACCCCAGTGAAATCGTTGCTCTCACCCCGGGCCAGTTTTTATCGGTGCTGCATTTTTATCGCCTCCTGAACCCGTGATTGATGATCATCCATTGGACCCTGTCAATCGGTTCCGGTAAATGAAGGCGCTGGCTACTCATTTCTGCAGTCGGTGGAAAACTGAGTACCTCCATCACTCGCGAAAGGTTGTAAGTGGCAATTTCCTCAGCGCGAAATGCAAGTTGAGAATTTAGTTGTGATCCGCGACGAACGGCTACCACCCCCCTCGTGGAAATTGGGTCGCGTTCTTGGTGTGCACCCTGACAGTGACAGTCATACGCCGGTCGTCGATTTCCGTACGGAAAGTGGTGCTGTAAGACGGCTAATAACAGAATTTATCATTTTAACAAGCATTTACATATTTCTATCCGTTTAAATTTATATTATTCGATCTTTTAGTTGTTATGTTTTTAATAATTGTTCGGTTCAAGATCAATAACTATTAAAAAGTACTTTTTCAATGAAAAAGTACTTTTTCAATGAAAAAGTACATTTTAATAGAAATATTAAAAAGAAATGTGTGAAATTTATCATTATGGTGGATAGTTGGGACTATAGCTATTTCAATGCCCACCAAGGCATATCATCTGCTCCCTTTTCCACAAGTATTTAGGTATATCATCACACATTATAGGGATAAACAAATCTCAAGTAAGCGAGAATTAGCTAAACTCATACTTGTGCGAAAACGTCCACAACAAATACTTTGCCATAACCATCAATATTTTTCATAGAAAAATTACTTTTTAATAGTAATTGACCTTGAACCGAACAATTATTAAAAACGTAAAACATATTTTTCTTGCACATTTCACTTTTCTTGTTTTTCCTGTTAGTAATGGAGCATCTATTGTTCGTGTCATCTGAGCTCTCGGATTTCGAGGATGAATTGATGGTACTCGGAGAAGAGGTTCCTGTTACCCAGCCGGCTCCGGTCACAAGTGATGGTTCTACTGTGCTTACACTTTTAGAACTTTGTAATTTGAGGGGAAATAGGTTCTAACGAGTAAGGAGTTCGCTAAATGCCAGCCACTTTTGGCAACTTTCGCTTTTGTGACATGTATACAAGTTCAGTTGTATTACAGATCTGTTATCTGTAACCTGTAATCCTGCTACAAAAGCTATTTGTTTTGAATTGAAAATTAAATATTGTTGTTGTATATTTTCATGTTATTATTTTCACGAATAAACAGTGTCCGTCGGTTAAAGTTACCCTTGGCGTGTATATCAGCACTAGGGAATGCAAATTCCCGGACTTTTTCATTTCCCGGGAAAGCGGGAACAATAAATTAATTTCCCGGGAATTCCCGGTTGAAATGTGAGTTCCTTATTTTTTCGAATTATTTATGTCAATTTTGTACCACAAACGAGAATAAATAGTACAAACAACTTAAATAGCGAAATGTGTTACGAAATCTTACATTGTATGCATCTAATACTAACGAAGATTTCCTTCTATTTTAAATTTGGCAGCCTAATTGCTGTGAAACTTACTTAATAATATTCACACCAACCATATCTCAACATATAATTGATGTGGATAAAACTAACGCTGTCCAATGACAATTAGCATGCTATGTTTATATTCAACCGTCAATTGTTTAGCGGCTACAAACTCTTTTTGAACTTTGAACGTTTTGTGACACATTCTGAGGTGAAATTATTAGTGTAGATTTCGTACATAAAGTTGTAGTTTAAATTCTATAAAGCTTGAATGTATAATCGGGCGTATCTTTGAAGTTTAGTATATATATCTCAATGAAAATTTTGAAAATATCTAATTTAAAATCTAAAATTTCCTGTTAAACATTACAGTGTTTTGGTAACTATTTGCAAATTCCAAATAGGGAATAAGCACTCTTTCAAGATATAAAATTATTTATTTACCCTTCAACGTCAGGAGAAATTAAAGTTAAAAATTAGAATATATATCTAAAATATTTTTCATACAATATTAAAAAAAATTAATAATCCTGACGAAAGTAACTAGAGAGTGAACATTCGTAAAAATTTTACAGTTTTACATGAGTTGAAAAGAGAATCGAAAACATTTGGAAATTATTGATATGTTAACATCTATAGGCACGGTGCCCGGACTTAACACCCCACGGTCATAACGCGCAAAAAACATTAGTGTTCAAGAAACCATAATTTTCTGGTAACTGGTTTTCGGTTGGTTCGAAAAAGCAAGTTTCAAGAAACCGGGTTTCGGTTTTAAATTTTGGCAAAAACTGGTGGTTTCTTCGGTTTTTTGATTTAAATTAAATTACACATATAGTAATTACAATACATTTGTTTTGCGATCATTTCATATAACTACTTATGAGTGTTTAAAACTCAAAATTTCACAACTCTGTTTAAATATGACAATTTCGTTTTAATTTTAAATAAAACAATTATGTCATATTCCAATTTTGAATGCGTTTTAACATAAAATTTAAAAGTTTTGTTAAAATTTACATTAGACTGATTTAAATTCAAAAATTATATTGAAATTTGGAAGAGGATTTCATGTGTGAAAATCTTTTAAGTTTATATTACTTATAAAATAATTTTAATTTTCAAAACATTTTTTTGTGGAAAGTTCAATTAGTTCTAAAATAATTTGTAGATATTTCTCATTCAAGTCATAATATCATTTTG
Source organism: Phaonia tiefii (assembly GCA_963931995.1). NCBI lineage: Eukaryota > Metazoa > Arthropoda > Insecta > Diptera > Muscidae > Phaonia > Phaonia tiefii. The sequence continues at coordinate 94,286,194 of OZ008371.1, read as the reverse complement.
AAATTTGATTAAAAAAATAGTTTGGAAATGTCATTTAGAACTTTTTGGAATATAAAATCATATATGAGAATAGAAATCATGTTTCTTTATTCCGAACGGTATTGTGAGAAGCTTTTTCATGGCTAGATACTAGATTGTGTCGCCGTCACTAAGCGAGGTGACTGCCGTCGAAAGAAGGTGGTCAGGGCAGGGATCGAACCCACGTTCTCATGCACAAGAGACGCGCACACAACCATTGCACCACCGACGGCCGACATGTAGATTTTATGATTCCCAAATTTGAAAATTTTGTGTATACAGTCCTTCGTGAAATTTGAAGTTGTTGAGAACAATGCCGAATTGATGTTTTCGGGGTTTCTGCGACACTCTCGTTTACAGTAGCAATGTTCTCAAGAGACCGACTGGTACGTTGACGGACAGAAGTCTTACTGCTCTTAACCGACCCAGTTTCTTAAAATTTTTTGACCACTCTTCGAATGGTCGACACATTAGGTGCACTTTCACGACTGAAAATTCTTCGAAGATTGCGAGCGGTCTCAACATAACTTTCCAAATTGTTGAAAAAAGTTTTCACAATTATAACGCGTTGTTCTTTCGTAAAGCGCTCCATTTTTAATAATCGGAATAATTACATGTGACAGCTGCCTAAGAAGACAAGAAAAAAACAAAAAAAATTACATTAAATTCTAAAAGTGCAATCTTACCGAGACACCCTTGATATGATCTTTGGAACTAAGGGTATATATGAGTGTTGGGGGAGCCCTTCAGAAGTAAATACAACAGTAAAAAAAAGAATAAAAAATAAGTATTATATTAAGTTGATTTTAATACAAAACAGTGAACGCAAATGATAAAGCTTTGTAACTTAAATTGAACTTTATAGCAACCAATTTTCTGATACAGCAGTGCGGCAGTTTTTTCGAAAATTATGTTTTGTTCTTTCTGATTTAGTTTATGTCCTCCACATTTTGGACTCTATGATTATTCGTTGGCCTGTAATGTTTCAATTCATAAATTCAACGCTTTTTATATAGGATGTCGAGGCCTTTCTTTGTAATAAGTTCTGAGAAATTCATTTAAATGTGCGAATAAATAACTATCACGGAGAATCTGATAATGTTGTGTGATGATAAAAAGTATACAAGAAATGACAACATACAACTAACTGCACGAAGAAGTGCTGGAACCAGGAACAGTAGCATCAATGATGACATTACTCCACATACTTTAATAACAACAACCAGAACCAAATTTTATACAAGATGTATCAATGTTATTGACGGTATTAACGCCATCACTAATCGTCTCCTGCTTTATATCGTGAGGTATTTGAATCCACTTGTTTCGTTATTTCACTGCTGGAGATTTTTGCTGAGATTCTCATGCATTTAATCATATAATTTATTATTAATATGTTTAAGGATAAGAACACAAATTAAGTAAAACCCGGTTAACCAATGTCAAAATTTGATCGAAAATTACGGTTTTTAAAAAACCGGCACACGGTTAAGAGCAAAAAAACCGGACTCTCTAAACAACACACAGCGTTAGCAGCATATACATGGTTGTTGTACAACAACAGCCTTTGCCTGAAAATAAGTAGAATGATATTGATGCAGCGGCAGCGAATAAACAAGCAGGTCGTCGTCGCCAAAGAGTAGTGAATAGTAAAGAGAACTCATGGAACGAATTGTATGACTCAAATGCACTGGCGACGTCTGGGAAATGATTCAAAACGAATTATTCTCTTTTTGTCATAACTTGGTCCATTCATAATTTTGATGTGAAACATTGATGCCTTTTGAAACATTTAAGCTTTTTGTATTGTTTTATGTAATAACATTGTCGGAAAGGTGCATTTATATTGAAATATTCTATAAAGAGTATAAGACTCGTTTATGTTCTTTTACTTAGACTCTCTACATGGGAGAGGAAAAAGAGTGCAATAAGTTCTCTATACTATTGAATACTTTTTGTCGTCGCTCCGTTTATGACAAAACAAAAACAATTATTTCAGTGAGCTAAATATTGCTTTATTTATTTTAACAATATTATATCTAAAAGAGCCTACAGCACAAAAAAAAACGATTTCAAACCACAACAAAACAATTTTAAACCAAATTTTATATACAACAGATATACATCACGTAGCACTTGAGCTCGAACTTGATTATATAAGTTTTTCTAAAATTGATTTTTTACACTATCAAAAATTTTAATATAGGCTTTGCGAATTTCTAAATGTTAATAGATTAATTTTACGTGTTAACTGGTCTAGTATTTTGAATATCAAGTCTGCTGAAGATTGCTACGTTGAGTTCGTAAATTCTCTTATTGAAAAGTATATATGTATGTCCACGCAAAATCAGAGTTCATAAATTACCTTGGTTAAAAGGTAACACCTTGGTTAAAAGGTAACGTTAGGGCTAAAAAATTTAAGAAACAAATATGATAGAATATTTAAATACACAAATAACGAAGAAAGTGAAAGTCTTCTTAAACACTATTCGCGGGAGTTTACATGCCTAAATACATTTTTATACAAGAATTACTTACATAATTTTCAGCTTCGTATTAAATATAACCAGAAATCATTTTGGAATTTTGTGAGCTTGAGAAAAGGTTGTAGAGTTTTCCTTCTGTTATTTTGTTGAGTTTTTTAATATATGAGTCTGTTTTTTAATCTATATCACAGAGTTGTATTTTTCCGTGGTATAGCAGTTTTGAAGACCGTGCTAGTGTCAGTTACATTTATTCGAACTGGAATTTAATTTCTTCAAAAATGCTATACCACGGAAAAATACAACTCTGTGATATAGATTAAAAACTCACCTCAAAAGAACTGCAACAATGAGAGAACGCATGAGAAAAAGAAGAACATGGTGGAAAAATTCTGTCTGTTCTTGTTGTTGGAATTATAGGCATTTCAGTGATGTTGATACTTAGGGATCTTCGATCGATACTAATTCGCACATGTGAATTGCAGAATTGAGTTTGTATATATACGATTGATGATCAACCGATGGTATCAATTGTCACGGAGTTCGAAACTAGTCATGCCAGTGAGTGTGTGTTGAGTGTGTGTTGAACTGAATTGTCTATTATTCCCAACAAAAACTAACCATTTTTCAATTAGAAAAATGTTCATGACTTGTAAGGTTGTAGCATGAATTTCTCATACATTAACCAAAAACAAACTAAAAATCTGTCAATAAAATTCAAATTCAAATAAAAAATGTTCTTTACGTTAAACCATTTTTATCTTCTTATCAACATGATTTTGTTGAGGGCAAATCTCCTTGTTTTTACCAATTTCTGCTGCACCATTTTTGAGCTGGGTCATCAAATTGACTCAATATATTTAGACTTTTCTTAAGTTTTCGACAAGTTGTCCCATGAAATTCTTATTGACGAACTTGAGAAAATGGGATTTCATTCCCAGTCTCTAAAATGGCTGCAGTCATATCTGTTGAACCGAAAGTATACAGTTTTAATTGGTGGTTTTTATGCTGAGCCTTATGTAGCTACTTCGGTGACGGCGACACTGTCGAGAATTTAACCATGAAAATGGTTCTCAAAAATACCGTTCGGAACCGGTATAAAGCCGCATTCACAATGCAAGCGACAATTTCGTTTTTCATGCTATCTCGTTCTCACACACCGAATTTCACATAATGGCCTTTCGTTTTTTTTACAAAAATGTAACTCCAATTTGTCGCTGAAGTTGATCTATTCCTACTCCAGCAACATATTTGTTCGAATAAATAATGTACTATTAAGCAGTAGATGGCGCTGTACTTCGAATTTCATTTTCAAACTTAAAAGCATCAATGAAAATTAAACCCATTTGTGTTAAAAGACGCATTATAAAACGTTATTTTATCGGTAGAATCTTATGTTTAAATACATTAAAATTTTTTAATATTCGAAATACAACCCTGGATGTGACATTTGTGACATTTGATGCAACTAATAGAGGTTGTGTTATAAGAACAACTTAAATGATTTGCTTTTCCTTCTGTTCATTATATGAAGAATCAAATTCAAATGTATTTGGTTTTATAATTTCTGGCTTACTTTTATTCTTGACAAACATTTGTGTTAACTTTGACATGAAAACAAAATATATTGTATTGTTGCCTTGATATATTGGCCGTAATACTGGTATCACCTGTTAGAACAAACATCTCGATTCGAAGTAAACTGTTGCTTGCATTGTGAACGCCTTTTGAAAATGTTGCTTGCATTGTGATTCCGGCTTAAAGCTATAGGTCCCAATCAGTGAGTACAAAACTAGAAAGCGCACAGCTCACTGGTTGTGAGAAGCTCTCCCCGATTCCTTCATGGGATGTAATGGGAAACCATTTATTATTATTTTTATGGCCGAAAACGGTGTCCAATTCATATGGAATACTGTTAATAATATTTGAGTCATGCAAGTAAATGAAATACTTGATCTCGGTGGTATGTTGGATGCCAAATTGACATTTGCTTCTCACTTTGATTACATTGTACCCAAAGCGTACTCACTTTTGGCTTTCAGAATGCGGGATAGTTCTGAGTTCACAGATCCTTATGAGCATAAGACTTTATTTATTACGTTTGTGATATTCAGACTTGAGTATGCTTCTATTATCTGGAATTGAAAGAGTCTAAAGAAAGTTTATAAAATTTGTGTTGGCTTCGTTGAACTATGTGGCTGCACTGCCTTCTTATTAATCTCGTTGTAAACTCATTCATTTACCATCGCTATTTAACCGTCGTTGCTTTCAATCTATTATATATATTTGTAAGGTCATTTGTGGAATTATTGACTGCTCTCATATATTAAATTTAATTGTTATTAATGCCCCAGTAAGGAGATTAAGAAATTTCGATTTATTTATTCCAATTATGAATTGTTAAATATGATCATTAGAAATTGTTTACTATTAAGCAGTAGTCTGTAAGGAATTGTATATCCAAAGACAAAATATCTACTTTAAATAAATAGATAAATCAAAAAGTATTACTTAAATATATCCGAAGATACATCGCCGCAACGAAAATGATTTCAATAACCAAAACTGTCGTCACTGCTACGAATATGTTTCATTACTATGATGAATATATTCCATAGTACCGATTAAAATTTTTCATTGATGTAATTATTATTGCGAATTTAATCATCCATATGTGAATGACGTACAAATATTAATATAAAGCACCCTTTTTGCTCATTTTATATTATTTTCCACTTTGCTATTTCATGGGATAATGAAAATGTATTATTTTCATTTTGATAAATGACGCAGAATATAAGTATGTAATTTCGGGCAATTTGACTGTTATGTATTTGAGCATTGATGCTAAAAAGGTAGTAACAATTGGTGTAAAAACAGAGTTGCTCTTATTTGAAATAAATCAGTATCGTGGCTTGAATAATTGATACGATGCAATAACACATTCATTTTGTCAATTTTAAATGTTTGACTAAATGCAGTAACAAACAAATACAATTTTTAAAAAATCAAAAGATGCCCAAACCTCAAAACTTAGCCTCAAACCTTAACAATTATATTATTAAACTTATTTCCCTCTAAACTCCACAAGCACCAATAATTTAGTTGATGGAGGAACGCCACGATGAACATTAAACAAATGTTGTAGAACATGCTTTATTGCAGCAACGATAAACCTTCTAACGAAAATGTTGCATCCCTACGAATAATCGTTTTTATTTCAGTGAACTGATACTAATATTTTACGAAAATACAACAATTTAAAACATATAGAATAGTCTAATGCAAGAAGAGATTGGTGGATTACACTTTTGTGCTAAAATATTCTATAATATTGTTTTGGAAATTTGGAAGCGGGAACTGAAAACTAACGAAATTCGCGGGAAATTCCGAGCGGGAATTCCCGCGATGCATTCTTTAATCATCACATCTCAAAGGACCGACCTTGAAAATCTCCAGAACTGATGACATCTGCTTGTATTTCACGCTGAAAAATATGGAAATTTAAATACCGTTGTTGCAACAGAGTTAACCCCTAATTCGGATTTTGCGACTGAATAGATGCGAAATTCGATGGTTGTAACAGTCGTACTGGGATCCAGAGACGTTATTGCTACCGAATTTGTTCATAAAACGGTGACCGGATATAACGGCCCCATGACTTAATGCCACAGACTACCATTGGAGCGTTGAGGCGAACGTTAGATCCAATTTAATTGGGCACTATGTCCACCCTTTAAGGGAGCATACGAGATACGGTCGTAAAGCCCAACAATAAGCGGTCACAAACCCAAACATTTTTGAGTATTATGACCGCCGTATGAAAGGTCATAACGTCCGTGGAATTCTAATTTAAATGGAAAGATTTATTTGGAGAAGCCATCAATGGCGACACAACAAACATCGCGGTTTAATATAATATACATTTCGCGTCATATTGTGAAAGATTAGTTGCAGGTGGTGGACTGTAGGAAAATAATGTAATACCATTGCGCGCGTGAATTTTCATTAAACTTTTCTACTACAACCTACAAATAATCTTCCACGATTTAATTCAATTTTGTTCTGCTATGCCTCTGTTTGTCGCGATAAATGGTTGGTGGATGATACCGTCATGAGACCTAGTAAACATGGAAACTCTGTCATTTCTGTTTCGACCAAATTAGCAAAAAGCTGACTACTTTAGTTTGTGACTATTTTAGTTTGTAGACAAATTGTAGGAGAGGTGGTAAAAATTTATATTTTATTAATATACATATATCTGTCAATTGCCAATACTTTTACTATAATTATTTCTTTATTATTTTATTTTCCGACCAATTTTGTCAAATATTTGTGTTGATAACTAAATTGTTAGTTGTATGGGCTTTTTGGTCATTTCAGTTTAATGGCAATAAAATAATTTATTCAATTTTTTCCCCCACGTTTCGTTGTTTGTTTGACAACATCTTCGGGAGAGATATTATTGGATCTTTTTCAAAAACAATGTGGAATATTATTATATGGTTTTAGTGTTTTTAGTTTAACTTTCTTTTATATTAGTTCTTTCGCAGAACTAACTAAAGGTTCATTTCAGAGCAATAACATAGCTTGAGCTGATGCTCTGTGATGGAATCTTGGTAAGGGCTACTCGAATTAATTTGCTACGAAATATAAAAAAAGTATGCAGTCCAAGTCATTTGTATAAGTTCTGACAGGGAAGGTAAAAATAGATAATGGAGATATATGAAAATTTTAATGTAGTAGTTGTCTCTCCTTTCTTTACCAGCCCACCATCGCTAGTACTCTTAGAAATTTTACTAGCCCAATTGATTTTATTCTTACCCTATCCTACCCTATTGGGATCTACATTTCATCAACCAATTAAAAACGAATTATCTTCTCATTTTGGAATATTCAATTTTCAGATTTAAATTTTCAAAAATTCATAAAAAATTACTTATTTTATAACGTGATAAAAATGTCTATGCAATATAATTTTAAATGATAAAGCTGCTGAATATGGAATTTAAGTGATCAATCTGATGCGTATTATTTTCTTATTAAAGAGTTTGTTATAAACCATACATGTGTATTTTCATTCACTCAGTTTCTTTATTTAATTTTAATGATCTTTTGATCAAAAAGCCTAACAAGCTTTTACTTTTCTAACTCGATGAAAAGTGATCATAATTTTGTTCCTTAGTGTACCATAGTTTGAAATTGATACACAGATGTTAGCTCTTTCAAAATAAAACTAAAGTTATGATCACTCACTCCTAGTTCATGGAGTATATTATCACTTACTTATTTTGTGTTATGTCCCAGCCATGGTAGAATCATCTATCGGTTAAACGCGTCAGCCCAGCTGATTTGTGGTTTTTTTTCATCTTGTCCGTGGGTAAGCCGTCAAATTCGATTTTGTTTCTTTTTTTGTTAGAATTTCAATCAAAATGCAATTTATAGCATAGACTTTGTAGCATGTAAGACAAGCTTATAAAATTTTTCACATTTTGTTTACATAGCGTTTTTCGTTATTCAGCTAATTTTGACAGCTTAACCACGGAATTGCTAATGCAACTACCTAATAGATAATTATACCTTGGTCCCAGCGATGTCAGCAGGCCTGTTGAGTCGCAGAGAAAAGTATTGTTTGACGACGAATCGGGATATTTTACTCTCACCTTTTTTATAGGAGAGTTAAAACTTTTATAGATATATTTCTTTGTTTTCTTTCTCCGCTTTATACCGAGGTTTTTGAAATCGTGTTATATACTATCTGCATTATTCATAAAAAAACATTAATGTAGCTCTAAAGCATTCATCAGTTATTGAATGCTTTAAGCTTTGGCGAAGGTTTTATTAGAACCGTATTCATAATGAGTATTTTAACTAGGGAACTGATAATTGACTGACAACCCTATTTTATGTATTCTCACAGTGCTTGTGATGTAAAAACAAGATGAACAATAACCGATTGACCGAATTAAATTTTTTTGTGAACGTCATAATAAAATCAAAAACAACGCCCAAATCTAAACCTACAAAAATTACCCCTAATTCATTATTTAAAATAAAATAAGATGAATTAACAAAATTTCTACAACGATGAAACGATAGTTGCAAACATTTATTAGTGTTGAATGCTAAATCATTGACAAGGGACCAAATTGCGATCCTATCTAAATCATCCTGCAACAATGCAACATCATTCAAGGAACAAATAGGCTTACAAATTGTAGGATCATAAGCATGCAATTTACAGGTGCAGCGATGAGGACTCAGTGACATCCACTTCTACCCAACCTTCGTCATACTTACTTACTTATCCGGTCTCGGACAACCCCGGGGGGTCAGGGAGCTTACAAAACGAAGACAATATATTTCGCCAACCAGTTCGATCTTTTGCTTTATTTCTCCAGTTGACAATACCAAGTGTACGCAGGGATTCGTCAATCTGATCCCTCCAGCGGAGTCTTGGTCTTTCTATATCTCGTTATCCTTCGAGTTCGGTTTCGAAAACCCTTCGTGCTGGTTCGTCTTCATCCATTCTACTGACATGGCCTAGCCAGCGCAATCGCCTTATCTTGATCCGCTTAACTATGTCAATGTCAGGATAAAGCTCATACAGCTCATGATTCATGCGTCGCCAATACTAGCCGTTGTGCACTATAGGGCCATAAATTTTTCGGAGTATTTTTCTCTCGAAGACTCCTACAGATGTTTCGTCCGCTTGCGATAGGACCAAGGATTCTGCGCCATAAAGCAAGACAGGTTGAATGAGAGTCTGGTACAGCTGGACTTTTGATACTTGAGAGAGGGCTTTATCTCTAAAGTGCTTGCTTAGCCCAAAATAACATCTATTCGCAAGCACAATTCTCCGATTAATTTCAAGGCTGACGTTGTTGTTTTTGTTCACGGCAGATCCGAGGTATATAAATTCGTCCACTACCTTGAAGTTATAACGGTTATCAACGTTCATGCTTTGGTTTAATCGCGTGGAGGCCCTGTTCGTTGAAACCATTAATTTTGTCTTGTCCTCATTCACCGTCAGACCCACTTTTGCTGGCTCCTTCTCAATTCTCGAAAAAACTGCAGTAACTTCTCTAATTGTGCGCCCAATGATATCTGTATCATCAGCATACGCGAGCAGAATGTGACGTTTGCTGCTGATGGTTTTATTCATGTTGACTGCAGCTTTTCTCATAATGATCTCCATTAAGATGTTAAAGAGATCGCACGATAGGGTGTCGCCTTGCATGAGGCCTCACTTAGTTTCGAAAGGTTCGGTAAGATCCTTACCAACTTTCACTGCGGATTTGGTGTTCGTCAAGGTCATCCTGCAATGGCGTATGAGTTTTGCAGGAATACCAAGCTCAGACATTGCTTCATAGAGTTTCTCCCGTATCGGACTATCGAAGGCCGCTTTATAATCGATAAATAGATGATAGGTGTCGATTTGTTTTTCGTATGTCTTCTCCAGGATTTGACGTAGCGTGAAAATCTGGTCAGTTGTCGATTTTCCAGGCCTAAAGCCACACTGGTATGGTCCAATCAGGTCAGCGATAATTGGTTTTAGTCTTTCGCACATTATACTTCATAGATCCTTATATGCTATGGATAAAAGGCTTATTCCACGGTAGTTGGCACAGATACTCGGGTCACCTTTTTTGAATATGAGACATAGTTCGCTGAGACTCCAATCGCCGGGCATGCATTCATCTAACCAAATTTTGCTAATGAGCTGATGCATGCACCTTATCAGCTCACCGCCGCCAGCCTTAAACAGCTCCGCCGGTAATCCATCGGCACCTGCGGTTTGTTTTTCTTAAGCCGGGCAATAGCTGTTCTGACCTCGTCTTGGTTAGGAGGGGGGCAATCGACGTCGTCGTCCATATTATGATCGATTGTCCCATCGTCATTGGATATCTCAGGTACTAGTAGCGCGGAGAAATGTTCTCTCCATATTCCCAACATTCTCTGCACATCTGCGACGAGATTTTCGTCCTTGTCTTTACAGAAGGGGGGCCCTGGACCATGTCCATTAGTTCCGTTTTTAACTTTTTGGTAGAATTTTCGGGCTTCGTTCTTCCTTCTGTATGTCTCAATTTTCTCACTCTCGCTCTGTCTCCACTGCCGTTTCTTACTCCTAACGAGACGGTTTACCTCCTTTCTCTTCTCCCTATACCGCTCAGTTGCAGCTCGCGTTGCAATTGACTGAAGCATTACCATACGTGCAGCGTTCTTTTCGTCATTTGCAATGCGACACTCTTCATCGTACCACCGTTTATTGCAAAGCGATTTTTCGAACCCAAGTACGGTTGTTGCGGCAGTTTTTATAGAGTCGGAAATGGGTTTCCACTGCGCATCAGGATCGTCATCGGGAGGGGGTGGGTTCTGTGCCAAAAGTTGCGAGAGCTTCCTTGAGTAGGCTGTGGCTACCTCTGGTAATTGAAGCTTTCCGATGTCCAGCTTCCTGGGCGTGTGGTTCCGTACTATTTTCGCTCTACTTAATCAGAATCGATGTTAGCTCCTCTGATCACTCGTACGTCCATTACACTGGATGAGTGCCTTCCATCAATTACCACGTGATCAATTTGGTTCTTAGTTCTTTGATCAGGGGATACCCAAGTAGCTTTGTGGATGTCTTTATGCTGGAATCTTGTACCACTAAGGACCATGTTTTTTGCCGCGGCAAAGTCAATCAGTCTCATACCGTTGTCGGAACTGTCAGCATGTAGACTGAATTTGCCAATAGTTGGATTAAACACATTCTCCCTTCTTACTTTGGCATTAAAATCTCCTAGTACAATCTTAAAGTCATGGCCAGGGCAGCGGTCATACGTTTCCTCTAGGAGCTCATAGAATATGTCTTTGGCATCATACTCTTTCTCTTCTGTCGGGGCATGCACACAAATTAGGGAAATATAAAAATATTTCGCTTTTATGCGGATTGTGGCTATTCGTTTACTCACAGGATTGAACCTAGAGACTAGATGTCGCAGTCTTTTGCCAACTACAAATCCGCAACCAAATTCATGTTTTTTTTCATGGCAACTGTAGTATATATCGCAGTTTCTTTTTCTTGTGCAGCCATGTCCTGTCCATCGCATTTCCTGGATAGCGGTAATATCAGTCTTATAACTTTCGAGGACATCTGCCAGTTGGATACTTGCACCGGATCTATATAGATTTCTTACATTCCAAGTGCATATCCGTAAATCGTGGTCCTTATAACGTTTGCGGGGGTCGTCAACAAATAGGGGTTGTTTATGTTTTCTTTTTCGTTTACGTATTTTCACTGCCTTCGTCATATCATAATTTAAAGTATAATAAAATGCATCAGGGTATTTATTTATTGGTATCACAATTAATGTTTTTGCATTGCACTTTGTTTTTGCAATTTCGCTTTCTCACTAAAGCCTGGTACTAAGCTCATATTAAGCGTGCATTAATAGCATTTTCTTCGATATTTTGCAAGGATTTTTTGTATGGAATTTTGTAAATTTCAAGGCATACACTCTCGATCAGTTGATTAGAACCACTTAAATTTCTGGTTTTAGTATGCCATATCTTTTTCAAGACTGTCGACAGCTGCATTTTATCTAAATAATCGTTCAATTGTAAAAACGCGAAAACTTTTGAGGGATTTTTTTGGATTAAATACCGAGCAAGTCAACCATTCAGCGTATTGTAAAGAATCATGAAAATTTGTATATACTGGGAGATGGAGTGAAGTCTGTCCGAGCTCGTAGCGTACGAATGGCACAAAACAAATCAGATGCTAAAGAACAACATTATTGAAGAAATTGGAGCAATAACCCCCGTAATATGCCAAAATATTATGCAAAATGTGGTTAAAAGAGCACACATTTGTGCTTCATACATAATTGTTATAAAGCAAACTTGCATGTAATAAAATATTATTAAAAAATATTGTACGGTTTAAGATTTATTCAAAGATTTATTCCTTGAACATAAAAAACACCCTGTACCATCGGAAAGGGCATTTTCTTAAGATTACAAAAATAATAACACCACCATGAATGAAATGGGGAGAGCTTTTGACAACCAGTGAGCTGTACGCTTTCCAATTTTCCACTCACTGATTGGGACCTACAGTTTTACACCGGTTCCGAAAACTATTTTGAGAAGCTTTTTCATGCCTAAGCAATACTAAGCAATACTAAGCGTCGAAGTACATTTTAAGGTTGTCAGAGCAGGGATCGAAATCAGGTTCTTATGCACAAGAGCCGCGCACACTAGCCATTGCACCACCGACGGTCACAATATTATAAAGGTCCTTTTCAAAAAAAAAAAAGACAACAAAAATTTAATTTTTTCCGTTCATATTTGCATTTGCATTTTTAAATTTTTCGCACGAAGTCGCATTTGATTTATACATCCAACAAATAGTTAAAGAAAAATTTAACTTTTTAATTAATTTAGGGCAAAGAGCCAACCAAAATCGATGTTTATCATTCGCAAGGATATTCTTATTCTTAAAACTGTGCTGCTACACTTAAAAGATGTTAAAAACTATGAAAAGAATTACAAAGGAAGGATTTCAACTGCTTTATTATCATTTTTGATTTACAGTTTCTGACTAGCGCCATCTTGGACTTATTTATTTATAACAATAAAGGTTAATTCCACGTGAAGCTTGACATAGAGAAATGTAATTGTTGAAATGTAGTTTTTTTTTGGTATTTATAACTAAACTAAATTAGTTGATGCGTACCTTAGGGCCAGGATGGCGGGATGGAACCTCCCAGAGAGGGTCGACTGAGCCAGCCGGTGTTGCCAGTCATCCTCAGGCCGCCTAGTAAGGACACGTAACAATATTTAGGTTTTCAATTAATTTAAATTTTTTTAATTTTAATTTATGGAGAATATATCAAACCTCTTGAAAATAAGAAAGTAAACATTGTATGTGCAAAAGTAATTTTGTACTGTTAATTTATTTTCACTACTTCCAGTGAAACAGAATATCGACTATGATTGTTCAAACTTTTATATTTACTAAATCAATCAGAGAATGAAAAATATTTAATTAATAAATTTTTTTTTGAAGATTCACTTACTCCTTTCTAAAAAAAAATTACCATTATAAACTGAAATATTTTTTTATTAGAGTTATATTATTGTAATGTCAATGTCTTGCCATGTCTGTCACAAAAACACATATTCTTTTCTAGGTTAAAAAATATCTACCTGCATAAAAATCTTAATAGTATATTTTCTCTTTTTTTGTATCACCTTAAACTTAAAATAAAATCCGAAAATAAACTGACATGTAAAGGTTTTAAATTTGTCATGTCTGCCACATTTGTCATATCTGTCACATTTGTCATATCGGTCACAATCTGTTTTCTTTCATTTGATTTATTTTTCTCATTATTGATTTTTCTCATTACCTCCTAAAACTGTACGATTAGTTAATAATGGAATTGGGAATACAACAAAAGAAGCAGTTTTATGTGTCTAGGCTAATGATAACATATCAAGTCAAGCACCAGGTTTTAGAGATTTTTTTATTTTGAGAAATGATATGGGTAAATCAAAGATTCAAAAACGGTATATTCAATTAACACTTGGAGATGTATACAGACTTTTCTTTGAGGAACATCCATCACACAACATTGGATTCAGTAAATTTGCAACTTTCAGACCCAAAAACATATGCTTACGAAATCAAACACCTAGCAATATGTGACTGTAATTGTCATGAAAATATAAGGCTAATGTTAGAATCCTCGCCAGACTTTCCTAAGAGTGCAACAGAATTTGTGAAAACAATTGTTTGCAATGATAATGATGAGAGTTGCATATTTCAAACATGCAATGAATGTAAAAACCTCAAGCTCTTCATAAAATATATAGAAGATCTCGGTGAAGTTGAACTCGAGCCTCAAGTTTCATCTAAGCAATGGACAAAACCAGCAGATGGAACCGTAACACAGTGGCCCAAGCAGATCCGCTAGCGGCATTTAAGTAAAATTTTAAAGTTTAAGATTGGATTAATTTCTTGGTTTCCTTCAAATTTAAATACTTCAAATGGCCTCGAAAGCCGTTAACCAGAGTGGCCACATGCAAATATAAACAGCTGTGAGCTGTCCAACGTAACATATGTTTTTGCACGTGGTTTTCAAAAAGTGCTGTTTTTTGGAATTCGTTTAATTGTCACGTAAGACAAGCGTTTGAAACTCTTTGTAATTGCACATTGGCCTATTTTATTCCCAAAGGTATGTATTAACAAAAAAAATATATGTTTGTGACCCGTCTTTGTATATGTAGCTATTAAAATTTATTAGAAGTAGGTTGTTCTGGAAACTTAGCTTTTTAGCTTCCTACTGACATTCTTGGGCTATAACTAACGTCGTTCAAGCTTGTTCAAGTGAAGTTCAGCCTTTATGTAAAGTGTGAGTCCTCGTGGTGTAATAATGTCCAAAATGAACTGCTACTTTCTGCTAATGTTGAGCCTCTTGCACTTTTTAGGTGAAATGTCAGTCTCCAAGCACTTACTGTATTCCATGTGGCACAACGAAAATGTCGCTGAAAATAAGTTTTTGGTACTGAAGGAGTATGTGTTTGGTACAATTTTTAAGAACACAAAAATATCTAAAAAGGAATTGGAAGAAATTGAACAAAAATTGGCAAGTTTCGTAAGCAGGCTTACAGAGAAATGGAAGGCATGCCAAAGAAATAAGAGTTTTTTTGAGAAGAAAAACAAGAAATGGCTTGATATTCCACTCTGTCTACATAAGCGAACGACTAAGTCGCACTTGGGTCAACCTGTAAAGGACTTTGGTGATCTGCAACCTAAGACCCAGGTAAGCAAAGTATCTAGTCTTGTTCAGGAAACAACATATGACGAGTTGGTGGTGGCAACAAGCTCAAGCTTGTATAAAACTGGAATGCGAACAGCATCAAAAATTGTTTCTATGTTAAATGCAGATGAGACTGCCGGACAAAAAATTAAAAAGTCATTGGACACACAAGTGCAATTTCCTGTTCCTTATTCACCTGAAGAAGCGCTTGCACTGTATATAGATGTAGGCCACACAAAACATACGTACAAGCTAACACGAAGTAGTGCTAAGACACGAAACGCAGATATATATCCTAGTTACCATAAGCTGCATTCAGCGAAGGTTATGTGCTACCCAGACGGATTAAAAGTCACGGAGTAACACTACAGAGCTTAGTAGACCACACTGTAAGACGAATCATGTTTCAGTGAACAATAATAACATAAGTTTAACTGCATTACATAAATGTGGCTGCGATGGACGCAGTGGTCACGCAACTTATCGCCAAAAGTTTCAAGATGGTGAAACTAATATGGTCGATCAGCACCAAATTACAGTCTGCCTTGTACCTTTACAGGTTCAGTTGGGATCGACAGTTTTGTGGAAGAACACGCGACCTTCATCAACTCGATATTGTCGGCCCATAAAACTTATTTGCCATAAAGAATCAAGCGAATTAATTCGTTTAGAGAATGATAGTGTAAAAAACCAAATATTGTCAATTAAGCCAACAACTACCAACTCATTTACCATTTTCCATGAATTTCATATGACCATGCTGGATGGTAAAACATTTAGCGTCCTTGCAGATGCCTCTACACAGACATGTGGAATTTGTAGAGCAGTACCGAAAAATACGAACGATTTGAATTTGATAAAAAGTTACCCAATTAATACAGATCTATTTCAATATGGCTTATCTACTCTTCATGGGTGGATACGATTTTTTGAATGTGTCTTACATATACCGTACAGACTTTCAATTAAAAAATGGCAAGTTCGCGGTGCAGATAAGCCGGATGTGGAGGCTAGAAAATCTAAAATGCCATTGGAGCTTAGAAAACAAATGGGCTTATTGGTGGATATACCAATGGCTGGTAGTGGCAATACTAACAATGGTTATACTGCCAGAATTTACAAGTTCAGTGTAATTTTACATGCGTTGACTTGTGGATATGAAGTCAATACGGATGCATTCAGCTCTTATGCCATGGAAACAGCTGAAATATTTGTCAATTTATATCCATGGTTTTACATGCCGTCTTCTGTCCACAAAGTTTTGATCCACAGTGCAGACATCATAAAGCATGTAGCTATTCCTATTGGCATGATGTCCGAAGAAGCCCTTGAAGCCAGGAATAAAGATTGCCGGGATATACGGCAGAATCATTCACGAAAGGACAAGAGATGCAATGCATTGGAAGATGTCATGAACGCGTTACTTGTATCTTCTGATCCGCTAATTACGTCTTTGCCAAAAACATCAAAAATTTCGGGAAAAGATATTAATTTGGATACAGTCGTTGCTGGGTTGCTCATCAATTTCAAAAATTTAATAAATGATTCTGATTCTTCGGATTCCGATTAATTGTCGATATGTAAGAACATAAACATATTTTTGTGGCTTGTAATAATAAAAATAAAAACTTAAAATTTTTAAAAATTCAAAAATTTATATTGTGGTTGTATATGAGTTGTATGGGAGCTATAAGATATAGTTGACGAAGGTTGAGGAAATTTCAAGATTTTTTGGTGAATGCATTAAAAACCTTAAGTTTAAAGTTTCATTAAAATATCTATTCATTTACTCGAGGTATTAATTAAATTCCGCTAGCAGGTCTGTTTGGCCCACTGTGCGTAGTACAAAACAAAAAATATGCTACTTTGACTGATGTTCTCAATTTATTAGAGAAACAACTTGTATATTTCCTATGGCATGTTAATGTTAAGCGCACACAGTCCAGAGTCTTCACAAATTTGAAACAAAATCTGCCTTACGGAAAACTTTTAATTCAAGTAGATTTTAGTGAAAACTATTCTCATATATCAGGGCGAAATTCAGTCTGCACATTGGCAGAATACATCTTCAACACTGTACACAACTATGGTATATTATCGTGATAATGCCACTGCGACAGATGTTGGTTCCGAACCTTATGTTGTGATATCTGATTATAACCATCATGATAAATATGCAGTCATTACGTTTAATAAATTAATTCTTGAAAAGTTTTCAGAAAAACATCCAGAGTTAAAAGTACGAGAGATACAATTTCAGTCAGACGGAATCTCACAGTATTTTAAGCAAAAATATACGATTTTCTCGATGACTTTGAATGATATCGCCACAACCTGGCATTTTTCAGTCACATCTGATGCAATATATATAAAAAATATCATTCTACGTCATTAATGAAAAATTAAGTTAAAATGAACAAAAGAATATTTAAAAATGATTCAAATTATTACACATATCATGTCTGTCATAAATTCTTTTCTGTCTGTCACGCTATTATATTTTTTTTAGTTATATATTTTTTTAAATTTCAAAACTTTTTTATACATATTACATATCAGATGAAAGTTCTGTTTGTGTAACCTAAAATTTCTGAACTTCAAATGTGTCTTAATTTAGAGCAATTGAATGATAATGAAGGATCAGTCAAAATCTTGTCCGTTTCTAAATGCAAATTATTTTTTCTTGGGTTAAAAGATTTGTATTATTTGTAAATATGGAACATAGATACCTCAGAATACCAAATTTCATTTAGATTCATTAACATTTAGTACTTGAAATTCGACAAGAAAGTTGTCTGAAGACATGTTTATCACAAATGGAATTAACGTCAATAGTTTTCGAACTAACAGGATAAACATCTGCAATAAAGGACGTTTTTAGAAAGGTATTGTACGAAAGGTGTACGAAGGTACGAATTTTACGAAGGTACGCACGAAGTATTGCTTCGTGGTGTCTGTCAGACTACGATGTCAGTTGCAGAAGGTTAACTCCAATCGAAAAGAGACAAATATTGAGAATTGCGTCAAACTCGTATCTTTCAGCACCAAAAATCAGGTCTCAATCTGGTATCCATGCATGTAACTCGACTGTGAAAAGAACCATTGCAAGCCGCAAGTACTTGAAATTTAAAAAACTGAAGAAAAGCCGCCGTTGGATAATGTGCGCAAAGAAAATCGGTTACAATTTGATAGGGAGCATATGACATTCAAGCAAGAGGTCATGTTAATGAATGGCGTACTGTGACTTTTAGTGACGAAAAGAAATTTAATTTCGATGGCCCAGATGGCTACAATTATTATTTTCAAGATAGGAGAAAAGATGAGCTATTTCTAAATCAACATCACAGCCGAGTGGATGGAGTTATGGTGTGGGTGCAATAACGTAGTACGGCACAATCGTTTTAGAATTTCAAAGCGCAAATATGCCTGGAGAAACTTACAAGACTCTGTAGCAATCAGCTTTCCCTAAAGTGAATGATATTTTTCGATTCCATGGATTCTGCAACAAGATAATGCTCCTATCCTTAGTGCCAGAGTTGTAAAAAATTAATTTCAAACCCAATTGTTCGTCTTCTTAATTGGCCACCACATTATCCCAACCTACACATTTATGAAGAGGGTAGACAATTCGACGATAAGAAGTCACTAATTCAAGCCATTATGGATTCCTGGAATGAGATTCCTTTGGATTATTTAACAGCACTTTATGATTCAATAAAAATTTTAAAAAGATATAGCCTACTAGAACGAGAAATTTAAGTGGTTCTAACCATCTGATCGAGAGCGTATGTTAATCTTAGTACGGGCCTTTAAGCGATGTTCATTTCATACTAGAGATGTTCGCGTGAGTGCATTTAAATCCCTATATCGCATGATCACGTACAGACAAGTCATAGTAACGCATGATCACGTACAGGCAACTTATACTCTCGCACGCTCACACACGAACTTCGGCAAATCATTTATATAAAGTGAGAAAAGTAGTGGTCCTAAAATCGACCCTTGAGGCACACCTCTAGTCAGTTTTAGAGGATTAGATGTGGTATTGTTAACAAAGACTGACTGACTTCGGTCAGTAAGATAAGACGATATTAGCTTTGTTGATGTAGACGAAAAGTTAAAAATATACCTTAGCTTTGTGCATAGTATTTGGTGGTCAACAGTATCAAAAGCCTTTGAGTGATCTAGAAGAACTAAGAAAATTATCTTTCCATCATCAAGTTCCCGCCTAATATTCTCAGTGACATCAATTAAAGCAGTTACGCAGCTATGATCGGATCGAAAACCCCATTGCATTTCAAACATTAAATTATTTTTATGAATAAAATCACTAACTTGGCGATGTAAAATTTTTCACAAAACTTTTGACAGAAAACTTAGGATAGCAATTGGTCGGTACTCTGTATTAGATTTAGGAACTGGAATTATTTTTGCGTGCTTCCAGTTTACGGGAAAACAACTTGTTGTGATAATAGTGTTCAGTAGATGGGTAATATAAGGCAAAATATAAGGTAAAATTACTTTCAGAAATTTGGGATGAATATTATCTTGTCCTACTGCATTCGATTTTATCATACTGCAGCTTTCTTTCTTTCA
Organism: Phaonia tiefii; assembly: GCA_963931995.1. Lineage (NCBI taxonomy): Eukaryota > Metazoa > Arthropoda > Insecta > Diptera > Muscidae > Phaonia > Phaonia tiefii. Next base: position 94,266,288 of record OZ008371.1, on the reverse strand, counting down.
CCGCAGCTTCCTCAATGCGTGCAAGTAACTGCTCACGATTGTGGATCTGCACAGAATACACACAATCTTTCATATAGCCCCACAAAAAGAAATCAAGTGGTGTGAGATCTGGAGATCGTGGCGGCCAGGCGATTGGTCCAGCTCGTCCAATCCAACGTCGAGGGAAATTGGTGTTAAGCCAATCCCGCACAATAAGCCCGTAATGCGCTGGAGCACCATCTTGTTGGTAGAAACATGACTAGGATTTCTGGCATGACTTCTTACAAAAAAACCAAATAATTTTACGAATTTAACCTGGGCGGAAGTACTTTTGGCCCAATCAAGGTGTTGCCGATGATGCCAGCCCAAACGTTGACGGCAAATCGGTGTTGAAATGCTGTTTCTTTCTTGTAGTCTGGATTGTCATGGGCCCATTCGTACAAATTATGGAAATTAGTTATGCCGTCTCTCGTGAATTGCGCTTCGTCGGTCCACACAATCGAACGTAAAAACATAAATGCGAGTACATCACGTTGCAACATCTCACAGCAAAAGTTGACGCGTAGTGGCAAATCGGTCGCCAAGAGTTCTTGAACTGGTGTGAAATGGAATGGATGTTTTTTTCTTTGTGAAGGACGCGCCATACTTTTGATTGTGCCACACCAACTTGGACCGTGATTCGTCTTGTGCTTGTCGTTGGGTTCTCGTCTATCGCATCCAAAATTAACTCTTCAACTGCAACGTCGTGTTGTTCGTTTCCGGGACGCTCCATTTGCGTAAACAACGTACCTTCACGAAATCGCCGGTGCGTCTCACTGAATGTTGTTCGGTTTGGTGGTCGTGGATTAGGAAAACGTAATGCATATTCACGCGCAGCAGCTCTTGCATTACCATTGCAGAATCCATACATGTAATTCAAAACACAACGTACTCGAAACTGTTGCTGCAGCAGAGATTAGCGTAAAATTTTACTTTTTTGTTATTCACTTTTAAAAAACCGGACAAAAATCACTTGTACTTTTCGCGTTCGTAGACACTTGTTGAATGACAAAATGCTATCAATGAATACCTATATATACTACTTACTTTTGTAGGCACTGATGAATGTACTGGAAAATGGACTGGAAAATAAAATCTTAAATGTGTTAATTTACAAAAACAAAAAAAAGTGTGCTGTTATTTCGCTTCCAACAACAAAAACAAACATTTTTGCATTTCAGTAAAATGGTCATAACTTTGGAACGGTAAGACCCCTGGGCTTCGAACCTCATAAGTAGGGCAAGGAATCTCATGCAAATTCATGTTTTTACTAGGCATCCTAAAACGGAAACGGTTAAGTTGTCTGTGCGAATCGTGATATTTCCTTTAAAATTGCATTTAATCGTTTTTGCATATTTTGCTAAAAATACCCGTTTTTGCATATTTTTGCGCATATTTCAGCAGATTTTACAATAAATGCATGTTTTTTTTTGCTATTTTGGTTAGCATCCATTTGAAAAAGTAAAACGCCCGTGATATTTAGTGCGACATCTTGTGATAAAAGTTGACACATAATTTGTTACAAAATATTCGTCTGAACCACCCCGTTGAATTGTAAATTATTATATTTACACAAAATTTTTACTGTTTTGCTCGGGAATTCGCTGAAAATTTGTAACTTTACACCACATAACACGTTTTAAATGGAAAGTGAGTTGGTTTTGAGATTCTTTTCTGATTCTTTCTTCGAAGTTAACATTTGTTAATACTTTCGGAGTACAATGCCGAAAATCACAGCAACTTTATCTTCAAAACTTAATAAATACGTGTCTGAACATCCGAGTGTATTTCAAACCGATGAAGTCGTCCTTTTCTGCAACATTTGCAATAAGGCAGTGGGCTGTGAAAGGAAATTTCAAGTCGACCAGCATTTGAAAAGCACAAAACATAAGGGTTTGCATGATCAACGCTCCGAAAAAACACAGCCTTTGATTACTACTTCTGTAGCAGCGGGGCTTAGCAAATTCTCCATGGATTTATGCGAAGCTTTCATATCAGCAGATATTCCATTGTATAAGCTCAACAACCCAAAACTAACAGCCAAAGTCACGATGTCGAACGTTAACGTACGCATGCTTTCTAAGCGACAAACAGCTGATTTCGAAGTCAGTAACACTCATCAGAACGACAAGTCGAATGACAATCAATGCGAACGAAACGTAAACATTTCAGTACAAAATCGGTAGCCAGTAATTATTTTTGCTGTCATCTGTGCGAACACAAATGTCAAAAACACTCACTAGTGTTTTTGTTTTCGTGTAGTGCCAAAAAAAACACAATTTAATTTAAAATTCTTATAAAATATTCAACAAAATGGAAAATAAATGGTAAGTAAACGGTTAATCATTTCTGGTTTATTAGAGTAATTATTTTTTGTATATATGTTTATCTATTTGAGCATAAAAAAGTCAAAGTTGCTGCAGCTGCAAACATTTGTGAGATATATGGAGGAGGATCCCGAGTTCGTTAGTGCAACGCCAGTCTTTGGAGTCTCAAAACTATCCACAGAGGAGCAGTGGAAAAATAATGGCAGTATTTTATTAAGAACTTCTTATCAAATAAATAAAAAACAATAATAAACAAATAGCAATAAACAATAAAAACAAGCAAATAAATTCATCATTTTTGGCAAACTTATATCAGAAACCCACCCTTAATTACAAAATTTTAGGTTTGTATGCATATGATTCTTTTGTTTGTTTTGCTTTACATTCTGCTGTCAGTTTTTTTCCAGCTGAGTGGTACAGAGATGTACGTTTTTGTAACTATTTAAAAAATTGTAGCGTTTTTTCACGAATATAGCGGTTGTTTTTCGATATTAACCTTTTTTTTTGGAATTTTTGATCTGGTAGCTTTGTCATTTGACAATGGTTAAATGCTTTTGTTTACAACACGTAAGGCCATGCGAACGACAATTCGAAAGATAGTGACTACCAATTTGAAGCGAAAGTAAGTGCATTGCTGCCGTTTTTTTTTTTAAATAAAATATTGAAAATATATTTTTAATTACATATTTTCTGTGTTTTTAGTGCATATTTTCTAATTTTAAGTGCATGCTTTATGCGCATATTTTCGATTTTTTAGTGCATGAGATTCCTTGCCCTACTCATAAGTTACCTGCCATCTGGCTGAGCAAATCGAGGTTATGTGAATTTTTTTCCCCATTTTTTTCCGAAAGCCTTGTATCTGGGCGATTTGACTTTTTTTCTACTTTTTTTAATGATTCTGAAAGACCTTTCCAACAAACCCAAAAACAAAAAAATCCGACTACTGGCTCAACTTTAACAACTTTACCCTACTACCCTCCGACCGACAATCCGAAAATTTTGAATTTTGGAAATTTTTCCGGAACTTCCTGAATCACCCTGTATTATGCTAATCCATTTTATTTATATCGTATTCATTAAATTGTTATACATTTATATATCGCACCTGTTCCACAAAAGTGTAACAACTCAAAATTTCAAAATTTTCAGTAGAGACGAAAAACTGTTTCCGTTAATATTGATGATATATTTCAAGAAAAAAATATGTTATTGTAAGAAATTATCATTAAAAAGAATAAAAGCGTTGTTTGCGTTAAAAATGTTACTCTTTATATGATAAAAAACAAACCGATTTGCTTAAACATTTAGAGACAACTAAAAATGTTACTCTTTAGTTGAGTCTAAAAAGTTATTCTGAAAACAAAGAGAGAGTCATAACGGTTTTTTTGACGAAAGATGAGACAAAATAATTGATGATTTTTACAGTGGGTAGAGATGACCACAGTGTGATGTTTTCTTGCAAAAAAGAAAAATTTAGAAATTTTGAGTTGTTACGCTTTTGTGGAACAGGTGCGATATGTTAAACTTATATATTTTTATGGAGAAATAAAAATTTATGAATATTGGTGCTCGAAAGCCGACTGCGTCTTTCTTCTAGTATATTTCCGAAGGCTGGAAATACACATTCGCTGGATGTAGAACTGGCAGGTATCTTTTTTGCTAACTCGTTCAATAATGGAATGTCGTCTGCGCTCTTCCAAAATTCTAAAACATTACAATTAGTCTTAATTTTCCTTTTTACGTAGTGCCAAATTTCCTGCTCGCCTATGTCATTCCGTCGGCCGTCTGTAGTGCAATGGTTAGTGTGCGCGGGTCTTGAAAACGTGGTTTCGATCTCTTCTCTCACCATCTTACATTTAGTTATGGCGATACTATCGAGTACTTAGCCATGAAAAAGCTCCTCAAAATACCGTTCGGAACCGGTGAAAAATTATAGGGCCCAATCAGTGAGTTTAAAACTAGAAAGTTCACAGCTCACTGGTTGTGAGAAACTCTCCCCAATCCCTTCATGGGATGTAATGAGAAACAATTTTTTTGTCTATTTCGTTCTCAATATATTTCCTTGTAATTTCTGATATTTGACTAATGGCATTATCATCTAAGTCGCATTCACATTCACGGTAAATTTAAACCTCATTTCTTGACCAAATTAAGAACCTGACAAATGATGTTTGCTTAAATATTTATTGTTTGTAGTACATTTTACAGGGTTGCAGTGAAGATCGCCTCCTCGCGGTGCAACCTGGGTAACTCTAAATGATCTTCTTCGTCTTTGACACAGACTCTGCTACGACCCTGGTTCACGATTTTCGTAACTATTTGATTTTCTGCTCTCGAGCTGTCGTCCTACGCTCTGCTACCTGAGTGGGCAGAGGTGACACTCTGTCGAAATGGCTCGTGGCTAAGGTACCGTTCGTATCCGCCTCCTTAAAACTGGCAAGTCTTATAGTACGTTCGAAATCCGTCACCGTTAAGTTTGTGGTAATGGTGAGGTTAAGACGACTCCCTCTTTGGTTCGGCCTGGTTCCATTCTGTCCCATAAGGCGGAGTGTCAAGCCTCGTGTGGAACTCCCTGCTTCATAGACAACCACGGGGCCATTCTTTTTGAACACATTGCATCTTTACGGACGCAGATAGAGGCTACAAGTTGAGGCCCAATCAACATGAACGATAATATTAAAAAGTCTTCGGCCATAGGAAAACCTGTGACTTCCCCCGAGCCTACGGGCTCCTCCTCGAGCGCTAGTGCTCGTAAGTCTTCTGCGGTCACACGCAAGGGGGCCTCTGCAACTGCGAATAACGCGGGCGGTGGTCAACCCTCCCCAACTACGGAGAAAACTAAAAGTATCTGCCCCTCCCGGACGCGGAGAGCTGATCTTCGACTGGCCACTAGATTGGTTAGTAAACTCTCTCAAGTCTGTAGTGGCAACGCCTCCACTGGCTGTTACTAAAAGACAGCGTTCAGTGGAGGAGGACCCTAAACCTGGTCCCTCATCTATCTAAGAGGCATAAAAGCCACCCAGTGCTCGGCAGGTACTTTAGTGATTGGCGTCTTGGATGAAGGTTCCTAGGATAGACGTATCCCCAAGGATAAATGGCGCCTTGTAGAAGGAGCCCTTCTTACGGTGTTCATGGACATCGTAAACGACAACCCTGGTCCTGTGACAATCTGCGAAGACGCGGAATGGTTACAGGGAAGCACTAAACTTATCGGCTGCTCTGATGAACGAGCCAGCCATGAGTCGAGTAGGGGAGGTTTGGCCGGGGAAGGATATACCTTCTAAAAACCTAGTGTTTGGGTCCCGTCAAACTCACCTACTGACCCACAGGAGACCCGAAAGGTCATCAGCCACTGCAATCCCTCCATTCCTGCAAAGGATTGGAAGGTGGTCAAGGTTGAGGATCCTGTAGGAACCTCCCGGCAGGTAGTTTTGGTCCTGAACCAGGATATCTTAAAACACCGAGAGGAGTCCAAATGCCAAATTTGGTTTGGGTTCATGAGTGTATCCCTCAGGTATACAAGGTGCATACGCTGAGTGGCAAACTGGCCGAGTCGAAGTCGGAAGTCGGATGAAGGTTCCTAGGATAAACGTATCCCCAAGGATAAATGGCGCCTTGGATGAAGGTTCCTAGGATAGACGTATCCCCAAGGCTAAATGGCGCCTTGTAGAAGGAGCCCTTCTTACGGTGTTCATGGACATCGTAAACGACAACCCTGGTCCTGTGACAATCTGCGAAGACGCGGAATGGTTACAGGGAAGCACTAAACTTATCGGCTGCTCTGATGAACGAGCCAGCCATGAGTCGAGTAGGGGAGGTTTGGCCGGGGGCCAAACTCAAAGCCGTGGATAGGAAGGATATACCTTTTAGACCAAGGGGCTAGTGTTTGGGTCCCGTCAAACTCACCTACTGACCCACCGGAGATCCTAAAGGTCATCAGCCACTGCAATCCCTCCATTCCTGCAAAGGATTGGAAGGTGGTCAAGGTTGAGGATCCTGTAGGAACCTCCCGGCAGGTAGTTTTGGTCCTGAACCAGGATATCTTAAAACACCGAGAGGAGTCCAAATGCCAAATTTGGTTTGGGTTCATGAGTGTACCCCTCAGGGTATACAAAGTGGATACGCTGAGTGGCAAACTGGCCGAGTCGAAGTCGGAAGTCACAGCTGTAACTGCTGGAAAGCATCCTGAAACGGCGGTAGATGCTGAAGAAGCACTACTGGATGACGACAGTGGCAGCATCATTGACCTGTGGGGCCGCTCTGCCTGGCTCCGAGATGGGTCCATCACTATCGAGAGTGATCACGAGATAACCGTGATCGAGGTACCCGGAGTTGAAGATCCTGTACACGATGAAAGTCCTCCAGAGGAATCTTCATCGCAGTAAGGCAGCATTTGCCAACCTCATTCGTCGTCTTGCGACGGGTGGAACCGATGTGGCCCTGATACAAGAACCGTGGGCGGCCAATGATCGTATATGTGGTATCAGGTGCAATGGATACAGGACCTTCGTCCTATCAACCCCAGGTGGGCCAAGATCTTGCATACTCATTTAAAACAAATTTATTGCTCTTTTATTGCAGAATTATAGTGATAGCGATACAACCGCCATCAGCCTCTCGCTGGAAAACGGCCAGCGGGACATCTGGCTAGTTTCATCGTACATGGCGCACGACCATACTGAATCACCCCCTCCGAAGTGCGTCATGGATATTGTATCGGAGCAAAAAGACGGAATTGTAGCGTCATTGTACGTGCTGATGCCAACGCGCACCACACAATATTTCTGATCATAGATATCTACAGTTCCACATAAACATCGCACCTCTGAAGAAGGAAGTTTTTAAAAATTATAGGAAAACGGACTGGAACGCCTATCGTGGGCGCCTAAGGAAACTCTTAGGTAACCATCCGAATATTTCGACTAATGTGCCAGAGCTGGAAGAACTAGTTGGAAAATTTACTGATGCGTGCAGGAACGCGCTCAATGAGTCCTGTAAGACCAGTGGTTATAATGCTGCCAAGGGTAACAAAAAACCTCATTGGTGGAACGCTGAGCTTCAGGATCTAAGATCGACCATTAGGCGACTTTTCAGCAAGGCCAAAAAGAGCGGCGACCAAAGGGATTGGGACGTTTACAAGATTGTTCTTAATCTATGTATATAAAGGTGAAATCAAGAAGGCCACACGGAAATCCTGGTGAAACTTCTGTGTGTGCTCGCTCGAAAGATGATGGAACGTGGACGTATTCAATTAGCTTAGATAAAGTTCGCTCAATAGTGAGCAGAAAGAATCTGATATGGACCATTAGATGCTTTAAGCCCTATAAATCAGCCAGACCTGACGGCATAATTCCCACGCAACTACAGGAGGCACTATACCTATCTTGTAGTTGGTCGGAGGCAGTCTTCAGGGGCTGTCTTATGATGGGAGTCATTCCTAGTATTTGGAAGCAAACCAAAGGGGTTTTCGTCTAGAAAGCGGGCAAATGCTCTCATGTCAAACCAAAGGACTTTAGACCAATCAGTCTATTATCCTTTGTTCTTAAGGCATTTGAAAGGTTACTGGACATTCACGTTCGAAGTAATCTTCCACAGAATCTACTATTGAGTTCTCAGCATGCCTATATCAAGGGATGGTCAACTGAGACGGCTCTCCGCTCTATAGTCAGCATAATATAAAACTCTCTTGAGAATAAGGTGTTCGCTCTAGGGACCTTCCTGGACATCGAGGGAGCCTTCAATAACATTCAACCTTCGGCGATTCTTAGGTCGTTACAGAATCTAGGAGTCGACAGCTTAGTGACACGCCTAATTGGGAAGCTTCTGGTGGGTAGATCCGTCAAAGCTGAACGGGGTGGGGTTACAATTGCTAGGAACGTTAACAGGGGGACACCGCAGGGGGGAGTTCTGTCTCCACTATTATGGTTACTGCTTCTTGAATTGGACAGGGCCGAATGCCAGGTCTTTGCCTATGCCGATGATATTGCTATTATCTATACGGGTTGAAACCTCAAATTACTTAGCATTCGTACAACCAGCCTACTTAGTCTGATTTCGAACTGGACCGCTAACAACGGACTATCACTTAACCCACTTAAAACCGAGCTTATCTTGTTCTCTCGGAAATATAAAATACCCGCATTTGAACTGCCGTCAGTTAATGGGGTGCAATTACAGTTTACGGTAAAGGTCAAGTATCTGAGGATAATTCTCGACAGAAAACTGTCTTGGAAACCGAATGTGGAGGAGAGAGTGAAAAAGGCGCCTGTTGCTCTTTACTGCTGTAAAGGGGCTATAGGAAAGCGCTCTCCTACGATCACCAGTGCATTGATACGGCAATAGTCACACCAATACTTCTCTATGGCATCGTAGTTTGGCGGAGGTGCCTCTAGAAGAAATATATTCTGAATTCCTTGATGAAAATTCAAAGATCAGCACTGATTAGCGTTAGTGGGGCAATGGGCACGACGTCAGGTACTGCACTTAGTGCTATCCTGAACATCTGTACTCCTGACATCATGGCCGAATCGGCAGCCGCTACATCCCTGGTGAGAATCAGAGATTGTGACGTTTTGATATCAGGGCATTCCGGACACGCTGAATTACTACACCGGATCAACTCTATTCCCGTAAACGGACTACTGTATCCCCTACCTACTACCAGCGACAAATCTAAGGACTTCTATTCCGAACAGGAATACTTGGGAAAAGTCACTGGAAGGGGATACCAGTAGTATCAAATTTTTCACGGATGGATCAAAGTTGGACGAGCAAGTAGGCTATGGGGTCCATTCACCGGACCTAAATATAAATATCTCCTTCAAGCTGCCTGATCACTGTAGTGTATTTCAGGCGGTAATTACCGCCATAGTGGAGGTTGCTGAACTACTGAAAAGTAGTGTCACGACCCTCCGGAGAATATGTATCTACACAGACAGCCAGGCTGCCATAAAATCCCTGGAAGCCATGTTTGCTACGTCCCTGACGGTGAAAGAATGCCACACAAAACTTAGGGTGATGGCAGAGTATTTTGACATCAGGCTCATCTGGGTACCGGGACACAGCGACATTCCAGGCAATTGTGTAGCGGATGCGTTAGCTAGACAGGGCACTACGGCACAGGTTCTTCCGGCAAAAGAAGATCAGACAGTTGGCCGATAATATGTTCAAGAACAAGTGGAGATTTACTTCAACTTGCAAACAAGCCAGGATCCTCTGGCTACAAGTGGACAGGATGAGGACTAGGCAACTACTTAACTTGCCGAGAGGCAGGTTATCCACAATGATACGAACACTTACGGGACATTGTCTTGTAGGAAACCACGCCCGAAGATTGGGACATAGAAACTCCCCTCTCTATAGATGCTGCATGGAAGAGGACGAGGAAACACCTTCTCTTGGATTGCCCTGCTCTGGCAGAACTGAGAAGTAGGATATTCGCAACACATTTAGTTAGCACCGTAACCCTACAGGATATCCTTGTAGGTCTTATAGACAAATTTATTGAAAGAGCAAATTGGCTGAACGACTATCACAATGGGCTTCTTTAGCCTAAGTGTGCTAGACAGCGTGCTGTCTTGCAGCCTCTTCAATCAATCAAACCAACCAGTACATTTTACACAATTATTAACGAACATCTTTCGGTAAGCACTTAGTTTGTTTAGTATGCGACGGGCAGGAACGCAGGGATTAGTTCCTTCAGTGGTGATTTTTTTTTTCAGTGGTGCTATTTTTCAGCCTAAATTTCACGTTGGGCACCCCGAAAGGAAATCCAGCGTACGGGACTTGTATGCCATATCTAAAATGGCAAGGAATGTGAATGTGATTTGTATGATAAGGTCGTAAGAAATCCTTAAATTGAGAATGGTGCCAATTAGACCAATTTGATTCACTCCTACAATGTATTGTTTCAATAATTCGATTTTTATTAGTTTGGCTTAGTACATCATGTACCATAGTTTTATATTATGACTCTTTTGGTTACCCCGCTTGCTTATATTGTCGCTTGATTTGTACGAAGCATAGATAAAGGAAAAAATAAATAAAGCGGTGCCGTTGTCAACTTTTTTCACTAGGTGGTGTCCTATATTACTGTCACTTTCATTGAAGTTTCCCATAATTCTCATTGACGTTTATTCAGAATTGTGTGGAAATTTTATAACAAAAAAATTTAGCAAAGAAAAATGAGACAAGCCTTCATTTAATTTACTACGCAGAAGGTTTTGTAATTAATATAAAGTTATCACTAGTAGAAAGCCCGTTAGCCCGGCGAAAGTCTAAACAAGTAGGAACGCGTTTTCTACCTAAAAACGACCAACCCAAAAATTTTAGCAACTTCTGTGCCCGCGGATTCTAAAACTGTTTGAGTGTTGGAAGACTCCCAATCATAAATGGTGACTGAACCGGAGGAAGAACTTCTTTATAGACGGTGGCGGTATGGCTTTGCAATTCGATAACCATCAAAAATTCAATTTTAAGTAACGTGTTGTATTCTTCGTTTTAAATAATTTTTGATTTTGATTTCAATTCCAAATTTTAAAATTCTAATAAATGTCATATTTTCTTTTTACTTTTTTTGGGAACAAAAAATCCCAATTATTGCTTTCAGCGACACCCAGAAAATTACCCATTGTACTAAATATTTCCCAACACTTGTGCTTCAGCTATTATTTTTCTTTATCTATGGTACGAAACACTTAGCGAACACTTTCCCAGATTTTGGATTAATATGACTTAAAGCTAAATAACAGTTTTCTTTGCAACTTTGCAAGCGATCATCGGTTGCTGGTAGCCAACACTACAACATTGTGAACGTTGACAATGACTTGTTTTTTGAATTTGTTAGTAAATCCATATCATGGTACAATAACAAATACATGGTAAAGTCGTTTGAACAGCTGATTTCTTTTTGTTCATATGATATTTCGCTTCAGTTGTCAAACTCATATGTATTTCGTTTTTGTACTCTTTTGCATTCTTGTGTTGTTGGTAAGCCTTAGTGTAGAATTTGACAACTGAAGCGGATGGAACAGAAACAAAATGCTTATTCTTGTTGCCTACAACTACAACAACGCTGCTGCTATTGCCATGTAGATATTATTGTACCATGATCCATATCTTCAACGACTGACTGTTCAATTACAAATTTGTGTCAACCCGAACATATGATAGTTAAAATTTTAATATGGAACTGGAACTGGCTGCAATGTTTCGCTACAAAGTCTAAATAATATTAACAACCTGCTTTTTTACATAGACTTCATATGGGAACCCGAAACTCAAGTTTATCTGAGTACTAGGCTTGAACAGTGGAATTGATATACAGGGTGTCAGTAATTTATTTTTCATGCTCATGCTGAATTCAGCGGGTTTCGTTAAACAAAATTTCCTTTGACCGAAGTGTATTGCTCGGAAACCGCGGTAATCACTGTCCAGAATATGTATTTTGTTTCATTTCGGATTCGACAGTACCGACGTATAGTATCGGCCAATAAATATTGAACTGAACTCTCGTTTAAAAGGTAAAAAGTTATAATTGATATACTTTGTGTCGAAATTTTTTTGAACTTAATATTTATCTCTTCTTTGTAAAAAAAAGACGTTAATTTTTTAATTGTTTTTAAAATTAAAATTTTATTGTAACAATAAAACCAAAATAGTACAAAATTCCTACGACAAAACCAATTGGACAACGTATTTCTCTCCATATTTTGTAGAATATCCATTGTTTTTACGGACTGTCAAGCATCGTTTTGGCATGGAAGCAATAAGATTGGTTATTGTCTTTGCATCTATAGCGGACCAAGCCGCTATAATTGCCTGGAGAAATTTGCTTTAATCTCGCCCGATACCTTCTCGGCTTATTTTTTGTTAACTATTTCCCAGAGATTTTCGATTGGGTTTAAGGCGGTTGATCGTGCTAGCCACCTCATTACATTAATTATTCCTTTATGAACCAAGCAATCACTGACATACCTTGAGGTATATTTAGGATCGTTATCCTGTTGGAATTGCCAAGATATTGGCATATTCCAATCAGCGTGGGGGATGATAACATTTTCCAAGATTTCCTGGTATGAAATCTGTCCATTTTATATATGGGGCCAACACCATTTCCGGAGAAGCAACCCCAGACCATCACACTCCCTCCTCCATGTTTCACAGTACCTTGACAGTACCGGGGATCCAATCATTTATTAGGCGTATTCTCTTTATTCCATCAGAATGTACTAAATTAAATTTAGATTCGTCAGAAAATAAAACGGTGTTCCATTTCTCTTTAGACCAACTGATATTCTCTCGTGCATGGTGCAAACAAATGAGAAAAGCACTAGCCCAGCTGATTTGAACTTTTTTCTGGGGTGTGTATGAGTGAGTTTGTCTCTAATGTCAGAGTTTGTTTCCATTTGATTGCTGCAACGCTCGTTCGCCAGCAATTGTCGTTTCGGAAATGTTTTGTCTGTAAAACTCACAAAGAAACGTTTTAATTTCCACACTTAAACACTTTCAAAAAATCATTTTGTAAATGGTACCTTTTCCAATTTTGGTTACATTTTCAACATTTTTCAATCACCTGACTTGACACAATACGGGCACTGAGCAACAACAAATTGCCTGTTGTTTTTGGCATGTTGCATCTACCATTATATTTGTACCACACAAGTATCATTGTACCATCACAAGTTCTTCTTTACACAGTTCTACTGCTAATTTTTAGGTTAAGGGCACTAACAACACTAGGAGCAGATTTTTCTGGATGCTTTCGAAATTCTCTAACAATTCTGGAATCATCCTTGGTTGTCGTGCATCTTGGTACACCACCACAGTGGATAGTTTTGATTCTTCCTGTGGTACTGAACTTTTTTATAATAAAACAAACTGTAGACTTTGGTATTGAAAATTTTTCCCAAGTTTCTTTTTGTGACAAACCATCTAGAAAAATTTGTAATTATTAATTTTTTACAGTGATCGTCGTATTTGCTTCGAGTAGGGATGCCAGATTTGAAATTAACAAAAAAAAGTACATCGAGGAAAAAAGGGGAGTACAATTAAATAAAAGTACACTTCCTGCTATCAAAAAATCTTTAAGTTCAGTATAGAAAAGTAACATTTTACGTTAAGAAATTAAAAAAAAAACAGTACAAAACAGTAACAGTTTATAAATTATAGAAAAAACGAACAAACTAGGGAACCACAAACATATTTTTTAATAAAAACTAGTCAGATGTTTCACATTTGATTTTTAAAAAGTACAAAGATTGTAATCTACTCTATATTAAAAGTTTTTAATACTGTATATAACCTTCTGGTTTTAATTATTTAATAATCAAAGTTATTATTCTACAACTTTTTCAAAGAATTACACATATGTATGTATAATGTTTGTGGACTTGATTAACTATGTTTTTACAATCTTCAGTTTTTAAAAAATGTACAAATTCATTACAAATGTACGAAAAATTAGTATTATTATGAATTCGTTTTCTAAGTTTTAAATTAGAAGTTTATTTCGTTCTTTCTCCAAAAATTAAACATCAAACGGAATATTCTTTCAGATGCCGCATTAGAACGGGGAATTGAAAATACAAATTTACAGAAATTTTTTGAACGGACATTTTGGAATATTTCCAGTAAAAGCTTTTAAGGATATAAATTCGTCAAAGAGCAAATTCATTTGATCGCAAATAATTCAATTACGCCATGAATAAAATGCAATGTTTGAATTACGGTTAAAAATGGAAAGGTATTCAAATTTGTTATTTTTTAAAGTAAAACGGGCTTCTATGTAAATACTTATATATGATTTTTGGTATCAATAAGAAGTAACAGTTTCTGGCATAATAAAACAAGTACATAAAGAAGTGCTGAAGATAAAAAGAAGTACTTTTGCGTATTTCTTTAGGTGCTATGCAGTCAGAAGTACAATTAGTACAAAAAAGTACGCGTACTGCTGAAAACAGTACGTCTGGCAACCCTAGCTTCGAGCCATATTGGATTTTACACTAAAAATTGAAAAAAAAATCTAGTAAAAATACACTTAAAATTTTACAACGTCTTACCTTCATCTAATCGAAATCGTTGAACAAGTAAACTTATAATTACATATTGTAACAAATGTTGTAGCATTCTCAATTTTCAGTAATATTCGCTCTCTGTTGTTGTATCGGAACATTTACAGTTTACTTTTAAAATCATTGTCAAAAGTCCAATAAGGACAACATAATAAAGAGTACATTCAGATCAACGTCAACGTGGAAATTACTTCTTTTTTGAAGATTTATCTATATGTACGCTTGTTTATTAATTTATAAAAAATAGATGTTCAATGACTATTTGGATATTGCAACCCATTAGATAATAAAATATTTTTTTTTATAGTCCAATATGTATTGTCCGATACTGTACATATGTATGTATGTATGTACGAACTGTGTTAATATGAACACAACTATGTAATAGATTCAAAATTAAAATTTCTTTCAAATAATATTAATACACAAGACAATTTCGAGAAAACATATCCATCTTCTTCACAAAGTAATAAATCGAACTATTCGAAAATGTTCACGCCCCTTGCAGCGACGCAACATCAACATTAATAAGAAGTAATAATAACAATAATAATAAAAAAATAAAATAAAAAAAATAGTACAACGACGGGCACAAGCCAAACATGATATGCATACATCTATACGTATGTATGTATGTAGCTATGTATATACCAACCAGCAGACACAGCCAACCGTACGCGCGCATGCAATACATTTTAATAATGAAAAGGGCGTTCTGCTAGATACAAAGTTGAACGAATTACATTTTTATAACCCACCAAACGACAAAAGTCCCATGTCTCAGGCACAAGCCTCAAGCTCAGCATACCACGAGCAACAATTGATTGGTAACTTGACAGACGAACCCCGAGAGCAGGAAACGAAACGAACGAAGCGCACAATCGTGAGAGAGAGAAAATCCCCCCTGGTTTATAATTCAAAGATTACAATTCCCAAATTGAATAGAAGAAACGAAATCAAAACACCAACAACAACATCACGAACAAACTGATAATCAACCACCACCTGGCAGACGAGCGAATTGACGATCTACGATTGGCTGAGAAGCGATGAAATGAATTTTATACGAAAAGAATGATGATAAACTTTATAAACACACAAAAAACCCGAACGTGCGAAAGAGTGAGAACAACACAAGCAAGAAGAGAGCACACGAAATTAATTTATAACCCAACACTCATATACACACACACACACAAACTCATACATGCCGACGGTGTTCGAAGCCGTTGCTTACAAAAGAAACTGTTCCGATTCCGTCTCGTGCAACAGAGGAACGCAAAAATGTTTATGAAATGGAACTGAATTGAGAGTGGTGGAATTGTGAGTTTGGTTATGGCTGCACGGTAAGTCTTGTGCTAAGTTCGGTTCTTGGAGACAAAAAGTAATTCAAATGCTTTTCAATACGCGACTTTTGTGTGGTAAACAAATTGTACGAATTAGGAGGAGTGCGGGTCGGAATATTGTGGCACTAGATATAAAACAATAATGCTGAAAATTTGAGACAAATCGGACAATGCTAAAATATGGCGCATCGAGGTCATAGGTCACAGGTATTTGTATCTTAGGTGCTGTTTTCAAACATATACACCTTTTTAGTAGTCTATTTTGCCCTACCAACCCACCATGAACCGAATAGTGCGGCGTAGTATATGTATAGCCCATTGAAAGCGCATAACTACTTTAACTAACATGCACTTGAGTCCGAATTTATTAACAAATTACGTGAATTTGTTTTTAACAACGTAGCAAATTTACTTTAGCACCAAGCGTTTTATCGTTTTCTTAACATCACTTTTGTTTGATAAAAATGTTTCTTTTCAAAAAAGAATACCCTATTATACTTATTTGTTGGTAGGCCCGACAATAGATTAGACCTTAACCTTTTTTAATGTATATATAATATTCACCAAGAACCCTTCAAAGACCGGAGATATTAAATTCCAAATTGAAAATTTATAGTATTTTTGTGTTATAAAGCTTTTAGCGTGACTGGCCTTCGGATGTTATAAAGCTTTCTGCGTGACCTGAGACGACCGGTCCCTTCAAACACCGGAGATATTAAAGTTCATAGTATATTTGTGTTATAAAGCTTTCTGCGTGGTGGTCCTTGGCCGGGCTTAGGAGTTTTCTCCTCTGGGGTGGGTCCAACACCGGCTTCTGCATATTATTTTTGTGTTATAAAGCTTTCTGCGTGACTTAGAGCGAGTTTCACACTCGTCATTTAAAAGCTCACATATAATTTTCATATTAAATGACATTTGAATGACAAACATCGGGATTTAAAGTTCATTTTGAATGCAGAATTTTCAACTGTGAAACTGTTGTTCCCTGCTAAACAATTTTTTCGACCACTTTGTATGGGAAGCTTTCCGATTTTAAGCGGCTCCTTATACAAATTCGTCGAAAAATTAGTTTAGCGGGATATAAAAAACAGCTCATTGTCTCGCTTTATTAAATGTTATCGAAAAATAGTTTTTAAAAATGTTAATTATGACAAGAAGCGAGCAGATGGAAAATCGAAGCAAACAAATACATACATATATTAAGAAAATGAAAATATAGACCAAAGAAGACATACAGATTATAGGCCATGCAGCAAATTAAGTTTAAAAGTGTTTGATTGATACTAATGACAGCTAAATTATGTTTGCATCGAGCGAAAATGCGCATTCCCTTTTATTTCTTTCCGTATTATGCCAACCAAAGAGTAAATTACTAAAGCATCTCGATGAAATGGTCTACTACCTCGACGTCATTAAGAGAACTCGAAGACAGGCATAGGAGCTCTTTTCTATTGCCTGTGGTTCGTTCGATCATATTGAAACATATTTATTGCATATAAAGTTCTTTTAAAGTCATAAGTGCAAACAAAATCAAATTTAATGTTGGGGTTTTCAATTCGCCTGTCGCTCCTGTATCATACAATTATTCTCAAACTTTTGTAATTTTCATTGGCTTTCATAGCCATTGTCTTCAAACTAAAGAGATAATGCAGTGAAATAACAAGAGACACATGGAAGCAATTAAAGGGGTATCGTAGGAACTGCTTCCTCAAGTTCCTTTCACCGATTAAGTTTCCTCCAGATCTACAAAACTACAAAAGACAGCAAACCAAGATATGAAACCTCATGACCGTTGACATTTTAGAATTTTAAAGTTTCAGCATTATTGTTTTGGATCCCGTGTCACCATATTTTAACAAACAAACAATTGTCACCCTAATTCGGATATGTACAGTGTACTCTCTCTTAAGCGGACACCTAAGGGACTGACAAATTTGTCCGTTTATGAGAGGTGTCCGCTTATTAGAGAAGAACATAAAGAGTAATTTATTATTTGTAATATACATATTTGTCTTCAAACATTTTTATTTCCAAAACAATTTATACATATTAGAAAAGGTTTTTACTTTTTTTTTAAATTCATTAAAACTTTTGGGAGAAGTGAAAAAAAACAAAATATTTTATTCATATAAAAAAATCTGATATTTTTGCTTGGCGAGTTTTTCCTTTAATTTCAATATCTTGGAGATGTATTTGCTTATCAATAAGCAATTGAACACCTTTAAGGTCGGTGTGATGTAAAGAAAAAGCTTTTAGTTTTCTTATAGCTAAATAAGCATCTTTATAAGAAGTTATCTTGTCGTCAATTTCACTTTCTAGTTCATCTTCAGACGAGTTGACCAGCGTTTCTTGTGAAGCAATTAACATTTCAGTACTAATGTTTTCAACATCTTCATCATTAATGAAAACTTCATTATCTAAATTAATATATTCTTCGACGTCAACTTGGATTTGGCTCTGAACTCGACTAATAACATTGGAGAACTGAGCAAGCGCTGAAAGTGGAAGCTCATCTTCTGCGGTCCAACCGCTATCGTCATTGGGGATATCTGCTTCCCTGAAACCAGCTTTTCTGAAACAATTTTTTACTGCCTATGGACTCACTTGCTCCCACGCTTTGTGTGTGAAATAAACGACATCTAACAAGTTTATTGATTTATGTAGATAGCTCCAAAGCAGAATTTGTATCTTCCATCTGCATCAAAATATGTTTTAAAAATAACGACCTGTTCATAAATTTAAAGTTTTTTATAATGCCTTGATCTAGGGGCTGACAAAATGCTGTTGTGTTTGCTGGGAGAAAAATAACTTTAACATTTTTCAATTTGAGATCGCGAGGATGAGAAGCTGCATTGTCTAAAAATAGCAAGACTTTCCGGTCTTGAAATTGCATTTTTTTTATCGAACTGCACTAGAAAATCAGTCATCAAATCACACGTCATCCAAGCCTTTTTGTCTGCTCGCCACGTAACTGGTAAATTGTTCAAATTAATGTTGCGAAACGCCCGAGACTTTGCTGCTTTTCCGATAACAAAAGGCGTTCCTTTTTTCCAGCCATATTTACGCAGTGCAAAACCGTGAGCCTATCCTTGGCCATTTTTCCACCAGTGCATTTTACACCTTTTAATGCAAATGTTTTATCGGGCAAAGCACGAAAAAATAATCCAGTCTCATCTGCATTATAAATATCTCGCGGGTCATATCCTTTAATCAAAGATGGAACTTTTTCGGTAAAACTTTTGACAACATCTTGGTTTACATTAGCGGCTTCTCCAGAAATTGCACGGAAGGTTATGTTATGCCGTTTTTTGAACCTTTCTAGCCATCCAGATGATGCACTAAAATCTGCGTAGTTCAGTTTCTCTGCAATTTCTTTAGCCTTGCTCCTTATAAGTGTGCCCGACAAAGGAATGCTTTTATTTCGAGCCTTCACAAACCATTCGTAGCACAATTTATCAATGTTAAGGCCTTTGGGCTTCAGCATACTCCTTTTTCTCTACGGATTGTGTCCCACAGTCTTAAAAGTTGGTCTTTGTTTTTAATGATTGCTGATCTTACATTTCCTTGCTAACTCGCGTACACTAAGTTTTTCATTTTTATGAATTTCAATCACATTAACTTTTTCTTTAATAGTCAACACTCCTTTAGGCATAGCGATTCAATTATGTATTTGTACAATAATAATTTATAAATGAATGTGTGTTTACTACGTTTAATCCAACAAGCTGTTCGTATTTAAGGGATTCCCCTTTATACATGCACAGCTGTACGAATATGGAAACGAGTAAACAGAAAAACAGTGATGTAAAATGTCCGATTATGGGAAACTGAAATTCCCCTTTATACATGCACATATTATTGAATAAGCAACAGCTGTACGAATATGAAAACGAGTAAACGGAAAACCAGTGATGTAAACTGTCCGGTTATGGGAAACTTAAATGCCGGTTGGTGTGGAAAAAAGTGTCCGCGTCCTGTTATGAGAGGGTTGTCCGCTCAAGAGGGAAACATTTTAAATTTCACTAAGGATTTTTTTGGTACTGAAAAAAAGTGTCCGTTTATGGGAGGTGTCCGTTTAAGAGAGGTGTCCGTTAGGAGAGAGTACACTGTATTAGAAAAAATATTTTGTAAAAATCAAAGTAGGGGACATTTTAGTTGTACAAAGACCCGAATTTCAAGAATGATATTTTGATTCACTCGACATTTCAAACATTGTAAGAATTGTTGCTATAACAAAAACGCATGTAGTCATTGTAGTCCTTAGTTTGGATAAAGATTCCATCGATACGTACATATGTATAACGGGTTTTTCAATAAGAGCGCTACAAAAGTTTTTTTTAAATAAAACAAAACCGGTTTTAGATACCAATGAAATTCTTTATTCCTGTGAAAGTATGGAAGTGTATGGAAGTGAAGAATATGTTTGGAACTAGATTTCTTTTGCATGGGCACCACGGGCACGCTTGCAGAAGTCCAGACGCTGAACGCAATTTTCGACGGTTTTCAAGCATAAATCGCCCGATACTGCTGCAATTTCACGTTCGATATTCGTACGAAGTTCATCAATCGTCGCTGGCTTGTTGGCATAGACCATAGCCTTGACGTAGCCCCACAGGAAATAATCTATCGGCCAATCGACTGGGCCATTTCGTGAGATAACACGTTCACCAAACTTGGTTTCCAATAAATTGATTGTGGCATTCGCTGTGTGGCTTATGGCGCCGTCCTGTTGGGACCACATGTCCTCCAAGTCCATATTATCCAATTGGGGCCAAAAATATTCGGTTATCATTGAACGGTAGCGATTCGCATTCACAGTAATGTGCCGGTCTTGATCATCACGGAAGAAGTACGGCCCAATGACGCCGCCGGCCCATAAACCGCACCAAACCGTAATTTTTTCGGGATGCAATGATGACTCATGGATTACGTGTGGATTGCTGTCTGACCAATAACGCATATTTTGCTTATTGACGAAGCCATTCAGCCAGGAATGAGCCTCATCGCTGATTGTTGAGGCCTCTTAAAGTTGAGGCCACTGACTCCAAATTTCGGTAGTAAATTTTAATAATTTCGACTCGTTGTTAGCTTGTATATCTTTCCATGATGAAATGGCAAACCTTACTGAAGAGAATTGTCAGAAGAGCGGGAAAAAATATGGCGTCGTTTGCTGTCCCTATCGAGTTATTTTTGTAGCGTCTCTGTTGGAAAACCCTTTATATGTTGCCTCATACAACCCAGAGGTGGAGTTGGAGCCCCTGAATTTTCCGCCCGGGAATTACAGTAATTGCAC
This sequence comes from Phaonia tiefii, assembly GCA_963931995.1. Classification (NCBI taxonomy): domain Eukaryota; kingdom Metazoa; phylum Arthropoda; class Insecta; order Diptera; family Muscidae; genus Phaonia; species Phaonia tiefii. The sequence goes on along the minus strand of OZ008371.1, from coordinate 94,245,233 downwards.
ACGCTTTCTCGGAATTCTTTTTTTCTGGATTCCAGGGAATTATTATATTGATTCAGATGCCTCATTTATAAATCGAGTGAAGCAGAATTCACAATACACAATGGAATTTTAATATCCGTGCCATCTCATTCTAACTCAAAGCGTTTCATATAATAACATATCGCTGTTTCTACACCAATAGTGGCATTCTTGTAAACGCGCAAAAGCCTCGAAAATGTTCCCGGCTTGCACAAATGTAAAAATGTTTCGATTCAGTTTGGCTGAGCAAACGTAGACGCTTTGAATTTTAGACAGCAGTAACACAGAGATTATCGGCTAATTGTCTTAGGGGATGTTTATACAAGGACTTACCAGCCTGGGGCTTTGTGTTCATTTAATCATAATCTTAAAATTTAACATTTTAAAACCATAGAGTAATGCCATATAGAGATGTCATTCTTCTCAGCTAACATTTCATTTTTTTTTTTTTTTTTTTTTTTTTTGTTTAAAATTCATTTATTTTCATAAAATATTGCTACAATGTTGTGTGCCCCAGCGCCGCTTGGACATTTTTGAGGCGAGTTGGCATGAGTTAGCCAAATAAAAATATATTACAATTCAAAATATATAACACAGAGCAAAAAAAAAAAAAAAGGAAAAAATAATTTAAGTGCAAAATTATAATAGAGATTAGTAAGTAGATTTTGTATAACTATATATAAATTAGAGTAAAAACTTATTTTACAAAAGAAGCATTTCCATGTTGTTGAGCAAATATGCTTTCAAATTTGTTTTAAAAACTGATATTCTTGTTATATTTTTCAGAGTTTGAGGAAGATGGTTAAATTCGGAACAACCAATGTGCTCAACTCGCTGTTTAGTTGTTTCTAATCTACATCTTTTAACATGTAAAAAATCACGGTTCCTTGTTCTAACAGCATTTTGATTTCTTGCAAAATTTATGGGGTTATGTCCAATATTTTGTAGCGCTTTAAATATGAATGTCAATAGTTGCATTTTATAAAGACCATGTATTGGCAGTATACTTTTCGCTATATCCTCATACAAAGATATGGTAGAATGCATCAATGGTAAGTTATAAACAACTTTAAGTGCTTTATTTTGGGATCTTTGTAAAGACTTAAAAACTGTGCTTTTTTTATGAGCGTACACCATCGTCAGATAATTGTAATGACTATGTATAAGTCCATTGTAAATAAGGAGCTTTGTTTTCTCATCAAACTTGTTCTTAAACTTGTAAAGCATACCAATTGCAGGAGAAACTTTTGTCCTTACGTGCTGCATATGTAATTCCCATGACAAATTGCTCTGCATATATATACCTAAATACTTTAATGAGTTGCATTCATAAATATTTTGCCCACTAATAGTAACCCATAATTGCTCATTATTCCTTGCACAATACGGTCTGAATTTTACTAATTTAGTTTTTTCAGCATTTAAAACTAGTTTGTTTATTCTAGCATATTCTAAAAGGGTACTCGCATCTTGTTCTATTAGATTTTTTACTATAATATCATGATGGTATGGATAAAATAGACTTATATCGTCGGCGTATATTATAAGCTTGCCGTGAAGTTTTAACTTAGATATATCGTTGATAAATATAGTAAACAGCAGTGGACCTAACACGCTTCCTTGAGGAACACCATGTTCTACACTTGTCATAATGCTCTTGCAATTTTCAATTTGAACGTATTGCCTTCTATTTTGTAGATAGCTTTTCAAAAGATCAAATGACCTTCCCCTTACACCATAAAATGACAGTTTCCGCAACAATATATCGTGGTCTACTAGATCAAAGGCCTTTGAAAAATCATAAAATATACCAACGACTCCACCAAAACCGCTATCCAAACCATCACATATCAAGTTGACCACGTTAACTACTGCGTCCTGAGTACCACTGCCCATTCTAAATCCAAATTGCAGATTGTACATTAGATTATTTTCATTCATAAAACTCATAAGCTGTTTATGTAAAATTTTCTCAAAAATTTTATCAATCAATGGTAAAACTGCAATTGGTCGAAATTTATTAACGGCATATGAAGATTTTTCCTTTGGGATCGGAGTAATCTTCGCAATTTTGAGAATTTCAGGGTAAGTTGAGCTAGTAATAATGCTATTAAATATATCTACTAGCTTTGAACACATAAGTTCCTTGCATATCAACATAGTTTTAACCGATATCCCGTCATGACCAGGGCTTTTACTAATATCAAGATTTGAAATTAGTTCTAAAGTCTCATCCGTGTTGGTCTTGCTAAATAGAAAATTACAATGAAATTGACTAAGGGTATTAAACTTATTGCAACAGTCTTCAGTCAGTATTCCCATGTTTCCCTTAGTAATTTTGGAACATTTGCAAAATATTCACTAAAGACATCGCATTTTGTTTTGTTGTCTTTTATTATTCGCCCATGCTCATCTTTTAATTGAATTTGCGGATGGGTTGATCTTCCTAATTGCTCATTTAAAAATTGCCAACATTTTTTAGGATCTTGCTGCAAACTTTCAAGCCGACTTTGATAAAAGCAGTTCATTGATACTCTAATCGCACTTCTTATTATTTTACTTAAGCATTTTAGTCTTTTTTCAATGCTGTAGCTTTTGCCAATTTTCCTTCTTTTCCTAAGTATCTTATTTTTAAGTTGAATTAGAGCATGAAGATTTGAATTGATCCAGGGTGTAATTAAATTTCTTATCAAAACTTTCCTTTCCTTTTCAATCGTTGCATCTTTAATGCAGTTAGAAACCATGTTAAGTAACTCAGCTGTATCAGCTGATGCATTTCCGGTTAATTGCATTGAGGTCAACTGAGTTTGAAGACTTTCCTTTAACTTTTCGAAGTTACAGTGACTGTATGATCTCTGCCTGAATTCTGAGCTTCTCACATTTTGTAAAATTTTGCAATGTATAATGTTGTGATCTGTAAATTCGCACTCAATTGAATTTATAACTAGTTTATCCGAAATATTACTATAAACATTATCAATTGAAGTACGACTTCTTGGTCGCGTGATCATAGTGTGGCAGTTATTAAAATCAAACTGATATAAAATTTCAGAAAGGTCAGACGAAACAGTATGGTTCAGAAAATCTATGTTTGAATCTCCAAAAAAGATAGTTGGGAAACGTGAACTATTATATATAGCATTTTCAATATATTTGACGAAGGTGTTTGAATCACACTTTTGTGAACGATAAAAAGATATTAATTTTAGTGATTTTCCATTAATTTTGAAGTTAGGCAAAGAAATTAGTATGCTGTCAAAAAATTGTTTACTCTCACAAGATTCCAGGACATAAGTCTCATTCTCTTTCACAAAAATAGACGTTCCACCATATCCATCATGCCTGCAACAGTGAATGGCATGGTAACCAGGAATATTATAAATTTGTTTTACATCTGATGAAAACCATGTTTCCTGAACTGCGATAATATTTGGTAGAATTTCAAACTCTGCAATTAGTTGTCTAAACTTATTAAATTTATCTAAGGAAGAGATGCTTCTTATGTTAACAGAAATAATGTTAAACAAATTATTCCCTGAACTTTTTAGATGATGATTAAAGCATTCAATGTTTGAAAAATAATTGTTGTTCAAAACCATTAAATAATAGAAAATTTTATTTTAAAACATATTAAATTAAACTTATTTATAAAGGTGACGCATAGGGTGTTTGTGTGCCGTCCTCAGAGTCTCCCTCAACATCAACTGGAATCACTTGTGTACGTATAGATCTTCGATTGGTAAATTTACTTGTTGTTACCTCCATAATAATGTTATCGACTTCTTCTTCATTTCTTATTAATCTTGGTCTATTTGTAGCATTCTTCTTAGCATAAATCTTCCCTCCGTACGAGTAAACAGCATATTCATGATGGGTCAGTGAGATAGTTAGTTATTTGACGTAAATTGACTTACAGCAGGTGGAATTATGAAAATTCTTGACTTAAATTGTTCATGTTGTATTGATCACTTTTTGTTATATTTTATTGTTAGTATGTATATCGAGAACCTATATTCAAAACATGTCAACTCAAATTTGGTCAAAATGAGTTTCCGATGGCAAATAGCTCCCTCTGCAATATCCATCTGAGTTACAAATTTCAAAACAAACAAATGATTTGTTCTCGTTTTATATCAATTTTTGTTATTATAAGTAGATTTTGTTTGGTGAAAATAAATGCCAGCTCCCTTACAAAATTTTCATTATTTAAAAAAAAAAGTTAATTTATTATACATCTACATCGCATATAATTGCATTTGTCATGCTAAACACGAATATTGTGAAGACACAAAAAAAAAGACGACTGTAAAATTTTAACAAAAAAATTGGTACCTACGTGAAAAATCTCAGCACTCAATTACATTTTTCATGGATATACTGACAAATTAATCAAATATTGAAATGAAAATCGATAAATGGTACCAACAAAAAAATTCATAAGAAATACCCCAATATTTAACGAACCTTTTTTAGGTTTCAAAAATACCATAATTCACACTCAATTAACCTGGTTAACAAATAAATTCATCAATAGGTACAACAAATGTTTTCGGTCATTTCGATAGATACGATACGAACAACCAAATAACTTCAGTTAGAGATAAGTTTGTACAGGTAATCGATGGCGTAACGGTAATATATAATATATATGTAAGTTTTCAACTACAACCGGTAATATATATGTAAGTTTAATATGTAAGTTTTCAATATATATGTAAGTTTTCAACTATGTATTTATCTGATTGAAACATTATGTATGGGGCGATTATTGCTGTTGCCATACAGCAGCGTTTCGTAACCTTTTTCACTCCGCGGACCCCTAGAAATTCAAGCACTAGAAATTCAAGCACAAGTTCAAGGACCCCCTTAATAAAAACACAGGAATAAATTTTGGACAAATTATTTTAGTACTGAAACAAAATTACATATTTATAAAAATTAAAAATTCTGTATTAATGTGAAGGTTGGTGCTGCTTTTTTGAAACTAAATTAGTAATATTTGGGTTGATGTTTTTACTTAGTTGTAATCTCAAATCTGATTCCAATTGTAATCTGTTTCTGTATTTGTTTTTGGTGTATATAAGAGCAGAGAATGCCTTTTCACAAAGGTATGTGGACGAGAAAAGCAGTAAATATTTTAGTGCTTCTTCTGATATTTCTTTATAAACTTTTTTAAATTTACCCAAAAACTTGATAAAGAAGATTCTTTGAAATTTCGTTTTAAAGCTGAATCACATGATATTTCTATTAATTGATTTTCCTGTACCGTTGTCAAGCCGATTATATCTAAAACATCTGCGTTGAAAGGGTCTGCTGTTCCTGTACGTGTACCGGTCATAGCCTTAGCACCGTCGGTACTAACTGCCACACATTTATCCCACGGTATTTCACGAGTGGACATAAAATTGTTTAATACGCCAAATATTTCTTCACCTGTAGTATGCGAAGGCAGAGGCCTACAGAGTAGAAAATCCTCAATAATGCCATCGTTGTGTTCGTAACGAACATATGCAAGCAAATTTGCGTCATTGCTAATATCCGTGCTCTCATCTAATTGCAAAGCATAAAATCTGCTTTCTTTAACATTAAAAATCAATTGCTCTTTAACCCTTCCTGACATGTCATATTCTTCACTGTACTGTTGGATAACGATATAACCTTCAATTATTTTGCAGCCTTTTCCCCTAACATAGTGGAAACCATAATTTTTTTTTGTAATTTTAGCACATGGTAGTATTAACTCTTCTGCAATGGTGTGAAGCTTACCACTTTTTGCAACTAATAAGGATATTTGGTAAGACGCTAATATTTGGCACCAATAGCAGTCTTCATTATTGTTTTTTTGCTTCGTTCTAATTCCGAGGCTTTAGGTTTGAAAAAGAATTGAGGTTTCTCCCGAAGATCTTGGTGTTTTGTTTCTAAATGACGTCGGAGTTTGGCCGGTTTCATGCACTCATTCGACAAAACTTCGTAGCGTATGACGCACTGAGATCTTTCTTCACCGTTTAAATTGGTGCATGTAAATCCAAAAGCTAAGTATTCGTCACAAAACTTACGACGTTTAATCTTTGAAGTCGATGGTCTTTCATTTGTTTCGTCTAAAGCGAAATCATTTGGCTTTAACCAGCGTTTCATTGTCACAATCACACTTAAAAGTAACTTCTATAAACTTATCTGCACTCAACGCAACAGAAACTAAAACAGTACTGATACGCGTAAACAAAACACGCAAAAAATAATCAAATGCCCAATGATTAGACGACGGACCCCCATATACATATATACTCGCGGAGTTAGAGAGTGCCAAAGTTGACTACCTCGAGATGGAAGAATCTTTCAGAGCTTGCAGTTTTTAAAAATATGAAAACATTTTTTTTTTAAATTTTTGCAATTAAAATAACAAAAAACATACATATATTACCTTATTATCACTTATAATTCAGAATATATTAGATTTTAAAAACATATTTCATATCCTCCAATATTTTGCTTGAAATTTTACCCTTTAAAACGTTGTAAAAATTTCCATATTTGAAGAATTTACTCAGAATTGCAATTATTTGGAATTGTTAATATGTAATTACATTTCGTGTATTTTGTAATAAAAATTAAGGCAAGTAATCCTCTTTATGTAAAAAACTCGTCTTTATGTACTTATACACGGAAATAAAACAACTCGATATATTTTAGCATGTTGGATGATGATACTTGGAACTGTAATGCTCTACAACTTATTGCTGTGGAATATGAGTCTACATCGGATGAAGAAAACATAGTCTCCAAAAGATGTAAAAGAAAATACGACTCTCGTTCCAAGATGCGTCAAACTAATGTTATCAATCGGATGAAAGGCAGGCAATATTTGGGATTTTCCACATCAGACGCAATAATTAATCAAGATATATAAAAACCTCAAACGAAAATGGGAGCGGAATGTTCCTCTACATTTTGTTTAAATAGTCCATTGAGAAAGTGTCAACAATTTGAGAATATTATAGAAATAACATATTTGAGAACTTTTTGGAAACATCATGTTTCGGAGTTGGCTAAAAATTAAAATTCAACAGATAAAGCGAAAATACTTTTATTTATAAACTTCCATACAAATGTGAATCAGTATCAGATCCTGTCAACCCTATCCAATAATCGCGGAATGGTAAGAGGATGGGTGGTTGATCGAGTTGCATCTCCTGTAATAAGTAATCAACAAGGTGTTACTGATTCTGAAAGAATTATTTCTTTTTAGTTTTTTAATTAGTTCCTAACCAAATATTTACAAAATTTGGAGAGAGTGGAAAGTCACTATTGCCGTAAAAAAAACCAGCAAAAGTTATTTGGCTGCAGCTTTTAAAACAAAAAGTGATGTATATAATGACTACTTTAATAAATGCTCAGAGAAAAAAGTTAAGCCTATGTCACAGTTTACATTTTCAAGAAGCTTCGATGCAGAAAATTTGGCTATATTCGGGCCACGCAATGATCAATGCGTCACATGTTTGGGTTATAAAACAATACAAAACAAATATCTGCAGAAGTGTACAATGAACATATGGTAAAAAAAAACAGCGAGCTCATCGAATTGAGAAAAAACACCAAAACCGAAATAACTTCTTATCTAACACGTTGTCCAATTTTTCAATAGAAAATAATAAAGTAATAGAACAAAAGTATTTACAAAAAGGTCACACGCAGATGGAATGTGATGCCAAAATAGAAAAAAAATGTTAAATCAAATCGGTTTATTTGCCAACTGATTATGTTAATTACACTAAGGAAACTCGAAAACCCGTAAAATTTTCCAACAAGTTAATAAAACTCCGTTCGATGCAATTTATTTAAGCTACGACTTTTTCAAAAAATGTATCAGTATCAGAATTAGGTTCGCTTATTTATCTTCCAAATGGCGACGTTAAATTTAAAAATAATTTTGACGATGAATATACTGATGTACCTTGCCGAGTAAAAAAATATGGATGCAAACGGGAACCAAATCGTTTACATTCGGGACCACTGCCTATACAATCAAATATGTAAGTGGAAACACCTACAAGAATTAAAAGAAAGTTATACCCCAAGAATACCATTTCTGTTACAACTTGTGCCGCAAATAGTCTATTAACTTACCATTACAATTTCAGTTTGTATTATTTGTTATGTTATTTTGTTGTGATATTTTTTTTATCTTATGCTCTTTTCTTGTATTTTTCAAATTTTATTCTAATATTGAATAAAATATGTAACAAAACACTGAAATAATAAATTTTTCAATTCAATTTATTTATTCATCCATAATATTTACATTTTTTAATTTTTACTGTAATAACATAGTTAAGAGTTCAAAAATATTTCTTTTTCAGCTTAATAATTAATCTGTGTTATTAATAATTTTTATCTACACGAATAATAACATAGTTAAGAGTTCAAGAATATTTCTTTTCCAGCTTAATAATTAATCTGTGTTATTAATAATTTTTATCTACACGAATACAATAATTTTAGTGGAGGTAAAAACGGGGCAAAAGCCTATTTGAATTCACTTAAATCTACTTAACTACAGACTAGATTAATTAAGATGACACGATTTCATTGATATGAACAAAGTCAGAATTTTCGCATCTGCAATTAAAATTGTGAGTTAGGTTGGAGACTCTGTCTGCAACTAAATCTAAATCAGCAATGTCATGAAGACGATTGGTAGAAAAAAACCAAGGTAGGTTGTAAATTAATTTTAATAACTTATTTTGAGTTATTTGTAATTTTTTAATATGAGAAATCGCGCTAGTAGACCAAGCTAGGGATGCATAATATATGACAGCAAGGAAAATAGACTTTAATAGGAGTTTCTTATTATGAATGGTAAGGCATGAGTTTCGATTTATAAATGGATATAGTATGCGAATTAATACATTCAGCTTATTATTTATATAGGATATGTGATCCTTAAATAACATTTTGGTGTCAAGCATAATACCCAAATATTTGACCTTTCGTTCCCATTGAATGGAAATGTTATTAATATTTATATTGATCTGGGGCGTATAACAAGCCTTCCGCTTTCTGGTAAAGTATATTGCCTGAGTCTTCTCATAATTTAACATTATTTTCCACTTATCGAAATAAGATACAGTGGTGGTCCAGTATAACGCACGCCGATATAACGAATGCCCAGTATAACGAACGCGTTTTTCTAGTCCATTGATGACTCTAAATAACGAACGGTTGAAAAATTAAGTATTCTATATAACGAATCCTCTCTTTTTCTATGCTTTGTTTTATACTTTGATCTTTTTGTTTGTTTGCTTTGTGCACTTACACATAGAAAACATTTAATTTGCCTAATTTTTAAAAAGGGAAGTCCCCGTTTATTTACTGTGAGATTTGTTGACCACTGGTTGCGTTAAGTGGGGTACACACTAGCGATCATGTTCGTCAGTTTTGCTCATATTTCTCTTGCTTGCGTGTGTGACCGTTAATTTTCGTCAGTCAACAGTCAACCACAAAAATTTTTGTGGTTGAGTGACAGTTAGCGACACTACGTAATGAAGAGGAGGTGGCGATAGTTACGAACACCTTAAGTCTTGTGCAATCAAGTTTTCCCGAGGTATGTAACGTCAGTGTTCTTAACATAAAATTTTAATAACAAAATTTAATTTTCCAGACTAACTTTAGCGTACAGGACTTGGAATAATGCCGATAAATGTTTAATTGAGGAAGGCACTACTTCTGATCCCGAAGATAATCCTGCAACCGATCTTACCGACAGTGAAGAAGATGATAACACAGCTTCGCCCGAGAAAGTAAAGCATAGTGATGCCATTAATGCTTTCCAAACGTGCATCAACTGGGCAAAAGAAAATGGAATTGAAGTATTTGATTTAAGGAGATTGCAAGAACAAGCTATTGACTTCAGTACAAAAATTAAAAAAAAACAAACACATATTGGAGATTTTTTTTCTAAAAATTAATAATTTTGCTCATGTATGTAAATTTTTTCCTTTTTTTAAATAAATGAATTAATATAATACGAATAGAGTTTAACTTGCTACTATGCTAATATTTATGAAAAGAAATATATATTTCGATATAACGAATTTTCGATATACCGAACGACCCTGGACATTATATCATGCGTTATACTGGACCACCACTGTAATATAACGGCTAAAGCTCTTTGCAAATTAGCTATTATGTTCACAGCCAGAAATTCAGAGCTGAAGACTGCTGTGTCATCAACAAAAACTGACAACGTGCAATAGTCGAATTGAGGAAAATCGGCTGTGTACAAATTATATACGATAGGAGATACGCATGACCCCTGGGGACATCCTGCTGTAATTGGGTAACGGTCTGAATTGTGTGAGCCAATATAAACTCTGAAAGTGCGAGAAGAGAGTAAACTTTGTACTATTTTTGTGAGATATACAGGTATCTTTGATCTTAACATTTTCAAAGTAAGGCCATCGTGCCATACACAATCCAAGGCAGCTTTAACATCTAATAAGACCATAGCAGTTGATTTCTGGTGGTTAAAGTTATTTTTAACTAAATTTCTTATTCTTATTAGAGGGTGTACCGTATTGTGTCCATTTCGAAATCCAAACTGATGAGTTGGGATAACTTTATTGCCTTCTATAAAATCTGCTAATTTTACTTTAATGACCTTTTCAAGAATTTTGCCTATACTTGATAGTAAACTTATAGGGCGGTATGAATCTGGGTTGTCAGGCTGTTTACCAGGCTTCATAATTGGGATTATTTTAGATTCCTTAAATTCTTGGGGGAAATTACAAAGTTTTATACATGAATTGATTATAATTGTTAGAAATTGTATGCCCTTATTTGGAAGTGCCTTTAGGCATTTGTTATTTATACCATCAATGCCGGCGGATTTTTGATGTGTTAACATCTATAGGCGCGGGTACGGCCTAAATTCACAAAGTGAATACATCCAAACACAATTTGTCCGACTGCGCTCACACAGATTGTCCGACAGCGATCACACATTGTTTGCCGTTAAACTCCTCCGAAACGGCTGGACCGATTTGTATGAAATTTTGTGTGCATATCGGGTAGGTCTCAGAATCGGCCAACATCTATGTTTCATACCCCTAAAGGATAAGAGTTACCCACCCCTATATAGAGCACGGATTTGTCCGACTGCGAAACACAGATTGTCAAACTGCGAAAAAACAAACACACTGATGTAGCGGCAGCGAATAGTTGAATTGTGTCGGTGCGGAGCACTCTCTGAGCAAAGAGAATAATGACGTCGTTATGCGTATATAAAAATGAGATAGAAAGAAAGCAACGAAAATTGTGAACTTGTGTAGCGTATGTAGGAACATAACAATATATGTATGTACGTGTGTCTGCTGCTTAGCATTCTCTTTGTTTTTTGTGGGAATAAAACAAAAAGTATTAATCAAGAAAACAATGACACTTGTCTTTAAATATTTGTAAGTGTTATTAAGTAGTAATATTAGCGGTATTCATGCAAACGTGAAAGCCGAGAACTTTTGCTCAGCGCAAGTTTCCCTCGCACCGTTGCATGAGGCACCAGGTAAAGTTGCTCAGCGTAGTTGTGCTCAAAACCATATCAGCTGACCAAGATGGATACATAAGGTGGTAGCAGTAGCAATTGCATGTATCATGTATGTGTACTTTTTCTACTGTTCTAGTGCTATCACCTTATTTATCCATCCTGGTCAGATGACAACGAAATGTCAAAAGTTTACACGTTTCTCCATCCTACGTTTGCGCAGCAAATTTGCCTCGAAAACTTTCCACTTTTGAGCAAGTCGCTTTGTATGGGAAATTTGTTTGTTTTAACGTTTGCTGTGCAAGTTTACGATGTTTTCGAGTTTACGCGGTTCTTTCGAGCTTTCATGAAGACCACTATTATTTAAATGAAACGTCATCATATGATTGAACGCCTTTTTAAATTCTTTATATTAACTTCACCTGTCTGTATGCATGTATGTATGCACCGCACCGAAAAAATTTTGGATTGATTTTTAACCCTTTTCCCGTGATCTCAAGCTGAAACTTCGCAGGCAAACTAATGGATACGACAAAAATAAACTATCAAAATATGGGCGGGATTGGATAAAGGAGCGTGGTACCTCCCATACAAATCACAAATTAAAAATCCATTATTTCTGCTCCTGTTAACGGTATTTGAACAAAATTGGGTATTTTGGTTAGGTTTACATATTCTACGATCTGCTGCAAATATGGGCGGCATTGGCAAAGGGGCGTGGTCATATATAAAGAATTTATAGTCAAAAACTATGTTTTTTACGGGTTGGTTTTTTATTATTGTGACAGGTAAGTCAAAAAAATATGGGTGCGGAGCACTTTCAGAGCAAAGAGAATAATGACGTATATAAAAATGAGATAGCAAGAGAGCAACGAAAATTGTGTGAACTTGTGTGGCGTATGTACGAACATAAAAATGTATGTATGTATATATAAGTGTCTGTTGCTTTGCATTCTTTGATTTTTGTGGGAATAAAAATATAATGACACATGTGTTTGCACTGGTCTTTAAATAATTTTAAGTATTAATATTATTTAAATGTGACGTCATCATATGATTGAACGCTGTTTTTTATTTTCCAATGTAACATTTACTAATGTGTTCACAAAAATCGAACAGGCACCGTGTAGCAAAAAGGCGTTAACACATCCCCCGTGAGTTCGAACACTCATTGGATTTTTTTAATCCTTAGACTTCTTATCATATCATAAATCTGTGCTGGATTTGTTAAATTAACTTCCGATAAGTTTTCGTTTACTAATCGAAACGAATTCAAAGTATCATTCAGCCAAGATTGGCTGAAATTGAATGATTGGAGGCAAACGTCTGAGCTAACATTTCACATTTTTCTTGATGCGTGGTAAAATGACGGCTATTGTATTTTAAAATGGGAAAGTTATTTGACTTTTTCCTTACAACTTTTGTTGAGTTCCAGAATGGAGGAGAACCTTTTTCTAATGTGGAAAGCAAATAATTCCATGATCTGTTTCTAAACAAATCAATTTCAACACGAATATTCAAATTTAAAATTTTCATTTGGTAAAAGTCGTTTATATTTCTAAAACGTTGCCAATTTCGCCTATATGGGCTTTTTCAAAAATTATCGACATTTTGATATTTTGTTTTCCAATTTTTTTTTTGGATGACACGAATGACGCTTTGATCAAGTGAAGGGTAATATTTTAGCATACCAAAACAGTTCGCGTTAATCATTTATTGCAAACGGCGCGAAAGTATATATATATATAAGAATTATTTTTGAGGTTAGGATTTTTTTTTATCTGTAAAATTTAAAATCATGAAAATTTTTTAATGCCTATTCGGTTTTATTATCAAGCTTAAAAAAACCTTTCATTTGGTGTCAATCGCGGCGGAATCTATACATAACTGCAGATGTCACAAAGCAAAATGTGTTTGAAGAAAAATGCCGCTGTACCCGCTAAATATGGACCGAATTGAACCAAATTTATAATTGATCTTTAGTTTACCGCCGCACTTCATTTGCAATACTTTACATTGATTTTAAACCACGGATTAATTAAAAAAACCGCGAAACAAAATCATGAAATTTCGCAAAATTTTTATTTTCTTTATAAAATTTTTGCGTTTCAAAATATGTTAACGCCTTCTTGACGTTGAGGTGCCATTTACTAACAAGTTTAGATCACGCAATACTTAAACCAGTTTTAAATAATATTGCAAATGTCAGACGCGAAAAACTGTCATTTGCGACAAATTTACGCCAATTCTATAAAAGTTTGAGGTCATCGTTCTCAGCAACTAGCAGCCTGACATCGACGTGATATGGCGCAAATTTTAGCAAATTACACCATCTATTAAATACTGTTGACGAAATGCAATTTTCTTGAACGGCGCAAAAACGCAATAGAAAAAACTGCGAAAATTGAAAAATCGGAAAATTTTGGTTTCAAAAATGAACCGCTGTAGAAATTTTTTTCCAAATAGTAGTATGGGCATAACTTTTATAGTGTAAATATCTACTAAGTCTAGTGACTTTATTTTACATCAGTGGGCATCGGAAGTTTAAAAGTAAAAGTAGAAAAGTGATGAAATATGAAAAAACTCTTGTAAATTTCAAGCCTTTTTTTGAGTTTTTCCATATTTGAGTGCCCATAACTTTTAGAGATAAAGAACTGATGGTCTGAAATTTTCCGAGTTTTCTAGTGTGCCCTACCATTCCCTTTTTACCGTTTTGGTCAATTCGAAAAACTGAACTCAGTTTCAACAAATGTTGAAAATTATTGAAATTGCCCATATATATTTCTCTGCTTAATCATATTTTTAATATAGTAGGGTAGTGATTTCCTTCTAGTTGAGGAATATCTATCTCTTAGGCACAGAAGACGCAAAATATGCTAACTCTGCAAAAATATTTGTTTTTAGATACACTAAAATATCCTATCTCAAAAAAATACGCAAAATATAATTTTTTTCATATTTAAACCAACTTAAACCAAATAACTAGTTTATTAGCTCTCGTGTGAAGGAAGCTTTTTTGAGTTGGCATTTATTGAATATAGGCGCTGGATATATTTGGGTGGATTTACACAAGAATTTTGACGCACAAAACAAAATGCCGTTGCTGTTTTCTTGTTGGTTGGTTTGAACCATTGCAACTCTTTCCAACATACAACGTCCATATGCAACCACACCATACTTCGTAACGGGCCAATCTGCATTTTTTTACGAAGGCCGATCTCATTTTGTTTACCTTGTCACGACAAGTCAAAAGGGCGAAACTGGTTGGGTCTATCTGCAACGAAGTAGGTAGATAATTATACTAATCGAAGAACCCAACCATAACTTTCTATAGCCATAACCATTTTTGCTACGTTATAATCTACGTCCATATGCAACCACACCATACTTCGTAACGGGCCAATCTGCATTTTTTTACGAAGGCCGATCTCATTTTGTTTACCTTGTCACGACAAGTCAAAAGGGCGAAACTGGTTGGGTCTATCTGCAACGAAGTAGGTAGATAATTATACTAATCGAAGAACCCAACCATAACTTTCTATAGCCATAACCATTTTTGCTACGTTATAATCTATGAATATCTTACAGACAATTGGAAACAGCAGATTGTCCCTTTTTACGCAACACCATCGATATGGCAACAGTGGCAAATGCTACGAAAAATAACCGGTACTCCTACATTTATCGGCTAATCGTTACAATGCATCACGCTGACGCTATTTGTAAATGAAAAGTGAAATTATAAAATACAAAATATATCATGACATTTTCAAGTATTTCAGCAGAAATTATGTTATACCGAGTTAAATGATACGTTGTTATTGTTACTTCAACTGGAATGGAGGTTATAATCGTTCACATTAACAATTAGAGAAGCTTTGAGTTTGTTCTTTATTATTATTTTCTTTCAAAATCATATGGTCACTTGATTATAGTTTAAATGGCCTAAAAATTAATTGAGAGTTTAAATTATCTTTGATCAATGATCAATGATCCAATCAAAAATTAGGCCTTATTAGGATAGCAGAAATCTCCAGTAGTCATCCCATTTCAGATGATATCATAGCGGATAAAGATAACAACGATGATTATTCGACCAAAGTGTGTGTGGAAATTATTATGAATTCCGCATATCACCAAGTTTTTTTTTTCATTATTAAGGTATTTAATAGAAGTGTGCTAAAATAGTTTACCGTTACATCCCAAGCAGGAATTGGGGAGAGCTTCTCACAACGAGTGAGATGTGCGCATTCCAGTTTTAAACTCACAGATTGGGACCTACACATTTACACTGCCTTCGAAAGAAAATGAAAGGTGGTCAGAGCAGGGATCGAACCCACGTTCTCATGCCCAAGAGCCGCGCACAACCATTCCCCCACCGACGACAATTTAATTATATTAAAACAATTTAATTTATATTAACCCAAAAAAACTCGAACAAATATGTTCCACTGGTCTTTGCCAAAATTAAAACCGAAAATCTGTTTCTCGAAAAACAGATTTTTCGAACTAAACGAAACCCGGGTTTTAAAAACACTCTAATTGCAATGCAACTAAATTGTGTCAACACATTGCGAAGAAAAATAATTCACCTGTAAATGGACAATTGATTCACTTTGTCGTTACCATATATACAATATGATACCTGTTTGTCACTACAAAACTCAACTTAATACGTAGATAAATGTCTAAATTTGTTTGAGATAAAACGACGAAACTTCATAGAATCCATAAATCTATTGCGACGAACTTACAACAGAATCACAATTCAACTGAAAATGAACAACAGAAACCCTTTTTAGTCAGTACACAGAAATAAATTAACCTACAATTTTCGATTAAATGATTGCTTTGTTTTAAGCAAAATATTCAAACAGTTTTTTATTTGAATCAATATTAATGGCCAGTTTTTCAGTCAGTGGTGATCTTCGTTTCTTAGTTAAATTGTGGTTACACATCGATTTGTGGTTTTTAGTCATTGTTTAACTATGATTTAACCACCCAATGTTGGTTGGTTAACTTATAGTCAAAACCATATTATTTTGACAATTAAATTACTGACTGTCAAAGTGAGAAATGAAGATTGTATAAAATACATGTTTCAGATTTGCGTATTTGTACACATACGTTGAGTCTAGATCGTTAAATTGTTGCGCCTATATAGTTTTTTACACATTTTTGTTAAAATGACTTCGATTTTATGCATCTATTTCTTATTTTACATAATTCCCTTTTGTTTGTTCCCCTTTGTTGTTTTGGTATTTATCCCAAAACACACGTTTTTTCCAATAAGAAAACAAGAGTTGCCATATTAGTTGTCAATATGGCGACTTACATTAACTCACCACTGAAAAACAAAATGCAAAGTTAACCTCGAATTAACTTAGAATTAAGATTAAGTAATCCGATAGTTAACTATCCACTTAAAAACTGGCCATAAGTATTGAAATCAACTGACAATCAACTGTCACCGCACTCGTTTCTCTGCTCTCTCTCTCTCTCTCTCTCTTACTCTCTTCATTGAATATTGCTATACACGATCACTTTTTGACGATGTATTGTACCTAACTACAGAAATTCCAACCATGTTTAAATACATAAGCGTTTACAAATTATGAAATAATCAAGTTACGACGCGAGAGAGAAATGCGTTTGAAGGAATCCCGTCGCCATTTTGGTTGTCTTTTACGAGGGTTGCCAAATTGTTTGTGCTTGCTGCATTGAATCATGAACAGTAGGTTCCAATGTGTGTTGAGAGATACAAGGTGTTTCAAAAGAAGTCATCCGATGTTGTTTCTGTTTTTTGATTATTTGAACCTTTAGAATTTTATTGGTTAAGTTGAGAAGATGATATCGGTTAAATGGGCGCCGTCACAATTGATTACCATACGGGCTCGTCTTATGGCATTTTTCATCACTTCGGCGAGAACTTCGGGCGACAGATTCTCGCACTCGTGTCGAATGTAGAACTTGAGGGCTTCCAGGGTCTCGGTCTTGTTCATGTAAATAATCATAATCAAAAAAATGAGAGCCAAACAACATCGGATAACTTCTTTTGAAACACGATCACGATCATAATTGTAATAGGTTTCCCATAATTGAAGTTTTAAACTTTAATTTTTAGCAGCGTTTAATTTTTTTTCTTCGATCTTCCTTCTGTATGTCTCAATTGTCTCACTCTCGCGATTTCTCCACTTCCCTACAGTCACAGAAAAATTCGGTTGAGACAGCCGAATTAGCCGTAACCGAATTAAGAGGTTGTCACAACCGAATTAGAGGTTGGCACAACCTCATCAGAGATTGACACAACCTCATCAGAGGTTGACACAACTTCATTAGAGGTTGACACAACATCATTAGAGGTTCACACAACCTAATTGGAGGTTGTTAGAGGTTGACACAACCTCATTAGAGGTTGTCACAGCCGATTTAGAGGTTGGCACAACCTCATTAGAGGTTGACTCAACATCATTAGAGGTTGTCACAGCCGAATTAGAGGTTGGCGCATCCTCATTAGAGGTTGTTACAACCGAATTTAGATACTGTCATAAATGAATTATTAAAGATTTTTTATTATTAAGTGATGATTTATTTTCTTGTATTTTTATAAATGAATTAAAGAGCGAGAAAATAAAGTCATATATATTTGGGTAATCTATATAAATAGAATAATACATTTAATTTACATGCCTCTTCTAACCTTTAATGAAGTCCCGGCCATCATGGGACACCGCACTAATTCTGACGTGTTGTATCGGTTGCTCTAGGCCCAAAGCCGTTTTGTATCCAGAGTACCGCATATATATCTGTTGTTGATATCTGCTTAAATAACATCCGCAAAATAAGACGGTTTAATACAAAATTTACTTTCCTTTTTAAAATAATATTTGATTATAAAATTTTAAACGTCAGATTTTAAATACATAGAATTATGTTGTGGTAACCGAATTGAAAATGAATTCGTTTGTACCCGCAGAATTCATGAGAAATCAGGTTACAGCAACCGAATTGATGCCAAATTCGGTCGTTGCAACCGAATTAAGGCTAGATTCGGCTATTGCAACCGAATTGAACCAAATTCGATAGTTACAACCGAATTGATGCCAATTTGTGTTACTACAACCGAATTGAGGTTGGTTAAGACCAGATTGGGTTATCCCAACCGAATTAGGTACCAATTTCGGTTGTTGCATCCGAATTAATTTGAAATTCGGTTGTTTCAACCGAAATTTTAAAAAAATTAGTTGTCACAACCGAATCAATTATGAAAAGAGGTTGCTTGAACCGAATTTCGGTTGTGGAGACTAAATTCGGTCGTAACAACCTGAATCCGGTTGTGGCAACCTCAATCCGGTTGTGGCAACCTCAATTCCGTGGTAACAGCCGAATTTACGGTTGCTACGACCTCTTTTCAAACAATTAGTTCTCTGAGTGTATACCGTGCATAAGCTTTTAAAAAGTCAAAGGCTGATGGACAAAATATTGAATCATAAAACAAATAAATTAACATAAAACCAGAGTGCTAAATTGTTACATTTGTATAACTTTACAATTTTTAGTGTTCACTTTGAATATATCAATATTGAACTAAATTTGTTTCTGTTATAAACAAGAGAACTATAAATTGATTTAGTTAATTATATTTTCTCGTTTTTAATCAAATATTTAAAATATACAAATTAATTCCAAACTGTGTGATCCTTGTTACCATTTTGCCCGTTACTGTATGTACCTAGTGTAAAAATTCAACTGATGCCGCTAGCGTCCAGCGTCCTTATGTGCATTTCGCTTAACGTTTGAAATTGTCACTGCGGTTTTGAAAATATCACAATTTTGGTATATTGGTATACACGATTTTCTCACGGGCAAAAACATAAATAGAGAAAGTATCTCGCTCAGTGAATTTATAACATTTGGCCTGGTGAGATATGAACGTTGGATGTTGGAAGAATTGCTTTAATAATACCAGATAGACGCAATGGTTCGAACCAACCAACAAGAACACAACCACGGCATTTCGATTTCGGTTTTAAAATTATTGTGTTAAATACAACACAAATGTATACTAACAGTAAAAGAAACAAAAAAGTCTAAAATACGTTAAAAATATCACGGTTCTCAAACAAAACGACATGACAAATTTAAGTCAACAGTTCTTGTAACTTCACCTGGTGTAAGCCGACCAGCTCCTATCACGCCGACCGTACCACGAAGAGAGAGACTCTATATACATAAACTTTTTTTGAATGGACATGTACATTCGATGTAAACCATTCCAGTGCGAGTAGTCCTAAAATTTTAAAATAACTTTGTAAATTCAAATGTGAATTTAATACATATTGCAGTGTATAACTGAATTAAATTCAAAAATTTGTAAATTGATGTTGGTCAGAGTTTGCATTATTATTTATATTCGTTCAATTAATATTTTTAATTGAACATCGTAGAAAGTTTATTAACATATTTAATTAAATCGATTAAAAAATGTATAATGCTGCGAATGAAAGTTCAATTAATGTGATTAATTCAGTTCAACAAGTAGTTAATTATAACCTACCATTTTCAATTAAATTTTGTTGTAATACTATATTTTTAATGGTTTTAAATTAAAAATTTCATTAATTAATATTATCAATTTGTTTACCGCCGCAAAATCAGTAAATAATTTAATAATGGTTTCCCAATGCATCCAATGAAGGAATTGGGGAGAGGTTCTCACAACCAGTGTGTTGTGCGCTTTCTAGTTTTTATGCTCACTGATTGGGACCTACAGTTTTACACCGGTTCCGAATGGTATTTTGAAAGGTTTTCATGGTGGTTACAGCCGCCGAAAGAAATTTAAGGTAATCAGAGCAGGGATCGATCGCAGAACCTCATGTACAAGAGGCGCACACACTACCACTGCTCCACCGACGTTCACAAAAGTGTAATTAGCCATATAAATTTTGTAATTGACAAGGAATTGAAATTTTTCACGCGTATGTATCCGATTGTCTTGATTCATAATATGCCAATCAGCTGGAAAACGAGATCTGCGCACGCAGCAAAAAAATTGAATTGCAATACATCTAAAATAACTAAATTTGTTAGGCATATCGTGTGACTAATAAAAAATAAACAAATATCTTCCTGTTAAGTCCTCTGAAGGGATATGGGAGAGCTCCTTACAATCAGTAAGCTGTGCGCTTTTAGTTTTACACTCAGTGATAGGGACGAACGGGTTTTCAGAATTTTTCATTGCTCTTTTATTTAAACTTTTAGTTTTTTTTATTTGGCGATTTTTGGAAAAAATCCTTAAAAACTCACAAAAGTTGGTTACATTTTCTATTGGTCCTTATATTGATTTTTTACACAAGTGTGTAAACACTACCTTTATTATTACAATTACAACTTGCCAATAGCTAAAGTTAGGATGTAATCGGACAGATTATTAGATTTTCGTTATTATAAGCAAACTTTCGGCTAAAAGTGACTGGTAAGTTAAAGGGTACCCAGTGTTCCCTTTAACTTTTAACGTAAGGTTTATCTTTTTAAAGATGCCACATTTTCCGACCTATGCAGAAGAAAAAATTAGTTTAGCTATGGAAACAAAAAGTAAAAAATGGAAGACCAAAAAAGCAGAACCTATTTGTTACATAAAAACCAGCTAGAGGTTATTTTTGAAAACTCGTAGCTGCTGCTTTGTCGAATAAGTATATAAAATTCCCTTCCGATGCAAGGGGAATGCTGCAACCAGCGGCAGACTTCTTGTTCATAAATCTACAAATTTTTATGGTTTGCTTGTAAAGAAATGAATAAAAGTACGTTGCCACTACGTTTTTTTTCATATGTTTTTCTTTCATTTGGTTAAGAAATGAATTTAGCTATGCCGAATTTTTGGCCCGTTTTCGCAATGTTGAGTTGTTTGGCGTCGTCATTTTATCATTTGTTAAAAAAAAATCTCAAACATACAAAACCAAATTTTTTTAACTTTTCCACTTTTGGCTTGTCAACAAAGAAATAAAAGTACGTTGCCACTACGTTTTTTTTATTATAAATCATTTGGTCAAAAGTAATCGGTGTTTTCTTTGGTATTGCCACCTTATCAAAAATATTCATTTTATTTTGCTAGGAAGTTGTAATTACGAAAAACATTTAATAGTGACTTTATTGCTCACTTCAACTAAAGTTACCTTTTCCTAACATTGACTTTAAAGGCAAGTTGTAATTATGGCCCTTAGCCTGGTGAGATATGAACGTTGGATGTTGGAAGAATTGCTTTAATAATACCAGATAGACGCAATGGTTCGAACCAACCAACAAGAAAACAACCACGGCATTTCGATTTCGGTGTTAAAATTATTGTGTTAAATACAACACAAATGTATACTAACAGTAAAAGAAACAAAAAAGTCTAAAATACGTTAAAAATATCACGGTTCTCAAACAAAACGACATGACAAATTTAAGTCAACAGTTCTTGTAACTTCACCTGGTGTAAGCCGACCAGCTCCTATCACGCCGACCGTACCACGAAGAGAGAGACTCTATATACATAAACTTTTTTTGAATGGACATGTACATTCGATGTAAACCATTCCAGTGCGAGCAGTCCTAAAATTTTAAAATAACTTTGTAAATTCAAATGTGAATTTAATACATATTGCAGAGTATAACTGAATTAAATTCAAAAATTTGTAAATTGATGTTGGTCAGAGTTTGCATTATTATTTATATTTGTTCAATTAATATTTTTAATTGAACATCGTAGAAAGTTTATTAACATATTTAATTAAATCGATTAAAAAATGAAAGTTCAATTAATGTGATCAATTCAGGTCAACAAGTAGTTAATTATAACCTACCATTTTCAATTAAATTTTGTTGTAACACTATATTTTTAATGGTTTTAAATTAAAAATTTCATTAATTAATATTATCAATTTGTTTACCGCCGCAAAATCAGTAAATAATTTAATAATGGTTTCCCAATGCATCCAATGAAGGAATTGGGGAGAGGTTCTCACAACCAGTGTGTTGTGTGATTTCTAGTTTTCATGCTCACTGATTGGGACCTACAGTTTTACACCGGTTCCGAATGGTATTTTGAAAGGTTTTCATGGCTAAATACTCGATAGTGTCGCCGCCACTATGCGAGGTTACAGCCGCCGAAAGAAATTTAAGGTAATCAGAGCAGGGATCGATCGCAGAACCTCCTGTACAAGAGGCGCACACACTAACCACTGCACCACCGACGGCCACAAAAGTGTAATTAGCCATATACATTTTGTAATTGACAAGGAATTGAAATTTTTCACGCGTATGTATCCGATTGTCTTGATTCATAATATGCCAATCAGCTGGAAAACGAGATCTGCGCACGCAGCAAAAAAATTGAATTGCAATACATCTAAAATAACTAAATTTGTTAGGCATATCGTGTGACTAATAAAAAATAAACAAATATCTTCCTGTTAAGTCCTCTGAAGGGATATGGGAGGCCTCTTTACAATCAGTAAGCTGTGCGCTTTTAGTTTTACACTCAGTGATAGGGACGAACGGGTTTTCAGAATTTTTCATTGCTCTTTTATTTAAACTTTTAGTTTTTTTTATTTGACGATTTTTGGAAAAAAATCCTTAAAAACTCACAAAAGTTGGTTACATTTTCTATTGGTCCTTATATTGATTTTTTACACAAGTATGTAAACACTACCTTAAACGTGTACAAAATGCACAACCCTTAATACAGAGAGTGTCAACAGGGGGTTTCTATGGCACAGCTGATCGAAAAGGTACTAGGGAAATGATGTAGAATGAGAGACCAAAGAAGACATATAAATTATAGACCATGCATCAAACTAAGTTTAAAAAGTTTTGATTGATATTGATGAACGAAAATAAGCATTCCCTTTTATTTCTGTCCGTATTATGTCCAACCACAGAGTAAAATACAAAGGCAACTCGAGCACGATGAAATGGCGTACTACCTCGTCGTCATCAAGAGAACGTGAAGAGAGGGATAGCGGCTCTTGTCTAATTCTCTATGAGTAGATATTGTTACAATTGTGGCCAACAACAGGCATTTTGATGTTGTCTCTTTCATACGAAAACGTACGACGCTATGTGCTTCTGGTTATACCATAAAACAACTACTATATAGAGAAGAAAATGTACTCATGGAGTGGAATGCCAACAAAAAAAAAACGAGTGAAGCGTGGCGTTTCTCTTCTCGCTCTCTTACTCTCTTCGTTGAATATGTCAATACACTAGCAGTTTTCTGATGATGTTATTCTATCTAACTATAGAAATTCCATAGTATGTAAAAAGTATGAAATAATCAAGTTAAGGCGCTGGAATGAAATGCGTTTGAGTGAATCGCGTCGACTTTTTTGGCTCTCTTCTAATAGGGTTGCCAAATTACGGGGGTTTTTTATTCTCTACCTGTACATTCTTTTTGGTTATACCAAGGGGTATCGATGAGACAGCTGATCAAGTTAGTACTTGGAGAACAAATAGAGAATGTGCTATCAAAGAAGACTAGTTGATAGGGTCTGGGTTGCGTGGTGTGATTTTCAAACTTCTGCTGCCGAGTGTCAAGCCAAAAGTACAAAACACATCAACTGGGAGTAAATTTTGCCAACTAAATCGATTAAAAAAAGGGATATTCAGTGAAAAAATCAAAATGTAATGAAGTGTTAGAGTAAAGTTATTTGTGTAGATCCCAATTAACACGAAAATTCTCTATATGTTTTCCTCGTAGGTCTCGGAACTCGTTAGTACAAAAATCAACTAGTGCACACTCTTACAGTATTACTCGGTGTGTTATACGTTTATTTATTATATTTTTGCATTTTAATTTCGATTAATATTTTCTTTGTGTTTTGATATTCTCAGTACTAAATTCTAAACAGTGGTAGACATTCGATTGAGCGACTATTTTACGATTTAAGTATGAAACACTCTTCTTCGATATATTTGTTTAAACAAAATAGGTCAATTATTTAAGGTATTGCAAATCAAATACAAATCCAAAACATGTTTCATTAACTTTGTAAATGTAATGTAAAAAATATAAAAAATTATATGAGAAAGTAACCTCAGGTTATTTTTGTTATTAAATAATATTTAGTATCTCGTCCGTTATTCTGAACGACGGAAAAAATTATATTTCGCATATAGTCGACCAAATTTTGGATAGTTTTAATGCTGATTTCTGACCAACATTTATTTCTTAATCGTATAGTTTAATTAATTTACTGTACGAAACTGTCTTCCATGCTCGTATACTTTTGCCGCGAGAATGTCCCATACGTTTTATGTAGGATTGCACTCGGGACTGCAAATCGGCCATGGTAATAATTCGATATTTGTATCCGAGAACCAAGCCTTTGGTTGCTTTGAAGCTAGGATCCACCCATCTTCTGTTTCATACTAAAACGTCGCCCAACAATTTATGTAAAAAAGCACTCCATACCTCAAGATTTTCACCCCCGAAATTGAGCTTCGACTAATCACGTATGATTTACTTAAATCATGCCAGGAACATCTATAACAATTCAGACCATCCAAATTGAAGTTTTCGCTCGTTGGAAAATATTACGTTTTGCCATTCATTTGTCCAAGTATTGTAGTATTTTTTGCTTGTTCGGTAAACGTGGCTCGGACTTCAGTTTTGTCCATCTTATTAATGGGGTAGACTTCAAACACCGAGAAATGTTTCGGATCGTAACAAATAACTGCAATACGTCCATTATTTTGCTGCTGGTAAATTGATTTTTGGTAGCTTTGTCCCGTTGTCTCTCAAGGTAAGTTGCGAATTGCCTTTGTTAGGGCCTTAGACCATAATTGTTTCCTTTTTTTTTTAGATACTTTCTTATCGCACACTAGGAATAATTAAATAATTGGCGATTTTTCTGTTAGAATGCGAATTCGTTCTTACAGATTCGATGAAATGTATCTCAGGGGCATTTAAACGCTTACCCGAGACCTTTTCTGCAAAAAATATTTTTTTGTTATTGTTTTTATTACTTTTTATCTTACTGCTTTACAAACCATATATTTTTACATAAGATTCACGAGTAAAATATTCTCTTACGCAGTTGCGTTCAAGCGAAGGTAATATCTAAAATTCCACTTGGTTTCAAACTCACGTGTATTTTATGAACTACAAAACAATAACTCAAGTGACTGTTTTTGATTTACATTGTTTACTTAGACCTAATTTTGGAATGGGAGAACAACTTTGATCAACGATCAAACATAATTTAAACCTTGAATTATTTTTTTAGGTTAAATAGCTGAAGTTAGGCATTTAAACTATTATCAAGTGACCATATGATTTTGACAGAAACCAAAAACAAGAACAAACAGAAAGCTTCTTTAATTATTAATGTGAACGTCTATAATCACCATTCTAGTTGAAACAACAACGTATCATTTAACTCGTAGTACAGGTATAACTTCATTTCTACTGAAATAATTTCCAATTTCATTAAATATTTTGTATTTGATAACTTCACTTTTCTTTTGCAAATATGTCAGCGTGATGGATTGTAACGATTAGCCGATAAATGTATGAGTACCATATATTTTTCGTGGCAGTTGCCACTGTTGCCATATGTGTAGGTAGTAAGATTATTTGACAAAGCACTAAAATACTCTGATCGTATTTAAACTCAGATCAAACTATAATCAAAATCAACTGATTGCCAATTTAAATAACCACTCTAAAATTGGACTTTCGTGTTATAATAGATAGAGTTGCCACCAGCACTAATTTTTTAGAATTCCCAAGAAAAAAAAAACATATTTACAAAGAATATTTGTCTTACGCTTGTATTACTCATTATATTTACTCATCATGTGCAACATTCTCTAAATTGTGAATAATAGCGAAACGCAGTCATTATTATTCTTATGAATAAAAAAAATGGTTTCCCATCACTTCCCATGAAGGACCTGGGGAGAGTTTCTCACAATCTGTGAGCTGTGCGTTTTATAGTTTTATACTCACTGATTGGGACCTCCAGTTTTGACACCGATTCCGAACGGTAATTTGAGAAGCTTTTTCATGGCTAAATACTCGATTGTGTCGCCGTCACTATGCGAGGTGACCTTCGCGGAAAGAAATTTTAAGGTGGACAGAGCAGGGATAGAACCCAGGATCTCATGTACAAGAGGTGCGGACACTAGCAATTGCACCACCGACGGCAATTATTCTTATGAATAATTGAATTTTCGATTGCAACTCAGATTGTATCCGCATATAGGGATGCCAGATTTGAAATCAACAAAAACAGTACATCGAGGAAAAAAAGGCAGTAGGTACAATTAAGAAAATAAAAGTACACTTTCTGTTAGTAACAAATCATAAAGTTCAGTACAGAAAAATAACATTTTAAGTTAAGAAATAAAACAAAATCAGTACATAACAGTAACAATTTATAAATTAAGGAACTAAGAGACCACAAATATTTTTTAAATAAAAACTAGTCAGGTCTTTCACATTTTATTTTTGACAGTAAAAAGAGTGTAAACTATTCTATATTAAAATTTTTTAATACGGAATATAACCTTCTTGTTTTAATTATTTAATAACACTGGGACACAAATGAAAGGAATTTGTTTCAGGCCTCAACCAAACCAAACAATTGTGAAAGTACTTGGACGAGGTATCACAAAACCCCGCTCGGTTTTGCCTCTATATGTAACAACTTTTTTTTTACAGGCCGAAGAAAATTTTGGAGGTGGGCCAGGGCCCTATTTCAGATTTTACTTGCATTACAACCTTTGACAATATTGTAGCTATTATCCTATATCACAATTCCCCCTAATGTATTTCTAAGGAAAAGTCAATTATTTCACGAAACGTCAGGACAATTTTCACATATTTTTTATGTTTTGAGATCATATATGACATTTTAGGACATTGATGTATTTGACAATTTTGTCGAATGCCTTAGGTTGTACAACAACTCTTGCGTCAAAGCGTTGATCCAAGCCAGTATATTTGATTGGATATAATTCAATTACGCCATGAATGAAATGAAATGTTTGAATTAAGGCTAAAAATGCAAAGTTTTTCAAATTTGTTATTTATTAAAGTAAGACGGTATTCTATATAAATACTTATATACGATTTTTGGTATGAATAAGAAGTAACATTTTCGTATTTATTGTTGGCATAACAAAAAAAGGTATAAAAAGAAGTACCGAGGCTAAAAAGAAGTACTTTTCCGTACTTCTTTAGGTGCTATGCAGTCAGAAGTACAATTACTAACAAAAAGTACGCGTACTGCTGAAAACAGTACGTCTGGCAACCCTATCCGCATATCACTCGCTTTTATGACTTTTCAGAATTGTATTACGTCACAGTGCGTTCCTAGGTAGAATAAATATGTAGAATAAATGGGGATAATAAAAATGGTTAATAAACTAAAAAAGACTAAAAATAGTTTATCAAAAAGCACAACTTCGCCTTTCTCAGGGTGGTTTTGGGTGAATTTTTCTAGATCCCGTTTGATCTTCTGAAGATATATTACTCTAAAATTTAAATTTGACAAAAATATACTTAGTACCTTACGAAATCTTCCATAACACCCCAAATATAATCTGTACAGTGGCCACCAGCGTTGTAAATTTAAAGCTTTTCGAGCTAGATGTAGCGCTTTTCAACAACCCAAAATTCACATTTTCTCCTTTGGCGGGTTTTGTGAACAACGCTCTACTTCAGGAGATTTTTTAAATTATAAAATATCAACTATCTTACGCCCTCTTATTGGAACTATTAAGGCTTGGACACACCGTGGCGTATTCTACGATTGACGTCACGACGAAAAGTTGTATACACTTACGTTCAATGGTGGTTTTCATTCCGGAACTTCATAAAATCGTGCGTCGAATTTCATGCAGCGTCCTTACTGGCACTATTTTGGTTTTGCCGCATTTTGTCTATTGTTTTTTCTTGATGTTTCTATGATTACAACACAGCAATAAAGTTCACAGACGATGATTCTGAATCGCGATTCAACCGTGTATATGTTGGGACATGCTTTGCTACACACGACGATTCATATTCGTATAATCCCTCGGTTTCGTTCAGCTTCCGAACAGCAAGTGTGTTGTCATGATAGTATTAGCCATAGATAAAGGAAATTCGTAGATATCGCACAGGCGTTGTCATAGAATAACACATACTATAGAAGTTTTTATTCGCTCAATAAATTAAACGTCATAGGTACGATGGAAATTACACAGTGGAGGGTGGAAAATATGGGTTCAATAATACCAGATGGTGGCAATAGTATACAGCGATCCGCAAAGGAACTACACCCGAATATCGTGTTTTTGTGGCAAACTAGTTGTGTTAAATACAATACAAATGAATACCAACGTTAAAAGTCAACAAAAAAGTGCAAAATACATTTAAATTTTTCAGTTCTACACCAAAACGACAGGAAATAGTTAAGTGAACATATTTTGTAACTCCACCTGGTGTATGTAAATTTTAAATTTAATTTGCTCTCATTTCCACAGACCTACCGAGAGAGTGTGAAATGAAACGTCAGATGAGCGAATAAAACCTTCTACGTATGTGTTCTTCTATGGGCGTTGTCAAGTACTGTCACTAGGTGCTGTGTTGTCGTTTTGTAACTTTCATTGACGTTTCTCATAACATTCACTGACGTTTATTCAACAGTGTGGAACATTTTTTCAATTCAAAAATAGAATCGTTTTCCAGGTTGTGCTATTCGAATAACTAATTTAGTTTTTTTCATGTCGGTGTGTTCCCCACTTTCTAATTCAAATGCATTTTGGTTATGTGCTTTTTTGGTGTACTGTTATTGTTGGTATTCGTTTGTGCATCGGCCCACTAAACAAAACAAAATGACCTTTGATGTTGCCTACAACACCTACTGCTACATATCACCTGTTCTAAATACATCTCGCAAGGTAACTACATATATTTTATTTGGTATCAAATGTTATAATTATTGCTTTCAGCTCCATCTTGAAAATATCCCACTGAACAAGAAATTTCCCAAGGCATGTGCGATATCCAGTTATTTCCTTTATCTGTGGTATTATCTATCGGGTAACCGCGTCAGCGCAGCGAATTTGTGGTGTTTCGTCTTTTCCGTGGGTAAGGCTGTGTTTTCACTAAAAATATTTTGGTCGTGGTTAATTCTGTTGAATTTATTTTTTTTTGTGTGGGTAAGATACAATTTCGATTTTGCTGTGTCAAATAGAAAATCAAAATTTTGGCAGCTGAAAGGTTATGTGTGTATGTGATAAATCAAATGGAGAGTAGAAGGCATAGACGAATTTAGTATAGACACCTTAATTCTCTCAATAAATTAAACGTCATAGGTATGGTTGCAAGTGAACATTGGATGGAAAGCATGGGTTCAATAATACCAGATAGAGACAATAATAGTAAACAACGTCCAACAAAGGAACAACAACCGCATTACGCGTTTTTGTGGCAAACTAGTTGTGTTAAATACAATACAAATGTATACCAAAGACAAAAATCAACATAAAAGTGCAAAATATGTACATTTAAATTTCACAGTTCTGTACGAAAACGAAATGAAAAAGTTAAGTAAACTGTTGTTGTACCTACACCTGCTGTAAGTTAATTTTTGTCTAATTTCTCTCCTTTGCACAAACCATGGAGTAATTCTTTAAAGAGTAATTCATCTGATGTTTCCTTTCACACTCTTCGTGGTGAGGTCGGTGTGGTAGAGAGATGTTTGACAAAAAGTGACTTACACCAGGTGGAATTACAAGAACTTGTGACTTTAATTGTTCATGTCGTTTTTGTGGAAAACTGTGAAATTTAAATGTGTTTTACAATTGATTATTGACTGTTATTGTTAGCATATATTTGTGTTGTATTTAACACAATAATTTTAACTCACAAAACCAAATGCCGTTGTTGTTATTTTGTTCGTTGTTTTGAACCATTGCCTCTATCTGGTATTAGTAAAACAATTCATTTCAACATCGAACGTAACTATCACACCAGGCCAAATGTCAGAAATTTGCTGAGCGAAAGAAAACTCTAGTTATAAGAATTAATCTATGGCACAAACCCACGAAGAAGAGTTTGACATGAAAAGTCAGATGAGAGAATTAATGTGTCTGTACTAAATTCGTCTATGGTAGAAGACGTCAGGCATGCTCTTATTGTTTTATATTTTCTATGATTATATTGACAAAAAGTATTCGATTTGACGGACTTTATTTGTCATTAATCTAATTCCATTAGTTTTTTTCCCTGCATTTTAAAATAACATCGTATTAAGTTAAGTTACATATTTCTTGAAACCATCCTAATACTTGCACGTTGTTTAGGTTTGTTTTCTGTTGGCTGATATTTTGAATTGTTTACTGTTTCGCGAAGTTCCAAGCAATACGCGTAGCTGCATAAAAAACAAACGTGAGTAGCCCTGGGGCTATTGAAAATTTTGACAATACATTGTCACCTGTAGTCGATTCAAAATATTTGATTCAATTCACACACTTCATAAGCTGTCAAATTTGATTTTGTTCCTTTTTGTTTTTTAATAAAATTCCAAGAATTTCAATCACGAAGCAATTTATAGCATAGACTTTGTTTCAAGTAAAGACAAGCTCATCAAATTTTTAACCACGGAATTTGAGGCATTTCACGTGAAGCGGCCACCCAAAAAGTGATTTTGGTCAAATTAGTTTATATTTGGCTTAACTGAACTTGTAGTAGTGAAGTTATTCACATCGAGTCAATCCATTCACAAAACTCTTGCGTTGTACAAGAAAAGGGGGTTTCAACAGAGACGCTACAAAAGTAAATCGATAGGGACAGCAAACGCCGCCATATTTTTTCCCGCTCTTTTGACATTTCTCTTCAGTAAGGTTTGCCATTTCATCATGGAGAGATATACGAGCCAACAACGAGTCGATATTATTAAAATTTACTACCGATATTTGGAGTCAGTGGCCTCAACTTTAAGAGCGCTACGTCCAATTTATGGTCGTCATAAT
Organism: Phaonia tiefii; assembly: GCA_963931995.1. NCBI lineage: Eukaryota > Metazoa > Arthropoda > Insecta > Diptera > Muscidae > Phaonia > Phaonia tiefii. The sequence continues at coordinate 94,213,669 of OZ008371.1, read as the reverse complement.
CGTTCTACCAGATCAATAATTAAGCGTCTAGTAGAAAAATTTGAATCCACAGGCACAGTACAAAATGTTCCTGTGCCAGTGAGACTAAGAAGTGCCCGTAGTGTCGAGAATATTGCTGCCGCTGAGGCTTCAGTTCAAGAAAGCCCAAATGTGTCTCTCACACGTCGTTCTCAAGCGTTGGGCATCTCTGTGACGTCGTTGTGGCGAATTTTGCGAAAAGATCTTGGCCTACATCCTTACAAGATCAAATTGACGCAAGAACTGAAGCCGCTTGACCACCATAAGCGTCGTATGTTCGTGAATTGGGCTGAGCAACAACTTGAAAATGATTCGGATTTTCATCGGAAAATCATCTTCAGCGACGAGGCTAATTTCTGGCTAAATGGCTTCGTCAATAAGCAAAATATGCGTTATTGGTCAGACAGCAATCCACACGTAATCCATGAGTCATCATTGCATCCCGAAAAAATTACGGTTTGGTGCGGTTTATGGGCCGGCGGCGTCATTGGGTCGTACTTCCTCCGTGATTATCAAGACCGGCACATTACTGTGAATTCGAATCGCTACCGTTCAATGATAACCGAATATTTTTGGCCCCAATTGGATAATATGGACTTGGAGGACATGTGGTTCCAACAGGACGGCGCCACAAGCCACACAGCGAATGCCACAATCAATTTATTGGAAACCAAGTTTGGTGAAAGTGTTATCTCACGAAATGGCCCAATCGATTGGAAGGCCCCGGTCGTGCGATTTGACGCACGGGGCTGTGGGGCTACGTCAAGTCTATGGTCTATGCCAACAAGCCAGCGACGATTGATGAACTTCGTACGAATATCGAAAGTGAAATTGCAGCAGTATCGGCCGATTTATGCTTGAGAACCGTCGAAAATTGGGTTCAGCGTCTGGACTTCTGCAAGCGTGCCCGTGGTGGCCATGCAAAAGAAATCGAGTTCCATACATAATGGCATCGAACGTACTTTCACAGGAATAAAGAATTTCATTGGTATCTAAAACCGGTTTTGTTTTATTTAAAAAAACTGTTATAGCGCTCTTTTTGAAAGACCCGTTACTACGAGATGGGACAATAAGAATGAAAGGGCAGTTTCAATACTACCTGTTGCCTTTTTTGTTTTCAAATCTGCCCATAAAGTATGATACCCGGATATTTTTTTTATACCCCCAATCTACCAGAATCCGTTGTCAGAACCGTATTCTTCTTTTGTGTTCCACAGTGTACTGATTGAGTTAAAAATAATGTATGTTGGTAAAAGTACAACTAACGAGAACTTAGTTGGGAATGATTAAGCGGGGCGAAAAGGACAAATCTGCAATATGCGAGATAAATCGTTCGGAACGATTGGGAATATTTAAAAAGTTTCAAATATGGGTGAAAAGAGTAAAAATGTGGTCAAAAGAGGTACAACGTCAAAGTTCGAGAAAAATTGTTTGGGAAATTTAGGAATTTAGTAAAGGATGTGAATGTGGATGGATAAAAAAATAAAAAGGGGGTTGCGAAAGGGAGAAGTTTCAAAATGCGAGGAAAATAGTTTGTAAATATGGGGAATGTAGCAAACATTTTGAATGTGGATAAAAAGGTGGCAAAATGGGTATATGCCCAAGTTCGAGAACACTCGTTTGGAAAGACTAGGAATGTGTCAAAAAGTGTGAATGTGGGTAAATAGGGATAAAAGGGGGCAAAAGGCCTACAACTTCAAAATACGAGGAAAATTGTGTAGAAACATTACGGATGCGACAAAAATTGTGAAAGTGTGGAAAGATAAGTAATGTGACAAAAATTGTTTGGAAAGATTAGGAGTGTGGTACAAGTTATAACTGCGCCTAAAAGAGGGCGAAACGCGTGTTTATTGTACTCAATCTAAATAGTTTAATTTGATTTTGTTCAGTACAAAAATCCAAAGTTTATATTAAAAATGTTGTCATTAAAAGAAAGCACATGAGTTTTTCTAAAAGTGTTATGAACAACATGCTCGGTACTAGATGTAAGACATACACATGGGGATATCTCTCCATGCAATCGTGCCCGATTTTTCTCCCACTTTGATCTTTTACCGTTTGCTGTCCCTTCTTACCCACATACACTGTTATTAACTAATACCCAATCATTCTAAACTAATGTTCTTCTTATTAGAAGTTTTGCCCTTTCATGCCCCTTTTACCCACATACACTATTTTATACATATATACATACATATACCCAATGATACCGAATTATCTTGCAATTTCAGTTTTAGGTTATTTGCGTATTTTGTGTCCGGTATTTTTTTCACATATCTCTGCAATTTCTCTAAACTCTCCCTAAAAATGGGACGGGGAAAAGATTGTACGCCAAAAAGCGATGTGAAATTTCAAAAATTCTGAACCGATCGAGAAACCTGGTCTATAATGTATTTTATTCCATTAAAACTAATAAAAATTGTACTTTATAATGGAAAACAACGAAAGGACCCACGTAGCAAACAAAACTATGGAAGCGGTCCACCAGCCAAAATGTCAGGTACTCCATCCACGCTACACACAGAAAACCGTAAAGCACGCCGGAGGAAGCATTATGGTGTGGGGATCTCTCTCATCAGTATTTGGATATTCTGAGGAACAAAATGGAGCCATATGCCTTTGAACAAATCCCAGTATCGCTCACATTCATGCATGATCGTAAACACACATCAACAATTTTCAAGGGGTGGTTTGCTGAAGAAAGAATCCACATTTTAGACAGGCCGGCGCAAAGTCCCGATTTGAACCCTCCGGAGTGATGGGAAAACTAAAATCGCTCGATATAAATAATAATAAAAGCAATGTGTAAGTAGCGACAAACAATCACTCTGCACAATAAATGTCTTCGGTTAATGACTAGTGTGAACGGGCTAGACGCTGCTGAAGATGATGTTTTTCACAAACATCGAAACAATCGTCGAATCCCACTAACCGGAGAAAACATGATCTCTTAGCCTAAAGGAAATTAGAACTTTAAAAATAATGAGGATCTAAGACAACTAAATTTGGATAAATAATAAGAATAATCGATTCCCCAAGTGTGCTGATAAAATTTGATTGAAAGTGTGCCCTGTAGATGCCAAGCCGCAATGGAAAATAAAGCTTTTCCACTAAGTGTGGCCGTCGGTGGTGCAATGGTTAGTGTACGCGTCTCTTGTACAGGAGATCCTGGGTACGATCCCTGCTCTGACCACCTTAACTTCTTTCGCCGGCGGTTACCACGTCATGAAAAAGCTTCTCAAAATACCGTTTGGAATCGGTGTAAAAATCGGTGTATACAACTAGAAAGGGCACAGCTTACTAGTTCTGAGAAGCTCTCCTTAATTCCTTCATGGGATATAATGGGAAACCATTTTTTTTTATTAATTAACCAGGTAATCTAAAAACACCAATATTTTTATTAAATACTTGAATATAGGTATATATTTTTTAGTTCAGAAATTTTAATTTGTGCTAATTTACAGTCTAGCTGAAATCTGGCATATAATTAATTGATGGATTTAATTTGCAGGCAACAGTAAACTTTCTCAAAATTTTAAACTCGGAGATTTATATTGAGCATTAGTTAAATTTTTCGCCTAGCGAGCGGAAGTTTTTCCTTACAGCCTGTTTACCTATCTCGAACGAAAGCTTTCGTTCCTATTCTCGACGATAGAACTTGACTTCTGTTCCACAATCTTGAATGAAGCATACAATTTTTCAAAACCTTTCAGTGCAAATTTTGGTTTCTCTATTTCGAATGTGTAGTCATTTGGGAACAAACATAGTCAGACGAACGAAAATTTCGACTTAGATGAACCCAATTTGAGTCGAAAGTCAGTAATATTCGTTCGAGATCGAAAAAGTTATTTTTAAAATAAGTTTTATGAAAGAATTCTGAGATTTATTTTAAATATAACTTTTGTTTCAAGTAGGTTTGTACTTGAGTTTAAAGAATGTCAAGAAAAGAGCAATTATGTAGTAATTTTGGGGTTTTAATAACAAGTAATTTGTAACTCAAATTACAGCACTTTCTTTATATTTAAATTTAATTTAGCGCTTTGCCCGACGTTTCCCGTCACGTTTTTGTAAAAATGAGTGGGCAACTCTGTTGGTCACACAATTCATGTCTTAAATACTACAATCCTACCAACCTAACACAAAAGAGCGCATCCCACTATCGACGATAGTTTGGGAGGAATGATAATTTCTTTCCGAACAACTGCAAACAAATCAATTTTTTTCTGAAATACACGCCCACAATTACCAATATGTATATTGACCCAATTTTTTTGCAACTTTAGTTTTGGTGTGTTTATTAATAAATGGCGTTAACATTTTGGAAATCGATGAAATTTTGGTAATTTATTTGGAAATTTTGGTAATTGGCCAACGAATTCAAGTCCTGGGCCACAGTGAGGCGTCACTAAGCGAGGTGACCATTGTCAAAAGAAATGTAAGTTGGTCGGATTATTTGAAATGTTACACTTTATTAAAACATCCACCGTACTATGTACATTTGTTTTCATGCTTCAATTAAAACGTTGCTTGTCGTTTGCGCAACACTGTCAGTGACTGGCGGTAGTAAGAAGTAAGCCATGTTAAAATTATCTATCGGGTAAACGCGTCAGCCCAGCTGATTTGTAGTTTTCGATTTTGTTAATAAAATTCGAAGAATTTCAATCAAAATTCAATTTAATAGCATAGACTTTGTATCAAGCAAGACAAGCTTATAAAATTGTTCACATTTTGTATATGTACATAGTGTTTCTCAATATTCAGCTAATTTTGACAGCTTAACCACGGAATTGCTAATGCTACTACCTAATAGATAATTCTACCATGAAGAAAGCGGTTAATAGCCGGATCGAGCCGTCAGTAAAGCATCGGTGTTGCCTACAACTCTAGTCTAATTCGGCAGCATATTTTTTTAGAATTTCGTAAGTTGGACTATGTCAGAATTGTATTGGCCCAGTTAGAACGTGTCCTCCAAACGGAATATTATTTTCCCAATCGCTGTGCGGAATTTGTTGCCGTTGACGGTTTTAAATCGCAATACAAAACCCAACTTTTTCCTCGTAACTTATCAAAACAGCAACGAAACATTTGCAATTGGAATGGAGTGACCAATGAAACACACCATTACAAGCTGAAACGTAATGGAACAAAACAATTGGAACATAGTGGAAAGAATAATTCGAATTACTAATACAAAACAAACAAATCCAATTGGAATTTGTAAAGTATAAATGCGGTTGTTGTTGTTTTTGCCCGTCGTTATTCGTATCAAAGTTAGTTCTTTCGTTCGTTTGGTTTTCTAATTCAATCAACAACAACAAACCCACCACCAGCCCAAACCAACGAATGCCAGAGAAGACGAACGACTTCAGAGTACTGGGAAGTGAATATTGCTGTTCTCAATTCGATTCGAATACGAATCAAATGAATTTCGTCGTTGGTTGTCTGGTGTCGTTGTTGCTTCCCCACTTCTGCTCTGCCACTAACACTTCAACATTTGCTACCACTGCCCTGACGTCTCTCATGCTCTTCCAATCAACCTAGCGTGTGTGTGTGTGTTCGGTGGTTAATTTCTTGTTTAATTCAATTTCTCATTCGGATTGTGATCGTCGTCGTCCACGCAACGGCGTCATATTCGTGCGCAGTTGAGTGTTTAATTTGAGTCGGACAAATGTAGCAAATGAATAATAAAAAAGTTTTAATTTTACATTTGGAAGTATAAAATCAAATGGTGATTAAAACATATACAACTCCCTTCAATCTTTATTAATTCTTTACCGATAAATTTGGTAATCAGCAGCTAGAAGTGTAAGTGGCTACGCTACATAAGTAGCAACAACAAGAAGGAGAAAACAACGGTTTATGTGTCGAATAAGGAAAAAACAACTATGATACTAAAGGAAAGTGCGACGCTGTTTACAAAATGCAATTAATTGTCTTTCAAGTTAATGTACAAAAATACATACATACATATGTATGTACGTATCAACTTCTGTTGATATAAGAAAGAAGGAAAAAAGTTAAAATAAATTTGAAAATGCAACAACAACCATGTGTTTCTAACGGGTTTCTCCTGTGTATATACAATTGATCATAACATCGCGCGTGATAATCTGAATTACCTTACGATATTAGTGACGACATTATAGAGCTGACACATTTAGCGGTAATTTTTCCGGTGACAGAAGCGACATAAAAAACAACCAACAATAAAAAGTGAATTAAAGGATTAGAAGTGTTGCCATTAGTTTCGGAGTCAATCATTAAACATTTGACGCCTAATGCAACTGAACAGCATGAACTGCACTGGGCGTCTAAATGCTGCTGAACGTGGGTCGGAGCAGGATGATGATATGGTAAGATTTATTTTGATCGGTTCGCTCAAAACGTCTATTACTATTTGGTTTCCAACGACGAGGCGATGATCATTGACCGTCGGTATATTGTGTTAATTGTTGAGCATGTTGCCAACACCGACGGTCATTGATGCAAAGAGTTAAGAAACTAATAATAACCGGTTTTGGATTTCTGAGTTGAATTCGTAACAATGATGTCAGTTGCGAAGCGCACTGTCATTATGACTGAAGTGTCAACTAAAGTTTGTGATTTGCGGCGACCATAAATATGATTTATCCACATACATCACATGTTAACGCAGTCATATAAAATTTGGTAATTATGTGTCGATTGTGTCAAATATCGAATGGAATCCACGGACTGGCGATCACCTTAAAAAATTCTATCCGATTTAAAGGCTGCCGCGTTCATAAGTATGTAGATATACACATAAAGAGCAAATACGATTTTCCAAACGACTTACCCACTTCATCCAGTGCTGTGAGACTGAGTAAAATTTCGTTTACATCTTCACATCAATAAAGTAGGATGATGAAACTCCGATCAAATTTAAATTTTTAAACCGTAAACATAAATAAAAAAATATGCACACAGTGGCTCAAAAAAGATTGATTTGTTATGTCTTAAGTACATTTTGGATCATCTCACACAACAGTTGCAGACAATGAAATTGACATGAATATGCTTTACAAAGTGAACTAAACCTATTTCCCCTTTACATCGAAGGGATAGGGGAGAGTTTCGGCATTCTGTGATCCGTGTGATTTTATTTCTAGACTGCTAACCTACCTAGATAGGGTACGTCTCTGAGACGTCTATCAAATATTTTCTGGTTAACCTTTTTTGCAGTGTAAACTGCTAGCATATTACATACTTTAAATATTATTTTTTTACAAAGTAGACCAATACATAATCTTTTTAACCTGAAGCGAATTTTAATTAAAAACACTTTGAAAGCCTCTTCAAATTAGCACCAACACCTGACATATTAAGACAGACGTCTTTGAGACAAGGAAGGTTATACTATTTTATGCACAAACAAAAATAAAAGGTTATATAAAGTTGTCATGTTATAAAGGGCGATTTTTAAGATTTTTAGGATTTGATTAAAAAAAACACATAAAATTTATAGAAATGTATGAAATCTTTATTTGAGTCGATAGAACGGCCTGTGTATATAATTCAATGTTTAAAGATGATTTCACGTGAATGTTGACCGCGGCTGCGCCTCAAATGGTTCATACTCTGGGTCCAATTTTGGCATACTCTCAGGTATCTCACGAATAAATTCTTCAATATTGACTTCCAGTGCGTGAACCGTTGCGGGCTTGTCCCTATAGACATGAGCCTTAACATAGACCCCGAAACAAATAAATGGTAGTTGATGTTCAACAGTCTCCCACGGTAGCCACTTCATCACTGATGGTCATTACGGTTACTTAAAATATATGTATGTATTAGGGTACCCATTTAATCGTAAATTTCAATCTGACAATTAACCGAACAAAACCCAATCAATTATTCTGTTAAAATAAAACAAACAAAAAAGAACACAGTGTTCAAACATTGCACTACGCACATGTACTATTAAAACAAAACGTAACAAAAACCACTTCATTATAAAATATATGTAGGTACAATTCACAAACAAAATTAAAAAAAATCTCAAAGTTTGGACCCAAAAGTGCCACCCTTACGGGTACCTCACATACAAAGGGTAGGGTCGCTCTGAAACTTTATCGCACTATAACACCCTATTGGATTGATTAATTTTTACACCAATTTTGCAAAACGTAATTTTCTGAGTATTATCCTTATTGTATATAGTTTGAGCAGAATCGGACCCGGCATTTTGATACCACCCATACAAAGTCACCAGTGTGTATTGAAATTTCATCAGACTATTACACCCAATCTAATTAACCAATTTTTTTAATTATATCTATGAGCCAAAGCACTGTGCGACGCTTGCTCCCAACAATCTATCAAATCTGTTCGAAATGTGTGTAAAGTTATGCAATTTGATCGTAAATCGAGTTGCCACATTGTAGGAGTGTTTCAAGACGGACTGCTTGCCATAAACACGTGCTTATATTTTATTAATCGATTAATCGCACTGATGTGTTTGAGTTAATCGTTAATCGAAAATTTTAATTATTAAAATGTTCAGTTAATTTTATAGCACGATTAATCGATTAACCGAATAATGATTAATTGAATGGTTACCCTAGTATCCCTGTATTGACATTAGATCTAGTATCCTGGAAATCAAAACTTAAAAAACAAAATAATTTTCACTTACAAAATTGTTCCTGACTTTACAAACTTTGTTTTAAAATTTGATAGTACCTAAAATCATTGTTTCTGTTATAAATGTTGACTATATACTTACATACATATATTCTACCATATAGGAATTAGAAATGGATACGTGATGAAGTTTTAGATCACGCTTACGAAAGGAAGACGGTCTCACACGCATGATCACGCAGGAAGACTTTTTGAGTAAGAAAATCGAAATTAAGTGGAAACAAATATTCGGAACTATGCGTGACTCACGTGAAAATAGTGCTCACTCACACAAAGATAGGACTCACGCATGATGATTTTTTTTGCTACTCACGTTCACGGACGCTGGCGTGACCCAATTTAGTCCTACTTTCATTCACGCGCGATACATGTGACTCACAACAAGCACGTGCCGCGCGCCCGTCTCTAATAAAGCCCCATTGTGTGTGAATCAAACGTAAACTTAGCAAAGGTTATTGAACAAACTAATTCAAAAATATGTACTAGATCCTTGAAAACATAGAAGCCATATTTTCCGAATTTCGAAAAAAAATGGTTTAAATAAAATAATTAAGAACTAGTTTTCTAAGGATATACTTGTAGCATTTTTGACTTTTGTAACTTTTCGACGATACAAATCGGTAGTTAAAACAGTCGCATGTACCTTTTCAAATTTGCCGGCTGAAATTATAAGTGAAACTTTACATCTTATGTTATGCAAGTAATAGTTTGTTATGAGAATATTTTACCCACAAAAGATTACGCCACTTTTAATATGAAGAAAAATCGCAAAGAACCCTATCAAATTATTTCAGTTAGTGACAGATGTCAAAAATCAGCAACTAAGCCTCTGATGGCGAAGTTCACAAAATTCGAAACGATAGTCCGAAAATGTAAATTGAAATCCTGCTGTGATTTTTTGTATTTGTATAATTTTGTATTTTACTATTTGTAAAGACGAAATCGGCAAAGCGGGACTTCTCTGTAGAAAAGATTAAAGTTCAAGTCGGGATGAGACTTCGAAAAGCGGGATAATCCCGCTTAATAATCCCTAGTTAATCATAACTAAAACTTTATATGAAAACTACCTTGGTTTTTTAAACTTTTAAAACTTTGGATACACCTGTTCTAAGTACATTGATGATATGCTCATTAAAGACGCAAATTTGAACCCATTTTAAAGTGGGTTATTTTTAGAGAGTAATATACTATGTATGGCTAGAAATACTATGAGTAAAACTTAAGCCTGGAGTTCAAACTTAAATGTTCGGTACTACATAACTCCTTAACACCTAAAACCACGGAGGTATGATGAGTTTAAGCATTCTAATGACATGTTAAGCATTCAACTACACCAATTTCATTCAAACAAGTAACGACTATTTATCACATATCTATTAAAATGCGTACGGAGCCGGCCATAAGCTGTTGGCCGACTCTACAAATAAAAGACGAACAAATAACGTTTCCATTCTCTTTTGATGAAATGAAATACTTTTAAACGGGCGAGATGCGATGGCTTACAACCCCAACTGTGTCCATCAATCGATGTTGTTCGAATAATTTTAAAACAAATATCAATTATGATATTCACAAATCAAAGTGATTAGAATGAAAAATTCCCACACTGATGACAATAATTGGGTATTGTTAGGAGATTTCGAAAAATTATCACTTTAACTAAAGAGGAGGCAAACAGTAAGTGATTTCTATGAAAATTACCTCGATAAATAAACTCTTTTTCTTATTAATACATGCAAACAAACTCTATGAATTCGGCATAATGTAGATATTTTAGAACAGAAAACAAATAAGGTCCAAAGGCAGCGACAGCGCACAGTGGGTAAGGGTTGACAGAATACCTACAAGGCTACTTTAAAAATCCTATATACTATTATGACACTTAATGCCAACATAGAAATGTCAGAAAGAGGTAAGCAAAAAAGGCTATGTTCCTTCCCATTTTATCGGTCGAAATAACTGAGGTCATTGGTATATAATTTATGAAATTCTTTGGAAATTCAGTCTGATAACTGTTAATTTGGTAGGACCAGTAGATCGCAAGTTATGAGAAACAGAATAGAAACAAGCTAATAGCCCGTTTACATGTTCTCCTTAATCATGATTATCACTTTAAGGCAAAAAGGTGTTCACATGCATTTTTACTTGATTTAGTTTAGACATTTTTGTATTTCATGATGCCATGATGAAGTTATACCCGGTGATAGAAGGAAGATTTGTATGTATTACTATCATACAATTCTGTCTAAGTCAGTCATTTTTCATTTCTTTATTTGTAAAAATAACTTTATAGTTATTTAATGAAATTTCTATGTAGAATTTATTTACAATATCTTGATATTTTGTAAGTATTTAGAAAATTTTAATATCAGCTGCTCTTATAACACTACCTCTTATATCAATCTTGTTGGTATGTGTTGCCATTAATGTACATGTTCAGTGAAATACATTTCATTTACTTTTCCATTTTCTGTTCACACAGTATCATACTGAAAATGTGTATACAACCCTGCGGGTGAAATGATTTGTGACATGATAACAAAATTATCGAGGTAAATTAACTCCATCTTTGGTACAAAAAATGTATGAGATTTCACATGATAATAGTGTCATTTGTCGATTATTGAGTCGACCATAAAACTCGAAATTAAGTCTCAACATTTTGGTTATTTGTGTTCATAGCCCGGAATCAATTGACCCATGGATCAAGGTATAATTCTTTCGATTTTCAAGCACAAAATTGAGTTGTCATTTAAAAGGAATTTTTAAAATGTGTTAATATCCATCAAAATGATCAGATGAAATTAAAATATAAAGTATATAAACACAGTTTAACACTGACGAGCAGAGTCACCAACTTCGAACCGATCATCCGACAAGACAATTGAGAATATTTATTAGTTGTCAAAGAAGACAGTAATGTTTGGATAACGTGGGAGCCCATACAATTATAAAGGCGTTAGTAAATAATAATTCACTAATATTTACCAAAATTTTCAAACAAAAATAAATTTTTCCAAAATGCGCGATCCTTTGCGATTTGATTTTAATTCTTTTTCGCAAATAACAACGAAACTTCGCCGAACTGGCATTTACTGGTTTCGAAAAATCTGTGACAGTAACGAAGACAATGACAAAATGTGGGTGCTTTAGTAAAAATTGACAACGTCTTGCTATTGTCTCCGTAAAACTGTATCGTGTAAACCCTAAGTCTGACTGTTTCAATGTTTATCACTAATTGCAGAGACATCCTCATCTGTTAAGTCATAAAAAATTAAAATCTTCTAATAAGTATAATAAATTATCGAAAGTCTTCTAATGTAGTTTTAGTTATATTTAATTGAACAGCCTCATAAAATTTGTTATTAAAATTATCAACTTCATTGTTCCGTATCATTCAAATGGGAAGCACTTGGAGACAGGGTAGGAATGAAATTCTGAATTCTGTACTAAACAAAATTATTTTCTGACCTTTTATGTCTCTTGGAGTACTAAATTGCAACATTTGCTTTATTTATTTTTATTGAAAACGATACGTTAAACTACTGATTTAAAAAGAGGATCAAGTTCATCTCTTATAGAAAATAAAATGCTCATCTAACTACTTCTCGCACTCGAAATAAATTCAGGTTAATTTCATATCAGATTATAGAATTAAATGAAACAGATTGTTGGTCATAAATTTATAAAGAACATGGATGTTCCAAATAATATTGTTCATAGGTCTTCTGATGATATAGTTTAACAATATTAAGATCATTTTGTTTGTATGATATTTGACATGGTTTCTACTTGAGGTCTGTTCCGCGTTTTATTTTTAATAATATTTTCATTCGAAAATATAATCTCCACATTGGCAGATGATTGAGGCAAGGACAATAGGTCGTCAACTATTCTACAAAGATTTAAAATCACCATTTCATTCAACACGTTAAAACAAAACTTCCGGCTAGTGTATTTCCCACCAATTGTGACATACATAAATTCAAGGCAAATATCAACAGACACTACTCCCTCTTCCCACCCTCCACTACCCAAAACTGCACTGCATTTATAGGGGCATCACCTGAGTATATCTATACCTTTTCCAAATATTGAAGCTTTTATAAATTCTCTAATGCCCGAAATTGATGGTTCACATCAGTAATTTTATTTAGATTGGGAAACATTTTTATTATTCAACAATTCAATTAATTTTAAGTGTCCATTCCTACGCTACTAAAGTAACTGCAAAGGTTGCCATTGTTCAAGTACTATATTTGTAAAATATTCGCTAGAAAGTGTTGCTGTGTTTTTCTGCACCAAAATCCCCTTGAATATTTATGAATTACTCACGTCTATTTGAACTATTAAGAAAATGGCAGTTCATGTCATTTATGAATTTCATTTATCGATTTTCACACTAGGAGGCTTTGACTGATGCTAAGTTCAAAATAAGACATACTGTGTTTGAAATAATAGGAAGAGTAAATTTGTTTCCTCCGAGTTTTATTATATTTTTTGTAAATAGTATTTTTTTCATTAATTTACTATTTTTTCAAAGTTAACGTATTTCAGTACTACGACCGATAAATGGTAAAATTTTAGTTAATTTTCTAAGCGCAAAATAAAAGAAAACATTATTTCGACTGCCCTTGTAAAAAATGATAGGAGCTTTTGTAATAAAGGAAAAAATTCGTATTAATTACTGCTTTATATCTTCGTGACATATACAAATTTCTTAAGACTTAAGCTTAATTTGTATTTGTCGACTTGTGCTGCCCACTTTTATTCATCAATATGCCCTAGAGATGATCGATCAGGGAGTTTTATATTATTCTGCTGGAACAACGATCTTACTAGCCTTGACGATTGTTTCAGGTCCTTGTCTCGCATAAACCCCCCCACGTAAGATACATTTCTTCTTCAACATATGGAAGCATTTGTTTTTGCAAGATATCGATATAGTCCACAGCCCGCATTTTGTCCATATTCCAGAAAATGGAATCTTTATTTTTTGGTCAACACACGTAAGTTTTGGCATCAAAACCAAACAAATAAATTTTTGTTTCGTCAGACCGCAAAATAGTTATCCAATTGGAAACAAGCGGTTGTTGCTCCGGGAATTCGAGCCTATTTTTAATATTTACTCGGCAATGGTACTTTTGTTCGACTTCTGCCTATTAGTCCAATTTGTTCACCTAAGTATGTACTTATGTATACTGTTGTAAATATCCTAGGATAACAGTTTTTATTTTTGTCAAATCGTCATACGTATGACGTATCGCCACTGTGCGGCGTAGGCAGGGTAAGATGCAAACGCCCCCAATCCACCAAAGTAATTGAATAGATGAAACTTCTATTTAGCCAAAATTTTAATTTAAAAATCACTGCAATAAAGCGGTATAATGGTTCCAGCTACATACATACATTTCCACAGCTGTTGATGGTGTGAATGACTTGTATTGGTATCTGGCGCTGATGACGCCAGTGACGCATCGCTTCGACGCAGCGTTGGGAAGTTTATTTCGAGTTCCACACCACCCGAACGATTGACCGACCAAGCATGCAGGCAGCATTGAATGTAAATTATTCATTGAGATTTTTTCAGTGTCGTATTTACGTTCGCTAACTTGTTTTCTATCTTTCTCTCATATTTGGGCACCTTTACTTATTGTTTTTTAATTTCGTTGGTGTTCACACGTAAATGGATTGTTCAAATATTTGGATTATTTGTTAGCAACTTAAATGAATATTAAATGGGATTTGGTATTTTAATAGACGTTTGTCGTTGTTTATAAGAAATCAAATAACAAAACCCAGTCCCTTCCCGATTTCTCCTAACACTATTAATTGTTTGCTGATTTATTATCCATCTGACCTTTAGGGCATTCATTGGGAAAAAGCCATCGAGTATCGAATAATTCGGCATTAGCTGTAAAGTGAAAAGTAAAAGTTTCATCGATTACGATCCGCCAAAGTGTAAGAAGATATATCGATTTTAAATGTTATATTTTGGTGTATCACCTTAACTAAAATCTGGAAGATTTTTTAAAAATGGTGGCATATTTAAAAAGAATCAAGATAGGGTATTCTCTTTATTTTTGCTCCTTTTTAAACCCTCACCCATGTGGGCTAGTGGGTGTATATCATTTGATATGGGGGGAAATTATAATACATAGAATGAATGAGCCTCTTAAAACGATGGGATGGTCGTCACAATAACTGCAGTCAAATTCAACCGATCCTCAAAAATTTGAAATATTCCTGCATGTGATGAAAAGGGATCGAATCAAAATCGAATATGATTTGAGTGTTTAAACGAATTTGGGGAACACATATTTTATATACTCACTATTCAATGGCAGAAGCAGAGGAATAAATTAATTGATATCCACCATTTGCATAAAAACAAATCAAAGCGTATCGGATTTAAATCGATCTACTTCCATCACATATCAAACGCCACTCTGATATTAATAATTCGCAATTTCGTACTATTCGTACCATAATACATAGTGGGGTGGGGTACAGTGTGTTTTTGGACATTTTAATTTTAAGGCCACAGCAATTCTTATAGATTTGGGGTTTTAAGGGAGAATATTGTTTGAAATTCAGGGTCGCTCAATGTCAACGTGATTTCATAATATGAATTTAACTGGTCACAATTATAATTCGGGTGCATCAAAACTTACAACGTAACCTATGGTTAGGTTAGGTTAGAGTGACTGTGAGTTCCTCTCATAGAAGCTCACCCAAATAACAGTGATGCCCAGAGTCGTGCGCAGGAATTTATTTTGGGGGGAGGGGGCATAACCACTTTACCAAAATAAATACAAAAATTAATTTTAACCACCAAATATACATAAATTTGTTTTTAATTTAATTTGCATTACAAGTAAAAACAACCGAGGCTCAGACAACGCAAATCCAGTTTGGATGGCTTTTCAAAAATAAACTGGTTTAATTATAGAAAAACACACATAAGAATCTACAAAATTAAATAAAAACTAAATTACAATTTTGCAAAAAAAACTTCGGGGGGGATTGGGAATTAACCGCACGGGCCTGGTGATGCCGTTTTGTATACCCACGTTACCCTGAAAAGAAAATAGAAAGGAAAATAATATTCCAGTATTATATCGAGGTTACCCTGTTATACCCAATAAGTACTGTTAATGTATTTCCGAAATAGACTGAATTCGATACTCCCCAGTTCCGGTATTCCGTCAAAAGGGGTTTCCCAAACTTATGCTCCTCACGTAGGAGATAGTTTTCAGGTATTTCCGCTATTAGCTCGTCGTCGCAGCTTCAAGCATAACGCCTGTAGTGTATTCTAATGTTGGCAGCATGTGCACCAATTGTCCAGTGACCGCTTATGACAGCTGGCATTTTGACTATTCAGAGTCATCAGGAACTCGTTTCTTTCACCGTCATATTTATGCCAACAACCCCGTGATATGCGGCAAGTAGTGAGTTCTCTCTAGATTGTATATACCTCGTGGTGGAAGTGACGTTACACACCACTCAATTACGCTTTGTCTGTCCGCATTTCCATAGTGACCTACAAATTCAGATTAAAAAGATTGTTTCAAAATTGCTGTTATGTGGATGAATTAGTCAGTCGGTCCCCCTGACTTCCCATGAGGGGATAGGGGAGAGGTTCCCAAACTCAGTGAGATGTGCGCTTTCTATTTTTATACTCGATGATTGCGACCTACACTTTTTCACTGATTCCGAACATTTGAAAAGTTTCTTTTTTTATACAAATCACAACCGCGTTGTGTCGAATCTTGAATGGTGAAATCAAACGGTAATTTCGTTTTTATAAAATAATGTTGCGTTTTTTATAAATGTTTTTATCGCCCCTCCAAAATTGTTTCTTGTTTGTGCTGTGAAAATAACAGAAATGTTGCACTTTCTCACAACCAATGTATTGGCATGTATTCGTTTTCCCCGCTAACCTAATATTTCGACCACGTCGTATGGGAGGTTAAGCGATTTTAACTGAAGCCGCTTACAATCGATTAGCTCCCCACACAAAAAGGCAGAAAACTTAGCTTAGCGAGAACAACAACCGTGATTCGCAGAGAAGGCAGAAATTGCAAAATTTTTTCACTTTTTGAGCGCAACATTCTCAGACAAGAACACAAAACCGTTAAGTAGGCTTACACCCTTTTCTCAAACAAAGAAAGGGCAACAAATTTTGTATTTTCTCTCACACCCAGAGAACTAATTGTTTGAAAAGAGGTTGTAGCAACCGTAAATTCGGCTGCTGCCACCGAATTTCGGTTGCTATAACCGAATTGAGGTTGCCACAACCGAATTTAGTCCCCACAACTGAAATTCGGTTGAAGCAACCTCGTTTCATAATCCATTCAGTTGTGACAACTGAATCTTCAACTATATTCGTTGCAACGACCGAATTTGGCATCAATTCGGTTGCTGTAACCGAATTTGTAATGAATTCTGTAGGTACAACCGAATTAATTTTCAATTCGGTTACCGCAATATAATTCTATGCATTTCAAACCTGACGTTTAAAATTATATCTATATAGAAATATTATATCAATATCAAGATTTTCTTGTACCTATTAATATATGTAGGTGAGTGCAAATGTTGTAATTATAGATTGTCTTAAAACGGATTTTTTTTGCAGAAAACGTCCAATAAAATATCAACGGTTTTAAAAATTTTCAAGGCCGGGCGTTTGTGATGTCCTGCAATCGTCTGTATATAAATCGGTTTAGGTAAACGAACAAATATTACACGTCGGATTTGGTGCGATTGCCCGTGATGTCCGGGAGTTCAAAAAAGTCAGAAGTGGTCAAATCAAGTGTATTACCGTAAAGATTACCCTATATAAATGACTTGTTTTTCTCCGTTTGTAAGTTTTTTATAAGAATTCTTGAAAATAAATCATCAGTTACTAATTAAAACAAATTTCACAATTCATTTGTGAAAATATCTAAATTCGTTTGTACCAACCTCTAATTCGGCTGTGACAACCTCTAATTAGGTTGCCACAATCTCTGATGAGGTTGTGTCAACCTCCAATAAGGTTGTGTCAATCTCCAATGAGGTTGTGTCAACCTCGAATGAGGTTGTGTCCACCTCTAATGAGGTCATGTCAACCTCTAATGAGGTTACGGCTAATTCGGTTGTCTCAACCGCATTTTTCTGTGAGTGCAGAAACGATATTATGCAGGGAAAACTCTTCGAAATTCTCATTGGACCACATAATATCCATTCACAACCTCAGAAATGCAGTGTTTTTTTCATGTAGGTCCATAGGTAAAATTTTTGCAAAATGCTTGAGATATGCTACTTTGGCACTCCGTAATCCAAGAAGCACAAGACTTTTTATAGCGAAGGCTAGGAGACCAAATACGACAAACGTCATGAAAATCAAAAGGGGTCACGTAAATGGGGTAATTGACGCCGCAGGAATAACTGAGAGGCCAAGTAAGCAGTCACGAAGCTTCGCATAATTCATATGATTTATACTCAATTCATACATGTTAATTAACTCAATCTCTGACAGTGATTGGGATACCCTCTTTGGTCAAGGACTCGATATGATGGACATTAAAATCAGCTGCATCGTAATAATTAACTCACATCCAAAGCCACTACAGTAATTCCGTGTGTACTTATTTCCCCTCGTGCCGAACCTTAATTAAATATCACCCACATTCGACTTTCGAATCACGTCATGTGGCTGACTGCATGACCAGCCATTGATCAATTGTGGGAATTTTGAATTTCTTTAATTATACGGGCATAACTTGGGCTTATTTCAAATGATACATGCAACTGTAAAATCAGAAATGATTATTTGGCGAAATATCCGTTTGATTGTAAAATATAAATAGTGGCACTTAAAAACTAATAAATTTTATAGAAAATGCTTTAATACACTGTTTACTATAAACAAAGGCATTATTGAATACCAAAGGCAACGCAGCGCGCCGCATCGCATCGCAACGTAACACAACGACAGGCGCTAATGTGCGTTTGTGCTCTTGCACGGTCGGCAGCTAATTTAGTGGATGGATGAGATATGATTAAGAGTGGAAACCAAAAATAGTTTTATTAGCCTTGGCAGAGCAAGTCTATAATTTATAATGTTAATCATGTGTGATTAGAGATACTAGTACGTGTATAGGTAAGTGAAAGAATGGGCTCACCAAACTCTGCAATTGCCAGTACTTGCATACTTGTACATACTTATATAAATATTTATAAACTTGTGTTTACCCAGTAAACAATTGATATCGACTTGTCGCATATCTATCTGTACGTTCTCTTAAAGTTTATCAAACAATGAAATTTCTTCAGACATTTAAACGATTTTTCTGTACATTGTCTGCCAGCCGAATTATGCAAATTATCTGAATCCTCTTATGGGACCTTTTGATTTGTTATCAATACGAGAATCATGCGACGTGTCTACACATTCAGAAACCATGAGCCAATAACGCAATTCCCCAAAAATTAGCATATGTACATTTTCGAGCAATTGAATTGTTGTTTTGACTGTATTCTTTGGTTTTCTTTCAGCCGCTCTCAGTTACAATTGCGTTACCGAGGAATAACTTTTTCAAAAATATTAATTTTTTATTCTTTTATATCTATTTTACTTATATATCTATTTAATAACTCTGAAAATAAAAACAGAAATAAAATTGTCTTCAGTGTCACAAAACGATCGAAAAAGTCAAACTATTGCCGGAAAAACACATCTGAAACTTTCATCAGAATTTTCCCAGACAATTCTTTCCGAATTCTTGTCAACCGCCCATACGATTTTCTGTGCGTTGACTGACCGACGTCGGCATTAGAATCGGAAACTTGTGCAGAGTGTCTGACAGATTTCTGAACGAATTCGGCAGAAATTGTTTACTGGGAATTTGCACATAGAAATATGCATATTGTCTATACTCATACGAACTATAAAACCAAGCATCAAAAATTTCCGTGGGAGATAAATGACATACTTTCTTACGAAAATTTTGCAACAACTAAATACGAATCTTAAAACTTGCAATTTCCAGGTGCTCAATTCCCTTCAGTCAAAACGAGTCGAAGAGCGAGTTGGTGGATCTCTAGTATGTTAATCTATGAAAACCCCGATTTTCGGTTTGTTCGGAATGTACGGTTTTGGACACTGTAATCAGGATTTAGTACATTAAACTTCGCTGTGCAATTTATTTGTAGGATGTTTCGAAGTAGGTCCTAGAGAGAAGCATCAATCTCACATTCAAGATGTCTTGCGGTTTTATCAGCAATAACAAAGCAAAAGAAGTATAAGAAACAAAATACAAGTTATTTTTGATTTGATTGATGAAAACGCTTCTCAAAATACCGTTCGGAATCGGTGTAAAACTGTAGCTCCTAATCAGTGAGTTAACTAGAAATCGCACAGCTCACTGGTTGTGAGAAGCTCTCCCCAATTCCTTCATGGAATGTACTGGGGAACATTTTTTTTATAACCTAGGTACCCATTATCTGTATACCCATACCCATTATAACTATAATGACCCATTACTTTTTTGTGACCGAATATATTAAATTTCAAACATTCTATTGGTATTTTAGTTGTATATTCCAAATTTTAATTTTCAGTCTCATGCCAATTGAGGTTAATAGATAAATAAACAAATATAAATATTTAGTTAATACTTATCTATTAATTTAGACTAAAAAAAATTTAGTCTGCATTGTGATTAAACATGTGAACAACCTCATGTGAACAAACCTCCATCAGCCTTATCCCACGTACATTACGTGAATATAGTCTTTCTCCATCTACTATTAATAAAATAAAATAAATGGTTTCCCATTACATCCCGTGAAGGAATTGGGGAGAGATACTCACAACCAGTGATCTGTGCGCTTTCTAGCTTTATGATCACTGATTGGGGCCTACTATTTTTACACCGATTCCGAACGGTATTTTGAGAAGCTTTTTCATGGCTAAATACTCGACAGTGTCGCCGTCACTATGAGAGGTGACCTCCGCGGAAAGAAATTTTAAGGTGGTCTGAGCAGAGATCGAACCCAGGATCTCATGTACAAGAGGCGCGCACACTAACCATTGGATCACCGACGGCCACAATTACTGATTAACACTGATCTAAATTAGAAACAACTGGTCAAAAATGCCGGAGACGGGGCGAAGGTAAAAAGAAATTGAAATCCATGAGACCCATTGGGTCCAAAAAAATGTCGACGAGAAAACACGTTTTTATGTAGAATATATTTTTATAGAATATCTTAAAATAAGCCGAAAAAGTGAAATGCAATTTTGCGATAACTGTATTAGTTATCGAGTTATCGGAATACAAAATTTCAAAAAAAACGGGTATCAATGACTATTTTAAAAAAGTGCGGGCTTGAGGATTTTTTTTATAGAAGGAAAAAATTAAATAAAATTTTTCGATAATTTAGTTATCGAGTTATCGACAAATACAATTTTGAAAAACAAGTCTCGAAGGCGACTTTAACAAAGTGCCGTTTTGATGATTGTTTTTTATAGAATACCTCAAAATAAGAGGAAAATATAATAACAATTTTCGAT
Organism: Phaonia tiefii; assembly: GCA_963931995.1. Lineage (NCBI taxonomy): Eukaryota > Metazoa > Arthropoda > Insecta > Diptera > Muscidae > Phaonia > Phaonia tiefii. The sequence goes on along the minus strand of OZ008371.1, from coordinate 94,192,422 downwards.
GATATATGTGATTTTCTTTTGACAACACGAAGTATCGCTAAGAAGTTAGTTTTAGTCATGTTTACGGTGCACCCTGAAACAATTTTCGGGCCGTATTAATACTAGCGTAACCCAGGAATTGCCTCGCGGAGGTTTTAATACGAGGCTTTATTTACGTGAGTTCCCGGCCTGCTCACGACATCTACGACATTTCCAATTGAAATTGAAAAATATACATTTTTTGAGAAATATGTATTGACAGCTGAAAAAGTACATATTTTTCAAAATGAAATTGATATTTATGAAATAGATCCATAGAATAACACATACCTAGATAAACTTATTCTCTGATCTGACGTTTCATTTCACACTCTCATCGTAGGTTTGTGGAAATGAGAGCAATTCAATTTAAAATTATCTTACACCAGGTGGAGTTACAAAATATGTTCACTTAACTTTTTCCTGTCGTTTTGGTGTAGAACTGAAAAATTTAAATATATTTTGCACTTTTTTGTTGACTTTTATCGTAGGTATTTGTATTGTATTTAACACAACTAGTTTGCCACAAAAACACGAAATTCGGTTGTTGTTCCTATGTTGATCGCTGTATACTATTGCCACTATCTGGTATTATTGAACCCATATTTCTACCATCCAATGTTTACTTTCCATCGTACCTATGACGTTTAATTTATTGAGCGAATAAAACCTTCTATGGTATGTGTTATTCTATGAATAGATCTATTCTAACTCAATGTCAGAATCTATTCTGACTCAATGCAAGAACCTATTCCGACTCAATGTCAGAATCTTTTCTGTATCAATTCTGTATTCTATATCTGACATCTTTAGCGGATTGTAGAGAATGTCAGCTATCCGACAGAATTCAGCGAAAGCATCTAATGCCTGGGCCTTGCACATACGTAAGAACATATATTTACTCAGGAATGACATTCTTTCGTCTGCCCCCTGTTGGGATAGATCTTTTGGCATGTGCCCAATAACCCTCAATTGAGTTCGTGTGCGCTCCAGTTTTAGATTTATGCAGTCATAAGTCTTGGAAAAATCCGATATTATTGTAGTACCGGGAAGAATCCATTCCTCGATAATGGGAATCAAGGTCAATTCATTCTTCTCTCCACAGACACCATAAAATTAAACCCAGTCTCACGCTCAAATACATCAAATATCCACTTCACTCGCTCCTGTGCTATTTTCTCTTCTCAAACTTATTTACTTTTTAAAAAAAAATTTATTTTTCTTTAAAGTTTGTGAGTTTAGTATTCAATCGAACATGGTGCCGAAATTTGCGCCGCAGCCAAATTTTTTTTTAAATCGTGCGATATTTGAAATTATGTTAAGGACAAGGCCATAACTGTTGACGCACTGGAAGCCACTATTGAAGAATTTATTCGTGAGATACCGGCCGATATGTTGCAGTGAGTATGCCAAAATTGGACCCAGCGTATGAATAATTTGAAGCGCAGCTGCGGTCAACATTCACATGAAATCATCTTTAAACATTGAATTATATAATAAAGATTTCATACATTCCTCCAAGTTGTATGTTTTTTTAAACCAAATCCGAAAGCTCTTAAAAAATCACCCGTTGTTATGGTCTTCATTGGATTCGATTGTGAACGGGAAAACGAGAAAGTGTTTCTAGATTGTGTGTCTGCAAACTACTGTGCGCCGTATGATTTCATTTTTAATTTGTAATATGCATTTGTATGTGTACAAATCCATATCATACATACATAATATTTTTTGCAATACTGTGTCTGTTGGGTTGAGCAAAGAAAAAAGAAAAACGAGCGAATAAAAATGTTAATTAAAGTGCAAAAGAGCTGCAACCATGCAAGAGAAGAAAGAAGGCACCAAAGAAAAGACGAAAGAACAAAGAAAGGGAACCAGCTGCTAAAATGAAATCATTAAAAATCCAATTATCAAAACGCTAATAAAATAAACATGCATTCGAATAGTAACACACACTCACACTCATATGTGACTATGTGGGTAAATGGGCGTGGTTTATATAAATGGACAAACAACCAATACGAGTATATAAACTAAAACATCGCTCATGCTACGTTTTTATCGCTTCTCACACTCGTGGATCGCATTATTCTCGCAACGATACTGTTCAAACGCAAAGGCGAATCTAATTGAACGTAACGCTTGCGCGCAACTTTGACCAGTTATACAGGCTATTTAAAAGTAATAAAAATATAGCGTCGCTGTAAACTGAGCAATACGTGCTTTTGAATGCAACGGTTCCTTTCCGATAAATTGCACATAAAGGCGAAAGCCTAAGCATTGCGAAAATTGATATCGCGTGAGCTTTTGTGAGAAGAAAAATAACGTGATTGAGTAGTTTTCGAATAGAGTTGTTGAAAATTATTAAGACCCACATCTACTGCGGTAATTTTTTGGTCTTGTCATTCGATTACACAAAAAAGCAGCAACAGTAGGGAATTTCAGATAAAAGGAAGTTACGATGCTCTACTGGTATTGTATTCTGGATGAAATCGAACTTGTCTCTCACAATCCAAAAAGTAGTATCGAAAGATGGCGAGGTTTGGTGTTTAAATCATGCCCGTAATTACACCTCCGTTGTGTGTCCATTTCCTGTCACTAAATACTTGGGCTTATCCTTTGAATGAGCCTTTCATTTACAGAGGCAACACTCATGTATTACTACGCATGTATAACTTTTTGCCGGCACGCAAATAAACGTACGTTTAAGCCGAAGATATCTCTTCGACTTGTGGACCTCCTAATTCTGTTCCTTGAAACTTTGAGTTCTCTTTGAGAAATTTAGTAATTTTAAATTAAAATATCAAAGTTGTTAGCCGATCCTCGTCGTCGAACTTCAATTTCGATGGTCTCAACAAGATACTGGGCATTTTATTGTTGCTACGCGCTGAAAAATGGTCTCTGTAATATATTCTCGAAAACATATTCTGCACGAACCATGTATATATTTGGAACACATTCCAAACATACATATTTTTGCAAGTCCCAAACTCCCATGTATTTAATTGGAAACATTAGAATGTCTACCGGCAAACATGTACACATGCTTTTACGTGGAAACATAAGGCTGCTTCATCCCAAACATCCATATACATTCGTGGACGCATTCGCGTGTTTCCTTTCAAACCTCCATATACTTACGTGGAAATATGTGCGTATTTCTTCCCAAACATAATAGAAACAAATTATTTTTATATTTCAATATATCCCAGCGAAAACATTGCTTCCAAGGAAGTAAAAAAAGTAATAGGAGATAGGAACCGGAATCAGTGAAAAACTGTATCAACACTAGTGAATTTAACATGCGCTTGGCTTTGGATGGAACCACTTTTATGTATCGACCACTCTCTACTTTTTCACTAGTGCTCATAGTCTTTAAAAAATTAATTTTTTTTTATCTACATTTTCATTAATGCTAAAGAAATAATGTTTTTCTATTGTTAAAGAAGCAATTGAAAAATACTTCTCAAAAGTGTTGATAAATTGAAACAAAATCCGAATTCGGTACGGTTTAAAATAATATATAAAAATTAACCTTGTATACAAAATGTATCTATTTAATGCTGATAAATTGAGAGATTCTGTTGCAGTTTTTGATTAACAATTGTACGAATTTTTATTTTATCAGTCTTTAGAAAACAAATGTAGCATTCAATGCGAAATTTAAAAAAAGAACTTAAAGCATTTTCATAAGAGTAATAGATATTGAATTAAAAGATTAAAAATAGGTATTTGTAGTCAAATATTAATATGAACTTTACAAAATTCATAGTTCTTCAGGTTCACGATCATCAATCACTTCCTTCATATGTTTTACTGTTTTTCTTATTCTCCTTGGACTTTTCTTTACACCAACGATTTTTAGCTAATCAAAGAGTATGTTTAAGGTCATTATTAAACGATTGGTTAGATGCATCTTTATCATAAGATCCCACTACAATATATAAAGTTTGTATAATGAAACTAGTAAATATTACGATATTATGAATACTTGTATATGTATATGTATAGAACTTTTTCTAATTTTTTAGCTTTCTTCGTCGTCTTTCTCAAATCACGATGATATCAATAACGCTAGTCGATTAATTTTTTGGATTCCCATAAGAAAAACATGGAAATTCGTATAATAAAAAAATCAATCGAAAATGTAGTAATTTTTTCAAGATCTAAAAAATTTGCAATATATTCAAATAGCTCAGACGATGCACATTGTGATATAGCGAAATACGCGGCACCGCTATCTGTCCACATTTTCTGGTATATTACGTCGAGATAATAGTTTTATTCCCGAACGTAGTATTTTTACTGTTGACGTAGAATACGTCTTACCTTACGGTATGAGGAGTCATGTCAGGTTTTTATTGAATTTTTTTAAAAATTTTTTTGTAGGTAAATGAAGATGTTATCTTTCGTTTGATATACATTTCATATTGGTTGATATATTTCTAGTATTTTAATTTCTCAAATGAAAATTGTTTAAACACATACACTCAAACATATGTGTGGTGTTTGGTTGAGTGTTTTTGGTTGCTCAACATTGCTTAGGAACATGTATCTAGTAAAAAGTGAAACGAACAGCAAGCTAATGTTGCTTGGCAACATGTATCTAGTAAAAAGTGAAACAAACAGTAAGCTAACGTAATAAAGCTTTTTTGCGAAAGCTTCAATAAAGCTGTTGTAACATTAATTTTGAATTGTAAAGCGTAAAGCTTTCACACAACGCTCGAATGCTAATGCGAAGACTCGATAAGGTAAACCTTTTTTAATATTAGGGCGGCCCTCTCAACATTCGCAGAACTTATTTCAATAAAAATATTAATTAAAATACATAAATTAAATTAAGTTTAAAAAAATTGAACATAATATTTTTTTTTTAAACGGACTTGAATCAAATGCCGTTGGAAAATATAAAAATTACAGCAGACAGTTGTCCGAGGCCTTCGGCCACGGACTGTCCCTGCAGGCTGTGTCAGAGACACGGCCATTAAGTTTAACGTAGAATACGCCATCCGATAAGACAGAAAACATATATAACAATAAATGATAAATAATATAAGCAAATGAATTTATTGTTATATATGTTTTCTGTCTTGTGTGGCCGTCGGTGGTGCAATGGTTAGTGTGCGCGGCTCTTGTACATGAGATCCTGGGTTCGAACCCGGCTCTGACCACCTTCAAATTTTCTTTCGGCGGCGGTCACCTCGCATAGTGACGGCGACACTATCGAGTATCTAGCCATGAAAAAGCTTCTCAAAATACCGTTCGGAATCGGTGTAAAACTGTAGGTCCCAATCAGTGAGTGAAAACTGGAAAGCGCACAGCTCAGTGATTGTGAGAAGTTCTCCCCAGTCCCTTTATGGGATGTAATGGGAAACTATTTATTTTATTTTTATGTTTTCTGTCTTATCGGATGGCGTATTCTACGTTAAACTTAATGGCCGTGTCTCTGACACAGTCTGCAGGGACAGTCCGTGGCCCAAGGCCTCGGACAACTGTCTGCTGTAATTTTTTTTGTACTATTTTTTAAATTTGGAAAGAAATTTATTATTCTATGGCAAAATGATACAAATTTCTTTAAAAAATTTGGAAATATTACGTACGGGAACAAAGTTAATAGAAAAAAATAGTCAACATTTTCGAAGTGTGGCATAATCCACGAATTGGAAAAAATCGATAATATTTTAAAATTATTTTTGTTTATATTAAAATTTGTGTTTTTTTGGAGCAAGCATAATATTATCGGGAATAACAACTTTTTTCAGTCCATGATTTCAATAAATAATAATACTGTATACACCAATAAATCTCAACGCTAACCATAGCTTATACTTACGATTGACAAATGTGTGGTCCGCTTAATAATAGGGTTAATACGCAGAGGGCGCAAAGATTTGTTTCTACTTCCTGGCAAAAAAATATTGCCTCAATGAGGTACAAAATTCTCCTAGTTTGAGAAACTGTAACAAACCAGTGGAATTAAACATGAGGTTTGCTTAGAAGGGAGGAAGGAGACACTTATGTAACTGAACACAAATATATTCTAGATATCACTTAGTAATAAAGTTGAGGTTTCTTTTACGTGGTATTGGTATAAAAAGACATATATGTATGTTTTACGAAAAACAAAATTGGGCGTTCTATTTTTTAGAACTAAACATGGTTTTTAAGTTTGGATCCTAATCAAATATTCAGATGGGGCAAATATTTAATAACAACTTTATTTCGTATGGTGACACCTTCGGCAGTGGAAAATATGGTTATACTGCATCTTTGGAAAGTATAAGTTTTGCTGGAAACATTTTCATAACAACTTTTTGGAAATAGTTTAAAATGCATTCTTTGGAAGTATATAAATCGGTTATACCTAATTTCTGGAACTGGTGCAAAACTGATTCCCATGGAAATACTTCCAATATTTTTTGTTGGGATACAGTATATTTTTATTATAAATATTTTCACCAATATAAGTTTATATTTATAACCAATTAATAAAAACACTAAAATATTTAAAACGTCGCTTTTCATATTTATTTACATTAAATGCATTATCTGTTTTTTTTATGAAATAAGATAACCGCTGCTCTTTTGCTTCTCATTTCTTGTCTCTCAGGTTTTATTTCAGAATCACGATTATCACTATGCGTTGGTACACGAACAATATATGGTATATATGTGTATGTATATACAAAGCTCGTTCATGCAAGCCAAGCGCGGTTTGAATACTGCGTATTTTTTTATTAAATTTCACAAATGGCACGCCGCTCTGATTTTCGCTGTAAAGGCTCGGGCAGACAAAACAAAAGGCTTCACGTTGTTGCTCTTTTTAGTTTCTTTCCTCAAAATAGTTTATCACTTTGGTATACAAAATATACAAAAACCAAAGCAACATCACAAACCATGTAACCGTCCGAGCCCTTATTTATTATTTTTTACTGATCAAAAATATTTTTCACTAAACGCCGACCAAGCGCATATGATATTCTCTATTCTCTGAACCATTGTCAACTGAATGCAATAAACTAAAACGCAATACATCAGCTAAATTATGAAACAGTCACTTTACAATTTACACACTCATTCAGGAATATTTATGAATCACTGACTGAAAGAATAATAGAAATATAGAGTACAGCTTACACACTTACAAGTAAGACTGTGAGTAATCTCCCTTTGTCTCTCTTTTATTCTCTTGCTCTCGAGAGACCATAAGCAGTGCAACAAACACAGCTGTGTTTGTATCATAAACACAGATATATTTCGATCACAAACACATACATTATTATTTTTATAGTTTCCCATTACATCCCATAAAGGGACTGGGGAGAACTTCTCACAATCACTGAGCTGTGCGCTTTCCAGTTTTCACTCACTGATTGGGACCTACAGTTTTACACCGATTCCGAACGGTATTTTGAGAAGCTTTTTCATGGCTAGATACTCGATAGTGTCGCCGTCACTATGCGAGGTGACCGCCGCCGAAAGAAAATTTGAAGGTGGTCAGAGCCGGGTTCGAACCCAGGATCTCATGTACAAGAGCCGCGCACACTAACCATTGCACCACCGACGCCCACAAACACATACATTATAACATTTTAATCATTGTGTCTCCGACATGAAATATTGTTTAGCAATCACCAAAACACAAAAAACAAACATCAAAAAAGATAGATTTTTTTAGCGTGCAATATACACTTTTTCAACAGCTTGGTACTTAATCAACCAAGCGCATTTGCTATCCTCTGTCCGACTGACAGACGAACACATGAAACTAAAATGTAACGGATGTTAGAACTGCTCACTTCATTTTCAACTTACACACGCATTTAGGAATTTTTTTGAATCACTGACTGAAAAGTAATGCTCTAGACAAAGCAAATGAAGTAACCTGAGCACCAAACACACCTGTATTTGTACCACAAAAATAACTATATTTGGGTCACAAACACAAATATTATAACATATTAATCATTGTGTCTCCAACATGTAAAATTCACTGGGCCATGTCGTAACATATGTGCCATATTATACACATTACAGTAAGCCTACAAGTTGGAAAGCGCAGAGCTCCCTGATTTCGAGAAGCTCTGCCCTATCCCTTCTTGGAACGTAATGGGAAACTAGTCAAATAAATAAGTATGATTTTACGGAAATCTATTTAGAAATGTATTCAAAATCATAAAATTTTTGAAACATGATACAAAATGTTTTTTAGAAGAATTTTAACGACATTTTTCCAAAATATTCTTAAACTTGGACACTCTACGTCAAATTTGTAGCAACAATTTTATTAGATATTACATAATATGTCATCACCAAATTTCGCAATTTTTTTTTGTATTTTACTTTTTAATACCATGTAACATGTATATTTTGGAATAATTAACGAATTTTTAGACTGAATACACACCGGACGTTCTTATTTTGATTCATGAACCAATAATACATACTTTCTTATGGGCCAGCACACCAAAGGATAAGAAACGAAACATATTTCTATAGCATTTTATTGCCTGTTTTTCCAGCCTTAGAGGTCGATATCTCCCGAACCAGTAACAACATTTTAAGACTGTGTGAAGCTATGTCCGAAGTCCTTTTGGCAAAATAATTAAAAACTAATAATGTAATTATTTTTTTGAAAAATGTATTCTAAATTTGGGAATATGAAGTTTTTGTATGTTTTATAATAGTTTGTAATTAAAAAATATATTCCAAAAATTTATAAAAATTACGAAAACCTGTGTAATTAATACCTTCTCAACAAAATTTTCCCCTTAATTTTTTCGGTTTTATGTAGCAGAATTTTTTGAAATCAATGTAAAGCGTACATGTGGTTTTGGACACTTCCAATTTAATTTGGAAGGAAACGCAATACAAAAGTATGAAAATTATGTTTATTCACACCGTTCGAAAGGAGCAGCGCAGTCAAATATAATGTAGGTATTAGCAGAGTTACTTCTAAAGATCAAAAAAAGAACAAAGTTACATGATGTTGTAAATTTCGTAAACACATTATTAGTGACTAAGAAGTGACATCTCAGACACCCCCTGACATTTTCATACATATTGTCAAAAGTCAGCAGTTTGTCAATTCAGGTGTTCAGCTGATGACATGGAAACAAGCCGTCATTGAGTAACCTTTCATGAGTGGGGCAGTTGGTCAAGTCGTTTTTACATATGGTGTCTCTGGTCATCTTCCACACGTTGAAAAAAATGGACCTGGTAACATTATGTTGGAACCATGTATATGTGTGGAACATCCATATACTTACGAGCAAGCATTGTTTCATGATTTGAAGATCTGCTGCCGTTTTGTTTCTTTATTGTTGACCACGTTTTTATTTTCACCAGTTTACTACAAATATTTGGGTCACAAAATCGTATCTTATAACATATTAATCATTGTGTCTCCAACACGAAATATTATATAACAAACACAATGTGTTTGGATACAAGTATACTATATTGCGCGACAAGCTACAATCACGTTATATTTGCATTCAAACAACAAAAAAGGCAGAATTTTCAGCGTGCAGGTACTTGGTTTCTAAAAACCACTTCGCAATAAACCATGGTACGATGAAGAGTGTCGCATTGGGAATTATGAAAAGAACGCTGTACGTACGACAATGCTTCAGGCAAGTGCAACGCGAGCAGCAACTGAGCGGTATAGGTAGAAAAGAAATGAGGTAAACCGTCACTTTAGGCGTAAGAAACGGTAGTGGAGAAAGCGCGAGAGTGAGAAAATTGAGATATACAGAAGGAAGAACGAAGTCAAAAACGGAACTAATGGACATGGTTCAGGGCCCCTTCTGTAAAGACGAAAATCTCATCGCAGATGTGGAGATCCTGTTGGGAATATGGAGAGTTCATTTCTCCGCGCTATTGCTACCTGAGATATCCAATGACGATGGGACAATCGATCACAATATGGACGACTACATCGATTGCCCCCTCCTAACCAAGACGAGGTCAAAACAGAACAACATATCCGCAGGAGCCGATGTATTACCGGCGGAGCTGTTTAAGGATGTCGGCATCAGCTCATTAGCAAAATTTGGTTAGATGAATGCATGCCCGGCGATTGGAGTCTCAGTGTACTATGTCCCATATTTAAAAAAGGTGACCCGAGTATCTGTGCCAACTACCGTGGATCTGTGGTCATTCGCGTCCAAAAAGACGTCATACTGCTTCCAAAGAGTAAACAAGATGCCGCAGCAATCTGTTGACCAAAGTGGACGCACGCCCTATGATGGTAGAAATGAAGCAGAACAAGTCCGTATCACCCCGTATCAGTCCGTAAACCTGCATTGTCCGAAAAGAACAAAAGGCGCGACTGATGTTTGGAAGAGAGCATCAAAATTGATATGTTATCTGGTCAGATGAATCAAAATTTTACCGCTTCGAATCGGACGGTAAGTGAAGCGTTTTTCAATAAGAGCGCTACAAAAGTTTTTTTAAATAAAACAAAACCGGTTTTAGATACCAATGAAATTCTTTATTCCTGTGAAAGTACGTTCGATGCCATTATGTATGGAATTCGATTTCTTTTGCATGGCCACCACGGGCACGCTTGCAGAAGTCCAGACGCTGAACCCAATTTTCGACGGTTTTCAAGCATAAATCGGCCGACACTGCTGCAATTTCACGTTCGATATTCGTACGAAGTTCATCAATCGTCGGTGGCTTGTTGGCATAGACCATAGACTTGACGTAGCCCCACAGGAAATAATCTAACGGCGTCAAATCGCACGACCGAGGCGGCCAATCGACTGGGCCATTTCGTGAGATAACACGTTCACCAAACTTGGTTTCCAATAAATTGATTGTGGCATTCGCTGTGTGGCTTGTGGCGCCGTCCTGCTGGAACCACATGTCCTCCAAGTCCATATTATCCAATTGGGGCCAAAAATATTGGGTTATCATTGAACGGTAGCGATTCGCATTCACAGTAATATGCCGGTCTTGATCATCACGGAAGAAGTACGGCCCAATGACGCCGCCGGCCCATAAACCGCACCAAACCGAAATTTTTTCGGGATGCAATGATGACTCATGGATTACGTGTGGATTGCTGTCTGACCAATAACGCATTTTTTGCTTATTGACGAAGCCAATCAGCCAGAAATGAGCCTCATCGCTGATTGTTGAGGCCCCTTAAAGTTGGCCTCTTAAAGTTGAGGCCACTGACTCCAAATTTCGGTAGAAAATTTTAATAATTTCGACTCGTTGTTGGCTCGTATATCTTTCCATGATGAAATGGCAAACCTTACTGAGGAGAAATGTCAAAAGAACGGGTAAAAATATGGCGTCGTTTGCTGTCCCTATCGATTTACTTTTGTAGCGTCTCTGCCTTTAGTATTGCTGGCGTCGCCCTGGTGATACCATTCAACGCCATCATGTTGAGCAAACAGTGAAGCATATTGGTGGGAACATCATCGTATTGGGCTGCTACACTTGGTGGCATATTGGACCGTTACAGAGAATCTTTTTTTTTGTTTTGTTGTTTGACGTTTTTGGTTTGAACTTTCTGTTGTTTTATTCAGAATTGAACGAGGAATAAAGAAAAAAACTAATTTGGATTTTCTGTATTATTGCTCATTTTATTCGTTTAGAAATGAGAAAAATTAATTATGCACTCATTCTGCACACCACTGTAAATGCCGTGAAAATGTTCCTACTATTTTAACCATTTTAAAAACAGTTTTTAAATAAATACTAAAAATGCATGACATACATTTCATAATAAACAAATATTGGTTGAAGTGTTTTGACAAACTTGAAAATCCATCCACATTACTTTTTGTTGACAAATGACGGTCTTACATAGATTCTCAGCCTCTTTATAATTTATGGCACCGGAAGTTAAAAGTAGTGGCATGTCAAGATAATATTATATAAATTATCATGGCCTACTGACATGGTCCAAGGAAATACTTACTGGCAATGTCTTCCCGACAACATTTCTAACTGTGTAGTTTAGGAAATATGTGTATGACATAGCATTACGCAGAAAAGCCTGGTAGTTTTTTCAAGTCTATTTTTCATCACATTAGATGGTCGCCCGCCAGAAACGCATTATTGCGACAAATTGGCAAACATTTATTTATTTATACGCTTTTTTCAGTCTTTCACACAAAACATAAGAAAACTACCAATACATGAAAAGTGTATTTTATATTTCTTTTCATATTATTATGATTATTTTTGATGACAAATGTTGATAGATCTGATTTAAAATAAATTCACAGGATTCAGAACCGAACCTGTTTATCGGAACCGGCTATTAATACCAGAGTTTTTTTGGAAATTGATTTTGGAAACGCATTTGAATACTGTAAACGGGTTTTGATTAGATTTTGAAACTGGATTTTTGAATATAAATTCCAGAATTTGAAGCCAGGTATTTGGAACTGTTTTTTGGTAACGGTTGTGTTCACTGGATAATGTTTTTATCTCCAGTTTTTGAGTTGGAATCGATTTTTTAGAACGGAGTTTTGGAAACGGTTCTGTTTAGACGATATATGTAGCTTTAAACTCCACTTTTTAAAATCGGGCTTTGGAACGGTTTTTTTTACAAATGGTTTATGGTTTATTGGAAGCAGTTCTTCATCTTGGTTTCTTGGAACTAGTGTTTGAAGTCGGTTCTGTATATTAAAGAATTGTTTTAACTCAACTTTTCGGAAGTGATTTTAGAAATTGGTTCTATTTCCGTTTCCGTTCTCAAAATTATTTATTTTTGTATAATAACTATATACTATATATATATACTATATAATAACTATATCAACCACATTATACCATGTAGCTTTGTGTGTTTCAGCAGTTTATTTGTTTGCTTTCGAATGTTTGGCTCGAAGTTACAATTAGAGACTAACATATTCGAGATAAATCATCCGCCAACCAACAGTTGATTCAACTTTTGACAAGGACAATCAACTGTTGGTTCAGTTGAGGTTGGTCGTCAGTTCGACGAAAAATCAAACAATGTGATAATTTGGTTAAGATGGACCAACTGTTGGTACGTGTGAGGCCAAGTCGTTCAACTTAATTGTTTTTGCTTAATTATACCTTCATCCATGGGGATGAGGGTGTATACCAGTATCATTTAATACGGAACAAAATTTAACACGTAGAAGGAGCCATATTATACCCTTAGTATCTTTGGACGAAATTCATTTTTGGACTATTTAAGACGATTGAGCCATGTCCGTCTGGCTGGTCAACACGATAACTGCCGTAAATCTTCAACGATCACAATAAAATGTTGTCACTGACTATTATTTGTCCAAACTTCGTTTGGGTTTAAAAATGGGCGTTTTGACCACGGTCCTTCTGGTACCTCCCATGCGAATCGACACATTTTGTAAAAAATCCTATTCTTAAAGTTTTTTCTAGTAGAACTCACACATTGGTTATTAATATATAATGGCAAGTTTCACAGTTGAAAATTCTCAATTTAAATGTAGTTTAAATGCCCGACGCTTGTCATTTAATATGAAAAATGTCTGAGCTTTTAAATTGAGCTTTTAAATGTCGAGTGTGAAACTCGCCCTAAGTGTCTACTTAACTGGCCAGTTAAGTAGAGAGATTGCCATGCCCATTCTGGTACCTCCCATACAAAAACTTGTTGGTCCTTTTTTGCCACGCTCGTTTTGGTACCTACTCGCTGAAATATATCGGCCCCAGCAACATATTGCAGGAAACATGTACATGTTTGCAAGCACTGTGTTCGTGAATTGAAGATCTGCTGCTTTTTTGTTTCTTTGTTGTTTTTAACGGTTTCCGATAAAAAAAAAGGCACATTTGAGTCTCAAAAACATATTATATATAGCCTATTAATAATTTTGTCTCAAACATGTTATATTGAATAGCAAACACAACGTATATGGGCATAAGCATAGTATATTTGCGACAAGCTGCAAACACGTTATATTTGCATCCAAACAAGGAAAACAGACAGATTTTTCAACGTATAAAGTTTTTTGGCCGTCTGGTTGTTCGTCACGAGAAGTCCTGCATGAAAATGAAAAAATTCTTAATGAAATTCGGTACTGATCAATATTTTGGCAAAAGCTATTGTGCAATAAAAAATTAACACCTGCGAGATGCCTATGTTTGTACCTCCCATATGAATATTGGGCAGAAAATCGTTGGTAGTCACAAAAATTCCCCAAAACCACTTCGGATCCTAACTAAGTTGGGTATTGTATAATATTTAGCGTAATGTCAATCTACTATTGAACATGGTGACGTTTTCCACGACCATTCGTTAAATGTACGGGTGAATATAGACGCTTTTTAACAAAGCTCGGACGCAATGGATGACTTAGGGCGAGGGTATGTTTAAGTCGGTTTACCGTAATCATTCAGAGTTTTATTATAAAAATTACATATTAATTATTAGATTATGGGTTTTAAGGATTTTCATCATTGGTAATGATTAGTTTTGAGTAATATTACAAAACAAAATAAGAATAAAATTCTTGAATAAAATTAATAAAATTATTTGATTAAAATTCAAAAATAATAACTATAAGACTCACTTTCAGTTTACGACTTTGTCGTTGCATTTCCTCATAAACCCAATCCAGAGACAACAACCAAGATGAAACAAATTATTTACAATTATTTCATAAATTTTTTTTATTTAGTTTATTTGTATAAATAATAATTTTGTCCGCCTTGGTTGGTTCCTCTGTATTTGTTTTAGGCGGATATGCAACAATATTGCCAAAAACCCACATAAAGGTCAGAATCATGCATTTGGCCACAGCAGGTCAAATTAAATAGTGTGGTCGAAAATAAAAATTCCAAATTGCTTTATTCTGAAATATGTGTAAAGCTGATTCTGAAAGTACACCCCGAGTTCTACCACCTGGTGTACACACCAGTCGAAGAGAATCCTTTGTTTGGGCACAGTGGGTTAAAATCAGTTTTCGAATGCAACTTTCAAATTAAAATTGCGAGATTCTGAAAATGCTCTGCAATTTTTGGATATTAAATTTAGAACGTACATCTCAAGGACCCTTACCCGTAATACATTTGGTTGGCATAGAGAATTTTTTTTTTCCCAGTGAGCCGAATTAAAAAATTTAATAAAACAGGAAGTCCCAAATGACGAGATTCCGAAATTGCCAACAAGTTCACCCCAAGCACCATCACCCGCTCTACTCGCCAGTCGACATTCAAATTAAAATTACAAGATTCTGAAAATGCTTTGATATATGTGGATATTAAATTCGGAAGGTACATATCAAGGACTCTTATCTGTAATATATTTGGTTGACAGAGAATCCTTTATTTGGCCACAGTGAGCCAAATTGAAAAATTTGGTATAAAATAGAAAATACCAAATTGCGAGATTCTGAAATTGACTGTTTATGTGGTTCCAATGCTCTAAAAGTTTAAGTTTATTTACTTGTGTTCCTGATTTTATTCCTTCAACACAGCTTAATGACAGAGTTCTCTTTTGGAGTTTCTTTCAAACGCTGTAAAAAACAACTCATTAGTTTGTTTCTTCTGCCAAATTTTCCAGTGATGCTCTTGGTATTTACTATTTTGCCACAATTATACCATTGTCGCGAATGTTTTTTGATATTGAGACCAAGTCCGATTGTGATTGACGGATTCGCATTTTCAATATGCAAGAGAACTACTTTCAAACCTTCTTTACTACTCTCATTGAATAACCGCCATTATTTTCGATTAAACCGCACCACAGACTTGTCCGTCATGAGCATGAGGTTTGTCGATACCTTTTTGCCTGGCTCACTAAACTCAATAAAGATTACCAAAATTGTTTGTGAGCAAGTTACTGATGTGAACAATATCAATTGCATTCTTGTTTCGCATCGGGATTGGCGTTAAATGCCACTGATAACCAATGCTAATGTTCATGATTGACAAATGTGTGACCCGCTCAAGGTTGATCACTGTCTCAGTAGTACGTTACATTAACGTAGGACCTAGAAAGTTGAATTGTGTCATTCGAGATGCATGATCATTTTGCTCGAGCTTAATGGGTCATAATAGATAAGAAAATTATAGTGGCATTACAACCACTATATTTTTTCAACTCCTTTGGCTGTTAACCAGTGTAGACGACAGTTCACCTGTATTGAATAAACTATTCTTAGCTAAACATTTTTTATTTTCCCGTTACTAATATAGGTCGTGTTGGTCGTCCCGAATTTACAGGTTGCGACAACCGAATTAATTTTGTTGGAGCAACGGTATGTTTATTGACCCCACAAAATTCAATGGGAAAATGGTTGTGGCAATCGAAAACTTTGTATAGATACTTTTATGATTTAGTGGTGACGATCACATTTGATGTCGTCTTGACCGAATCAATTGTAGATGAGGATGTCTTCCGACAGTACATCTTATATGACGTTGCAACGTCTCAACAGTTTGGAACTTTATCTTAGGCAACACAATTTGAAAAAGGTATATCATTAAACACGACTCTCAACGTTGTTTGGTGGCAGCAATAGAAATAGGATTGCATTGACTTGCGTTGGCGTCAGCTAAAATGCTTTTTCAAAATCAATATATACAATGATGATACAGGCGATAACATGGAAATCCTCTCATTGAAATTGTATTTTCCTTTGTTGCAGACCTTTCAAATTATTATATTACCTTTAAAATCAAAATTCCGAACGGTTTGCAAGCTACTCGTATGAGCCTGACAAAATGATCACTTTTTGCAAAAATTACTTCGAGGTCCCAAATTTTTGGGGGCCCTTTAAAAAATGACTGTGTATGACTTTGGCCAAACTGGGAGACACGGGTGTTTTTTTCATCTTTTATCACGTAATGGGGACCGTATATGGTTATATTTATATCGTGTTATATTTTATCGTGTTGCACTGTGTTATCAAGCGATTTTCATTTTCTCACCGGATTAGAAAAGAAGAAACTTAGGCCTTTCAAACAGGCCTTTATTTATAAATGCTCTAAAAACTATAAAATTATTTTTCTCTTAGCCTCAATAAGTATATTCTTCTTCATGATGGGGTTGTACAATGGTCCGCCTACTTAGCACTTCAACAACAATGGTCTAGATACTTTCAATAAAGAGCGTAATTAAAATGAATTAGTTAATTAATTTTCTAGGGATCTCTCAAATAAAACGCTTGCATTTAAATTAAAAATGGTGGCAAAATTAAATGTCAAATTAAGTGTCAGAATTAAATGTCACCATTTTTAATTGAAATGCAAGCGTTTTATTTGAGAGAGACTGAAAGAGACGCCGTAAATTTGAAATAAAATATCCTCTTCCGAATTGAATAATAGGCAAACTATACATCGGATCATTCTATGATGGTGCCTATCGAAAATTATGGAAAATTCTATTGGAATACGAGTTCTTATGTTGTTTAGATTTTCATAAAATTTGTCAGTAATTTTGTCCACTTTGGGAGAATAAAACTAAAAAAGTGAAGGTTTATTACCACAGATGTTACTTAAAGACGGTTTATTATTAAATGCTGTAACTCATTAAACTAAAATTGACTGCCCTATCCTGCCCGTCTACATACTGGAACATATATAAACAAATATTTTTTCAAATTTTTTTCGTAATTTTTCAACTTCGGCGATGATTTCACACATTATTTTATAAAGAAATCATAATACTCTTGAATTTATTCAAAAGGGATGTTTCCTAATGAGTAAAACGCAACTGTGTTTTTAAAAATCCGGTATTAATTGACTGAGTTATTGAAGTTTTTACTAAAATGATGCATTATTTTTATAAAATTTTACCAGCATCATGAAGCTTTAGAAAAGAGAAAGTACATAAAATGAACACCAAACACGTTGTGGAGGCATTATAGCAAAATTGTTGTTTTTTTGTTTTAAATTTGTTGTAATGTTTTGTTTTATTGAGGCAATGTACTCCGCTATGTAATGCCTGCCTGTGTGAAACTCTGAAATTTTGAAATTTAATCGGATAAATCAAAAGTTTCTGGAATATTCTTCCCGCAATATCGGACGAGTTAGACAAAAAAAACATCTCGCTCTAATTAAGACCACGGTGATCAGCGTATTCTCTTTAATCATTTCTTTCCTACGAGCACTTAAGTCGGCTTTTGTTTTTGTCACTGATAAGTTAAATCAGCGTATCAAGGTATAGATCTCCTCTGCCAAATCACCATTTAAAGGGGTTTAAATTACGACCCACATTTTAATAAATTGCCTGAAAATCGTGAATGTCACCAACCTTCCACACACCAGATGTAAATATTTATCATACTTTAACTTAATAATTCAATTATTTACTTTCATGATTGAATTTATACTTAAGTTAATAGAAAGACTTAAACTCGCCCTTACCATAAGTCATTGGGCCATTAAGCGCAAGCTTCATTTAAATCGGTGTTCCACATTTTAGGATATATTTATTTATATTTCTTTTGCTCTCGAACATATTTCAGTTAGCCAAATAGGAGCTGTCTACTATCAAATTTATGTAGGATATATTATATTTTTTTTGGGGATTTATCGCGTCCACCAGCCATTTATACCCCTAACATTTGTATATTAGATTAAGAGAAACAGAACAGGGTGATAGTTAACAAAACATTACATTATACACAATATGAAGATAAATTCCGAATTTAACTAGAAAAGACACAAACCACATTCATTTATATAACTCTGTTAACGGGTTAACAGACATCTGTTAATGCGGTCAAAATCGGCGTATTTTATATACACGAAAATTAAATATTACACAAACAACATTATAATATTAAAAAAAATTCGCACCCAACCAAAAACAGCTTTGTAAGAAGGCTATTGTTCTCACATATCAATGTCTGCATCTTGGAAACATTTAGAAAGATTATTACAAAACAAAGAATTCTACAAAACAGAATCTGAAATCAGACTGTGCAAAAAGTCCTTCGAAGTATGAAAGTATTTCAATTTATTTCTAGATTCCTTAAAAATATTGTCGCCCATTTTTTTCGAAAACAAGGAATTTTCCCGTGTTCTCACATACCTCGTTGGAAAGGTCTTGGAAAACAGTCAATTTATTTCCAGATACCCAAAAACTAGTTTCGCCCATTGTGAATTCTTCCGTGGGTGTCTGCAACCAAATTGAAATACTTGCATCCCTCGAAGGACTTTTTGCACATTATGATTGCAGATTCTGATTAAAGACCTTTCCAACGAGTTATGTTGTGAGAACATGGGAGAATTCCTTGTTTTCGCACAATGGGCGAAAATATTTTTAGTTAAATTTGTCGTCATTAATATCAGTTTTGTTCTGTACCAACTATCGAGGTGGGTGGTACCAGGGGCCTAATAAAACTTCACTACCGCGAAAACGACAATGATTTCGATATCATTTCTTACACAATTGGCCCCAGAATGTGAGTGGAGAATTTGACATTTTCGATAGCCCCACATGGGTCAAATTAATCATTTGAAAACGAAATATAATTTGTACTTTAATTTGAATCACCTCTGCAAATACAAAATCAAACAAATTGTAATACCATTCAAACTGTTCTTGTTTTTAAAACATGTTCTTGATATTTGGCACATATAAAATACTTCAAAACCAGAATTGCCAACAGTCAGGCAAATTCGAAATAAATGTCCATACAAAACAATATGTCAACATATGCATCATTTTAATTGGCATCCGATACCACAACCACACATTTGCATTGGTTGAGCAAATGGGAATACAAACTTTTGAAATTGAACTTGCGAACAATTGTAACTCTTCTTGCATTTGCATTAGGTAAAGTAATTTAAATTAATATCCAAAGCAAATTAAAAAATCGCAATACTGCCGACAACGGAGTGGCGTTTGACGGAATTTGCCTGTACCATTGAGAAAAAATCTTGATGACGACGAGGTAGTAGGTCATGGTGAATGGTAGCGTAATCTGAAAATCGATTTTCGATTTATCGATCAACTTTTTTCATATCGATTTTCAAAATCGATTTTTCGGGACTAAAAATCGATATTTTATGAAGTTGACGTTTTTTTGATCTACAATGATTTTTTTATTGAGTGTAGAGTTGGGAATTTTAGTTCATTCAAGTGAGCGCTCATTTTAGTTCAGCTCACCAGAAAGAACTAGTTCATTCATTTAGTTCATTTAGTTCACTAGTTCAATGTATCATATCAGCTTAACAGTTCACATGAGCTGTGAACTAAAGAGCTCATTTCAGTTCAAATTTTAGTTTTATTTCAATCGGAGCGAATAATCGCAAAAATTATCTGATTCTTGGAGATTTCTAAAGTGTTTTGGATACTGTGATATTTTTTATACTAACTCGCCCTGTTTAAGATCGGCTTAACGATTGGGTTATTCCGTTTCTGAAATATTGATGTGTCCGTAATTCGTTATAATGTAGAAACCGGTTCCATATCCATTGCACAAAGATTGCAACATTAGGCACCTTTGTACAAATTGAGTGAGACAAAGAGCAAATACAAAAAACTGCTGAAACAAGTGAACACCTGAAAGAAAAGAGCGGAACAGTGTGAACTAGTTCATCTAGTTCACAAGTGCGAATCGTTCAATTGAACTAGTTCGTTCGTGAACTACACAACTCAAATTGAGTGCAATGATCTATGATTGATGCAATGGTAACGTGCTCGACTCTTGCACATTAGAACCATCGAATAACTGGCCGCAAGAGCGTCTCAAATACCTCGTGTAAAACTGCATCTCTTGTCCCGATGACAAATTTTTATCGCCTCAGGGTTACATTATTTTTTGCTCTGAAATATTATTTTTTTTATATTTAAATGGCGGACAATTTTTAAACGTCCTGACAAAGACGAGGTTCTTCCACAATAAGTGAATGGCTTTGTGCGCACAGGACACCGTGCTTTTTTACACATTAATTTTTTTTAAAGAATGCCAAACTTAGCTTGGCAGCGGTTTTAATTATATGTATTTCTTGTTTTGCACTTCACTCGGATTGTCGGTCCCCTCGTGTAAAGACTCTTATTACGTTTGTTTTGTTTATACTTGTGAATAATCCGTATGAACGTGTTTGCATCTTCCCCTTACACTGCTTGATATGTAGAAATTAAATTTACCTTCGACCTTACCTCATCTAGTTTGTACAAACCGCCAATTTCACCTTACACCTTCGATAAGTTGATGTCAACTTGAAGTCCTTGCAACTTATCCACAGGTCTAAGCGCCCCTTAAGGCATTATCAACATCAAAATTTTACAATTTTGTTAATGTCCACCTGTTTAAAAGCGAGTCGTAAAACTAACTCATTTAATTATACATATTTTACGCTTATAACAACGTCTTTACTTTGGTCAACTGTTATTTCGATTAATCGAACTCAAAAGTTGATTTCAGTTGAAAATTGAACGCGGAAAATCGATTGTAAATAATCGTTTTTAAAAGCCAAAACTCGATTTACGACTTAAATCGAAATCGATTTACCACTCACTAGTAGGTCATTTCATCGAGTTCGAGTTGCTATTGTAATTTACTCTTTGGTTGAACATAATACGGACAGAAATAAAAAGGAATGCATATTCTCGTTCGATGCAAACAACGTACAACTTAATTTAGCTTTCATTAGTATCAATCAAACACTTTTTAAACTTAGAGTTTGCTGCATGGTCTATAATCTATATGTCTTCTTTGGTCTCTCTTTCTACATCATTTCCTTAGTACCTTTTCGATCAGCTGTGCCATAGAAACCCCCTGCTCGTACCAAATTTCATAATGATCGATTGTGTCAAGTAGCCAGTCACACAAATTATATACAAAGAATATTTGCCAATATTTGACGTCATAAATGACAACTGTTTTAGAAGAATCAAGAATTTGTACTAAATTTATTGACTTGCACGGAAGGAAGTGGCTTGCCCCTAACGACCATTTTCAATCCGAAGCTAAATTTTCGCAAATACTAATTAAATTGTTGGAACGGAAATAATGAAAAGTTTATTTGATGTAACCTAAATAAAAGCGCGTTTTATAAACAGATGTTGTTGCAACCAAATGTCAGTCGTAGCGACTGAATTCAGTTGTTGTTTGCAACAGTTGAATTTATGGTTGCAACAACCTGTTTTCAATAACGAAAACAATCTAATTAGGTTTAAAAATAAATTATCACGTCGTCAATTTCACGACATGTTACAAGTATTTAGTCAGATAGTGGTTCTGTTATGGAACTCTGGAACTAATAAAATGCAAGTGGCTGGACACTTCAGTGTATTAACTAATCTGTAGCCTTAAATTATTCTTAAATGTTGTAGTTTGTGTGGAATGACGCATTGCCTAAAATTGTCGCATTAAGATAAACACTGCATAGTATTTATACAGGTTTGATTGCGACTGAAACAAATGTTCTCCCACTCGTATCGAGTTAGCAGACGCGATCGGAAACTACTGTTTTGGCAAAACCAGTAATTTGGAAAATGGCATTGCTGTTGGAGGAGTATTTCAGCCAGCTGAAAAAAACTACCCAAGTTATTGAACCAGCCTACCTTCTGTGCGTAACTCTGTTTCCAGTTACAATTTACATGCATACATTTATGGTTCTACCATCATCCCTCTGGGTGTTGCGCAAATTAAAAGCGTAACAAAGCCCGAAAACAGCAAATATCCAGTGACGGAAGGAAGGGGCTGTATGGCCTCATAATGAGCAGATTAACTGCCTGTTTTCATAAAACGAATTTGAACGAACGAAAGAATCGGTCAGAACAAAAACGTAAATAAATAGGTTTTCATGGGACAAATATTGAAACTCGTTTACACATTTATTTCGAAAGATGAGTTTTGAAGGCCTGGTTACTGGAACATCGAACTTTTTTTTTTGTACGGGGGTACTTACAGTCCCCAACCGGCCATTGAATTTTCGATTGCTAGTGTGTTTGGGTAAACAATTTTTTTGGTAAATATGGGGTTCAAACGAAACTATACGAAAATATATTTATATTCGAAATTTTTACAAAGCAATTTGTTTTCACGGCAGCATTTTGAAGCACATTTTTCCCAATTTTGTATTTCTTGTGTATAGTTGGAAAAAAGTAAATTGAAAATGTTATTGAAAACTTGGGAAGAAAAGTATGATTGATTAATGGTCAGTTTCACAGTTGAGAATTCTCCATTTAAATGAACTTTAAATGCCCGATGCTTGTCATTTAATATGAATATTGTCTGTGAGCTTTTCAATTGAGCTTTCAAATGGCGAGTTTGAAACTCGCCCTAAGACTTCTAAATGCTGCTGTGAAAAAATGCTTTGTCAAAATTTTTTAAATATATTTTTCTAATTATGCTCGTCATGACACGTCGATTATGAATCTTATTGATCAGAAAATTATTTTCCCTCCAAAATACAGTGGCAATCAAAACAAAAAACGGCTTGAAGGGAACTACAAAACAGTAACCTCGTATAACAAAACTTTGACGATACCGTGAAAGTTCGGAATCGGTGTAAAATTGTAGGTCCCAATCAGTGAGTATAAAAACGTGAAAGAGCAGAGGTCACAGATTATGAGAAACTATCTGTATAAAACTCTATTCTAGTATAAAACTAGAAACTGGTTGTGAGAAGCTCTCCCCGATTCCTTCATGGGATGTAATGGGAAACCAGCTGTCGCCTATTACTCCATAGAATCTAGCAGGAAGATGATTAAGGTGGCCATAGTACAGAGTGGCGCAATGTTAATCAATGTATTTCACATATTTATTTATTATTGTGTAGAAACTCAATTTCATTTTATATAATTAATTGGGTTTGAAAATTCATTTTATATAATTAATTGGTTTTGAAAATTATAGCGTAAATTACCTCCATGCGTTCAGTAAAATTATTCATTGCGGCCTGAAGTCGGGATCAACTAAATTATTGTTTTAATGGACTGCTTCAATTCAATCAAATTCCTGCACCTCTTGCTCGGCATGACCCCATAACAAAGGGTCTGGTGCAGTCAGGTCAGGTCAGGTGACTTTGGGGTCAGCGGAAAGTGGAGTTTCTGGATATTAATTTGTTTGAGAATCTTCGTTGAATTTCACCATAACCGGTCTGGCTGTTTGTGCAGTTGATCCATCTCTCTGGAACCAAATGCTGTTGAAACGAATACGTCTTCGGCACAGTTCTTGATAAGAAAACCCCCTTCAACATCTTTAAATACCTGTCGCCATTAACAGTTACTGTTACACCGTTCTCTTCAAAGACGTATGACCTTACAATGCACCTTGAAGAAACTGCGTACCACACAGTGACCCGTTCAGGGTGCAGTTCCGTGCCATGGAGTATTTCTGTATTAGATTCACTTCATATACGGCAATGTAGTTTGTTTACAGTGCCGTTCTGATCAAAATGGGTCTCATCAGACATAAACAAGCAATTTATCAAGTTGATGTCTTCCTTGGCCACTTCAGTCATATATTGGTAAAATTCCAAGCGAATAGCCAAATCCAGAGGGTTTAACTTGCTTGTAACGGGGTTTTCAACAGAGACGCTACAAAAGTAAATCGATAGGGGCAGCAAACGACGCCATATTTTTTCCCGCTCTTTTGACATTTCTCTTCAGTAAGGTTTGCCATTTCATCATGGAAAGATATACGAGCCAACAACGAGTCGAAATTATTAAAATTTACTACCGAAATTTGGAGTCAGTGGCCTCAACTTTAAGAGCGCTACGTCCAATTTATGGTCGCCATAATCGTCCTACCAGATCAACAATTGTGCGATTAGTGGAAAAATTTGAATCCACAGGCATAGTACAAAATGTTCCCGTGCCAGTGAGACAAAGAAGTGCCCGTAGTGTCGAGAATATTGCTGCCGCTGAGGCTTCAGTTCAAGAAAGGCCTAATGTGTCTCTCACACGTCGTTCTCAAGCGTTGGGCATCTCTGTGACGTCGTTGTGGCGAATTTTGGGAAAAGATCTTGGCCTACATCCTTAAAAGATCAAATTGACGCAAGAACTGAAGCCGCTTGACCACCATAAGGTCGTATGTTCGTGAATTGGGCTGAGCAACAACTTGAAAATGATTCGGATTTTCATCGGAAAATCATCTTCAGCGACGAGGCTCATTTCTGGCTGAATGGCTTCATCAATAAGCAAAATATGCGTTATTGGTCAGACAGTAATCCACGAGTCATCATTGCATCCCGGTTTATGGGCTGGCGGCGTCATTGGGCCGTACTTCTTCCGTGATGATCAAGACCGGCACATTACTGTGAATGCGAATCGCTACCGTTCAATGATAACCCAATATTTTTGGCCCCAATTGGATAATATGGACTTGGAGGACATGTGGTTCCAACAGAACGGCCACAAGCAACACAGCGAATGCCACAATCAATTTATTGGAATCCAAGTTTGGTGAACGTGTTATCTCACGAAATGGCCCAGTCGATTGGCGGCCTCGGTCGTCAAGTCTATGTCAAGTCTATGGTCTATACCAATAAGCCAGCGACGATTCATGAACTTCGTACGAATATTGAACGTGAAATTGCAGCAGTATCGGCCGATTTATGCTTGAAAACCGTCGAAAATTGGGTTCAGCGTCTGGACTTCTGCAAGCGTGCCCGTGGTGGCCATGCAAAAGAAATCGAGTTCCATACATAATGGCATCGAACGTACTTTCACAGGAATAAATAATTTCATTGGTATCTAAAACCGGTTTTGTTTTATTTAAAAAACTTTTGTAGCGCTGTTATTGAAAAACCCTTTAATTTGGACTTTGTACGGAACGAGTTTAAGTCATCATGAATTATCCGTTGTAATGACCGTTTGCTAACTCCAATTTGCACCGATAAATTTTGAGTCGAAATACCTGAATTGACGGTGCTACAGCCGCGATTGTGTCTTGAACCCGAACATAGGAATATTCGTGCGATGCGTCCAGATTCGGCAAACATGTTTACCCACCTCAGAATGGCCCATCTACTCGGGGGAGTGCCGCAAACTCCCGCCTAAATACGATTTGAACGTAAATTAATGGCTGCATAGCATGGTACCGCTGCACTATCCAAATCCTCTTTTCGGAAAAAAGTTATTACGGTTTGGTTTTGTAGCACAATTCGCGCGCCACCCTGTATTTAAAAAATTTCAATATTCTTGCACTTTATGTACAATATATGAACTACGTAACACATTGGTCAAAGTGGAAAGGCGTTGTGAAAAATCAGGTTGATTTAAAATAATATTACGCGTTATTGAAATGAACTAAAATGTAGCAGACGAACTAACAAACGAACTAGAACTTATCAACAGTTAAATTTGTCAATTCCATACAAAGTGACAATTGTAGCTGTAGACTGACTTTAACTGTAGGATAACCAGATATGGTGATAATGGTGTAAATCACGTGGCCGTCGGTGGTGCAATGGTTAGAGAGATCCTGGGTGCGATGCCTGCTCTGACCACCCTAAAAATTTCTTTCGGCGGCGGTCAGCTCGCAAGGCGACGGTGACACTATCGAGTATTTGACCATCAAAAATCTTCTCAAAATACCGATCGGAATCGGTGTAAAACCTGTAGGTCCCAATCAGTGAGTATAAAATTAGAAAGCGCACAGCTCACTGGTTGTGAGAAGCTCTCTCCAATTCCTTCATGGGATGTGATGGGAAAACATTTATATATTATTTATTCATAGATATAAATTTTACTTCACTGTTTTTTTCGAAGCTTTTAACATAATTTTTTTTTCAATTGTACACACGTTTAAAAAATTAATCATTGATATCATGCCTATATTCGATTTCACTTATGTACTTATTTGTGCAAAGCGTGTGTCATTTTAATTTGACTTTTCTATTTTGTGCTCAGTTAAAAAACATAGCACCCATACAATGATCAGGTTTGATATCATGCTTATTTTGGAAGCGCGACTCCCTTGCGGTGGCATACAAATTTATACAAAATGTGTCCGTTTTATCTCTTAATTTATCTGTGAATTGTTGATTTTATACACATCCGGCTTCTTCGACAACTTTGTTACTAAAGTGTTTGTTATTATCGTTGAAAAAGTTCTGTTTGGTATTCCCTTGGAAGGCCTTCAGCATGTCTGATTGAAGAAGGAAAATAATATGGTTATTATAAATTTTAGAAGGCAGCACGCATAACTTATATGCGTTAGCTTTGAAAGCTTATTGGAATGTGTCTCAGATATCTAGGAATGCATTATTCCATACTTGTTAAGGGAAATTCCTGGCGATTCCGCCGCTGGGTATGTCTGATCAATACTTCGTCCGCAAGTATGGCTCGCAAAATATCGATGTGTTTGTGTACATTCATGCCAACATCCATCAGTATCATGGTTTTTGATGGCAAGGGTTAGGCTAAACCGGTTTTGCTCGTTTATAATTTGTACTTTTTCGCGATATTTCCAGCGTTCTAATAAAATAAAATAAAAAACAAAGAAAAGGAACAGTACTCGAACGTGCAACAGTGGATATTTACTGTGTATGGTATATAATGCAAAATATACGAGTAAACGAGTGTGTACACTTACAATGGACATACTATGAAGTGTGTCGTACAGACATACACATATGTATATGTCAGCATGTATGGACCCGTTTCTTTCATGGTTTGGCATTATATTTATTTGCCAGTGTTGAAGAGTTGGTCAAAGCTTAAATGAATACGTTATGTATAAATATAGTGTGAGTATGTATACTTTCACACAAAAGTTTTCGTCATGCCTTTGTTTTGCCAATTCGACGAGACATTGTACACTTTATTCACAAAACAATCATAATGTTCTCAACTATGCTGGCTTTGCCATTACATTTCATGAAGTGATTTGGGAGATATTGAGATGTGATTGGGTCTGTCCATTTTTTACTCACTGGTTTGAAGCTATTATTTTACACCGATTCCTTTTTATCTAAAGCCAATTTCTCGCTAGCAACGTCAACACTTAGTGAGTTGACTGTCGCTGAAAGAACTGAGAGGTAATCATTGCGTGTATTCAAACCGCGTTCATATGTACAAGAGCGGGGAATGCTAACCATTGATCCAGGTCCTTTAACGAAATTAGGTAATTTTTTTTAAATTTCCCCTTTATTAATGATTTTAGTACAGACATTTAGGATAAATGGTCAGGGGCAAAGCGGGCATGTACTAAAGTGGAAGCAACCAAAGTTATAATCCGTCAAAACTGACTACACACAGAGAAGAGATTCGTTGTCATAACTGTATTTACAGCCAACTAAAATTTGGCGGTTCCTTGGACTATCACATTATTCAGTTGTGATTACCAATAATTGTGTTCTGTATCACCAAATGTTGTGCATATCAATTGATTTGTAATTCAGTTTGGTTGCAAGAACTGAAATATTTAGTTGAAGCCACAACAACAATAAATAAATATGATCTGTCAATCCAGATGTAGTTGTAGCAGTCAAATTTTCCTGTAGTGGTGAATATTGTATTAGTTGGATGAACGAAAAAAGTAAAAGCTAATTCGGTTGTACCAAATAATATATTGGTATGCTAAACTAAAGTAATTTCTTGAATTTGATGGCTGTCACCACCACTTTGTGATGCTTTAACCCATTATGAATTTTATAGAATAAAAGTACAATCAATTTAAATATAATCAAAATTATTATTTTTTATAACCAGGCGTTGTATTTTGAGCCCTTTTTTGTTCGAAAATATGAAAAATTTTCTATATCTCGAAATCGGAGCGTCCAATCGAAAAAAAAACAATTTTTATGGGTGTCAAAAAATCGCCAAAATAAGAAAATCGCTATAATAAACAGAGTACTATATCTCGGAAACGGTGCGTCCAATCACAAAAATATAAATTTTTCACCTCCGTAGGAGGCTGTAACCAACGGGTGTATTTACTACGACATCACTTTTTTTTAAACAAATCGCTAAAATTAAATTTTTTTGAATAAAAAATCGCCAAACTCCATTACGTATGTATATATTTCGTAAACGGAGCGTTCAATCGAAATGTAACTAATTTTTTCGGCTTTCTATGGGTTTTTCATAAAGTGGTCCAATTCGTATCGAGTTTTTTTCTTCTAAAAATCGTAAATAAGTAAATCGCTAAAATATCGTTTTTTTTCAAATAAGTGATGTCGTATTAAAGACAGTTACACCCATGGTTACAGCCTCCTATGGAGATAAATAAATTTATTATTTTTGCGATTGGACGCTCCGTTTCCGAGTATAGCCAAATTTTATTTCAGCGATTTTCATATTTTGATGATATTTTAACCAAAATGTTTTCCATACGATTGGACCACTTTATGAAAAATACTTAGAAACTCGTAAAAAATAGTTGTGTTTTCGATTGGACGCTCCGTTTCTGAGATATTAGCATAGGGGCGCTTAAGCAATTTTTGGATTCCAAAAATTTTAGTTTTAGCGATTGTAGCGAAAATAAAAGTGATGCCGTATTGAAGACATCCATAGATGAAAGCCTCTTATGGAGGTAAAAAATTTATTATTTTTGCGATTGGACGCACCCTTTCCGAGATATAGTAATTTTTTATTTTGGCGATTTTTTTAAAAAATTATTTCATGAGAATTGGAAAACTTTGTGAAATCCCCTTAGTAACTCGTAAAAATTTGATATTTTTGCCATTGGGCGCTTCGTTTTTGAGATATAGACATTTTTTTCTAAATTTTTCATATTTTCGATCAAAAATGGGGATGCGTTACCCTGGGTATCATATGTATGGTTTAGTTAATTTGTGTCATCCAAAATAATAGCTCCTCCAGACACGTGTCCACAACTGTTTGCATGTGTTTGTGATAGTGGCATCATATTCAATGATTATGTTTAAAAGTCTCACTTCACCTATGATAATATGTATTCTTCGCTGGCTGATATCTATACACTGTATTGTTTTTACACAACTTTGTTTATCATTTTCTGTTCAAAATATTAGTTTTTCTGTAAAGTCCTCGTGTAACTTTAAAATATATGTAGTTTATCTTTAACAACAAATTCTCTTGCGAAAAATCGAATACATAACTTTGTAACAAGTGGTTTTGTAACAGAAACTAAATTATGATTACAGTGGCTAATATTTGAACACGAATTCTAATATTGTACTTTTTATTAGTTGTATCTTCCATTTCAGATGAATGAGGTTTTTGAAATACTCAAATTGGTTAATACAACTAAAATTCGGTAGTAGCAACTTGTACATATTTAGTAAGATCGATTTTTAATCTATTAATAACATCGACAACTAATTCTGATGTTTGACAATTCCGAATTCTGATCAAAATATAGACTTTATCATGGACTTTCCAATGCCTGCATTGAGTTCCAATTAATCTTTTCCCTGTGTGTACATGGAACCCTTCAGTACCGCGCGATCATCTTTGCCCTAACACAGGTGTACGTACCATATTTTGTTAAAATCGTTTATTGGTCAAATTTAATAGGAATCGGGTGATATTTCAGAAATATACAGTTCAGAGATTTAGCATTCACGGACTTCCTACGATTAGTCTGGGCTAAAGACCCCACTGTAAGTGTTTTTTAATTGTGTTTTTTTAAACGTATGGTACCGTAAGGATTGTGTGGAATTGTTTTCGAAATGAGAATTGTTCATTAGAATAAAATATATGACCAGCGGCGACATCAGTGTCGCCATGCCATACGACACAGCACAGACTGAAGGCCAACAAACCGAACTCAAATTCTGACGAAGAGTACAAACATATAGTATGTTTCTATTTAAGGAGGTTTTCTCCGTTTTAGAGGTTCTGTTCGAAAAAATGCATATTCGTTCAGAATTTCTCATGCGTCATCGAAAATATTTAGCAAATACCTGCAAGCGAGGAGGTTATTTACCAATATTCTTTAATTAGAATCCTATATCACTCATATGTTACACCTCTTCTCTTATTAGAGGTTATGTTAAAATCTTGATAGCCAGTTGAGTGTTCAAATCCAAAACCGGCGAAACCTCAACCTCTGATGGAAATAATCACTTCGATAATTGCAACACTGTAGTACCAACTTCACTCTGGAGACTCGGACAATCTTGGGGAATACCCGTGTTGTCATTTTGCGTTCGTTGTACAGACCACACGCAGATACAAATATATGGGACAAAAGGGTCTGACTTGCATCGAAATCTTGGAATTGATTATTGGACATTCCAAATGGGACAAAACTGTGCCTGAAATCTCGAAAATTGTTGACATTGGTCACTCAATGGTACACGATATCGTAGAACGCTTCGGAAACTGTGACCCGGAAATGACCGGGACGGGCCCATTGTGAAATGTTTTCCGAAGCTGGGGAACGTTTTCTTGTTGGGATGGTTCAGGCTAATGCCTTTCTAAGTGCTTTTCAATGGTTTTCAACTTTTCAATGCAATACGAAAATATGGATTTGTCGGTCTGGAGGAACGTTTTGTTTACTGACGAGACCGAATTTAATGTATTTAGTTAGGTGAGATGGTAAACCTATTGTTTGGAGAGGCAAACTGTTAAATATTGGGGTGGGTCAGTAATGGTTTGGGTGTCATTTTCGGCAGAGGTGTGATTATGAACCAAAACGTCTATCTTGTCGAAAAATTGGGTCCTACCCAAGGCTGGTACTTCTACCGGGATAATGACATAAAGCACAATGCCCATAAAGTACGATTCTGGCTTCTGTCCAACGTCCTCCATGTCATGGAAACACCTCCCCAGATCTCAGATATTAAGCATATGGCAAACTTGTGGGGTTATCTCGACATGAAAGTACAAGAACGATTGGTTTCCAGCAGATTGGAGTTGAAAACTGGCCTTCTGGGAGTATGTGGAAAATACCACCCGAATATTAGCGGAAATTAGTATAGTCAATCCCCAGGAGACTGAAAATTGTTGCGGATAACAAGGGTTTGCATACGGGATACTCATTTTCATTGGTGGGACACCTGGAACCGAAGATCATTGAAAGTGCCCGACTTTGACGTGCACACATATTCTTATTTTATACTAATGAATATTTATATTTATAACTAATGAATATGAATTTAGTTTTGCGGTTTTTATAGCCTGAATTGTTTGTATTGTTTTTTTTAGAATGATTTGACGATAAAAATTAATGTAGAGTAGTGCGCGAGTTTGGCTTGGAGTGGCTTGTAAATGCTTTTGTTTGATTAAATATTTGTTATAAGAATAATACTGCTAAAGAAATGTTACACATATTTAAAAAACAATCAATGTTTTTGAAAGTTGTATCCGGTTGAAATTTAGTGGATTTAAAAACTGAGTGATTCGAACGGGCAGAATTCCCATAACTGGGAATTATCTTATTTCCTGACTCTTATATTAAACTACTAATAAAAAATAAAAAAAAATAAAATTACCTCAACAAATCTAAAGAATCTCATTATAATTTAAGTATAAAAAAGTATAAAAAATACAGTATAAATAGAATAAACGTTTTGATTATAGGAACATATTTTGCAAATAGTTTCCAAAACGTAATAAATCTTTAGAAAAATTAAATTTTGTTGTACAAAATAATGGTTTTGGGACCAATTAATGTAGATATTATGGTTATATTCCACCTCCAAACTTTGTTAGAACGTTTTTGCAATTTTTAGGTCGGTGTTTTCGTACTCAAAAACTCAAAGAAAAGGAGACAAAAAAGAAAATTTTAATTTTAATTAAAACCTTACAACATTTACATACACCCCTGAAGTACGGGTAACTGCCTAGCAGTTAATACTTTATTCTTCTTCTCGCGTCCAGTGAAGCGTGCAGATATAATAGCTCGTGCTTTAGCAATGCTACAAGATGACGGAGTGAATGCTAGATTGAGCAGAGCGAGTTGTTGTGTTTGGACTAATTTGTGGTCTTTTTCCAGTGCTCATTTATATGCGTGCGTGCTATAATAGCTCGTGCTTTAGCAATGCTACAAGATGACGGAGTGAATGCTAGTTTTAGCAGAGCGAGTTGTTGTGTTTGGACTAATTTGTGGTCTTTTTCCGGTGCTCATTTATAAGGAATATGGATTCAGACGAAGAGTTCTTCATCGAACAATAATTTTAATATATTTTTTCATAAAAAGAAACGAAACCACGACATAAATAAAATTCGGAGAGAAGGTGGCGAATTCCGCAATTTATACTCTGAACTGAGGAAACATCCTGAAAATGTTTTAATTATTCAGAATGGCATTAAACACTTGAT
The DNA here is from genome assembly GCA_963931995.1 of Phaonia tiefii. Classification (NCBI taxonomy): domain Eukaryota; kingdom Metazoa; phylum Arthropoda; class Insecta; order Diptera; family Muscidae; genus Phaonia; species Phaonia tiefii. The sequence goes on along the minus strand of OZ008371.1, from coordinate 94,159,271 downwards.
TATATTTTGAAGACGGACGAAAGCCCATTAGGCTTCAAAAACGATCGACCAATTTCATATCAAATTCCTTAAAAATGCGAAAACAAGTACGCACAAAAATGATACACAGAGTAAGACGAAGCGATAACTTGCTATAAACCATTTCACGACCAGATTTGTCGCTTCGCTCTCACATTGGCATCTTTTGAGCGATCACATACAAAAACACATGCAGTGGTTTGTTGGGAGTTGTAGCGCCATATTATCGCTTCGCTTGTAGCGCGCATTCTGATGTCAGCCTTATTCTCTTAGTCCTTCCTCTGTTTTTTTATGCTTAAACATAATTTTCAAGTTCACATATCTTGTCAAAAATGTGTTTTTGGGTTACAAAAATGTACGTAATATATTTTTAATATAAGACAGTCTGGACTAGATCAAAAAATTGGAATCGTCAACGGAAAAATTCAAAGAAAATCTTTCGGTTTGAAATGGAATGAGCAATTAGTTATACATATATCATTATTTACTTGGCTTTCGATTTAACCCATTTGATTAGATCCACACCTTCTGAAGTCATGAGGAGTTCCTGCAAATTTGTCTTATTATTAGCCCAGACTTCACAAGATTCTTTCTATGGTATATAGGCTCTTCAGTGTATTAAATATTCCTTCACAGTGGCCGTTGCTTACTGGAATCAAAATGATTTGTCTATTACAATAGATATCCATTGGTTGTTTTTATATGATGCGTGCAGACTATAATGTAGCCAGACTGGAAAGCGTCTCAACTATGAACATTTTTAAATTCAACTTTGAAATTTGATGAATCTCGCCGAAATACTCCTCCGCCAAATAGCTGATTGCATTTGTTAAAAATGTATTCGATTCGTGTTCAAAAATAGGCTTGTCACAATCGGAAAGATATTTTATTTTACAGGGTGGTTTTATTGATGTTTGTTATTTCAGTATATATTTTTTGAAAGTTCCTTTGTGAAAGGCATGTGTCAAAGGCAAACATGCTCAGATAGCATGAACATTTCATCTTGGAAAGACTTACACCCGAATAACGCGTACAAGTTATTGTATTTTATTATCAAAATTCGTTCGCGGAGAGACACATTTCGACCATTGGTCGACAACGACGAAGCTCATTTCTGGATGAATTTATGAGATATGATAATGAGTAAAATTGTTGCAATTGGGCTGGTGAAATGCATCCAGCAAAATGCACTGTTTGTTGCGGGTTTTGGGCTGGTCGTTTGATGAATTCGAGCATTTGTTCCTTTTCAAAATTCAGAAACTGAATACGGCTGACACATGATTATAGAAAAACGGCGCTAGGTGCCACACATCACGTGAAATTCGGTGAGCAATTTATCTCACATTTAGGAACAGTGATTAAGATCTAAAAAATACTTCATCCAAGTTTTGAAAATACATTCTTCTGTTTATGCTCGTCATGACACATGAGCCCAAATTGAGCCCCAACTTGACCAACAAATATGTTTTTACCCAAATACACTAAGAATCGAAACATCAACGGCCCGTAGGGCTTTAGAAGTTACATCGTATGAAAAAGGTTTTACGTTCCCGCAGACTGAATTCAATCCTTTTTATTGTCGGAAATAATGGAAAGTTGTTTCACTGTTTCTGTATAGAATATTTTTATAAATATTGTATGCAGGTATTTTATCAATTAACAATTTATATTTAACTCAGTCTCGGACTAACAAAGCCCAATAAGAAAACGAAGCATGCAATAATGCATTACAGTATGCTTACTTTCCGTTCGAGAGTGATGCTATCTTCCCTTACGAATTCCCATTACTTTCTTAAAAGAATAGCCGCCTGTCGTAAGCATTATTTTGAAAGGATAAGGAGACATGATACAAGCTTCCACTTTTGTTTCTAAAAATAAAGTGAAGGTAATGCATGTTATCACTCGAGAAACTTCGTGTTTTATTCCACAATAACTTATTTTTGGCAATGAAAGTGTAATGCATTGCAATATTTAGGTTCTTTTTGGAAGAAATTGCAAGTTATGCTTTCCAAAAGCATGCATTTCCCCCTTCTCGATACATGAAAACGTAAGCAATAATACTTCTTTTCTCGCTTACAGTGTAATGTATGTGTAAGGTATAAAAACGTATTTAAAATTTTTGTTTTATCAAATAAAATTTTAAAATTTATAAAATGTAGATAATAATTACTTATAACTCGCCGTCTCACGCCAGTAGCAGAAATGAAATGACTGAGAATTAAACTTTTTCTTTTCTCGTCCAACAACAAAAGTAAGTGCATGCCGTTTTTAGTTTCTTTTAGTAAGCGTAGAAATGAAGTATTCAAAATTGGCCAACGCTTAGCAAGAGCTTCGGACTTCTGTTTACGATTTGCTTTGCATACCTTTTCTCGTTTTTTTTAGTAAACAACAAAATGAAGTATTCAAAACTTGCCTTGCCATTGGAAGTACCTTACCAAATTTCCGACTGGGAGACTACCAACATACATACACAGAAAAAAACTACCGTACAGTTTTAACAAAAAAATTGGTACGTGAAAAGTTTCGGTACTCAATTGCATTTTTCATTGATATACTGGAAAATAAATCAAATATTGAAATAAAAATCGAGAAAAAGTACAATCAAAAAATGTCATGGAACTACCTCAATATTTGATGAAGTTTTTTGTTGGTTTACAATATACCATAAATCAGACTGAATTAACCTGGTTAACAAATAAGTTCATCAATATGTATGTATACTAGTTCTAATAAACGTTTTGGTTAAGTTAAAAAATATATATTTTTCTTTTCGATAAATACGATACGAACAGGCAAGAGATAAGATTGTAAAGGCAGTCGGTGGCGCAACGGGTTAGACGCTGCTGAAGATGATGCTTCACAAACATCTTTTTTTTACTTTTAATTACTTTTAATTAATCGCACAATCTCGGATCGATGACAAAACGAAAATTGGCATACAATTTAGTTTGTTAAAATGCGAATTTCTTCATCGACTGAAACGAACATTTTTTGATAAATAACGTACAAATATTTTCGTAGATGTATTTTTAATATCGATTTGAGAATAATATTTTTCTAATGACCAACCTACAAATAACCTGTGATTTTTTTTTATCGTAGGATTTTCAATTAAAATTTTGTTTGAAATTTCGAATTTTTTAATTGAATCGAAAAATAATTCATTTCTGTGTAGCTTCTACGAAATATCGTATTAAAACTTCTTCGCTCAATCATGCGATAATCAAATTACGAGACTATTTATATATTTGTGTACTTTGAAAAATACCATTTATAATTTCGTAAATTTATTGTGTATTTTGTTTCTAAAAGAAAGAAACATTATTTCCCCAATATTAATGAAAGATTAAATAATTTGAAATCGCCCAGCCTAGTAAATGTTCCGACAACTTGTGATGTCACAAAAATCGGAACAATTTCGAAGCACTCGCGAAAATACCTACCGTTTTCGTACCCAATTCGGTTTGAAAATTCAAAGGAATTTTTATAGACCTCTTCTCCAAGTAAACCGTAAACCCGGTTCCCATATATCCCAAGAAGGGATTGGGGAGAGCTTCTCACAATCAGTGAGCTGTGCGCTTTCTAATTTTTAACTCGCTGATTCACTACAGTTTTTACACCAGTTCCGAACTGAATTTTGATAAGGTTTTTCATGGCTAAGTACTCGATAGTGTCGTCATCACTAAGCGAGGTGGACGTCGTCGACGGAAATGTAAGGTGGTCAGAACAGGGATCGAATTCGCGTTCTCATGCACAAGAGTTGCGCACACTAGCCATTGCTCCACCGACGGCCTCTTCTCCAAATTTCTGAAGAAATTCTGAACATTTCCTGAAGTGGGGACTTGTGTTGTTTTTAAATTCATTTCCAACCGTTTCATAAAATTTACCCTAATTCGGATCTTTCTGGCCGAATTCAATACGAATTCTGAACGCTGTGTGTGGACCATAGAACATGATTTTTATTTCCTTCTAAGTTTGTCAGGTATCGTAGAGCATTTAAGGTGGTCCGAGGTAGTATATAATATTATAAAGTGCGTGTGAAAAATTAACTACTATTAAAGACCCTTCAAATAGTATTTAAATAAAACTATTTGTTCAGAATTTGTTAAGAAATTGATCCTTATTCTTTCAAACATTGTTCGGAATTCTGTCAGAAATTGTTCCGAATTCTTTTAAAAATGTTCCCAATTCTTTCAAAATTGTTTGTCTCAGAATTCGTCGGTATGAAATAGTTTAAAAAAATTTGTAAAATGATTAGAATTCCCTCCGAAAATTAAAAGTAATTTGTATCTATTATTTTCGAGAAACAAATAAAGCCTAACTAATATTAGTTCTGTTCCCGTACTTACTTACAACTTACTAGTTTTACCAATTTTATGACTTTTACTCGAAAAAGCGTTCCCGTACTCAAGAAAATAGTAAAAGTAGTAAGAAAATTTAAATTTCAGAGAGAAGTTTTTGCTAGTTTTTACTCGAAGAATTTTACCGAGTAAAAGTAGTGAATTGTCATTCTGTATTGAATTGTCAAAATAAATTGGAAAGAAAGATATTAAATATCGGCAATTGAATTGTTTTTGTTGTAAACAGAAACGGAAATACATAATATAATATCGCTTTGGTCTGAGGGGTATTTCCTGTTGGACGTTTTGGACGAGGACCATGTTGTGGACACATTTTTGACATAAATTTACTATACTTTCCTTCCCGTACTTTTCTGAAACTTGGTCTCTCAGAGATAATTTTTTGTTATTTAAGGTGACACTCTCTTTTACCAGTTTTAGTATTAAAAGAGTACGGGAACAACCCTATTGTAAGTATTTTATAAATAAAGTAAAATGTTTTTATAATATGACTTATAATCATTACGGTCCCTAAACATATTAATGAATTTATGTTTATGTATTCGATTTTTATGTATTAAATGTTAATTAAATAAATACAAACGATGAAAACTAGTTAAACAACTTTAGGTTTCTATTTTTAGCTGCGGTTAGTTTTTTGTTTTATGTCAAATGAATAAATGAAATAAGGAAATTTTTCAAGTTTGCAACTGTGTATTTATTACATACGAGTGCAATACGAGTTTAAGTTGCTAAAAACGCATACTTTAAATAATTTGTGTGTATGCATACTCAAATATTTGGTAACTTCTATCCGTCCAGAACGTTTCATTATTTTTTAAAATATTCAATTGAACTCCGTTGGAATTGGTTAATGACAGTTCAATTAATGTTTTTAATTCGTTTAAACATAATAGTTAATTGTAACTCTCAACACTAACTTTGTTTCCTGGCGCAAAATCAATACAAAACTTTATCGTTTGCAGAGATCTCGTTTGCATTAAACGAGAACAAAATTACATTTGTTGCAAGTTAAAAACCGTTTGCGATAACTAAAATTAGCCATTTTTCTAATGAGTACGAAGAACGTAAATTTCTCTCATTCTCTCCTTCTGTCGACTGTATACACAGTCCACTCGTTTGACATACACACTCACGCATAGACATAAAAGGCTTTTGCCTTGTCAATATTATTTGGATGGGCAACTGGCGCGTTGTAGTTTGCTGCGCTTTTAGTTGTTATTTGAATGCAAGTCGAGACGGACGTGTTCGTAGTACTGAAAAGATGGACAAAAATTCCAACTTTTTTTAAAACAAACTTTATGGGTAAAACCAAAATCCTAAAAGTTGGAAATTTACACAAAAAAGATTTTATGGAAGCCATAAATATAAATTTTAATGTATAAGTAATGTACTGAATAGAGTAACTACAACTCGGTTGCTGTAACTACAACTCGGTTGCTGTAACCGAAAGAACAGTTGATGGAACCCTTTTTCGTTTATCACAAAGGTTTTTTCAGCTTTAATTTTTCATAACTCGTTTACTGCAAACGTTTTTCAGTTCTCGCAAACGTTTTTTCATTAGGATCAACTACAACTCGGTTGCTGTAACCGAGGGAACAGTTGGCGGAACCGTTTTTCGTTTCTCGCAAACGTTTTTATCAGCTTATGTTTTTCATAACTCGTTTGCTGCAAACATTTTTCGGTTCTCCCAAACGAAATGATATGTATGGCTTAACAGAAGTTCGTTTCTCCCAACTACAGTCCCCAAACGAACTTCAGTTATCTGAAATTTCGTTTGGGAGGGACGAGTTTTTTCTTTCCGTGTGGTATTAACCCCAATTACTGCTGGACTATTATTCCTCGGCAAGTCCGGGCACTTCCCTAAGGGTCTGATTAGAGTTGTGTAGTTCATGAACTACTTGCTACTCACGAACATAATGCACATGTTCGATACGGCGAGTATGTTCGTGATTGTTATCTCCGGGCACCTTAAATAAACGAGTTCGACACAAGTCTATGTCTGATGCATGATATAATGATCGGCAGTCTTCGAGAAAGGGACAACCCTAGTTCCCTAGAATAGACCCGTAGCCTACCTGAATAATAGTCGTGCAAGCGATTACGCTTGCTAAGTTGTAACGAAAACGTCTATTTAGCGATAAGTGATTTTATTCAAAAATATGAATAAGAGTTGAAAACGGTAAACGATGTCAAAAAAAAAAATTTGTTTAAACTTAGCGAAAATGATTCACGTCGCTAAGTTCTCGCTAAGTCGTCGCTAAGTGCTTCATACAAAAGAAGCGATAACTAACAGAGCTCGTTAAGCACTTTATTTTGAATATACATCAGCAATTTATTGATTTTTTCAACAAAAAAATCGATGCAGACATTTAAAATACAGTAATTAATTAAACCACGCCCTAAACTGAATATATTTCTTGCACACACTAATATTTTACTTACTTACTTTTATTGACTATATTACAACCTCATGAGGTCAGACGTCTTACACATAGTAATTAAACAAACAAATTAAACAAATTTCAACATATTCTTCCCACTGGCTCTATCCTTCGCCTTTTCTCGCCAGTTGGTAACACCAAGGATACGGAGGGATTCTTCTACCTGGTCTTTCCAGCGGAGTCTTGGTAGTCCTCTTTTCCTGCTTCCATCGGGTACGTTATCAAACACCTTTCGCGCTGGTTCATCTTCATTCTTTCTGATAACATGGCCTAGCCAACGCAATACTAATATATATGCAACCAAATACCAAATATTGACAATTAAATATGTTACATATATTGGGACTATTAAGTCAATATATGGTCATATGAAGAATTCTCCACCAACCAAACATATGCCAGTCCATAGTCCTTAAAGAGTGTCGTCGAAATATAAAATCTTAAATAACCCAAGGAAGATCGAAAATTCTTAATGTTGTGTTTCATATACTAAAACAGTTTTTCGCCCACTGTGCACAAACGAAGAATTCTCCACCAACGACCTTCGTTTTCGCTTTCTCACCAAATACCCATCTTTATTTTAGTTTAGCTTCAACATTTATAATCGTTTTATCAAATAAAAATAAGTTATTAGCATTGGTTTCTTCTGAAATTGTGCACTGAAATGTTTTCAGCTGAAGACTTAATATATTGTAACCTATTCCATCGAAAATACCCGGAGTGTCCAAACGTATGTGCCTGTGTATCGTCTTACCATATGTTGATCACATTTATGTCTGTCGTATGTTAAATACTGCTGCCTTCATGTACCTAAGGACCTTATCTGGGAAAACACATTTAACTCGATGATTATAGAGGACAGGACGACAGTACAAAATGAATGTTTCGCACATGCATATGCATATTTACATATGTATGTAAGTAGGATGTACAAGTAAATACAAGGACGATATATTTATTGCCACGGATTTTATTTTTAACAATTCTAAGAAGCGCAAGTACCATTGTGGGTATTTGAGTAGCTGCTACTTGGCCTGATGACGATAATAATAATGCGACAATGCATAAATCCCGTTCCCTTCTATGCATTTATGGATGTGTGAGTGCGTGGTGCTGAGTACTTGATCCTGTTTACCATGCTGCGCCCTGCGAGCTGATCCCTTTTGTTTCTCTTGTGCATCAATGAGTTGCATTGGTCTTCAACTATCACGCTGGAAATGACACAACACATCCTGAATGTGCGGCAGATACTCGTACAACTACAGTCTGGGCTCTCAGTATGATCCTCTGTTTGCGGCAACAGCACATGCGGTAGTCACATGATAAACAGATTAAGAATGGGATAAGCATGTTTTCGTTTCTAAAACTAACCAGGAAGATTTCGTTGAACGGTGATTACAATAAAAGGATTTTCACGCCCATTGACGTACATCCAGTAGATACTACAGTCCTGTTTGTACCAGCATATGATTGGCGGCTTTATGATAATCTTGATAAACATGCTTTATAACATGGTCAATTCTTTGTCTGGGGTGGGATATACTTTTTTTAATAAAAAAATTCCGTATTTTCCCGTGAAAATAAAAACATTTTTACTAAACTGCACAGGAAAACAATATGAACAAGTGTTTGCTTGGTAATGGAAATGTGCGACAATCTTACATAAACGTGATACGACTACATCAAATCTTCTAGTTTAATATCATAACATAAGCGCGTAACAATAAGTACAAAGCTAATGCTCAGTCTAAATAACGCTTTCGCATCCATCATTTCTATCAATTTCTTCTTAACACAAATTTTCAAATTTCAATTGATATGTTTCAAATTTCAATTGATGTGCTTTAAATTTCAATTGATTTGTCTGCTCGTTTGCGATTGTAGGTGTTCCATACAATATTTTGTGCAGCAAACTAAAACATACTGAGACACCAAATCAACGAAACGATTTCAACACTACAATTGCCAAAACGACTCTATTGGAGGACAATTTCCAAAACGGACGTAATAAATTAAAGCAGTGTATGAACAGTATATAACATCAATGGAAATTTAAAACATCTCAACTGAAATTTGAAACACAACAATTGAAATTTAACAATTGAAATCCGGATTGTCGGGATTGAAACGGGATCCCGTCATTCCCGGAGAATCCCGATATTTGGAAACGAAACAAACCGCAGATCAAAAGATATATTGAACACGTCTTTTACAAACGAAATCAAGACAGATTAAAGAAGCGTCTTTATGTACGAGTGTAAAGAGTAGTATCTGTCTCTTCCAGAATTTTAGTGGATAGGCGAACGCATTTGCTGGGGGCAAACTTTGAAAAGTGTTACTTTTAAAAATAAATTAAAATAACAAATATAAAATATAAAGAAAATATATTTGAGTTATATATAATATGCTTCTATTATAAAAATATCGGATAAGTTGTATAAAACAAATTGTGGGCGTGATCGGGATAAAAAATCCTTTTGGGTTGGATATACAATTTTGATTTCGAGATGGGAGGGATTGGGATCCAATATGTTGTCCAGTTCGAATTTCTAATAGCATCCATATTCCAAACATATATGTACTTTATTTAAAAAATTATATGTAATTGTATTAAATGTTTTTTTTTTGTGGAAGAAATACTTTTTTTGTAGATAACGAAATATAAGCAAACATATACACGGTTCCTGCAATATGTTGCTGGGCCGTTTTTTTTCTGCGTGTAATTCTTTGTCATTACTTGGCGCATATAGATTTTTTCATTAATGCAATGTTTAAAGCAAATTCGATGCTACAGTGCCAAATATTTTATGACGTTTTTAGTTTCATATAATGGGTATAAAGCTTTAAAGGGGTATAACTCAGAAATAGTAAAGGCCAGTTCAAAAATTTTATAAAATTGATTGAAATTTATCATTTTTTTAAACTGCATCACAGGTTTTTTTTATAAATTTTAAGATTTATAAAGCGTTATTTACAAAATTTACGCAAAACTTACGAACAAATTCAATATATTTTACCTTATTGAGCAAAATCATTGCCAAACTGGTGGTTTATGCATATACAATAAAAATTTGGACGTTTTGCTTTAAAAATGTTGGCTTACAAACTAAGAAAAGCGTGGTTATTGATGAAGTTTTAGGTAAAATTCAAAAAAGCGTCTGGAAACACCGATTTTTGAGGGAAATTCGACTTGTGCGACCTCCAAACCTCTTCCTTAAAAAAATCCAAAAATTCTTTACCTTATAAGCTTTCCAATTAAGCCTGAGCAGCAATGAAAATCGAAAATGAAAATTTGTTCGGGACACCCTAATGTAGGGCATTTTCGGAAATGCATCACTGCAGAGCATCTGATGCGCAACTGCTGATGCCAATCAGCTGATGCAGATGCATGATTGTTGCTTATTTTGATTTGCAATTCCGAACACGAAAATATTTCAATGGAATATTTTTTAATAAATTTAATTTGTGAATTGGATGATAAGCCAAGTGAATTGAAGTTATGTAGTTTGCAATAAAGAAAACTTTTAAAGAATAAAAAAAGGAATTTGTTATTACAACTTTCCGCCATAAAACACACTTTTTCCTTCTACCATTGGCGAATTCCTCCTCCATATCCACCCTTGTCCTTATTATCAATTTGTAGTCCCTAGCACCCACCTCGACTCTAAAAAATTTTAATAATAGTAAGTTTTGTAATAAAAACATAAATTAATATCAAATTCCGTACTTACTCATTCATTGCATTAGCCATTTTTGCGACTGGTTTGCGCATCATACACTGTGTTGATTACTTTTAGAACATGCTACTCTTGCAGTGTTGCAAAGTGTTGCATTTTCCAACGTGATGCGCATCAGATGCTCTGCAGTGATGCATTTCCGAAAACGCCCGTACATAGCAATTATGTGTTATCATATTCAAAAATTTCATTCTTTTGCGTATAGTCAGAAAGCTAGTAAAAAACAGTGCTGAAATTTCAGTCGGGTGAACCGACTTAAACATGCCCTCACCGTAAGTCATCCATTGCGTCCGAGTTAACAAGAAAGGTTTATATTTACCATTCCGTTGAACACATATTCAATACCAGAGTGATATGGCGCTAATTATTATCTATGCAATGCCCATCTTGTGGCCGTCGGTGGTGCAATGGTAGTGTGCGCGTCTGTTGTGCATGAGAACGTTGGTTCGATCCCTGCTCCGACCAATTTAAATTTCTTTCGACGGTGGTCACCTCGCTTAGTGACGGCGACACTATCGAGTATTTAGCCATGGAAAAGCTTCTCAAATTACCGTTCGGAACCGGTGTACAACTGTAGGTCCCAATCAGTGAGTGTAAAACTAGAACGCGCACAGCTCACTGGTTTGTTATTAGCTCTCCCTTAGCCCTTCATGGAAAGTAACGGGAAATCATTTTATGTTTTAATGCCCATCTTAATTAGGATCCTAATTGGTTTATGGAATTTATCGTGACCACCAGCCAATTGTTCGTCTAATATTTATATGGGAGGTACAAAAATGGTCATAGCGAAGTTATTCATTTGTTAATACACAGTAGCTTTTGACAAAATATTACCCAGTATCAAATTGTATTAAGATCGGTTGTGGTTTTCGGAAGATATCGAGGCGACCAACCGGAAAGCCGTTCAACTTTTGTATGGGAGGTCCGAAAGTGGGCGTGGCACAGTAGCCAATTTTAAATTATACAGTAACTTTTAGCAAAACATTGTCGAGTACAGAATTTCCTTAAGATCGGTTGTGTTTTATGAGAGTTATTGGACATGGCAATCACCAGAATGGGTGTGGCAAAACCACACATTTTCCTTAGGAGAGTGACATTTGACTAATTGAAGGGGCCAGAAGCAAAGGGATGCCAGTGCATTTTTTACTCAAACAGAGTTAACAACTTTAAAGGATTTTCTTGTGTATTTGAGTGTGTAATAGAAGTTAGTTTTTTAGCTTGTTAGATACAAATATATCTCAAAATTTCTCAAATTAAATGAGTGCATTTTCTCAAAAAAAGTAAATTTTTTCAAAAAAAAAACCTATTCATATTCTTAAACAAAGTACCTTTCTTTAAAAAAATACGTTATCTTAAAGAAGTACCTTTGCTTAAAAAAAAGTAATTTTGTTCCAAAAAGTACACTTTCATAAAAGAAGGAATTTTTTTTAAATAAGTACCTTATCTTAAAAAAGTAAGTTTTCTTACAACAAATTGTGTTTTTTTAAAACTCTTTATTTTCTTTAAAGAGTAAATTTTTTGTGAAACAAATTAACTTTTCTTGAGATAACTACCTACTCTTAAAAATGTACCTAAAAAACCTTTTCTTCAAAAAAAATCATTCTCTTAAAAAATACCTTTTCGTACAAAAAGTACCTTTTCTTAAAAATAAAATTTTTGAATAATTTAAAAATCTGAAAAAAAGAAAATTTTCTTAAAAAAATAACCCTTTTCTAAAAAGAGTGCCACTTCTTTAAAAAGTACCTGTTCTTAAAAAAGTACTTCTTTGAAAAAAAAATCATACTCTTATGGTCTTTACTTACAGAAAGTACTTCTTCTTAAAAATAGTACCTTTTATTAAAAAAACATTAGCTTTTAATAAAAGAAGTACCTCTCTTTAAAAAATTACCTTCTCGGGAAAATATAATACATATTCTTACAAAAAGGACCTAAAAATATATTTAAAAAAAAATACATTCTATAAAAAAATGTTGTTAAAAAAAGTTTACTATTTTACAACGGTCGCCGTAGGCTTGTTGGAACTAACTAATACATAATATATAGCGAAAGGAGCTTCGTTCCAACCAGGTGTCCCCTGACACCTCATGTGATTTTTCTTTTTAAGCTTTATATACAAATTGTTCACACAATATTGTTTTATTTTAATTTTCTATTGGAAATTAAATTAAAAGTGTCTATAGAAATAAAATCAAACCGTTCAAATTGATATTTCGATTTTGATTTACGAAGAATGAATGAAGAAGTAATGTCTTTGATAGCTAAACTTTTGATACGAACTAAATTAAAAACAAAAACCGGTGCTAATTTTCAGAAAACCAGCGGTCGGTGGACATACAAAAAATCTGTGGACCCGTATTCGGTTTCGGTTTTTGAATACTCTAGTGAGGGTATCATAATTGACGAGATCTCGAAGCAAAACATCTCCGGGATTTCGGGATCCCGGATTTGCCATCTCTAGTACCTACACACGGCATCAGTGAGTTTCTTGGTGAAATATAGTAAAATAGTAACTTCGACAGACAGGGACAGCATAGCTTATCAATTGCATGAACTTACAATACAAGTGTACAAGTGTAGCTGCGCCGCTTCATCAGTGCACCGATATTGTGCTCGTTCCCGTGTTATACAAGGGCAGAATAGGTGTGTAATTATATTAAGAATGTTACTAAAGCAATTATAATAAATCAGTGTTGACGCCGATAACTGCCCGAATGCAATCACTCGCTTCTATTGCTGGTTGCTGCTTTTGTTTGTTTAATTTTTTATGATCTTCGTTCGTTCGAAAACAAGAAGGAAAAAATAAATTATTTTCTAATAATGGAAAATTTAATTGAAATTTTATCATGCATTCCCCGAACGACAACGGCGGCGACATTGTGTTTGACACAACTACACATGTACGGGCATGTCACTCACGTATGCACATATATATGTACCTACATCCAAATGCGCATTCGTATGTTTCATATAGATACATACATATGTATGTACTACGATATATACATTTGATCATACACCAGAATACATGGAAAAAGTATGTAGAGTGCGATAACGGTTTGTCAAGACAAAGTGTGGGTTTAATTTACGTTAAATTACTTTTTTCGTCGAACGATCGCAGCCAGGAGCCCCTGCCTGCCCGTACAGGTAGCAGCGATAAACGCAAAAAGACGCTGCTATCATAGACGCATTTGCCACTGTGCCAATAAAACAATAGACGAGCTACCAGCAACAACAACTATATATGTATACTTACATACATATATACCCACCAAAGTGACAAGAAGATATTGTTCGGAATGCGACAGATACGAGTACGTACTCGACGACTTACGAAATATACATATGTACTAGTGAGCGTGCGCATAGAAAGGGGACCCATATGTTGTTAGCGACTAGTTCTAGGCTACAACGGTGCATTATGGCTATTCCAATGTTGAGACAATAATTTCAGATAAATACCTTGTGTGTAGGATCACTTCCATGAACACTCTGTTCGCACTAATGCATGTATCTTTATAGATATTTATGTATGTACATACAATTATGTATCTATGTGTGTTTACACCATAAACGCAAAATGACATTAAATTGTAATTACTTTTGTTTAATTGTTGAACTAGTACATACATACATACATACATACGTACATATGTATTTATATTTCTGGGTTTGATAAGAGAATGCGAGTAGTTTGGCTTAATGAGTTTTTTAATTATTGTTCGTATTATTTATAAAATACTGGCATTGATTGTGTAGAATTGCATCGCAATTACGGCCCCCTCCTCACTCTGCATTAAAGACAACAACAGTTCAACGATTACATATTTACTTACTTTTTCAAACTGTTAACGAATACTATTATCGAACTGGCAAGTTCAGATTACCTGAACTGACACAAAATTTTCAATTACAGTGTAACTGACAGTTTATAAATTTTACCTCTGTAGTCCGGACATTAGTTTGTTTTTTTGTTTATTTCGCAGCTTTTGTACTTTAGCCCAAAAACAATAACACAAACGATAGAATATGTGAATCTTTCTTTTAAAAGAACTTCAAACCAGAGCTCAAAAACTGCACAAAGCAAAATGTACTTATGTTCAATCCAAAATTAATTGATATTTCAAGCAATAAATTTTTTCAATTTCTGTTGAACTTTTTTGTAAATGTTAATCAATATGTGGCCGTCTTTGGTGCAATGGTTAGTTTGCTCGCCTCTTGTACATGAGATCCTGGGTTCAATCCCTGTTCTGACCACCTTAAATTTCTTTCGGTCACCTCGCATAGTGACGGCGACACTATCGAGTATTTAGGCATGGAAAGGCTCCACAAAATACCGTTCGGAATCGGTGTAAAAGCTGTAGGTACCAATCAGTGAGTATAAAACTAGAAAGCGCCGAGCTCACTGGTTGTGAGAAGCTCTCCCCAATTACTTCATGGGATCTAATGGGAAACCTTTTTTTTAAATCAATTTTTAATATTATTTATTTTTCATATTTCGCTTTAAAATAACTTATTTCATAATAAAATCAATAAACATAACCAACTTTCGAGTTTAAGAAATTTTGTACTGTAGTCTGGACAATTCAGTAATCCGGACAAAGGTCGAAACTATATCTGTCCGGATTAGAGAGGTTATACGTACGTTCATATCAGAACGTAGAACTTTGCTGCTCCTGCTAAATTAAAGCAAATGCGTTAATTAGTTGAGGTGATCATGATATGGGTGGAAATTGATGGAAGAGAATCATGCATCTCCACTTTTCCAACATTAGCTGTAGGGTATAGAGACTAGAGTTGTGTAGATCCGAAGAGAACTTGTTTCCGAAATTTAATCCCCAAAAGGAACCACCGGAATTAGTTCTTTCAAAACCCACTTAATTACTCACACTTAAACTTCTCTTGTTATTTTACTGTATTATCTTTTTCTGTCATGTATTTTCTTACTTCCTTTTTATATATTTTCTCGTTCGCACTCCTTTCATTTTGAGTTTTTTTGTTTCCAAAACCAGTGATGGAACTAAAAGGAACTTGATCCTTTGCCGTAGCGGTATCAAAACATCAAGATCCCTTAAATGAACTAAAATGTCCAATTTATTTTATAGTTTTACATAAAAATTTACTTGAATTGAGTGAATTTTGTGATTTAAATTTTAGTGTAAGTTTCGAATTCGAATTTAGTACGATTGTATTTTAGTATATTATCTGAGAAACTTCGATAGTCGATTTCGATACTAGTCTCTACATTTAATGCGTCTTTTGTCCAACTACCAGGCCAAATCATCTTTTATCGTGTCAGGTGTTTGACTGCGTGTTCTGCACTTCCATTACTTTTCCCCCAGCAAATATTTTTATATTCGAGATCCTTGTCCGCAGTGATGTGGTTTTCTCGCCCTCACAGCAGTTTAACAATTTTAATAAATTTTGTATCAGACATGCGCGTGACACAAATTTGTCGTGTTTCATATCTCGAATAACTTTTTTTTTTACGTTTCTGTAGGTGAATCGTCCATATATTTGAGTGAAAACATAGATGCTTTCTATTTTTCGTATGTAATTTTATCGCAGTAGTTTGTAGTGTTAATGCAATTATTTTGTGATAAATTATTAGCAATAATATTTTGCAATAATAGAACTGCTATCCCCATTTTTAATTTTAATATTATCAATTATTTATAACTGAAATTCTTCGCGCATTAGCCAACAAATTGATTTGACATTCTTATAGTCAAAAATTAACTGTTTGCTAGGGTTGCTATCCATACTATACGCTCCCCTGTAAAAAAGGAACTAAGTGCGGTGAATAGGGTGGCCTATTGGATTTTAAAAGCTCTATAACTTTGTTGTTTATGGATAAAACTAATTACTTTAAAGACAAAACTTTCATATATTTTTTAGTTCTTTACGGACGTTTAAAAAAATAGGCAACAATAGGGTAATGAAAACGAGCTACAAGAAGTCAGTTGTCAAAATTGACGTCAGAGTCAAAAGTGTTCATAAAGAAATATGTGGCCCTTGATTAAACATGAACAACGATATGCATCTTGTTTTGATCTGAAGTCAAATGCCAACATTGCACAAAAAAACCATTTCGGGTGGCCGAAGGTTGCACAGATCAAAAAAAAATTTTGTGTTCTGAAATTGTAATGCGACAATCTTTAAAACTAGGGGGTTTTAATATAATTTTTTTAATATATGGGGTCCGACCCATATTAATAGTCATATCTCCATCCTAAGATGGGTAATTTTTGCTCAGTGGAACCGGGTAAATGGTAATTAATTTATTGTAAAAATTATGGCAATCTTTACTCTATACGTATAAATGAGCTGAAATACCAGTGTAAACTATGATTCGATCTTCATTAAATTTTGCACATTATCTTGACTCAGCACCAATCTAAGGCAGGATCTGTACACATACACTTAAGGGGTAAAGTTGTTCATTACATATCGTTTAATGAATTTATATTAATTTTTAATGTGGTTTTTGTTATTACCAGTCGTTGTCGTATTTAGACTACGACAGTTTTGTAAAAGTTTAAAGATAACATGCCAACTTTGTCTTTAATCTTTTACAAAACTGTCGTAGTCGAAATACGAGAACGACATTCGTAATAAGTCTGTATATCTGATGTAAATTCTCCTTTTCCTATTAAATCGATCCATTTGAGAACAGTAAAATAATACGAATATCTCGAGTTTTAAACAACTTTACTCGGTTGTTCGAGTAAATCTGAAATCATATTTTCGAATTACTCGATTATTCGAACAAAGCAAAAACCCGAATAATTGGATGCCCTATTACTGTCCTTAATAAATGCTTTGTTTAATTTTTGAAAGTATGCACCAGTTTTGTGTAAGGTGGGAACGTTTTTTAAAGAACTTGTCCGACTTTGTATGTGAGTCACTGTAGTTCCCGGCGCTGAAGTCTTTTTAGCGGGGTTAGGGCTCGATATTAAAATAAGCGTCCAACGAGGTATTACCCATTCCAGTTGTAATTTCATTGAAAATTAACACCCAAATTACCAAGCGTATACATCGTTGTCAATTATTGTTGTAAATGGATTATTTCATATAACAGTCCATTCAGTCCGCCAATTTCAACGCCAGATTCATGATCAGTAAACCCTAATCAATATCTTTTGGTCAAGGTCGCTGACTTTTGTGTTGCAATTTTGATTTCCTGTATTACGATATGTTTGCGATTACTGCGAAAGTCGCCCTAGATTGACATTTGAAAATTCCATTAGTCTTGGCAGAGCATCATTACCCGGTGTGCCTATTCGATCTCTGGCAATAGATCTTTTCACCACTCTACTACTGTTATCCATTTAATACCCGATTAATTCGTGGAAAATATTATCTCGAGTTTCAACCTTGGTCAATCAATTTGTCAACATTGTGAATGGGATTAATCACCGCCACACGATAATCAAATTGATTAATAGTTTATTCCGCTTAACTGGATAGATAGAATAGTTCGCGTGAATGTTAGTATACATATGTATGTGTTTGTATGTGTACACATATGTACATAATTGTGCTCAAAACTATTTTTGAATGTTCATACATACATGTATTTGGAGCTGAAGTTGCTGTTATCTGCCACAATAATCGAAGACATTCCTAGGTAATGTGGACCTAATAATACCAGAGGTCATAACTTGATCTTTAATGGCCAAGTCGCCAATTAAATCAAAAGCACCTATCTACATTGAAATTTGCCCCGAAGACGATAAATATCATCGGCGTGTGTGTGTTTGTGATTGTGCGCGTCTTGTAGGCAAAGTCTCATTTGCGTTCATCGTATTTCAAAAGTAAAGCAGAAGAAGAAGCACTAAACAGTATTGAGTCAAATCATCATTCATTTATCATATTTTCATTTCATTCATAAC
The DNA here is from genome assembly GCA_963931995.1 of Phaonia tiefii. Classification (NCBI taxonomy): domain Eukaryota; kingdom Metazoa; phylum Arthropoda; class Insecta; order Diptera; family Muscidae; genus Phaonia; species Phaonia tiefii. The sequence continues at coordinate 94,140,819 of OZ008371.1, read as the reverse complement.
TTTGCCAAAAATGGATGCAAACACAGATGGATGTCTATAATGAATGGAATTATCATCGTGGTTGGCGAAGAACCAAACCAGCCACGATCTCATCGATCAATCAGTCATTCGTTTGATCGATTTAATGAATGAATGACCCAACAACCAACGGACGACCTGTAACATACACCGAGTTCAATGGACTGCAAATGATTTTCCATTCTATGCCATAGACCAACTTAACTACATTAAATGACGCCAAAGTAGAATCGTCATTATACGGTGTAGCTATGGCAAAGATCACACTGGAATTAGCGGAAATCGGCATTTGTATTGAGCAATCACAACAACAACAACAACAGCAATCAGCCAAAGCCAACACAACGTTATGAAAATAAACACATCGCCCCCATTGTCCCACTCCCCACTTACCGTTCCAGCCAGCGCCGTACCCTAGTTCTCGAACAAGTGCGGGTTGATCTGGCCAAAGTACTTGGTGCATTCAAACGCATTTTAGATTTAATGAATTAAAGTCGCTTTATTGGAAATTAGTTGACATAACTCAGTCCGCACAGCCAACTGCCCAGTTGTGCCACACTTCGGCCGGTTTTCGAGTGTGCGATTGTTTATGGAGTAGATGGCGACAAAGTCTACGAGTCACTCAGTATGCGGGAATTTAAGCGAAAAGCACGTTTTCATTCCATTTCAGATGTTGCGCATGAGCAGAAAAGCCCTGCATTTGTAAACGTCATGTTGGCCCAGCGTGAGCCATAAACATTTATCGCTGCAAAACAGCGAACAGAACAGGACAGATTGGCGTTTTCTAGTGTCATATCGTTCAATCGATCGATTTGCTGTTGATCATTGATCGTGTTGCCATCGTAGCTCATTTAGTTTAGTATTTCATTCTCGGCCTGTTCACAGTGGTTTCACTACCCCTTAATCTTTTGGGGATAGCAAAATTAGGCACGATCTGCGGTTTGTGGCCTAGGTCATGGTAAGTGACCACTGTTTCCAACTGTTGCCAGTTCTTGGCTACATAATCGTTGGTCATAATATTTTACTTGTTCCATTAAATGTTCCAAATTAATATTGCTGCTAAGCGATTTCCTTGCGATTGTACTTATGATTCGACATTCTTCCTTTGCAGTCACATGATGGTCATTCGGATGATGAAATGCGTGATTGTGATTCGGTCGAAGGCGACAACATCTCAAGAGTTGGGTCCCGTATGAATGTTTCTATGTCAAGTAACGGCGGTGATATGGGGGGACCCGACCACCCCAACGACATTCAAATTAGGTTTGTGCTCTTTGTTGTGCGATAAACCCAAAGGGAAGCACTAATATTTTCAACTTTCTCTGTAGTCACCACCACCAATTTCCTCCAAATCATCCATTAAATGCTTTGAACAATTTCATGGGCATGGGAGGTTTACACGGCATTCCAAATTTGCAGCACAATGATGTTTTGGAAAAGCTTAAAATGCAAGTCCGCGATATTAAAGTCGGGCTAATGGTAAGTACTATTCCAAACAACAGGAGGTGACATATTGTTCACCTTTGCTTGAATTAAATTAATCCAGGATCAGGAATATGCAGCAGCACATGCAGCTGCCTTTGGCACAAACGTTTTGCCTACCCCCATCAACACGGCCTTCACGTTGCCACCTACTTCAATGGCATCTTATACCCATGCTGCACAGAATTTAGCCGCCCAGTCTGTCAATACACATTTGAATGTAAATTCCTCTTCGGCTTCGTCTTCCGGTGCTGCGTCCATGACCAACGGGAGCCACACCAATAACTCAAATTTCTCATTTACCTCACCAACAGCTCCAAATTCGAAAGATGGTGAGTACACCCTAAGCGCCTTGATTCACCATGTTACTTAATCGCCACTTTGTGCTTTTGTATATTCCCACTTTCAGCAAATCCTGCCTCGAATTCTTCAACTTCTAGCGAAGCCTCTAACTCATCACAACAGAATAATGGCTGGAGTTTTGAGGAGCAGTACAAACAAGTCCGTCAGGTAAGTCGATTCCGTAAACTTATCTCACTGCAAAATTAGAGTCTAATTCAAAAATATATCTGTCGGGACATGTGGAAGAATATTCCAGTTTTCGATATCGTAATTAGTTTCTGTAATTAGAAATTCATTATTTCCTTGTGAGCTACGATGCTCGTTGACTCTCAGCACTCGATGCAAGTTTTCTCCTTCATCACTTCCTAGCGCTATCCATGCCTACTTGAGATTTTAATGAAGCTGCTTCTTCACAACGTGTAGCACACGCTCTTAACAAGCAATTAGAAAACGAGTATGCCGTCGTCGACCGCGTCTTGCCACAAGTGTGAACGAAATCTGTTGTTAGTGTGAAGTTGAGAAAGGGTTGGGAATCGTCAAAGATCATGTGTGTTACTTGCAAGTCACACATAGTTTTAAAACAAACCCGGAACTGATGCTGCTTTGATAATCGTTCAACTTTTTTTTGACAAAAACATTTTAATTCAAAGACTCCCATAATCTTAAGAACTCGTAAAATACATGCTAATGATAAACCTGAAATCGTTGCGAAGGATCCCTAAAAGTATGTTTGTTGTCATGTTGAATTTATGTTTGTTGACAACGACAACGTCTTCATCTCCGTATACACTGATACGCGTTGTATACGTAATACACGTACTAAGGTATCCAATTATGTAATCGACATTTTTAATCATTCGATTCATCGTTAATCGAAAAATCAGTGCCAACAGTTAATCGAACAAACCCGGAAAACACTCGATTAGCCACTTGTAATTGTACATATTAAAACGAACAACTGCAAACATAAACATATACGAGTATAAGTAAAGTAATAAATTTGAAGAAGATGAGGAATAGGATTCACTAAAAGTATAATTTTTGGAAATGGTGTCCCCCCATCTATGCATTTTACAGTGGTTATCACGTGAATTATAAATATGTGTGTGCGAGGATGCATTTGCATACCTACCAGCGTTTGAAGTTCCCACTTTTAGATAATTTTTTCAAAAGACAGCAACCTGTCTGAGTCACAAAGTGATTAAAGAAATAAGAATTGGACAGATTCTTCTTCATAACAGATGCATTATGAAATATTTTTACTTAACATTTATCTTCTATTTTACATGAAAATTCTTTAAAATGTAAAAAATATTACTGGCAGCTAATTTCCGAGTAGTAAAGTAATTTGTGAAAGCTTAAGGACAATTTAAGACTCTTGGCATATTTTTAACTATTTAATGTACAAATTCCACTAATAAGATACAATTTTCAAAACGCTGCCGACGAAAATATACACTCTCAACATTTTAAAAATATTTGTTCTATTATATATTCGGTGTGTCAAATCGACTGAAAGCCATATTGAACAATTTTGTTTTTAGAAATTTGCTAGAAATATGGCTTTAACCCCAGCAGCGGCCAAAAGCATTTCCGTCATTAGCACCTCTTATAAAATAGTCCTTTACTTATTTCCAGGCCGATGTTTTTTAACTGCTATGTCTGTTTGGTTGACATTTGTCATTTTGTATTTGACAGTTGTGGAGTGGAGTCGATAACAATGTATTATGGAGCATCCATCTAACGCTCTAATAAGGTGTTGAAGTTGTTAAAGCCTTTCATCTAAATAATTGTTCAAAAACGTGAAGAATTTTGCGGGATTTTTTTGGTTTAAATACCGAGCTAGCGTATTGCAAAAAATTTTGAAACTTTGTGTAAACTGGGAGATAAAGTGAAGTCTGGCCGACCTTGTAGCGTATGTACGGCACATAATATTGCTGCAGTGAGAGACAATATTGATGAAAACCCAGACACGTCAGTTAGAGACCGTGCACAAGAAATTCCAATGTCATCGTCAACTTTGTTCAAAATACTCAAACAAGATTTGCATATATACCCGTATAAAATTCAACTGGCTCAACAACTAATGGAAAATGGCCATATGCACAGAGTGGAGTGAAAAGTTTTGCAGCTCATCGGCCCGGAACATAAAAAACACCCTGTCGTAACTTTAGTTTTTATGAAATTCGAGTTAAAAAATATCACCTCTCTCGTATGTGTATAACAACAAACTGCACGAGAACGTGGGCGTCAATTCGAAATTTCATGTCGATAAACTTGGCGCCGAAATTTGTATCCCTTCTTTTCTTTTTTTGTCTATGGTCAAAAACATTCATACAAATATCAGCAACTGATTTTAAATAAGAAGTTTGTACAGGTCGGAGGGTTAAAAATTACATCAAGTTAAATTTTTTAACCAACAGAAAATGCAAAATATTTAAAATGAAAATTTGCCAATTTCCATACACCAAATCATCATTAATCGCGTCTATTGTGTAGATGTTGATGAATTTGTTAAAAGTGTCTTGAATATATTATCCAATTCTTTTATTTGTTTTATGGATTTGTCCAGACATATGAAATCCTCCAAAAGTTTGTCTTTATCTACTTTATTCTACATCTGTTTGTTGGATATCATATACTTCTAATTAACGAAGATAGATAGTTCAACGGAAAGATCTTTTCTACAAGATCATAGTTTTCTTCTATTACTACGATTTGTTAGGCGTTTAGAAGATTAAGCACTTCAAAAAAAAGTCAGATAATTTACAAAAGTGTAAAAATATGTTGAGTCCATAAATCAATGCATGTCATTTAGTCGATAAAGACTATTTCAAGTAAGTGTTGACCATGACTGTGTTGAAAGTGGTCCAAGTAAGAAGTGTAATTGTAAGTAACTTTTTCGAGCAGTTCGCTAATAAACTGTTTAATATTAAGCGTGTATTGGTTACACCGCTTGCTTATCTTATCGCTTGTTTTGTATGTAGCACTTAGCGAAGATTCAGCGACGCATATTATTTTCGCTAACTTTATAATTTTTTTTCATCTTTTACAATGTTTTACAAAAGACGACTATTGTTTGCCGAGGATTCAATTGGCGGCAAAAAATTGTATAGGGTCATCAAAGAGCTCGATCTAGGGGGACAAGTAGAGTATTAAAAAACCGGCGAAGTCACGGCGGTGACCGCCGCCGAAAGAACTTTAGGGTGGTCAGAGCAAGTATCGAACCCAGGATCTCAAGTACAAGAGGCGCGCACACTAACCGTTGCACCACCGACGGTGCACAAAGTGGATTTTGATAAAAATAAAAAAATGGATAAGACATAAACTGGTTTCCACCGGTTTCGGTTTTTATATCCAACATAGCGTGTATTGTGACCTCAATTCAGACCCCACAGTATGTTAAACACCCAAAGTGGAATCGAAGCTTTTACACATGGATTTTTTTCATTAAAAAAAACCCCCCGTTACTAATAAAACGCGTTTTGAAACAAACATGAGAATGAATGCATAAGTATAAGTATACTTATACAAAATTGGGAAAAATTTTACATTTTATAAGAACAAAATTTAAAAATCTTAACAATATAAAATGTTTATAAATTTTACAAAATGATCAATTTGTTCTGTGTAAGCTTTGTGTGCAAATTTTTTACACACATTGTTGTTTTCTTTAATTTTCTTTTCGAAATTAAATTTAAATTTTCTATAGAATAAAAATCAGCCCTTCCATTTTTTATTATTTTTGTGAAAAAATTCAAACTAAATGTTTTTAAAAATTTAACGAAGAAATTGTTTATGTTTGAAAAAAAAAACTAAAAACCGGCCGAACCGGCAGTAAAAACCCAGTTTTGGAACACCGGTATGATTTATTTAGAAGTATGATTTATTTAGTACAGGCATAGAGCACTACGTTCTCTCGATGACGACGCGGTAGTAGGCCATTTCATCGAGTTCGAGTTGATGTATTTTACTCTTTCGTTGGAAATAAAACGGACATAAATTAAAGGGAATGCATATTTTCGTTCTATACAACCAACATAAGACATCATTTAGCTGTCATTAGTAGCAGTCAAACACTATTTAAACTTCTTGTTGCTTATCGCTCTCCTGTATATCCACTCGGTTTTTCTTTTATCAATTTCCTAATATATAGTGGATCAGCTGTACCCCCTGATACAGGTTATAGGAGGAGGAGTTTTTTGTTTGGGGCTGAAGCTGTCTAAGTCAACACAGTATCTACCAAGAATAACACGAAAATAAAGGTACAAAAAGAAAATACATTTGAATTTGGCAAGATAGGACCACAACGGTCGGTGTGATAGAGAGATGTTTGACGAAACGGAAATTACAATACATTAACTTCTGACTTTAATTTTTCATTTCGGTTTTGTGAAAAGCTGTAAAATTTAAATGTGGTTTATTCTTTTTTATTGACTGTTATTGTTAGCATACATTTGTGTTGTACAGGGTGGAGCGAGGTAATTCGATTTTTTTCCACTACAGGCTGTGGCGGCACTGTTGGACGAAGAGAGTGTGCATGGCTTATAGTGGCTGACGGGAGATTTGTATTCGTCTGCCTGATAGGATAGATCATTTTGTGTTAAAGCGAATTTTTCAAATGCGCACTCGATCATTGCAGTGCAGCGTGCTTTTCGTTTACGTTCGTAAACAAACAAAATATGCGGTACTGGAGTGAAACAAACCCCAGAGAACTTCACCAGAGACCTCTGCAATCGGACCGCGTCACTGTGTGGTGCGCCATATCACGAGTAGGCATCATTGGCCCTTACTTTTTCCAGGATAACCGTCTTGCCGTAACTGTGAACTCCGAACGGTACTTGACTATGATACAGGATTTTTTCAGTCGGCTCTTGAGCCAATGCAATTATAGAATACATGGTCCCAACAGGATGGTGCCACTGCACACACAGCGAGGGTTACCATGAATTGTTTGAGGCAAATTTTTCCTGGAATGCTTATCTTTTTAAGGGGTGATGTGAACTGGCCGGCACGCTCACCAGACTTAGCCCCATGCGATTTTTTCCTTTGGGGTTACCTGAAGTCGAAGGTGTATATCAACCGTCCCAACACCTTGGAAGACCTAATTAATAATATTGAGGCTGAAATTGGAAGAATACCAGTCGACATGCTTGTTAGAGTTTATGAAAACTTCACAAAACGTATGCAGCACTGGGTGGATAGCGAAGGTCGACATTTGCCACATAAACTATTTAAAATTATGTAATTTAAAAATGCCCTTACTGTTCAATATAATTAAAATATAAAATAAATTTTTCTAAGGTTCATAATTTTTTTTATTTTATTTCCAAATAAGGAAATTACCGCCCTCCACCTGTATTTAACACAATAATTTTAACACACAAAACGAAATACCGTTGTTATTTTGTCGATTGGTTTGAACCATTGCCTCTATCTGGTATTATTGAAGTAATACTTTTCAACATCCAACGTTCATATCACACCAGACCAAATTTGCTGAGAGAAATGTTAAGTCTAGTATAATAATTAGTCTATTTTCCAGAACATTTAGCCTATCCGTCTGTTTGCTGTAATTACGCTAGCGTCCTATCCAATTGACCCAGGTGGTTGAAATTTTACACAAATATGTCTTTATAATAGCCAGTTTGAAAATCGCCACAATCGGCTGGAGGTGATTTTATAAGATTTCTGACGAATTCAGTATCATGCATATTTTGTATTCCCCATTTTGCTGTATTTTACATAAATATTCAATCATTTATGTAAAATAAATATATTTGTAGGTGATTTCAAATAAAATAAATTTATTGTAGGTGATCAAATGAGATTTTTTTTGAAAAATTAGCTATTTGATGGAATATTTATATAAAATACGGCAAAATGGTGAAGACAAAATATGCATGATAAAGATATCAAAATGAGGTCGTGAAAAAAATGCTCTTCAAAATTTTAAAAATATTTTGCTCTATATATGTTCATCATGACACGTCGTTTGAGCCCCATAATTTCCAAAAAAAATAAATTTTTGTTTGGAATATATACAAGGAATCGAAACGTCTACGGCCGGTAGGGAACTATAATTACCCTAGTATATAAAAAGTTTCCAGTTTCCGTAATCACCTCCTCATTACATGTCGTTTGAGGCCCCCCCTCAAAAAATAAGTTTTCAGTACACCCTAGTGTACATGGCTGCAGACCTCCAGATATACAAACTTCAAAAAGTCCAAGGTTAGAGTTCCAAGCATAATTTAAACCAGCCTTGTGCCGTGAGTTTAATGTAGAGGGAAGATTGTAGGAGAGAAGCTTATTATAAAAAATACAAAGTTTGGAAAAGGTTTTTGGTATTGCAATGTGGTTAAGAAGGCATGCATAAACCGTTTTAAAGAAAGCAGGAAAGTTCCATATTTTTCTGGACCAATCTTGCTTGTTGGTTGCAAAAAATGTACCATAGGAAGCTAATTTCTTTACCTGCTTACAACTTCGGTTGATTTAACGATATTGAAATACATTTATATTTCACGAATGGAGCTGGCAATTATAATTGGGAAGAAACTGTCGAAAAATATAATAAAACCCATAAATAATAATATACCTTAATTTGTTCGTATTTATTAAATTTTAAGTTTTTTAAATAGTGTAAATAGTGAAATTGAACATGTTATATTATTTGTTTAATAATTTTATTACGAAAAATATCTGCACCAATTTCTTCGTGCGCAGTCTTTACGTGTATAATTGGTTTGGTGAGAAATTCGATTAATTTGTTCACCTGTTTCAACGAATTGCTATCTGATGAGCACATACAAACGCAATTACCTACTTGCGATTTCAATTGTGGTGAATCAATTACGTTTCCAATTAATCTAATGTTTTGCGGGTGTAATCATTGAACTCTCTCTCATACTACACAAATAGTGTGAACCACAGCAGCTTAAGGACATAAAAGGCCAACATCTCGTACATTTATTTAATGTGCAATAGCAGTAATTGTGGTACTACTCGCATGTCTCCTTCCCTCGTCATTTTGTCCTGCGAAATGAAACATAAATTTGTTCATGCATTTATACTCGCACCAGTCCATGGATGTGTTGATACAAACAAGTACACATACGCACGTTCGATGAAGACATATTCTCTTTCACAGATATCTCATTTTCTTTTGGGTGCAGATACAATTTGGATTCGGTTCGATTATATTCATGTGGTCGTAAATGAAATTCGTTCTGTGTCTGTGCTTTCATGAAAATTGACCCTGAGCTCTTCGGCACTTCGTCTCAACCACATAAGCAATTCTACTTTTGTGGTGAATTTAAGCGTCTTCGAATTGACATTATGCGCTCCTTTGGAAATGTGCCGCTCTGGCGATTGACAATGTTTTCAGGTAACTTTAAACTGTTCGGCATGACTTTCCAAAGGCCGCCTAAATCATTTTTACGACGAAAGTGTGTAAAAGTGTGGTTTTCTCCTAAGCTTGAAAGGCATGTGGGTGTCACCTTTGTGGCAGGAGTTTAAGCCATTCGAAAGACCATTATCAGGTTAAACTCAGGTAGGTAGGATATACACAGCGACAATCGAATTCGTTGGATCTTATAACTGGTGTTTGGAAGACATAAGTGAGATTTGAGTGAATGCAGACATGTTTAACAAGATCATAGCTTCTATTGAAAATTGTTTATAATTTTTATAAAATTTGTTAAAATTTTTTAATAGAAGAAATCAGTCAAAAACTTGTTATTTATTGCAGAGGATGGTTGGGAATATACAAGTAAATATCTCAATGCCCACCAAGGACACAAGTAAAGTAGTTGGGTATATCATCACACCTTGTGGGAATAAAGGTACCACAACATCATTAGAATTGTTTCAACGCCTCCAAGTGTGAAAACATCCAACCAATAAACAAAACTTGCTAAAATGAACACAATTTTATCGTCAGCTTTAAGAATCTGCTCCGAATCCGATTTGACATAATAATTATGTTTTTTGTGCAAATAATGGATATAAATTAGTAATTATGCCAATAAAATTCATCAAGTGGTGAACTCGAATTCGATTTTGACTCGATCGACTTTAATCACATGTCGGATTATTTGTTCTGTCTTTCTAAATTATATATTTTCCTAAAAAATAAACCGTTTCCCATTACATCCCATGAAGGGATTGGGGAGAGCTTCTCACAACCGGTGAGCTGTGCGCTTTCTAAGTTTTCACTCACAGATTGGGACCTACAGTTTTACACTGGTTCCGAATGGTATAGTGGGAAGCTTTTTGATGGCTAAGTACTCGATAGTGTCGCCATCACTAAGCGAGGTGACCGTCGTCGAAGGAAAAGAAAGGTGGTCAGAGCAGGGATCGAACCCCCGTTCTAATGCACAAGAGGCGCGCACAGTAGCCATTGCACCACCGATATAATAATATAATTTTACTCTTCAAATTATTATTTGTATTATTCCCCTTTAATTTATATATTACTTTTACCGCCATAACTCAAAATTGACGGCAATATGTAAGTGACCGCCGATGCCCCTGCTGACTATTAACAAATGTATTGTGGCCGTCGGTGGTGCAATGGTTAGTGTGCGCGCCTCTTGTACATGAGATTCTGGGTTCGAACCCTGCTCTGACCACCTTAAAAAAAGTTTCTATCGGCGGCGGTCACCTCGCATAGTGATGGCGACACTATCGAGTATATAGCCATGATAAAGCTTCTCAAAATACCGTTCGGAATCGGTATAAAACTGTAGGTCCCAATCCGTGAGTGAAAACTGGAAAGCGCACAGCTCAGTGATTGTGAGAAGCTCTCCCCTGTCCCTTCATGGGATGTAATGGGAAACCACTTATTTATTTTTTATTGTCCCCTTAACTTTGAGATTCCAGTTAAGAAAATAGAATGATTTTGCAATATTGACAGAATATTAAGTTATAAATAAAGTAATATAAAGTAAATCTGCACGCTATAAGTAGAAGTCAGGAGCTATGATTCTGCTGATATTTTGATTGTTAGCGCAGTCGTGAATGCCTTCGAATACAGTACCACAATGGTAATTAAATATAAAGAAGAAGTGAAGATAGATACACTCAGATAACTAATTTTTTGAAAAGAGGTTATAGTTACCGTAAATTCTGTTGTATTCGATTTCTGTTGCCACCGAATTGCGGTTGCCACAACCGAATTGAGGTTGTCACGACCTCAATTAGACCCCACAACTGGGATTCGGTTGATGCAACCTCGTTTCGTAATAGATTCGGCTGTGACAACTGAATCTTCAATTATATTCGGTATGTCAACTATATTTTCAATAGTTTCAAAAGCTTGGAATTTAGTAAGGTGCAACATCCCAAATTAGTACCAAAATCGCTTGCAGCAACTGTTCCATCAATTCAGGTAAAACAACCGAATTTCGCATCAGTTCGGTTGTAGCTATCGAATTTTGTATCAATTCGATCGCAATCACCGAATTTGGTCTTAAGTCGGTTACAACGACCGAATTTGGTGTGAATTCGGTTGCTGTAATCAAATTTCTCATTAATTCTGTTGCGACAACTGAATTACTTTTCAATTCGGTTACCACAGCATAATTCTATACAGGGTGGTTCAGTCGCGACTGGACATATTTCACCAGCGTATTCCTTGGCTCATTTCATGAAAATATGTCCATCTACGACCATTCCCGAAAATGCCAGGGGGCAAAATGGCAGCGGTTTGTAAATTTTCGGCTTTGTGTTCGGAGGGTACTAGGGTAAAATTGCTAACTTCTGAACCAGTGGTCAAATTTTTTTTCTGATGATTTAGATATATGCTGATGATATAGATATCATTGGGCGCACAACTAGAAAAGTTACTGCGGTTTTTTCGAGAATTGAGAAGGGGTCAGCAAAAGTGGGTCTGACGGTAAATGAGGACAAGCCAAAATTAATGGTTTCAACGAGCAGGGCCTCCACGCGATTAGACCAAAGCGTGAACGTTGATAACCATTACAATTTCCAGGTGGTGGCCGAATTTATATACATCGGATCTGCCGGAGAATTGTGCTTGCGAATAGGTTTTATTTTGGGCTAAGCTAGCACTTTAGACATAAAGCCCTCTTTCGAGTAACAAAAATCCAGCTATACAACCTGTCTCATACAACCTGTCTTGCTTTATGGCGCAGAATCCTGGGTCTTATCGCAAGTACACGAAACATCTGTAGGAGTCTTCGAGAGAAAACTACTCTGGAATATTTATGGCCCTATAGTGCACAACGGCGAGTATCGGCGACGCATGAACCATGAGCTTTATCCCCACATCGACATGGTTAAGCGGATAAAAATAACGCGATTGCGCTGGCTAGGCCATGTCAGTAGAAAGGATGAAGACGAACCAGCATGAAGGGTTTTCGAAACTGAACTCAAATGAAGACGAAAAGTCTCCGCTGGAGGGATCAGGTTGACGAATGCCTGCGTCCTCTTGGTATTGCCAACTGGAGAAATAAAGCAAAAGATCGAACTGGTTGGCGAAATATGTTATCTTTGTTTTGTAAGGTCCCTGACCCCCCTGGGCTGTTCAAGACCGGATAAGTAAGTAGGTACAAAGCAAAGACGTTAAAGATTGAGTAACATATTCTGAAAGTTGTGCGACCTCTTGTTTTACTTTTTGACTATAATGCACAAGAAAATAATTTTATTACTTTCTTTAATCCAAATTATAACAACCTCTTTTTAGCTGTTTTCAGATTTTGTCTCAAAAATGTATTTTACCTTCACCAAGTTCTGGCAACGTTAGTTTGTTCTAAATCGGATTTTATACTTAACTGTTGTGAACCTGCTTCATGACGTATTCAAAGTATCGGGTTTACAGTTTACGACGCTTTAACATTTCTGCTCTGTGGTTTTGTTAAACTCAGTAATTCGCCAATCTTGGGCACTTGACAAATTTCAAATTGAATATAAATCATCAGTTGTACTGCAAATAGCGAAATAATACGTGTTTAATTTGTCATGACCATTTGCATTACTCAATTATTTCAAAGTGTTTGAATTGTATCTACTAAATACTTCTATACATAAATACCTGTGGGTATTTGTACATATGAACTTACAAACTTTATCAATACATACATATGTAGGATATATACAGATGTGTTTGTACACAAACATATATACTTATACTGGTACATATGGCTGTACCGCGAATACTACACATGGATAATACGAGTATGTATTCATAAGATTGTTTTGAAGGCGGTACCAAATAATTAATTAGTCGTATTTTCGTCTTTGATATTTATTCACATCAGCTCGTGTGGATAATGGATAATGTATAATATTCACACACTCGCGGAGATATTTTGCTCTAAATATTAAAAAGCTTAATGATGTTGGATGGATGGATGGCCCAAAGACATTTGGAGGGGGTCACTCGATGTTGCTAGCGTTTTTCTCGTCGCTTTTGGGAAACTCATTGGAATATTTTTCCATATTTTGTATTTTTTGGTCGGTCGTCATAAACAAATAACTTATCAATCAAAATAACAACTATTTTTAAATTAATTAATGATGGCATTTCCTGTGTGTGACTGAGTGTATAACTTGGTCTCTCCGTCAGCCTGTCGGACTGTCTGTCTCACTGTCATTGGATGTGTATGCTCTTGTTTGTGAATGTATTGGCCTTTCAGATTCTCTGCTGCTTCGGGGGTTAATTGGTGGTTTTAATATTTCGGGATTCGTTTATTTTTTTCGATCCATATCTTGGTGTATAAACTCCATCGCCCATTTTGTTGGATTGGTAACAGTGTAAGAGTTCTCAGCAATTACTCTGAACGAGTATGATGGGCATGTGTACTCTACTCTAGTGATAGTATGAATAACAAAAAGATGGGGAGAGATACCGTCAATACGTAATAATAACTTTTAAAAATATTGCATATATTCAGAATCACGGCTGCCAACTTAAGGTTTTCTAGGTAAATTGTATATTGCCGATAATCCAAAATGTTGGAAATTTTGATTTTTTTGTTTGGGAAAACTGTCAATGCCTCTTCGACGAAATTTTGCAAAGGGATAAAGTACAGCTTTGGCAAAATAAATATGTCCATGTGGACCACTTTCCCTAAGGGGGTCAAAAGTTATGGGAGTTTAAAGTTGAAAATTTTAAAATAAATTTCAAAAATAGTGGGTTTATTACATCGTAGAGACCTTTATATAACGGGTTTTTCAACAGAGACGCTACAAAAGTAAATCGATAGGGACAACAAACGACGCCACATTGTTTCCCGCTCTTTTGACATTTCTCTTCAGTAAGGTTTGCCATTTCATCATGGAAAGATATACGAGCCAACAACGAGTCGAAATTATTAAAATTTACTACCGAAATTTGGAATCAGTGGCCTCAACTTTAAGAGCGCTACGTCCAATTTATGGTCGTCAGCGATGAGGCTCATTTCTGGCTGAAAGGCTTCGTCAATAAGCAACATGTGCGTTATTGGTCAGACAGCAATCCACACGTAATCCATGAGTCATCATTGCATCCCGAAAAAATTACGGTTTGGTGCGGTTTATGGGCCGGCGGCGTCATTGGGCCTTACTTCTACCGTGATGATCAAGACCGGCACATTACTGTGAATGCGAATCGCTACCGTTCAATGATAACCGAATATTTTTGGCCCCAGTTGGATAATATGGACTTGAAGGACATGTGGTTCCAACAGGACGGTGCCACAAACCACTCAGCGAGTGCCACAACCAATTTATTGGAAACCAAGTTTGGTGAACGTGTTATCTCACGAAATGGCCCAGTCGATTGACCGCCTCGGTCGTGTGATTTGACGCCGTTAGATTATTTCCTGTGGGGCTACGTCAAGTCTATGGTCTATGCCAACAAGCCAGCGACGATTGATGAACTTCGTTCGAATATCGAACGTGAAATTGCAGCAGTATCGGCCGATTTATGCTTGAAAACCGTCGAAAATTGGGTTCAGTGTCTGGACTAGTGCAAGCGTGCCCGTGGTGGCCATGCAAAAGAAATCGAATTCCATACATAATGACATCGAACGTACTTTCACAGGAATAAAGAATGTCATTGGTATCTAAACCCGGTTTTGTTTTATTAAACTTTTGTAGCGCTCTTATTGAAAAACCCTTTATACAACATCATAGAGCATACATAGGGCTATAAGTACAGGGTGGCGTACCAATTGTGAGAAATTCAATTAATTTGTTTTTATCAATGTATTTTTTTTTATTGTATAGAAAATTCAATTTTGTTTTATATACCTACTTGGTTTTGAAGGCGATAGGCCGTAAATAACCTCCATGCTCATAGAACGCTTATGCGACACCTGATTATTCATTGCAGGCAGAAGTGGGGATCGCCTCAATTGTTGTTTGAATGGGCTGATTCAATTCAGTCAAATTTCTTGGTTTCGTTTTGTACACTCTTGTTTGACATGACCCCATAAAACAAGTCGGGTGCAGTCAGGTCAGATGGCCTTGGGGGTCAGCGGAAAGTGGTGTTTCTGGATATTAATTTGTTTGGGAATTCACGCTGGAGGTCCGTCATAACCGGTCTGGCTATGTGTGCAGTTGCGGTTGAAATAGATGCGTTTACTGCGCTGTTCTGGGTAAAAAAAAACTCCTTCAACATCTTTAAATAACGTTCTCATTGGCTGTTACTGTTACACTGTTTTCTTGACCTCGATGAAACTGCGCACCACACAGTGACTCGTTATGGGTGTAGTTCCGTCTCATGGCATATACTGCAATTTAGATTGTTTGCATTGCCGTTTAGATCACAGTGGGTCTCATCAGACATAAACAAGGAATTTATCAATTTGATGTCTTCTTTGGCCATTTTAAACATATTTTGGCAAAATTCCAGACGAATAGCCAAATCCAGATGGTTTAACATGCTTGTAATTTGGACTTTGTATGGAAACCAGTTTTAGTCATCATCAATTATCCGATAATTTGAGTCGAAACGCTTGCATTTGCCTGAATTGACGATGATACAGCCTCGATTGTGTATGAACCCGAGCATCGGGATCTCGATGATACGGTCTTCGTGCGATGCGTCCAGATTCGGCAAACGTCTTTACCCATCCCATACTAGTCCATCTACTCGGGGGAGTGGCACTAAACTCTAGCCTAAATTCCCTTTGGACAGAAATGAAGATCTGTAATGCATGGTACCGCTGCACTATCCAAATTCTCTTTTCTGTTCCCCAAATATTCATTATAATAAATCTTACTAGATACTAGTTAACCTGCAAAAATAAAAAAAAATAAGCCGATTACTCACACAAAACAAAAGTTGTTACGTTTTGTGTTTTAGTTCGATTCGCGCGCCACCCTGTACATGTCAAAATTATATAATTATATAAAGTATTCATATTTAATATCAGCCGAGATACATTATTGATACCCACATGAACACAAAATACTGCAAACCACCATCTTTTTTTGTTACCATATTTTGCAGAAAATGTAATCAAATATCATTAACGAATGAAAAGTTTCAGCCATTTAAACCATGAACACTACAGCGCCTGTTTTATATTTTAATAAATTCCTCTGGTAAAAAGTGCATGTGTGTAGATGATTTCGAATTTGGAAGAAAATATTATATATCATTAAATCTTCCCGACATTTAAGCCCCTCTGTATTTTAGGTAGAGGAATTAACGAGCTGCGGATTGATACATTATTAGACCATATCAGGGCTAGTATATTGGTTATAACTCATGCAATCTTCATAAGATTGTAAATCCCCTCTGAATTTTAGAGAAAGCAATGGTAAAACTATTGTTTGATTTTTAAACAAGTCATTTGTTTCTATGCTGTCTTGGAGCACGTCCACCAAAATTTGTGGGAATACTAGTGTCTCGTTCTAAAGTATATGTATCATAACTTCAAATACACTTTCGGCACGGGTTCGAGTATGTGCATCGCTACTGAACTTTTGGAGGGCTTAACATCAATATTGCTATTAAAAAAATGCTAAAACAGTATTTGAAAGTTTTGGAAAATTATAAAATACATTTTGGAAAATGTTAATAATAATAATTAATAATATAATTAATAATAATTTTTTAAAATGAAGGGGGGGGGGGGGGTACTACATAAGAAGGCAGTCAGTGCATACAACACTCTTGCTCGTTGGGAATAGGATTACGAATGATGTCAGCCAAAAACTACCTAAATGCCCACTACAGCGAAAAACTCTAACTAACTTTTGAAGTTTGTCGCACCTCAGTTAATCCGCCTTTAAATGAGGGCGGCGTACCTATTGAAATTGGCTGTAATTTTTTTGTCATCGAATAATTATTTAGTACGATAAAACATTTTTGTTGCTAAAATATTACTAAAATTTTAGCTGAATGTTGTTACGCCTATAACTTTTTATTGCGTAGCAATCGGGAAGTGTTTCATACACCGCATTTGTCTAACATTGGTTCACCATATTGTTGTTGAGCTGCTTTGCACAAAGTTTTGATTTTTTTTATTGAAAATTACTATTCTATGGTAATGAGGATCCGCTGAAATTATATCCGTCGTCCGAATTTCGCTATCACATATAGTTTCACCAATATTGTTCGAGTAGCCGAACAATTGCCATTTGAACGACCCCAATTTTTTTCGACCGGAGGCATCTGGTACTTCGACAAAAATTTATTTGCAGATTTTTCTTCAAAAGTAATATAGTTTTGGAGAAATAATTCTTTTAATATATCTTATTTTCGGGATAGTCACAAAATTCTGTTTTCCAAAATTATGTCTTACAAAAATTCTGTTTTTTTCCAAAAAAAAATTCTGTCTGACTAAAATTCTGTTTTACAAAATTCTGTTTTACAAAATTATGTTTTTAATAAAATTCTGTCTATTAAAATTCTGGTTTTTGAAATATGTTATTCCCCTTTCATTATGAGAAAAAATAAATAAAATTCCGTTAAATTATTTATTAAGAATTAAAGCCAGTTTATTATGAATAAGAAATGTTACATATAATAACGTATGTGTATGGTTAGATATTTATTCGTTGGAAACAAATTATGAAATATGTAATAAATAATTAAACAGATTAATGGATTTTCAAAATCGATCTAAAAAATTCATATCATTGAAAAACATATTAATTTAAAAGAAAAAAAAATAACAAACATTAAATAAAAACACAAATTAGTTAAAAATCAATTAAATTAAGACAAAGTTAAAAATAATAAAAAAATCAAAGCAATTCAATTTAACTGATAACAATATTTAATTAATTATAAACTAAGTTTTTTGCTATTCTTTTTTAAAAAAAACTACAATTTTCTTAAACGATTAAATTTTTTTACAATACGTGAAATATTTTTTTTTACATTTTTTTTATGTTTTTTTAATTTTTCTCCATTCTCAATCTTTGAGACAATATTTTGAGAATAGATTAATTCTCCTTTTAAATGTTCTACAATTTTGTAGAGTCCGCTTTTTTTTCGTCCAACTACAACACTCGAACGTCGGTGCCATGACTCGACATTGTTTGTAGTTTTCGGGTATTTTTCAGAATACTCGCAATCAAATATCGTCCAAAATTCAGGTGGGTATTTACGAGCGTTATAGACATAATTGGCCTCGAACCAGGTGGCCAATTTAATAATATCCTCGTCTTCAAATGTTCTTCGGAGCTTCGAATAATATTTGGCCACCTTTTCTGGACGAACATAAGCAAGCGCTTTTAAACATCTTACTTGCAGTGAGAAATTTTCGTCATTTCCGTACTTAGTAACCAATCTGAAATGATAATGTCGTACATATTACAAGTTCATTACTATAAATTATAAAAGTTATTAAAAATTCTTACTGTTCTTTTTGAATACGGCGTCACAATATCTGGGAAAAATGGCAAAAGCACCCTCGTATCTGCGAATCTGGAAAGTATTTTCTAGCTGCTGACACGAGACCAACTTCGAAGTCAGATATAATACGATTAGGCTTAAATAAAACTCCATATTCCAAAGCAATTTGTATTACGCGTTTAAAAAATGCTTCATAGAGTACTGCAGATTTTTTGGACATTAGGCAGAATAGGAGTGGGACGACCTCTCGTTCAATCCTTCCATGAACGGAAAAGAGTTGGCGTATTATTGTGGGCACAACATCAAAAGTGCCGTCAACGAGCCAACAATCGCATTTTTGTAGAAGTTGAATTGATGATTTTGTGCCGAATATAACCATATATTCATCTCCCACTTTCTCTTCTGCCAATATAAATAATTCGTTATCCAAAACGTATAGATTTAGAGGGTAATCTATTTCATCTATTGCTTGCGGCTCTCTCAAAAGTCCCATTTCAATTGAATTATTTTATATTTTACAACTAAGAAGTTGTAAATCTTTAAATTCTTTCGATTATTTTGGAACCCTAAAGTCCTACAACTTTGTAGAATATAGAATATTCATTTGCTTCAACTTGTACACTTATAAGCGAAAATAAAGGGGTAACAATGTAGGCTACATCCACTATGTTGTTACAACTATAATTTGTTGATTAGTGTATTTTGCAAAGTTGTCATGAACTTTGTAGGCTACAATTCCTTCGAAGAGACTTTCCCCAATTTCTCTAGTGTGCCGCAAAATGGAAAAAAATTAAAATATTTCAAATATGCCTCGACGTTTCATCATCATGTTGTTTCTGAAAGACATTAACAACAATTATGAAATGAAGAAGGAGCTCCAATATAGTCGAAGTTGGAAAAGCACAACTGCAAACTGCTTAAGATTTATTGAAGTAAAATCGAAAAAGAGCCCTGCTCTTTAGTCCTTAGGTCTTTTTTTAAAACAAAGAGCAGCAACCAAAAAACAAGAGCTAAAATGTCATAAAAGGGCTAAACTGGCAATACTGGTCTCATCATATTTAGTATTCCAATTATTAGATATCTTTTGGGATAAAGTTCCGATGCAAATTACAATTTGGAGATGCGCCTTTGTGTGACACTCCCATGATTTCTAGGTCGTCCGATGTTCGCCTAGGTGTTGAGATTGAGCTGAAATTTTACACCGATCTTTGTATGTTGAAACAAGCTTGGTTTGTTGGAGCTCAACTTTTCAAAACTTCAAATTTTAAAAACCACTCTGTAAAAACGAACAATTTACTTTAGCGAATAAGCGAATAATTTTTAAAAAAGTGTTAAAAAACAGCCAACATCTTTTCTTTAAATTAACATTTCATGCCAGCAAAATTAAATTTGGGCGATATATGAGAAGAGGATGCACATTTTTGCCTTGGTAACATAATGTCCGACTGTCTGATAGTTTTTAAATATCCATATCAGATACTTAATATGTATATCAGTTTTACGTTTGGTAAATTTAAATTGAATTTTCCATCTTTTATCTCGAGGGGGGGATATTCAAAGAAAACTCTGAACACGGTCAAATACATCCCATACAGACATTGCTGCTTACATGCACACATACGCACATTCGTATGTACCAACATTTAAATTTGTGTTTGCATGTATGAGAAGATGCCTTTTTGGCTATTTTTATGTGTTTGCCTTTCATTAATCAATGTCAATTGTTATAGTTTTTGTTTTGGTAAAAAACAAAATATAATTATGCATGTACATTTTCCCTTAATTATAGTTTTATGTTCAATGTAGAGCAATTTCATTTGAATATTCGTAATACATTCATGCCTCACGTACGTACACATACACGAATGTATATACATGCATACATACATATGGATGTATTTGTAAGTAAATTGTACTCGAAAGCTGTATTGTGAGTTGGCTGCCATTCGCAGAGCGACCCTCGATTTTTTTATGATCTTAACAATTATTATAATAAATGTTAGATGTTCCTCTAGTTGGAAATTATATGTATTACTGCTTTTTACGCCTATTTTGTAGTTCGATTTTCTTTTACTTTTATATTACATTTTCAAATTGAAATCTACAAAAAAAAAAAAAATATCAGAAATTGGCATGGAATCATCACTGATGCCATTCCATTTTGTTTGCTCTTATATTGCTTGTTTTTCTTTGGAAGAGAAATAGCCGCGTGCGTAGCCTTACACAAAGTTGGCAAAAACAATTTCTGTGACAAAGGTGATATTGTTAGCACAGTTCTGTGCAGATTTTTGTCGTGGTCAGGGACTAAGGCAAAACGTGACATGACAAGATCTCATAAGGCCTAACTAGATGTTACGGAACTTGATGCTTTCGTTTTGTTGAAATTATAAAAGTCCCTATTGGTTTTGTATCACATGAAATAACAATATGTGTATAAGTGTATTCAAAATACATTTGTGTTGTACAAATTTTATCCCGCAAACACTATTAGGTACAATCATGTCCGCTAAGTGAGCGAGTATAACACAAGGTTGCTATTAGAGATGGGCACGTGAGTAAGTTTTGGCTGACGCACGTTCATTAAAGAAAGACAGTCACTCACGCACGAAGACATTTTCGCTACTCACGTTCAAACACACTCTCACTTGAGCAAAATTCGAACCTACTCAAGAGTGATTCACGACACGACAATCACGTTAAAATTACTCCGTAAAGTAAATCAGAGATGTTACATGAATCATTTGCTTTATTCTCCAACCAATATTAAATCTCTATAAATCAGTTTCCCATTACATCCCATGGATGAATTGTGGAGAGCTTTCTGGGTTTATACTCACTGATTGGGACCTACAGTTTTAGCACCGATTCCGAACGGTACCTTTGAGAAGCTTTTTCATGCGAGGTGACCGCCGTCGAAAGAAATTTAAGGTGGTCATAGCAGGGATCGAAAGCAGGATCGCATGCACAAGAGGCGTGCACACTATCAATTGCACCACCGACTGTCATTTGATAATATTATACTTAAATACGAGTTCGTAAGTCAAATTGAATGTATTCTTTTAAAATAAATATTTAAAATAATAATAAAAAAATAAATATATATATAAAACTACACTCGCAGCTCACTGTACTTTAAATGGACATAAACCTGACTTTGACGAAGTGGAAATTCTTGCTGAAGGGGAAAATTACTCTCGACGTCTCTTTCGGGAAATGTTACGCTTAATTGACGTTTCAACGGGGGAAGGGCTTAACTTTAAGGGTGATAGAGGGCGATGTGCGCAAGTGTATGGGCACACTATTCGGGAATTTAGGAGGAGGATCGGGATCAGTTGGCATAAGCTTGCGGGATACTTTCGACGCATTTTGCGTTATCTCGCAATGTAATTAAATAAATAAATAAATGGTTTCCCATTACATCCCATGAAGGGACCGGGGAGAACTTCTCACAATCACTGAGCTGTGCGCTTTCCAGTTTTCACTCACTGATTGGGACCTGCAGTTTTACACCGATTCCGAACGGTATTTTGAGAAGCTTTTTCATGGCTAGATACTCGATAGTGTCGCCGTCACTATGCGAGGTGGCCGCCGCCGAAAGAAATTTGAAGGTGGTCAGAGCAGGGTTCGAACCCAAGATCTCATGTACAAGAGCCGCGCACACTAACCATTGCAATTCTTCCATACGAATTGGACCATTTTATGAAAACCCCTTAGAAATCAGCAAAACTTTGATATTTTTTCGATTGGACGCTCCGTTTCCGAGATATAGAGATTTTTCCTAATTTTTTGATATTTTCGATCAAAAATAGGGATGTGTTACCCTGGGTAACCCATTACCCATCGTCGTGGGTAGCTACGCATTAGTTCACCCATTTCCCTGAGGGTAATGAGTAATCGTGATAAGTAATTCCCCATTGTCGTGGGTAGCGACCCATTATTTTCCCCGTACCCTGTGGGTAATGGGCAAACGATCGCTACCCATTCCCCACAGCAATAATAATGGGTTACCCTGGGTAACCCAGGGTAACTCATTACCCACGAAATACGAACCCTGATTGAAACATTTGGTATTTAAGTCCAGACTTAATCTGTTTCGGTATAAATATCAAATGATAAATTTGATTGAACTGATACTTTACCTAATATTTGCTTATATTGCGTTTCATTGTATCAGACAATGGGTCATGATCCGAATAAGTCGTGGGAATAGTATTGGAAGGTGTTCTAAACATTGCTGCATATGTGGACTACACCAAAGCAGAGCCAATATTCGTTTGGAAATATCACACTCTCATACCGGAACAGTATACCTGGATCAAAGGCGTTCCTGGTTTATATAGATATGTAAATTTCTACACGGATGGGTCGAAACTGAATGATCATGAGTGGTAGAGGTCCTATTCGAGGGAACTCTGTTTGACCATATCTGATCACTGTAGCGTTGACTAGGCGAAAACAATCTTTCGGACATAGAGACAGTTATTAAGTCATTGTTATTCTGCCGAGGGTAGGCGATGGCGACACTAGGGACTACCTTAATGGTTGGTGCATATGGAAGCATTTTGCCCAGGGGCTGCTATAACCAAGATAACCAGGTTCACATTCTCTGTTAAAGTGGTCCCATTCATATCGAATAACTTTTTTTTTTGCGTATGCGGTGAAATAGTTTGTGTGCGCGGCTCTTGTACAAGACAACCTGCTCTGACCATTCTCTGAAGGGATTCTCATTTCAATTGAGTTATCGTTTGCATTTTTCAAGAGCATGATTCTAAACAACGCTGATAAAGATCTATGGCTAGACCTACAATAGCAATACGGTTTTGCCAGGAATCATGAGGATGTATTTTGCAAAACTTCATTTTGAAATTTATATCTCTAATAATGAAGATATAGATAGGTTTTAAAAATTAATAAAAATTAAGCATAAATAAATGATGAATTCACAGAAATTTCTTATTGAATTTTTAGAAAGTTCCAATACAAATAGTAATTGAAATGAAATATAATTCGGTACAAATCTGTTGATATAACTAAAACAAAAAAACGGGCAAACTTTAAAACAGTTCACCAGCTATTTCGAATGGTGATATTGAAAATGCATCAAACGGAGTGGAAACGAAAACCCAAATTGAGAACACGTTACTATGCAAGTGCTTGATAAATATGGGAAGCACTCAAACACAAGAAACGTGGAATCGAAACTTTTGTTTTCTTGGATTCACTGGGTCCAACCGATGTCCTTCGATACTGAAGTCTAGTACCTGTTTCTCTGGGCTAAATACTGTATATGTGTTTTCAACATTTAATTTTATTAAAAATAAAAATGTATTTCACTTCAGGTTGGATTGGAAGCGACTTTGGTACTTCCAGTTGGGGTATCGTCTATTGCACCAAATTCAATCTCTTCTTTCTGATTTATAATAATAATCCAGAGTTGTGTGTGAGAGGGAACTTAGGGCTGAAAATCACAGCTCATATCGTATTAATTCTTGTCCTTTGGAGGGAGTACGTAAAACGTGAACAAAATATATTTATTTTAAGAGACACATCTCTTACACCAATAACAAGAACACTCTCCTAAACAAATTTAGGGGACAAACCCCAAATCAATAAAACCTAATTTATCCGTCGATTTTTTTAAGAAGTGATTCATTTCATTAGTAACAGGTCCGCCACTACGATCAAGGAGCTAGTGTTTGAGTTATACTGAAATATGTAGCACAAACGTTTGAAAAATCTAAAAATTAACTTTAGAAATCCTTAAAATATAACTAACTAGCAAACCCACCAGACTTCGTCCTGAATTTTAGTAGTTCTGAAATATAGCCTCAGTGATAGCATAGATTTGTACTGGTGAAAGAGTTTTTAAAATCGGGTGAGAATTTTACCCCCTACATACAAACTAACAACCTCACAAACACTTTCTCTTTATAATAATAGTATAGAGATATAGATTAATTAAAGAATTTTAAATTTCGAGTTTTGAATATTTCTGAAAACAGACTTGTGCATCTTTGCTGTAAAATCGGTTAGAAGCAGAGATTGCTGGTTCACAGTTGACTAACGATGACGGGCATATTCACTACTTGGTTTACAAGCAGAGAATGCATCCCGGGAATTTTCGCCCTCGATTTCCCGTGAATTTCGTTCATTTCCAATTCCCATTTTCCCGGGAAATTCCCAAAAGAATACAATGAAATTTTTTTAGTAAAAAAGCTATAATATGGAAATCTCTTCTTGCACTAGGGTCTTCTATACGTTTTAAATTTTTGTATTTTCATATAATATTAGTATCACACTGAACGGAAAAGCATCGTCACAGGAATAAAAATGTTCATCACCCCAGCAAATTTTGTCATCGAAAATGAACTAACGTACAGTTTCATTCCCGCTATGAAAATGTGTTCATCAACTGCAAATTGTTCGTTACTGTTGCTGTAATGAATTTGTTTCAGTCCTGCAATGAATTTGTTGTGAAAATTTATTGTTATGGCAAAGTATTTTTTGTGGATGTTTTCGCACAAGTTCGAGTGTTGAGACAATTCTCGCTAAGTTGAATTTTCTTTATCCGTATAATGTCTGATGATATTCCTAAATACTTATCCACCATCCATGATTATAATCAATTTCACATATTTCTTTTTTAATATTTTCTATTAAAATGTACTTTTGCCTTTTTATATGAAATAGTTATTGATCTTGAACCGAACAATTATTAAGGCCAATAAATACAAACTAGAAAAAGTAAGAGATAAACAAAAATATCAGTAGATTAAATCTCATGCCTTTACTTTTTTTTAATTTCAAACCCATTTTTCTACAAAATTCAAACTAAATAAAAATTGTTGCAGGAACGAAAAGTAAATTGTTTCAGCAACGAAATTATACGGCACTTTTCACTATAACAACGCGAAAACATTAACGAAAATGTTTCATCCATGCGACGAAGCGTTTTTCTTTCAGTGCAGTTCACTGAAATAAAAACCATTATTCGTATGGATTCAACCTTTTCGCTAGTTGGTTAACATTGATACAATTCATACTCCCGACAATTGTATCGTTGCAGCAATACAACATAATCTACAAACAATTATGGAATGTTCAATGGTGCGTTGCTCTAGCAACTCAATTTTTGTTACTGCAACGAATACATTAATTGTGCATTTTGGAGACAAATCAATTGTTTAATTATGTAATACTTAAGTTATTAAGCTTTAAACTCTTGTTATTTGGACATTTTTTGCTTTTTTCAATATTTTATTTTTTATTACTGTATTTAGTCAAACATTTTAAGTTAAAAAAATTAATGTGTTACTGCACGTATCAGTCATTAAAGCGGCGAATCTTATTGGTATCAAATAAGGGAAACTCTGGTTTACACCAATTTGTACCAGTTTTTTTTTTTAGCAACAATGCATAAACACAAACATCAATTTGTCAGCATTTTTGGGCCTGCTAATGTAAGTCACTTTCACATTCATTGCATTTTTCGACATCGTCTTTTGCCCAAATCAAGAGCTTGACGAATGATTTTTGTTCAAATATTATTTGCTTGTGTTTAGATTTACATAAATGCTGGCGAAAATCTTACAGGAAGAGCTTAGTTTGATTAGTATGTGATGTTTAAATTGGTAAGTCAACTGAATGTGACCTCTCTGATAAGGTCGTATATGTGGCGACATTTATCAAAATAAAAATAATAAATTTTAATTTTGCCACGAAATTGCAAAATGAAACCTATTATAGAATGGGCAAATGAAGGGTGCTTGATGTTAATGTTTGAACATCATTCATATATGGATCATAAAATGTTCAAACAAGTTTCTTACATAAATTAAACATATTAATCCCTACAATAAAATATATTCATCACAGTAATGAAATATATTCATCGCAGTGACGAAGGTTTTCCCGTTAATGAAATCATTTTCGTTGTGGCGATGTGTCTTTGCGTATATCTAAGCGATACCTTCAGATTAATATCAAAATGTGGCACAAAATATAAAGTTATATTTTGTCAAACGCAGAAATAATTTCAAATAATTAGCAGTTTTTCAACAAAAGATTCTCCGCTGGAAACTATTAATATTTTAACAGAAGTTAATTCCTTAGTTACTTTCGTCTGTCAGTATTATAATTTTTTTTAATATTCTATAAAAGGCGCTTATAGCAAATATATATATTTATATATTTAAAATTTTTAACTTTAACATCTCTTGTTGTTGAAGGGTAAAGAAATCATTTTATATCTTGAAAGAGGATTTACTTATTATCTGATCTTCGCAAACAATTACCAGAACATTGTAATGTTTAACAAGAAATTTTAAATTCTAAATTAGATATTTCAAACAGTTTTCACTGACATACTTGATGTTAATGTACGCTATAAAATGCCAGAGATACGCCCATTTATATATTCAAGCTTTGTAGACCAATAAATAATATCACCTCAAAATGTGCCACAAAGGGTCAAAGTTCTGAATGAGTTTGTCGCCGCTACTCATTTAAAGCCTTCTGCTTGTAACGTTGTAAGCTACACTTTGTGGAATTACCCAGCCTATTTAAATGCAAAATAAATTAAAAAATTATCAGTTCTGATATTTTAAATCCCTCTCAAAATGAAAAACGCTGCATGTAAAAGAGAGTTTTCATCACATTAGTTTTGACTAAAACGACATTTCATTGTGAAATCTATAAAGAATATATTTTTTTAAATAATTTAATGTTTTAATTAACATAATTTTATGTTTAATCCCAAACTTAAAGACACAAACAAAAACTATGTGCCCACTAGCTACAATCGGGTTTTGTGTCTGGTGAACAATTTAAATTTTACCGGTTACAACATTATTCGCGAGATGACTGCATTTGGCAGTTGTAGATAAACATAGAGTGCAACATGTCATTAGACAGATGAAGTGACAATGTACTTTATAATAAATGCGTTTGTTATATCCAGCAAATTAGAGCTTTACGCCAACTAAAGCATGCCGTTCACAGTGACTGCAATTTCGACGTCATCTTAAAAAAAGGGAGGCCCAATCACGTCGCCTGAGCAAAATCCGCACCAGAAAGTTGCTTACTGTGGGTGCATTTGATTCATGAGGATTTTCTGAGCCCCAAATTCGACAATTTTGTGTATTCAGGAAGCCATTCAGATGGAAATGCGCTTCATCGGAGGTTACTTTTTTTTGAAAAATTGCTCCATTACCCTTTAAACGATCGAATAATCGGAATAAACATATGTAACAGCTGTCAAATTTCAGAGTTGCTACTGGCACAGAAAAAATTACACTAAATTTAAAAAGTGTAATCTTAGTGAGACACTCTTTATAATCCATCAATTAATGACTTTATCCTGATTTACAACTACACTACGCACTATAACCAACACAAAACCACAATCAAAATATTTCCTAATTACATTCAGCTTAATATCCCAAGAATTAACTTATGGAGTTAAACGACACTTTGAATGAATAACTACAGCGATGCGAAATTCCACACGCTATAACAGCAGTCCAGTCCCATTCTCTAACAGGTTCCGGCACACATTACACCTATCACAACAGCAGATAAAATTTCCTAAGAATTGAACTGTGCACTGCAGCAGCCGACCAAGCCGACACCGGTTTTCTTAAGTCCCAACGACGCCGCCGAAGCACAAACAATCGGCGTAAACAAACCTCTACTGCAAATTTAAAACAGAAGTACATCCTCGTTAGTATCTATTCGATGCATCAAATATTAACTAGGTGGTTTCTCTTTTGTGGTACAAAATTGATCTAAAAATCGAGAAAAGGTATAAAATAAAGTACTCACATTTCAAACGGGACTTCCCGGAATCCCGGAAAATTTATTAATTTTTCCCGCTTTCGCGGAAAATGAAAAAGTCCGGGAATTTGCGTTGCACACTCGTCATTTAAAAGCTGACAGAAAATTTTCACATTAACTGACAAACATGGGACATTTAAATTTCGTTTAAATTGAGTATGGCTACCTGGGAAACTGAACGTAGGAAAATGTAATCTTGTAATAAATAATTCCCAGCTGTACATAAACTTTTTTTCGTGTTTTAATTTAACTTCAGGCTCCAAAAAACAACTAGAGGTTTCCACAATATTGGACTTTTTACTTATAATTGTAGCATATTGTTTCGTACATCATCTTGATTTATAACATTAAGTATCTAACGGCTTAACTTTGAACGTTAGGGAATGTCGCAATTTTCGATACCGATCTTGGCGAACCGGGTTAACGGCTTAACTTTGAACGTTAGGGAATGTCGCAATTTTCGATACCGATCTTGGCGAACCGGGATCACGACCGCCCAGACGCCATCTCTTGTATGACGTAAAGCGTGATATTTTTTTTAAAATGAAAAGTAATAAAAAATTAAAATTTTATTGGGCCATCTTTATCTTACAAAAGAATCATTATTTTCATTTATTTTTTAACCAATATTTCTTTCAAATGCTTGATCTAATTGGGGCTAACAATGCCCACTCTAAGAATCCACATTTCGATGACGTGTTCGAGCATTTCCAGTGGCACTAGGCGAATGACACAACTAATGTTGGGTTCCCATTCTTCAGTCGTTATAAAGGGTTTTTCAACAGAGACGCTACAAAAGTAAATCGATAGGGACAGCAAACGACGCCATATTTTGCCCCGCTCTTTTGACATTTCTCTTCAGTAAGGTTTGCCATTTCATCATGGAAAGATATACGAACCAACAACGAGTCGAAATTATTAAAATTTACTACCGAAATTTGGAGTCAGTGGCCTCAACTTTAAGAGGCCTCAACAATCAGCGATGAGGCTCATTTCTGACTGTATGGCTTCGTCAATAAGCAAAATATGCGTTATTGGTCAGACAGCAATCCACACGTAATCCATGAGTCATCATTGCATCCCGAAAAAATTACGGTTTGGTGCGGTTTATGGGCCGGCGGCGTCATTGGGCCGTACTTCTTCCGTGATGATCAAGACCGGCACATTACTGTGAATGCGAATCGCTACCGTTCAATGATAACCGAATATTTTTGGCCCCAATTGGATAATATGGACTTGGAGGACATGTGGTACCCACAGGACGGCGCCACAAGCCACACAGCGAATGCCACAATCAATTTATTGGAAATCAAGTTTGGTGAACGTGTTATCTCACGAAATGGCCCAGTCGATTGGCCGCCTCGGTCGTGCGATTTGACGCCGTTAGATTATTTTCTGTGGGGCTACGTCAAGTCTATGGTCTATACCAACAAGCCAGCGACGATTGATGAACTTCGTACGAATATCGAACGTGAAATTGCGGCAGTATCGGCCGATTTATGTTTGAAACCGTCGAAAAATTGGGTTCAGCGTCTGGACTTCTGCAAGCGTGCCCGTGATGGAAATCGAGTTCCATACATAATGGCATCGAACGAACTTTCAAAGGAATAAAGAATTTCATTGGTATCTAAAACCGGTTTTGTTTTATTTAAAACAACTTTTGTAGCGCTCTAATTGAAAAACCCGTTAGTTGGAGTTTATGTATCTCCAAAGGAAAAGGTCTAGGAATGTGATGTCACAAAATCTAGGCGGCCTATGCATCGGTCCGAAGCATTAAATTAACTGTTTGTCAAATTGCATTATTGTCTGGGTTTCACAACAGGCTGTATGGCAAATAGTGCAGTCTTGTTTGTACAAACAGTGGTGGAGTTAACGGACTTCAATTTCAGGCAGCAATTCATATTCAATTTCAGACATAAATCACACCAAAAGCTTGTTTTGCTGGTATGTAATGGCAATACTTGAACCTCTTCTGGTTAGAGGTTTACGCCGATTGTTTCTGCTTCGGCGGCGGCTTGTTCGGCTATCCTGGTGCGGCGGCGGCTATTCCTAATTATTCTTACAGACTTAAATTTGACTTGCTGTAGTTACGATATAGTTGTAATGTGTGATGTAACTGGCTGTGGGTGTTGTAGCGTGTGGAATTTCGCCTGGCTGTTGTTATGCATAATTCAAATTACCATTTAACTCCATGAGTTAATTTTTGGGAAATTAAGCTGACTGTTATTAGGAAATATTCTCATTATGGTTGTGTGTAGTTTAGAGTTTGTTGCTTGTTGTAGTATTGATCAGTGAACAAAATACTTGTCGAAAGCAGTAGATCTTCGTCAAGCTTTTTAAGAGCCCGGTCGTGCCATGATGAAATGTCAAACAATGCTAAACAAACATACCCTGACAGTTTTATGCACCGATACTACTACTAAGTCCACAGAAATCGGTTCAAATTGTTACAACGACGCAAAAGCAGAAAAACAATTCGTTATATATTTTACAAAATCCATATTCTTTGCTAACTCTACCAATAAAAGTACAGTAAAATTTCCCAAATGTGTGCCTATCATAAAAGTTTCCTATGAACCAGCCCTAAACAGTCCACAACATCGTTTATACCTAAGCAGTAAAGGTTGCAAAGTGCGCATGCATAGGTACTACAAACATATGTTAATGTAAACTGAGATTATGCCGACATTTGGTGACAAATCTGTGGACCCAAAGCAGATCCCTTAACAATAAAAATGAAACAAAAATCTAGCAACTACTCATGCGAATGCGCTGCACTTGAGCAATGACAATAATGTTGAACCTCTTGAAGATTTCCACATAAAATCGATCCAGGCAAACTGTTAAACTGCTGTTCTTCATAAGTACACAGCAACAAATCGGTGTGATGATC
Source organism: Phaonia tiefii (assembly GCA_963931995.1). Lineage (NCBI taxonomy): Eukaryota > Metazoa > Arthropoda > Insecta > Diptera > Muscidae > Phaonia > Phaonia tiefii. The sequence continues at coordinate 94,109,434 of OZ008371.1, read as the reverse complement.
TGTCTACATATCTATGCATCCTAACGATCCGTATGACCATAAATTGATATTCATGTATTTGTGGGATATCGACTTGCTTATAATGCTGGAGGGAATAGAGGCAATCAATTAATGCAGAGGCTGCGCACTACCATGTATGTGTGTGTGTGTGTGTGAATAATACAAGACCGAACTGGCCAAACGACGGCAAGATTTGGGATTCGAGGAACTGCTCGTATACAAACGAGTAAGTAACTGGCACCTAATTGCGGATACAAAATGGAATGTTAGGTAGCAGCAGCATCTATCAATGCGACAATTCTGCAATATAAGGTTTTATTTCCAGGGATTGGATTAGGACGAGGGCTGATATAAAACGGTAACCTTTTTATGGCTGCTACAGTATTCGCTTATGATTGGTCTAAATCACTGACGTGCGTTTTGATACACTGTTTTGGTGTGTGTGTGTGTGTGTGTACCTTTGTTTTCATCATTACTTGCTATTGTTGTTTTAATCCAATGTGTTCGTGTGTGTGTGTGTGTGTTATGCTCTAAAGCAGGTTTGGTGTGTCGCCTAACGAGGGTTGTTGTTGCTACAAGATCATTAATATCAATCGAGTGTGATGTGTGTGTGTACATATTTCTCTTCGTCTAACGAAATATATCGCATTTTCGCCGGTGTGAGTGTGGGAAACACATGGGCAATTGTATTAAAGTGCGTGAATGCGTGTACGAGAGTGTGTGCTTGCTAAGCAGAGAGAGAATCTTCGTGATATTTGGTTGATTGCGCGTATGACTCTCTATTTTTAGTCGATTAAAGACCTTTGATATTGAAACATCATAGGTTCATCAAAACCGGATAAAAACACGAGCGCGGCCAACAACGTGACACGAGTGACAAAGTGATACTATCCAAACCTTCCATATTGTACGCAACAAGTTCAATCCAAGGAATAACAAAATAGAAAATTTAATTAATTAACACGTGTTAACAAGTGCGCGGGATTCTCGTTCGTGGATTGTGTTCAAATTCGACTGCGCTAAGAAGTGGTTTTAATAAAATGCTGATTTCCGAAGATCAAATACAAGAGGTAATTCTATACAAGACGCAATTCAGGGAATCAGCAGCAAACGTGGTTGCGATCAGAGCATTCTCAGGATACTCGCTTATGATTGATATCAAAGTGCTACGCCTACAACACAGAGTGGCAACGGTTAATAATATTTTCAGCCACAAACAACGCATGACTACCGCCCCAACATTTATGGCTTATAGTCGAGATCCAGACATCTCTCCATCATCGTCATCGTCGTGGTTCCATCCATCAGTCGTGGCTGTGCTTATGTGTGCTTAAAATAAACATCGGTTTTATGCAACACAGCACCGTGCAACATAATTTGCACAACATTCGTTTCGTTGCAGCAACACCATCAAAGGCGCAGAAACAAAAGCACAGGCATTCAAGTCGCCTGCGCACCCCTCGCACAAATAAATTTCCATAGCCCCATCAGCCTTCGAGAAGGAGTTGAGCACATTTAATCATAAAACTTAGTTTGCACTCGGTCAGGAAAACCATTAATAATTGTGCAGTGTGGGGGTCTGTGAAAACGCGGGCCAGTGAGTGATGCGCCGCGACCTGTATGTGATGAATTTGTGTTGAATTTTTCAAGTTCAAATGTGATTCTGAACTTTCCCAATAAAAGCCTTTTTCGATATTTCCAAAAGGCAATCTGTGTGAATCGTTCAGAAAATAATAATAATCAAGAGTCGGGATTCTAATCCATGTTCATATGTAGATATGAGTGACGTTACTTTATGTGCCCATACCAAATGAATTCATTTATTTATGATTTTTTGTTTTTGTTGGCTTCAAATACAAGAGTTGCTCCTCCCAGACGATAAAAAAGTACGCATGCGCCGCGCCGTTTCTCTTTTGCGAAACGTCCATGTTCATGACGATGCAACCAATGATGTTTAAATTTCAAAACTTCATATCTGATTTAACACATGTACACATGGATGGATGTACATACATACATGTGTGCAACGCGGGCGTTGACTTGAATCGAAAGCTTTAGGAGGAAAAATGCTCTTTAATGGCATTGCATGCCTCGAGCACATAAAATTTAAATTGAGTTTCAGTTTTATTTGTATTGTATGTGCATACTCAGATGTTTGTACGTCTGCCTGAATGTAAGTACGCACTAGGGTTGTCCGGCCTTTTCATTTTTAAATTTCTAGTGGTGTGATATTGAAGGGCGAATCAGAAATTGTTGTATACGCTACATATTTGTAAACATAACTAACTGGCTTTGTTAACAATTACAGAGTTCTATAAAAAAATACAATCAAATTAAAGTACCATCGAATCTAAATCATTTGTAATTGAAAGCCGGTCGTGTTAAATGTATCACATGTGCATTCTTTACTTGCCTGCTGACAGGGCAGAATGTTGAACAGGACATTTTATACTGTCACACCTTCACCAAAAAGTCGATAAGACGTTGTGGGTATTTAATCTTAACTGAATTAACTTATTTCTCCATTACATCCTATAAAGAGATACGCGAGAGCTTCTCACGAATATTTAGACTTATGACCCACATTTTTACACCGATTGAGAAGGATTTTCATGACTAATAACTAGGGAATTCAAAACACGGGGTTTCCACATGCAACTGTTTTCGGAATTTTCACGAATCTTTGGGACTAGTCACGAAAATCGTGATCGAGTGTACGATCATACCGAGTCAAATTTCGTACAATCGACTTGTTTGTATCACGGCTCTCGATCGAAATTCTGTGCATACACTTTTATGTGTTTTTGTTCTTGCGGTGAATATATCTTTTTGATGCTTTGCCAAACAAAGTAATCGAATATTCTAACGAAAGAAGGCCACAATATTTACAACCATTTTTTAATTCTTGCCGGATTCAGAAGAAAACCTTAAAGCCGTAATCAGTCAATCGTTACCTGTTGCAAAAAGTCAGTATGTGTTCTACGGGAAATGAGACCGGTACAGAACCAGTCACGTGATAGGTCCATTAGTGATAGTGACCGGTCCCTGTATCGTCCGTTTTGTATGAAAAGAACCGTTAACTTTAGCATGGCTTTGTCATTGGAGGTGACAATTGACACTCTTTAGATATCTTATGATATATCAACGTACTGCCTAAAACAACCCGCCACAGACTAAGTCCCAATTGAACCCGTCACGGAATAAGTCGCAATTGAATCCGTCACAGAATAAGTCCGAATTTAACCAGTCCCAGAGAAAGCCTCAATTAACCTCTTAAACAAACCTTTAAAATTGGTAGGCACCTTGAAAATGATAGAATTCTCAAATTGTCTAATAAAAGCGCTAGTATTAATTCATTATGTATTTAAAATAAATCCATAACTCGCTAAGTTATCTCAAGATTAAATATGAAAAAAATTCTATCGCTTTTAAATTTTATAGAAAATCCCAATTTAATTCCTAAAGATATTGACTATATTTTCAATTCAGTAGGTCTCGTGGGTCCGATCCATTTAGTCAATCTCTAATTTCCTGTTTTTAGTCTCGCCCTACCAACGGCAGTTCAGCACTACATTTCCCGTAGGGCGGTTAGTGAAAATTATAAACGTACCGACATACAGGATATCGTGTTTGAAGTAGTGAATGTCATTGAGTGAGAGAGAGAGATTTTGCACATTGAGAGAGATTTTGCACAGATTTCCGTAATTACTGGGCTGTTAATAGACAGATAAATGCCAGCACAAAGAAAAATAACACAACATTACAAAAGTCACAAATTATGATTGAACAGAGAATATATTTTGCATAATTTAAAAAATGTTACATCGGCCTTCACATTTAATGAATCCCTTTCCATTTAACCCGTATCCTGTATTCTCGCGAACTCGCGAACTATTGCAACAACGGTAAAGATTTTATATTTAAAGATCATTTAACTTCAATACTATCCTGTTAAAATTAGAAAAACAGCTTATTAAATGTATATTTTCAAATTAATTTAAAAAATGTCAAAAATTAAATTCACGAATAACTCAATAATAGCAGGTAGAGTTACTAGATCAGCTGGATTACTTTTTTCATATCGTTTGCCTAATAGCCAGTCAAATATGAGTGTATGTATATTGTTTATTTTTATTGTAGGTACACGGTTGTGTTGAATTTAATACAACTAACGTACCAAACAAAGACTTTGTTATGGGTAATCGGGTGTCTTCGTAAGTGACTGATGTGACCGAAGCGAACAACATGAAATCGCAATTTCGATAATAATTACGAAGATGTCGGAAATTGAAGTTTTGAAAAATTATTGTTTTTGATAAATTAATTATTCATATGAAAAAAAAAGAATTTAAAAAAATTTACAAAATATTCCACAATTTTTCAAAATTAAACGTCCAAGTGAATTATTGCAAATTTTCCGTTAATTTGTTCCGCTTAGTTTGACTCATTTTACACCAAAATCATCAGTCTCTTAAGTTTGTTCCTTAAATGTAATACACTCCATTATAACCGAACTTTTGAGGCTGCAATTTTTTTTGTTTAAAATAATGCGTAAATAAAGTTTGTACCCCGCTCAAAACTAAATATAAACAATTTTTTTCTTGTTCCACTTCGTATACTACCTGTTATAATTTTACCATGCGAATCCTTAAAATGTGCGAACAAGATAAATGTAAAAACTAAGAGTTACGCTAACGCTACTTTTTTTAATGCTTGACTGATTGCGGCGTCACATATTATTCCTGCTGCCTCTACAAAAAACTTGCTCTGCTGATGTCAGAATGTTTTCCCCGTAGGGAACCCTTCTGTTTCTTTGACAGAAGTTGTCAAGAATGATTTTTGGCGCGAATATTTTTCTATTAATGCATATTAAACCCTAAAATGCACTTGCCCGGCCCCTTCCCAAAAAATTTTCGTTTCGGACAGACAATTAGAGGTACTTACATTGAAGGGGGCGACATCTGAGGGTCAAGATAACCAAATTTTTACCACATTATAGGTGTATTGGCAATCTGGAAACGCAAAGCAGTAAGTAACAGAAAGTATTGTAACAAAATGGTAAAGTCGCTGTTGGACTTCGCCCAGAGGAGAAAATTCCTGATTCAAAGTTTCACAGTTGAAAATTCTCCATTTAAATGGACTTTAAATGCCCGACATTTGTAATTTGCATAAATTTTATTTAATATGAAAATTGTCTATGAGCTGTTTTCCCCGTTTTACGTGTTTAAAAAATTGTTTTGGAAAGGGCCTGCATTTCTGCCAAAAAATAATTATTCATTAAATCTCAAAAGTGGTTTCCGTAACAAAAAGTTAAGCAAGTTACAGTTTGCTTGCCCTTTTGTGCAGCGAAAATCTGTATACAAATGACTTCTGGACAACATCTGAGCTAGCAAGTGACATTTGGCATATTTTTGATTCGACAATGAATCATTTCGATCAAAATCTGTCGATACCGGCAGCCATGATTAGGCTTCTGGTTTCGGTGAAACCAACGTAATAAAACCGGTGAAACCGGGTTTTCTTGCAGAATTCGAAATTTAATTTTTTCTCAAGAAAATCGCTGCTTTAGAGCATAATCTCTTTTTAACTCAACTCTTAGTATAAATTAGCAATACTAGCTCTATGGCGATGCGATACATTACCCAGTTTGAAATATCTAAGCGTGACGAACATAAAAATTTTAAATTTCTCTCGGGAACAACGTGAATAGCGCACAACAGGCATACCTACTGGTTGAATTCTCCAAATCAACCTAACCTATCAATATTGACATTTTTGTATTTTCAATATGAAGTTTGGCGTTCATTTATTTCATGTCATCATTTAAAGAAAATGTAAAAAGTGAAACTAAAAACTCTAAAATATTTATATTGACCGTTCTAGTTTGCCAGACAGTCGTTCTGGGAACACGTTTTGGACAAATTGTGTATGGTACATCACAGTCCATTGTTGCCAGTTTGGTTAATTAATGCATTTTTTTGGAATATGATGCTAAATGCTTTTTAGCATCATTTTTACGAAATTCTTCCAAAATTTGATATTTTTCGTCAAAATTTTTGAGTAATTTTTTAACAACTTTCCATCACATCAATAAACAATTTTCCATCAACAAATTTTTCAAGTTTTTTTTATATTTTAGTATTGATGTAAATTTTTCGTAAATTTTTAATGTTTGGACTGAAAACACACCGCACGTTCTTATTTTGATTCATATAACAATATTTTCTTTTTTATGAGCCAACACGCACCAAAAGATAGAAACGAAACATATTTTATTGCCTGTGTTAGGTCTTAGAGACCGATATCTGCCAAACCATTAACAAAACTTTAAAACTAAGAAAAACTTATTTCTATGCTCCTTTTTTGGAATAATGAGTCTCGATGTGATGAGTCTAGGTCGGAAATCCTTTTGGCAACGAAATTAAAAACTAAAAATCTAGCCATAGATGACAAACTTGAATGTATTCTAAATTAGCGAAGATGAAGTTTTTGTATGTTTTATAATAGCTGGCAATTAAAAAAATATATTTTCCACAAATTTAAAAAAAAAAAAATTTGAAAGGCAGTCTAGATACTTTCCCAAAAAATGTTCCTCTTGACCGTTTGAACAAGTTAACTACCAATATTTATACCCACAATAAAATAAAATCTTGATTTTGAACATTAAAAAAATCAATTATTTTAACGGCAACATCTAGTTAACCTATTGCAAGTTTGTTTTCCAGCCGTCAGTGTAATTATAGGTAGTGATCAGGGGCGGAACATACAAAACACTGGTTTGAAAAGATAGCATTTAGTGCTTCAAAATCGCAAAATTGTCGAGAAATTCTCAATTTTAAGTTTATGTTTACATTAATAACTGGTAATTTACTTGATCAATAGTTTCGGAGTTACCACAAAAATTGTTATAAACAAATATTTTTTTCGTTAATATATTATATTTACTTTTTTTGAAAATTAAAAATCGAATAGGGGAAAAAGTGTTTAATATTATTTCTTTATCATAAAGCCACACATATCTTATGAATAAAGCAAAACGTGGACGTGACAATCCATGAATACCTTTTGCTTTTATTTGTTATTAAGTGAATTGTTTTTTTGGTTTGATAATAGTGAGTAACTATTGTTTTTATTTGAATTCAATGAATCTTAAAAATTTTTCCCCGATGTTATGTACAAAATATCAGACTGAGAAAGTATAAGTATTGCATATTAACACAAGTGCATGTTATGACACGGATATGGCAAAACCCTATTTTCTATTCCTCGGGAAAATCATTTGAAAGTGATAAATTTTTTTTATGATTCTTACAATCAAAAATGAGTAATAAACAAACAGTAGACTATTTATATTTGTGATTGAATTTTCATTAAATTCTCATACAAATGGTAAAAACGAATTTATGGTATTGTAGCGCGACGCTGAAGCTAGTAAAGGGTTTTCCAATTTGAGTGATATGATTTCTAAGTGAGGTTTCTGGTTTTCGGTATTTTTTTTTTGTATTCGGTAATGTTTACAATTTCATCATGGAGAGATAGATATACGCAAGAACAACGTTTACAAATTAATAAATTTTTTTATCAAAATAATCGTTCTCCAATTGCAACTTTTAGTGCGCTTTTGCCATTTTATGGTCGTAATAATCGTCCACCTGTGCTCGCTATTCTTCGAATTGTTGCAAATTGCAAATTACATAATCCTTTACATAATGTTCAAGTGCCAATAACACAAAGAACACCTCGAAGTAATGAAAATATTGCTGCCGTTCAGGCTAGTGTTACTGAAGACCGAAACTTATCGATTCGAAGACGTTGTCAACAATTGGGACTCTCAAACCACAACCTGGCGGATTATGAGAAAGGATTTGGGCTTGTATCCACATAAAATTTTTATCTCTTAAGAACTGAAACCATTGGACTACCGTAGTCGTCATTTATTTGCTCATTTTGTCTTGGAACAACTTGGAAGTTTGGAGATTCGATTATTTCAAGAAATTGTGACAATGAATGGCCTCCATGAAGTTGTGATTTAACACCGTAAGACTATTTCATGTGGGGTTATTTAAAGTCATTGGCCTTTGGCAATAAACCATCGAATTCGTTCCTGCAAAAGAAGACGTGGAGGCCATTTGAAAGACGGTTTATTCAGAACTTAATATGTGACCTGGTCTACGAAAAGGGAGCTTACGTGCGAAAACTAGTTTTCTGTGAAAAAGCTGTTAAAAGTAAGCAACTCGTTTCGTCAGTTTCTCATTATCTCGTTAATTGTTCTCCGCGCCGGACGTCCAGTAAGTGTTGTTGTTGGTCGGAATATTATTATAGTTCATCGTGTAAGTTGCTAGTGTGGAACATTTAAAAAAGTAACACTGAAGAAGTGACGTTTACTGTGTCTTTTTTTACTCGTTTTTACTCTTCTTTCTCTAAATTTTTAGTACACGTCTAAGCAAGTTAGGATTTTCTGCTTTTCACCACGTGAAAAAGCATCTCATCTTCCATCCGAATCAACCAAAAAGTGAAAATTGATTTTTTGACACCTAAGCCCCCTTTCCGTAGACCAGGTCACATATATCGATTGTACTTCACATTAAACAAAAAACATTTTAATTTCTTTAACAATTAGTGTCTTTTCTATTTAAAATGATTTCTTTTTGAATTATCTGCAAAAAATTGTTTCCAAAATTTTCTGAAAATTATTTCTAAATGTAAACTCAGAGTGGAAAACAGTTTACATTTAGAAATAATTTTCAGAAAATTTTGGAAACAATTTTTTGCAGATAATTCAGATGAAAAATACGCAGTATTTCTACGCTGCTATTATTATCAGGATGAATAAAAAAAATTTAAATTGAAATTGAATTTTGTCATTCAACAAGTGTTTACGAAAGTACAACGACCCGGATTGCAAAAGTCATATAAGCGTACAATTTCTATTTATTTGCATGATCATCCATGACTTATTTTGTTTATAAGATATATAACTTTATGATAAAGTAATAATAAAATTCCAACACTTTTTCCTCTAAACAAAGTCAAAATTATGTTTCAAGGAAAAAATATATTTGTTTGTCAAATAAAACTGTGGTGATATAAGTAGGCATACGAAGAAGATACTGTAAACTTACGTATGTATTGTCAAATTTGAAGTCATTTTCGATTTATGATAAACTATGTGGAGAAATATCTGAAAAAAATTTAAAATTTTTCGAATTTGAAGCAGTACAAGTACTGTTTTATACTTTATTCTGTTCACCTAGTCTCTACCTGCAATTATGCTGAGGTCATTTGAATACGAACTAAAGCCCGGTATTCAGTTTTTATGAAATTTTCGTTCGTGCATAAAAAATAACGAAAATTTCATGACCCGAAAATTTCGCTCACCTTGTTTTGTTTGGTACTCAGCAAATCGTAGGCAAAATCGAGTACAGGGTTGTTACGCTAAACCTTTTTTCGTACGAAAATAATTGTTTGATAATTGTTTGGGACGTTAATTTTGACATTTCGATTATTTTAGTAAACAAAAGTAATACCTCATGCATTAAAAATAAAATAGAGTGCATATACTAATAATTAGCGAAATATTTGCATGGTAAATCAGCGATATGTGGTAACTCTAACAAAATTTTCCGTTTAGAGATCAATATCTTTCGAAAATTTCGCAAGAAAATCCCCAAATTCCATTTTGTTAGTTTCGATAAGTACTTTTAGACACTGCAGTGAAATCAGAGTGCACATTTTAAGTGTTGCCCTGTATAATCAAAGAAGATTAGCTTTAGGTACCACTGCATAAATAAAATATGTAAAAAATGGAATTAAGTTTTTCATTAATACCAGAATCGTGAATATACAGAAAACTTAAAACTTTGGAAAGATCATGATCTTACAGTTTTTTTTTAAATATGAAAACCACTACCCTTAGTTATGTTTTACATTGTTTCTCAAAATGTTATAGGCCTCCCAGATTAAGATTTCAGGGCTTACTTCTAACAAGTGTAGCTACAATATAAATAAAAAAATAAATGGTTTCCAATTACATCCCATGAAGCGATTGGGGAGAGCTTCTCACAACCACTGAGCTGTGCGCATTCTAGTTTTACACTCCCTGATTGGGATCTACAGTTTTTACACCGATTCCGAACGGTATTTTGAGACGCTTTTTCATGGCTAAATACTCGATAGTGTCGCCGTCACTATGCGAGGCGATCGCCGTCGAAAGATATTTAAGGTGGTCAGAGCAGTGATCGAACCCAGGCTCTCATGCACAAAAGACGGGCACACTGACCTTTGCACCACCGACTAACCACCTACAATATACAAAACCAAATTGTAAAGGGTCTTAAAAATCACACACAAGAAAATTGTGATAAATCATCCGAACTTTTTTACACAAAACTGATTTTTTTATGTTAATGTTTTCATGACATTTTTTGATTCAAAAATACACATCTCTGATTTCAAAATGTTTTCTCTATGTTTACAAAAATTTTACTTATTTGTAAATAAAAATCAGTTAGCATAATTTTTTGAAGGCATAATTCTTTTGTATCTCACCAGCTTTAAGACGGACTTTGTTTTTTGTCAGATCGTAGAGTAACATGTTTAAAGAGTGTGATCAGTATTTCATATTCACTGGATATAGTGTGAATTTATGCCAGAATTTGGACGAAATACAAATAGAAATAGAAGAATACTATTGTGTTCGTTCATATCAAAACTCACTTATCAACAAATGTGCAAAAATATATTTATTCAGCAAAAATTTTCAACCGATGAAAAAAATAAAATAAAATACAGACGTTGTGAAAAAAACCTTTTTGAAAAGAAAAAAATTTATACTCAAAATATTTATCATGATATTTAAAATGTTGGGAAAAAACATTTTCAAAATATTGAATACGTTAAAAATCAATATTTATACCCACAATAAAATTATTTATAACAACTTAACTCAATTGATATGACGGCAACTGTGCTTGGGTTGAGTTTAAGAAGTAAAATGTTATCGACATTTTCTGTGCTTAAATTTCTTTTATTGCACGATCAAACCAATTAGAAGTGCAACTTCAGCAATTTATAACACTTTCTTCCCCAAACTGCAGTACATCGTAGTGGAATCGCAGATTTGTTTCACCATACAACTGTTCTAAATATTGAGGCATAACTGTGTACTTGTCAGGGTTGTGTATATAATACCGCTTAATATTCCCCATATGATTAGCCAGCGATTTATAATACTTAAGAGACTGTATTTATTCACGATAAAATTGTTTCTTCGGTATTGGAAATAGCCAAATATCAATACAAATATCAAATCTCTGAATAATATAAATTAAATTTATTTAAAACCCAATTTTTGGTACCGTATATTTCGAATCAAAAGTATTTTTCTTTTTTGCACTTGAAAACGTTTCCCTTCAACCAAAACAGTTTCAGTCAAAACTTGAAACGTTATTATTCATTTAAGTGAAAGATGATGAAAAAACCCTTGATGGTTCATTCGATTGCACACCATTTTCAGCAGAATGGAAAGGCTGTTTCCGTACAAAAAGTCATTTTCATTTCGATTCTGCTGTTTGAATTTTAAAATAATACGTAGATAGTAAAAAGCATATTGCTTTACAAACGGCAAAAAAGTATGGTTAAATAGTTTTCCAATGCTTTTTGTTTCGAGGGAAATTCTTCAAATTTCCCTTGACTTTCAAATCCGTCGCGTGTATTTCACCAGTAAGTTTTTTTTTTCTATCATCTTTTATTTAAGTACAAGTTGAAAACCAAAATAAATTTTAGGTTTTTTCAACGTTGATGAAACGTATTTTGAAAATTACTGTATTATTTTGAACATGAGCGATAAATAAAGGGTAGGCCATCTAAAATTTGGAATTTGAACCCCCGTTATTTCGAAGCAGATGGTCAATTTGACATTTATGAAGTGGCGGGTTATTTGTTAATTTAGTTGGAAATTTATAGTCGCTTTATGTCTTAAAAGAATTTCCAAAGTTCTGAGTCTGTAAGAAATTTACGAAATAAATTCGATAGAAATAGAGTGCCATCAATGCACTTTGTGGATCAATTTGTGAAGCGAGTTCGTCAATCCGGGTCCTTATTGGACAAAAGATCTCGTGCACGTGCTCGTCCAGTGCGTTGAGTGGAGAATATTTCCGCTGTAGCTGAAAGTGTGCTCGAGCAGCCATCAACATTAACTCGCCACCGTGAGCTGCAATTGAGCATTTCTCGCATTTTGCACATGAAGGCCTATAAAGTACACTTAGTCCAAGAACTGAATCCTCGTGACCATCCGATGCGTTTTCGCTTCGCTGAATGGGCTAGATCGCGTGCTTTTTTTTTTTACTGAAAAGTCATCTTTTCCGTTGAAGCTCATTTTAATTTCGGGGGTTACGTTAACAAATAAAATTTTCGCAATTGGGGCTCGGAAAATCCTCACGTCGTTCATTGAGGCCTTAAAACACGAAATCGACGCTGCCGTTCACAAGATAGAGGTCCAAACAATCGAAAATGTATTACAAAATTGGCTAGATCGAATAAGCAAGTCGTGGAAGCCATTTGAACGATGTTGTAAAAATGTATATAGTATTTTTTAAAGCGAAATTAAATTCCAAATTTTCCACGGCCCACCTTTCTGTAGATATATCGCTATTATATCGCCTGGAAGAAAAAATGTATTACGGCAATTATCATTTTTGTATTGCGAATGTTACCCCGGTCGGGAGAAACTGTTACCCGAAAGCGAATCTTCCATGCAATACTTTCGCAATAATCAGTTTGAAGAAAATTTAGAGATATCATCTGAAAGATTGAAGAAAGATATTCCTAGATAAAATCCCAGAAGATAAAAAGAAGACAATACTTTTTTATAGTGTTACCATTTTGTGGTTTTGTAGGTAATAATATTACACGTAAAGTTTCAATGTATTATGCTAAAATATAAAATGTTTATAATATGGTACAGAGAATTTAACTTTCTTCGGGGTTCTTTGATTTTTTCCTCTAGGGTAGATCCAATATTTGTTGGACAACGTTTTTGGCCCAGGCATAGATTTGTTCAAACTTAGTGTAGTCCAACATTGTTTTTCGATTTGGTTTCTGTTTAATATCACTTTCATCGTAAACGGACTTAGCTATTTTCTCCCTCTAGTGTCTCCAGCATATGCTTCAGGACTTCGTAAACGATTTGTGTGCTTAATAGTGTTTTTCGGGTGGCACATCTTGCGCATTTCCTCTTCTGGACGTCCTGAAAATATGGAATAGATGTTGAATCGTGAACAAATTCCATTTATTAATTTTACTTACCTATGGTACAATGTCCCCTTTTTTAATTATGTATACCATTCTGAAGGGATGCAGTTATATTTGTTTTTTCAAATGGCAACATCATCAACATTTTTCTCCTGATTATTGCTGAGGTATCTTGGGAGTGATAAAAGGAAGATATTTAAAAATAATACTTGGTTAATATCTTTATCACGATAAAAAAAAGTCATATCTCCGCAATATCGCTACGAAGATATATCTCCTAATTGTTTGTATGGTTGTGGAAAAGTTTATTTAACTTTTGACTTTAGAATTTATTTTCAACTTGTGTGATATTTATTTTTCTTGAAAATTGAAAAATCGCCTATCGCTCATTCTCCCACACATTCTATCTTGTATGAAATTTACAACTACCAGGTCGATCAGCTGTTTGAACGAACGAGGCTGTCCAAGATACTAGAAATTCAAACAGTTTAAATTTAATCAGAAGCCAGAAACCCAACCCGGTGAATCCGGTTTATTGAAAACAAACCTAACCGGCAGGACGGTTTAAACATAAAACCGGTTAGTCGGTTTCTGGTTTGAATTCTCTACCAGTTACTTCATAATGTCGCCATCACTATCCGAGATTACTGTCGCCGAACGATATTTACTGCCAGTGGTCTGGTTTCGGACCTTTTTAGTTGTACTTTGCGGAATTGTTGGGTTTCAGTCACCTATATATGATTTCTTGTCTATAAAAAACTTTAAGAATTCGCCACGTAACTAAAGTGCAAAATTACACTAATAAAAAATTAATGTAAAATCTAAAATTACTTTATTAAACTTTTTAAACGACTCAAAACCGAAGGGAAAACTACCAACATTTTTAAAATTTTGGGGAACATGTGTGTTTCATTTCTTAGGACCAGTTGTTTGATAAGAATAACAAATTAATGTTTCTGCGGGCATTATAATTAGATATATTAATCGATGTATATATCCGTGATAACTCGATCCACCAGTACATCAGTTGGATTCTAAAGATCTTCGCCACATGACTGTCTATCGAAATGCACTGCTATCAAAACAATGAACCACAAATTATTAGCCTTCCCTAACAACGGTGATCAGGGTTGCAGAGATTGTGCAGTGTTTACTGGATATGCGCGTGGCATTTGTTGGCCTGTTGTTGATATTCTTCGATTACTGTAATTTGTGCTGCTGTTTATAAAGTTCTTGTTGGTCTGTGCGGCAGATTTGATTGCTGGTTTCGTTGGTAAACACCACTTACTGCCAAATTACAGTCGTTTGTATAATGAAGTGCAACACTTTTTCATAACCAGTAGCTGGTCGTCTTAGCACACGTTTTGGGGCATAATTTGCAGCTTTAACACGCAATTAGTGGTGGTGAGCAGTGCTCGATAAGTGGCCATACAAGCAGGAAGGATGCTGCTAGTGAAATGCTTGTGCTGAAGATATCTTTTATAATAATTTATTAATACTGGTGTCAGTAACAACATATACCTTTGAATGGAAAAAAGATCTTAAATTTGAAAGAAGTTCAAAATCTTGAACACAACTATATGGACCATAAAATAAAAGGTTAAATGTAGTAAGGCGATTAAGAGAAATTATATTCATATAATGTTATAGAAGTATGTAATTTGTATTCCACGTTTCACACTTTATAAAGGTATTTTAGCCGGGAATATACACAAAAAGTTGGTAAATTTACAAAAATTAAACTACAAAGTAATTAAAAAACCACATTATGCCAGGCAACCGAGTCGACGTTGTCCATCTACAATTTTTACAATTTCCCCCCTATAATAAGTTTCTGTAGAGATAGTGATGAATGTAAAATCACACCATTGGCGCTACAACTCATTTTACAATTCAATCATATACATATATTCAACTGCCACAAAATTGTTACCAATTCAAAATGCATTTTTGAAACTTTGTTTAAAAAAAATAATTCTTCCATTTAATGGAAAATTTAAATCATACTTTTTATAATTCGGGATATCGGTTATTGTTTACCTTGTCTGTACTTCACAAGCAGTTGTTAGTCAATTGTCTATTCAATAGTTAAAATCTCTTAATGATTCCTATGAAACATTGAATAAATGTTAAAACGTTCAATAGCTAAAGAATAGTATGGTTAGTATGCGCGCCTCTTGTACATATATGAGATCCTGTGTTCAATCTCTGCTAGGACCACCTTACATTTCTTTCGGCGGCGGTCACCTCTCATAATGACGGCGACACTATCGAGTATTTAAAGTTTCTCAAAATACCGTTCGGAACCGATTTTAAAATGTAGGTCCAAATCAGTGAGTATAAAACTGAACAGCTCACTGGTTGTGAGAAACTCTCCCCACGTCCTTCATGGGATGTAATGAGAAACCATTTATTTTTAGCTAAAGATTATTGCTATTCCAGTGTTTTATTATAAATACGAGTAACACGCTGTAGCCCCGTATTCAGTTCTTGCAATTTTACCACCACCTATCTGTGATTTACCTTGCAAATATTGCAGTAGTGTAATTCCTCAACGCCCGTTGTTAAAATGATCGAAATATCAAAATTCCGAACCAAACATTTTTTAATTTTGGTGTAACAACCCTGTAATTGATTTTGCCTGTGAAATTTTCGCAACATGCTGTGTGGCAAGCAAATGAGCGAAATGTTCGGCTCATACAGTTAGTATAGTACACGTACTTCTTATGACAACGACAGTTTCATAAATACTGAATACCGTGGGTATAACTTTACCAAAACAACAATACTAGTTCCGACACTTGTCTTGCTTGCATTTATGGCCTATATATAATTGCATTCAGAAAACGCCCTCCCAAATATTACAATCTACTCAAGCTCGGTTCATATTCTCAGTTGTTATCGTCTTAATGGAATAATTGTAATTTCAATGTGTTTTTTGTTCGGACTTCGTATAATCCATTTTGTGGTTATGTCAAAACAATGACATTAATTACGCCAATGATCCTCTTATTAGGTATTTATAACAATGCAAAAACTCATGCCCCTTACAAATTGAAGGCATTCAGTTTTTCACACCTTTGCTCGGCGTATTGTGTTATTTACGGAAAAGGGACATGAATAACGTATCGACAGATACCCAGGTACCACACTGGAAGGTAAAATAAACACTCGACTGATAAAGATCTTGTCAGGAGTCGAAGTCTTATTGCTTTGTCATGTCACTGCGTGTAGTTTTACCGCTTGTCCGACTGATGGAACGCTCTGATCTATTGTTACTGCTGCTGATAATGATGTTGGCGTTAGGGCACAGAACAAAACGGACGCATGCTGTGGTTTAAACTCAATAGCCTAGCCTAATTTGCTGTACAGGCTTCTGTTTGAAATGTCATAATGTTTTCATTTCTTTCATTGTTTTTGACCAGCAACATTTTGACCTTTTTTCTGAAATTTAGACTGATGTCAATTTTTATTAATTTCTATTTCATCACAGTTGTACGAGATCAATGATGACCCCAAACGCAAGGAGTTCCTCGATGATCTATTTTCGTTTATGCAAAAACGAGGTAAGTGCTTAAAATTTATGTCAAAATAAAAAATGTCATTAGTTTAACATGACATGAATATCAGATTCCCTTTAGTGGTCGATGCAATTTTGGGGACGGGAAGCAACTGATTTCACTTTGAAGGCTTCTGCAGGAGCATTTCTTATATTTTTATTGTGAATGTTATGACTGTCCATAAAAAATTATTTATAAATGCATTAAATATGTCTGATGTTGTTGTTTGTCGACAAAATAAAAACAATATTATGAATTCCGATGTAAAATAAACCTCACAATACTACACTAGTCTACCGCATCTCGCTTCATCATCATCATCATGTGCATCCTCATCGGCACGGAATAATGCCACACATCAGCGCATGCAGGCTTTTATATGTTGTTGCAGTTTGAGATTCAGTGTCCCCTCCTCGCAGTGCATCGATCTAATGGATGTTTGCCAGGAGGGTGAGCGACTGCAAGGGGAGGTCATATGAATATGAACGATTTCATTAAAATCTCAAGCACCTCAACGTCAACATGATTGCTAATGACATGATCAACACTTGAACGATTCGTCACTTTCCAAGATACATGTGGGCATGTATGTATATTAGGGAATTATAAAATCCGGGTTTTCCAAAAGTGGGGGTTTCGGTTTTTTGGAATTTTCAGGAACCGGGTCCTTAATACAAGTGGTTCAACCGGGTCTCTTAGAATTTTTTTTATAGAGAAAATGTTTTTTAAATTATTTTTTTACATTATTTAATATTTTGTTTCCAATATTTTGGCATGCACTTTTTTATTTCATGACATCTATTTTACAACATCTATTTTGTCCTTTAATTTAAAATTAAGTTACAACTGTGGAAAAATGGGTAACGCCAAAGGGAAATTACCGGTCCACCGAGTCATGAAAACCTGTTATACCGGTAGCACGGGTTTGGCATAAAGTCGTCTTTCGGTTTCGGTTTTAGTTCTCTAGGATATATGTACAAATGTGCGTCCGTCCATCCGTCCGCGAGTTTAATGGTTATAACCAACCAAACCAAAGAGTGCAATCGACAATCGTTGGCATTGCCCAAACAACCACATCGTCCGAATTTCTTCTGTCCCCACTTTGGGTTTCCTCTGTGTTGATAATAAAAATTATGTTAATTAAATGAACGTCATTTATCATCACATCCAACTAAGAGGAACTGGCCACAAGGCTGCTACTTTAGTTCCAGTAGATTCAAATTCCCGATTTTAAGTGTTTTATAACGACGCTGCGTATGCATGTGTGGATATACTTATTGAGATACTTATAATATTGTTGGGTATTTGTGATTTTCTGCATACGACATATAATTACAGTGCCTGATCAAAACATTACGACCTGTTAGAAACTATTTACTATTTTTTGTTTTGTTTTAACTAAACGACGCCTCAGCCAAAATCACAAAATGCCCAATGAAACAAGCTTAACTAGTTATACCATTACTATCCGTTGTGTGTTTCCTGCAATTTTTTTTTGCTTACAAGCTGTCCTAGTTTCTGCAACAGGTTTGAAGGACATTCTATTCTGAGTAGTATCAGACTTTGCTTAAACGGGTTGAACATTTTCAAAGTTACATTATTTTTCTTAAACACGGAATATAACTTTTTTCTGAGATTCTAACAAATGACAAATGTTTCGTTCTAAAATTGACCACTCTGTAAGTAGTTAAGTCCACCAAGTCATCTAAGCCCTCCGTGGTTTTGGCCTGGGCATATTAAAAATTATGAAGGTTTTGTTTGTTATCTGAAACCTACTCTGTATATTTTCGAAAGTATAGAAATTTTTTTTTTACAAATAATAATGGCGAAAAATTCCACAACCTCGACAGTTTTCAACCGATGGGCAATAGGCCAGGATATACAATTGGAAAGGTATTTACTTGAAATTCGAGAACTGGGAATTTTTGGGAACGATAACTACATCACTACAGCCAAATTGTATAGTTCCAAATTGCGGATTCAAGATGGAGGACAAACAATCATTTATTGAATTGCGACTTAGCACTTTTGGATTTCCAATCTTGTTGATTACGAATCTGCGGCCAAATATTTAAAATCCAAAATGGCGGATACAAGGTAGTTGATTGACTTCAAACTGAGTAGGGTTTTAGAACGCGGTGATTCCGAGTCTTAGGTCAATATTTTGAAATATATATAAATCTGAAATCTGAAAATTACTTTATTGGCTTTTAGGTAAACTATTTCATAAAGGAAGAGTATACTTATAGAATAATACTTATATATCATTGGTAATAGTTCCCCTTTAACCCTGCGTTTACACGAGACAAGACAGTGAGCATATTTATTAGTTGTCAAAGAACAGAATGTTTGTGTTTGTGACAAGTATAAAGATAATAAACCCTTCAGCACCCGCCGTCAGTTTCGTTTCGTGTGAATTCAATATCATTTACCAAAATAAAAAAAAAAAAAAATTTCTCCAAATTGCTCGGTCTTTGGTGATATTAGATCAATTCATTTGCCGAATTCATTTTGCCGAAGAGCAGAACGTGTGTATCGTTGCAGAAAAACACACAAAAAGAAAGTTATTCACATAAAAATTTGTGTGACGCGTAAACTTTTACACACGTTTCTTCACTTGACATTTCTCATCTGATAATTTCGTCCACGTTTTAAACGAAACAAAAAAAATACCAAGCAGGTGCAGTTGAAAGAAGTTTTTATCCCGCGTAGCGAATTTTTGTGTGCGTTACCAAGTTTGAAGAAACATAAACTAACGCGCAGTGTTCTACTTCTTTAGGTCTTTAGAACCGTGTAGAAGTGACATTTACGATTGATTACCCATATAATATTAAGATAAAGTTATGTCAATAGCAGAGCTCGCAAAATTTGCTCAAGCAAATTTTTCTGCCCGGTCTGCTCACTCAAAACACCGAAAAATATGAGATGGAATCGCTAAGTGTCTGAACAGCAACCATCTTTTCCTTTGCGTTCATTTATAAGTATAGCCAGTGGCGCCGCGCAATAAAAATTTCTGTAAATCAAACTATTTGTCAACAAAATGTAAATATAAAATAAAAGGCAAATATGTGTACAGGCGGAACAAAATTAATCTTCATGTATTTTGTTCAACAATGCTTATAAAATGAAATAATCAAAACATTAAAATAATCTCCATGAATTATTATAATTTAAAAAATAGGAATTAAGTTTAACAATTAATAATGACCTATCCCCACGCGCAACACTCATCCATGCTCAGAAGACCGTTTGCCGAATAGTGCGTTCCTCACCCACACCTCAGATGAGGCTTACATTTCACATACGACTAGTCGGCATCGTAGATATTATCTCGATGAAATCTTAATTTTTTTTTGACATACATATATTATATTGTAAGGGTACGAATCTCCTTACTAGTATTTATTTGGTAATATTATTTATCATCTGAGCATTAGACACAGTAGATCAATTCTTCCTCCGTCTTATGAAATGAAACAACGCGCTTTCTATTTTAAAAACGTCTTTATTAAGCGACTGCTGCATTAGAATGACCACATTACATGTGATGTTCTTGACTACCTAACCAAATCTTAGGCTCTCTAAAGTAAAACAATGTAATGAGAAGTAAGAAAGCAGAATAATAATGGTAATGTGTTTGATATCTAAGAGAGTACGGTAGTAAATGAGTGAATAACAAACAGTGCTATTGCAAATGCGATCAATTCATGAGTAATTGAGTGATATACATATATTATACTGAAATGGTAACCGTAAAATGTTGAGAGTGATAGAAAGGTTAATGCAATGAATAATCTAAGTATACTCTTCTTGAGAACACCAGTGGGTGTATTTGTATAACATAGACAAATGACTGTTAAGAAGAATAACATCACATAATTCAAAGTAACATAAAGGTCTTTAGTTAAAATATGTAAAATAACATAATTAATAGGGCCGCTGCAATATTATATCAATATAATATAATATTATGCAGTACACCAGGCACGTACGCAGGGGGTCTCTGTCCCCCTCTGAATTATTTCCTTAAGTGGTGATTTTTGAATGCGGTACTATTTTTCAACCTAAATTTCAAATTGGACCTACACTCGAACTAAAAGCTACATGTTTAGTGGTTGAATATCAAGCTAATTAGTAAATAAAAAGTAATTTTTATTACATTTTCCCGACGTTTCGTCAAATTCTTGTTGACATCTTCAGGGGATTCGTCAATTTTAAATACAAAAATTATGTCACAATAACCAATATGCATTATTAGCAAAACAGTAAACTTACAATAATATTAACTTAAGTGCGTATTTGTATACACATAAAACAAAGCAAACACAACTTTAAATTAATATCACACGTTCTGTATTGCCACACTGTAGCTCGCGCTTATGTTGTCACTGTCTTCTTTGAGAGTCATAGTTTTGTCTATCTTCTCTAGTATTCTCAAACTTTCCAATGTCATTCTCGTCTTTTCCCTTCTCTCTTTATCCATATCGAAATCAGCTGTGTGGCCTGATTCAATTATGTGTTCTTGTTCTCTCTTTTTCAATGTATTACATGTATTAATTAAACAGTACATATTCATAATGAACTTTTTCGTGAAAAAGCAACCAAAGAATAAATTCATTAAGATTATGAATCTTGTTTCATAAAACCTCACTTTTATGAAAATTATTCATTAGACAAAAGCAATTATCTATGAAACTTTCAAAAAATTTAATGAAAATAATCACATACATGTTTAACAAAAATGTTCTCTGGTTGTTTTTTTTATGAAATCGGACATATATATAAAAGAGTAACGTTACTGACTGACTGACTCAACATCGCCCAGCCCTATCCGCTGGAGCTAGGAACTGGCAATTTGGCATGGAGGTCCATCCTCTAGCGCTGACGTCCAAGACGGGATTTTTGGAAATTCCTACGGGAGGGGCAAAAAGCGGAAAATCTCTCCCATGGCGGCCTGCCCAAACACCTTTGGCTAAAAAGCTGAAATTTTCAATATCTGTTAATTCGGATATTCCATTACTCTCTGGTATGGTACTATTTGCAGTTTAGCCCAGAAACTTGGTAAATTAGCGAGTAAACGGGGGGAAAGTTCAGAAAACTCTTAAAAAAAGTTCATAAAACTACCGATTACGAAGTATCGGGCTTTTCAGCTATTCGTACATAAATAGTAATGCAACAGTTCACAATTTTAATAACTGTACGAGTATTCTTCGGTTTTCTTTTTATGAAATCGTTCATAAACTAAAATGAAACTTGGAGTCAGTAAAAGATTTGAATTTATGGAGTCTCCACAATTTTTCATAATTCACGATTTTAACCTAAATTTAAACTCAAAATATCTGAAAGAATTAGGAAAACATTAGGTCGCTCCGCATTATAAGCCGTACAAATGCTATTGTCCAACCTAAGTAAGGAGGTACAAAAGAAATAAGTGATCGTTCCTTACAGACCTATAACACTTAAGACATCAAAAACTTTTTAATACTTTCTTTCGAAACCATATGATGTTGGAGATATTTCTTCCTGCCCGCATACCAGTGTAGCAAGTGAAAACTGCTAGAAGACCCTTTATTTTTGCTGGTGAAAATTTGGGAATAATATTTTTGGGACCAAAATCTAGAAAAATATCTGCTTAGACCTTAGCAGCGTTATACACGATACCAACTTGTTTTATGAAACCTGATAAGAAAAACTCAGAAAAACAGATTTCCTAAATTTGAATTTAAAAAATGTACTGCTGTAGCCCGTTTCAACTTATAACTAGGAAATTGAATTAAACCTGAGGAAAGTTTACTTAATACGGTCGATTGCTGTTTTGTTTCGGGCTCATGTGCATACATCCATGATTCGTCACCTGTGATGATGTTATACACTGTGTTTGAGTTATCGCTATTTGTCAACATCGGTATTCTTTCACAACATATCGGTATTTTTTCAACATTTCTTTTTGAGCACTGTTATGTCTTATTTCTGAGAACAAATCATTTTCACGGCCAAATGAACATGCAATATATTATTGATCCTAGTGGTACTAATGTCCAAGGAAGCCTCAATCTCACGGTATGTCACATGTCGGATTGCTTTATCAGTTCACGCACAGCATCATGGTTTCCGGCAAAACGACCGAAGTTGGACGACCTTCACGAAATTCATCCTGGAGCAAAAATCATATTCAAATTTGAAGAAAACGTTCATGTACGAAAATCTTATTATGTTTAAGGCATTTATTTATAAAATAATTTTAATTTTTAAATTTGAAAAAAATGTTTGGAAGTTCTAATAATTCTTAAATAATTTGTAGTTACGAGGGTTGCTATTTATATTTCGAGAATAGCAAATAATAACAAACATTTTTAAATGAACATGAATTTTTTTTCAAACTATCTATTCTCCTTGATGACAATACACTTCAGCGAACCACAGACTTGTCATTCGTAAGCATGAGCTTGGTCGATAACTTTTTATTTGACTGATGAATTTGAAAAAATATTACCAAAAAATTATGTGAACATGAAAGTGATAGTTTGCCGTCGGTGGTGCAATGGTTAGTGTGCGCGCCTCGTGTACTTGAGATCCTCGGATCGATCCCTGCTCTGACCATCTTAAATTTCTTTCGACGGCGGTCACCTCGCATGGTGACGGCGACACTATCGAGTATTTAGCCATGAAAATACCGTTCGGAACAGGTGTAAAACTGTAGGTCCCAATCAGTTATTATAAAAACTAGAAAGCGCACAGCTCACTGGTTGTGAGAAGCTCTCCCCGATTCCTTCATGGGATGTAATGGGAAACCATTTATGTTTTTCATGATAGTGATGCGAACAACTTCGATTACATTCTTATTTGGTGTCAAAAAGGGCGGAAAACCGACAATAAACATCAACGATAGCTAATGTTCATGCTCATGAATGACAAGTTAGCTTTTTGCATTCGTTCAAACCATTTGTCATAGTAGTTTTTCCATTCGTCTTGAGATACCTCCAAAACATGGGTTTTGAACGCTTCAACTGCTTCTTCCACGCAGTTTACTTTTGACATTCGGGAACAAGAAGAAGTCATTGGGTGCCAAATCAGGACTATACGGAGGATGAGTCATCAACTCGATGTTTTGGCTGCTCAAAAATGCACCTGTTTGACGAGATGTGTGGGAGCTCGCATTGCCTTGATGAAGAATGATGCCTCTATCTCACGATATGTCACATGACGATCTTTCATTATCAGTTCACTCACTGCATCGATGTTTCGTGGCAGAACAACCGTTTTTGGACGAAATTCATCCTGGAGCAAACGGCGTCCGAAACTGAACTCTTGGTACCAGCGATTTACAGTGTTTTTGATGGTGCTTCATCACCAAAAGTCGAAACAAGTTTATTGAGACACTCTTGTCTCGATAATCCACGCCGAAAATCAAACAAATCATCGCTCGAAAATTTTCACGGGTTAATTCCATTTTTTGACCGAGATGAATTGTTCAAAACACTATAAATACAACAAATAGTGTCCGTAAGTGAAAACATTCTATGTATATTTATGGTAAAAAATTTCAAACTTTCCAATGGAAGTTCCAGTTGCATCTGGGGACACTAGTATTGCCAGTTCCCGAAATATAAATAGCAACCCTCATATTTCTTATTCAAGTCGTAAACTCATTTTGAAATTTGATTAGAAAAAAAATTTGATTGGAACATAAAATCATATTTGAGAAAAATTTCATTAGAATTCGAAAATCATATAATTTATTATTATTTTGTTTAAGGATATGAACGGCACACGGTTAAGAGTAAACAACTGGTTAACCGGTTTTTCGAGTTTGGTTTTGGACACTCTAATCAAAATTCACAAATTGGAATCCCCGCATTCAGTTCACATATGAAATAACGGAAATTTTGCTCACTTTGCATTTGCTTGGTACTCAGCTCTTAGCGAAAATGTTGTAAGCAAAATCAATTACCTAGAGACAACACATTCTTCACATACAAAACATCCCAAACAGTTAAGAAACTCGAAAGAGAAATTATTATTCTGTTATTTTCTGAAATAAAATGAATTAAACTCAATTTCTTTGAATATATTGTGGATGCATTGGATAAAAGAGTGTTCCCATTATTTATGGAACACGATTAAATGTACAGTATTGCATCCTGTCAAACCAACCTTCCAACACCTGGTGGACAGTTTTCGCTCTTCTCACGAATGGCTGAACCGATATTCGCCTTATAAGTCTGTGTCTCAGGGATGGAAAAAGACATTATCATTTCAGTACTGACCAAAATTGAATGACCATTTTCGAAAAGGGCTGCATTTATCTCAGCCTGCAAGGAATTTGAGAGAGCAAATAGTTTTGAAAGAGCTAACCATTGAACTGCTTCATAAAACACTGATATGTTTTTGATACCCCTCTAAAATATAACAAGCAATTCTTGATATCTCAAATGCAACTTGATTTATTAAATTTTGACGACCTAAGCCCTTTAGTTTCAATTAAAACTTGGAGCATTATAACATTATTTGTAATAGTAGTGTAGTATATTTGTATAATACCTGTTCCGTGTAACAAATTGGCCATGGGAGTAGTATGGTACTTTGGTACATTAAATTGCATCAATAAAAATACAATTGTACCAACTTTGTCATCCCTGATCTGGATAGTTTCTGGATTATCCGGATAGCACCTCACAAAAAAAATTTAACGAGCTCAATTCCGCCAATTGACAAAGTCAAGACGGCAAAAGAACGATTGTTTGATGGGCGTCATTCGGCTAAACCAAGGATCGTCCAAGTTCATATTCACAATTTTGGTAATCATGGCTCTGTTCCGGTAATTAAATTAAATTAAATTAAAAATTTTTCGTAAAAATATACAGAAAATAGGTTTTGAAATGCCAAAGAGACCAAGAGAACAGAAAATGAGTGCAGGGTGGCATGAATATCAACAAGCACAGGGATGTTGAATAGATCGAGAAGACGAATGCACAAAGCACAATAAAAAATAATGTTTTATATATTTCGTACAATTGCAAATGCGTAATTTTCATCATTTAATTTTAATTGAATTTCCGTATTATCAGGGAGTATCCATTCTACAGCTGAACGACCATGGAGTCGAAAATTGATAGTGATCAGAGTAGTAGCAAACCGTGCTGTAAACTAAGTTTGAAAGAGTTCGACTGATACTAGTTACAGCTAAATTGTGTTATATGTTGTTTGCATTGAACGAAAATACATATTCCCTTTTATTCCTGTCCGTTGTATGTCCAACCAAAGAGTAAGATGCAACAGCAACTCAAACTCCACGAAATTCCCAAACTACCTAGGTGACCGTAAGAGAACCCCAAGAGCGGGATGGAACCCCGTATTTATTACCCTATGATTTAAAGCACTGATTATATATGTATATTGCGTTTGATTTTATTTTGTTTTTGTTTTTTTAAATAACATAATTGAATTGGTTGTCGAAGCAACGAATCCAAAACAAAACGTAACCCTTAAAAACAGCGTATGATAATGATGGAAATTTTCGAGCTCTTCTATGATTTCGAGCATTAACTGATGCGAATCTGAAGAATCATTTGTAGAATTCATCAAAAACCGCATTATTGTCAGGTGCCGCAATATAATCCAAAGACAGATTATCGATCGAATCAACCATTTCAAGGCTTTCAAGATCATGGGGGATGAGTTAGCCGACATATTGTAGTTATCGAACAAATTTCAACTTGTATCGAGTACATAAATAAAACAAAATTTGCGAAGATTTTCTAAAAAAACATAGTTTCTCATTACATGACATGAAGGGATTGGGGAGAGCTTCCCGCATCCAGAGAGCTGTGCGCTTTCTAGTTATAGACTCACTGATTTGGACGTATAGTCTAACACTCGATAACGCTGCCATCACAGAAAAATTTATGGTGGCAAGAGCAGGGATCGAACCCACGTTCTCATGTACAAGAGCCGTTCACACTTACCATTGCTCTACCGACTGCCACACCGAACTAGTTACTGGAAAAACATTGGTAGATGCTATCCTGATATTTCTAGGATCCGCGGATGTACATATATTGTAGTTAAATGTTAGAGCAATGTTACAATGGTGCAAGATCTATGAGCGCGGTATTTTATGGAGCTCAAGCGTACACTGAACGGAAAAGCATCGTCACAGGGATGCAAATGTTCATCACCCCAGCAACATTTGTCATCGAAAGTGAGCTAACGTACAGTTTAATTTCCGCTACGAAAATGTGTTCATCAACGGCAATAGTTTCCTAATAACAGTCAGCTTAATTTTCAAAGAATTAATTTAATGGAGTTAAACGACACATTGAATTTTGCATAACAGCCAGGCGAAATTTGTACATGCTACAACACATACAGTCCAATTACCTAACAGATTACAGAACACACTACAACTAGAACAACAGCAGGTGGAATTTCCTAAGAATTGAATTTTGCACAGCAACAGCCAGGTCAATTTCCTAATAATTAAGAATAGCTGTCATTAGTCTCCACTACGCCACCGCCGAAGCAGGAACAATCGGCGTAAACCCCTAGAACAGATTAGTTTTACTGAATATTCATCGACACATTGAAGTTGTTGTCAGTTTATTAAAACAATAGTTCAGTTCAGTTGTCAAAATAACAAAAATAGTTTATATGTGTAAATAAATCCTTTCATTTTGTAATAATAATATGATTAATATACATACATACAATTTCTTTTACAAGATTTGGTTAAGTAATTTTTGTGTTTATTGGTTTAACGGCTTTGATTTTTATGAAAATTGTCAAGTGATCAATTATGTAACCATGGAATCATTACTGTCTTTTGTTACATTGCCCATTGTAATGTTATGGACTCAAAATGTGGAATTTCAAAGATTTTCAAGTTGTTTTTATTTTTTTCACCATGTACTGTACATGGTGCATTTTATTGCAAATTTGCATTTCCAGCGAACAGATTTTTAGGGTACATGTACTTATTCTTATGTGCACATAATTATAATATTTGTCCCCTTTCAAAATGATATTAAAAGTCAGAAAACGCGGCTTTATGGATTTCGATGAAATGTCAAGAACATATTCTGTAGCTTCTAGCGCAGTGGCGAAATGTTCAGTTCTGGTCCCTCCCATTCTTTATAATTTTTGTTTTGCCATTGAGCAACAAGGACCCCTTGACTTCAAAGTGTCGCATGCATGTCTGAGTCCCAGTATTGCATCCATCAGTTGATGTGCCACAATGTGTCACATCATAAAAGTTGATTTCGAAATGTTTTCATATTAAAGATTTGAAAATCTTTATGACATTTGATGCATTCGACGAAGATTGTTTTAATAGCTACATATGAGTTGGCTCGTATTATATAAACTCATTAAGAGAATATGTTCATGCATGGATATGATGTATGCGCGTATGTATGTACATATGTATTTATAGCTTACATGTACCAATATTAGTTTATTCGTGTCAAATCAAAGCATTTTCTCGTTTCAATATTTCTTCCGAAAACCCCAGGGCCCCTTAGGTATGACGATACTGTAATTATTTACGTATGTATGTACATTAGGGTGAGTTTTTTCTCCAAAATTTGTTCATTATTTCAAACCGGGTTTAGTTTGCCCGTATACGAAATAACGAATACAAAAAGTTCACGAGTGGACAGGTTGATATTTAAGCAAATGTCTTATTCAAGAATTTATTGTCTGAATAGAGGTTGTATCAACCGTAAATTCGGCTGTTGCCACCACTTCGGATTCAATTCGATTGCATCAACCGAATTGGAAATCAATTTGGTTGCAATAACCGAATTTGGTAGTAATTTGGTGTTTATTAAGAAAGCTAGGTGCAACTATTATAATTATGGATTATTTTGCAGGTAGTTTCCATATTTTTCAGCCTGCAGTACAAACAGATCTCATAATTTTTTATACGGTCAAATGGTTGGGTTTAAGACGTAAATCGAACGACACAACTCATAGTTTTTGGGGTTGTGGCCCACTGGCATCGAAAACAGTCGGAAGTGGAGTGTAACGTATTTGTTTCCATGCAGATTACTCCACATAAAGTGCATTAAATCCTAGTTTGGTAGTTATTTATGAGGATTTGGAAAAATAAATTGTCAATAAAATTCTCAATTAATTAATAGGGGAAAAAATTATGATTACATTGTGACATCCTGTAAATTCGGTTGTGACAACATTTGATGCGATTGTAACAATCCCTAAATTCGGTTAAGGCCAATTCGGTTGGCACAACCGAATTTTTCTGTGGGTGTATTATTTATAACAAATTTATGTTAAGTTGGTGCATATACAGTACAGTACAGTGTACTGAAACACGCGTTTTTGGTATTTCAAATTTTATTATTTCAAATTATTATTTCAATTATTTCAAATATTAAAGAGGTGATTACGGTAACGTCAAACTATTTTATAAGAGGGTACTTACAGTCCCCTACCGGCCGGTGAAGTTTCAATTCCTAGTACATTTTCCAAAAAAATTATAATTTTTTCGACAGTCTGGGGCTCAAACGATGTGTAAAAACATTTTAAAAATGTTGACTGAGCATTTTTTTCACGACGTCATTTTGGAATCTTTATCATGCATATTTTGTCTTCCCCATTTTGCTGTATTTTTCAAATAAATAAAATAAAAATATTTGTAGGTGAGTTTGCGAAACAGAAAGACAAACCTGCGAATCAAATAAGAGTTTTTGAAAAATTATCTATTTCACTGCACAACTGCCAAATACAAATTTATAAATGTCAACCAAACACAAATGGCGGTCAAAAAACATCAACCTGGACAAAAAAAAAACACCCTGTAGTTTAAAAATGCTGTCCATCTCGTCACAAGTACATATCACCACGTTCATTGCGGTACTACCCACACACTAAAAATCAAAAGTTGGGCTTGATCAGTACAGTACTCGTATAACCTCTCTAATCCGGACATGTATAGTTTCGACCATTTTCCGGACTACAGTACAAAAGTTTTTAAACTCGAATGTGGGTTATGTTTATTTATTTTATTATGAAATAAGTTATTTACAAAGCGAAATTTAAAAAATTAATAATATTAAAAATTGATTTACATTTACAAAAAGGGTTTAACAGAACAGAAATTAAAAAATTTTAGTGCTTGAAATATAAATTTAGTTTGGATTGAACGAACACATTTTTCTATGTGCAGTTTTTGAGATCTGGTTTTCAGTTCTGTTAAAAATAAGATTCACATATTCTATTGTTTGTGTTGTTGTTGTTAGGCTAACGTACAAATGCTGCGAAACAAACCAAAAAACCAACTTATGTCCGGACTACAGATGTAAAATTTATAAACTGTCCGAAACATTGAACTGTCCGGACTACTGGATATTCCGGACTAGCGAGTGTCCGGACTACTGGATAGTCCGGACTAGCGAGTGTCCGGACTAGAGAGGTTACACTGTACTATATAAGTATGTAGTTACTAGGGATGTCAATCGGGATTTCTCGAAACCCGGGCTTTTTCGGGATTCGCAAATACCGAAATCCCGAAATTTGCGCAAAATAATGGTCTGAAATTAATAATAAGGCGATTGATTATATTAGACAACATTAATTTGTACTAAACAAACAATTGTCTAACATCGGACTAGTACGATTAAATAAGGCTGGAACAGCAGAAAAATCGGTCCAACTTTTTGAAGGACGTTTATTCAGTTTGTTATTTGTCGAAGACATTGCCGGAATCATAACGGAGCACTGTTAATGGTAAATATTGAAAACTTACAGTACCCGAGCAGCAATTGTGCATCCATCTCGCTATATTTGACTTTTTTGTTATAAAAAAGGCACATACTGTTGCAGGCTGAAAAATCGGTATTTTGTTGTTGTTTGGATGCAAATATAACGCGTTTGTAGCTTGTCGCAAATATAATATACTTGTGTCCAAACACAATATTACATGTTAGAGACACAATGATTAATAGGTTATAATAAATAGTTTTGTGACCTAAATATATATTTGTTTGTCGAAAACTGATGAAATCAAAAACGGGACAGACAACAGAGAATCAAAAAAGCTACAGGTCTTCAATTTATGAAAACAATGCTTGCAAACATGTACATGGTTCCTGCAATATGTTGCTGGGACCGTTTTTTTCAGCGTGGGCCGTTGTGGAATTATCTTCTTTAGAAAATGACGAAGAATTACAATCTTTCGACATTTGTTTAGCATAGACAAAAAATTACATTTCTGAAAAATCCCAAATCAGACCACTTATGGAAAAGGTCCGAGAAATATGTTAACCTTTTCGAAAAAGTCCAAAGGAAAACAGCTCATGTTAATGTCAGAAATCCACACAGGTAAAAGGGTGTTTATAGGTCCAAAACAATATTTGAAAAATAATTTAGCTTGTTGTGTAAAACAATTAAAGTTCTCAATCCAATAAAAGAAGCGGTCGAAGCATTAAGACAATCTGACATGGACCTCTGCAAAGCAGATGCTTCTTTGGCATTCATTATGAAATAGATGTTAGCCATTAAATCTAATTTAAGCGACGAGGTAATACGACGAGGAAAGAATAAATGAACGAGAATCAATCTACTCAAATCTTAAAAATTTTTTAAAACATCCAAACATGCATTCAGGCGTTGATGATTGTATGAACATACGATAAATAATATATTTAAAATCTGAAATAGAAAAATTAATATATCGTCTTATAAAAGACGTAGACAAACAACATAATGACAGTTGTCGATCAAAATGCCATCGATTTAAACGAAAATATTGAGGAAGATCAAAATGAAAATGTTTCTATAGGCAACAAACGTAGCGACGGTATTGACAAATGTTAAAGTCCTGTAATCTTTCAATGTAAATCAATATTTTTGTATCAGGTGGAATAAGAAGCGATAATTTGCAAACTGTATATACTTGTAGTTTTTTGTTGATGATTTTACCAACAAGCATCGATTGTGACATATGTTTTTCGTCCGCAGCTTTTATAGTCAAAAAAAGAGACAGTTCGAGATTAGTAGATTCCAATTTTGATGCTCTAATTCTGTTGTGGGTTTTCCTGACAAAATAATTCCTTTATTCTTATATATTTTATATATATATATTACTGATATGTATATAAAAACTAAATTGTCACATTAGTTTGGTGTTCTGTAACAGTCTTGTCACGACGTCGACTGTTTATCGATAACTTTTTAAAAACATAAGCAAAGTTGTCAATCGTAGGGAGTGAAAGTAGGAAGAAGAATATTTTACATTTGTATGTCTATTATTTTAACTAATTTGGGAAAAGTTATTCAAGTTCCTAAAAGTGGTTAATTGAGACGGGCTCTCGATGGAGCCACCTGTAGCCTTTACTGGCCACAGAGCTGCATGTGTTGGAGAGAAGGACGAAATGATCTCACCAAATTCATCATGGGCCGACCATTCGGCTATCCTAAAGGATTTGAACGGCAGACTTCAATGGCACGACTGAAAGCGCGGAGAGCAGGCGTATGTGTCACAACAAGAAAATAACCATTGCCATGGCAATGCATCAACTGGTGGGCACTTGACACTGATGCCACCGAAGCCAGTAGTTCTAAGAGATCCCTGAAGGAACTCAATTACAGCAGCTAAATTTGATTCAGGTCTGTCGCCGTGTTAACAGCTCAAAAAACAATTATCACAATAGGGACGTCGGAGATAGCAATAAGCGAGGTCAATCAAATATCCAATATTATTTATCATTCAACTGTATGTATAAGTTAAAATTTTTAAAAATCAGATCAACAAATTAGCATCAATACGAACCCTTTGTTCAGCGCATTTACCGTCAGACAGACAATTGCATTTATATACTCGCTATACGTATAAACCGGATCCTGCTCTCCTGCACACACTCCTTAGGGGTTTCCGTCCGCCAGTAAAAGTTTCGAACTACAAATTTTAAATTTGTTAATCCAACATTCAAAAATATAACTGCAAATTTCTTTAAAAAAAATTGTACATTTTCTTCAAGTCGTTAACAAAAACTGTATTACAAAATACTAAATATGTGTGGACTACACACATACCGACTTTCAACTGGCGTCACAAGACGGCGTCGTTTTGTGTCGACGAGGACAACCGTAATAAGGGTGATCATTATTCAGAAAATAAAGCAGAATTATTCAGATTTTAACGTTTAAAAAATTATCACTTAATATTTCTCTTATAAAGATAAAGAACTGACCTGAATTAAACTATGCTACACATAAAAAAAAACTCGTTCCTCCCAAACGAAATCTCAGATATCTGAAGTTCGTTTGGGGATTGGGAGAAACGAACATCAGTTAAGCCATGCATGTCATTTCATTTAGAACCGAAAATCTAAGCTGAAAAAACGTTTGCGAGAAACAAATGTTCCACCAAATGTTCTTTCGGTTACAACAACCAAGTTGTAGTTACTGGAAACTAAAAAAAAACGTGCGCGAGAACAAAAACACGTTTGTGGAAAAAATACAAGATTAATTAATTGTGTGGGATAACTTTTATCTGTATACGTGTGGGTATATGCCAAACGTGTGAATAAAGACTGTGTATACAGTCGACATCTGTGCTTTCATTAGAAAAAATCTGTGCTTTCATTAGAAAAAAGGCTAATTTCAGTTATCGGAAACGTTTTCTAAATTTGCACCAAATGTAATTTGGTACTCGTTTGATGCAAACGAGGACTCGTTTGGAACAACATGATACACATTTGCGATATTCGAGATTATTTGGGAGAACTACATGAACGGTTGCGATTAATATATTAATACAAATCAATCAAACCGATAATAAACGTTTTTTTCTTTGCGTGTAGATTAGATTGGATTGAATTGAATTTGATTAAATTAATGGAATTAAATTGATTTGAATTGAAGTTGTCTTAGATTGAATTGAATATATTTATTGGTGATTCAATCTCAAAATTCCACAGCCGTATTTAAATTTAACAATAACGTTTTATTTTTAAATTAAAATTTAAAAATATTCCAAGTTGCAATGCATGTTTAATGCAAAATTTATAAGTTTAATTTATATTCTCATTTAACACATTTTTAAATTTGAAAATCATGTTCAAAATTAAAAGAAATTTTCATAAATGAAAATCTTATAAAGTGTAAAAAATTAATTTGTACATTAATTGAAATTACTTCATTCTTATTCAAATGCTAAAATCAATTTGTAATTAAAAGAATTGTTTAAAGTCTTATGTAGGTAGATCTTATTCAAGCTATAAAATATATTTGAGAATTTATATTTAAAACCCGTTTAACCGACGTGAAATAACCGATTTTCGGTATATTCGAAAATTACGTTTTTTAAATAACCGGCACAAGGTTAATTGCAAGAAACCAGGTAAACCGGATTCGCCGGTTTTTCGATTTCAGTTTTGAACACTCTAATGGTTACCACTTCCATTCTGTATATTGAAATTCCAAAATGTTAATGCGCCTATGTTGTTGAATGTATTATACGAGATGCGCCTACTCTTCTTAATTTTTTGACTGAGGGGAATCGAACGTCTGGAAGTTGCACATTTTAAATTTAAGCGAAGAATTTGAATGTGCAATTTGTGTAGATATACGAACATAGTGAATGCACAAACTTAAAAATGGAGGAGTTTGTTCGAAGTTACAGCAAAACAGCTGACAGACGTTCGATTCCTCTCGGAAGAAGCATCAAGTGAAATGTCAGCTGAGAGAGATGGGCATCTCGTATATGTTAATCTATGTTAATATCCATGTCCATGTCAAATAAATAAATAAATTCGAGCAATACATATCTTAGGAAGAACTTAACCCATTTAATTTTATTCTTTTATTTAAAAAATTAAACCCCACCAACATTTTCGAAGCACAGAACAAAATCTAACGAAACATAAAGCATATCTTGAATAGGGATATTTGAAACCATTTCGCAACTGCCTGCCTCCATGGGTGGCTGTTTCCGAAATGGTCTCAAATATGGTTATTAATATTTTGTTGATGATTGACTACCACGTAGTGGGTGAGCCTTAAAACACAAAAACAAAAGTTCACCCTAATGTAAATACAATATGCATGTGCATGCCGTTCAGAGTGACATCTTGACATTTCGATCAAAATGAATCGAGAGCGATCTTCAGAAAAATCATTAGCGCACTACACGACGCTTCGTTATCCTTCTCGTTTCGATTTTTAATTTGAATCAAATATCACCAGGGGAACCTAGGGAGTAGCACTGGCGACGGTCGGGCATACAAAAAACATATGTTTCACATCTTGTTAGCGGTACTGCATGGTAATGACGAGCGTTTAGTCAAATGACGATTGAAATGACAGATTAATGTGTGTATCTATGCTGTACATGCTATCCAAGTGATGCAGACTCCCGTTTAGTTGGATTTCTAATTTAATCTATATTGAATTTCAATAATGTTCTTCATTAGTTCCCTTGTAAAGAAAACAGAAACAACAAGTTCATAAAATTATCAGTAGAGTAATCTTTAATTTCCGATCGGGAGAAATATCATTAAAATTCGGCAATACGATACATTGGGATCATTAAAATTAGATCGATGGAGTTTGTACGGCAACAGTGCAATTCCTCGTTAATCGTTTTATTTTTGTTTTGTTTATACGAATCAATAATTCTTTCACATCACTATATTTATTCATTGTTTTCCTTCCAATCAACGTGTCCATCATCATCATTTGCCGTTTTTGTTGAGTTCTTCGATTTTAATGTTTCATGTTCGAAGTATTTTGATTGATACCTTCGGGCAGTCTCTAAATGTTTTCTCTTCGGAGTTTGAGATCATAAAACTCGTATTCAAAAAAGATGCCAAAAAAGGGAAACAGGGCCCGTGAATATTGATTGCATCAGACACTAACAGTCAGACGGACATTCAAAAATGCAATCAATAAAACACGAACAGAGAAATTCATTACGAAACTACAAATTAGTATTTTTTTATTATAATCTGTTTGTGAGGGCGTTTGAAGATCTACTTAAAGATCATTAAAAGTGTTTCTGATAAATTGATGAATCGCAGAGCATTGGCGGTACAAGGGTCCTAGTCAGCACAAACAATTAATGTTTGGCTATAATAAACAGGCTTTAACGACTGTACGTGATAAAACATTTACAGATAATCCTCAATTATCTCCACACCTGTATTTCGATGCCTAATCAATAAGTACGGGTAGGTACTAGAGTGTTTAAAACTGAAACCGAAAAACCGGTCAACTGGTTTCTTTGCAATTAACCGTGTGCCGGTCCTTTAAAAAACTTAATTTTCGAATAAACCAAAACACGGTTATTTCACGTCGGTTAGCCTGGTTTCAATTCAATTTATGTTAAATACCCTTACAAAAATTTACAAATTCAACAAAACAGATATGATTTTCAAATATTAATACATTTTTTGAATTCTATTGTCAAGTATAATTTTATAGTTTACATACGTGTATATACGATTTTAAACAATTTTTGCATGTAGTATGGACTTCTCATACATTACCACATGAACTAACAAAAATTGGTCATAAAATCTAAATTCAAACGTAAAAGAAAGCAGGAGGAATAGAAGAACATAGAGGAAAAAGATTTATGTTCTTGAATTGGGATAATTGAGCTTCTAGAATGAACTTCTCATACATTATCATAATTTTTATTTAATTGCAAAATGATTTTATAATTTGAATTAGTATGTTAATTATTGTTTAATTTTTTTCAAATTCGAATATGATTTTCAAATTTAAATGAGTGTAATGTGAATTTAGTGGTCGTCGGTGGTACAATGGTAGTATGTCCGCCTCTTGTAAATGAGGACGTGGGTTCGACCCCTGGTCTGACAACCTTACATTTGTTTCGATGGCGTTCACCTTGCTTAGTGACGGCGACACTGTAAAGCATTTAGCCATGGA
The DNA here is from genome assembly GCA_963931995.1 of Phaonia tiefii. Lineage (NCBI taxonomy): Eukaryota > Metazoa > Arthropoda > Insecta > Diptera > Muscidae > Phaonia > Phaonia tiefii. The sequence goes on along the minus strand of OZ008371.1, from coordinate 94,072,709 downwards.
AAAGCTTCCCGAAATACCGTTCGAAACCGGTGTAAAACCAATCAGTGTGTGTAAAAACTGGAAAGCACACATCTCACTGATTGTGAGAAGTTCTGCCCTCTATAGGAAGTAATGGGAAACAATTGTATTGTATTGTGAATTTGGATTAAACTTATAATTTTTATATCAAACACAGGATGTGATTTACATTTTAATGTCAAAATTAATTAAATTTTAATTTAACTGATTTAAATATATACGCTGACACGAAATTGACAATTTCGGATTGAAATTGTCGAACGAAATTGAAATCGTTCGGACTGGTTTTGAGCAATTTCGTTGAAAAATGACAACTGTTTGTTTACAAATATTGCCATTAGTAAAAGTTTAGTGCCTGGGCACAATAACCAAAATTCTGCTGGAAATGAATGAAAACAATAAAATAAATGAATGGTACGTGAACTTTTACATGAATCACTGATTCGCCACGGTTTATAGTTTATTTTCACTAGCCTATTTCGATGTAAACTTAAAATTTCAATCTGCTGAATGAGGCGGCATACAATTGTTTTGTTTTTGTTGTAATTTTAGTAACCACGTGTTCGGTGAACGAAGCCGACCCATAATTATCGAAGGCGTTGAAGCTACAAAAAAAAATTAAAATTACGGCAACTGAGTTTTTATTAAATGTAATTTTTCGGCAGACGTTACTTTTAGGTTCATCTCGTTGGTTGTGTAATAACTTTAGATATTTTTTTTAGTAATTCGGGCCTTTAAATGCAGCCTAATTGATAATATCGGCTAACACTTTAAGTCGAAGCATGCTTTAAAGACCGCGGCGTGAACTTCAAAAAAAATATCTACGACGGCGGCACACCAGAAAATTTTCTGTCGGCTTCGTTCTCTTGTATATGTGCAAAAAAGAGTACTAAGTTCATTTTGCTGAGTAAAAACAGCGTTGTATACGACAATTTCAAGTCAATTTCAACGAAATTGTCGTAAATATCTCAATTTCGTAGTTGTCAAAATATATTCGAAATTGAGCAATTTCAACTCAATTTCGGCCCAAATTGTGAAAGACTTCAATTTCGCGGCAGCGTGAATAAGGCATAACATGGTCTAATTAAGCCAATTTAATTTATCTCCAGAAGAAAGACAAGTTTAAAGTTTAATATCTTTACTGGAAATCCGAAGTCGGAGTTTTTGTGATAGCTTTGTTACAGATAACAAGGCAACGAATTCTTTTACTTACTTCTTAACAAAAAAAGAGTTGATTATTTAAGCACGGTGACTTCTCAAAATTTTTTTTTTAATTTTGTCCTAACTCGAGTTAGACAGTTATGCTTTATGACCGCAGATATATTACAATCTGAATATAACGACTCTTTTTACGGGCAAAGGAAACAAGAATTGAAAATTTCATTGTTAGAAAATGTTGATTTTGTATAAATTTTCTACAAAAATTTAAACCTATTTGCTTTTAATGCAAAATGAAAAAGCTGGAAAATAACCGTTAATAAACCCGAAAATTAACCGGTTTCACCGTTTTTTCAGGTCTGTGAAACCGAGAACTGGTTTTCAGAAAAAAAGATTTTTCAAATAGACCGAAAACCGGTTATAAAAAAATTTCGGTTTTGTGAACACTAAAAAAATTTACTAAAATCACACGTTGCGATTACTTTACAAGGTGACAAACAACAAACGCAGAAAGGATGGATACTCAAATCAAATACGAAATTTGCCAACTCAATTGCAGTGATCTCTCGATTATGTGGACTATCAAACTTATAAACTAACTCGGATTTAGTTCATAATTTTGACTGATATTTTACAGCAAATGAAGTCCTACGAATAATTTTAACTCTACCAACAACAATTTAATTCGAAACATATTTGGTTTAAACATTTTTTAATAATTGGCAGGCGAAATAAATCTGCAGAGTGATTTCCGTTATCGTTGGATATCAAATAAGGTTTTGTTGGTCATTACCATAACAAGATTGTTAACCCTCTAATGCCGGATTCTAAAATAATGTGTACAAATTATGAGAATAATTTTTTTGATTTTAAAAAAATGATTTGCAAGTCATGCGACAAAATATAAATAAGTACCTTAGGCACTCTCGGGGCTTTAGTGACAATATTGTACCTGTCCCGCATTTTTTATGAGTTGGATACATAATTTAAAAAAAATGATTTCCCATTACATCCCATGAAGGAACTGGGGAGAGCTTCTCATAACCAGTGAGCTGTGCGCTATCTAGTTTTGTGCTTACTGAGTGGGACCTACAGTTTTACACCAGTTCCGAACGGTATTTTTGAGAATTCGTAATACTCGATAGTGTCACCGTCACTATGCGAGGTGACCGCCACCGAAAGAAATTTAAGGTGGTCAGAGCAGGGATCGAACCCTGGATCTCATGTACAAGAGGCCCGCACACTACCATTGCACCAAAATTACAGAATTATTTTTGGATTTAACGTTTATTCAGGGATTTAAGCTGAATGGCATTAGAATGTTTTTGCGGAACACAAATGGGTCCATCATAAATATATATACATATATACATTTCATCTTGGAACACACGGTCCTTATTGCATTGTGTGTCAATAGTGGCGTCCACTTCTACCTAACCTAAACTAGGTACATATATCATCCATTTTGTAGGGATAAACAAAACTCAGTTTATGAGGATTGTTTCATCATTTTCCAAACATCAATATTCACAAGTTCCTGTATATGCAGTAGCTTGGATCGGCAAAAAGTTGAAGCTACACGATTAGCTAGATTTGAACCCATCAAACGTCGAAGAACCAAGGCAGTACAATTAAGAAAAAAAGTACATTTTTTTTATTTAAAAAAAATCATAAAAAAGCAACAATTTAAGTCAGTAGGAAAAAAAAATATCAGTTTACAACAATCAAAGAACAAACTAAGACATCACAAATATGTTTTTGCGATAAAAATTATATTTAATCAGGTGTTTCACATTTTATACATAAAAAGTAAAATGAGTGTAATATATTCTATATTAATATTTTTTAATATTAAATATAACCTTGTTTTAATTACTTAATAATTAAAGATATTATTTTACATTTTTGTTTTAAAAAATTACAAATATTTATCGTTTTTGTGAACTTGACTACCTTTTTTACCATCTTCCGTTTTTAAAAAATTACAAAAAAATTACAAAAGCTTGTAAGGATATAACTTCGACCAAAAGTTGATCCAAGACAATTTATTTGATCGAAAATAATTCAATTACTTCTACGAAGTCATAAAATTAAATGTTTGAATTAAGGTTAAAAATTGAAAGTTTTACAAATTTCGTATTTTTTTAATTTAAACGGCCTTTTACGTAAATTCTTATACATATACGATTTTTGGAATCAATAAGAAGTAAAATGTTCTTATTATTGTTGTTATAACATAAAAACTACAAACAGAAGTACAGAAGCTAAAAAGAAGTTCTTTTGCGAACTTCTTCTTTTATGCAGTCCGAAGTACAATTAATAAAAAATAGTGCACGTACTGCTGGAAACAGCACGGGTGATAACGCTAATAGAATCCACACACAAAATTTCAGAAAAAAAAAATTGATACCTTAACTTCTCTCAATGTACGTGAAGTTAAAACGAGATATAAAATTTCCATATCATTGGCCTAATATGCAGCATTTTTTTGAAAGCGAAAAGTGGTCCAAGTGAGACAGTTGTCCAAATACAGGCATCATTTTAAATCCTATGTTATTTTGATACTGATAGATTATTTCTGTCCGAATTATTGACTATCAGTCAGTATCCGCGGACCGAATGAGTGTATTTAATATTTTATGTTAATGAGTAGTCAACTCGAGGGCAAAGTCAATCAACATTTACACTTTTTTCATTCAAATATGTACTCAATATGATTAAACTCTAATCGAATTAAGAAATTTTTAGATTTAAGTACACAAACATTTAACCCAAGCAAAATAATCTAAGTAATTGGTATCACTTGATCCTCAAATAACTATCCAAAATCTGTATATTTTGTTGTTTGGATACACACACATATAACGTGTTTGTAGCCTGTGTCAAATATTGTATACTTGTGTCCAAATACATTGTGTTTGCTAGTAAATATTACACGCTTGAGCCACAATGATTAATAGGTTCTAATTTATGTTTTTGGTGAGCAAGATGTTGCTTTGATTGTTGAAAACTGCTGAAAACAAAAGCCTAACAAACAACACAGAAGCAGCAGTTCTTCAATTCATGAACACAGTGCTTGCAAACATATACATGGTTCCTGCAATATGTTGCTGGGTCAGATTTATTCCAGCGTGTATATTGCATAAATTTGTACAGTCAAATAAGTAATTGACTCAATTAAAAAGTTTTAGCGTTTCATCTGGCTGACTGGTTGTTTCCAAACAACAGGACATTCGAAATCGAAAAACCCACATATGTACTGACACGTTTTGAACAACTGTATGTTTTCATTCGACTTGAAAGGACTAGATTGTGGAATCCTAATCAAATTTCTGTCGACTAGAATATAAATAAAAGCTTTCGTTCGAGATCGAGGAACAGGTTATAAAAGATACGGATCCACATTATGTATGAATGTTGTTTCGATAAAATAAAAATACCTACCAAAATACGGAGTTTAACTTGGATGGATGTTTCGTCAATGATTTTAGCGATTTACATACATATGATGTTTATCGTTTAATAATAACAAATACTATTTTCCTTTCAGGCACTCCCATCAACCGCTTACCTATTATGGCAAAATCGGTATTGGATCTTTATGAGTTGTACAATTTGGTAATTGCTCGTGGTGGACTCGTGGATGTTATCAACAAAAAGTTGTGGCAGGAAATTATCAAGGGACTGCATCTGCCGTCGAGTATAACAAGTGCTGCATTTACACTTAGGACACAGTAAGTAACTTTAGTACCCATTCCATTCACACAGACACACACGGTCAAGTACATACGGACATACATACATATAAATCACTTTCCAATTTTACAACTTCCTTCGCTTGTCATAGTAGACGAAATTGTGGAGATGTATTGTCGTCATTGCTGGCAAACCGCAATGAAATTGGTTTTTAAAGATACGGTTATTGTCTAACAGCAATAAAACTGTAAGAGTGCGAAACTCAAAAGATGGAACCAAGAACATAAAAGCCTGAGGTTAGTCCGGACGGTGTGGCGGAGACGTCCCACCCTGTGATGTAGTGACGAGAACCACCGACCGCAGTAAGAGGCGTCACTGAATTAGTCTTCTATTGTCAATAAAAAAAAAACTGGAAAACGTCATTTTATTCATAATTTCAACTCGTAATGTGTAACGAGTATAGCGAGTAAACCCTAGTTCGCCAAGCACTCACTCAGCCACTCTAACTTATAATGACAATTTGCAATTTATGCGTCTCCATGTCTGGGACAAGCGACCAACACCCAAAAATGAGACCGGTAATCGATGAATAAATATGCTCTGCCTGACGGTCGCATTCGTTGTAGGGGATTTTATGACAATTTTGCAAGTGTGTGTAAGTCGATGACTTCTCGTGGGGCAGAGTAACACTTTCGAGCCGAAGGGCCGGCATTTAAGTTTGTCTTCCCACCAATGCTGGCATTATCGCCAGATGTGTACGAAGAGGGTCTAGGCTACGTTGTTGTGTGAGCTTTTGTTGTTACCAATGATTGACATTGCACACACGCACACATGTTGCTGTTGTAACATTTAAACCGTTATAGTTGTTAAGTTAAAAATGGCGTCACTTTTAATTTATTCTCTTCGCTCTCTCTCTCTCTCTCTTTCTCACATCCCCACTTGAAGTGAGTGATACCCATTTGAATGTGTGCGTGTATTTAACCAATGGCTTTGCTTGATTTACAAAATAACACTTTTATTTGCTAATCTAATAAACAATTCTCGTACCAACAAACGCTCAGATGCAGCGTTATTGTTTACACTTCCCAGCGGTTATCGATTGATGTTTCCAGAGAAGTCTGAGGGGTAGCGCATAAGACAATTGTTGTGAATAATACCTTTTAATTTGATTATTGAACAGAAATTACAACGGCCAAATTAAGCCTGATTTTACCATAGAGTAATTTCATATAGAGCTGCCATTCTTCTCGTCTGACATTTCCTTTCACACTATTCTTGGTGCGGTTTGTGCGATAGAGAGTTATGTGGCGAAAATTGACTTATACCAGGTGGAAATACAAAAACTGTTGACCTACATTTATCATGTCGTTTTCATGAGAAACGGTGAAATTGAAACGTATTCTGAACTTTTTTTTGGTATATTTCATTGTTAGTATGCATTTGTGGTGTATATACACAAAAAAAGTAGCGCACACACCGAAATGTCGTTGATGTTTTCTTGTTGGTTGGTTTGAGACATTGCCTCTATCTGGTATTATTAAAGCAATACTTTCCAACATGCAATCGCCCATCTGCAACACACCAAATGTCATCAATTTACTGAGAGAGTTGGCGACTATATATTAGGTAATCAGGTGCGATATCGTGGTGAAATAACTTAAAGGTAATGACATTAAACCTGCATTTTTTAAACCCTCCATCAAATATGGGGGTATATTGATTTTGTCGTTCCGTTTGTAACACCGCGAAATGGTCAGCGCATTCGTATTCTTTTTTTTAAATTTCTAACTTGTAGCCATGGTCGTATATTATAATCACGATAGTGTCCAAATGAATTGATGCAGATGGTTGCAATTTCACAGGAATATGCCTTATAGGTATAAACAGGCAGTTCGGAAGGGAAAATCTGTAAAATCATTACAGACGAAAACAATTTGCCCTTACATGAACTAAACCAACCTCTAAAACATTAAACTTTTATATGAGAACATGGTCACTATTGGCAATAACATGGAAATATTTCATTATAAACGTATTTGCATTGTTTCGTAATATGAGTAGGTGTGGCCGTAGAAAAAGAATAATACTAATGTATGTGGCAGCGCCTATCGAGCACAATATTCCAAATAATCACATTTCCAGCCCCTTTGTAGAAAAACTATTAAATATCCCAAAATATTGGTCACATGCGCTTAGTGTTTAAATTGTAGGTAACTACTCCTCAGCACCGGAATTCTGTAATTTTTTTATCGAGACAACTTGGTGTAGTTAAATTGTAAAAATTCATAAAATTTCAATACACAATTTCCGAATTTTGTCAATTTCACTACCGATTTTTCTCGTTAAACAGTTACAGAATTCCAGTGTAGAGTATGATAACTAGCTACTTTATATAATATTTTGATTGAAAAAAGGGACGTGACACCGCCCAATTAAGTAATATCTCAGTCATTATATGAGGTATGAGGATGGCATTCAGATCGTTAATTATCAGTGAAGGCAAAAGTTCAGAAATATCATTCTAAGGCCATATATCTTCCACATTACATAATAACAGGAATGGGGGTATATATACCATTTGATACGAAACAATGTGTGTAACGCATAGAAAGAACCATATTATATCCTAGGTATCTTTGGACCAACTTTCATTTTTGTTTTTGTAAGATTGAGTCATGTCCATATCGACGGACTGACATGGCTCAATCGACTTAGAAATCCCACTCCTGACTGTATAGTTGGTCCGCACGACAACCGACATAAGTCTCCACGGATCACAACGTAATTTTGCCAGGGAATTTTATTCACCAAAACATAGTTTGGGATTGAAAATAGGTGTTAGGATCACGCCTCGTCTGGTACCTTTCATACAAATTGACAAATATAGTACAAAATCTTGATTTTTCTGAAGCTTTTTTCGGTTACATGTGATTAACTCCAATTCTGGCGTTGCGAAATATTCTTTAGTCTAACTTAACTAGAGAAGATTTGCAATGACCAAATGCTGGGGCACCGTACGTTTGTACGTCAGTCACTTAACGAATATAGGCGATTGCCCCAATTTCATTCTGGTTTCTCCCATACAGGAGTTGTTCTGTCGTCTTGTTGGTGGGCGCAATAGCTCCTGTGAAATTAAAATCCTTGCTTTACCACTTCCATTATGGTACCTTCTATTTCTATGCGGTTTTTTCAACAACCGAATAACGGCTATAAATGGTTTCAAATGAACCGAAAAGCGAGTCCAAATTAACCTACAACGGGTCAAAAAAAGCGTATGCTTTTTAAAGGAGCGAAACCCATTTTAAACCCTCCCGGAAAATGGTTCCAAAATACTGAAAAACGGTTCTAAAAGAACTGAAAAACTATTTGGAGAGAACACAAAAACGGTTCCCGAAATATAGAGACTCTGTTGCAAAGACACCGAAAATCATACATGACAATTATAATTTGTAGTTTAATTTGAATTACGTCTACAAATGGACATTCAAAAAATGTAATTACATTGTACTTATCCAATGACGATGAGACAATCGATCGCAATTTGGACGATGACGTCCATAGCCCCCGTCAGACCAGCTATTGCCCGGCTTAAAAACAACAAAGCTGCAGGAGCCTATGGATTACCGGCGGGTCTGTTTAAGGCTGGTGGCGATGAGCTGATAAGGTCCATGCATCAGCTGCATTAGATGAATGCATGCCCGGCGAATTGAGTCCTCAGTGTACTATGAACCATAGTTAAAAAAGGTGACCTGTGTCTCTGTGCCAACTACCGTGGAATAAGCCTTTTATCCATAGCATATAAGGTTCTATCAAGTATAATGTACGAAAGACTAAAACCAACTATCTCTGTCCTGATTGGACCATACCAGTGTGGCTTTAGGCTTGGAAAATCCACAACTCACCAGATTTTCACGCTACGCCACATCCTGGAGAATACCCACGAAAAATAAATCGACACCTATCATATATTTGTCGTTTACAAGGCAGCCTTTGATAGCTCGATACGGGAGAAACTCTACGAAGCAATGTCTGAGCTTGGTTTTCCTGCAAAACTCATACGCCTTTGCAGGATGACCTTGACGAACACCAAATCCGCAGTGAAAATTGGTAAGGATCTTAAATTTCCTATAAACAAAGAACTGACATGTCAGAGTCACTGCTGACTTTCCGACCCGCTCCCATACAAAAAACGTCATGACACCTCCTTACATTTCCATACATTTGGTCAAAAGTTAGCAGGAATTGTCCACAGTTAGTCAACAGTGGTGATCACCTTATGACAGTACACAAGACATCTTGAGTAACCATTCATCAATGGGTCAGTAACTCAAGATGTCTTTAACTACGGTGTTTCGGGATATTACAAGTATAAATTATCCATGTCCGCAGTATTGAAAATTTTTGAAATTGTACTTGAAACAATGCAAATGGCTGGTATTATATAAGTACAAAGTTTATAGTCAATATTAAAAAAATGGATTCCCATTACATTCCGTGAAGGGATTGGCAAGAGCTTGTCACAACCAGTCAGTTGTGTGCACCAATTCCGTACGGCATTTTCATGTAGGAACATTTTCGATGGCTAAATACTTGATAGTGTCGCCGTTACTAAGCGAGGTGATCGCCGTCGAAAGAAATGTAAGGTGATCAGAGCAGGGATCGAACCCCCGTTCTCATGTTCAAGAGTCGTATACATATATCGGAAAAAAGACAACATCATTTATAGATTTGTAAGGGAGTTACCAGAGTAGTAAATAATAATTACTACCACAATTTCATTGTGATGGGATGTGATAAACGGCTGTTATTGTGTTGACCAGTCATACATACGGGCTTGGCTAAATCGTATTAAAAAGTCCTAAATCGAATATCCAAAGATACCTGTTGTGTAATATAATTCCTGCTATGCGTTACACTTTTTCCCAAATCAAATGATATACACTCGGGTTCACTTATTTAAAGGCACTAAAAATTCCATATTCAGCAGCCTGTATCTTTTGCAATTTGTAACCGAAAATGGAAATGGAAGCTAGACATCTTGAGAAAAACAGCAGGACAATAGTGGTTTCTTAACTAAAGAACTTTTTTTGAGCAATTTTTAAAAAAAAAAGGCCAAAAATGTGCTATATTTTTTGTGCTATTTGAGGGTCTGTAATGATGTGAAACTGTTTTAATTGGTTCTCTGGTTGAGGGTATATATAATATAGTAGAAAAGATCTGCAAATTTTAGTAGGGAAGACCTGTAGATTTTTACAATCAAGTCAAATCAAGTTTTCTTAAGTTACGAGCGAGATGACACATCTTGTGTTATATACTCTTTAGCGATTAAAATTAAAACGATCTTGGGTTTACCACATTCCTACTTGAGTTGTTTCTAAACAAACAGGAGAATCAATCAATGACTTGGGTTGATTTCGGATTTTTTAATTTTCATTGGATTGCCATTTGCATGACTTTATTTAATACAAATGCAAAAGAATTACCATTGCTCCGGCATTGCAAGTGCCAGTTGTGGGATCGGATGCCAATTGTAATGAAATATGGGAATGGTTTTAAGTATTTTGAATTTGTTTGACCGCTGGCAATTCTTTTTCTAAAGTATTTTATATGAAGAGGGTGGTGACTTCGATTGGCGTTTCCTCGTAGTATTTCAAATTCATGAACCTGTATACATAAAATATTTGAAAACCAATACTGTCAGATATGGCTGTTGCCATATGCCGAATCATCGTCAAAATTACGTACGATATGTGTGTACGCTTCTGTGCCGAACGTTCATATATTTAATGACAACATACATAAAAGCTTTTAAATTTTCGTTTCCATAGCACGAAACCAAACGTAGCAGAAGAAGCGAAACGTCAAAATCAGACGATCAAAAATTTTAGAATTTTGTAGAAATCACAACATTTCCACTTAAAAATATATTTTACTCCTAGACGCATATGTAGTACTGAAACCATAGAATAACACATACCATAGAAGGTTTTATTCGCTCAATAAATTAAACGTCATAGGTACGATGGAAAGTAAACATTGGATGGTAGAAATATGGGTTCAATAATACCAGATAGTGGCAATAGTATACAGCGATCAACATAGGAACAACAACCGAATTTCGTGTTTTTGTGGCAAACTAGTTGTGCTAAATACAATGCAAATGTATACCAACGATAAAAGTCAACAAAAAAGTGCAAAATATATTTAAATTTTTCAGTTCTACACCAAAACGACAGGAAAAAGTTAAGTGAACATATTTTGTAACTCCACCTGGTGTAAGATAATTTTAAATTTAATTGCTCTCATTTCCACAAACCTACGATGAGAGTGTGAAATGAAACGTCAGATGAGAGAATAAGTTTATCTAGGTATGTATTAGTCTAAGGTCAGATATGGCTGTTGCCATATGCCGAATCATCGTCAAAATTACGTACGATATGTGTGTACGCTTCTGTGCCGAACGTTCATATATTTAATGACAACATACATAAAAGCTTTTAAGTTTTCGTTTCAATAGCACGAAACCAAACGTAGCAGAAGAAGCGAAACTTCAAAATCAGACGATCGAAAACCCCAATCGTTTGGGGAAAAATTTATAGAATTTTGTAGAAATCACAACATTTCCACTTAAAAATATATTTTACTCCTACATGCATATGTAGTACTGAAACTACCAAAAACATAAAAAAATCCAAACTTCTGAAAATAATTATGAAGTTGAAACTACAATTTTGGTAAACAATCAACATTTGTTTTATTTTTTCAGCTGTCAGTAGGGTTACTATTTTTATGCCAGAAAATAAAAATTTTATATGAAAAAAAACATAAAAAATGTAAACATAATGGCAACACAGTTTTCTGACAAGACAATAATACATTAATACCTACACGAAAACTTTCATACGCTTCAGGTAAACCGAATTTTAAACACGTTCGTTCGCCTGGTTTTCGTCCGTCTGAATTTTCAATCGATATACAGAAACCATAAAGTAATTCTTATACCCAGAGTAACGATTTGTCTCAGGAAATTTACGAAGTTTGATGTGGTTGCATATGGTTGTTGCATGTTGGAACGTATTGCTTTAATAACACTAGATAGACACAATGGTTCAAACCAACCAACAATAAAGCAAAAACGGCATTACGTTGTGTGCGTTCAAAATTTTTTTTGTAAATACACGACAAATATATAGTAACAATAAAAGATAATAAAGAAATCCAAATACGTTTAGATTTCACAGTTCTTAACCAAAAAGACATGACAAATTTAAGTCAACAGTTTTTGTAATTCCACCTGGCGTAAGTCAATTTACGTAACCTAACTCTCTATATCGCCGGCCGCACCACGAAGAGTGTGAATGGTACGCCAGATGAGAAAGTGGCAGCTCTAAGTGACATAACTCTATGACAGAAACAGGCTGTTTGTTAAATTTGCATTTGTAGAGGTGATTCAAATTTAACTACAAAGTATAATTGTCACATAATTAGGTTGTCACATAATGGGTGAGGGTACTTCATAAAAAAATGCATGTAATATAAAATCGAAATCTAAAATTAGTTTATCTAATTAAACTGTCGGGTGTTAAGGTCTAGGAACTGTGTTTGGATCACTGAGCAGGAATTGAATGATATTTTAGAATTTAGTGTCCACAATGGGAACCGATCCAGCGTTTTCAAACAAATCTGTCGGGGATGAAAATTGTTGGATCAGCAATAACGACCTTGTCAGTAACACACAGAGTTAATCTTAAGAAAAATAATTAGATTGCGAAACTTGTAGCAGATGTATTTTACACCCCTTGCATTTGATCTTCTGAATTCCTCGCATCCACTTGTAACCAATCCCTCGCTTTGATGTGTGGCGCTCTTAAATTGTCGTAGTTAATCAAAACAAATTTCATCGGAATTTTCTTATTTATCTGTCTGCATGCAACAAAATATATACGTGACTAGATATGAATTGATAGACGTCCTAAATCAACATCATCAAGACTTTAATGCTAAACACTTGAAAATTCAAATGAAATTTTCCACAATCAAGTGACACAACAAAATGCTAATAGTGTAGAAAAGTTGAGAGTAAGACAATCCGGCAATGATGCTGTGGCACTGCAGAAGACTCCTTCCTATCTTGGTGCGTGGGCTTGGAAGAACCCTTTCACCGTGTTAGCTCACAGCAAGCTGAATTTGTATGTACTCGAAACAACAGACATACATACATACATTCATGTCTTCACTAATATGTATCTTGAGGAATAGCTCTGACTCTGAATTGTGTTAATTAAATTAAAAAATGCTAATGGAAATATATGAAACTATGTATGGAACACACCAGAGATGGCTCACATTTAAACGGAGCCCCAGTAGAGCTCGAGAGGTTATTGCTGTTTCAGGTGTGAGATTCCCTATCCAAATCCAAATGTCGATGGTGCTTTCCTATACGTTGCTATGCTAGTGTGGGTACTGCCAATTTGCTTGTTTGCATTCGACTGCATCAGTGACACCATATGAGTTCCTCATACACACTCGGGCAGCGTCATGCAACACGCATCGCAATAATCGAGTACAGTTCATTCGATCGTAATCATGTCTATAATAATTAGCATCGTATCTCACGTTGCCTGTTGCGTCTCATGTTGGCATAGGCTTAAGTCTCAGCCAACAACCTCTTCCCTTTCGAGTCTGTAGTGCTGTAATATTTGCTTGATAATTCACAGAATGCGCAGGCGCACAGCAGACACAAAGGATACAACGGCAGGGAAGGCAACTTGAGATTCAAATGAATCTTGACCATGTTTAGCCAGCAAATACAAGTCGAGGGAAAGAGTTAATAACACGAATGTGTGTAGTTAAACAAACACATAGGAATGTGTGCGCAGACTCATATCTGGGTATGAGCCAAGGCTCTTTATTGATTGAGTTCTTAAGTGTTTATTGAATTAAATGCAAAATATTGCATGTGAGCGTTTATGAATTATAAACAAAAAAGATCAGTGGAGGAAGAATACGAAGATAGCAAATAAAGAATGCACAAAAAGCACCAGTCCGAGCCATGCGCCCCTTTTAGTTGACACTAGAAGAGGTATTCTCTCCGAGATTTTGTTGGGTTTTCTCCATTCACCGGCATTTTATATCGATAATGGTCATTAGCTGGCAAGGTGGAGAGATTGAGCATATGCGCGAGCTCAGCAGGGGGTACAACATCGAGCGCTGTTGTCTGTCCGTCCTGTTGTTCATATTTGCATTGGCAATAACTGTCACTAATGACTTCGGAAAGGACATATGTACTCTCAAAATAATCTTAAATTGTGTCTACTTATCAGAACCCTCATTATTGCATTTTCCATTTGCAGATATATGAAGTATTTGTATCCCTACGAATGTGAAAAGAAGAACCTTAGTACACCGGCTGAATTGCAGGCAGCGATTGATGGCAACCGTCGTGAGGGACGTCGTTCCAGTTATGGTCAATATGAGGCAATGCACAATCAAATGCAAATGGTGAGTACTTCCTGGTAATACAGTGATTCCACTGATTTATATATGTTTTTTTAAAACCAGCCTACAATGGCACGACAGAGTTTGCCAGGTGGAATGCAACAAATGTCCCCATTGGCCTTGGTTACACATGCTGCGGCAGCAAATAACCAGCAAGCACAGGCGGCAGCTGCGGCCGCAGCCGCTCATCACAGACTGATGGCACCGACATTCGGACAAGTGCCAAATTTAGTGACCCATGAGATAGAGCAGCGGATGATCGAGTACTTGAAGTTGATTCAAGTCAAAAAGGAGCAGAATGTAATGACCAACGGCGGGAGTGGTATGGGTTTGTCACCACATCACCAACATCAGCAACTGCAACATCAACAACAACAGCAGCAGCAACAACAGCACCGGCAGCGTTCTCAGAGTCCCGAAATAAGTCCCAGGGAGGCCTTGAATGCCCTGGAAATGTCGCGTGTTGCATTGTGGCAAATGTATCACAACAACACTAGCCCTCCCGCGTCGGTTAATGCATCCCCACAAGGTGGCGCTGCCAGCGGTACTGGTGGAAATTTATCTGCCAGTTCGGAAACTCAGCGGTAAGTAAAATTGAGTAAAATAGTCGTGCTTAAAGATAATAAAAACCACGTGGTGAAATATAAGTGGTGGATTTGAAAGTTAGCTTCATTTTTCTCTCTGACGCAGAAATGGTGGAACCCATAGATAAAGGAAGTAACTGTATGTCGCACATTTCTTGTTCAATGGAATATTGTCTAGATGTAGATGAAAGCAATAATTATAAAATTATATCCCAAAAATGTATTTAGAACAGGTGATAGCAGTAGGTGTTGTAGGCAACGTCAACAGGCATTTTGTTTGGGTTTAGTGGGTCGATGCTGTAAAAGTCAATACAAACGAATACCAACAATAACAGTACACCAAAAAGCACATAACCAAAATAACAATAGGAGAAACCCCGTAAGACCGCCCAAAGATGAACATGCAAGAACGGCTTTTTAATCTAAAAACTTCCGTGCCCAAAAACTGTAGCAACTTCTGTCGTTGAAAGCAATAAATGGAACTTTTTTGAACCCTAAACAAAACGTCAAAAAATATGACATTAAAAATCTAAAATTTCATATCAAAAGAAAACATAATTTTCAACAAAAATATCAAGAATACAACAAGTTCCTTAAAGTAGAATATCTGATGGCCATCGAATTGCAAAGCCATGTCACCACCGACTATGTCCTAATAAATTGGTTCTTCCTCCGGTTCAGCTACCATTCCTTGTTGAGAGTCCTCAGACACTAACGATTTGGCATCTGCGACCACAGAAGTTGCTACAGTTTTTGCCCGGGGAAGTTTATAGATTAAAAAGGCTTTTCGGGATGGTCATCTTTGGGCGGTCTTACGGGGTTTCTCCTATTGATATCCCAACACCGGCCTCATGGCTTCGAAATTGTTTTTATATAAGAAACAAATGTTATTATATAAAATCACATACATTTTGTTCCATTGTTTAAATCATAGATAAAGTAAACAAATAGATGAAGCACAAGTGTTGGGAAAATTTTAGTATAATGGGTAATTTTCTAGATGTCGTTGAAAGCAATAAATGGGTTTTTTTTTGTTCCCAAATAAAAAAGTCAAAAAAATATGTCTGACTCTCAACACGGTTTGAGCATCTGCGAAAACAGAAATTGCAACAGTTTTTGAGGGGGGAAGTTTTTAGATTTAAAAGGCGTTCCGGGATGTTCATCTTTGGGCGGTCTTAGGGGTTTTCTCCTATTGATATCATAACACCGGCCTCATGGATTTGAAATAGTTTTGTAAATAAGAAACAAATGCTATTATGTAAAATCACATAAATTTAGTCACATTTTCCATTGTTTAAATTACTTTCATAAAAATTTCCCACAATTTTGAATAAACGCCAAAGAAAATTGTAGGAAACTTCAGTGAAAGCGACAATGTAGTACAGGACAGCACCTAGTGAACAAAGTTGACAATGGTCGCGCTATATCTATTATTTCCTTCATCTATGATGGAAACGGGCAAATTTCCCTGAAAACGAAAACTATTTAAGTCAAGAAGTAACAAAAGCAATACATACATACATATAAGCAAAACTAAGAAAATAATATGAATACCATAGGTGGTGCATTAGATTATTCACCATATTCGCCAGATGGCAAAGGCTGCTTCCATACTGGTTTTCATGAAATTTGGTCATTTCCCCTAGTTGTGCGCCATCTAGTAAATTTCCCTTGACTTTCAAATCCACCACGTAAATGTCACCATATATTTAACGTCTTAGCACAGCCACCAACCCATATAATTATTAATTCACCATTGAATGTACGTATTCCATTCCAGTAGCGAAGCCTTGAATCTATCGGATTCACCGCCTGTCGTCGCTGCCATAAAACGGGAGCGTGAGCTTGAACCCAGCGCGGAAATTAATGACCGTGATGATTTTCACCATCAGCCACCTCCAGCAAAACGTGTTGGTTTTCCAACGAATTTTTACCTGCCACCAGGCATGAGCAGTATGGCGGCTGCGGCCGCAGCTGTAAATTTCCACTATAAAGGAGACCACCACGATTCCGACTGCGATGAAGATAACGAGGACGATGGCGATCACAACATCACAGCAAACTCTTCGCACGACGATCCCACAGAACGGCAGCAACTAAATGGTGCGAGTGTTCGGCCTGCTCACCATGACAGCAATACCAGTGTGCACAACGACAAATCCGACGATTCCGCGATAGAAAATTCCCCTTCTACGTCGGGCGCATCAGGTGGAAATGGTCAAATCTCACCCGTGTCAACAAAAAAGATACATTTATCCAAACAGCATCACGTACAACAACAATCGGCGAACGCGAATGCAGACGGCAGCAGTGCTAACTCTATGGAAACAGTCGGTTCGTCTTTGGGTGCTTTGGAGACATTGAACCTGCTTTCAGGCATGCAATTCCGTGTGACTCGCAATGGTAAGTTAACATAATTTTAAATTTTATAGACTTCCTAATTCAATTGACTTCTTTCTTGCGCAGGGACGAACGCAAATGGTGAGCAACAGTTGCTAGTTAACCTTGAATTAAATGGCATTAAATACTCCGGGGTCCTTATTGCCAATACTAGCTGTAATGTAACGACGGAAGTAGAATCAATTGACAATGCAATAGATAACAACGCTGCAACCACCAGCCATAGCAATGAGGACAACAATATCAGCTTTTGTCCCCGAAATGTGAAAGCCATTCCCAGTTCCGTTTCGCACTACAACGATGCACCAAAGGACGTAGATGCTGCTTCCGATATAGTACCGGTTATCAGAGAACGGGCAGTGTGTGATGCCGATGCGCTACCAAGGACGAAGGTCTCACTCACAAATCCTGGTGCTGCGAATGGCTCCATACCCACTGCCCTAAAGGACGCACTAATAACGTCATAGACAAAACTGTGACACGACGTAATCAAGTTGCGTGAAGGCAAACCTTGAAATGCCGTCGATGTCCATAATTCTCTTGCATCCCAAACAACATCGGAAGAACTGTACATAACGCAAACATTATCGAACAGGTGGCTGCTGACAACTATAGGGGGGCAACTGGGCGCACAAGCCAAACAGCAAATATTGGAAGTGCTCTCAGAGTGTACACGTCGACACACATTCGTATGTCAGTGGTACAACAAAGAGCCACTTGTTGCCCCTGAGTCATACAACGCATGCTTGTCAGTCCACAGTTTCGTCACCCCATGGGGATGGAGGGAATACCAAAACATACCAAAGGAATATAAAGAAAAACATACTCAATATCCTTGTGCAGAAACCTCAAAGACACCATCAGCAACAACTACAGCAGCAGTAGCACTAACACGATATGATTTTAATTAAAGAAGGAGCACCCTCTGTGCACCCCTCGGTTATGTAGTTAGGCTTCCACTGTTTGGAAGTGGAATTTTGTAAATATTTGTATTTGTTTGAAGGATCAAACGAAGATTGTATTTAAGTTAGACAAGTGTACGAAATGTTGAGTATGTGTAATTTGTGTTTGCGATAACAGCGAATTTCCTTGACCCCAAAATTCCCCGCACACACACCCACACTATTAGTAGTAAGTTAAAATTAAAGTAACATTAAGTGTGTATTTATAAACAATGATACGTGGAGAGGCAACGGCAACATTTCAATCCTCAGGCATTTAAGCGGCAGCCTATTCAGACAGCCTCTAAGAACCAAGCATATGGATACATACAATTAGAAGTGTACCCACTAAGGCGTCACCCCGTCAGGCAATGGCCATAACTCTGTTGTACCTACATATGTTTATACAAATCTATAGCCCGAAATGTGGCAGAATTGGAATATTCAAAAATCAGTTTTCAGCATACATCGAGCTGCAAGTTTAAATAACTGCGAGTTTTTTTTTTATTATATGAGAAATAAAAGTTCAGCATAACGTGGTCGGTCCCACTGTCAATGTACATGAAATGGGTTCCACTGTTTCTGTTTTGCCTCTCTATCCTTAATTCCTGTTAGTCCTAGGCGTAGTGGTTATCTCTCGTTAATTCTAATTGCATTTTATTTTCCATGCTTACATTAATGCTAATCTTACAAAAACAACAAAAGACAATTTCATAAGTAGCTGTAGTATAAGAACAATTGTATTTAAGTTTTTCATCCGTAAGGGCATCAAATTGGTCGTGCGATTCTATATTGGTAGAATGATTTTGAATTTAGTATAAATATGAATTTACCACAAGTGAATCAGTTATCGAACAGGCCTGTCCTCCCACTAACTTGGGAGATTCTGTAGCTGGGCGTGTCAAGTACATCCTATCATAATTACAAACATATATACACAGTATACCTAGCCAGTAGTTATCTCTTCCCATGATATGTGTATATAGCAAGACAACCTCCACTCGACCCGATTCAAACTATAATAGTCGTAGTTGAAAGATATCTACATATTTAAACTAGCAATAAACGAAAACATAAAAATAAAATCTATTTAATATGCTAAACTCGACATTAATTTCTCTTTGGAAAATGGAATAATTGGGGAGGATAACTGGTCAAAAGGCCTATCGAGCAGGCAGGAGTCGACGTAGAATAATATGGATTGGTTCGAAAAATTTTATATAATCTTAAAGACAGATGGATATAATTCAATGTAGACATTTTCGCGTCAGTCTAATTAACGTAATTATGTGCAAAATTTTTCTGATTAATTAAAAATAATCGGTCCTGTTCTGTAAACAGAATCCAGACAAACATAAAACGTTTCAGAATTTTTGGGTTTCCTCAAATCAATTCAGAAGAAAAATATCAGTTTTGAATTAGAATGCAAATACCTTGTGATTTTAAAAACAAACAATTCAGAACAAAAATATTTCATGTTTTAAGAACATAAAAGTTGTTGACTTTATTCTGAAAGAAAATTCTAATTCAAAATGATTCTGAATGCAGAACAGGGCCGAATAAAATTAAATTCAAATTATATACATATATACATATATTATATTATTACAACAATAAGCAAAAAACAAAAATGCTTCTACATTAACATCGAAAAATATATGCTTCTCTTTCTTCACATTCGTATTTCTGCCATTTTGTTTCATATTAATTCTCATGTCGAAGTGACAAGGTGTAATCCATAGAGTAATCTCAGACTAGAGAGAATATTTGGCTCATCTGACGTTTCCTTTAACACTCTTCGTGATGCGGTCGGTGTGATAGAGAGATGTTTGACGAAAAGTAATATACACCAGGTGGAATTACAATAACTTCTTGCTTTAATTTTTCATGCTATTTTGGTGAAAAACAGTGAAATTTAAATGTGTTTTAAAATGTTGTATTGACTGTTATTGTTAGCAGACATTTGTGTTGTATTTAACACAATAATTTTAACACACAAAACGAAATGCCGTTGTTGTTATTTTGTTATGTAGAAATTTCTTTGAAACAAACGTTAATGAATTTTTGTATGACTCTCACAATTAAGGAAAATAAGTAATGAAAGGTTATTTTTTTATGATTGCATTCTCGCGAATTTCCCACAAAATATGTGAAACCAAAATATCATATTCAGCCCTGTCATGGCTTTCGTACGAAAACGAAATGAACTCGTAAATACCATTTCGTAAGGTTTTGCTTTTGCTTCTATAACTTTCGTACGGTTGGTAAAAACGAAAAAAAAACTGAATACATTCTTTTCGAACGAACATTTGGCAGCTCCATGAGAAAAGAATAGACAAAACAGAAACAAGGAAAACAAAATAAGGGAAAACTGAGAAATTTGTTAGAAACTAAAAGAAAAAAGTAACTTTAGACGAATCTGAACAATTAAATTACTTCAAGTGCTGTATTAAACATCGAAAGGAGCCAGGAGTTTCAATATTGTTCAAAAATTGTACCGGCGAAGTTTAAGAGACTCATCTGATCCTCTGTTGCACCCTGATGCAAGGCAACTAGAAACATGTACGTGGGAACGCAGAAGTATGTCAACCTTTTGCGTTTCGTATATTCTTTAGTAAATCTTTAAAAAGAACGTTTTATTAAAGAACAATTTTGGAAAATTATATTTTTACAAGTGATATTAAACTAGACAAACTACTTTGATCAATAAAAATATAGTAAGCAGTGTTTTTTAGTGTTTTCTCTTTACATTTGTCAAGTTCACTGCAGTTTTACCAACTGTTTTGAATATGCAATATGTTTGTGTTTTTGATTTTCTGTAGAAAGACAAAACGAAATTGATTTCACTTTCGAACGAAATTGCGCTCTGTGACATGGCTGATTGTATCAGGACTAGTGTCCGAAACCAGTTTTGTGCTTTTAACTGTATGCCGGTTTTTAAAAACCATAATTTTTACTTAATTTGTGTTAATATCCTTAAAAAAATTTATAATAAATAATGATTTCCGAATTTTAATGAATTTTTGGAACAAAAAACATGATTTCTATTTTCAACTATGATTTTATGCTTCAATATGAAAATGATTTTATGACATGAATAAGAGTTAATTACAAATTAATTAAGCTTTGCAAACATTTTTTTTCAAACTTCAAAATTAAAGTTATTTTATAACTAAATGTTTTAAACTTAATATGATTTTCAAATTTAAATATGAATTTCGAATTTGATTAAGGCCGAGTTTCGCACTCGTCATTTAAAAGCTCAATTGAAAAGCTCACAAAAAATTGCCATATTAACTGACAAACATCGGGCATTTAAAGTAAATTTAAATGGAGAATTTTCAACTGTGAAGCTGGGCATATTTTGCATTAAACACGCATTCAAAATTGGAATATGATTTAAAGAGGAACCGTAAATAATGACTATAGTTCTTTTTTTAAATAAAAAAATCAAAGACTTAGAACAGACATTAAAGAAATCTAATTTCATCATAATGAACTTTTTTGGACGATCTTGCATTTCCGCCATGATTTTTAAATTTTAGATTTTTACAGTTTTCTTCAATGGTAGATAATGATTAATTTTGAGTAATATTAAAAAATCAGCCCATAGTCATTAATTTTGAGCACAAAAATAAAATTTGAAAACAATAATTACTTATGATTTTTATTTTTTTCGCTCAAAATAAATCTCACTTTCAATTTGCGACTTTTTTTGTAGGTGTTTTGTCAATATCGTTTCATATTCTCATAAAACAAATTCAGAGGAGCCAAACAAGGTGAAAAAAATTATTAATTATACAAATAAAATTAATTAAAAAAAAAATCACATGAGGTGTCAGAGGACACCCGGTTTGGACGAAGTTACTTTCTCTAAACATTATGTACTAGTTTCCAACACGCCTAAGGCGCGTATTGTAAAATGATAAACTTTTTATAAGAACACTTTTTTTATAGAATGATTTTTTTATTTTAAAAAGAAAATTTATAGGTCCTTTTTGTAAGAATATATATTATATTTTTCCGAAAAGGTGCTTTTTTAAAGTGAGGTACTTCTTTTATTAAAAGCTAATAAAAGGTACTATTTTTAAGAAGAAGTACTTTCTCTGAGAAAAGGCCGTAAGAGGATGAATTATTTTTACAAAGAAGTACTTTTTTAAGAATAGGTAAATTTTTTTTAAGAACAGGTACTTTTTAAAGAAGTGGTACTCGTTTTAGGAAAAGGTTATTTTTTAAGAAAATGTACTTATTTTCAGAAAGGCCACTTATCTCAAGAAAATAAAAGGTAAAGGGTTTTATAATTTGAGTGATATGATTATTTTTTGTTTTTTTTATTCAAAATTAATTCTTTATTTTTTTATTATGATTTCAATATAACAATATTATCAGTTCCCGCTGAGCCAGTTAAAGGCTCGTCTGCAGGATATGTAACATATAATATTTGCCAAAAAATTTATATATTTATAATTTAAAATTTTAAGTTCAACTTCATGTTTTTAATTCATATAACATTCATTGTAATTCTAACAAATATTTTTTAATTTATTTTTTTCTACTGTATTTATTTATATTGCTTAAGATACTAATGGGCAACATATTGAAAATTTTTGGCAATGTAACTTCCAATTTGCTTCTTCCATAGTTATTTTTAAATTGGGGTATTTTATACCTTCCTTCAGCTCTCATTCTTGTGTTGTGTGGATGTACAATTTCATGTAGATATGTGCTTTCAAAAAATTCGTTGGCTAGTGTAGAGTATATATGTGTTTAACGTTTAGTATTTGTAGTTTTTTAGGTAGATTATTTGCGTTGACCAGTGTTTTGTTCGATTTTCGGATATCTATTGCATATTTATTATTGGGTTGATTTGTTCTTATATTTGAGTTATTCGAAGATTTGGATAAATTTTGTTTGTTTTTCCACAGTATTTTTAGCAGTCTATTTTGTGTTTGTTGTAAAAGTCTGCAGTAAGTAGAGCCATCCCAAGCAGTAATACTGTGTCTGAGGTAGGATTCCCCTAATGATAAATATGCCTGTTTTAACACTTCATAGGTTGAACAATTGCTTAAATGGTAAAGTGCAAATGCGGTTTTACGTAGTTTTTTATGTATATCTTGAATATGGTTCTTCCATTTAAAATTGTGATCCAGAAGTACTTACAAGTAAGTACTTACAAGTTGTATATATGTTGAGCAAGTATCGTTGTCATTAATATTGTTGTTGCCTATTGCGTTGTGTATACAATTGTAATTGTGGAATTTTAATTTAATATCATTATAAACAAAATGTGACGGTTTAAAGTGTATTAATTTCGTTTTTTCTGCATTTATTACTAAACCATTATCATGGCTATTAATTATAATTATATTTATTATGTAATTATATTAAGCTCATTTTGCATAGCTAGATTAATGTCACTGTTGGACACTAGGATCGCAGTGTCATCTGCGTACGCGAAAGCTGTGCTATTATTTAGAACTCTCATCATTTCATTGGCATACAATAGGTATAGAATAGGCCCGAGTTTCGATCCCTGAGGTACACCATGCTTGATATTTGTTTCCTCGCTTAGTGTATTATCGATCTTGACCCTATAGGATCTGCACATTAAATAATTTTTAAACCAATTCAAACAGTGCCCTCTTATACCATTCCTTTCCAAGATATCGATTAATTTTTTGTGAGATAATATGTCGAATGCCTTACTGAAATCTATAAATAAGGCTAAGCAGTGCTTTTTATTTGAGAGACAATTATTTACATGGTTTGCAAATTTTCCAAGTAGTTGATTTATATTTTTGTTTTTTTGAAATCCAAATTGGTTTTCGTTAATGATTTTATATTTAATTAAAAAATTATTTAATCTCCTCGCGGCTATTCCAAAGGCACAGAAAACAGCAATGTCGCGTATAGCCTCCTTGGAGTCCACACAGAATGGCCACAACTTTGAGGTCGGCGCATATTTTCCAATTATATTTGCTATACTCTATGCATTTCAGCAAAATGTTCATAGTTTCATAGTTCTCCTTTGAATGAACCGCATGAGCAATAGGAAGAGATGGCTTTTCATTCCCATTTGTAAGAGAACTGCCTTCAAGCTCTGTTTGTTGCTGTCAATAAACAACCTCCATTCATTGGGGTTGTGAATTTGGTGAAGCTCTTGGAACAAGCCGGAAATGTCGCTGCAAAAACATATTTGGTCTTTCTTTGTATAAAATTTTGCATACTGCTGGTGACGCTTCCTGTACGCTGTTACTTTCACGTCTGAATCCGCAAATCCACACTGTACCATCCGAGACGCAAAAAGTTCGGATTTCTCCTTAGTGAGACCAAAATCGCGCACCCAATCGTTTAGTTCGGCCTGTGACAGTAATTTTCGCTTTCTGCACGCCCCAAATTCGCTTGCACTTGACTCGGACTCTTGATCTGACGATTCTGCTTTTTGAAGAGATGCACCAGGGCACACTGGATATGGTACATCATTCGAATGTGGTACTGGAAGTGCAAACGATCCGACTTGAGCGTAGTTCCATTTTAAAAATCTCCCTACCCCACTGTTTGTGGTGAGGCAAAAATAACAGTCTGTGGAATGGCATAGCGGCTTTTTCCACATCATTGGTGTATCGAATTTCATATGGCGCCTAAAATTAAAATAAATTACTATATTTGCTTTGCTTAATGTGTTTAAATAAAAATTCTTACCTTCCGCCAGCTGCCCAGTTGGTTAGGATTATATAGCAAAGATGACATAGCGACTTAGGTGTCCATGATTCTGTGATATTTGGTGAAATACCAAAATAATTCAAATAGTGCAATTGCACTGCTGGAGTAAACGTGTGTGCGTGATTATTCTTTATAAACTCGCCACAAACATTGCAGAAATTGTCTGGATTGTTCAAACACTCGAACACACGTAGTCTTTTACTCATTGTCTTACTTGTTGGGTAGGTATTATATGCACTTAAATTCAATTTGTTTCACTTTTTACTCGTACTACTCGCGTTCGTAGACACTTGTTGAATGACAAAAAACGATAAATGAACACCTATAAATAACACCAAATAATGACCACTCACAAATGTGGGGGGAATTTCTGTAAAAAAAACCGATACAGGTAGCCATCGGGAAAACACACATCAATAAAAAAGTGTAATTCCCTTTAATTGACTGTGAACGGAGTAGCAGTCATAAAGGAACACGAAGAGCGTCCACGCACATTCAGAAGCGTATATTACTCTGCAAATGTGGGGGGAATTTCTGTAAAAAAAACCGATACAGGTAGCCATCGGGAAAACACACATCAATAAAAAAGTGTAATTCCCTTTAATTGACTGTGAACGGAGTAGCAGTCATAAAGGAACACGAAGAGCGTCCACGCACATTCAGAAGCGTATATTACTCTGCAACCACAATCATAAAAATTAAATAACTATTTGTGTATTACTTATTTTTTTTAATTCTGAGAATCATAAAAATTACGTAAACGTTTTTTCCAAACAATTTTGTACATGTAAAGTGGGTTTGCCAAAATTCGTATCGTAAAATGCACCTGTGTTTCTATGTTCTGCATTTTCATTATACCATTTTCTTAAAAACATCGACGAAACGTCCCTACGGTATTGTAAATAGGTTTTTTACAATTATGAAATATTTGTGTTATTAATATTAATTTAAAAATTTTATCAAAACTGCTAAGTGCTGTGACATTTGAAAAAAATTTCCAAAAAAAAAATTGGTGATTTCACTAAATTTTTGAAATTTCACGTCCCTTGCCAGAACAGAAGACATTAACCCAGGGTGGTGAGATTTGGAACAGAAGTAACTTATGTATAGGAGCAACTGTTCCGTTCTATTCCAAAAGGATTATAAAAAACTTGCTTTTTCGATCCCTCCTAGTAGGTTAGCAGTGCAAATAATGAAAATCAAAATATCGTGAAATAGCGGAATTTCGGTGTTTTACCAAAAAAATTATAAGTCCGCCATTTGTTGTCAGATTTTGTTAAGTAAGTGCTTATTTTCTTTGGAAAAATGCCAGCTATACGTAAAAAAACCAAAATCGCTGTTAGCATCGCGTTTTATATTTTATATGAATTTTTATATGAATTTTTCTGCCACATTTTTACTAAAAAACGCAGTTTTTTAACCTTTTTAAGCCGCCAACATCAAAACTACTCACCCTATTCTGAGAATGAGTTGTAGACGGCTCAATTTGCTTTAATTTGAGTAGTAGTAGGATCAAATACGTCAAAGAAGACGAAAGATATGCTCAAAATTGTAAGTGTACCTCCAAAAATTTAAAAAAAAGTTCAAAAATTTGTATCTCGAAAAACAATCAACAGAAAAATTTTTAAAACTCATTTTCGTGTTTAGTAGGTCAAAATCAATGAGAAAAAGTATGCTAGAAACAAATCACAGAGAAAATTTTGTTATTTGTGACCTAGTGTAATTATTGCAATCTGATTTAGATCCACTTTTAAAAAAGGCCTATTAAGGATGTTTTTAATATGGTTGGGACGACAGACTCACTTAATCTTGACTTAATAAACTGTGTTGTTATTGGCGTTAGGTATTGTGCATTATTTTTAACATCTTTTGACATTATTCCGTCTATTTCTGCTCCTTTGCGTATGTTTATTTTTGATATTATGTTTTTGATTTCATCTTCATCCGTTAGCGCCATTTAAATGGTATTTGGTATTATGTTAGCTTCATATTTTAAAGTTTTTATATCGCACGTATGTGCGTATTTCTAAATGACGTTTCGGGCATTTGTAGTATGTCATGATCTGTCTTTTTTCATTGTATTCAGTAATGTTTACAATTTCATCATGGAGAGATATACGCAAGAACAACGTTTACAAATTATTAAATTTTTTTTATCAAAATAATCTCTCTCCAATTGCAACTTTTCGTGCGCTTTTGTCAGTTTATGGTCGTAATAATCGCCCACCTGTGCTCGCTATTCGTCGAATTGTTACGAGCGAACGAAATTACGAGCGTACGAAATTACGAGCGTACATTTTCTTTACATAATGTTTAAGTGCCAATAAGACAACGAACCGCTCGAAGTAAGGAAAATATTGCTGCCATTCAGGCAAGTGTTGCTGAAGACCGCTGAAGACCGATTCCACGACGTTGTCAACAATTGGGACTGTCTCAAACCAAAACCTGGCGGATTTTGAGAAAGGATTTGGGCTTGCATCCGTATAAAATTTTTATCACTCAAGAACTGAAACCATTGGACTACCGTAAACGTCATTAATTTGCTGATTTTGCCTAGGAACAACTTGAAAACGATAGCGATTTTTGTAAGAAAATCATCTTCTCCGATGAGGCTCAATCTCATCTGAGTGTGCGGTAAATAAACAAAACTGTCGATTCTGGCGCCTAGATAATCCACAAATTAGTCATGAACAACCATTACATTCACTTAAATTGACAGTTTGGTGTGGGTTTTGGTCTGGTGGAATCATCGGTTCGTACTTCTTTCGAAATGAAGCTGGTAACACTGTTACTGTCAATGGAGAGCGGTATAGATCGATGATAACAAACTTTTTATAGCCGAAATTGGAAGAAGTTGATCTTGACAACATCTGTAGTGCGATTCACCAAATTTTAGCGACCCGATAATCGCTATGTTACTTAACGATTTTCGTCGCTTGCAGTAATGATTGTGTGATTCATTACTCATCCTTAACGATAGTAAACCGCTGACTTTTTGTGTTTACTGAAATTGATATTAAGTGGCAGCTCTGTCCATGTAAATGTCAAAATATACGAAAAGCTTAAAGAGGAATCGAATAAAACTAACAAATTTCTGTTATAAAATTGAATTTGTTAGTTTATAAACGTTTTAACAATGTAAGTATGTATATACATATGTATATATTTGTTATTTGTGCATAATATATTTTTTAGAATGACTACCAAGTGGGAAACAGAGTCGCGCCTCGCCGGAGCAACTGTTTTCTGTGACAAAACATATCCTAAATATTCGAAAGCCATTTTCAAACTAACAGTAATTAAAAAATTACAAAATTTCAAAAAAACAACCCCAATAGTAAAAGCCGCAACATTTTTTTTTGTTTTGTTGAACTTAACAACACAAAAATAGTTGTCGTTAATTTTGCGATAGTCGAATCGCTAACTGCAACAGCTGTTTTAGCGATAGCGAATATCGTTATCAAACTGCCTGCAGAATATCACAATCCTTAATTTTATCGTTAAGTGAACTTAACGATCCGATTATCGTTAAAACAGCTTACTGAATCGCACTACTGGTTCCACCAACCGAATTATTGCAAAAAAAGTTCGGAGATTCGACTATTTCAAGAAATTGTGACATTGAATGACATCCAAGAAGTAGTGATTTAACACCATTAAGCTATTTTTTGTGGGGTTATTTGAAGTCACTTGAAGACTCTCTTTAAGCTTTACAAGTCAATATTGAACGTGCTATTCATGACATACGATTTGATTTAGTGGAAAAAGTGCTCGAAAATTGGGTTCGTCGAATTCGTTACTTCAAAAGAAGACGTGGAGGCCATTCGAAAGACATTTTATTCACAATTTAATTGTATCGATTGTACGTCACATTAAATAAAAAAAACATTTGAATTTCCTTAACAATTAGTGTATTTTCTATTAAATGAAATCATATCACTCAAATTGGAAAACCCTTTATTATTTTATTTTTAAGAAAATGTACTTTTAAGAAAAGGAATTTTTTTTATTTGTTTTATTTTTATAAGAGGAGGTATGTTTTTTTGAAGAAAACGTTTTTTTTTCAGAAATGGGATTTTTTTTAGAATTGATAATTTTTTCAAGAATATGTACATTTTTAAGAGTAGGTACTTATCTCAAGAAAAGTTATTTTGTTTCATAGAAAAGGTAGCTTTTTAAGAAAAGGCAATTTATTGTAAGAAAAAGTACTTTTTTAAGAAAGGTACTTATTTAAAAATAATTTTTTTAAGAAAATTTACTTTTTATAAGAACATTTACTTTTTTTAACCAAATGTACTTCTTTAAGATAAGGTATTTTTTTAAGTAATGTAATTGTTGAGGAATATGAATAGGTATTTTTTTTTTGAGAAAAGCATTTGTTTGAGAAAAGAAAGGGCATTTTCTTTTTCAAACTTCTTCTAAACTACAATATATACTAAATATTGGTTACAGGCTCCAGCTAGAAAATTTCTCATTAAACAAGATATTTCCTAACATATGTCGGATATCTAGTTAGTCTAGACACAAGCCAAAGCAAAAATAAACAATATAGTTGATAATGGGTTAATTCCAAAAGTAGTGTACATGAGCATTTTTTTTTTTTTTTTTAAGGTTGAGGAATTAATTCTCTGAAATTGTTTACTTGCATTAAGATTTGTGCAGATTGCGAAATTACTTTTAGTTTCTTTAAAAAAATTTGTTTTGCTTTTTTATTGCATTTTGGTGAAATATTTTCCGGAATGTCACTTTTTACAAAAATTTACAAAACTAAGAAATTAATGCAAAAATGTTAGAACAAAGCCTACTATCGCATTCGTTCACTTATTATTTACCAGCTTTGGATGTTTTTCTTAAAAAAAACGGGTTAGTAATAGCAAAAAGTTATTTTTCGAAGAGATTCCAATTATTTTTTTTTCCTTTTATAATTCAAGAATTAAAAAAAAGTAATTTTTTTACAAAAATTTGTTTTTGTGCAGCTTACATTTAAAGTAACAAATTTGCTTCAAACAATTTGGAAGAAATTGTTGTATTTTGCTGGAAACTTGAAAAAATAAAAAGTGACAGTACGGAATTTTTTGTGACAGTAAAGAAAATCCAATTTAAATTTCAAGTGTAACGAAAACTTAAACATTTATTCATTATTTTGTTTTTGGTTACTGTTTGTTTTTTCTCTTTTATATAAAAACGAAACAAAAATACAAGTAATCCAATTATATTAACAAAAAATTCATGAACAAATCTATTCATCGGAATCTGTGAATATTTCATATAGTCATTCAAAGTAATATAACAAATTATCTTTACATCAAAAGAACTACAGTATTGAAATCAATCGGAATTTTCGAGAAATAAGCTTTTAAAATACAAAAAAACCTTTTTACTTAAAAGTGACAGTAAAGAAATTTGTGATAGTTTTTTTGGTTTTTTCTTCTAAAAAGTTATTTCACGGAAAAAAAAACATGAAAAAGTGATCAAAACTTCGTAATATATTAATATACATTTTTATTTATTTTATTTTTTACGATTTTTTATTAAATAACTGTGTGACAGTACGGAAATTTTTAGCTGTACTTACCATCGTGCGATTATAAATTCACTTGAAAACACCAAATAATTGATTTTATTATTTTATTTTTTATCTTAATCAATTTATCACTTCTTGCACTTTTTAATAGCGATGCACATAAAGCAAACGAAACAGCTCAAGTAATGATTATGACTGAATTAAAAAAAATGTGACATTACGGAAAAAACGCAGAGACAAAGTAAAATTAGAACGTCAAAATGACATTGATAACATTTTTCAGGTAAAACCAGGAAAAAGCAATAAAAATAAATACAATCATTGAAAAACAGTTATATTTTTTATTATTGTTCTATTGTTTTCAACTCTTTTTCCATGTTGCTTAATGAATAACATGTGTGGAGACAGGTATATTTGTATGTAATAGGCATGATATACAGTTAAAGCACCATTTGCACAATTTACCAGAAAGTTTTACAATAATAACAACTACTTTTGTTTGTTGCTAATTATTTTAGAGCTTACTTGCCGTTTTTGTTTTTTTATTTTCTTTTACATGAAAGAAATAAAAAGCTTGAGACGAAAAAAAAGCATTGTGTTTGGAATTAACCCTAATAGTGGGTTGTAGCATAATAGTGTTAAAACAAAAGTTGTTTAACTTTTTTCATTTAGCCCCCATCCCGCAATGTGCGAAAAGGAACTTCGATCCAAAACTTATGAAATAATTTGTGATAATTTTTTTTTCCTACATAAATTGAAAGTAAGTTTTATTTTGAGCGAGTTATAATGAAAATGTTATAAATGAAATGAAAAAAATTTACTGGTGGAGGTCCAAATAAAGAACTGTAGTTTTCCCCCACAGAAGAAGCAATATATGTAAGTATAATCCGATTGGGATGAAATCTTCGGTTGATGGCGTTCAAACCAAAAACTTTGGACTGAACTTGCCAAAAAAAATAATGAAGATGCAATTTCCAAGCTATGATGTTAATTTTTTCCATGAATTGTTTTTCTAATTTTAAAGTCATGAATTGATCATTAATTTTTTTGTTTTTAAATTCTTTATATTAACTTCACCTGTCTGTATGTACTTTGGATTGATTTTTAATCCAATGATCCAATCGAGCTGAAACAAGTGAACTATAAAAAAATGGGCGGAATTGGACAAAGGGGCTTGGTACCTCCCATACAAATCACAAATTAAAAATCCATTATTTCTGCTCCTGTTAACGGTATTTGAACAAAATTAGGTATGTTGGTTAGGTGTACATATTCTAAGATCTGCTGCAAATATGGGCAGGATTGGACAAAGGGGCGTGGTAGTGTTGTCATTTAAAGTTTGTGCCTAGAGTAATGTGTAAAATAAAAAACCATGTGTCATATATAAAGAATTTATAGTCAAAAACTATGATTTTTAAGGGTTGGTTTTTTTAAACAATTTTTATTTTACTTTTTAAAATAAAAAATTTAAAAAAATAAAAAATTTAAAAAAAAAAAACTCATGACAATTGAGAACATAGAGTAATCTCAGACTAGGGAGAATATTTGGCTCATCTGACGTTTCCTTTCACACTCTTCGTGATGCGGTCGGTGTGATAGAGAGATGTTTGACGAAAAGTGATATACACCAGGTGGAATTACAATAACTTCTTGCTTTAATTTTTCATGCAATTTTGGTGAAAAACTGTGAAATTTAAATGTGTTTTAAACTTTTTTATTGACTGTTATTGTTAGCATACATTTGTGTTGTATTTAACACAATAATTTTATCACACAAAACGAAATGCCGTTGTTGTTATTTTGTTCGTTGTTTTGAACCATTGCCTCTATCTGGTATTAGTAAAGCAATTCTTTTCAACATCAAACGTAAATATCACACTAGGCCAAATGTCATAAATTGGGTGGGAGAACTAATAGATCTAATATAAGTATTAATCTATGACGTCGTTCTCGAGTAATGATGACGTACACATACATATGCTACTACATATGACGGCAGACTTCGTCCTGCCTACAAAAGTATTGATTTAGATATTAACTTATTCGATCAGATCAAGGTGCTTATTTGCACACTTGAATAAATTAGAAAAAGGAAATGATTTTTAATATTTAGTACCGTGCTGACAACATCACACGACATATCACACTTTTTTATGTAATGAAGAGAGTGAAAATGGCCCCTATCTACTTACAATACTTGTTGCAGCAGAGGCCGTACTGAGAAGTTGGGTCAAACCCTAGAGTGATCTTATATCTTATTATTGGAAGTAGTTGTTTGGTTGTCTATTCTAGAGAAACCGCAAAGGTTGTAAAAGCTACTAAAAAAACTACCCAAAAAAATACAAACACAGTACCAAAAATAGTACCAACAAAGTGACAAGAACTGGCAAATTGTATCAAAACGTGATGAAACAAACAAATAGTACCCAAAAAAGGTACTAAAATGAAAAGGGACAACGATACCCAGAAAGGCCAAGATGTTGAAAAACGGAACAAAAAAGAACCAAAAAGTACCTAAAAGGTACGAACAAAGGTACAGAGTATAAGAGAACTAGCAGAGAAGGAAGCAAAAGGTACTACAAATGGTACAAAACAAAAGTACCATAAAAGTACGATTTATTTTGAAATGTAGTTCCCAACATTCATAATTCCATCTCCAACAGTTTGGTTTTGACGACGGTACTATATTTTCGCCCTATTTGTATCTCTCAAAGTATAAATCTTGAAAATCACGTATCTTCCTATGTCTGCATTATAAGAGGAATGTGCCACCCAAATTTCATAATTTGGTCTTTTTCCCTAAAAATACGGAAAAATACAACTCTGTGATATTGATTAAAAACTCACCTTAAGGCACTGCAACACTACGAGAGTGCATGAGGAAAAGAATAACACGGTGGAAAAATTCTGTCTGTTCTTGTTGTTGGAATTATAGGCCTTTCAGTGATGTTGATACTTAGGGATCTTCGATCGATACTAATTCGCACACGTGAATTGCAGAATTGAGTTTGTATATATACGATTGATGATCAACCGGCACAGTAGTTAGGCATCTGATGATGAACTTGTCACGGAGTTCGAAACTAGCCATGCCAGTGAGTTCGAAACTAGCCATGCCAAACTGAATTGTCTATTATTTCCAACAAAAACCAACAATTTTTCAATTCGAAAAATGTTCATGACTTGTAAGATTGTAGTATGAATTTCTGATACATTAACCAAAAATTTTATACATATATATATAGATTTAGGGGAGCGAACGGCAAAGCCTATGCACCGTGCATATTTGCGCTCGTATTTTTACATCGTCATGCGCTCTAGTGTTGCCAGAAGGTTCAATTTCTAATTAAAATTTCTAGTTATTATTTATTCAAAGTTTTATTAGAACTATTTTATTTATTCACGCTCAAGACCCACAGAGTAATGTCATATAGAGCAGCAATTCTTCTCATCTGATATTTCCTTTCACACTATTAGTAGTGCGGTTGGTGCGATAGAGAGTAATTTGACGTAAATTAACTTATACTAGATGGAATTACAAAAAATTGTTGACTTAAATTTTTCATGTCGTTTTGATGAAAAACTGAAATTTAAAAGTCTTTTTGAGTTATCCTTTATTGTTAGAATATATATTGTTGTGTATTTATACAAAAATTTTAAAGCAGAAAACGAAATGCCGTTGCTGATTTAATGTTCGTTGGTTTGAGCCAGTGCCTCTATCTGGTATTATTAAAGCAATACTTTCCAACATCCAACCGCCCATCTGCAATACACCAAATGTCATCAATTTACTGAGAGAGTTGGCTTCTCTATTCGTCATTACTCTACGTCAAGACCATTTTATATCTCTTAAATCTAAAAAAGAAGTTTTCAAAATGCATCTTAATGATTCCTGCAAACTGTGAAGCTATATATTTCAGATATAGCCACAGCGATTGTTGCAATAACGGTGATATTGAAAAATTTATCAAACTAAATACAAACGAAAACTCATTTGAATTGAGAATTCTCAGAAGAAAACATTTGTGATATTTTCCACGACAATTTTAGGGTACATACATGTCTCAAATTTGTTTTGTTTTGTCTATTAAGAATGTCAGAAGAATCAATAATGAAAATTCGTTGTGTTACATTCGTAAACGTTTTAAAAGTTTTAAAAGATAGATTACACCATAGACTAATACTTATAGTAGACCCAATAATTCTCCCACCAAATTTATGACATTTGGCCTGGTGTGATATTTACGCTTGATCTTGAAAAAAAATTAATGTGAGTCCGATCACATGGGAGATGTGTAAACATCTAGTAATGAAAAAATATTTTTAAGTTGGAAGTACATACTTATGCTTTTAGTATATTTTTTTAATTAATCAATTAAAAGTATCAAAACATTCAATATTGTAAATACATAGGAATTTGCTGGTTTTTGTTTGTTTTAATTAACTTATTTGGTTAGTAAATGGTCACACTGCGGTATATATGTACTGCATTAAAAATTACAGTAAGCAGTAAATTTACTGATTACTGAAAAAATTCAGTAAATTTTTACTGATAATGAAATTTAATTTGCATTACCAGTCAAATCATAGGCCGTATTCATAATAATCAGTAATCGGGCATTACTGATTACTGAAAATTCAATGCACCTCATCATAACCATGTAGGCACTTTATAAAAATTGCTGAAAAAAAATTTAGTAATCAGTAAAAATTTACTAGTTAAAGAATTATTTTTACTGAAATTTTAGTAGTACTACAAAGTGCCCATCTATGGTAAATGCCTTAAGTACAAATTGTAAATATTGGCTTATGGTAACTAAAATAAGATACATATTTAAATTTTTGACTCGATTGTATTTAAAAATCTATGGAAAACTGCATCTATAGTAGTGGAATTGTTAGTTGTGGGGGTTTGTGGAGAATTGCTCATATGCAAGTGGAAAACGTCAAATAAAAATTTTGATAAAGCTTGCGACTGTGGGTTTTGCAAAATTTGTATTAAAATCTCTACCCATAATAATTGGCATGAGATGGAGATTGTTACCCAATTGTCGTGCACCAGTTTCAGTGTAAGGCAACAGTACGTAATGAAGATATGTTATAATCTTAATTTATATTGGAATCTAATAGAAATTTTATTAGAATTAACATTACCTCCATTCAGCTTTGATACACTTTGTGTTGTTTTATGTTTTATGTTCTGAGTTATAAGTTTTTTGGTGTTTTGTAAAATATTTTATTATTTTGTATTTGTTGCGGTTGACAAGTTATTATTTTGTAGTTATTTTACAACAATGGTTTTCGAAAATTAGTAGCTACTATTGCACACTAGATGGTGCTTATATGCACCTGTTAAGTATGAATGACAATCTCAAAGACGAAGAAGACTTATAGTTTGACAAGTTTAGTTTTTAGTTTTCCTTATTTTGCTTTGTTTTAGTAAATTTCTTATTAAAAGCGCAAAAAATCTTTTTAAAAGTTATTAAAATTAAATGTTTTTGTATTCATTTTATTTATTTGTTTTCATTTGCCTACGATAACATAATGTACGACAATTAGTGAAAATTAATGTGCGTGAAGATAAATTCGAATTTAACTAGCAAAGACACACACCACTGTCGTTAGCGAGAGCTGTTATGACGATAACAGGTATCTGTTAAAGTACCAGAAAGGGAAGTATATTGATATAAACAAGGTTTTTGGCGAAATAAATTAATAAAAAACTATAAATCTAATAAATCGTAACAAACATTACGAGATTTCAGTATTAGTGGCACAAATCTGGAACAGCTGACCAACGAGCATTATATTTTAGTTCAATGTATATAATTTTAGAAAGGACTTTGAGCCCAAATCAAGGATTCTTCGCAAATTTAATGAATATCTAGCAATAAGTAGGAGCATGTTCTTTTGAGTTATATTACTCCGAGGCTTCAGACGAATTTCAGAATACAATAATTTTAAGCGTTTCCCTTTAAGCACTTTACTCTACTTTTGAACTCTTCACTGTGTCCAAACCCAGGACTCTTGGCGGACGAGACTAACACCAGATTAAAGCCCCTTATTAGTGCTTTCCAAATTTAAAAAATAAATAAATGGTTTCCCATTACATCCCATGAAGGGACCAGGGAGAACTTCTCACAACCACTGAGCTGTGCGCTTTCCAGTTTTCACTCACTGATTGGGACCTACAGTTTTACACCGATTCCGAACAGCGATATATGGAATTTAGTATTGTCCCATATCTTAACATTTTGCCCCACTGTGCCCAAACTAAGAATTCTCCGCGGATCAAACTTATACCAAATTAAAGTCCTTCATTTGTGCTTTCCAAATTTACTATCTGCATACTTCAGAGGAATTTCAGAATAGCGATATATGGAATATTTTATTCTCCCATATCTTAACATTTTGGCCCACTGTGCCCAAACTAAGAATTCTCCGGGGACCAAACTTATTCCAGATTAAAGTCTTTCATTAGTACTTTTCAAATTTACTATCTGCATAATTCAGAGGAATTTCAGAACAGCGAATAAAATATTCCATATATCGCTGTTCTGAAATTCCTCTGAAATATGCAGATAGTATATTTGGAAAGTACTAATGAAAGACTTTAATCTGGTATAAGTTTGATCCCCGGAAAATGCTTAGTTTGGGCAGTGGGTCAAAATGTTAAGACATGGGACAATACTAAATTCCATATATGTCGCTGTTCTGAAATTCCTGTGAAGTATGCAGATAGTAAATTTGGAAATTACTAATGAAAGACTTTAATCTGGTATAAGTTTGATCCCCGGAGAATTCTTAGTTTGGGCACAGTGGGTCAAAATGTTAAGACATGCGACAATACTAAATTCCATATATCGCTGTTCTGAAATTCCTCTGAAGTATGCAGGTAGTAAATTTGGAAAGTACTAATGAAAGACTTTAATTTGGTATAAGTTTGATCCCCGGAAAATTCTTAGTTTGGGCACAGTGGGTCAAAATGTTAAGACATGGGACAATACTAAATTCCATATATTATATAAGTATGGTAAATTTGGAAAGCATTAATAAGGGGCTTTAATCTGGTGTAAGTCTCGTCCGCCAAGAGTCCTTAGTTTGGACACAGTGAAGAGTTCAAAAGTAGAGTAAAGTGCTTAAAGGGAAACGCTTAAAATTATTGTAGTCTGAAATTCGTCAGAAGCCTCGGAGTAATATAACTCAAAAGAACATGCTCCTACTTATTGCTATATATTCATTTAATTGGCAAAATATCCTTGATTTGGGCTCAAAGTCCTTTCTAAAATTATATACATTGAACTAAAATATAATGCTCGTTGGTGAGCTGTTCCAAATTTGTGCCACTAATACTGAAAGCTCGTAATGTTTTTTTATACGATTTATATTTTTTTATTAATTTAATTCGCCAAAAACCTTGCTTATCCCTACGATTCATAACCGGGTACCCGTGTACCTTTTTTGACTTTAAAGTGCTGCTGTGCCTATAATTTTTGAGATATGGACATAAAACTCCGAATCATCAGAGATTTTGGCTAAACTAAGATTTAAATACCAAAAAATTCAAAATATTTTCAATATTTTCTTTAAAAAATGATTTTAAATGTTTTACCCCCATAAACACACAACCGGGTCCCCGGGTACCCTAATGCAATTCCTATGTAAATGCCTGACATGTAAATGAAAAAACGTTTTTTTGTGTTGTTTTTATTGGAAATAAATGTCTTTTTTATTTATTTTATCATATTTTATACATATTATATTATAATTCATCCGAATCACTATCGTTGTTATTGTGGCAATTGTAGCATTTAGTAATTGTTATGGCGTGCTCATCGCATATCGGCGTGCTACATATGCTGCAATTTTTTCTAGTTTTTCTTCTGCGCTTATTTGGAAGAAGGTTGCACATGTAGCACACGCCCGTATGTGCTTTTCTGCCCCTTTGTCGTGCTGACGGAGATGTTGACGGACCTGCAGCACAAAGCACACTCTCCAACGGCCTTCCGATGATGCTTTCAATTGCATTTTTTGTTGAAAATTGGCGCACGCTTTGCACATTTGAAATTCTATTTTCTATAACAGGAATGCACAGGTTTTCTGCCAGTTGACGCAGGAAATTCTTCCTGCGCGTCGTGGTGTATCGTGCAGTTGGATTATTTCCATAATATATGATGTGTGATGCAAATGCGCTCACATCAATGATGTTATAGAAAAATGCCATCGGCCATCTTCTTGTTTGTCGCTGGGTCGTGTATTCTTGGAGCGTTTGGTCCATAACGTCCACCCCACCTTTTGTTTGGTTGTAAAAATTGATAATTTCTGGTTTCCCATTGTCGTCAATTTGTGCATCATCATGCATACTAGAAAGAAGGATGACCGAGTTGGACTTCCGCTGCTTATATGAGAGCAGTGTTACGTTGTCGTGGAAGCCAAATAAACTTGAACCAACGTCTTTTTTTTTGTCTTCTTTCATCTCCGCAGGGATGTAAGCTTTGCTGCGGCGGAGTGTAGCCACAATGCTGAGCTTTTCTACTTTTAGTTGCCTAGCCAACG
Organism: Phaonia tiefii; assembly: GCA_963931995.1. Lineage (NCBI taxonomy): Eukaryota > Metazoa > Arthropoda > Insecta > Diptera > Muscidae > Phaonia > Phaonia tiefii. The sequence goes on along the minus strand of OZ008371.1, from coordinate 94,033,611 downwards.
GCAGCGTCGTAAAAAAATTATCCATGGTGATATTTCGTCCGCTACCGTAGTATGGCCCAACTAAATCTCTCACCACTCTTTCGCCAACACCAACTTCACGACCAGTTTCTTGTTTGCCAGTATATATTTGGCCATGAAGTGGATATCCACCATACTTTTATACCATATTTTGCTGGCTTCGAGGGTATATATTGTGTGAATTTGGTTCTACCACGGTATGGATATAATTGTTCATCAATGGTCAAATATTCTGATGACACATAATATCTGGCGCCGCTTTGTCTTGACGCTGCCGCTCTACCCGTGTTCTGGGGTCGTCAAACCGCATAAAACGCCTCAAATCGAAAAACCTGTTTATTCCCATGGTGTCGCGGAATATTGGGTGAGCCTGTGACGTCCACAAATCTCTTGGGTTTTCGTCATTAGAATGATTTGTGCCAGCCATCAAAATCATTCCAATGAACGCATAAATTTCGTTGATTGTCGTGTCTTTCCACTTCAACTGACGTCTATTGGGATTCGCTTCATTGTACGCATTATATGTGGCATGCGCTTTTCTATTTGTGTGGCGCACTATTATATCCACCATTTCCACTGTGAGGTATGATTTGAAACACTGCAAAGGCGTCATATTTTCAGTAATCCGCGCTGGACCACAGCGGTCTCTGCATATATATTGTGGCTTCTCACTTGTTGGCAACTACGTGGTGTTCGCTGCCATTGTGTGCCGTCACGTGCAGTCATGTAGTCTGCTGGGTTTGTTGTTGGTGCATCTTCTGCTGGGTTTGTTGTTGGTGCATCTTCTTGCATATCACCATCTTCACTTTCGTCATCAAAGAAAATTTCCTCTGGTGCGTCAATAGCAGCTGCAATTTCGTTTGCGTTGTCAACATTCAAATCTTCATTCTCTGATTCCGAAACTTCGCCAGTATAGGACACATTTCCTTCATTTTGGTCTTCCACAGGGTCCACTTCAAGGTCCTCATCTTGAGTCGCTTCCTCAAATAATCTTTGAATATATGTATGTGCTTCTTGCTTCATCACTCAAATTCCAGTATGCCCTTGTAGACAAATATCGGTCGTTACGGCTCGTTTTTCACCAACTTCACTGTACAAATATTCAACACAGAATGACGAAGCAAATGAAATATTTCAATTTTACGACACAAATGAACATCTGCTATCTAATTCAAAAGCAATTAAGCAAGTAGGTACCGAAAATAAGCAAATAAACAACCCTTACATAAAACCAGTTTCTGCCTACTTGTGTCGCTTTAGGTACTTATATACGAACAGAAACCAGTTTTTTTTCCAAATATCAAATTTGTACAGTTGAGAACGCAAAATATAATCAACAACAAAAATATTTACAGGAAAATATTATTTTATTTCAATAAACGCAAAACAACCTACTTCGGGTACCCGGGTACCTGGTTATGAAATTAAAGGAGTTTTGCTGGTTATGAATCGTACAGTTATATCAATATACTTCCCTTTCTGGTACTTTAACAGATACCTGTTATCGTCATAACAGCGCTCAGCTAACGAAAGTGGATTGTGTCTTTGCTAGTTAAATTCGAATTTATCTTCACGCACATTGAAAATTAGTAGCTACTATTGCACACTAGATGGTGTTGAGTATATTGTATGCAGCGTATGATTACACTAATACACTCATACATAGCTCACACCGATTTGATAACGCTTTACGATTGGTTAACGATTACATCGCACATCTTACTCTAAATTTGTGATTGATTGTGGAAAAGATTTTTACCCCCAGCGCATAGATGTTTACACATCAAAAATTGCTTTACTAATACCAGATAGAGGCAATGGTTCAAAACAACGAACAAAATAACAAAAACGGCATTTCGTTTTGTGTGTTAAATACAACACAAATGTCTGCTAACAATAACTGTCAATAAAAAAGTTTAAACCACATTTAAATTTCACAGTTTTTCACCAAAATGGCATGAAAAATTAAAGCAAGAAGTTATTGTAATTCCACCTGGTGTATATCACTTTTCGTCGAACATCTCTCTATCACACCGACCGCATCACGAAGAGTGTGAAAGGAAACGTCAGATGAGCCAAATAATAGCTTTGTTCCTTTACTTTACCGCGGGATCCCGCGGAAACCCAAATTTACCCAAACTTACCCAAAAGCGTTCCCGTACGCAAAAATTGGGTAAATGAGAGCGACTATTTGTTTCTCTTAACGTCAAAATGCGTTTCTCTTTTTACCGAACTTACCCAGACTTTTTCTTCGGGTAAGTTTGGGCAAAGTGTCAAACAATCAGCTGTTCGAAACGTCAACATAAAAACATATGTATTAATTGTGAAAAAAATAACGCAAGTGAAAAAAAATTATTGAATTTACAATTTTATTAACTTGAAAAGTGATTGCTTTGAGAGTACTTATTTAAAGAAGATGGGAAGTGTGCAAATGAACAGTGAAAATTAACATGATATGCAAGATTTGTTGTCAAGCATATGTTTTCTGTTTTGACATTTGTTTTCGGGTAAGAAAAGTGGTTTTTTGCGTTCCTTTACTTTTGGGTAAATTTGAGTTTGACAGTGAATTTTGCTTTTACTCTCATTTACTCGAACTTTACCCGAAAAGTAAAGGAACACAGCTATTCTCTCTAGTCTGAAATTACTCTATGGTTGAGAACGTCGAACGTTGTAGTTGTTTGATTTTTGTTTTTTCTTTCATTCTCTTTGTTTCGTTATTTGTGTGTCAGAGTTGCCACTGGTTTTGGGAATTAATATCAAAGGGATAATAAGTTCATACGTTTTTGGGAATTTTGTCGGTTTTGGAATTCTGTTTTTAGTATTTGTTTCTTATTTATTTATTTTTTTTTTTACTCTGATTTAATTATAATGATGACTTGCATGAACAAAGACTGTTAGGTTAGATCGGATACCGATACTCTGGTTTCGTGTTGGTTGTGTGATAGCTTGGTGATGACAAGGGTCTTCGTTGGTGTTGCCTGGATTGTAGAAAACTGGATTTGGAGTTCTACAAATTTTTCAGGAGCATGAAGTCCGAGTTTTCTGATATGGAAAAGGAGCTTTCGGCTTTATCTGGACGATTTTCCAAGTTTATTGGGATGTTCAATAAATATCCGGGATTGGAAAAGAGAGCAGGTTCACCAAAAGCTTCCTCGCCGAAATGGAAGAAGACGGCTAAGAAGGCCCCTCCATTGTTGGTAATTCCGTCCTCGCCGAATTTAATGGACGTTAATTCTCCAGCTCCAGGTTCAAGTCCAATGAAAACTTCTGTCCCTTCTACTTTTGCTGAAGTCGTTTCTGTAGTTGCTATAGGACAGCGATAAGTAATCTCCTCCAAGTGGTAATCCCGCCCCGGTGCCAGGACCGGGACCGAGAACGTTGACTGTCGTACCAGCAAGGAAGACAGTATTTGTATCTAGACTTTCCCCCGACACGACCGAAGAGGATATACGACTTTACATATCGTCTAAATTGGTCGGGAATAATTCTAAAATCACAATTTTCAGAACGTAGGTCGTCTTTCAAAATTATTGCACCGGATGACCTATTGTCAAACTGGGGGATTCGGGATTTTGGCCTCACAGAACGTTCGTAAGGGAATTTGAGTATCGGGATAATGGTAGGCGTGATAATTTTGTTAGATTTCCGTCTAGAAATAAGGAAGCTCCAAAAAACTAATTGGTAGTTTGAATATGGCGTATCAGAATGTTCCCGGTTTGAATACTAAATTGTCTAGATTATTTGTTGATAGCTTTGGTTTTGAGTTTGATGTCATTGCATTTTCTGAGACATGGCTTAAACCTAATGTTTTTAATTCTGAGTTGTTCTGCAATAAGTACGTAGTTTATAGAAAAGATCGTGTTGGTAAAATTGGTGGTGGTGTTTTAATCTCAATTGAAAATTCTTTATCTTCTGAGTTAGTTACAATTAATGATATTGGCGATCTTGAATTTATTGTGGTGTCCATTAAGTTAGGCAATTTGAAACTGTTTGTCACGTGTTCTTATATACCGCCATCTTTATGCTTTGAGGTATATCAAGAGCATATTGACGCTATTGCAAAAGTTATTGCGTTATCCAGTAGAAAGGACAGTATTTTAGTATTGGGTGACTTTAACTTGCCGTCTGTGACATGGGTGTCTTTACCCGATACCAATTCTCTGACTCCATTGACACTATGTGATTGGTCATCTGATTTTTTTACGCATATTTCCGAACTTGGCTTGATTCAATTGAACAACATTCCCAATTCTATGAATCGAGTCCTTGATCTAGTTTTAGTGGATGATTCGAACAACTTTGATGTTTCTCGAATTGATCCGTTAATTTCTCTTGAGGATAGTTACCATCCAACGCTGCGAATTAATTATACATATGATACCATGCAGATTGGTTGCAATTGCTCTTCGTCTTATGTTGGCATATGTTTTCCGCGTGCGAACTTTATTCTTTTGAATAATCTTATCTTTGATACCGACTGGCATAGTATTTGTCAGTGTGATAATTCTTTTGAATTTGAAATCGCCCTGGATGATTTCTATAATATTATTAATGGCTATATTTCTAAGTCTGTACCCAAGAGGCCTATAATGGGTAATACTGGTCCCCCATGGTCCTCAAGGGCTCTAAATAGTCTCAAAATTATAAAAAATCTGGACTGCTAGCAGACTATGCTAGGTATATTGTTGCTAGGAGTAGATACAACTCTAAATCTCGTGAGAGTTACAGATTATATTTGGATAGGTTGAAGGCTAATTTTAAACGGAACCCCAAATCATTCTTTCGATTTGTTAACTTGAAGCGTAATTCGTCTTGCACACCTTGTAGGATCAAAATAAAAGGTATTGAATATTCAGATGAAGAGTCTATTGCTATTTGTTTCGCCGATTTTTTCGCATCTATTTATTCCACCCGAGCCTATGATGTTTCCAAATCATACCTGTACACTATCCGCTCTACCATTCCGTTTGAAGCACCTGTCGTAAATTCTTCGTAGATAACTTAATCAGCTTGAAAGCCTCGAATAAAGCTGGTCCTGATGGTATCCCGGACTCTATGTTGAAATACTGCTCGAATTCTCTCAGCTTACCGTTGACTCTCTTATTTAAAGCTTCGTTGTAGTTCGGTCATTTTCCTGCACAGTGGAAGAGCTCTTATATAATCCCTCTCCACAAATCTGGTAGTTTAGTAAATGTTGCAAATTATAGGGGAATTCCAAAAATTGAGTGCCATTCCTAAACTTTTTGAGAAGTTAGTCACAGAGGTAATTTCTCATCATGTTTCCTTTATTTTAGATCCATGTCAACATGGCTTTCGGAAGGGTCGTTCCACCGTGACTAATTTGCTTCAGTTTTCCTCTTCTATTATTGACGGCTTTATTAATGGAGATCAAACTGATGTGATTTTTACCGATTTTAGTAAGGCTTTTGATAAAGTTAACCACAATTTGTTATTATATAAACTAGGGGCAATGGGTTTTAATTGTAACATGCTGAATTGGATTAGTTCTTACTTAATGAACAGATGGTATCATTTGGTCGATCAATCTCAAGATCTATTTTTGTGTCATCTGGGGTGCCTCAGGGCAGTCATCTTGGCCCGGTTCTATTTTTGTTATTCATTAACGACTTACCCGCCTCCATAATGCACTCTAAATTGTTAATGACGCTGATGACGTGAAGATCTAATTTTCTTACAAGGATACTTGTCAATATACTTTACTTCAGAGGGATTTGTCTACTTTCCAGACGTGGTGCGAAACCAATTTGATGGAGCTTAATTTTGCGAAATGTAAGCATATGCTGTTCTCTAGGTCATCCTTCTTTTTGGCAAAATACATTTTAGGTGGCAATGTTCTTGAAACGGTGGATTCATTTGGTGATCTTGGTGTTCTCTTGGACAGAAAATTGAATTTCAACTCCCACATAATTACGATGGTAAACAAGGCTTATGGCGATCTGAACTTTATTAAACCTTGGGCAAAGGAATTTTCAGATCCCTACGTTACGAAAAATCTTTTTACTTCACTAGTCCGCCCTATTCTCGAATATGGATTAGTTGTTTGGGACCCCCAGTACAATTTGTATGTTAATATGATTGAATCGGTCCAGAAACAGTTTCTCATTTTTTGTCTGAGAAACCTTCAATGGAACCCGAACCATAATCTTACTTCGTATAGGAGTAGACTAGCATTGACCAGATTGCCGACTCTTAGTAGTAGACGTACTATGATCAACTCTATTACAGTTTTGAAGGTAATTGATGGATGTATATGTCCTGAATTTCTGTTATCTAAGATTTTCATAAATGTCCCATTGAGACACCCACGAGGTACTATAAACTCATTCACATCGAGTTTCAGCGTTCGAATTATGCGTCCTTTGATCCAGTTAGGAGAATGTGTCGTGACTTTAATGAGCTATATCAGTTTATTGATTTGCCTGGTAGTTGGGTAACTACAAAGTCTAGGATAATTTGTCATTTGAACCGATTGCATTAGTGCTATATATTCCTTTACATATGTAAATTTACTTTATCCTTACTATCTGGTCTGATTTATAATTTGGTTTTCGTTTTGTTCGTAATTATTATATATTATGAAGTCTGTTATGTTAATATCTCGTGATGTGCTTTAATACTTATGTATTTATGTTAGTGTAATACCAACTGGTGAAGAATTTCTGTAGTTGGTTGCAACGTGTGAACTTATGATCCTTGCTCTCCCATTATAGAGCGGTCTATAATGTGTACGCTGTCCTCACGTTATGGGGACGTGGCCCTCTCGGTCGGTAGGGGCGGGTAAGAGTGGCGGCGATGGGTTCGAAAAAAAAAATTTTAAAAAAATAAATCGTGGGTCATGGCAGATAAAAGAATACATGATATTTCTATCATGCACCCTTCCATAGAAGTAAACAATGACATCATCCATATTTAAAGACAAATCATAAATTTATTTAATAAAAAATATATATTTAATTTTATAGGTATTAAATATATTGATTTATGATATTGATTTATATGATATATATATATGATTTTTATATACTTTCGTTTGCATATATTTTAATGTATAAAATTAAAATCCGTGATCGCCATAGCTGTTTAAAAGAACGATTACTTACAAATCACGTTCACTAAGAACTCCTTTCCCAACAAATGACTGGATCACTCATCTCTAGTGTCGTTGTTAAACACGTACGTTAGTTAACATTTAAAAAATCCGTTACTTCAAAAGTATGTTGGTCCACACTTCTTATTAATTTCATTAATTTTTTTAATTTTGATGTAAAAAACAAAAATAATTTTGTCGGTTTGTGAATTTTGCCTCAAGTCTAGTACTGGTCAAAATGGAATAGACGATTCAACCGCCTAATTACTTTAATGAGTTGAACAAATGAAAACCGCTTTGGTTGAGTATATCAAATTTGAATACGGCCTTTTAGCCGAATTCAAATGTCACTAAGGTTGGAAGTATTTTACCTGGACGGCCGCCCATCTTTTGTATGGAAGGACGTAGTGAACTCGCCAATTTTCTCCAGTTAAGTACAAAATTTACAGATTATTAAGCGATATCTTATTTGAAGCTATTCACATACACTAAATACTAAATGTACCGATTTGTATGGGATGTCCCAGAAGGAGTGTGGTCATAACACCCATTTGCAATCCCTAACTAAGTTTGGTTAAATAATTGCCAATGACAACGTTTCAATATTATCATTAAAGAGGTTTACGTTAGTTACCGTGTTGACCAAACTAACCGGACAGAGAGACGTCCCAAGTCCCAAAACGAATTTGGTCAAACATTAGGTTTAATATGTCTCATTCTATGCGTTACACTTTTCCGTACCAAATGACACATGGTACTCTCCCTATGACTGAGAGTACTCGAATATATATGGTCTACGAAATTCTGTTTTTTATCGAATATAAAACGCCCGGAGCAGTACTACAATCTTTGAATGTTTCAGTTTTAGCAATTTGTGTTCCAATTTACTCTTTTTTTTCAATTTACACTTTTTTTGACATGTTTTTTTGATAGCTTCTGGCAACACTGTTGTCTGTTTACACCATAGACTAATACATACATAGATACATTTATTCTCTCATCTGACGTTTCATTTCACACTCTTCGCCGTAGGTTTGTGGAAATGAGAGAAATTAAATTTAAAATTAACTTACACCAGGTGGAGTTACAAAATATGTTCACTTAACTTTTTCATGTCGTTTTGGTGTAGAACTGAAAAATGTAAATGTATTTTGCACTTTTTTCTTGACTTTTATCGTTGGTATACATTTGCATTCTATTTAAGACAACTATTTTGCCACAAAATTCGGTTGTTGTTCCTTTGTTGGACGTTGTTTACTATTGCCTCTATCTGGTATTATTGAACCCATGTTTTCCACCATCCATCCAATGCAGTGTTACCATGTTGGCATAATTTGTGCCATTTTGGCAAATTTTTCTTTGTTTTGGCACTTGCATTTTGAAAAATTATGCCAAGTGCCGTTTAGCACAATTTCCCAAAAATTTTTGCAAATTTTTTCAATTTAAGTGTAATTTTTTGGCACAATTGTTTTGCAAACGGCATAATTTTCAGTACTAAAATTTTCTTAATTTAATTTTCTTTTGTAAAATCTATTGCTGTAATATATATCGGTATCTTATGGTATAATCCCACATTTTAAGGTATAATATTTATTGTTTCAAATTGTTTGCATCAAATACACATAATACAACTATGATTCCTCCGCGAAGTAGACGATTGGAGCACTGTTCTCTAGAATTAGTGGAACGGATTCCAAAAGCAATTATCTAAAACTTAGAAAATTTTCGTACAAGAAGATTGGAAAAAATTGTTAAAACAATAGATTTTTTCAAAGATTTATATAAAATAATACTTTTTTTTAAGTTGAAGAGTTAAGGTACAACTAACCTGACGAATCATCTCACTTTTAGCGGGATTGCCCTGCTTTTCGCGCGATTTTCCCGCTTTATGAGCGAATATCCCGCATTTTGGGTGTCGCAGCCTGACTTGAACCTATAATAACAAAATGATTCTATATAGAAAATAAATCGCTTGTATTTATATGTATATTTTGTCTTATTTTAACTAAATGCATGTATTTTTATTTAGATTTTTATTTAAAACCAAAAAAATCTGTTTTTTTCTTACCCATTGTGTCCCGCTTTTTGGTCGCAAACAGTTGGTCAGGTTAGTTATAACAGCTGTTTAAATTTTCAAATGGAGATAAGCAACCATTTCTTGGAGTGAGTGTGTGTTCTGGACACAGACGTACAAAAAGACTAAAATGCCAATTTTAGCACAATGGTTTCGCAAACGGCACAATTTTTGAGGACATTTGGCATAATTTTTTAGTCAGGCTCTGGCAACACTGATCCAATGTTTACTTTCCACCATACCTGTGACGTTTAATTTATTGAGAGAATAAATATTAGGCTATGGTTTACACCAAAAAGCCAGTAACGAGAGAGCAAGGGAGGGTGTATTTTGACCATAGACTAATACTTATAGTCGACCTAATAGTTCTCTCACCAAATTTATGAATTTGGCATGGTGTGATATTTACGTTCGATGTTGAAAAGAATGGCTTTACTAATACCAGATAGAGGCAATGGTTCAAAACAACGAACAAAATAACAACAACGGCATTTCGTTTTGTATGTTAAAATTATTGTGTTAAATACAACACAAATGTATGCTAACAATAACAGTCAATACAACATTTTAAAACACATTTAAATTTCACTGTTTTTCACCAAAATAGCATGAAAAATTAAAGCAAGAAGTTATTGTAATTCCACCTGGTGTATGTCACTTTTCGTCAAACATCTCTCTAACACGCCGACCGCATCACGAAGAGTGAAAGGAAGAGATTTACAGCCAAAGTCACGATGTCGAAAGAAAGCGTAAGCGAACGACAGCAATGCACTCACTTTCGCTTCAAATTGGTAGTCACTAGCGGCATTCATGCAAACGTGAAAGCCGAGAACTTTAGCTCAGCGCAAGTTTCCCTCGCACCGTTGCATGAGGCACCAAGTAAAGTTGCTCAGCGCATTTGTGCTCAAAACCATATCAGCTGACCAAGATGGATACATAAGATGGTAGCAGTAGCAATTGCATGTGTTTTGTATGTGTACTTTTCCTACTGTTCTAGTGCTATCACCTTATTTATCCATCCTAGTCAGATGACAACGAAATGTCAAAAGTTTACACGTTTCTCCATCCCACGTTTGCGCAGAAAAACTGACTTGAAGACTTTCGTGCAAGTCGCTTTTTATGGGAAATTTCTTTGTTTTGACGTTTGCCGCGTAAGTTTCCAAGGTTTACGCGTTTACGAGGCTCGTTCGAGTTTGCATGAGGACCACTACTATCTTTCGACTTGTCGTTCTCATGGCCTTACGTGTTGTAAACAAAGGCATTTAACCATTGTCAAATGACAATGCTACCAGATCAAGAATTCCAAAAAAAAGGTTAATACCAAAAAAAATCGCTATATTCGTGAAAAGTACATCTCTGTACACTCAGCTGGAAAAAATTGACAGCAAAATGCATAGCAAATCATATGCAAACCAACCAAAAATTTTTGATATAAGTTCGCAATAAATGATGCATTTATCTTCTTGTTTTTATTGTTTATTGTTATTTATTTATTTAACATAAAGTTCTTAATAATATACTGACACTTTTTTCCACTGCTCCTATTTTGAGCCTCCAAAGAATGGCGTTCCACTAACGAACTCGGGATTTTCCTCCATATATCTCACAAATGTTTGCAGCTGCAGCAACGTTGACTTGTTTATGCTGAAATATATAAACATATGTACAAACAATAATTACTCTAACAAAACAGAAATAATTAACCATTTACTTACCATTTATTTTGCATTTGATTGAATATTTTATAAGAATTTTAAATTCAATTGTGTTTTTTTTGGCACTACGCGAAAACAAGAACACAACTGAGTGTTTTTGACATTTGTGTTCGCACAGATGACAGCGAAAATAATTAGTGGCTACCCATTTTGTACTGAAATGTTTACGTTTCGTTCGCATTGATTTTCATTCGACTTGTCGTTCTGATGCGTGTTAGTGACTTCGAAATCAGCTGCGAACGTTAACGTTCGACATCGTGACTTTGGCTGTTACTATACGATTTTGACAGCTCGATGATAGAGAACTTACAAGCTTTTACTGGAGAAATTTTTGCCAGTAAGAATTTGCAAGAAATAAGATATGCTTTGACACGCATGTTTTATGTAAACAAACATAATTAGGAAACATAAAGAACAGAAAAGAACTCGCTCGTTACAAACTTTGGCTCTTTTAACCGGGTTTTCCATAACACCACGTAATGTTTCTGGTTGCAGGCTCAATTTTTCGCCTCGAATATTCTTCTTTGGTTGTCTAATTGTCTCTGGCTTATTGACATACACTTTGTCTTTTAAATATCCCCATAAAAAACGTCGGGCGCAGTTAAATCTGGAGAACGAGGTGGCCAAGAGAAATCAGAATTTTTTGAAATCAAACGTTCGCCAAAAAATTCTCGCAACAAATCCATAGTTTGTCTTGCAGTGTGCGCAGTCGCTCCATCTTGTTGGAACCACAAATTAGGATGCTGCTCCACCATTTGCCGCAAAAAGTTGTCAATCATTGTTCTGTAAGAAGCCCCGGAAATCGTTTCTGGCGTTCCAAATATGAACCTATAACTTTATAGGCCATAACACCACACCAAACAGTGCATCAGGATGGATGTAACTGATGCTGGTGTGTTGTCCTTGGATTTTCAGAGCCCCACAATCTACAGTTTTGCTTATTTACATAGCCGTTTAAATGGAAATGCGCTTCATCCGACATTATAACTATTTATCTTTGACAATAATAAAAAAATTCGATAATTTTAACACATTGTTGTGTACTGTATCTATCCATTACACATTTCCAAGAACTCAATTATAACCTGCAAAGAAAAAAACACAATTATATTAGAAAAGAATAAAGATATTCGGGTTTAACATTGGTAGGCCTTATTTGGCCCCCCCTGAACTACTGTTTTCAGTGTTGCTAGAGTGAATGTTTTAAATAATTTTTCAAAGGGGTACCAAACTGAAAGCGGTGCGCAGAGCGGTGATCATTGAAGACCGTTTTTGGGTTTCTTAAAAAACAATTTATGTATATGATCCTTCTCGGTTGCAGGTGTCAATGTTCGAAAATGCAACACTTAAACGTTTGATGCGCTATCAATCAGCAAACGCGCATCACAAATATTTCTGAAGCAAGGAATGCTTAAGTATAGAATTTGTTAATTTTTTATAATTATACATTTTTATTTCAATTGTTTTATCGCCCAATTCGTCAACAAAATTTATTATAAAATTTTGCGTTCGTATTTTCATAGTGATGCATTTCCGAGAAGGTCATATTTTATGAGCATATATGATTCACTTGCAAGACCAATGGGAAAGATCACTTTTCCATCAGGATATTTAGAGTTAGGTACATTTGAACACTGAAACCGACGCATAATTCAATCTGCAAATTTAAATATGACGTCGCAGTTTCTGAGCAAAATATAAACAAAAAAATAATAATACATACAAATTTACAGCGTAAAACCCATAAATATGCAATTATCTGTTTCCCTGGTTCTACCTGCAATCCATTACATCTTGGTACCTGTTTAAGACTTCAACCAAAATCCGCACTCACCCGTACAGTATATATCGGATCTATGAGTTTCATATAAATGTACCGAAATTAACGCAAAATTTGGATATTTCTAAATTTACACTGCGGAAGAGTGGATATATTTTGACATTTTTCCGCAGCAGATACAAGTTATACTTTGGTTGAGCCATGGAAGTGTGTAAAGGCATATATGTATGTAAAGTGACTTACTCTCATTTGAATGGGGTTTTCCGCTGATATCCTTACGTATCGCAAACTATCGAAATGAAACTGTCGAGTCAATTTTAATCGTGTAAAATTTTATATAAATATAGAAGTGGAATATATTATTGTAAACAAAGTTAAAGCAAACAAGTGTGATATTCAGTGAGTACTCGTGCATGGTGATCTTTATTTGTATGAAAATCATAGATGGGATAAATTAATTATATGATAATTATAATTTGAAATTAAATTTAAATTACCTCTACAAATGCAACTTCAAAAAAATTTTAATACCATTGTACTTATTTTCAAAGTATTTCCGTCATATGGCAGCTTTGGTTTTCAAATATTTTATACAGTACAGGTTTATGAATTTGAAAATACCACGAGGCAATACCTATCGTAGCCACAAACCTTTACATATGAAATACTTTTAAATCAGAATTGCCACAAGTCAAGCAAATTTAATATAATTAAAAGCATTTCCGTATTTCATTATAATTGGTCATCCGATTGCATTGCCGGAGCAAATGCAAATTCCAAATTTTTTAATTGCCATTGCGAACAATGGTAATTCTTTTGCATTTTCGTTAGATAAAGTAATGCAAATTAAAATCCAATGCAAATTACAAAAGCCCATGTATGATTGTAAACAAAGTTAAAACAAACAAGTGCGATATTCGGTGAAATTAATTATATGAGAATTATAATTTGTAATTTAATTTGGATTACCTCTACAAATGAAAATTCAAAAGAATTTAAATACCATTGGCAATTGTACTTATTTTCAAAGTATTTCCGTCATATTGGCAGCTTTGGGTTTCAAATATGTTATACAGTACAGGTTTATGAATTTGATAGTACTAAGAGGCAATACCTATCGAAGCCACAAACCTCTGCATATAAAATACTATAAAAACAGAATTGCCAGCAATTAAACTAATTAAAAATAACTAAAAGCATTGCCATATTTCATTACAATTGGCATCCGATTCCATAACCCGCGTTTGCCTTAACAAATGCAAATTAAATTTGTTTATTGCAATTGCAAACAATGACATTTCTTGTGCAATTACATTACATAAAGTAATGCAAATTAAAAAAACCATGTGTGGTGAAAATAAACGAATTAATATTTCAGAAATCTGGTTGCACTTTAAAGAAGATGAAGAGGGAAAGACAGATGCAAATATTACAGAACTTCAATCAGCATTGCTTCTGAATCACCAGGAAACCTCAGCCGTCATATGAAGAGAAAACATCCTTTTGCACTTACGGTCTTGGTTGTAACAATTTCTACGCCAGCCTTTGCCAATTCGAAAGGTAGAGCAAATCGACCAGGAAGTTCTGCGAATGGTAGCGAAAGGACACAACCAGGATTTTTAAATCCAGGATTTTTAAATCTAATTCAGCTTGTCTCTCAATGGCTTGGTTATACTTTACCATTCAGAAAACCTTTATCAAACAACTAGATAATAACTACTGTGAAATTTTACAAAAAGTTAAACTACCTATACAGTTGGCCTCAACCGTATGCCTAACTACAGATCGACAGCTCATTGAAACTACCTATCTGTTACAGCTCATTTCATCGACAGCGACACAGAGCTACAATTGGTATTGCTAAGCTGTGTAGAAATCAGTGAGAGCCGTTCAGAAGAAAACTTAGGTGGATTCATAAAAGACGTTGCTGACGACTTTGGTGTTGGCAATATAGTAACTGCAGTAGTTATTGGCAATGCAGTGAATGTTGTTGCCGCCATCGGTGCAGGTAAATGGTGATGGATTGAATGCTCCGCCATTACTATGAATCTGGTAGTTCATATGGTATTGAAAGAAGGGAACCACATTGTACAAAAAGTGAATCGAATAGTTGCATACTCTCATAAAGGTACGCTAACCTTAAAGAACCTGCATTAAACGCAAAAAAATTGAACTACCAGAACTTACGTTGAAGCAGGATGTTGAAACGTAATTGAACTCCACTTATGAAATGTTGCAGTGTATTACCAAAAAAAATGACTTTGTCTTTGACTAGTCCCGATTTGGCATTGCCATTGGTGTCCAATTCTATGAAACCACAATGGAAATTTCTGCAGAAAAAATGTTATAATACCGAAAGTAATGCCTCTGTGCACCATCTTGGAAGGTGCCATTAACAATTTATTCGCACTATGTCATGATTAGAATAATCTTGCTTCATGCTTTCGAGACTATGAAAGAAATTGCCTCTACGCTGAAAGCACCATTATTGATCCACGCTTTAAAAGAATGTGGTTTAAAATTGCACAGCGTATAAAGCAGAATTAAAGCAATTAAAAGAATTTGTGGAATGCGATTGCCAAACGCTGAAAACAACAATACTCAACCTCGAGTGGATCCTTCTAACGTAGATGCGCCCAATATAATAGTCTGTTTCCACTACAGTCGCGTCCACGTCCGCGTCAATGATTTATCGATAATTTTGTAATGGTGTTTCCACTATATTTTGCGTCCATGTTCGCGTCCCAACAGCTGTTTATGTTTATTTGTTTTTTTTTGCGGTGCAAAAAGATTAAAATTTTTGTGTTTGGAGATTATCATGGAGTTAATGAATGACAAAGAGTTAAAATTAAAAGAGTTAAATCTAAAATTAAAAGAGTTAACAAGTACTTGCCTCCTGTTTTTTCCATTTCCTTTTCTGTGACTGACAACAAATTGTTTGTTTATGCAGAAAAACAGCTGTTTTAATAGGGATGGGCAATTTGCGGTATTGCCATTAATAGGTATGGGTGTTTTAATAGGGATGGGCAATTTGCGGTATTGCCAATAATAGGTACGGTTGGGTTTGGATTGCAAAAATGACGGTTTGAATTTTTGGACGCGGACGTGACTATAGTGGAAACAGCCTATAAATGTGTTCAGTGTATGGTGCAACTTTGTTGACGACTTTAATAGAACCACACGGCCAGAAAACAACACTGTAGCTGCCATCAGAGAGCTGAATAAATATATACTTGAAGAGTATATATAACGTAAAAAATATCCCTTGGAATGACGGAAAGAAAGAAAAAATCTACTTCGGTTCGATGCGAAAGACATTTTCCTGCTACTTAGATTGCCATGAGAATCGCGTTTCAGTTAGTGTTGCCAACTGTTCCGTGTTGCAGTGTTGCAAATGCTACGAAAACCACTACAATGTAAACACACCAAAAAGGCAAAAAAGCTTTAAGTTCAAAACGATTGACAATTTAATACCTTAATATATTTAAGACCTGAATATACATATAAGTATATTATACCTTAACAGCCTTAAAACGTCTCTCAAATCCCTCACAACTTTTTATGAATAAGGGGGTTAATCTATGTTTGTACCTTGAGAAAGGTTTTTCGTTTTATTATCAATTAGGATATTCACAAGGAGTCTTAAAGTTCTATTTAGTAAAAAAACAATAAACCAGAAAAAGCAGTAAACTATTTCAAAAAAGAGCGAGAATAGAACACAATTTCAACTGTATTTATTTTTTGGTTAAGGTAATGTAGTTATGCAGTTTATCACATAACGATATTCTACATAATTTGGGTCTTTAGATGGAAAGTGGTTGGAGATGATCCAATTATCATACCAATATTATATAATATTACTTAATACAAAAGTTAATATTTAAGGTAAAGAATTTAAAACAATAAACATATGAATATACATATAATTAGGTGCCGTTATGGTTCTGGTCGATCAGATCTTGTGGAGCTTGTCTTCTCAATCTAACGAATGTATCAACGTTTGCCATAAGGTTATTGGCGAATGGGTTTGGATGACTCTGGATTCGATTATAATATGTTGACATCTGCTGTATAATTTCTCTTTGTACAGTGGTAATTTGTAGATCTGTATGTACTATTTGGTCGTTAGTTACAAACCAAGGAGCTCCGGCAATTTTTCTTAGACTGAAAACGCTGAAGAATTTCCATATAGGTTTCAAGATGCATTTGTAAATTAATAACTTGTTGTTAAGAGATAGTCGAGACCGCAAGTGGAGAAGGAAATTGAGTTTGTTAAACTGGATATCCAGGGCTTTTCTCTTCTTTTTAATATGTTTCTGCCATGTGAGGCGTCTATCTAAATACATTCCCAAGTACTTCACATCATTTTGTTGTGGTAAAGCCGTGCCATTTAGTTTTATCGGGGGCATGTCAGTAGTATACCTATGAGGTTTCTGGCTCAAAAACGCGTGTATTTAAGATAGGGGGTCTAAATTCACAAAAAGTGCGTCAAACCCAACTTTTCCAACCTCCCTCGTCATCTAGCTATCTCACTCTCTCTCATTCTTCAAAATCTAGTTATCTCTCTCTCTCTCATATTCTCACTCTCCCCCATTGTTCAAAATCTAGCTATCTCTCTCTCTCACGCATTGTTTACGAATGAGAGTGGAAAGCGGAATAAATAATTTTCCCGTTGTTTACGAAAGCAGAATAAATAAAACAATTTAATAAACCAAAGACTTTCACAAAATCCCATGTATTGCCTTATGGAGGTTGAAATTCACAAAAGTGTGACATAAATATCTCAAGGTAGAGATCCAAATTCATTCCCCTCTCTCTTTCTCTCTCTCTCTCTTTCCCTCTCTCTCTCTCTCTCTCTCTCACGCATTGTTTATGAATGAGAGTAGAAAGCGGGATAAATAATTTTCCCGTTGTTTACGAAAGCAGAATAAATAAAACAATTTAATAAACCAAAGACTTTCTCAGAAATGAATATCGATGTTAGTGATGATTGTTATGCACAAAAAGTGAGTCAAACCCAACTTTTCCAACCTCCCTCGTCATCTAGCTAACTCACTCTCTCTCATTGTTCAAAATCTAGTTATATCTCTCTCTCATATTCTCACTCCCCCTCATTGTTCAAAATCTAGCTATCTCTCTCTCTGTCATTGTTCAAAATCTAGTTATCTCTCTCTCTCATATTCTCACTCTCCCTCATTGTTCAAAATCTAGCTATCTCTCTCTCTCACGCATTGTTTACGAATGAGAGTGGAAAGCGGAATAAATAATTTTCCCGTTGTTTACGAAAGCAGAATAAATAAAACAATTTAATAAACCAAAGACTTTCACAAAATCCCATGTATTGCCTTATGGAGGTTGAAATTCACAAAAAAGTGTGACATAAATATCTCAAGGTAGAGATCCAAATTCATTCCCCTCTCTCTTTCGCAAACGTTTATTTTATTGCGTTAAAATGCTGAAGAGAAGCATTCATAAAAAGGTGTCTCACTTCTATGAAACGATAGAAGCTAAACATCAAGCAAAATGGAAACATTCCTTACACGCATGGAAGCGCATCAACAAAATAAAGAAATCCTTCATTTGAAGGAAGTTGAGGAAAAAACATCAATAACAATTCTCCATGCGATGAGAACCAATACGCAATATGGAGAAACGATAATGTTGGAGTCAGAAGATAATGTCCTGTTTTTACCTAAAGGGTATGCTGCTATGACCGATGATGATGTTCAAGAGCTTGGTAGTGGGAAGTATAAGCTGGTGAAGACATCGCCAGCCGGAAAGCCAACTAAATTTAATATAGAACAAAATAGTACATCAAACAATATAAATAAAATAACAAAATAAAAAAATATATGAAAGCCTATTTTAAAAATCTACAACCGCTGGAGCAAGTAGCTAAACAGCAAATTACCCAATTCAACTCTAGAAAATATGAGATGGGCGATAGCAATAATTTTCATTATATTGATGAGAATGATGATATACCTGGTTTTAGGAATGCCTAGAGTGAAAAACGCAATTTTTCTTATACAAACATTTTCTTTGTTCAACAATATTTTAAGTCTTAGAATATAACATCGATCGAATTAGTATAATTCTTAATATCAAATATTTTTTAATTGGTACATTGAAATATTAAATATAATAATATTTTTAAAAAATAAATTGCGATTACGCTACTAAGGCTAATTATATACTTGAATTAAATTTTTAATTAGTAGAGTAATCCATAATACTATAATGACCCCACGGAAGCGTTTTATAATTAGTACAAAGCAAAAATCGTTTATCGTCATGAGGATTCAAAGCAATTTTTGTTTGGGTGATGCTATTAACAATATGTTTACATGATTGGATCAAATTTTGATCGACTTTCATGTTTTCGCCGCTGTTAAGGCAGACAACATAATCATTAAAGCATATTTTATTTTTTATCACGGCTTTTTTAACCCCCTTAGATTTTTTCATGGCATCTTGTCCCTCTACACGAACGGCATACATTTTAGATCTTAGGCCCACAAATTCAGTCATAATGCTTCCACTATTTTCATCATTCCCAACACCTTTTTATTGAAAGTATTGGGAATGTTGTATGGGTTTATGATTGAATAATTGCTTGTATCAAAGTATTTGGGGGCATCTAGCCTAATACTTCCATACAAGTCAGAGAAACATACCTCATATATAAGTGAATCAGTATCAGTGTAGCAGACTGTACAATCATCCTTAAACTGAGGAACCATATAGCCATAATGAAAATCGTATAGGGTTGTTTTAGCCAAGTCGAGGATGCACATACCAACATATATTGGTTTATTGAAAAAGATTTCAGTCTTATTTAATTCGATTACAACTAGACCCTCCTCGAAAATTGACGAAGCTTTAAATTCGGGCTTTGAAATATAAGCTTCTGCACCATAACGGCCCAACCACTTCGTAACCAGCTTGACGATGCTATGTTTACGAATGTTTTCCATGGTTTTACCGAACACGGCATTATTCATAAGTTTAAACAAATCTTGCTCAAACTTACTCGTGGCAACCGTTCGGAGACGTGTATTTAGATCGATATACGTCTTTAGCCATGGAGACTGTTTAAATTGTAAAATTCTATGAATTTTATTTAATTTAAGACCATATTTTAGAGCCTGTATGAGGCTTCGATAACGAATGATATACTTTGTTTTATTATACAAAGTTCCCATTAGTTTTCGCTGTTTTGAGTTAGGAGGCGCGAGATGCTCCGGACAAAACGGAAGGTCCTTATGCTGATCATGAAGATCATGGGGGTATTCTAAGTCAACCTCTAAAATATACCCAATATCTGAATCACTAGATATATCCTCAACGTTGAAGTTACTTACATCCTCGACCCAATTAAAACCGCTTTGAGGTAGATATTGGGACATTGCCCAACCATATTGATTATTAACATCATAATACATTAAGTATTTTGATGGTTGGGTGGAATCAAAATCAGGCATGTATTTATTATTCGCTTTAGAATACCGTTTACTACACTGACTAAGCCCTCCACGAATACCGCGCTCTACAAACATAAGCATATCAACATCTGTTAATAGCTCGAGGGTGATATCTGTATGTTTAAGCATAGCATCCCACGTATAACCTGGCAGCGTAAAGTAGTGAGCTGGATCTAAACCATATGTTTTATAGCAACTTGAACGAAATTGCTCAAAGACATCTGCTAATAAAAGCACGTCACTTTTTAAGTAAAGGTCTGAATATTCGCCCAAATTTACTAAATTAAAATCATGCCAGACTTTTTTCGCGTGCTCATAATCCCCTTCACTAATCATACAATCGTTTAATTTGTTGTAAAAATATGTGATATCGGGCAGAGAAGTCTCGCTAAATTTGCTAATATCATCACAATAATCATAAGGGAATACGCCCTTGCGAGTTAGCAAATTAAATTGCAGCTCATTTAAATCTGAAAATTCAGTCTTTAAAAGAGGAAATGTGGAGAGAGTGGAAACTAAAGCATCCAAACTGCTACTCATAAATTTGAATGAGTCTATAAAGCGAAACTTTATTAGATATTCATCCAAGCGTTTAGTGAATGATATATAACGCTCTTTATTTATAGGTAGCAGATCTACCCTGCCTTTTAAATCTCTCGCAATATTTTGAACGATAAAATGTGAATCATAGCCGCTAAGGTTATGAAAAATAATGGGTATCGTGTGGGTGTCTTTAAAATTAATATTGCACCCCTCATGTGCAGGTCCGCGATATTTACCAGTTAAATGGCAATGATCGCGAACTTTGATGGCATCACCACTAAAAGACTTTTCACATATATGACATGTGGAAGCTAAATCAAAATCGCGATTCCGATCAGTTGTTAATTGATCCATAGGTAGAGGACAAAGAAATACCGTTTCAACGTCTTCAGCAAATTGTTCTAATTCGGAAACGAACCATTCAATACAATCCGCGCCGCGATAGCTTTTATAGAACGATAACGTGGGGTCATATGCACACTTAACATAATAGCCCACACTATGTGGTATATGCTTTTGATATGTAGTTGTGGTAGACTTCACCTTTTCAGACCTTGGCTTCTTTTGAGAAGTTGGTTCAACCAAAAGACATTCCAAATCAGCATATATCACAAATGGGGCCGATACCTTATTTTTAAAATTCTTAAAACTAAGCATCTTTTCTGCATCTGTCGGCATACGGATCTTGCAGTTGTTGATCTTACCACAATCTTCTGCATGTATCTCCAACTTTTCTGCTGAATGGAAGTAGTGCAGGCAGCGGTCGCAGAAATATTTGGGGTTTTTATGGTGTGAAACTTGTGATGAGAGCAGCCTGGACAGATTTTTGATCCACACATAGTGATATTTGATAGGTTCAACATCATCCAAATCGTCACTTTCTTCTTCTTTATCCTCCGCCGGATATACATCCTGTATCATGAGGAGGTTTACATGCTGCTCCTTCTTATCTTTTGTCAGATAGGTGGGTAGCACAGTATAAGTGGGCAATCCCGTATAACTGTTTATGTTTTTTTGTAGAACATACACGTTTATAGATGTGTCATTCTGTTTCTCAAAGCGGGGGATCTGGCGTATCATGAGGGGAAATTGAATATTTTTTAAATTCAATTTTCCTCTGTAGTCTGGATATGACGATGTGCGGTCCGAGTTAGCTTCAGCTGGGTGGAGGGCGGATATCATTGCCCAAGCAAAGCAGGCATTGTCATCATTCTTGACATTAACACAAGCCTTTTTTGATTCAATCTGCTTAGGCAGCGGCACGTATGAGGAGCCGAGCTGTGGTGTAAATTTATTAATATTGATAGCCAAGTTTATAATGGTAGCCAACGCCCAACCACTGTCACGCTCTTGAAACTCCTCGAGCTTCTTTAAGATTTCATCTTGAACGTGCTCTTTAAACCAAGCATCGAGCTCCGTATCACGGTAAATGGGCACGTTTTTTGTGTTCATGAACTTCTCCTCATGAAGCTCATCTCCACCCTTGATTACGTGGAACTCCCCACAAAACACCGCATTCACTTTGAGAGCTAGCTCATCACACAAGGCTTTTTTTATTTTTCTCTGGACGACTTCACCGCAGTCTTCTAGGAAATTCTTCGGGTCTTTGTGCTTCAAGTTCATGATGAGTCCCGTTCTTAAGCTATAAATATTCGTTATTGTAATCATAATCACAATATTTAAAATAAATGTTTTAAATTAAAAACTTACCGCCCACCAAACGCCGATTCTGCATCAACCCATTTAATTCGAGTAGATAGCCAGCTTTCCCTACCGCTATTTGAGGAAAGTCCTGCTCCTACGGTCCTACGGAGGTCCTTCAACTGCTCTTTATAGCCTTTGACAAGGGCTATTTGGTTCAGGATACCCTGCTTAGCGCTACTAGTTTTCACTCTACGCAAATGATTATCCCCTAGCGAGCGTAATGCGTGAGAACATACGGCAAGAGCTTCATCAACTAACTCGCGATTTTGTTGAGCATTTTCAAATGCTAATTTTACATTTTCAGTAATCCACGCCATATTATTATTCTGAAATATAATATTTAATTTGTTTATGATCCGCTTTTTATTCGTGTTGATATTTAGAAGATTCTGATTCAACTAAACGTATAAACCTGAAGCAGTTATATTCATAATAGAAAATCTTCAGCCGAAGTACACCTTCGGGTTTTTTCCGAAGTATATCTTCAGCCGAAGTACATCTTCGGGTTTTTTCTGAAATATATCTTCAGCCGAAGTACGCATATGTGTGTGTGTGTGTGTGTGTGTGCTAAATGATGAACTTGGTTATGCCTTTTTCCCTCCCCCTCCTATTACTTACCCACCTTTTCCGTTTATTAGGAATAACAATGTTGTGGTTTCTAAAAATTTTGTTTTGCTGATTAATCATTTCATACAAAAATATGATAATCTAGAACTTTCTATATTATTCTAGAATTTTCTCACGCACATGCCTTTGCGGGTTTCAAATTATGTTGTTCTAATTAAATGTTGTGGTTTTTAAAATATTTTGTTTTGTGATTAAACAATTGCTACTTCCGTAAAAATATTATTGTGGTTTTATGTTTACAAAAAACAAATGTTGTGGTTTCCAAAAATTTTGTTTTCTCGATTAATCATTTCATACAAAAAAAAAAAATAATATTAATCTAGAACTTTCTTTATGGTTTCCAAAAATTTTGTTTTGTTGATTAATCATTTCATATAAAAAATATGATATCAGAATTTACTCCGTAAAAATGGTGATAAGCCTAGCCTTTTGTGTATAAAGTTGATGTATCTTAGATCTAAAAGTTAACATTTCTGCTATTGAAATTTTCTCTAACGCACATCTTTTGACACCTTTTGATTTTTTAATCTCCCCACTGTTTTCAACATCAAGCGAGTACATTTTAGATCGAAGCCCTACAAACTCTTTCATAATATTCCCATTATTCTCATCTTTCATTTTACCTAAAACTTTTTTATTTAAGGAGGGGAATTTAAAAACGTTATCTTGCGGATATTCAGATGTATCAAACTCCTTGGAGATATCATTACGAATATCATTGTAAAAGTCAGATGCTCTAATTGTGTAAATAAATGAATCAGTATCCATATAGTTTATCGATATATTATCTCCAAATTTGGGTTTCATATATCTATAATGGAAATCATACATTTTCCACTTGGATAATTCTAGTACCACAAATCCTAAATACATTGGCTTATTATATTGACTAGAAACGCGATCTAATTGTATAGCAAACAAGTTTTCAGAAAACTTTGTTATACTATGAAAGTTGGGTTTAGCAGTCAGCGCTCTAACACCTAAATGGTTCTTATTAGTGGCTTCCCACTGTGAAGCAATTTTAATGTCTTTACGTTTATCAACGTTTTCCATAGTCTTACCATAAACAGCATTGTTGAGCAATTTAAAAAATCTTTTTCAAACGCATTTTTCGCTAAAGTTCTATGGTAAGTATTTAAATCTATATACTTTTTCAACCAATCTGATTGATTAAATTTTAGAATTCTATGTACTTTCATTAAAATAAGCCCATATTCTAAACATTGTTTCAGATTTCTGTAGTGTATAGCGTATCTTGTTTTAGAATGTAAATCGGCAATGAGTTTGAAACATTTTGATCCTCCAATTTTTTTAGATTGTGAACAAAATGGTTGATCGTTATGATCATCGTGGAGACTAATTGGATAATCTAAATCAACTTCCAAAATATAGCCTATTGGTGATGTATCAGATACTTTATTTACATCAAAGTTTAGAAATTCATCTGATTTATCATCAATCCACTCAAAGCCTCCATACGGAAGATAGCTTGACATTACCCAACCATACAAATTATTCGCATCCAAATACATGAGATACTCTGAAGGTTTATTAATATCATAATCTTTCAAATATTTATTATTTGCTTTGGAATATCTTTTAGCACATTGAACAAGACCTCCTCTTATGCCATTTAATATAAAATTATAGATATCAAGATCTGTAAGAAGTTCTAATTTAATACCGACACATTTCAACATCGCATCCCAGGATAAGCCAGGGGCTGTGAAATATTGACATGGATCAAGCTTATAAATACTTTTGCAAATTTTCCTAAAATTCTGAATAATGTCTGTTAGCAAGAGTACATCTGTTTTTAAATACAATTTCATGTAATCCAAAAGATTTTTGCATTCAAACGTTCTTCAAACATTTTTTGCGTGCTCATAATCAACGATGGAACACTCTTAATTCGTTAACGAATTAAAAAAATGTACTTGAGGAAAAAACATCAATAACAATTCTCCATGCATTCAGACAAATAAATTAATTACCAATTAATAATATACCAACTCATTATACCTACGAAAATTAGGGTCCGGATTCGAATTTGTTAGGGTACTGGTACTGGTACTAGTACTGGTACTGGTACTGATACTGGTACTAGTACTGATACTGGTACTAGTACTGGTACTGGTACTAGTACTGGTACTGGTAGTGGTACTGGATCAGCTATCGATCAGGTATCAGATCAGCTATCGATCAGGTATCAGATCAGCTATCG
Source organism: Phaonia tiefii (assembly GCA_963931995.1). Taxonomy (NCBI): domain Eukaryota; kingdom Metazoa; phylum Arthropoda; class Insecta; order Diptera; family Muscidae; genus Phaonia; species Phaonia tiefii. The sequence continues at coordinate 94,008,334 of OZ008371.1, read as the reverse complement.
ATCAGGTATCAGATCAGGTATCACATCAGGTATCAGATCAGCTATCGATCTGATACCTGATCGATAGCTGATCTGATACCTGATCTGATACCTGATCTGATACCTGATCGATAGCTGATCTGATACCTGATCGATAGCTGATCTGATACCTGATCGATAGCTGATCCAGTACCAGTACCACTACCAGTACCAGTACCAGTACTAGTACCAGTACCAGTACTAGTACCAGTATCAGTACTAGTACCAGTATCAGTACCAGTACTAGTACCAGTACCAGTACCCTAACAAATTCGAATCCGGACCCTAATTTTCGTAGGTATAATGAGTTGGTATATTATTAATTGGTAATTAATTTATTTGTCTGAATGCATGGAGAATTGTTATTGATGTTTTTTCCTCAAGTACATTTTTTTAATTCGTTAACGAATTAAGAGTGTTCCATCGTTGATTATGAGCACGCAAAAAATGTTTGAAGAACGTTTGAATGCAAAAATCTTTTGGATTACATGAAATTGTATTTAAAAACAGATGTACTCTTGCTAACAGACATTATTCAGAATTTTAGGAAAATTTGCAAAAGTATTTATAAGCTTGATCCATGTCAATATTTCACAGCCCCTGGCTTATCCTGGGATGCGATGTTGAAATGTGTCG